>OU026080.1:10000000-11409000 GCA_907269065.1 Crocallis elinguaria | reverse complement strand
CCTACCTAAACAGGCGTCTAACAGATGTTTTTTATATTACACATTGATTTTTAATACACAAACATGAACTATGTTTGTGTATTAGTATGTTATAAATAGGTTTATGTTAGCATATAGTATATGTTATAAGTGTAATCTCCATTATTACATTTATCCAATCCATCCTAAGGTTAACTGTTAAAAGATTACGATAAGACCGCCGATTGTTTTAATATAATTTGTTAATTATTCCTTTTTTTTTTGTTTCATGCAGAGTTTTTATAATATGTAAGTGTTTTTATTAATTTCGATTGGATTATAAAAATTATAAGCTACGCACGTAACAGGTATCGTAAAAGTACGTACTTACTTATATGGTACTAATGAGTTTCTACTCCCTAATGCGAAATACGTTGCCGGACAGACATCGAGTTAATGACTTTTTCGATATCTCTATCCAGTTTTATATGTGTCGTTTCTCTCCTAGAATCTCTAGAGAGTGAGATTTGTGGAGAACATTAACTGTCTAGAATACGTATGGTACGTAAAAATAAAAAAATATCCTTAGTAGTAGTATCTACTAATAGTAGAAGGCGAATAGATGTTAAAAAAATACTAATTATTTTACTATAACATTTACTGGTGATGTTTTTTATTGTAATCTTTCATAATTTATTGTGTCATTATAAATCCTATCCTATCCTACTATTATAAATGCGAGAGTTTGTGTGTGTGAATGTTTGTTACCACGTATCTGCGCAAGTACTAAACCGATATTGATAAAAAAAAATACATACATAAAGATAATAAAGAACATAAATAAATAAATAAACTTATGCAATCTGTCTATAATCTCATTCCAACTCTGTCCACCACCAAATTCTTTTTGATTTCATGCACGTCCTGTCGATTCAAAATTTACCTGGTAGTAAATGCTTTAAGCGATATGACCACCATATAAATACTACCATTTTAATTTTAATTACTTCGATATACATTATTTTTATAATCTTGTACTATTTTTTTTAAATGCCATAATGTATTATGGTACTAATTATTTTGTAAAGTCTGTCAACTTCGTTCAAGATATAACTACCAATGCGTGATACTGGACACCAGAGCAATGAAAAGGTCACACATCTAGTACCACTGACAATTTGTTCCCGTGTTATATTCCTTGTATCTCACACATTTATTTTTATTGAAACAAGTCGATGTAACTAAAGTTTCATCAATAAAAACACGACTGCCTTAGCCAGCGTCACTCAGGGTGATGTAAGGATTATAACGATACCCCATCTAAATCCGTTCAGGCATTTAAAAGTAATGGTAAATTAAAGAAGCTCACATATATACATACATACATGAAACCTAAAAGTATTTCACTCCTTTTTGTGCCGTCATGTAAAAAAACAGTCTTCCCAACTATAGTCACTAGTCACAACGCTCTATCAGTCATAACTACTATACACCTACTTGACAAGCGTGCCCGTAATTGAGTCAGCCTAGTAACTATAGGTAGGTATATGTAATATGTTTAAAGAGGCGAATCTAAGCTTGGACTCATATGTTAAAATTCTAAATTGTTTTGACATATGGAGGAAAAGTCAACGACTACGAATCAGTATACTCGTAGTCGTGGACTTTACTTCCATATATCACCACTGAAATTCATCTCATCACTACATTACCATTACCACAGCAGAGATCCTGTTTCATTTTCTCACGTGAACACACGACATGCCAAGACGAATAGCCCTGAGTGTACCCACACATGCGTCCAATTTATCACGAGATCACGAGGGGACCCCATGTGTGAAACTACCTCTGTCCATATGTCAATTAGGAAAGGGCCACTAGAATATTAAACTTATAATATTACTAGTTCCTACCCGCGGTTCCACCTGCGTTCCCACAGGAACCATGTATTTTTCCGTGATAAAAAGCAGCGTATGTCCGGTCCATAAACTATATCTATGCCAAAATCACGTCGATCCTTTGCTCCGTTACTGCGTGAAAGAAGGACAAACCAACTGACCAACATAACAACAAACTATTTATTTATATAGTACGGAAGACTGATAAGGATGTGTAATGAAATATTCCAGTTTTTTAAAATTTGAAATAGGCTTACTTTTGACCGCAATCTCACCTGATGTTATGTGACGATGCGGTTGATGATATAGCACACTTGCCTAGAAGAAAATTATTCGCTCTGTTCTTGAAAACTTCCAGATTATAGCTATTGGGAAATACAGAGGCTGGCAAAGAATTCCACTCCTTAGCCATCCGTATAATGAAGATTGAACTAAAACGCTTGGTACGGACAGGAGGGATTGTACCTCTAGTCGTCTGGTAAATTGGAGATGCGGAAATCAAGTTGTATAATTGCTTCGAACACTTCCCAGTATATTCTTTTTTATTTATACAAATAAATTAAATTTAAGTGTCTGTTTATAATGTCAAAATATGAGCTTTTAACTTAATGTACTATATGCGCAGTACTTATGCGCTATACTTGTAACCTGTGAGCGTGAGCTTGGGTGGCGGTAAGGTGGAATGCCTCGGCTAGCAGTGGGTTCTGGGGCTAACAAACATTCAACTTGGGCGCCACGTACCTATAGTTTTAGAACCCTGGCACGAAGAGTTAAGAAATTAAAATAAAAAAATAATATAGTCTCAGTAAAAAGGTATTTTTATTGCAACATTTGAATTTAACAATGAAATGAAAACTGTTTTCTAAAATTAAACTTTTACTCTTGACTTGGTCACTTATTTCTACTTAAATTCTAGAGACAAATAATTCTTCTAATGCAGATGCAAACTTCTAGTAGCTCCGCCGATGCGGTCGGACAATTTATGGTTCGGTGGGTACAAATTGAACAAAATACGCATGAAATTAACAAATAATGGAGTGAGTTCACCTGGGTTAGTTTACTTAGATGATGAAGGGTGATTCAAGCTTGGGGACCTGGCCAGCACGAGTACCCTTAGCAACAAGGAAGGCGCGGTGCATAGGTCAAGCAAGCAGTGCGCGTCGCAGCGATCCCGTCGTCATCAATTTGCCAAACCAGCGTGAAAATGCCCCGCGAGGAACACGAGCGTATGCCCCGGGGAAGCGACCGAACAGATGTCTGTAATTTGCGCAAAAGAAGCCACTGTAAATTCTGCGTTGGAAAATATGAAGACGTGCCAAAGAGATGACACGTCAGAATTCTAACCTGTCAAAATGTTCAAAAAAATAGGCAAGAAACTTACTCGGCTATCCTTAATTCGTTTCCAACGCGTGGAAAACTCCTTATTGGCGTTTTTTAAGTATCAATCGATACTACTGCTCCAAAATCATAAATTATTTTTCAACCATCTAGCAACGTCAATCGACGTGGCGAAATCCTGCTCCTGAAATCAACGATCCAAAACTAAGAATCACCCCTGTCATATTCACAGGCGTGGATGAATCGAAATCTTACCAAATTTGGAAGTTCCAGGAACACAAAGCCTCAATTTGATAGCTTTATAAAAATATATTCCACAATATCTCGACGACGAACGTCTCCGATCGGGTTCACAAGAAAAAGTGATGTTCAAGTCACATCCGCAAATTCATCGACAAAATTGAGTCGATAAAAAGGTTGTTTATCGACACATTTTGGAACATTTTTGGTGAAATGTCAAGAGAATCAACTTCCTATACCATGATACTGAACCAGCAATGCATGAAAACCAGATATCAATGTAAAGAATAACCATTTTATGATGAAAAATTTAAATCCATGTTTGAAACCGATGAGGGCAGAGATTCCTCGATAAAACCAACACAGCAAACTTGAGTTCGGTCCCCTCACTAGCCGTAGTGGATTTCAAAACAAATACTTTGGATTGAAAGAGATTTGCTCTTGGAGTTTAGGCACAGTACTGCTTATGTGGTGTAATATAACTGTAATTTGTTTGGCTATTTAATTTTGTTGAATATCTAATGTGTGATACTTTATATTTCTTTATATTCATAAAAGGTGGAAATTTGACTATCTCATGACACAGCAATGCTAGTTGTCAAAATTGCCAGCTGTTTAAATTTATTAAATTAAACTATTATTGTGTTTTATTTCTTAGTAAGTTGAACTAATATGCTGTAAGATAATTCTATTATTTTATTTAACAAAAGAAATTATTCAGATTGGGAGCAAATTTATTAAATTAAAATAGTGGCGCCATCGTGCGAGCACCTAGGCAGTTGCATGTCAAGGCATCGATTGTCGATAGCAACTCTGGTCACAGGCAGCACAGATGGCGCTGAACACAAATTGTTTACTATAGATAAAAACAAAAAAAATACCACCGAAGGTCCTTAATTTGGAAGCTAAAACTAGGATTAAAGAATGTAACGTGTCATAAAAAAAATCACACGTTACAATACCTATTTACTGAAGAGAAAAAAAAAATTAAAAAAAAAGCATTTCACATATGCTTTAAATCTAACATTAGACTCGTAGAAGCTAACATCATTTATCAAAAGTTCTAGAAATAAGATGACATAATATTAGGGCCCATTATGTCGTTAATTGACTATTAAAACAAAAGAAAATCTTTGACCGACTTAACCTAACATAGTTAATGTTTAAGATGTGCGCAAAAAAAAAAATCCTGTGTGATGGTTGAGTTAAAACTCCCCAATGGAAAAATATCCTCTTCATGACTGAAACCCAAAGGTGGACTATAACACAAAAGACTAAAACAATCTTTTGATGTCAGCCATAAAACAAAAAAATGAGAAGTCCAACCATCAACACAAAATAAAAAAAAAAGGAAATAAAAAAAAATGTTTAACTAATTTAACCTAACATAACTCATGTTTCTGCTGTGCCCAAAAAAAATGTTCCTGCGTGATGATTGAGTTCAAACTCCCCAATGGAAAAATATCCTTTTCATGACCGAAACCCAAAGGTGGATCATAACACAAAAGACTAAAACAATCTCTTGATGCCAGTCATAAAACAAAAAAATGAGAAGTCCAACCATCCACACAAAAAAAAAAACAAACCTCAGATGAGGTTGGTTAATAGGGTACAGCAGACCCACAAGACCTAATGCACTTCAAGAAAAAAAAATACAGACTCTAAGTTACAAAAATATTTAATTATTATTAACCTATTTTTATTGAAGTGCACGGCAGTTTAACGACATGTCGAGGTCGGACGATGCACTTCAAGGAAAAAAAAATACACTTGACTCTAAGTTATAACAATGTTTATTTATTTATTTATATACTATTTAAACTTCTTTTTCCTCAAAGTGCACGGCAGTTTAGCGACATGTCGAGGTCGGACGATGCACTTCAAGGAAAAAAAAAAAATACACTTGACTCTAAGTTATAACAATATTTATTTATTTATTTATATATAATTTAAACTTCTTTTTCCTCAAAGTGCACGGCAGTTTAGCGACATGTCGAGGTCGGACGATGTGATTTTAATAAATCCTTAATGTGCCACCTTCCTAAAGGTTTCTTAGTGAAAAAGTCTTGCAAGACATAAGTTACTGGAGAAATTTTCTCCATAATAATACACTTCTTAAATTTTGGTGCAAACTTTTTAGTAAAGAACTTATTTGCATCTGACAGTGGGTATTCCTTCTTCCAGACAACTTGTCCTACCTCATACTCTACTTCTACACGGTTCCTATTGTAGTAAACCCTACTCTTATGGTAAGCTTTCTTAATTGAGGTATTTACCTTTTCAAATATTGGTTTTAAATGTGACAGCATAGAAGCATACAAATCCCTGTCGGTGAACTGCAGCTCACTGGCTTCCAATTCACCAGCAGATGGATACCAATCTCCTGACAAGACTGCTTCCCTACCAAATGTCAAAAAATAAGGACTATGGCCCGTGACTTCATGTACTGCAGTATTTATTGCAAACTCTATCTGACTTAAGTCCTGAGCCCAATTTCTGTGATCATGACCTACTAGGGATGCCAATGCAGTAACCACTACCCTGTTCACCCGTTCAGCTGGATTATTTTGAGGTGTAAACCGGCAATTGTAAAACAGGTGGGGAATTTTATACTTCTCCTTAAGATCTTTCATGCACCTGGATATGTACTGTGGTCCATTGTCAGAAATTATCACTTGAGGGACTCCATGTCGCATTATAAACTGATTTTCTATTATACTGACTACAGACTTTGCCACCGAACTTCGCATAGGAAACAATTGTGTATACTTTGTAAAATAATCAGCTACCACTAACACAAACTTGTAACCAGAATAGCTACGTGGTAAGGGCCCTAAAATGTCCGTTGATATCACCTGGAACGGTCTCTGCACCTTTTTGGGATTGTTCATTAGACCTGGCAAAGGTGTGTTAGTACTTTTGTAACTCAAGCAAATCTGACAATTCCTTACATACTTCTTCACATCCGTCAACATTTTTGGCCAAAAATAGCTTTGGCTAAGTCGCTTGAAAGTTTTGAATACTCCTAAGTGTGCAGCGTCAGGCCTATCATGGCACTGGCTCAACACCTCATTTCTGAGCTCCTCGGGAACTACCAACTTCCACTCACAATCGACTGCCAAAGGATTGGGACTTCTGATTCTCTTGTAGAGTTTGTCACCTAGGATCCGCCAATCTGGAAATTTACTTGGTGAATCCTCGACCCTCTTCAACATGTTCGAGAACCAACCGTCCTGGATACAACTAACCAAAGAAGGGTAGTCCTGCAGAGAATCGACAGGTGCCCTAGATAATGCATCAGGGGCTGCATTCTCTACCCCTTTTCGGTACTCTACACTGAAGTTGTACTGTGAGAGTCTGATCGCCCACCTAGCCAATCGTCCCGTGGGTGATTTTAAGTTAACAAGCCACTTCAAACTACTGTGGTCTGTAAACACCTTGGTTTGGTAAGGAGAACCATCAATGTAACCTTTAAATTTCTCCAAAGCAAACAGTAACGCACCGAGTTCTTTTTCTGTAACTGAATAATTCCTTTCACTTTTAGAGAGAGTTCGACTTGCAAAAGCAACAGGGTGTTCACTGCCCTCATCATCAAGTTGAGACAAAATGCAACCAAGCCCAACATCAGAAGCATCTGTGCTGATCATAAATGGCCTATCAAATTTTGGAACACTGAGAACTGGGGCAGTCACCAGTAGTTTCTTAATATCTTGAAAAGCCTTAGCCGCATCATCATCAAAATGGAATTTTCCCCCTTTGGGAATCTTTCTAGTTAACTTGGTGAGCGGGGAGACTGCTGTTGAAAAATTACTGATGAAGCGTCTGTACCAAGAAACCATCCCCAAAAATCTTCTGACTTCCTTCTGGGAAGTGGGTACAGGAAACTCAGCAATTGCATGAACCTTATCACCATCAGTCCGCAAGCCCTCTCGGTCAACAACATACCCCAAGAACTTCAGTGAAGGCCGACAAAACACGGACTTCTCAAAGTTAATGGCTAATCCAGCCTGTCTCAATTTGGCAAGGACCTTGTTTAGCAGCTCAATATGGGAAGAAAATGAATTTGATATGAGGATTATATCGTCAACATAATAGAATACATTATTGGCAAACTCAGGGCCGAACACCTTATCCATCAATCTCATCATCCTGGCTGTGGCATTAACAAGTCCAAAAGGCATCCTACAAAATTGGAAGGAACCCAAGCCCGGGATTGAGAAACAAGTCTTCTCACGCGAGGCCTGATCTAAATTCACTTGGAAAAAGGCACTCTTAAGGTCTAATGACGTCATGAACTTAGCATCATTCAGTGAATCTAGGATCTCCTGAACTCTAGGCATAGGATATGAATCCACCTTAGTCACACTGTTCAACTTTCGACTATCTAAGCAAAGCCTAAGCTCACCATTTGCTTTAGGAACAAGAAGAATTGGACTATTCCACGGTGATGTAGCCTTTTCAATAATACCTAACTTCAACATGTTGTCTATTTCTTTGTTCACATATTCCCTATGATGGAAAGGAATAGGGTAATATTTTTGTTTTATAGGTGTACTATCCCCTGTATCAATAACATGCTGTTCAAGAGTTGTGAACCCCAACTTGTCACTTGTAGCAGCAATACTCTTGAATTTGTCAATGGTGCATTCCACAATTTGTCTCTCACCCAATGTTAGGTCGGACACCTCATGCAAGTGAATTGCCTCATTAACAAATGTGTCATATGTGGGTTCCTGTTCACAATAAGATATTTTACCTACATCTTTAAAGATATCTTGACACAAATTGAACCTTTTCAAAAAATCCACCCCCATAATTATGGGTACATTGATATCCTGACATATAAAAAATTCAATATGCTCCACAGAGTCAGCATATGCGATAGGCAGAAACACAGTTCCCAAAACATTTAACTTGGAATTATTTCCTACCGCTACTGAATTATTATTCTTTTGCAGTTTAAGATTCAAACCGTGTCCTATCAGAGCTTTAAAAGCACATTCACTCATGACAGAGACAGAGGCACCACTGTCGGCCAAAGCATTACACTCCAAGCCCAGAATACCTATAATAATGTATGGCCTAGGATCTCTACAGCTTCGGGCAAATAAAGGAGATACCTTACTGTCCCTAAAGAAACTCCTGATAAATTCCAGCCATGTTTCCCATTCACGGTCAGAAGTTGGAGTATTATTTTGGTGGGAAACTACTTCTGACCCTCTTTCAAGTTTTTTGAACAAGTACACTCTGTAGAAATCACCCCTGGCTTCTTGCATTTAAAACAGTGTTTCCCTATATACACTTTACAATGGTAGTGTGAGTGATCACCGTTACACTTCAAACATTTAATTTTGCTTGGGGCTACAGCACTAATATTCCTACTAGAAGATGCACTAGTTTTGTTTTTGCTCCTGCAGATGTCAGGTATGATTGAAGAGCTGCCTGGATTAAGGAACCCCCTGTAATTGCACTTTTGTCTTGCAAGCTCTAATTTAGCACAAATACTTTTTAATTCCCTGATTGAATGTATCTCAACTAAAGCTAATTTTGCAATAAAGAATGGATTCATGTTAGTTGTAATGATGTCCAACTGTCCTGACTCGCTAACCTTGTTTGAAAGACGAGAAAACAAGTTTTGCATGATGTTTATATAAGTATTGATGCTTTCATCATTTCCCTGCAATCTAGACTGAATTTGATTTAATAAGCAGCGTTCAAAATCGACTGGCAAAAACTCCTGTTTAAGTAGCTCAACAAATTGTGAATAAGTTGTAATTCCTGAACAATTATTGCGAAACCACAACAAAACCTCACCACGAAGCAAGTGCGCTATATTCTTCAAAAGGTCAGAGTCTGAAATTCCAGATGAGTTTCTGTAGTCCTCCAACCCAAACAAAAAGTCATGAAGCGGAGACTGTCCATCAAAAGATATGTTCCATTTAAAAACTTGCAAACCCTTCCTACTGCTTGTGTCAGCACAATTTGAAAAACCTGCGGGTGCTGAGTTATTCGATACCACCGGATTGACCATACTAGAGTTGCAAGAGATGTTGCTAAATGCAGACTGAGTCCTAACAATCAACTCGGTTTTCCTAATTTGCATCTCCGGAACAAAAATCATCAATTTGTCTAATCTCCACATCACATGATTCAATTTAGAGAGACACTTACGCTTGCAAGATGCAGATGAATGATTTGCAGCTAAAACCGTGTTCAATTTCTCTTCACAAAGCCCTAACTCAGTTTCTGGTTTCAAAGATAGCAAGAATTCAACGGCTTCGCTTTGATTGCTCACATTTTTACTTAACCGGAGTAATTTTCTTAAATCATCAACTGTTGAATCATCCTTCAATTCAACACCCCTGCTTTTCAGTTCAAATAATAATTCTTCCTTAATTAAATAGTCTACATCCATGTTGGACACCATTTTGGAACACAATAAAGAATCAAAAACTTAAAATCTGATTGATACAAAATAAAGTATGTGTATAAAATTCTCAAAATATTTCAACACACAAAAAAAAGGACAAGCATCCAATAAACAAAAGGATGTTGTTTGAGCGCACAAAAATGTAACCAAGAAAAGAGTAAAATACTTGTAAAAACATAAAAGAAACAAAATAAAATTGAATGTCTGTTTTTGTTTTACTGAGCCCCGCCAGTTGAGGCGCCAATTGTAACCTGTGAGCGTGAGCTTGGGTGGCGGTGAGGTGGAATGCCTCGGCTAGCAGTGGGTTCTGGGGCTAACAAACATTCAACTTGGGCGCCACGTACCTATAGTTTTAGAACCCTGGCACGAAGAGTTAAGAAATTAAAATAAAAAAATAATATAGTCTCAGTAAAAAGGTATTTTTATTGCAACATTTGAATTTAACAATGAAATGAAAACTGTTTTCTAAAATTAAACTTTTACTCTTGACTTGGTCACTTATTTCTACTTAAATTCTAGAGACAAATAATTCTTCTAATGCAGATGCAAACTTCTAGTAGCTCCGCCGATGCGGTCGGACAATTTATGGTTCGGTGGGTACAAATTGAACAAAATACGCATGAAATTAACAAATAATGGAGTGAGTTCACCTGGGTTAGTTTACTTAGATGATGAAGGGTGATTCAAGCTTGGGGACCTGGCCAGCACGAGTACCCTTAGCAACAAGGAAGGCGCGGTGCATAGGTCAAGCAAGCAGTGCGCGTCGCAGCGATCCCGTCGTCATCAATTTGCCAAACCAGCGTGAAAATGCCCCGCGAGGAACACGAGCGTATGCCCCGGGGAAGCGACCGAACAGATGTCTGTAATTTGCGCAAAAGAAGCCACTGTAAATTCTGCGTTGGAAAATATGAAGACGTGCCAAAGAGATGACACGTCAGAATTCTAACCTGTCAAAATGTTCAAAAAAATAGGCAAGAAACTTACTCGGCTATCCTTAATTCGTTTCCAACGCGTGGAAAACTCCTTATTGGCGTTTTTTAAGTATCAATCGATACTACTGCTCCAAAATCATAAATTATTTTTCAACCATCTAGCAACGTCAATCGACGTGGCGAAATCCTGCTCCTGAAATCAACGATCCAAAACTAAGAATCACCCCTGTCATATTCACAGGCGTGGATGAATCGAAATCTTACCAAATTTGGAAGTTCCAGGAACACAAAGCCTCAATTTGATAGCTTTGTAAAAATATATTCCACAATATCTCGACGACGAACGTCTCCGATCGGGTTCACAAGAAAAAGTGATGTTCAAGTCACATCCGCAAATTCATCGACAAAATTGAGTCGATAAAAAGGTTGTTTATCGACACATTTTGGAACATTTTTGGTGAAATGTCAAGAGAATCAACTTCCTATACCATGATACTGAACCAGCAATGCATGAAAACCAGATATCAATGTAAAGAATAACCATTTTATGATGAAAAATTTAAATCCATGTTTGAAACCGATGAGGGCAGAGATTCCTCGATAAAACCAACACAGCAAACTTGAGTTCGGTCCCCTCACTAGCCGTAGTGGATTTCAAAACAAATACTTTGGATTGAAAGAGATTTGCTCTTGGAGTTTAGGCACAGTACTGCTTATGTGGTGTAATATAACTGTAATTTGTTTGGCTATTTAATTTTGTTGAATATCTAATGTGTGATACTTTATATTTCTTTATATTCATAAAAGGTGGAAATTTGACTATCTCATGACACAGCAATGCTAGTTGTCAAAATTGCCAGCTGTTTAAATTTATTAAATTAAACTATTATTGTGTTTTATTTCTTAGTAAGTTGAACTAATATGCTGTAAGATAATTCTATTATTTTATTTAACAAAAGAAATTATTCAGATTGGGAGCAAATTTATTAAATTAAAATAGTGGCGCCATCGTGCGAGCACCTAGGCAGTTGCATGTCAAGGCATCGATTGTCGATAGCAACTCTGGTCACAGGCAGCACAGATGGCGCTGAACACAAATTGTTTACTATAGATAAAAACAAAAAAAATACCACCGAAGGTCCTTAATTTGGAAGCTAAAACTAGGATTAAAGAATGTAACGTGTCATAAAAAAAATCACACGTTACATACTTATAAAAAAACGAAATATTTAAAAATTGTGTCTGTGTGTCTTATTATTCCGGCTAATCTCCGAAACGGCTCGACCGATTTTGATGGGAATTTCACTGGCAGATAGCTGATGTTATAAGAAGTATCTTAGGCTACGTGGGCGAAGCCGCGGGGAAAGCTAAATAAAAATGCGCCGAACGCAGAGACCTATAACTAGAATTTTCTTTATTACGAGAACCGTTCTATAACACGCTGACATGAAATAAATAATATATATTTTTTTAAAATGTTTTTTCCTTGTCCAAATATTGGTCCCATCACGGCGATCGAACCCACAACCGACTCGACCCAACCTCAGCACATAGAAAAACAATTGAACGTGTTTTACGAAAACAAATAAAGGTAGCAAAGAAATAAAAAATTGTATTTTAACTTTTAATGGCATTGGGCGTGCCCGACATTAGGCATGGATAGAACCCATAGTAGAAACAGAAAAGTATGTAATTTACATTGAGCATCGTAACGAAAAAATTTGTGCAGTCTTGGTAGACTGAGATAATATTATACTTGTGAGACGTGGTACGTGCGTATTGGCGCCCAAACATACAAGCTGCGTTCGGTTTGGCTCCATGAAGATAACATACTTTTCTGTTTCTACTATGGTACGGTCATAACAGATAGGGGACCAGTATACATCTTCGCACCCTGTTCCACAAATCCCTGTGTCCCTCTGAAATGTCAACGCTTGTTTTTATCTTCAGACTAATTGTTTATTTTAGAGCACTTCGGTGAAACCAAAGGTTAAAAGCGTTCGATATAAAATAAACGGGATGCCAGTGATGCTACAGCTGTTTCAACTTGTTCTTTTATAAGTGTTCCTTTCGGATGAGAATGGAAACTGGGAGTACTCACAAGGGGAGTGTTATATGATAGTGTTAAGAGTAGCCGCACATTGGGCCGCCACTCTGCAAAGGCACACAAAGGCCTACGCAGCACTGCAGTGCGCTCATTACTCTGAGACATTAGCTATTAAGTCTCATAAGCCCAGTAATTTCACTGACTGCTTTGCTTTCAAGTTTTACCAACTGAGGAAAAACACTTTCATACTTAGGTTACATTAAAGTTATACGCCCTTTTGGTACCTTTTCACTCATTTGTGCCCTATATACTCATCTACTAAATGTATAAACTATATACATTTGCAGACGCGCGAGACACAATCGGTATCAGGTGATAGAGCTAGGACCAAAATAATAGACATGTGGGCCCCTCGGCCTCACGTACGTAATAATAGCCCAGATCCATTCAATACGTGTCCACGAGAAAAACGGCCCCAACGCATTTTATCAGGCTTGGGTATTTAAACCCAAGTTAAAGTAGTTTCCCAGGTGGTAGGATTAGTTCTGCGTGAATTGTCTGGGTGGATACCACCGCTTTGATACCACAGGACTGCCAAACTGGATTCGATGGCTCGAATCTTGAGTTGGCTACTGTAAAAGAAATCTAGTTCTTCGGACTTAATATCGTTCGTTCTAAACCGAAAACTAATAAGAACTCTAAATAATTCCATCCAGGCAAAGACTAGCGACCCCTAGTTATAATCGGGTTCAGTTGAAAATGAATACGACTGTTATTAGCCGGTAAGGCCGCAGGTTTAAGTTTAGCGTGTTCAACATCTTTGACAAAATCGACATTTGATCAGGCGTGTATAACGCTATGGAGAATTAACTAGTCAAGTCTGGGTCGCAAAGCGTTAAAAATTACGTCATTGACGTCTCATTTATGCCAAGAGTGGGTTCTTGGCTTAATTTATTCCTCTAGAGAGGGTTAGTTATGCGTCCCGTCATAAAAAGTCCTTCATATTCAGTGTGTAACAAAGTGAAACAGCCATGGCGGTTAAATATGGGGAAAAGCGAGAAGTGCAAACATTTATAAACCCCGGGGTGGTTAATTACGAAAACGTTGGGATGCGAACACAGAAAACCTTTATTTTATGGCTACGGTTGGCAGCAAAAATTATGCAGGTAATTTTATGCTTTGTTAAAATGAATAATCCAGGCTTACCATTTTTAGGGAGATTTTGAAATGAAAAAGCGGAGTCCTGATTGAGTCACGTTTTTTGAATGAAAATCAATGATTTCCATTTCTAGGTGGAGTTGTACCTACTAGTATTTCACAATTGCACGATCAGCTACTCACGGTTCAACTCTCTCTCTTTCTCTCTCTCTCTCTCTCTCTCATCTGGACATGCTAAAAGGATAGTATAATATTTCCACCACATTTCTTATTGTTAGTCATTTCTTGTTTACGCTGGAGCTTGCAAAAACAAAAACAAAAGGAAATTAACAAATCCAAAGTACACGCAAATATTTAACTGTATGCCATGGCTACAACATGCAGTTTCTTTGTTCCAATTGCTTTTTACCATTGTTTACGACATGCCAAGGTAAATAATGGTAGGAACGGGGAATACCTTCCCGTTGTTCCCAGTAGGGATGGCGACGCTGAAATGTGTATTTATAACCGTGATAAAAAAGCCACATTCAATTCGACGCTCTTTCTGTAAGTATGTCATTGGTATATATATCTCGGCTCTTTATTTACCGACTAGCGCCTGCCCACGGCTTTGCACGCGTGCATGGAATCGGTATAACATGTAGTATATAGCACTCAGGGATAATGTTGCTTTGTATTAGTGAAATAATTTTTAGAATCGGACTAGACGTTCCAGAGATTGGCGGTAGCAAACAAAACAAAAAAACCTTACAAACTTTACTGCTTTATAATATTAGTAAAGTATAGATTTAAATACTTACTTAATTATACACAATTAGTATAATAGATAATTGAATTAGTATTTATGTAGTATAGCAAATAGTTAACAAAATAATTTTTCATTAAAAGAATAATCAGCTGGACCTTCTCAACGGGTGTATTTAATTTGTAGGTATTCCGTTTCCCCAAGAGAATACCCGACTTTGTATAGAATCGATTTCAGTTAGACATCAAAAGGTAACAAAAGTTATATGATTAAAAAACACGACTGCCGTAGCTTACTGGCTATGGCAGTCACTTGGGATCATGTAAGAGTTCTAACGACATCCCATACACCCAAATCTGTTCAGGCATTTAAAAACCATGGTGGAATAAAGAAACTCACATACATAAACCCTTAAACATTACACACTTTTTTTGTGTAGTCTGGTAATCTTAATATATATAAATTACGCGTCACGTTGTTTGTCCGCGATGGACTCCTAAACTACTTACCCGATTTTAATCAAATTTGCACACCGTGTGCAGTTTGATCTAACTTATAAGATAGGATAGCTTACATCTCAATTTATAGCCGCAACATAGCCGAGTCTGCTAGTAAATGTATATAGCAACCCCGGGTTTTACAGGTGTTTTATTATTGTGGTCCAGCGTTTATGATGCGAAACGCTCCAAACTTCCCCCCCACGGGGTTTTTTCAATATCTTTCCTTAACTTATTTCGGAAGATAAAAGGGGACATTGATATAAATGTTTGCTAAGAAATTGTCCCGGATATTAATCTGAAGGAAGTAAAGAGGTAAATAGTACTGTAAAATAAATAAGTATACCTACGAATCATTTGATGTCAAACTCCATTTTCGATATTTTAGACGTTATATTAGGTAGAAGACGATATTTGCAAAGTAGGATGTAATAAAATATGTAGTCCGTCTTTTATACTTGTCTAATAATATAAATAAATATGATAATTAACTAATATAGATTGAAATTCTAAATCGAATCATATCGGTTCACTATTTGGACTTAATATTTAAATCCATGATTTGTGTCATTGGTTGGCATCTACTTGTTTACATTATAATTATTATTAGACAAGTATAAAAACACAGGCCTTAGGTACCTATCAAATTCTATTTAGGGCTCAGGGTTTACGTACACAAAAGTACAAAACAAAGCCAAAAAGTAGTAGGGATAGGTATCTGTCAAGACGTACTGAGCCGACTCCATCATGTAATGGGACAAGGGCAGTAACGAGGAAGAGGTCCATGTACATAAAGTGCTATGTGATCGTAGATCTTCATTTATTCATTGAATTTATCAAGCAACCTTTGGTTCTATAAAAGAGAAATGGAAATGAATCGAGCGCGCCCTTTACCCACAAGAATTAAGGTCGGCTAACCACATATCTGCGCAATACCATAACTTTTCTCATTTACCAACTAAATCCTTTTCACCGGTAATTCCGGTCAGTAGCTTGTCCCGGGGAAATCGCTATTAACCGCAGCTACGATACGCGTATTTATTTGTGTTCCACACCAGTACAAGTAGACTGCTCAAATTGATGAACACCCATGCAGCCGCGCCGCACCGCTGTATTAGCATAAAATGAGCCTTTAACACCGTGGTAGCCTGAAACTAGGCTCACCAGGTGTTCTGGTAAAGATGAGACATTTTTGAATGATTTGTGTAAAGCGAGTGACCAAAAAGAAGAAAGAGTCAATCAGCTCATTCCACGTCTCTTTAGGGTTCCATGCCTCGGATCCGTACCTACGTCTAATCTAGTTTTAGCATATTCACCATGACATACTGGTCTATTAACCTATCGGTATAAAAAATATAATATGAAGCTATAGATAACAAGATGAGCGGGTCGTTTCCCTGATAGTAGGCCAGCACTACGCCAGCACGCTTGCAGTGCGACAAGGACTGCGCTTTGAATTTCACTGGCTACTTTGCTCATCATAATACTTGCATATTATTGCTTGGCGGCAGACTACACTAGCAAAACCAGTTCCCACCCTGGATACTCGCAGAAGAGTTAGTCAAGTTAATTCTACCACCTGGTAAATTATTATCAGTGCCGAGCTTCAGCTGTAAGTTGAAATAAAAAATGGACAAACACTTCGCGACAGAAAAAAAATCATTTGCATGCCAAGTTTCTCAAGTTTTTGCATGTTTCTTTGCCACTTATCCGCTCAAGTGGCGTAAAAGTTAGCGACCCTACCTCGCTTTGCGCGGGTAAAGTGCAGATGGTGGGTAACATTAGGATGTAGGTATACATATTTCAATGGGAAGCTTGAATATTACAACACCCGTAATGTCCTGTGAACAGTCCCGAGCCACAGTTTCTGTCATAGTAACTTTGTTACCCGAGGCGTCTTGAACTGAGAGGCTGTACCAGATGCTAGGAAATATATTGAGAATGGTTATGTTATGGATGCGTGATGTTAGAAGGGAGGTACGCCGTACGAGGGGCGGTTTATTTAGATTCGATCCTTGCAAAAATAATGTGTGCTAGGGACAACAAATCTTGATAATACTGATAACATAGTATGAATTTTATAACCAATCCACATAAAAACAACATGAGTTATCATGTTATATAATTATATCTACGCATAAAGCTAAAAATAAGCATACATGGACAGTCCAAGACATTTTCCAGTGTTATCTCGGCTAGCTATCGCCTTAATATCTATTGGTATATTCCAGCAACTGCATTTAAGACCTCCCACTGTGGCGTGTTAAATCACTTATAACCACACCGTCATTTAAGATAAGGGCGTTTAGAATTATTCTAGAAATAAAAAAAATGATCCTTCGCTAATAAAAACTGTAATGGTTTAAAAACTAAAATGTTTGGTCAGAATTTATATGAAGTACCTAAACATTTAAAGAACTTATTATTTTATTGATGATGCAATGATGTGAGTTTGTAGTTAAATTACGAAATCCGAAAGTTCGGATTTTGTCAGATTAGAATACCGATTGAACGAAACGTAACACTAACTTCGTGTAACTTCAGTGAGTTATAATAGCCCTTCAGAGACTTGGAACTAAGCTGGTATACCTAATATGCATTTCTTTGGCAAACGCAAGCCTATAAAAAAGCATTATTTTCACTTACATATTATCCATTGGTAGTTTTGAACTCTATGCTTACATTGTACACCTAAGTATGAATACAATGTTCACTGTTGTGTTCGAATATGCAAATTTTGATTGACTCCCTCTAGCTCTAGGCCCCTTGCAAAGCTAACTTTGTTACGCGCGAAGTTTGCTATGCTATAACCATCAGATAAGCTAGTGAGAGGTATAAATGTGATCATAAAAGTGTGTATGGTCGGAGACCAAACGCTGGACGGCATAAAAAAGTTAGGCACCAGACAATAAAAATCGGTCGCTTTTCCGCATAAACTTACTTCTTAAGACCTAAACTTTTCCATGGCGTTTACTCGTTAATGTTGAAACCTTTCCGTAATATGTAAATGAGCTCTTTGAAGCTTACCCGTTGAATCCACTATACCCCCATGTAATCCCATTAAAGATTAGTGTTATTTCAGTTACCCGCACAAATTACTACGCCACCCGCCCACCGCCGGTCTTTTCATAATATTTCCAGAGTATCACGCACCGTAAAATACCGTAAATCAAACATTGTAATAGGCCCGTGTAAAGTGGGGAAGCCGTCTATTTATAACTGTGACTCGGCAGAACTGTCTTGAATGAAACGTCAGTGCTGACTTAAGCGCTCCGATTTTAATGTTGTCACGAGTCACGAAGCTACTACGTAAGGATTGCACGTGTAGTGGCTGGATTCAAATCGAATGATATCAAAGCGTTTTACTATTAAAATCTTCGTGAGTATCACACATTATTAATTGTAACCTAGGTCGAAAATATCGACAAATGACGTGAGTTATAGCCGGTTTATAAAAGCGTGGTCATAAGATAACTAATAAGTATAAGTATCTACTTCTTAAAAGCAACCTATTAAAACTCTTTCCTTTAACACATTCTTTAAACAACCTATTTTCAGTGGATCATTTTTGTTTTATTTTCGGTATTTTACTTTTATTATCCTCAAAATAATACACATTTTATTCACAGTATTATTCCGAAATTTTGGATCAATAGGTACATGCGTTGAATGCTTATATAAAATGTGATAGATATTTTTAAAAACTGTAAATACTATTGCAGTGCCCTAAACAATATTATCACTGTGTCCTATCATCCCATGAGACTGCGATTTATGGGACCGCAAAATATTTTGCGACAGCTATAAAATCTTTACGAGACTTTTATTTATGAAAATGCTTTGTTACTTTATCAATAGCGGTTTTAGGTGAATAGGTAGGTATTTTAACATTGTTTTGTATATTACATGCTACTGGAAATTGTGGTGTTTATAAGTTATGGATGAATAAGAGGTTATTGATTTACTTATGAAGTTGTACTTCATAGTGAAATTACTGGATATACGTCATATGGGAATATAATAAAAAATATAATAAAATTTGATAGCTCAGGGTAACGAACAGACTGCAGTGCGGTCAGAGCAAACTCTATGTGGTATATTTGATGGAATCAGGCGTTACTTTGCGGAAGTCCATTTTCTCAGCTTGTTTCGGTCCATGCTGAGAAACGTCGCGTAACTAACCATACTGACAAAGGATATTGCAGTTCAGCGTTGCGAGTAACTAACATTTTTTTTTAACAAATTGACTAACTTTTTGATTTCTGCGTTTAGAGTTCCAGCCGTGCTGGAGGTAGGTCACATTTTCCAACCAAGGGTTTTTAACTAACTAAAAAATACTAATTGCTGGTTTTAAAGTCCATCGTTGCGAGCTCCAGAAAGTTTTTTTTATTTTTATAATAAACTAACCCAGGTTTCGTTGTCCAGCGTCGCGCGTTACGTTTGGTTAAATTCAGTATCGATCGAAATTAGGCCATTAGACATTCTTTATCGCGGAATATAACTATAAATTACCCACATTATATAATCTTATTTTGTGTGGTATCTACTTCTACAGGTTTAAAATAATGTTTACGAGAGTCACGAGTAATTTGAAAAGTTACCTAATATTGAAAGCTTTCTATGAGGAAAGCATTCGACGTGAAATATTTTCCTCTTAAATGGATCTAAAGAGCTTCCTTTTCAGGCAAGCAAACAATGTGCCTGTAATTATATTAACATCCGCCGCTTTTAAAGTTTGAGTATTTACCTATTATGATTATATTGGGTATAGGAAGTTTATTTTTTACCTAGCCGAAGAAAAGTTTCAAAATAACAGATTTATTGTACCTAAAGAGTAAGCTTAGACTTATTGTACTTAGCTCGGAAACGATCAATCAGATGGAATCATTATTCTTATTACCAAGTTTGGGTTAACACTTTAAAATATTAAGAACATATCATTACCTAATTTATATCAAACCCCTTTTAAGCAACACTACACGACGTATTTTAAACAGAACACAATAAATCATCGCCATAAATACATCACCTACAACTCGAAGGGTTGTCTACCCCTTCACAGTCCCAACTTTTACAACCTACGACAAATTGCTTCCTGGCAACTCTGCGCACTCCAATACCTATGTACCCCGCCTCACTATAGTTATGACCGAGTCAATATTGTCTCAATTTCTTATCTGTCTTCACCTGAGCGTTTCAAATCGATTTGTCTGCAACGAACCATAAGGGTATTTCAAGCTTTGTGCTTTATTGTAAAAACAATAACGAGCTCTTTCTCACAATTTATGGGTTGATATTATATAGACCGGTCGATTTATTCGCTAACCAATATCAGATCTTTGATCTAATCAATAGTTAACCCGTGCGGAGTTAATGAATGCGGAGGTATGTTTGTATGTTTGTTGGTTTGTCCTTCTTTCACGCAGCAACGGAGCAATGGATCGACGTGGTT
Organism: Crocallis elinguaria; assembly: GCA_907269065.1. NCBI lineage: Eukaryota > Metazoa > Arthropoda > Insecta > Lepidoptera > Geometridae > Crocallis > Crocallis elinguaria. The sequence goes on along the minus strand of OU026080.1, from coordinate 11,388,305 downwards.
TTTGGTATAGATATAGTTTAAAGACCGGAGAGTAACATAAGCTACTTTTTATCCTTGCAAAATGCACGGTTCCTGTGGTAAAGCGGTTGAAACCGCACCCAGAAGCTAATATGATAAATGACAGTTTTTGTTGGCTTGTCCTTCTTTCACGCCGTAACGGAGCAACGAATCGACGTGATTTTTGCATTAAAATATTGTATGGACCGGAACCGAGTGGTCAGAGACCATCAGCAGGCTACATTTTTAGTACATTTATTAGTGTAGTGAGATTAGTAAGAGGCCGCCACCGGCTAAAAAACATTTGTACTCAATATAGTCAAAAAAAATCTAACTGCCAGACATGTTTTGCAAACATTTGCATTCACAGTTATCAAATGTGTGTTCAAGTATTTACTTGCATACTTCACGGCTTTGTAGGTATTTGCGCACTTGTGGCGCCAACTTTAGAGTTAATACACGTACCTAAACAGAGCCTAGTTCAGCGAAAAGTTTTCAAGGAAAGTTGCACAAGACTCCGCTTTTCTTTACGCGTTCCTTTAGAAAACTTTAGCAGTTCTTTTGCAGTAACAATACCTAGTTGTTAATTCTGTTACAAGTGGAATATATTTATGTAAGTATTTTTATTCAAATAGAACAACTTTTAGCACTCACATTATCAACAGCTACATACACACATAACACAAAATCAAAGTAAGATATATACTTTTTACTTGGAAAATATCCTGTTACCTTTGCTAAATATACTTCTTATGAAAGTGTATGGAGCCGAAAGGGTGAATTTATACTGCCTATTGGATCCCATAGATGTGCAACCACTATACATACTTATAACCCACCGCCACGCTAATTTCACGGTAGTCGCCTGGTAGAGTGCTCCCTAAATCACTACAGCACAGTTTCGCACAGTTATCCAGTTATATACAACATATCAAATTCTTTTCACACATTAAAAACGGACACTATTACTATTGCTTATTCTGTGCCTCCATTCTCATATTTATACGCAAATCGTAAAGCGCCGCTAATCAATAAAGCTCTTATTAACCGACTTTTAAAAAGGAGGTTATCAATCTGACACGTATGAATGTATGTAATATTATTGGAATTGCAATATATTCACATATGATAATCTATTATATAGGTCTTCTAAACAAATATACAAATTTTTATAGGTGTATTTATGTTTATATGTATGTATTTTTGTCCACGCATTTCTCAGTTCTTTTTTCGCTGGCTTATATATGATTCAACTTAGGGAACAGAGTATGTTTCATCTAAATCGATTCAGTAGTTTAAAGATATGGACAAACATATTAATTAAAATAGGTTTACATTTATATAACTTTTGTTACATCGATTTGTTACTCCGTATATAGACGCTTGTGCGTGTGTGGTATGACTACCATCTCTATGTTGGTTGCCTTAAAGTTTTCTTGCCGAGGCAAGAAAGCTTGAAGCACATGGTAGCGAGCTACCAAGCTTCAATATGTCTTCAATCGCCTCTACCTGTGGTTTCAAAGTGATTCAATGTCATTAACACCAATAATAATAGTTTACGTTTCGAAAAAACAGGCGTAAAAAATAATGTAATAGAATACGACTATAGAATTGATATTATTATGTAATAGTGAGGACTGATTAATATAAGGCGAAGACACAAAGTAGCTTGCTAAACAAAAAGCCACCCCAAGCGTCATTAACGACGTCTCTCTAATTTGCCAAATGTGCTAACGAACGTAAAGAAAATGATAATCAAAAAAGATTGTCTACAAAGTTTTAGAAGATACCTAACAACTCTCGTCTTGCAGACTCCCATTTTGTATATATATACTCGTAGCCTTATAAATTACTAGCCTCTGCCCGCGGTTTTCACCCGAGTTCCCACAGGAACCGTCAAACCGATCTATCAAATTAAATCAACTTGTCAACATTATAAAACTTTATTGACAGCTGTCAATTTATGAACAGCTGACAATGTCAATTTTATGTCACACTAACTTCTGCCCGCGGATTTCACCCATAGGAACCGTGCATTTTTCCAGGATAAAAAGCAGCCTATGTTACTCTCCGGTCCATCACATGTATCTATGCCAAAAATCACGTCGATCCGTTGCTTCGTTACTGTGTGAAAGAAGGACAAACCAACAAACCAACAAATCAACAAACCAACAAACACACTTTCGCATTTATAATATTAGTATGGATTTGTAATGTGTCAAAGTACATAGCTTTCAGGAAACAGATGCCGACAAAGAATTCCATTCTTCACAGATAGATAATATCCGACACGAGACGAACCGCACGAGGTTAAATCCTGTCTCAGTTATACACAGGCCTACGTCTAGGCCCTCTGCATTTGATACATGCGAGTTCCCACTACCGATGCTATTAGTGCCAGTAAGTACATAGTTTAATTAGTAGCCGGGTTGGACGAGGGCTGGTAATTAAGCGTTTATGATATAGCTTTTTGATTGCGTGCCGTTTGCGTGTTAATTTAAGATAAAATTAAATTTTATGACGATTCAGGTGGCCATGATGAAAGCGGTGCCGGTTATTCGCCCTGGCCAGTTATGCAGTTTACATGTTGCCTTTACTAGTGCCCTGTTTTCTCATAAGCACTAAACTTACATCCTTTATTTATTTTTTCCTAGCAAATTGTAATGATTATGTCATCGAAGGACATCAACTGAACCCTGGAATTGGTTCTCAAATGCTGCTGCCGAAACACACTGAGTAGGCCGTGGTACAGGCAGTGGAAAATGCTCTACCTTTTGACTAAGACTACATAACGATGTGACATCAAAATACAAACAAGTATAATGAAAAAAATTAAAAACACCCCTAGCCAATGTCACTCGGTATGATGTAAGGATTCTAACGATACATCCAAATATGGTCAATTATTTAAAAATTATAGATGACTAAATAAACTTACATGCATACGTGAACCCTGAAAACATTACGCTTCCTGTTTGTCAAGTCCTAAAACGTTGAGACTATAAATACTGGAGTTGGTAAGGTGTAATATTACTTTTATTTTGTATATACTTACTGTCAATTTTTTACCTTTTGTGTTTTATTGCTGATTATATTTGTGTGTTTGGCCTTTTTATCCCGTTAAATCGCTTGTATTCTCTGTAAAACTTGCTTTTTATACATTTTTCTATATTTTCATATTGTAAACAAACAGCTGTCACCATTTGACAAACGCCACAATGTCAGTGCTTTTATATTCTTTTTCTGTGAAATTCTTGAGGTTGCATTTATTTGTTATCGAAACTATCCTAAATTTTACTTTTTAATTTCCAAAATTCGAACTACCGCTAATCGTAATTTGAAATGTTTGGAACTTTGGCGGATGATATAAAAGGAGCCGTGATCTCTCTTTGACTGTGCCAGGAGCAGTGGCTCGAAAGTTCGAATACAGAAGGAAAATGTATCGGGACAAATACATATTTTCAGTAACATAAAAAACAAATGATATGATACCATATCCAAAAATTCGATCAAGGACATGGTAAAATCCAAATCACTGTAGAACTAACTTTCGTGTTTGTTAAATTAATTTGAGTAACATTTTATTATTTTAAGAGTTATCTTAATTCAAACTAGAGGTTCAAATGTATTATTTACTTAGTTTTTCTTTTTAACAGGTAAGTCCATGGTAATATGAAGTATATCTGAGGATGTCCATATGGCCACACTAAAATTGACGTCAAAAATCAAAATGTCGTTTTACAATTAAAAATTAAATCAAAATAACGGTTCCAGAAAATAAAGAAAGAAGAAAGAATATTACTGTTGTTACTGGTTGACTTTCTGGCTAATTTGTTATGATTTGGTGTGTTTTGACTTGGTATATTGTTGGGAAAGTTATGAAAATATGTGTCTTAGTGCGTTTGTGAGAAAGGACACATGTAAAATGGAAAAGACCGATATTTTAGCATAAGTGTGTGTTGTGTACATATTTTTAGTTTATTTTGAGATAGGACTCGTTAAATATTTAGAGAAAGACACCCCTTAATCTTTAGGACACATAATGTCGAAGAAAAGTGCACACAGATCTTGCATGATTTGTGGCGTCAAAGAAGCAATTGTAAAAATAATATACGAGTGGAAAACCCAGGAGAAAACCCTATGTATACTAATATTTTCCTTCGACAATGGTGGAAAGATAAGTTTTCATTGACATATCCAACAAAAAACTTTTGTAAAGTCATAATTTCCCATAAAAGTTCTCTCCTTACGCGAGTCTCAACAATTAGAGATTTGAGAGTCATTTTTGACTCCAAATTATTTTTTGATGGCCATGTCAACAGTGTAGTAAACAAAGCCTCGAAAGCCCTAGGATTTGTTTTGAGAATATCTTCTCAGTTTCTCAAAATAAAAACATTAAAAATCTTGTACTGCGCGTACGTGCGAAGTCACCTCGAATACGCCTCTCAAATTTGGAACCCGTCTTATGGTATCTACATTAATCGTATTGAAGGCATTCAAAGAAAGTTTGTACGTTATCTCCAATATCGCACTAAGAATTTTTTGCCTAATTATCCTGCGCGGTGCAAGAAGCAGCATTTACTTCCGCTTCACGATAAAGACGCATAGCAGACAAATTAAAAACAAGAAAGTTTTTAATTTCATAACCAACTAACCCATGTTTCGTTGTCCAGCGTGGCGCGTTACGTTTAGTTAAATTTGGTATAGATCGAACTTAGGACATTAGACATTCTTTATTACCCACATTATACCTATATCTTACAAAATATTAAATAAGATATTTACGCAACATTTTGTTTACAGATGATGAGATCCGTCAGAATGAGGGTTTCAAGAATGTATCCCTGGGCAATGTGATTCCCGCTGCATATAAGGAGTCAGCAATTCCATTCCTTTCTTAACAACTTTTGTTCGTGGGTGTTGTGTTGTGTTGTGTTTCTGTGTGTGTCGATAGCAGGGAGTCCTAGTGCAGGGTGTCGAATGTATAATAGTGTTTGTTTTGTGTATTTTTGCCACTGCTGTACCTATGTTAAGTATTACTGTCTTAAATAAACTATCGCCGATTAACACTGGCTTTTTATTTACAAATGCATAAAATTTATTCTAATTAACTGCAAATATCGATATTCAATTAGGTACAACACTATTATCGATATCGATCATATTTTTACCAAGAGTTACATCACTATCCCCACTGTCACATTTCGACACATCCGCCATTATATTCTCTTTGACATCCGCTTCTATGTTGCCAAAGCAATTCATTTGTTAGCATTAAAAACCGCTCTATGGAGTTCCGCCTCTTACCGGGATTATATTCTCTTTGGCCAGGAGTGCCGATCTCTCCAAAGAGAATATAATCCCGGGCACAGTCTTCATTGGATTAAGAAACTAGTATACGACTGAAACTATTCTTCAAAATTCCTTGTTTAACGATCTGATAATCTTGAAATTATAGAACCTGGAGGAATCTCAAGGTCAGTAACCTTCCTCAACTCCATATCACTGTCACCACATAGCTCCGCCAAATTACCTGGACTCTATAAATTGGCGAGCCGGACCTATAACTTGGCAAGAGGTGCTAGACGACCCTATAATCGTTTCAGCATAGTCCTGGAAATTATCATAACTGGAAATTATCATACGAAAACTTGGACTTTATTTGGACTACTTCCCGCATTACTTAATGAAGACGCCTGGATTCTTTTATATCTTTTATTTTTTTAACTTTTACTTAACGTCTTTTTATTTTTAAATAAATTTGTAAACTAACCTCTTGTCTTTTCCTTCACCCTTAGGACCGTAGGTAGGTGAAGGCTTCCTTTTATTAACTTGCAACGTTGCACGAAAGTGTAACGTTACAAAGGCTAACTCTTCTGCGAGTGTCTGGGTGGATACCACCGCTTTGCTCGTGTAGTCTGCCACCAAGCAGCAATATGCAAGCATCCTTATGTTCCGTTTGATGAGCAAAGTTACTGGGCTTATGAGACTTAATAGGTACCTAATGTGTCGAGGTAAGGGACGCATAGCAGTCCCGCGCAGGCCTTTGTGTTTCAAAGATCTGGGTGACATTTTAACGCTTACACACTCATACCCCCGCACTAGGATTCCCTGCGTCGCAGGTGGCATGGACATACACAGGTACACATCACAAACATCCAAGACCCGAGAACAAACTTTATGCTTACACAAAATCTGCCCCGGCCGGGAATCGAACCCGGGACCCCTCGCCTTGCAGGCAGGGTTACTACCAACTTAGCTACGGAGCCGTCCATTGCAATTGTTGTGGGTGCTTACCATCAAGCATACTACCCACTCGTCTCCTTATCTAATAGTATTAAAAAATAACAATTTAAACTTTCACCATAGAATAGAAACAACCATACGTCTGCGTGCTACTAGAAAAATTACTAATCGTCTACAACTCACCCCAGCGCGAACACTAACAGCTAATCTGCGTTTAAATTTTCTTCTCAAGTCTGCGTGCTTTCTATTGCCCACGGGGTAACAAGCGGGTTTCCATATTCATTAGACTAGACTAACTTTTTTGAGCAGGAAGAGAAAGGGAGTAAAACCGTCACAATTTTAGTACGAAATTAAGCAAATGCATTTTAATTTTGAAGCCAGACACGTTTAGGTAAACAGTATTTATAGCTCTTTGGTGTTGAATGTTATATTTACGACACTTCTGTTCGAAAAGGTTAGATAAGTTTTCAGACAGTGGTTTTTCTGAGATACATAATTCTCGTTCTATTATAAATGCGAATGTCTCGATTCCCGGTCGGGGCAGCCTTTTTGTGGTAAGCATAGCTTGCTCTCGGGTCTTGGATGTTTGTAATGTATCTGTGTATGTCCATGTTATGAGTGTGCAAGCGTTTATGCGTTTAAGCGTTTCTTTCATGCAGCAACGGAGCAACGGATCAACGTGATTCTTTGCATAGAAATACTTTATGGGCCGGAGATTAATTTGTCGCCTAATCTGTCGTTATTAAAATCAAGTTCTCATCTCCGGGATCCAGTTTAGAGTGTCTTTAAGAAATACTCCTTCTTAATTAAATTCGATGTTAGCGTAGGAAACCTATTAAAAGTAATTAAATCATGAAAGTTTACGGCAAACTGGATCCGACATCCGTTACAGACGACAAGACGATAAGGATATATAGAGGATACAGAATATTTTGCAAACTAGGAATATTCTAAATTTTATACAGTTTTACATACATACTTAATATACTTTGTCTACTCGAATAATGGTTCTTTCGCGTATCAAGTCTATTTCTATATAACGTATCTATTATGACCACATGCATACTCGAGAAATAGGCATATAATTTTAAGAGATGTTAAGTGACCTGTCGAGATGCAAACCCGTCTAGCTAACCGGATGAAGTCATATTTCAAGCGTGACTTATGGGCGTACGTACCAATCATTTGTAAAGCCGGAACATGAGGGTATATCCGCAAGTCGTACTAAAGCTAAGAGATTATACACAATATATTGTACAAGTCTACATGCTATTTTGTAAGAAGAATTAGCACGATGATGATCGACCTTTTTTTAAACGACTTCCAAAAAAGGAGGAGGTTATCAATTCGGCGGGTTTTTTTTTTCATAACTAAACCTAATTTTAGTTTCGCTCTCTCTCTCTCTTTGAACATGAGAAAGAGATGGAAAATGATAGACAGATTTAAATGTAGCTTTAGAGCTGTCAAATATCTTCCATCCTTGATAAATTAGACGCCACTAAAATTATTACCGTTAAATTTACACTAGACACAAGCAAGTGGATTAATTTGAAAGGTCTAAAATATATTCCATCTCTTTCCCATGTTCTCATTTAGAAAGAGAGATTGAAACTATAATCAGGTTTGGGTGTGAGATGACACAATCGACACCATAGGCAGCTTTTATGCCGGAAAAATGCACAGTTTCAGTGGAAATCTCCACGTAGGTGACACTGAGGGCTACAGCTAGAAAACGGTGCTGCGAAAATTTTAATATCTCACAAAAACTATCATACAAAAGCCTTTTAAGAGCTAAGCACGATCCGCTATCCTCAGAAATCGAAGGGCGTAGCTCGCCCGCATATAACAAGTCTACTACAACAAGTCAAATAGTGCCAAGCCGAGCTACAGCCCACCAAACCGAGTTACATGGAAGTGAAGCCGAATATAACAGTTTCCGACAACCGACAAGTCGACCGCGTGTGAAGCCCAAACAATGTACGCAGAGTCAATGACTGGAAATATCGCCATAGTCGCTATAGATGTGGCAGACTCAGCGGTCATACAAAAAAGGTGTATTTAAAGCTGGGAATTCATACGGAAGATATGGCTGATGGATTTTTCGGAACTTGGTGTCTGTCGAACGGAAATATGGACGGTGAAATGGCATTTATAGTATCGAGTTGCTTTGGTAAAAATAGAAATGTCTTTTTTTGCGTTGTGGGTTTTGGTGTTCAATAGATTTATTAGATTTTTCACTAAGCTGCGACGAAAGTAAATAACGCCCAACGATCACAACTATTAGACCTTGATCTCTAGATAGAATTCCCTGTATCTAGGAAATCACAAATCCGGAGCATCTGGGTTATGTGGAATTTTTACCCACTAAACCCCCAAGGTTCGGTGGTGGCGGAGAAGGTGGTGGCAACTGGGAATAGACGAGAATCGTCACCAAACGCAAGTTCACTGATTATAACAGCTGATCATCTGATTCAGCACAGCATTTTTAATTCTGGCACAAATTCAAATTTGAATTATTCTTCCATGATTTTTTGTCAAGCAGAAAAATGTGGCTTGTAAGTCTCTGTGAAACATTATACCGACAGAAACACGTTTCGCAGTGTCATCATGACTGGACGCGGCCTCCCTGTTTTAAATACAGCCCTCGGTGTTACGATTTTGATTTATGCCCCGATCCATGGTTAAATCACCCTCGGTACTAATACAGTCATGAATCATGATGACTGGGAGACGAGTAAACGATGCGCCCCAAATGTAGAAGAGCTAATTGAAACGCTGGCAAAGTTTGATGTTTTAAGTAGGCACTAGTTTTCTTTAAAAATATTTTATATAAAGTTCAAATTTCAATAAATTTGAGTTATGATCGTGAATTCATACATTTGCCCCACTAAAAATAGCACTTTCTGTTTTTCCTGAATGTTCCAATTTTCCGGGCAACTTTTACAATTTCTCTTTCTATTTAAAATGTAAACAAATTTTTTGTGGAACAATCAGACAATCTTTTACCCTGGCCACCTTTCGGGGCTCCATCATCAGGACCCTGGACATCATCTAGGATCAAAGTTCTTGTAAAGACGAATCACACGAGCCCAAACTCGATGGGGTTATATCGTTTCGTTACAGAGTATCTATGGCCACCTTCCGGTTCCATCATCAGACCAGCTCTGTGACATCATTGTACATCGTTGCATTGTTATCCGATTTACATGTGTATGTAAAATTTCACTTTAATCGATCACCGGGAAATAGATCAAATGTAGCTTGCAAGATTTGAGACAAACAAACAAACCTACATACATACAAACATTGCAAGTTTAAACGCTTCTAATAAAAATCAGTTCAGTGTATACATACTCAAGTGATGCCTTACCTACCTACTTACCTACGAACAGCATTTATATAGAAGAAGCAATACACACAAGAATTACTTCCGAAGTAAGAAGGCTTATCTACTTAGATCTTACTCACTCCCGAGAAACGATAATATTATGCATCCCCGTCTCTAGCCAGGAAAACTGTGTTGTGAAAGTAGTTTCTCTGCTGCTCACATAGTGGAAACTTATTGGACTTTATAGACATTCACACCTTTCCAAACTTTGCTAAAGCGCTCGAGAAAATTCTCTATGCTTGGACACTGAGATGGAAAGAATCGAGGAAGTTACATGAGAACAAAGGAGTCTGCAATGTTCTTCGGAGCTAATAATCACGGAAGGCTATCAAACGAACTTTTGGTCTTGGATTCGACTACGATTTTTTTATTCTGGATAAATTCACTTTTAACAGGGAAGGCCCCTGTCCGAAAATCGAACGTTGAAGCTTCGGCTGACGGATCGGAATTTTCCTACCATGAAAAACAAAATGTCAAGTGATGAACATCGAATCGAACGTTGGTTCCGGAACACTTTCATTGTAGGAAAACTATGTAGTCCGTCAGCCAAAGCTTCGACGTTCAATTTTCCGAGTGAGACCCTCTCACCTTGCCCTCTAGAAAAAATCCACACGCTTCTTGTTCCGCTCACGCACAGTCTCGTGGCATCTGTCAAGCGAATGTCATTCCCATACATTTATTCTTTTCCGCAGGCGTGAACGTTAACGGAACGTGGATCTTGTCTAAGCCCCCGGATCATATGCGACAACGTGGTCAAAGATGGTAAATACAAAGAGAATATACTCTACTATGATAATATGAACTCTACGCTCTAAATTAGATTAGGATTGGCTCTCAAGTTTTGCCCAAAACACTGACAGGATTTGGCGACAGACTTTCAAATTGGGAGTGGTAAAAAGCTAGCCAGGCGATCACCGGTAACTAAACGCCCTAACACAAATACTATGGTTGAATTACAGTGTTCTTTCAGCAAAAGCTCAAGCTCACTGTAGGAGTTGAACCTTCGACCTGGCAGGACTTTCAACCACCCACCAATCAACGCTTCAACGTTAATACAGAAATAGAAGGAAATGATAACGTTCCAAATTTCCCAATATTTTAATAAAGCACTTCCTAAAAGAGGCATTAACCGCACCGAAATAAAACGAAACGGTTCAGTAATAAAATCCTGTCCGAATGATTGGAACGAAGCGACAAAATCGTTTAGTTGAAAGGACGTTAAAAACTCGTTAAAATGCCTCGTATTCACGCCTTTTAATTTCAAAGCCGGTGGTCTATTTAAAGATGTAGAAGCTATTTCCTTGTTTATATAGTAATCAACGCCAATTTGGGAAGAAAATGAGAATTTGATGAAAAGCTCAGTCTTATTACGATATAAATTTGCCGACAGTGATTGGAATACAAGAGGTTAAAACCATTTTGAGTGTAATTAAATCCGGCGAGGTCAAGACGTTTGAATTTGGTCGTCCCAATCTGTATATGGGTTACGTATTTTTACGATTTCCGCCAGCTCTATAACTTAGTCATGCAAAGCTGGCGGTGCTTTTTGATTCGATGAATTTGGGACCGAAAATCTAGTCACGTTATTGACACTTCCTCTTTACCATTGAAGAGTTTATTTCGATTAGTCACAGTTACTTGACATAATTTCTGCTAAGGTAATTTGAACCAACATATTTACAACAATTAGGTAAGTATTGTAAAGAGGTTAAGTTTGAATGTCCCTACATGTGCCACTGGAGTGAAGGCAGGTCGCTCGCAGAGGAAAATAAATTTTCTATGTATTCTTAGTATAAGTTTTGAAAGTTCTTTGTTTGTAGCCATTAGCCGGTAATCTGCCTAATCTAATCAAGTCTGGAACTACTGATCCAATTTTGAAAACCCATCACCAACACTATCCCTGATGAGAGACAGGCTATGTTTTATCGTTATAGTGTTGCTACCGTTCAACTCCGTAACGATTGAACGGAGTTAAATGCAATTTGGTATGTTTAATAGAATATCTTGATACCGCGTGTGCTTAACGCCGCCAGCTGGTTTACAATGTGGTCCGTCGATAATTGGTTGATAAGGACTACAAACTCAGACATTGTTCTTCAAAGTACAAGCTTGCGTGTACACGAAGTTTCAATTAGGCTCGAGTCTGTTGAGACAGTTTACAGCTCCACACAAAAGCTAATAAAGCACAGTGATCAGATCGCTGGAGCAGCGACAAATGTGTGTCAGCGGGACCCGTTTGACGGGTTGTAAATCGGATCTTAGGCTTTCTCTCCATAGCGGCTCCCCGGGGTCAGGTAACAGACCACATGGCGTGCGGTCGGCCAATGTCAAATTGATTCTTTGACATGTGCTGGCGCGGGTGTCTCAGCGTGGGCTACTGGGGATAGACAGCTAACGACCGATGCCAGTAATCTATCTTTGATTGGAATATTGTACGTACGTTCTACGTTGATTAAAACTGTACGTCAATCACCTTCTCCCAATGAGCGACGGTTTAGGTATATACATTCTCAAATCATAGTTGCACTTCATACTTTCAATATTGGTAGGTACAAAATATATTTTGTTGATTTATCGCGTCAAGTGCATAGGAACAATTCCAATCTTCTTCACAAAGATCTTCTGAAAAATATTATGTACCTAACAAACGTTTCATGTTTGTATGGATTTTAGACTCATGATATCGAACGTGATTAACTGCAATTCAACTAAACCGAGCTTTGAGTATCTGAGAATTTAACTAGAGCACATATTTAATGACCGGCTGAACCGTAGCAGGCGATGCTTAAAAAACCGTGAAGGATTATAATGAAAGTCAAAGGACTAAACGACTCTTGACAAGGCTGTGCTTTGAACGGAGTTAAAAGCCACTACGTACGATAAAAACGTACCTACTCTAGATGGACTTAAGTTAATAAGCGCCTAACTATAGAAAGCCCGTTACATTTTATTTAAAAAAAGATTGATAATTTTATGTCATTTTCCATTTTAAAGATCGAAAAAAAGATTCAGAGAGTTAGATAGGTATTCTTGAGTAAAATGTAGGACATCAATAAGTTATACTCATTTTTAAACATAAACACACACATACCCCTCACTGGGATTCGCTGCCACAGGTGGCATGATATGAAACACACGCAGATATAAAACAAACACCCAAAACCCGAGAACAAATTTTATATTCACAACACAAAGTTTGCCTCAGCCGAGAATCGAACCCAGGACCCCTCGCTAAGCAAGCAGGGTAATGCCTGCGAAGCAGTAGCAGCGTGCGTAGTAATTACCAACTTAGCCATAAGGCTAATTTTTCATGTCTTTTGAGAGTTTAAAGAAACAGCTCAAAACAAACAAGGCCATTTTGTGCGCTCCGTGGCTCAGTTGGCTGAAACCTAGCCTGAAAAGCGAGGGGATCCTTTGTTTGATCCTATAAGTACCTAGCCGTTTAATTACGATAACATCGGAACCATCCGGAAACTAAAAACAGCTTCGATCCAATCGACTTACCATGGCACCAGCTCCTTATTCTCATCAAGGCCGGACGGCGTCGCCAGCGTGTCTGCATCACCTTCTCCCCTTCCTGCTGAATGCTCCGGAATCACTCGCTCTATAGTCGTCACTTCTTCAATATCCGAGTCGATGCCTTGAGCAAAGTCCATGTAAAACGACTCTCGGGAGTCACTCGAGCCCCGTCGCAACTTCAGCGACAGATCCGGCGATGAGTCATCCATACTGACGGCTTTATTCTGTCATTCCTCACTCAATATTTTAGAACTCCGTTTTAAACAGTCATTTTGGTACGGTTAACTCATTTTGGGATTTCGTTTCGTTGCCCTGTATTTTGTTGATGAGCATTATTTTTTATTTCAGGAGGGACTACGCGACTACGCGATAATGTTTAGTATATTTTGGGTAATAGAACATTGTTATGTACCTATACAGCAGCTTCTATATGGAACTGCCTGCGTATACTATCTAAGGTGCCTACCTAGGAGTAGGGATGTATCACGTTCTCTAACATTTCCCCTGCTTGATGATAAGTTAGATGTCCAATTTCTACCTTAGCCTTATTGTGACCTTTTTTTATTCTAATGGGTGACCTGTAACTACCAATGTGTATGAAAGGAAAGGTAGGTCTATACCTACCTTTCCTTTCATACAAATTGGTATCATTAGCTATGTTTTGCACGGTGGTAAATATTTTCGCAACTACTGCGTGTTCAATACACAAGCCGCGATAAAATCGCGGTGGTGCGCAAGTGATGTATACAACGTAGCGTAAAGCCGAGCAGTCGTCACTTTGAGCCCAGGCAGGGATTGAAAGAGACCGTATTGCTGTTCTTGTCTATTTCGTGGTTTTTTGATGGTCATGCGTCAAGCCGCGCTTGCGCGTATATTGTCTCGTAATCCGCGCTTGTTGCAAAATCATGGTTACTTTGACAGCAAAACGCATACTTGCATAAGCATATATGGTCTGCCTAAGATCAGGCGAGATAGTGGTCAAACACTACCCTATTAAGTATAAAAAAAGGTCTGCGGACTACTCCTCGTATGGACCGATATGTCCATCTGTCGTTATCGACATTGATAAAATAATTATTAATTAAGATAAACAACGGTCTTGCAAGGCATTTTAATAATTAAAGCTTAAATTCGGCTGAGAACGCAATTATGCTAAGCCACCTTAAAGGTGACTCCCAAGAAAAGCTTTCCGAATAATTAATGTCATGTTTCGCAATTTTCCTCCAAAAATAATACATTAACTCTGAGGGAGAGTCGAAGCTCAAAGCTTTCCCTATCATTCACCTAAACGGCAGCATTCAATTTATCTAAAACAGGCTATAGCCGATATTTATGACACAACAAAAGGCGTTCAAACACAAACAATGGTCATTTATCTTGTCGCGGAACAAAAAGAGCGGTTCGACGTGAAAGAACAATGACCTGTGAACCGTTCCTTTCCCTAAAATCGACACCGATTCCTCGCTTCCTGTCGACTGGATTAGTCTACGAGCACACGCACGTGTTTTGTACCAAAAGGACGTGCACGCAACTTTAATGGGAGCCAAAACATTAGTGAAGTTACACTACTTATACCTAACCATGGAGCACCCAAAATAAGTATCTACTAGTCACTATAGTGTGTCCTTATAGCAACAGTATAATGGACGCGATCAATCAAAGCTCAACACCGCTTTGTATGAACCACAGGTAATGAATATGTATAGGTGGTAATAGATCTCGACCCTCAATTTGGGCGTAGCCAAATGGACAGGGTTCTATTGACTGGGTTTCAGAGATAATTCATATATTTTATAAAGTATGGACATTGGACATCGACTTAGATGCCACAAATCAAAAGCAACGACCAAATCTAATCCAAAAACAAAAGTTTTATTTGATTAAAAGTTTAGTTCCGTCCTATCCGTGGACCTATCTATTGTTCTAAAATATGAAATTATGCGGGTAGGTACATACATTCATAAGTGAGAAAGATATGAATAAGATGATAAGTCACGATTAAAGTTATGATTTATGCCGCGTGTTCGGATTTCAATCGCGGTCCCTCAAGAGCAACAATGCCACGACAAACATATTCATTCGCACACGAAGTGCCGCGCGATTCCTATGCTAGCCACGCATCGGCGTATTGACACGGAATAATTCAGGCGGTCACTCACACAGAGGTAGGGGGTTCGTTGTGTGCAGCACGTGCGTGTTCGTGTTTTACGCTACCGCGTCGCGGCGTACTATCACGACGCCCTCTCGCGGCGGAGGTTGGCGCGCGATTGGCGCGGGAACGCAGCCGGTCGAGCGCGGGTAGGGCGGGGGATGCACCCTCGGACGCGGGAACGGGGATCAATCCAACCCGGTAGCGTACTCATGGCAATAACTATCGCCGTAGGATACTAGACGGTATGGCAGCTCACTCGACGAATAAAAGCAAAAGTGCAACAGCTAGGTCGGACGTCACGTAGGTACTTAAGCAGTAGTCAATAGAGAAAAAAGGTTCTAGGCGTTACAAACGTGAAAGATTCGCAGTGCACTGAGAATGTGGTGAGAATGGGGAGCGTGCTCGAACCCAGTCTCTAAATATCGCGTAAATGTGTGCGTGCGCCAAGTCTGTCCATTTCTATGGAGCTGCGTAACTGTAAATAATAAGAAGAAAGTATTGTCGAATCTGTGTCATGTCCCGGCCATCTGATATTCGGGAAAGAGGGTACCATTGAAATTTCACGAGAATAGGACGGATTAGGTGCCGAAGCTCCTCGGGTTATCTCAAAGTTGACACAGACAGTCAGTCCTTTGTGTATTTTAGTAGGTAACACTTCTCTATCGTTTACAATATTTGTCTATCATACCACCGGACTATTGGATCTAACCCAATAAGTATGTAGTAGTAAGTATTATTAGTAAGTATGCAGTACCGATAATAATACTTTTTTTTACTCTTGTTAGGTTATTTTTTTCACAGCCTATATCGGGGCACAATATAGCTAACTCACTCTTGAAGATAAACAATCACTTAATATAATTATAAAAAATCGCATACGGCGAAGTTGCTGGCAATGAACATTATAAAAATTAAACATAAATTTCATTCGTTTTCAAACCTAAAAATGGGATATAATTATGTTTTGCCCATTTTCATGTATGAAAACTTGATCGAATCAAAACAATACTTTTGCAGTAACTTTGTAATGTTGTTGCAAGCAAATTCACATAATTTGCGAATTTTCATAATATGTATCTTCAAGAGTTAGCGGCGCGCCATATTCTTGCCCCTAAGTAACGAATGTGGTCAAAGATGAGAGCGCGCTAAACCTGCAAAAGAATACTGATATTTAGGGTACCTATTATAGGTATTCGGTGTATTTTTGGAAGGGGCAGTAGTAAGGGTACCCTGGCCGTTGTAGCTACAGGAAAACGTTCATAGAAGATAGACTCTAACTTTAGAAGATATACATATTGATCTGAATTCACAGATTTTAAGGATACAGAAAATACACAGTCAGAAAGTAAATAGACACGAACACTTGTTTGATGGCAATCGATCCCGTTTCTTAGGCATCAAAGGGAGGTTTCAATAACTATTACCCCATCCAAAAAATTTACCCTGTATTTATGTACGTATATCAATATAACTCTGCGGAAGGCAACTATTAGCAAAGGTTTTTATAAAATTAAAATAAAACAATAATATTATTAACCTACAAGTTTATAACATATCTTTATACACATGGAACAGATACAATAACTATAGTAATACCTACAGTTACGGCGCAAAGGATCTAGGCCAGCCTGAACAAAGTAATATACTCTCAGCGTCTTATATTTAACAGAGTTAAACGGTAAAATAGTCAAATTATGTTTTGTGTCTTTCGATTCAGTTTAAAATTGTCAAAGAACAACAAAGACAAAACATAGTTTAACTAAATCACCGATTAATTAATAATGGCCTCAGAAGTTGACAAAGATATAATGACACCTCACAAGCTGGTGAGTGACTGCGACAAGCCACGTAGACCTAACCTGTAACCACGGCGATCAAGATCCTATGCGCGGACTGTAGAAAATCGGATTTTATAACGCTCAATATCACAATACTTTATAGTCTTTATTATATACAGGATGAATCTTCGTTTGGCTTGAATGATATACCTATACAATCTATTTTAACAGCTCATGTTTTTAACAATCTCTTTGTGATATAAATAATGATATCAAGAAAATTGTCAATTGATCTTTGCGTAATCAGCGAAATCTGTGATTCCTAGTTAAAAAAAATCAAATGTCGAACAAAGCTGTTTCGATTTCAATCAAAATCTATCTACCGAATCGTTTTTCGCATTCCACATATTTTTCATGACCATCATCTCAAGTTACACCCTGTATAAACACAAAACGCTTATAATATATACAAAAATCGATATAAAGACAACTTAGTCTAATATAATCAAGGAAATAATTACGAGTACAAACGTGCGGATACGTAAGTAATTAACTAACATTAATTAGTACTGTCATTCATCTCCATAATAAAGCCTACGTATGGAATACATCTACACAAAGAAATTAATTAAAACGTGCTCAGTAAGGGCGATTCTGCCGCGTTTTCACTATGTTTAACATTAAACGAATGCTATCCTCTTCAGACGTTAAAGCTTAAACAGACGTGTGAAAGAGATATCAGTCTCTAAATTCTAACTTTAGTTTTAAAAGCACGCCAGAATTACACCAAATATAATACACAGACTTAGAGTAGTAGATAGATACAGCAAGTTTGCTGACGTCACTTCATGTTCTTGTTTAGAAAGATATAATTAAATTAAAATTATGTTCATGTTTGAAACGTGAGAATCGACACCAATGGTATATTCTTTCTTGAGTAGTGTAATGAATTATAGCATGGCTGGCTAGTGGCCACCAGAGGTGGAAATCACAACACAAACCGTAATATAACGGTGAGATGATGCCGAAAAGAACTTGACAACGGATTTGTAGTTAGTTAACTAATTAAAAAAAACTAATTAAGGAAAAATAACATGTAGTAATTGAGTTTGAAATAATTTACCTGGTAAGTATTAATTATTAAGGATAACATACAGATGTTATTATTTGTAAATGTAGTTACCAGTCTGGCTATACTGGAACCATATCTTTTATTCAATAGGTCTAAAGTTGGTTAATCAATTGATAGAAATGGATAAGAGAACCATCCTCTCCATGTGGATGTCTGAGAAAAAACAGAGCGAGACAATCCTATGCTTGGCTACATTTTGCATAGAGACTAGCGAGATCTTACAGAACGCTCTGTAAACTTTTGATTATTTTGCTTATTATTCTCAAAAGAGGGCGCTAAACTAAAAACCGCTGTCATAGCGTACGATTGCCAACGGTTTTATTCGACTTTGTACATAATATAAATACCATGTACAAAGTCAAAATATAGTTAAACATTGGTTCCGGATCTATTTACTAGTTGGCGTTACTATTCGTGTGCCGGAAAAATTCGGCAATACGCCACACTATTCCTTCTATATTATACTCTATGGCGATATGACCATCCTTTGTTCTACTAGACTAAGTTAAATTAAATTATTTTTATTAATTTGTATTTTTCATTGTAGTGTGCAAATAAAGAGTTTTTCTACCTATTTATCTACTATACTTTTTGCGTTATCAAATGACATTCTGCAGAGAATAACTAAGCGAGTTGAATTGGTAGCCAACTAATGCAAACAATTGCACAAGCTTGGGTAATGTTCGTCGAACAACTAGCGAGATATATCTATAATATATTTTATAACTATAAATAACCTTTTAGCTCATATTTTTAAGAGATGTTATCAAGATACACTTTGTTGAATAAGGTATAACGTATTTGATATAATATATGTTTATTTTATTGCTCTACAAACATTGAAAAATCGTTTCACATATTTTTGTGATGCATCTTAATTCCTTATATGCACTCTTTTAATGTAATCGTATGAAAAGTAATATCTATTTCGCAAACATTGATGTTAATGAAATGCTTAGGAAGAGGTTCTCTATTCGTATTCGTCGCTTAGCTAACAATACCGCGCATCTCAAATTTGCTTAGTTTTCAGGAGAGAAAAAAAACAATTAAGTTCGCTTACCTTTTAGTGCATCATAACTCCCTGTCTCATCGATAAAAGTACCAAACTTAAAAAGAAATTAATCAATTTTGTAGCTCAGTCACACATCAGTGCGAAACAGTATGGCGGACTCATGATTTGTGCGGTTTTAACGATACTAATGACTTGCGCGGTGACAGAACTAGTTGAATAACTTCCTGGGATTTAATAATTTTGAATTTTATGTAACGTCATTAGATGCGCGCTGAAAAAATCTATCCAATGATGTATAAAACGTAAAATGGTCAATTTTCGACTTACGCGGTATTGTTAGCTAAGCGACGTATTGTTTTTTTTTTTTTGTGACGGTTTTACTCGATTTCTACGTTAATTCTCAACCGATTTACTTAAATGATTCTTTTTTTAATGAGTAGGGTATATCTCAAGAGTGGTCCTTTTATACATTTGATTAAAGAAATTCATTCCTAAGGGTGGAAAAATGGGGGATGAACATTCAAATATTGCTTTCATTGAAGTTGGTTCCCGCTTTTTCAATAGTCACTTGTTTTAATCGGTATTGATATTCTTATAAGGTTCTTACTTAGGTGGTACAGTTAACAATGTTTTGTCTTTGTCGTTTTATGACAAATTTAAACTGATTCGAAAGAGACGAAACATTGTGTAACAATTCAACCGTTATACAGTGTTTATTAGTAAGGATGTAGGTCATTAGTAACGTCTATTTATCTCAGCATAAGTATATAAAAGGCGGAGTCACTTAAAAAAAAGTTAATGGGTTATAACTTTAATAATTAAATTTTACTAAGAAAATTGTGAAAATATACCTCTTATATTATAACGAAAATAAATTTTACAAAACCGTTTCACAATCGAATCTCCGAATAGTTAACTGATGATTAAAATTTAACAAGCCACTGTAAAAGCTTGCTTTTGGAAGAGCAGACGTAGACGACTATACGTAGTCTTGTTTACACCAGTAATTTCGATATTGTAAAAGTAGGTCTAGAATAAAATAAACCATAATTTATTTTACATACTTAATAATTTCTAATGAGGCTTCTGTTTGATAGAACATGACGGATGATTGAAACCTATTACGATCGTATAGTGTATGCATATCATAACGAGCAAAATCAAACGCATATTTCTACTCTTCTTAAACAAGTCATGATCCATCAAACAGCTGCCTAAACTATCGGCTTATATTACATTTTAATTCCAATAATATCATAATTATAAATAATCGCAACAATCAAATTCCACAACAAACCTTAGAAGTTGAAAATGCCGATCAAATAGCAAACATTATTAAGTTCTGCAAGAACAAACGAATAATTTCATTTTCTACAATTATTTTAACTTACAGATTACAAAATAAAACATTTAAAGACAATGAAGTGGCAGATTTATATTTTCCAAAAAATTACGACGATTTCAATCATTTTTCAATCCTTACCGCACTAGTTGTGTCCCGCCTAATTTACTCCTTATAACATCAGCTATCTGCCATTGAAACTCCCGTAAAAATCAGTCCAGCCGATTCGAAGACTATGCGGAACAAAATGACACAGACAAAAAATGTAAAAATTGTTTTTTCTTCTGTTATAAGTAGATACTATATAGATATACTTTCAAATTCGTTTAGTTAAAAGGTGTTATTTTGACATTACAAACAGACACTAGTTTTATTTATTTGTATTATAGATATGCCACAACCCACTCCTACTAAGTAATAATAAGTTGGTAAGAATGACCTTTAGAAACCTAGTATCCTTGAAGATTTTCGAAATTCTATGGCATTAAAATATGATAAAAAATAATACAGAAAAGACAAAAGCTAAGATTTCAGATAACATAAACGTAAAGACGAATAGGCAGCAAAGTATACTTTTATAGACAATGGAAAAAACTAAATGGGATACAAAGTTACTACTTAGACTTGTATATATAATTATATATACTGTTATTTATTCTGTGGTTATAGTAATTACTTTCTCGAATAGTTAGATTAAATAGGATACTTTTTAGAAAAGCAAAGAGATGAAGAGAGTTTATAACTAGTGGTTCTTGTGATGATGCCAATTATAAGTGTAGTAAGAAGTTAGGTAAGGAGTCCACTATTTTAATTGAATTTAACTTTGATCATCAAATTAATTAAAATTTGTAGTTAGGTAGCAGGCATTAAATAAATTCCTGTAACTCTCCAAAAACTACTAGGTATAGTTCATTACACCACCCGCAGCTTCCACAGCATAGCTAAATAAAAAGAAGTCCAGCTAAGTTACAATAATTTTGCACCACCAAAACGAGATTTTATCTGTCGTTTGATGGTAAAAGTCACGCCTTTCCATACTTCATTATATATCCTACACCTTGTATGTACAATCAAGTACAAAAGAAACAGTAAACAAGAAATAAGTAGTAGTTTAGCGTCATAATCACCGAAAACCTCGGTAAGTATTCGACATATGGAAAGGCGTGACATATTCCACCTTGTACGTATGTTTATATACATACTATAATATAAATAAATACCTGTATACTAATGCTATAAATACATGAATGCAATAAATAAATATTAAGAGACAACTATGTGTATAACTGTGTCACTGAATATATTATTATTACTATAAGAAACTATATGACGAAACTACTAGGAAGTAGCAGTATAACAAAAAACATGGTTTAATTATAATCGTTTTTTATAATCGATGTTTATAAAATGTTCCTTCTACTTGGCAATTTAAGACACGTGTTTTAGGCTTAGCAAAAATATAGCTGTTTTTGTAAAGAGACGTATACATGCACTACGTTGTCTGATAAAGGAAACCCGTTCAATTATAAACTACGCTGGGCTACGTGAAGAGTAAGGGACTTAATTGTATTTTTTTTTTCTATTTTTTTTTTAATGACTTGAGTTGTTTACTGTTCGACCAGATCCGCTTTTTATTTAGATTTTTCGAATTTTTCAAATAATTTTCATATGAAATGACCACCTTACCTTTAACCTTAAGAGTGGCCCCATGTAAATTTCCACAAATTCTCGAAAGCTAAGACTTGGAAATCGAGTTTCGCTTTTAAAAAATAAATTTGATACATTAAAACTGATTACAAAATATTTCAAAGCGTAAAGTCAAATTTAAATCTTTAAATCAAAACAATATCAAAGTCTAATAAATAGGCCCAAAAATAGCTACGTAGTTTGTGCAGATCCCCTAAGAGCTGTACATAACTTGTTACGTTGCATTTATTATATCACTAGAATCTAAAATAAGAACCTTGTCTTAAATATTCAGGAAATAACAAGCCTCCTCTAAATGTCAAATATCAGAATAGGCCCAATAACAATATTTTATGCAAAAAATTGTGATCAAAATAATAAACAAGTTAGCAAGCGGTAAAAAATCAGAAGCTGCAAACATTAAAAGAACCGCTACACGTGCTAGACAAAATGTAAACAATTCCACTCAGAAATAAGTGTAATCGGACAATTTTAAACTACTACTAGAACACATCAACAAAAACTAGAGAGCAATAATTATTTTTGAAACCAGTTGAAACGAACTACCATTGTGTTCGTTGACATAGTTAGTTCCTATACCTATGTAATCTCTATACAAATAAATAATATTGAAGTGTCTAAAAAATAGCTTTTTACTAAATGCTTAAATACGGTATACAGAAAATACACATATAAACACAATTTTTATCATTTTTGTCTATGTGTGTGTTTGTTCCGGCTAATCTCCGAAACGGCTGGAATGATTTTGACGGCACTTTCACTAGCAGATAGCTGATGTTGTAAGGAGTAACTTAGGCTAGATGGGCGATGCCGCGGGGCACAGCTAGTCTATACTAATTTTATAAAGAGGGTTTGTTGTATGTTTGTTACTGCTAATCTCTGAAACTACTGGCACGATTCTAAATATTCTTTAACTAACATGTACCTACATTATCTCTGAATGATATAGGCTATTGCATCCTGATACCACGCGTGCAAAGGCACGGACAAAAGCTAGTATTAGATACATGCGCAAGTGTGTTTGTTTGTTCATCTTTCAAGCGGCAACAAAGCAACGTGTCGACGTTATTTTTTACATTGAGCTGGTTTATAGACACATTACATAAACTATTGTCCAAAAATAAGATTTTTATTTTCATAGTAGTTTAGGCTGTGCGTGCGTCCAAACACCAGTCAGGACATCCCCTTTTATATTTTAATTAATATTAATTAAAATCAAAAATAAAAATAATTTTAATAATAATTTAATACTTATATTAATTATTAATTTATTTACATGCCTCGTCACCTAATTCCCCGAAAGAAGAAACAAATAAAAATCGGCCTTCTGTATAAAAAAATTTGACTCGCTAACATTAGCATTTGTTTACAATTTAAATGAGATTTTATATTTCCGCATAAACAAAATGCAACTAAAACAAACACTATCAAAATATTGCTGACCTCCAAAATGCTATTCTAAAAAGCATTACGGCTCCGTAGCTAAGTTGGTAGTAACCCTGCCTGCAAAGCGAGGGGTCCCGGGTTCGATTCCCGGCCGGGGCAGATTTTGTGGTAAACATAAAATTTGTTCTCGGGTCTTGGATGTTTGTGATGTGTATCTGTGTGTGTCCATGCCACCTGCGACACAGGGAATCCTAGTGCGGGGGTATGAGTGTAAGCGTTTATTATTATTATTATTATATTATTATTTCAATAACTCCTAAGAAGATGCTACAAATCAATATGGTAATTGGCATCTGCTACCAAATTTAATTCAAAGAATTTACATACGATGTCACTTTGCTTACGTACGACGTTATCATCTTTTAGCCTCTTCCATTTCGGTTTTATCGAAACCGGTCACCAGAAAAACCGGTTTTACAAAAAACACGAGAAAGAGCAACATAACTGAAATTCCAACGATGAGATGATACGAAAAAAACTATAAGAGTTTTTGAGTTAATAAATCTGCCACTTCGTAAAACATCCTTAAATTTCATGAATTGGCCATTGGTTGAATATTTATTTACATATACTTAAAACTAACATTTGATTAAATTAAATGATATTAGAAGTATACAAAAATATAAATAAAATAAACTAAACAAGAACAATTTTCGCTCGCGTTTTTCATTTACCTACAACACATCCATTTTAAAATTATCAATGTGACATCTATGATGTAAAAATGGTAATTTCCGCTATATCCCCATAATATCATGTAAATTTAACCGGTTTTATTCTGTCTAACATAAGCATGCCGTCAAACAAGTTTATTTTTATTGAAATCTAGGGTACCAATACGAAACGTCTTCCACACATGCTTTGAATCAT
Organism: Crocallis elinguaria; assembly: GCA_907269065.1. NCBI lineage: Eukaryota > Metazoa > Arthropoda > Insecta > Lepidoptera > Geometridae > Crocallis > Crocallis elinguaria. The sequence continues at coordinate 11,363,716 of OU026080.1, read as the reverse complement.
CCAACGGATTTTGCAGCGCAAGTACGGAACTTTTCGATCGATAAAATTCGATAAAATTGAGTTCAAATCGATAAAGTGGTTTTATCGATATTTTATATAATTTATCGCTCCTCGATACAATCAACAAAAGTTATCGAATAGCTAGGTCGAATCCAAAGAGAATATAGAGCTACTACAATAATTTACGACCAGACTTCGGTACTCGCAAAATCGATACATTTTTCAGATTTATCGATTCAACAAATTTATCGAACCTACTTCCGTACTTGCGCCGCTGAAGGGATATAAGGTATGTATGAAGTTCACTTGTTCTAATATACATGTTATCTTATTGAAAAGAAAATACCAATAGTTATAATCAGAAATAATACATTTTGTTTTTTTAATTAGACATAACTAGTATATTGAATTGTGATACGAAGTAGGTAGTAGTATTAGGATTCTTAGGTTAGGTTGTAGACGTAGTAGTAGTAGGATTATAAATATTAGACATACTCAAAGTAACTCTTTTCTGATTGAACAAAAGGGAGATACATTGTGAGACACATTACATATGCCCAAGCCAGTATTACATGATGACCACGACCGCTCTGTCAAGAGCGTAGCGACCAAGAAGTAAAGGAAGAGTCTAGGTATAATTTAAGAAAGCTAAAATTCAAATGCTATGCAGGACTTCAACCCACACAACCTAGGATGCAATCCCACTGCACCCTATGTTGAGGTGATTTAGTCCGCTTTTTCCATTCCAAAATTGCACTTATTTTATTCCTATAATACAGCATACGCGAATTTCAAATATAAATATCAATAAAAAGAAATATCAACGTAATGTTATGTCCCTTCAGAATCGTTTCTCTTCAGTACGCGACACATTTGAAACAATCATAATTAATAAACGAATAATAAATGAAAATATTGTCGTAGTGTTAGGTGATTAAATGTTAATTAATATGTATAGTCTTTATAATATAAATCTACGGTTACAAGGTCTGTTTCAATGCGATCGAACACCGGGACGACGCTGCATTAAATAAATTACTATTTGGTTAAAAACGTTTGAATTTAAATAACTTGTCTAAGTTCTGGTTAACGCATTATATGTTGTTGAATTTTAGAAAACATTTTAGTAAATGTGTATAGTAACATAGTAACATTATAATCTGTAGATACATCCGTTAATAAATATGAAAGTGTTTTTGTTTGTTTGTTGGTTTGTCCTCGTGCGCAACGGACCGAGGTGATTTTTTGCATAGATATAGTTTACGGAGCGGAGAGTAACATAGGCTACTTTTTATCTCGGTAAAATGCACGGTTCCTATATAATCACCGCGCGGGTGGAACCGCGGACATAGCTAGTTAATTATAATTTAACAATAGGACTGTGGTTTTCAAAAAGTTCGTAACCCCAATTGTTATGTCTTGAGACCCTTTCAGGCACTCTCGCTTAGGATTCGTTATGAACCGATTCTTTATGTATTTAGATATTTTTGATTAGAAACTTGTGAACTTACTGGTTATAATAACTTCTTAGCAATAAACATTATTATTGCTATACATATATTACTAGGTATTAATAAAAGAGGCACTGTAAATCACTCTCTTCAAAACATCAGTTAGAATTCTTTAACTCTCGGGATCACTTTACGATGTGGCATCAAAAATTCAAAACACAGTTTCGTGTATGTTTAGCATATCTCCCATACGCATGCATGCTGAATCTAAGTTCTTTACACATGATTATGCACAAAAACAAGGCCTTGATAAAAACATATCTTTGATCGCTTTGAAACATACCTTCATTAACAATGTAACAGTATGGGCGCTTAACCAATACAAGAGCTCCATTTCAAGCCGCCGCACGCCATTGCTCCGATAAGGTATACCGCTATGATAGCTACGATTGCCATGATCACGTACATTTTGATGTTCTTCCAGAATAGGGAGCGCTGCAACGTCCTCGATGTCACCCGGTAGGATACTGACTGTAAGTAGGAAAATAGCACGTATAAATAGTGATGCAGTAAAATTGCAGTCGGCAGTAATCTATTTATGCGCACGTTACACTTTTGCAAATCACCTTTTATCTTTATACCGTAGGTACCTACAAATATTTGTGCAGTAAAAACAATGTTGAAACATACAGTGGCGTCGATTCTGTTGTTGCATGCCTAAACCTAATTTTAGTTTCGCTATCTCTTTCCAAAACTTGTCATGAGAAAGAGATGGAAGATGTTTTACAGATCTAAATTTAGTTTCAGAGCTGTCGAAATTCTTCCATCATTGATAAATTAGACGCCAGTCATTATTAGATACAGCCAATTCTAATTAAGGGTCAAAAGTCAAAGCCTATTTGTATATGTAGTCGTGGTAAATATCCCGCTTTCTAGGGAACATATTCCCATTAATTAATACTCGTAGCATTAATATCCATTAAATAAACATTAAGAATTTTATCTGATGAACGATTTACACGAGATAATTTACGAATATATCTTTACCAAGACCTTTATCCCCTAGTAGTGTTTATGTAACTTAGTTCATAATAAAGCAAAATCAAAAATATTAGCTACTAGTACCTAGTTCGAAGGAAACATGTCGTGGATTTAAGTGTTTAAAAAATTACATTCGAAGAAATCGGAAAAATCTCGCGCACGACCTGGGTATTTTTTCGAAAAAGAAATTTTGTTTACAGAAATCAACAGTGTAGGTTGTAAGAAAAATCTGTTGATATAGAACCACAGAGGGTTTCTCTTATAGTTTTAAACTTCCCCATACTGACCCATTTAGATTGTATGAAAAAATCTATATTGTATTAACTGACAATTGTTTTTAGACACTTGAATCGCTCTCAAATTGGCTCGAGTTATATTCAAGTTATTAATAGAATAATTATGTCCTTATTATACCAAAGCATTAATAACAAAACTGTATTAATCATAATTCATAACCTTGCGTGTATATTTGCCGTGTCTGTTGTGCGAATACAAAATGGTTTGATGGTTTTAACAAGGCTGAACCTCATTTGCTCATATTCACAATTCCGCGGCTTAGTGCGCGTGGAATTAGAATAAAATGTGTACTCGGGGATAATGTACCTTCATATTATTGAAAGAATTTTTAGAATCGCACCAGCGGTTCCAGATAATAGCGGTAACAAACAAAAAACATTACAAACTTTACTGATTTATAATATTTTCGATCGATATAATTCGATAAAATTGATAGTTAAAATCGATAAACTGGGTTTTATCGATTTATTATCTAATTTATCGAGCCTCGATACAATCGACAAAAGTTATCGAATAGCTAAGACGAATCCAAAGAGAATATAGAGCTACTAGTAAAAGTACTTTACGATCAAACTTCGGTACTCGCAACATTCGATAAATTTATCAGTTTTTTGATTCGACAAATTTATCGAACCGATTTCCTTACTTGCGCCGCAGTATACTTAGATCCACTATCGATGACTGCACACATCTTGTTCTGACATACCCAATCACATTAGTTAATATTAGTTAAGCACCTACGGGTTAGCGGTATTGTATGCACGGTAATAAATAAATCATGTTTACATTGATTTGAGCTTATGTTATCTACGAGGATAATGAGCATTTTATACTTTTTTCCAGCTATGGAAAATTAAATGCAATAGGTACACAAACTACACAATACAAGGAAAAAGCATTCAACCGTTCAGTATGTACACTGTACACTAGTGTTTATTAGTAAGGCCGTTAGGGTTTTACTAATAACAGTGTATAACAGTGGTATAGATACACAGACGATGTTTTGTCTTTGTTGTTCTTTGACAATTTTAAACTGAATCGAACATTGTCTATCGATCACTGTGGCTCTTATTAATAAACAGTGTTATTCTACCTTTATAGTGTTTACCCTACTAATCCTACTAATATTATAAATGCGAAAGTGTGTTTGTTGGTTTGTCCTTCTGTCACGCAGTAACGCAGCAACGGATCGACGTGATTTTTGGCATAGTTATAGTTTATGGACCGGAGAGTAACATAGGCTACTTTTTATCCCGGAAAAATGCACGGTTCCTGTGGGAACGCGGGTGAAAACCGCGGGCAGAAGCTAGTTAATATTATAAATTATGCGAAAGTGTGTGTCTGTTTGTTGGTTTGTCCTTCTTTTACGCAGCAACGGAGCAACGGATCGACATTATATTTGGCATAAGTATACATATTTTATGGACCGGAGAGTAACATAGGCTACTTTTTATCCTGGAAAGATGCACGGTTCCTGTGGGAACGCAGTTGAAACTGCGGGCAGAAGCTAGGTAATAGAATAAGGCTGTTAGAAAGAAAGCACAAAATAAAAACTCACACTAGTTGCTAAGTTGTCAGCTTTGGTCACCAACTTATCCAGTTTTTCACCTCTTTTCGTCATGCTGTCTGTAAAACAAAACAAAATCAATTACATACCAAATAGATAGATAAAACTCTTTACGCACACGACTATGAAAAATATACATTAAACAAAAGTTACTTATTTTAACTTAATCTAACTAGTACAAAGGACGTTGTTATCGCAATTTCTTTCCCAGAACCCGACGGATTAGACAACATTAGATAATTTCCTATCAATTATAATTAAATCAAAAATGCAATGGAACCTTCCACAATAATGTATTTATTCAACCACTACTTAGCAAACCAGTTTCACCAAGTTTAATAATATTTTTTTTTTTTTTTTTTTTTATTATGTTATTTGGTAACGAGACGAGCAAGTCATTTGCCTGATGGTAAGCATAACGCCGGCCCATAACAATTGCAGTGCCACCCAGAACTTTGAAACATAAAGGCCTGCGCGGCACTGCAGTGCGCTCGTTACCCTGAGACATTAGGTATTAAGTCTCATAAGCCCAGTAATATTACGCCATAAAGGACAAATTTGCATTTCGCGATTAAAAACTATATCTCAATATCGTGACTATTAACAGGAAACGAACTAACCAAGGTTAACCGTTAATATTGGTAGGTGAGGAGCCGTAATGGAATGCAGTTGTAATGTAGAAGGGTACCAAAGGATACTGTTACTGCGAGGCTTGCCTGACAAAAGAGAGAGAGCAGCAGCGCAAGTACGGATCTATTCGGGTCGATAATATTCGACAAATTTCGATAAAAATGACAGTTCAAATCGATAACGTGGGATTTATCGAGCCTCGAAACAATCGACAAAAGTTATCGAAACGCTAGGTCGAATCCAAAGAGAATATAGAGCTACTACAATACTTTACGGTCAGACTTCGGTACTCGCAAAATTCGATAAATTTGTCGAGTTTTTCGGTTCGACAAATTTATCGAACCCTCTTCCGTACTCGCGCCGCAGAAGGGACGTCTAATAGGGAATATGCATGTGGTTTAAATTAGATTACATGAGGCGAGACAGTGGTCAAACGCAAGCCCATTAGCAATAAAAAAAAAAAACAAAAAAGTTAGTTATAATTTTTTTCGAATTGATATCGTCTTGATATATTTAGAACATAATTTTATGAAAAAAAAAAATATCTGAATAATTCCTTTTTAATTGCAGAAAATATTAATTAAAAAGTGCAAACTAAGCTAGCGAAATTCAAATTTCAAAACGCTTCAACATTAAATTTGGCGTGTCGTCACATAGCCAATTCATACAAAGGAATACTATTGGTATTTAGTTAAGTTATTATTATCATAATTAAATTTGCTCTCAGGTCTTTGCCTGGACCTTTGATAGGCGTTAATAGAGCCGTAGCCAAAATTAAGAGGCTCTTTTCAATTGTTATTAGTGCTTCGGATTATGATGTCAATAGAATCTTTCGCCAGTAGGTATTATAGTGAAGATATAAATAGCATATTTTTTCCTTATTCATTCACCAGCATAAAATTATTCAACTATAAAAGTAAAAGGTGCATTCAAATAACAATAATTTATAGCATTCTAGAACCCGTTCTAAGCTTTATATCAAAAAACAATATCCATTGTATTGGCCTGTCGAATTATGCGCGCGGTCGTCGCGTGGCCATTTAAAATCCGAGTTATAAAAGCTAATTTGCACATAGTACTAATAATTATACGTATTTTAATTATAATTATTTAAGGAAAAGGTGTAATAGTCCACCTGCAACGATTTTAGAATACAAAGGGTATGAGAGTTGAGACTCGAGAGCTTGTTTACCTCGCTCGCGCAGCGAGCTATACTTTAGGTTTGTCGAGCATAGAGATTTGTAATCGAGCATCATTATTATAAAGAGAATGAACTCAATATAACACATTCAAACAAAAGAATACAGCGTATTATATGTATATAATTATTATGTCTCTTTCACATATACATTGCACACATGCAAACATACTCCGTGTCATTGTAACTTTCTCGTATTCTGCATACGTAGACCGTAGAGTGATGCATAAGTAGGTAGAGTGATACGGGCATATGTACTGATAAGCCATGTTTATTTACAAATATCGTTTAATTATATCGGTACCAGAAGAGTATTTGATTATTTGTTACAAAAATATAACTTGTCACGTTATGATTGTAACAGCTGTACGTACCTATCCCTATAGTATATAAAAGTCTTTATGGTTCAAATTTTGGGGGTAAAGAATTTTACAAACTTCCGTTTAACCAATTTTGTTGAAATCTTGCACACATGTGTACTGTGTAGTTCTGATTACAAAACAATGTTATAATAATGCTGAGTTGATATGATGACAGAGTCGGAAGGTCCGCTCTGTCGTAAAAGGAGGAAAATTATTACGTTGACTGAAGAGAATTCTCCTGTCAATTTCCTGCAAATTCCCTTTTACGGGCTGCTATGACACCCACGGATACAGTGAGAGGGGGCACTGTGTGTTAGTTAGGTAAAAAATGAAAAGCATTTGCACAAAGGGCTTGGTATGATGATAGTAATAGTAATGAGAGCAAATACTAGATATTCAGTGATGGAACTCTTAAAAAGCATTTTTTTATTTATCGTGTTAAAATAAGGTATTGGTGTCAATTCTATCATTCCATACCTAAACTAATTTTAGTTTCGTTCTCTATCTTTCCAATGCATAACATGAGAAAGGGATGGAATATATTTTAGACCTGTCAAATTAATCCACTTGCTTGTGTGTAGTGTAAATTTAATGGCAATGAATTCAGTGGCATCTAATTGATCAAGATCGAAACATATTTGACAGCTCTAAAACAAAATTTAGATCTGTCAGACATCTTCCGTCTCTTTCTCATGTTATGCATTGGAAAGAGAGAAAGCGCAACTAAAATTAGTTTAGGTATGAAATAATAGAATTGACACCACTATTGGATTGGAGATGTAGATTTTATTACCTGATTAAGAAAGTACTCTGAAGGTGATAATTTGTGTGTAGGAATTAGGAAGGCTTGTATTTTTTACGGCACTATGTATAAGTCTTTTTAATTCCTACATACACAAATTATCACCTACAGAGGAGACTGTGGAGCATAATTGTACCTAATAGTTAAATTATTAATTTCAAGGTTTGGACGAAATAAAATGATCTAAACACAACCGAGCGCTATTCCAAGGTCACTACTGCAAGTGTTAAATATTTTCTAATACTAAAATTTAAATGTTTTTAACCAAACATGTCTAATAATAGATACACATTTGTATAAAAGATTCTAATCAGATTTGCAATTCGTTAAAATGTAGGATGCTGATCATATTCATAGTGCTTTAAAATGATATAGTTTTTATGTTTCTGGTCTGGAAAGTACGAACATTGTAACTGATTATTTCATGAAAACAATAGTAGTATCAGAAGAAGCACCAGGGTCCAATTCTACTAAGCAAATGGTAAAATGACAACTAATGACAAATAATGAAATAGAATATCTTCTTCTAGGCAAGCATGCTACATCATCAACCATATTGTCACTTAATATCAAGTGATATTATATTCAAATGTAAGCCTATATCAAATTTAAAAAAAAGTTCATTGTATAATTATGACTTTAAACACTTTCAGTATTTTATATACCATAATTATTTTTCTATGGTCGCCTCTAACAATCGCTGTCATCAATAAACCATTATTAATTTTCGTATGCTCACAAGGACATAGTGGTTCTAGAAAGAACAACGCTGCTGGTGAACCTGGAGAGGTTCCAGCATGCTCCCTGTTGGGCCATAGTCAATGATCTCTCGGCCTTTCAACCACATCCGCTTCTTAATGTGCCAGGTAACTACATCAAGAATACTGAGCAAATGACTGTAGGGAGTCGAAGGAGGCATTTCTGGTCTTGAATCGGAAGTACTCCTGAACTATTTGTTTAGTAGAATTGGGAGCCCTGGCTTTCAACATGGTAAATCACTGACAGAAGCTTGACTGAAATCAAACTCCAGAAAATGTTCACTACCTATATTCAGCAACATCACTGGGACGTTAGCCAAGTGGGTCCCCATTTGCATCTCTTAGGTCTTCCATTGTGGTAGGGTATGAAGGACATAAGAGAAGATGGGACATTGTTTGATTAATATTGTATTAGTAGTGACTAATCCGTGGATCAACTATTATCTCACAACCAGTTTCAGATTCTTATCAAAACTAGAATCTGACATTGATAAGTCTAAGCAGCCTGACACAATTTCAATGTGTAGTGTCAAAAAGTATGCGATGGTAATTCATAAAACAATATTTAAATGAAAGATGCTGAAATTAATTAAGGTATAACATAATGAATTTGACATTGTCAATATGGATACAAAATCAAACAACAACCAAACAATATATTTTGATGGCCATTTATGAAGCTGTACAGCTGATTCTTTTAACTCTTATTACAAAATCATATTATTAAAAATATATAGATACTTGTGTGTGATGGACTTAGGCTCTTATTAATAAACAGTATTAAATGGTAGTTTTGTTAAACTATTTTTTGTCTTTCTTGTTTTTTGACCACTTTAAGCTCAACCGAAAGGGACAAAACATTGTTTAACTATTCAGATGTTTAACTATGTTTATTAATAAGAACCTTATAGTTAAAGAGCTTACCAATATTCATAACCATGATGTTTTTGAGTTCATCCAGTTCCCCGTGAACTCTTGATATAGTGTCAAGGTCTTTTGAGTCACTGTAATGTTTCATCTCCGTTGCCAGGACTCGGGCAAACTCTCCATTCATGGCATATGGAATGGCTGTCTGGGCAGTATCTTCAAATGCTGCCACAAACCTTCGTTTTATCTCGTTTAGGAATAAGAATGCTCTCGAGCGTTGGAATTTCTACAAAGAAGATTATAGATTGAATAAGCTATGCTTGTTACCACAAAAAAACACTTTTAGATGCTAAACATAGATAATAAACATCTAATATGATTAAAAATGTCACAACAGAACTGAGTTGTTTAACTCAGGTTTAGTGTTTAAAATTTTTGTGGTAAGACTCTGGTTCTGAAATTTTTGATTATTTTAAATACATGTAAAATGCCACAAGGGACTGTAATTATGTACATGAAGGATGGGCGACAAGACATACAAGAAAAAATAATACTTTTGGTATTTATCATGGACAAGGTTTATTATATTAAGTAATGTGTATGAATGCATACTCACATCGTCAGTGATGCAGAAATAAACTAATTTGTTTTCCGCAATGTAATGAAACAAATAATTTCCATGAGAGTATGTCAATTTGTTGTCGTGGGGCGGTATCTTCGAGAGAATCTGTTCCGTGACCTCGGTGAAGTTCCCGGCGCATGTTGCATATTTCGCTAGCACAACAGTGCCCCGAGCCACAACACTAAATAAAATAGGCATTTTGTCTATCTATTAACTGCGTGAATCACAGCAACAAAGAAATTACGACGCTCGTTTAATAGCAATCTAAGCCTCGTAAATATCTTTTTTACAAATATTGTGCAACAAAACAACACTGTTCGTTTTAGGAAACAGGTAAATACCAAATAGTAAGGAGATAATTTAATATGGCTTTTTTATATATAACCCGAAAACAATTCACAAAACCACTATCACGCTATAATTATCTGTGCTGTGCTTATGTGCTAGCAGTGGCTCGAAAGTTCGAATACAGAAGGAAAATGTATCGGGACAAATACATATTTTCAGTAACATAAAAAACAAATGATATGATACCATATCCAAAAATTCGATCAAGGACATGGTAAAATCCAAATCACTGTAGAACTAACTTTCGTGTTTGTTAAATTAATTTGAGTAACATTTTATTATTTTAAGAGATATTTTAATTCAAACTAGAGGTTCAAATGTATTATTTACTTAGTTTTTCTTTTTAACAGGTAAGTCCATGGTAATATGAAGTATATCTGAGGATGTCCATATGGCCACACTAAAATTGACGTCAAAAATCAAAATGTCGTCAAAGAGAATATAATCCGGGTAAGAGGCGGAACTCCATAGAGCGGTTTTTAATGCTAACAAATGAATTGCTTTGGCAACATAGAAGCGGATGTCAAAGAGAATATAATGGCGGATGTGTCGAAATGTGACAGTGGGGATAGTGATGTAACTCTTGGTAAAAATATGATCGATATCGATAATAGTGTTGTACCTAATTGAATATCGATATTTGCAGTTAATTAGAATAAATTTTATGCATTTGTAAATAAAAAGCCAGTGTTAATCGGCGATAGTTTATTTAAGACAGTAATACTTAACATAGGTACAGCAGTGGCAAAAAGACACAAAACAAACACTATTATAAAGTAGTAGTATAATGTGGGTAATAAAGAATGTCTAATGTCCTAAGTTCGATCTATACCAAATTTAACTAAACGTAACGCGCCACGCTGGACAACGAAACATGGGTTAGTTGGTTATGAAATTAAAAACTTTCTTGTTTTTTTAGTTACTTTCTACATTAAAAAGGTAGGATAGCGTCTGCTATGCGTCTTCTCTCGTGAAGCGGAAGTAAATGCTGCTTCTTGCACCGCGCAGGATAATTAGGCAAAAAATTCTTAGTGCGATATTGGAGATAACGTACAAACTTTCTTTGAATGCCTTCAATACGATTAATGTAGATACCATAAGACGGGTTCCAAATTTGAGAGGCATATTCGAGGTGACTTCGCACGTACGCGCAGTACAAGATTTTTAATGTTTTTATTTTGAGAAACTGAGAAGATATTCTCAAAACAAATCCTAGGGCTTTTGAGCCTTTGTTTACTACACTGTTGACATGGCCATCAAAAAATAATTTGGAGTAAAAAATGACTCTCAAATCTCTAATTGTTGTGACTCCTGTAAGGAGAGAACTTTTATGGGAAATTATGACTTTACAAAAGTTTTTTGTTGGATATGTCAATGAAAACTTATCTTTCCACCATTGTCGAAGGAAAATATTAGTATACATAGGGTTTTCTCCTGGGTTTTCCACTCGTATATTATTTTTACAACTGCTTCTTTGACGCCACAAATCATGCAAGATCTGTGTGCACTTTTCTTCGACATTATGTGTCCTAAAGATTAAGGGGTGTCTTTCTCTAAATATATAACGAGTCCTATCTCAAAATAAACTAAAAATATGTACACAACACACACTTATGCTAAAATATCGGTCTTTTCCATTTTACATGTGTCCTTTCTCACAAACGCACTAAGACACATATTTTCATAACTTTCCCAACAATATACCAAGTCAAAACACACCAAATCATAACAAATTAGCCAGAAAGTCAACCAGTAACAACAGTAATATTCTTTCTTCTTTCTTTATTTTCTGGAACCGTAATTTTGATTTAATTTTTAATTGTAAAACGACATTTTGATTTTTGACGTCAATTTTAGTGTGGCCATATGGACATCCTCAGATATACTTCATATTACCATGGACTTACCTGTTAAAAAGAAAAACTAAGTAAATAATACATTTGAACCTCTAGTTTGAATTAAAATATCTCTTAAAATAATAAAATGTTACTCAAATTAATTTAACAAACACGAAAGTTAGTTCTACAGTGATTTGGATTTTACCATGTCCTTGATCGAATTTTTGGATATGGTATCATATCATTTGTTTTTTATGTTACTGAAAATATGTATTTGTCCCGATACATTTTCCTTCTGTATTCGAACTTTCGAGCCACTGAATGTCGTTTTACAATTAAAAATTAAATCAAAATTACGGTTCCAGAAAATAAAGAAAGAAGAAAGAATATTACTGTTGTTACTGGTTGACTTTCTGGCTAATTTGTTATGATTTGGTGTGTTTTGACTTGGTATATTGTTGGGAAAGTTATGAAAATATGTGTCTTAGTGCGTTTGTGAGAAAGGACACATGTAAAATGGAAAAGACCGATATTTTAGCATAAGTGTGTGTTGTGTACATATTTTTAGTTTATTTTGAGATAGGACTCGTTATATATTTAGAGAAAGACACCCCTTAATCTTTAGGACACATAATGTCGAAGAAAAGTGCACACAGATCTTGCATGATTTGTGGCGTCAAAGAAGCAGTTGTAAAAATAATATACGAGTGGAAAACCCAGGAGAAAACCCTATGTATACTAATATTTTCCTTCGACAATGGTGGAAAGATAAGTTTTCATTGACATATCCAACAAAAAACTTTTGTAAAGTCATAATTTCCCATAAAAGTTCTCTCCTTACAGGAGTCACAACAATTAGAGATTTGAGAGTCATTTTTTACTCCAAATTATTTTTTGATGGCCATGTCAACAGTGTAGTAAACAAAGGCTCAAAAGCCCTAGGATTTGTTTTGAGAATATCTTCTCAGTTTCTCAAAATAAAAACATTAAAAATCTTGTACTGCGCGTACGTGCGAAGTCACCTCGAATATGCCTCTCAAATTTGGAACCCGTCTTATGGTATCTACATTAATCGTATTGAAGGCATTCAAAGAAAGTTTGTACGTTATCTCCAATATCGCACTAAGAATTTTTTGCCTAATTATCCTGCGCGGTGCAAGAAGCAGCATTTACTTCCGCTTCACGAGAGAAGACGCATAGCAGACGCTATCCTACCTTTTTAATGTAGAAAGTAACTAAAAAAACAAGAAAGTTTTTAATTTCATAACCAACTAACCCATGTTTCGTTGTCCAGCGTGGCGCGTTACGTTTAGTTAAATTTGGTATAGATCGAACTTAGGACATTAGACATTCTTTATTACCCACATTATACTACTACTTTATAATAGTGTTTGTTTTGTGTCTTTTTGCCACTGCTGTACCTATGTTAAGTATTACTGTCTTAAATAAACTATCGCCGATTAACACTGGCTTTTTATTTACAAATGCATAAAATTTATTCTAATTAACTGCAAATATCGATATTCAATTAGGTACAACACTATTATCGATATCGATCATATTTTTACCAAGAGTTACATCACTATCCCCACTGTCACATTTCGACACATCCGCCATTATATTCTCTTTGACATCCGCTTCTATGTTGCCAAAGCAATTCATTTGTTAGCATTAAAAACCGCTCTATGGAGTTCCGCCTCTTACCCGGATTATATTCTCTTTGTGTGCTAGCCCGACTAAAGTAGCGACTAGTGTAGTGCGTCCACTTAAAAAAATTAGGCTTAGGGATGTTCGGTATTCATCGATGTTAGAGAGACATCGATATTAAGTTCTCAAAAACAGTGACACATTCATGATGTTACGAGAATAATATCGACAAATGGATGTCACGACTTACGAGAACGAAATGGATATAGGACTATAGGTACTCTAGGGCCTAGAGTATATCGATATTATTCTCGGCCTAGTCTAGGCCATCTGGCGTGATTTTGGTGTACTGACTAAAGTTGTTAGCATTAGTTCATCTTCACCCAATTTGCACTAGATCTCGCTGTCAGTGTAAACGAACTATTATAGGGTGAACGAATACCTATTCCATTGCTTGCGTTGCGTCCGTAAACGAAACAGATAAAATGATTCTTTGGCAGGAACGCGAAAACGTGCTGTTGTTGATTTTGTATTTTTTTATACTATTTGATAACGAGACGTGCCGGTCATTTGACTGATGGTAAACATAACGCCGCTAACAATTTCAGTGCCACTCATAACTTTGAAACATAAAGATCTGCGTGGCACTGCAATGCGCTTGTTACGCTGACACATTAGGTATTAAGTCCACAAATCAGTAATATGTAGCTAGATTAAGTCTCATAAGCCCAATAATTTCACTGGCTACTCTGCTCATCAAACCGGAACACAATAATGCTTGTACATTACTGCTTGGTGGCAGACTTCACGAGCAAAGGGTACCAACCCAGACGGACACTCTCAGGAGAGTTAGTCCTACCACCAATTATTTACCAAAACCTGGGTTTTTTGAGTGGTAATGCTTAATAATGGTGGATTATTAACCATTAATAAGTGTTCATGAGCATGCACGATTGAAAGGTAAAGAGTACAAAGACGAAAATTAACGTGCATTTTGGTTTTATCTCTAAAACTCCAGATATAAGTAGTCTAAATACATTTGTTGTTTTATTTTGCCACCTAAAACATCGCTATTAACGAACATCGATCTTTTACTTTCGTTATTTTTCGAACATCGATACTATTGAAGCGATGTTGACATCGATATCAACATCAATGTATTTCTAATATCGAACATCCGTAGTCTGGCTCTACAGCTCTGGCCAGCAGTGTAACCAACTCACAAATATATTTCTCCCTAAGCTATGGCCAAAAACCCCTAAATTCACCACAATTTCTCAGAAAACCCTTAAATAAATGAATGCAATTTTTTTGCTTGCAAATCCTGTATTAATAAACTAGCTTTCAATCTATAAGTAACTCTCTTAGCTTCTAGCTCTTACTCTCTAGCTTAGAATCATGATAAAGTTAGTGTCGCTACGACGGCGGCGACGCCCTTTATATTTAGATACATAACCAAATTTCATCAAAATCCGTTCATTTATTACAAATTTGAGTGGAACCAAACATAACGCAAGCTGTGAGTGGAAGCTAGTATTTCAATAAAACTTAGCACATATCGCTCGGGGATTGTGTACTTTTGTAACAGTGATGGAATGTTCAGTCGGGTTAGTGATTTTTTAAATTTCTGCCTCCACAGAGTAGGCAAGTACTTACTTTTACTTAAATTTATTTGATAACAAAACGAACATAACAATTTTTCGTTTCGTCAAAAATTAATCGTGTTTATAGTGAATGCCCAGTTAAGATGTTTGATGTCTTTTTTTATGGGTGAAGTAACACACTTTTATGTATCATATTTAACCGTTATTTTACTAGATATTGGATATATGGCCATAAAATGTATTAATCCATACAAAAGTCTGGATTCTAAAATACAAAAAAACCCTAAAAAAGGGGGGAAAACCCCTAAGTTGGGAACCCTGCTGGCCAGACATATTATTTTTTCTCTATGGTCTGGCGCTACTTAGTCTATGGTCTGGCGCAACTTCCTAAGAAAATATAAAATTCAGTTTTGGCGGGAATGCGAAAAAGTGCTGTTGTTGATTTTGTGTTATTTACTAAAACCTGTGTTTTATCGAGTGTTAATGTGTAATAATGGTGGATTATTAACCATTAAGTGTTCGTAAACGTGCATGAGTGAAAGGCAAATGGTACAAAGACGAAAAACGTGTATTTTCGTATTCTATCCAAAACTCCATAGAAGCTTCAGTAAAGTATCCACCGCTTTACTGAAGCATCACTTCGACTTGACCGCGCTTAGACTAAACTTTAAAGTGACTTTGACGACTTTCATGCACTAAAACTAGAGACTTATTACATATTATTATTACCTATTTATTTATATAACTTGACACTGGCTAAATGCGCTAATAGCGTGGAGCCAAAAACAAAAAAAAAATATAAAATTGTATGAAACATGCGGGATAACATAATCCGACCCAATGAGAAAATAGGTAATACCAAATTAATGAAATTTATATACTGCGCGCTACGTAACTGGAACGTTTACTCGACATTAATATAAAAACTATGTACATGAATACTAAAAACATTACACTCCTATTTTGTACAGTTGTGTAAAAAGTCTACCCACCAATTTATTTTTATAGGTTGTTTAGATCTGAAGAATCACAAGTTATTAAAAACTAAGTAATTACAGATTAATAAAACAGACTCCTACATTTTCATCACATCAAGTATCAACTGAGTAACAATGTAACTTTTAATCAAAATAGTCATCAATGTCTATGTCAGGATTTAAAATATCATCACCCAGAGAGGTAATGTTTATCTGATCAAGAATTAAATTCTCACACATTTCTTCTAAATCGGTTTCTCCTATCAATATAGCACCTTGCAGTCTTCCATCCTTTAACACAAACTTAATGTATTCAAGATTAGGAGTTGTTCGAATCAATATTTCATAATCAGTGCCCAAGCCTTGTCCATTGTACTTTCCCAGTAATACCACTCTATATCCAAAGAGAGTTGTGCAATGTGTGAATAGTTCAAAACAAAAGTCCTGTAACACTTCTTGTTTAGTGATTCTTGCATGCATAGCTTTAGCTGCCATGCCTGCCATCTGTCTTGCTTGCGTCCAGAGTCTTATTTGACACCAATGTGGTGCCTGTTCCCAGGAAGCTGTTGCAACATCACCTGCAGCAAATATTTTACTTATATTTGTCTCTTGAAACTCATTTACAGCCAGTCCTCCATCAAGAGCTTTGATGGGTTCTTTATCGAAAGAGAAGTTGACTGCAGGGCATACTCCTGTTGCTGAAATTAGAAAATCACAGTGGATGATTTTACCATCAGTTAGCTCTACTTTTAGAGGAAACTCACTGTCAACTTCTGTAACAGATTTCACTTCAACTTGGTAAATTATCTCCAGTTCGTTTTCTCCAGCTGTATTCCTCAAGCTTTCTAATTTTCTATACCAATCAGGGCCTAATGCAGCTGATTTTAAGTTTTTATTTAGTGAAATTAAAGTATCCTCTTCACTGTAAACATGCCTTTTTAATACAGTGTTTGATGTATCACCAAGTACTGCTTTATCTTTAAAATTGTTTTGAAAGAACTGGGCTGCACCAGGATCTATGAATGTCGATGATATGTAGTCATCTCTGATCACCCAGACTTTTTGGATACCACATGTGGCATGTACAATCTCTGATGCAATACCTCCGTTGCCAACAATTACCATTTTTCGGCCATCTACAAGTCTATCTTGAAAAGCCCTTACCGACTCGGTGTCCCTGATTCCTAGGATTCTCTTACTCTTATTTGAATCTGATATTACTCTTGGTATTCCGCCAGTGCATAAACAAACTACACCATATTTTATACGCACATTCTTGTCGGTGATTGCAATCTGGTTTTCGGTATCTACATGTTTCAATGAGTCATACTCAATATGAAGATTTGGATGTATTCTTTTCAAGGAACTTGCTTCTGTTTCATTTACATCGAACTTTACAATTGTTTTGCCGAAAAAACTGACATTGCTCACGTTTTTTACTAAGGATGATGCTGTTACCATCACAAGGGTTTCTTCAGGGTGCAATATCGCCAATGTTTCAACGCAGGTAACTCCTGCAATTCCTCCACCTACAACCAAATATGTTGCATTTATGTCGAACATGTTTAGTGTCAATTATAACTGCTCAGTAATTCAATAATATCACAATACATTGTTAGTTGTTACAGGCAGAGATAAACCAAGATAATTAGATAAACTAACAACCACAGAGTACTATTCTATGTACTGAACAACCATCTGTCAAATCAAAGTAGAGCTGTAAGAAACCGTATGTATTCGTTACTGAGTAACGAGTACATCGCCAGATTCGAAGTATCGAATCATTACTTACAAATTCAATTCGTTACTTCGGTATGTTTCGTATCATGTCAGCTTGATTCGTTATCCGTACGAATACAACGCACGATGCGTGAACTGAAATGGTTTGTCCAGCGATCGAATGAATGCGAGTGAGAAATAGCATCGTGGCTTCGTATTGTTCATATTTTTATCCAACTTCAAAATATGGAGCAGAAGGGTCCTCAATTCACCTGTATTTTTTTTGTGGAGATGTTACTCTTTATTTCCGCCATTTATCGACCGATTCGACTGATATTCAAATTTTTTTATTTCATTATTTTACCAAGGATTTTTTATGGTGTTACTTTGTGCCAATAATGTCATTAACTATATCTAAGCAAGACGAGAATAGTTCATACGTTAGACAATACGTATGTACCTACATTTATATATTAGTCATTTTACGAAGTCAGGTAATCGTAAGTTCGATACTCGATTGTATCAAAAGTAACGAGAAAAGTAACGAGTACTGATGATTTCAATACCGAATACATACGAGTACTCGATTTCTCGTTACTTTTACAGCTCTAAATCAAAGTAACGCAGTATTATATATAGGTATACTCTGCTGACAGCACTTAGCAGTCTGTCAAAGAAGCATTATGAGTTGTTCCAAATACTTTCTTCCTCGCTTACTCCTTGAGAATTGCTTCAGAATTGTGCATGTAGTATCTTTGGTTATGCTAAAGTACAGGTAAAAAAATGGGCGGGTCGTGTATTGTTTGTATCCGAGATAACGTTTCGTAAATCGTACATTTATTTCATTCACATATTAGGTATTCTGTATTTCTGTATACTCACAAACTCACAATACTCAGTAGTAGTCTGTGGTAAAGATTTTCGCGGAATGTCGCGTAGTGCGATGGGAATAATTGTATTTCTGTTTGAAGGTTTTGATCACATTATTTGTGATTATTACAACTATAAAAATTGGAATAAAATGTAAAAAAATAACATGTTATGAAAGAATTTGTGCACATGGAGTGAAGTTTGTCGCGACGAAATAATGAAGGCCTAGAGAAAAATGAATAAGTGGCTAATATTTGGTTTAACTCCTGTGCTATTGGTGATATCATGGAGCTTTCCATGTTTAGGGGGCTTTGCCCACTTGTTCCTGCTCACGATTTGTATTCTAGTCGTTGTTTTCTCATTAACTGTTTGGGGTCATATCGCTCTGTCGTCGCCTCATCAAACTCCTTTATTTTTAATGGACACAGTAGAAAAAGAAGTGCGACAATTAGAAGAGATTCTAAAAGTACGTAATTTGCTATCAAACATCTAAGAAACGAATCAATATCAGTATAAAATAGGTCATTAAATTTTTATATTGCTCTCATTAATTTCATACAATAATTATTAATTACTTTATGATACAGGAAGAAGCAACAAATTGGCCACAGACAAATAAAAAGACTCATCTGCCGGTTGTATTTGGAAGAACTGTGGATAGCCAGCTCCAACTTCTAATAGACTATCTTTTGAGAGATTTTGTGGCACGCTGGTTAAAGGAATTAGCACATCAACCCGAGCCTGTTGTAGAAAAGTTTAAGGAGCACATTTGGAGTGGTATTCAGAATTTGTATGATAGGTTACAAAGGGTGGATGCGGAGAAGTTACTAGCAAGTGATATGGTTATGAAAATAACCCAACATTTTGAGAGAATCAGAATTGCTAAGGATTGCGCGTAAGTATGTTTTAGATTACACACCAATTACTATCATACCTTCTTGTAATAATGATATTTTTTATCCAAAACACACTGCTGCTAAATTTATTGGTCAATTCTGTGTCTCTCTATAGAGTAGATATCTCAAAAAGGTTCAGTATATTTGAAATAGGTTTAGTGTGTTCACCAACTTCAATCACATCATTGCTGCTGAAGATCATATGGTGTTTATATATTGTATGCCTATATAACAAGTAATGATAAAAAAAAAGAAAATGTTGATTATACCTATATTATGTCTTATCTTCAGCATACACAAAATCTAAATTTTGTTGGCCCAAAAATGGCCATGCTCATTGCCTTGTCTGTGACCTCCATTAAATTCCTTAGGTATAGAGTACATCTTGTAGGGACAAGAAGGGCATACCAGCCAATGAGCCACTCACACTTCTGCTCATCCGATGCAAGATGTCTCAAATGAACGAATGTAAACTGTAAATGTGTTACCCAGCTCTTGTATTTCTAAAAACATTTTTCACAGGTTGGAACTAAATGTGTCACCAGTATTTGCCCTCTCTCCACACCTGATAAACAGTGATACGGAACTTCACTATCTAAGGCAGATTAGTGAGATGATAGTTATGTTTTTGATGCCAAAATGCTATTCATTATTGCCAGCTTCACATCTAATGAGGGAGGTTTTGGCTTGCAAAGGTACGATTTTATTTTTCATAATTAGTAAATAATGCCATACCAACTTCGTGTTACCCATAATTCCTAATTAAAATTGAGAGATAACTGAAAAAAATTTAAACCAAACATCATCTTAAAATACAGAACTATTTGTTCACTACTGTCACCGTCTGTAATGAATTAGGATGAGCCAATGAGGATGGCCGAAAACGCTGTGTAGCCCATGTCCTGGCCATCATAGTGCAGCATTGCAGTCCTTTATTGACAAGCTGGAATGAATAGCCTTTATAGAGTGGATAGCCTGCAAGGCAGTGCGCTTGTTACCCTGAAACATTTGCTATTAAGTCAAGTAATTGCACTGATAAACTATAATGAACATTTTTGAGTTACGATTGGAACACTATGAACCCCTGCAACATATTAGCCGATTTTTATATTTTGTTTAGTCTAGTGTTTAATCCCTAATATTAATTTTGTTTTCTAGTATTACAACCAGCAATTGATTTAATTACTGAACCAGACTACATAAACCAGAAAATCATCCAGTATCTTGAGGCTCAGAAGGAAGTCAATGCGATGCATGTCCGAACCCATGAATATGCTAAGACATTCGAAGACTACATAAGGTGAGTGACACTATTCATTGATATTTAATACTAGCTGGGCTTTGCCCACAAAGCCTAAGTTACTCCTTATAACATCAGGTATATGAAAGATAATGCCCTATCACTGTTTTAGTTGTCCACCGAAAGCTCAACTTGGTTATAGATTTTGAACCTATGATTGGCAGACAACATCATTACAGACTTAGGGCTACCGCATATTGTGCCACAGAACATAAACGCGACCACTAGCACAAGCTGCGGATCAGTATTTTCATACATTTTGTATGGCATGGACGCAAAGGTGCAAACTGAACGTTAGAGTGGCCGCGACCGAGCCACAAGCTGTGGGGGTGGCCGCGTTTGTGGCTCGCCTCCCGCGCAGCGTTCTACTCGACCACAAACGCCGGCTTCTCCTCGCCCGCACAAAATAGAGAGAGAACAAAGAGGCGCTTCTTTGCCCTTCTTTTCTCTATTTTTATAGACATAGGTGGCCGCGTATTGTAGCCGCGTCCGTTGGCCCAATGTGCGGCAGCACCGCAGAATAGTGGCGAGTGCGCGTGACACGCTACTGAATTAGCCCCTAGCGAGTGGCCGCGCGGCGTAGGTGTAGTTCCGTACCTAAACTGCGGAGTGCGCAAGCAGGACAAGTGCGGAACTTTTCGATCGATAAAATTGACAGTTCAAATCGATAAAGTGTGTTTTATCGATATTTTATATAATTTATGGAGACTCGATACAACCGATAAAAGTTATCGAATAGCTAGGTCGTATCCAAAGAGAATATAAAGCTACTACAACACTTTACGATCAGACTTCGGTACACGCAACATTCGATAAATTTATCAGTTTTTTTCGATTCGACAAAATTCCGAACCTCGAACCGACTTCCGTAATTGAGTAGCAGGCCTGGCAGCACTTACTGACACGTCATCAGTTTTTTCGCCAGCATAGCGTATCGATTTTAAAATTCAATTTTTTTCGCAGGTTAATCAACAGCTGTAACAATGTCGACACACTAAAACGGCTACGGTAAGTGAGCATTGATAACACTTTCGCTAGTCGATAGTAATGTACGGCTAATTGGGTCGTGTATGTTATCGCATTGTTTTCGATTTTTTTACGAGGGCGATAGAGTAAAATTACCCCGCATTTTCGGGTTATCGCTTAGTTTATTTAACTATTTGTATTTTTTTAGAGCATCGACTCTCCAAATATGTCACGTTTAATGGTCAGATAAAGAGCGTTTTTTTTCCTAGTTGAGGTCAAATTTATTGTTTTCGTAACTGCCAATGGAAATCGTTGGCAAATTGCTGGCAACAAATTGATCTATACTTAACTTATATGATTCGAATAGCAACAGGGCTAGGCCAAGGTTTAGATAAATTTTGTTTTGAAATATACAGGTTGGTTTTTAAGTAATAGCCTAAAAAGGTTGAGAGTCGCTCAATTTTGTAGTTTCATAGTTTAGAAAATCATTTGGCGGTCTTACCTACACCGACATCAACGTTTTTCCGGTCGTTAGACTAAACCTTCGCGCAAATTTTTATCTACTTGATCAACCATCGTGGTGAATGTACCTACTAGTTGATAATGATAGTAAAATTATAAACTTAACTTCTATAGCGCTGCACGGTTGCTAGTTCGATTCCCGCGAACTGGCGAAATTGGGTGTCAAAATCGAAGTAACGTTAAACGTTGTTTTTAAATTCCTTCCATACTTGTAGCAATATTAGCAGACAAGCTTGCAAAGAACATTTGAGAGCAAAAATATTATAACTTTACAGATACGATATAGTAACGCAAATAATGCAAGCAACGACATTACAAAACGTGAAACGAGCTAAAGGCATAGATGTTGATGTAATAGAGCGTAGTGGCGCGGCCCACAACATCGGGCGGCAACAAGTAGCCGATGCCAAGAAGCTGAAGAGGTACATCAACCAGCTGACGATAGCTAAAGCTGAATGCGAAACGGCGCTGAAGAAAATGGGTTGGGACGGCGCGTTTCCAACGATGGAGTCGGATAGTAAGGTAAACTCTCCGATTGTAGACTATCGGCGTTCTTGTTTCTCTGTTAGTGAATAGTTTTGGAGCGATGGTGAATCAGTGTAGGGAGGTCGCTCGCTTATCCAATGGGCAATGAACTTGTGTTTTGGGGAAAACATTGTGATGCAGTACTTATGTTGATTTAACAAAATCAAATACTGTTCTGGTCCGATCCGGAAGCTACATTTGAGAGTTAGCTCATTCCAGGTCTAACATGTTCATATTCGTCCACATCGTCTCTGGCTTACTCTTTAATTCAGTTTCAACACCAATCCACTTTCAATATTACGTCAACGTCAAAATTAGTTAAATAGTGATAATTTTGTTTCATTCCAAAAAAACACTGTAATCGTGGGGTAATGTTGCGTTGAAGAGTTCCAAAGTACACGAACTCGATCATATTTATTTCCAATTTAGGATCGAAATCGAGTGTCAGGAGTAAGCCCGCTAATGTGAAAGTAGCCATATGCAAGCCTATACAATAAGTTCCTATTACACACAATATATATTGTATATGTCTATAAAAAAGGCCTGATCTAGTGGCAACTATGAACGAATGCCGCAACAATCTTATTGTGTTACTGAAATAAATTTTGTATTCGTAACTATAAGTATATTTTGTAAAATATATATTTATATTTTATTTCAGACACTTGCCCTCCACAAAGTGGTGGAAAGCGTGACTGGGCGGCGGTACCTATCCATGTTCCTCGACACGATGAGCTCGCAAGGCCTGGTAGGATTCTGGACGGCAGTCGAGGAGCTGCGGAACAGCCCCAGGAGTAGCTGGCACCAGCTCGGCGCTGAAATATTTTATACGTACATTAGGTCGCCTAGTGCGGAAGTTAAAGTTGATAAGGTAGGTCGAAACGACAGTTTTTTAATATATGATAAAAAGGGTGTTGGAAAACATCGTGAGGAAACCCATATGTTCAAGAACCACAAAATTCGAGGACATATGACATCCACCTAGCTGCACTGGGCCCGCGTGGTGGATTAGGGCCCATACTCTCTTTCTCCAAGGAGAAGGCCGGGATCTAAGCATGAGGGAGAGTAATAAGGCTGATGGTGAAACTTATAATGCTGTTCATTCTATATTGTTTCATATCTACCTAAGCCTAATTTTAGTTTCGCTCTCTTTCTTTCCAATACATTACATGAGAACGAGATGAAACGTGTTTGTCAAATCTAAATTTAGTTTTAGAGCTGTCAATTATCTTCCATCCTTGATAGATTAGACGGCCCTAAAACACTAGGCACAAGCAAGTGGATTAATTTGACAAGTCTAAAATATATTCCACCTCTTTCTCATGTTCTCATTTAGAAAGAGAGATTGAAACTAAAATTAGGTTTAGGTATGAGATGACAGAATCGACACCAATATTTACAGTACTTCGATTAAAGTTATGCGCTTCGGCAATTTCGTGTTCCGCCGCACGAGGCGTTGACGTCACTTCAAAAGTATTCCCAAGTTCATCAAAATTTTGAATTTCGAATTTTGAATTTGACAAAAAATTTGAATTTCGGCAATCGTTTAACTGTAAACAAGTCAAAAGGGTCACTAACTTGTAAAATGTAAGTAGATTCTAGTAAGTCCTACGAGTATTTATGTTTTCGGATATTGGTTTTCAGGACACAAGGAAAAGAATGGAAGCCTTCCTACTCGGTGACAAAGGACCAGAAGTATTTTACGAAGTTCAGGATACAGTGGTTGACACGATTCAGGACAAATATTACCAGTCGTTTCTTATGAGCGACCACTATACAGCTTTAGTCGCTGAGTTGGCTACTGAGGAAGCTAACAAAGGTAAATACAGCTGCATATTGTATGGTGGTTGAGTATTTTCCTCTTGTATGGCTAGCTACCACAAGCAAGTTGAAAATCCATCGCTAAGCAGCTAGCGACGTAATAAGGCAGACCACAACACTCTAGACTTCGTCATTACTTGAGATCATGTGAGATAGTGCTGGTACGAAATTCACAAAAAAATATAATTTTCTATAAGTATTAATTCTTTATATTGCAATGAATAAAAAATATAAGACAACTATGTACTTATACGCAGTTTATCACGACCAAAATCAACAAAATGCATGTTTTTAGTACAGCTTTTCGGCCCGTGTTGAACAAGTGACGTCACATGTTCTGGTCAATTTTGTATAGGGCGTTTTAGCGCTTATTAGATACGCCCCACTATACATTGTCACTCATTTTTGACGTTTCTAGCGTTCGATTTCCGGTTTTATCGAAATAGACATTTTATTCTCATGAGAAAACGAATTACTGTACGGCTCTAGGCGTACTGGGCACAGGAAATACACGCTATTATGCCGCGTCATGTGTGAATCAACGCATTCTTTAGTACCTATCCGGATTGTGACATTTTTGAGAATAGTGGCCTACTGTCAAAGAGATTCCAATATTGCCTTATATCCAATATGACTTGTGTTATAGATATCAACTCGGATAGATCGCCTATGGAAGACCGGCAACTCTCCAACGAGTCGGTATCTTCAGCGGAGAGCGTCGGTGGAGCGGTGCATCTAACGGAGCACTCGACTTACGCGAGGAGGAAATTGGACCAGTTACAAGAACGGCACAATAATAAAATTCAGGTAAATCGTTTTGTTATATTCACGAAACGACGGGGGCTGGAGAGTCGAGAGTTGTGCCACAGTGGAAACAGAATCTTCTTGTGTGTAGCGCGCCAGTACGCACTCACAAGGACATCATTACAGGCTGCTAAAACTGTGCTGAGCAATCAATATTAATATACTGGCGCGCACACAAGGAAGCCGCGTTTGGTACCGCTCTCTGTTATAGAATACTTTTCTATTTCTACTATGGTAGTATGTTGCAATGAGTTTGAGCTGCTGGGAAGGAAAGCATCGTAATACAAACTTAGCGTCGGTGGTAGGTTAGTGCTGGTTGTATTGTAATAAGCTCACTGTTGTAATTGCATTTTAACCCTACGAACAAATAATAAGTCAGGAAGTGTAATTCAGAACAAAATCCACACAAAAAATGGCCCTACCTCAAACCAAAACGATGTATGAACCAAAATACGAATCGCTTCCGAGGTTTCAAAAAATAAAATAGACTTGCCTGGTTTTTTTTTTTTTTTTTTTTTTATGTTATTAGGTAACGAGACGAGCTGGTCGTTTGCCTGATGGTAAGCATAACGCCGGCCCATAACGATTGCAGTGCCACCCAGAACTTTGAAACTCAAAGGCCTGCGCGGCACTGCAGTGCGCTCGTTACCCTGAGACATTAGGTATTAAGTCTCATAAGCCCAGTAATTTCACTGGATACTCTGCTCATCAAACCGCGGAACACAGTAATGCTTGCACACTACTGCTTGGCGGCAGACTTCACGAGCAAAGCGGTGGTAACAACCCAGACGGACACTCGCAGAAGAGTTAGTCCTCCCACTAACATGGTGATTGGTTTAAAGTCAAACGGAAGCAGGGATTGGTTGGCGCGCGTGCTGCAATATCTGCTATGACAGCTGAGTCATTGAAGCGAAGATTTGACGTGTACTCGCTTGCAAGGAAAATGTCCGAATGATGACGTGCTGGACACGACTTGGACCTACTTGGACACGACTTTTGTTGGGTCATTTTCTTTACATAGTTACATTACCTGACTTTTTATTATTCGTAGTTTTAACCGTTTCAGGCTTTAGCAGCTCTCCGCGCGTCACTCAAACCGGAGTCTCCTGCGTTATCAATGTTGGCGAACGAAGTAGAAAAGTTGGCAGGAGAACAGATGCGGCTAGAAGCGCATTTAGCGAGAACTGACACGTGGGCGGAGCACTTGGGGCGGTGGCGAGCCTCCGTGCATAGCGCAGAGGTGAGTTACTGGTGTTTAGATTTGTGACGCTATAGAACGCGAACCTTAGTTAGTTCGCTCTGTCTTTCCAATAAATAACGTTAGTATGGAAAATGTTCGACAGGTCTAAATTTAGTTTTAGAGCTGTCAAATATATTCCATTCTCAAATAAGACTTTAGACGCTACTAAATTTATAGCAATGAAGCTTACACTAGATGCAAGTGGTATTTGACGGGTCTAAATTAATTATGTTCTATCTTCTTCTTATGTTCTTATTTGGAAAGAGAGAGTGAAACTAAAATGAGACTTGGTTTTTCGCAATTCGCAAGACAGAAATTGACGCAGCTACTCAACTGAATGATAGCACGTATTTGGCTAAAAGAAACGTCAATTGGGCAACACCTGCATGCTTCTATCTGGTAATAGTAGGTTGGTCCAACCTATTTTTAGGACCATAATGGTTAATATGGTGTCCAGCTCATTGCCAAAAACCTACGGTGACTTACAGTCCGGATACCATAACAACTCTAAGGCTAAGATTCAGAGACGATTCTAAGCGTAGACTTTGGCTTTCATATGTCAAAACTGTATAGAATTTTGACGTATGGAAGCCAAAGTCTACGCTTAGAATCGTCTCTGAATCTTAGCCTTAGATTCGTCTCTGAATCTTAGGCTGATTGTTTGTCTTCCAGATCATAGATGAGTCAAAACCGGCACAATTCGTAATAGTAGTACACATGGCGGAACAAGAGACAATGGGAGAAGACGATAAACCTGAGCAAATCACCACTGGATGGGTGCTGCTGAGAAATCTCAATGAGTTTCAGGTATAGTATTATTCCAGCTAGTGGTTTAGACTTGATTTTTCGAAGAAAGAAAGACGGCTCTGGCTGTAAAAAAAATTTGCCCAAATGTGTAAGCAGTATGTCTGTAAAGACATACTGGGCCCCATGTAAAATGGGACAAGGAGGTTTTAGACTTCCAAAATGTTCTAAAATAGATAATTCGTAAGAACGCGTTCTTATTTCAAACTAGCTACGCCCTACGGCTTTGCTCGCTGTAATCGATAATTATGAAAGGTAGTCTATGTGATAGTCCAGGGTAAGGTTTATCTCCATACTACGTTTCATGTTAGTTGGTCCAGTAGCTTCGGCATGATTAAGTAATAAACATCTAAATCTTCGAATATTTTTAACTATAGTATTGTATCCTTTCTCTTTCAGGATTTGCATCGAAAACTAAGACCTCTATGTTCGGATTTGAAAAATTTAGAACTACCTTCAAATTCCTTCAAATTTCTTTTCGGTAAAAACGACCGCAGCTCGTTGGACAAAGCGAAAGTTCTAATACACAAATACTTAGAAGTAAGTTGAGAATTGAATTATTTAATTCCTTTAATGGTTTATATAGTGAAGTATCATTCCTTTCTCTTCCAAAGGAGACTTTCTGTGAGAACTTAAGTTTCGGTAGTACTAACGTATTTATTAAGAAATTTGATGTATTTTCAGTTTGTTTTAGAAGATGATCGACTAAATCAAAGTGAGGCTTTATACACATTCCTAAATCCGACTTCGGAGTATTTAAAACAAGACTTACCAAAGAAAAACAAGTTCTCATTTTCTACATTATTTAAAAGGTATGTTTTTATATTGACTTCTTTGAATAAGCGAAGGAAGTCTTTCATACAGATTCTAAATTAACTTACTCTGTCATACTCGTAGTAATCTTGCCGACGTTACGTTCCATTCATTAGTTCCTAATACTTTCACTCTTTCTACCATAGGCAATTCTCATTCATTCCTTCTCTTTCTTATATCTTAATGTTGCATTGCCCGTAATGCTAAATATAATGTTTACATGCCCTCGAAATTTACAATTGAATACTGAAGGAATTTCATTTCAAATTTCACTAATACATAATTATTTTCCTACAGTACAAGCAGTGAAGCAACAACACGGTCCTCTCAAGAAAAAGAATCGTTCACTCATCTGTCTGCCGACGAGGATGAGATGTCCCAGTACTTGGACGGCAATGGTGGAGATTCAACGAGTAAAAGCATGACTGGCTCTATGCGAGGTAATACTAAAGGCTTTTTTTTTTTTAATTTTAGGTAACGAGACGAGCTGGTCGTTTGCCTGATGGTAAGCATAACGCCGGCCCATAACGATTGCGGTGCCACCCAGAACTTTGATACACAAAGGCCTGCGCGGCACTGCAGTGCGCTCCTTACCCTGAGACATTAGGTATTAAGTCTCATAAGCCCAGTAATTTCACTGGCTACTCTGCTCATCAAACCGGAACACAGTAATGCTTGCACACTACTGCTTGGCGGCAGACTTCACGAGCCAAGCGGTGGTAACAACCCAGACGGACACTCGCAGAAGAGATAGTCCTCCCACTAACAAAACAATACTATAGTATTTATTTACGCCATAGTACAAAAATATAGAATCACTTTAAAAATTTATAATAAACTTTCAGACTTCTTTCCACTGATCGCTCCTGCAGCGCAACTACGGATCTTTTCGATCGATAAAATTGACACTTCAAATCGATAAAGTGGGTTTTATCGATTTTTTATGTAATTTATCGAGCCTCGATACAATCGACAAAAGTTATCGAATAGCTAGGTCGAATCCAAAGAGAATATAGAGGTACTACAATACTTTTTTAATAATGATTATCCTTTGTTATTCTCGTCTCTTTTCCACAGGTGCTGGCGCCATGGTAGAAGAGCGAGACAGCATAGCTGAGCCGCTGTACGCTTTACTCAGCGAAGTGTTTGACATGCGAGGCGTGTTCAGGTGGCTACGGAAAACGCTCGTCACTTTTGTACAAATCACTTATGGGAGGACTATTAATAGGTAACCGTAGTAACCTTCAGCCACAAAATAGAGTTAATTCAAACACAAAGGTCTGCACGGCACTGCAGTGCGCTCGTTACCCTGAGACATTAGGTATTAAGTCTCATAAGCCCAGTAATTTCACTGGCTAGTCTGCTCATCAAACCGGAACACAGTAATACTTGCACATTACTGCTTGGTGGCACACTTCACGAGCAAAGCGGTGGTAAGAACCCAGACGGACACTCGCAGAAGAGTTAGTCCTACCACTAACAAAGGTTAAAATAAATGACTCTAACAGCGGGTCTCTGTCTTTATCAGAACATAATAAATGACAAAGACATCAACTTTACCACGACGGCTATAAGTAGACTGCAAAAAATTGTATATTAAAATAATATTTATTCTTACGTCATCACGGTTCTTTTTATTTCATTTTTTTTTAATTTCAATAATTTCGTAGCCTATCGCGGGGTATATGCCGTTAGGTAATATGGTGACACATTTTCAATTTGAGAGTGGTACCTATACTCTTTTTCAAATAGCAAGTCACCTGGGACAGGTACATAGAACGTAAAATACTATGTAGACATTTCCTGTGACGTCACACCAATAGCAGAATATATTTTCTATTTAGCAGTGAAAATATTAAGCAAACTTACAAGAAAAACTACTGAAATAAATGGCAAAAGACACAAGATTTTGGAAGTGTCCCAGGTGACTTGCTATTTGAAAAAGACTATAGCTAGGCGAGCACTGGATATTCCATTCTACGGGTCTTACTAATAAACAGTGTATAACAGTGGTATAGTTACACAATATTTTGTCTTTGTTGCTCTTTGACAATTTTTAAACTGAATCGAAAGAGACAAAACATTGTGTAACTATTCAACCGTTATAGAGTGTTTATTAGTAAAGCTGTAACTATATCTACTTGATTTATATGTGTTAAAATATGTGTCTTATTTCCAGACAAATCAAGGAGACCGTATCATGGCTGTTCTCTGAACAAATGTTACATTATTACACAAGCGTGGTGCTGAAATCTTGGTGGCCAGGAGGGGTGCTTTCGGAGACTACGTCAAATAGAAATTTTCAAGATAAAGGTTGGTTAAACTTTTTATTTTATTTTTAAGACTGGATGAATAATATCGCCTCAATATTTATTAAAAATATTGTTTACTATTCATACGCCACTGTTGACCGCTACAAGTAGTCGGCGACAACCAGCGGGCTAAACTTTTCATACGTTTTTCAAGGCTTTACCACACATATGTGGCTCATGGATGGTAGACTAAATGATATTTTCGTAGCCTGCTGTTTTTGTATTATGTATCGAGGGCTTCATAACAAAGGGGTGTATAGATAAAAGTTTAGTTTTACACGAGATAGAGAGGGAAGTGTAGTTCTATAAGGCTGATATTTCCAACAAAGACATCAGAAAAATATAAGACTAATATTATAGAGCTTGTTTTGTACTATAGTTAGCAGCAAAAATCGAAAAATTGAATTTTTGATGATACGCCGCTTTGTTATGAAGACCTCGATATGTATATTCTTATAAATAGGCAAGTCAACCATTGTGATTGACTGACGGCCTCGGTTTTCATTACACGCTGTCTTCTCCTTTTCACTAGTCAGTTGCGTGCATGTTAATTTTTGAAGCTTATCACGGCGACTGTACTTTCGATCTGGTTCATATTTTATAAATTCATAAGTGTCATCAAGTGCGAAATCTTAGTCTCAGAGGCTTCCGTACTTGATTCAACTATCGACAGTAATTAATAAAGAAATGCGATTATAACAATTTCGATATTATCATAACAGCTTCGCTGTAAAGCACGTATAAGTAAGGTTTTAATAACTTGTCTTTGACATAGATTGAAATCCCAACTCGAATCATATCAGTGGTTGGCATCCGCCAAATTTGTTGACTTTATTAAACAAGTTTACAATCACGCACCTTACTTCAGAGAGCTCAGGATAGGCTCTTAATTTATGATACGGTACAACTTATACAAAGTATAATATATTTGACTATAGTATATTCATTTCAAACAAATGCCTCGAGGTGTTTTCAAAATAACGTCCTTGACAAAGAAACACAGCAAAGTGATCCGGATTAGGGTTCCGTTGTTTTCATTTTGAGATTTTAACCCTAAAATATTGTTTCATTGTTTCTCCCGTTGGCGATGCGCCAATAGAAATTAAAGTTAATTAGTGGAACAAATGACAACCGCTTGTTTGAGACTCTGAGGTTAGTCAAATGCCGCCAACATGACGAATAGGGTATTTGACGCAATTTTTTTTATGACGTAAATAAATTCGTTTTCTCTATAATGTGCTATATCGAAAAGATATAGAAATTTTGCAAAAATAATGTGTTACAGATAAATGTTTTTTTTATTTTCTATGTTAAATATCGTAATAGCATACAATTTACAATAAAAACAAATTATCATAGATAAGTATTTTGTACAATCAACAGGAAAACATTAGACTTCGAGTGAACTTTGAAAATACTCTTTGGCCAGTCCTATTCTTATTTTAATCGCATTTTAAGCCGCGTACTGCGCTCTGATTGACAGTATAATACCGACACAGTACAACACAACTCAGCGCAACAGCGCTGCAGCGCTCTGACGCGCCATTGGTACGCGTACTTTAGCTTAACAAACATTTGATGCCCCCAGAGCACACGCGCACGCTGGCGCTGCAGCAGCTGAGCGAGTGCGTGCTGGACACGCTGTCGTCGCTGGTGGGCGCGCAGACGGCGGCGCGCGGCGCGCACAAGCTCTTCCACACGCTGCAGAACACTACGCACAACAAGCAACTGTTCTATGTGAGTATCACAGCCTGAATTTGAGAACCACGCACAACAAGCAACTGTTCTATGTGAGTATCACAGCCTGAATTTGAGAACCACGCACAACAAGCAACTGTTCTATGTGAGTATCACAGCCTGAATTTGAGAACCACGCACAACAAGCAACTGTTCTATGTGAGTATCACAGCCTGAATTTGAGAACCACGCACAACAAGCAACTGTTCTATGTGAGTATCACAGCCTGAATTTGAGAACCACGCACAACAAGCAACTGTTCTATGTGAGTATCACAGCCTGAAGTTGAGAACCACGCACAACAAAGCAACTGTTCTATGTGAGTATCACAGCCTGAAGTTGAGAACCACGCACAACAAGCAACTGTTCTTTGTGAGGATCACAGCCTGAAGTTGAGAACCACGCACAACAAGCAACTGTTCTATGTGAGTATCACAGCCTGAAGTTGAGAACCACGCACAACAAGCAACTGTTCTATGTGAGTATCACAGCCTGAAGTTGAGAACCACGCACAACAAGCAACTGTTCTATGTGAGTATACACATACATCATACCCTGTTCATACATCAGATTTTCATACAGTATATATGTTATATTATGTGTTATATAGCTTATGCTATATTACTGTAAAGTTTCATCAAAATCTGTTCAGTAGTTTTTGCGTGAAAGAGGTAGGATAGGATGTCCGGCCGACCCGCGCCAAAATTGCCGAAGTGCATTATTTTAATCGACGTGACTGTGAAAGTGACAATGTGTAAACGGCATAAATCATTTCAAAACAAAAAAAAATATGAAAATATTTTATTACTCAATGTGCGTAAAAAAAATATCTAAGTGCTCACAAATCTTACAAAGCAATAAACTTAGTCCGATTTTTTCTCATTATTTTTGAAACATCTAATAAACGAACACCCAGCCACTGCTACGACAACTATGCACGACATCGGACTGAGTACGAACATTATTCCAATAATAAATACTAAAACACCAATCATGACGATGTACAGCCTTGGTTTCTCCACGGATATCGATACTTGCTCTGGAGACTTGCCCACGTATGATACGGTCTGTAAAAATAAATATCACAAATAAATAACACTCGGAATAAATTGTAAACCCAATAAATATTTTAAACGCTCCAGCACTTTGTCGTAATAAGTTTGTTGGTGATTTCTTTGCAGGTTCAGTGATAAACAAATACAGTGACAAAGTTCTAAAGTGTGAATGAATATTAAAATAACTTACGGCGTATGAAATGTTTTCTGGATTATTTACGAATAATACTTTCTCTCCGAGTATGATTTCTGTAAATAAAAACGATAATCTTTTTTATATTATGTTTATTAGTTATATAAGAGCCAATACTTGCAATCCAAAATAATTTTTTTATCTTTATGAAAGCCTTCGTGGTGTAGAGGTTCAGTCGGTAGAGCCACCTTTTGTTGTGCTAGTGCGCAAGTGTTATGGATTCAATTTCGGCAATGAGACAAAAAAAATGTGCATTTAAAAAAACACAAGTTTCACTAAGGGGCTCCTCTCGAAATGCGCCGCGCTTGACGCAAAAGCGTTGTTATTCTGACAAGCAAACGTACGTTTGCTTGAGCGTCTCAGGTGCCCCCTAATATGAACGATCGTTGGGGTTATTAATTTATTTATTACCAACGACCGCCCCGGCTTCACGCATGTACTATTGACAAATCGATAAATATAATAGCCGGACAACTTATCTTCTGCTGGATGTGTGTATCCACCCTTTGTTGAGAGAAACTGTTTGATGTTAAATTTTTATCGTGTAACTTTAACTATTTACGCAGCGCTCGCCACGTAATTCTCAGATGGGACTATTGTCCGACTTAATTCACAAATCACTTCACAAAATAAGCTACCGGTATGACCGGTAGCTTATTTTCGCAAAATATTTATAAACTAGCTTCTGCCCGCGGTTTCCACCCGCGATCCCACAGGAACCGTGCATGTTTCCGGGATAAAAAGTAGCCTATGTTACTCTCCGAAACTATATCTATGCCAAAAATCACGTCGATCCGTTGCTCCGTTACTGCGTGAAAGAAGGACAAACCAACAAACACACTTTCGCATTTATAATATTAGTAGGAATGTAGCCTCTAACTTTCTTAGATAATCTCCCTTTCTATTGGTGAAAACCGTATGAAAATCCATACAGTAGTTTCTGACATTAGCCTAAATAAACAAGAATTCACCGCGGCGGAGGACTATATGTAGTGATAGTACTTTTTAAACTTTCGCGAATTGGATTCATTGTATTAAGACAAAAACGGGTCATTTTGATTTTATTTGTGCGCGAAAAGACCCGTTTTTGTCTTAATACAATATATGTAGTGATTTCCACGATTTGTTGTCAGGGTGAGATGTGACTTAGGTGAAACAGTAGTCTTTTGATTATATTTTCACTACTCACCGCTGCTTTCTACTCCAATTTTATTAACTTCATCCAATTCTCCTTTCCTTATAGTGATGGTACTGTAGTCTTCACTGTATGTATACATTTGTGCTGCCAGTACTTTTGTGAAATCATCTTTACCTTCTGCTAGGAATCTTCTGTGGATCTCGTTTAGGAATAGGAACGCTCGTGACCTTTGACACATCTGAAATCATTTTGTGAATAAATTAAAAAGTAGGAGTTTAAAATCCTTAATATTTGTTTTAAATATACTTGGCATCCGTAAACATAAAAAGTGGGACAAAGGAGTTTTTAAAAAAAATATATATACAGGTTGAGTATGAATTGCTAGTTATCCCGAAAGAGCCATGGTTGTCCACAAGTTGTGAGAATTTCCCTTGGAAATACGTCATTCCAAATTTTCATACAAAAAAATAAATTCAACTTCAAACGTGAAATGCGTGGCATTTTCTCAGAATTTTTGACTTACTTCTATACAACTAATTATAATTTTAAAAAAATTCAACAGAGCTTAAGTGATATAGGGCTGCCCGGAAATTCTGTAGTGGAATTTTGACGTAAACTTTAAATGCCATTTCAAAAAGTCGTAAAACAAATTTTGTTGACATCCAGGAATAGATTGACCCCCTTTCGCGATAATATACCAATTTAAACTCAGATTACCTATATACAAAACAATTGATAGAGTTGTTTGCTCAACAAGAATATGGTAAATATCCTGATCCTAGTGATAAATGATAATATTCTTAGTGTTGCCAGTTTTAATAACCATGACAATTTAAAAACATACTGTATTTAATTTTAAAAATTATGATTCGTTCATGACTGACTATCAATGTAGAATACGACGCCCCTTATACGGCGGCCGTTATTATACCTTGTCGGTAATGCAGAAATATAAAAATTGATTCTCCATGATATAATGAATTAAATAAGGTCCGTGGAAATATGTCATCTTGTCATTTCGCGTAGGTATTTTCGAGATCACTTGCTGTATGATTTCCATAAAGTTGCCGTCACAGGAAGCAAATTCGGATATAGCGTTTTTCTCGTAAGCCACTGCACTGAATAGAATAGGCATTTTGAAATGTAAAAATGCACAAGGGCAAAATCCAATATTTTCCTGTGGTCCAAGACTCGAATTTTCAGTAGTTCAACCGAAAGAATCTTAACCGCATGCGCTTTTTAAAACGTTTTCTTCAATCTTCTGTCTCATTTTATAGCACTCATATTCAGCACTTTTCTCATCGCTGCGTGGTTTATTGACAAGATCAGGGCACTGCACTTTCACTCACTTTGCATATATTTTATTTTAATATATATTAAGCATAAATTAGCGCAATCATATTTTCTAATTAGCTCGTATCCACCCACTGCTGTTCTATAGGCTTTATAGGCCTGCTAAATTGTTCACATCACTATTTCCGGTCATATGCAAGTACTTAATAATTAAATTAAAATTAAATATTTTGGTTTAAGAGTGACACCACGATTCCGGCGGGTAAGCCGCTACTGATTTAAAGGTTACTCCCACGCAATAGCGCGTTTTCACACTCTGTATTACAATCTTACAGATATCGCGTGGAAATTCTAAATTTACTTCCTTTTAGAACGTGAGCCCGTGTACGAATTTATTACTGATGTTTTGATGTTAATTTAGTTTATGAGGAACCGTTACGAATATTGGTGACCATTACAAAACGTTACATTATCGCTGTATTGTACTAAATAAATTTTAACGATTTCTAATTAGAAGTTTTGGCTTTCAACCTCGCATGGTATCGAAATTTTGCCTGCGGGCCTCCAAATTGAATTAGGATCGAAGAAGACTTAACCGTGACAACGTCAGCTGCATACTGTTCAAAACGTCGGGAATTAGGGAATTATAATTAACTAAATTTTACACAAGAAAAACCAGAGAAAGAAATAATTTGATTCAACGTGTAAGAAACGGGAAAAAATATTTGAGTATAAATTATAATCCAAACAAACCGTACGTGGACCAAGATTTTTCTACTTAAATTAAGTAATTAAAATAGATATTTGATATAAATTCGTAATTCTGAATTAAAAATTAATCCCTGTGAAATAGACAACAAAATAGTACAAAGAGAAACTACAAAGAGTGTATATTATTGCGACGCGAATCACATGATATAATATGTTCGTAATATATTACAATAATACATGTACATGTAATTAAAATGATCATCTGCACCTAGACTATGCCTGAGAGATGCTCATACCGCGTCCACCACGCTAAACCTGTCGCATTTACCAAGTGATCGATGAAAAGACGCGACAACTGCGCGAAGTGACTGTTGGCTAATCTGTGCCGTTCTTGATGCCAATGCCAATGTCCACATTTTGAACGAACTTCAGACGCTTTAATACAGATTTATTGGAATATATTAGGTTGGGGAAAAAGTCTTTTCGCATTATAGTATGTATGAACTTGTAATAAAATCTCTTTGGCTATACTATTTGTATCTGGCTGGTTTTGGTATCATATGAAAGTTTAAATTTTAAAGAACATAATTCCAAATTCAAATTAGGAAAATGTGTGATTTTCATTTGTTTTTCGTACTGTCAAAATGAGTGAATCTAATGAAGAAATTCGATACATTTTAAAATTTTACTACAAAAAAGTTAAAAATGCCACGCAAGCCGCGAAAAAAATTTGCGATGTTTATGGACCTAGTGCAGTGTCTGTGAGAGTAGCACAAATTTGGTTTAAGCGTTTTCAATCCGGAAATTTTGATTTCAAAGATGCACGTCGCTCTGGTCGCCCTATTACGGATAAAATGGATGCCATTTTTGAAAAAGTGGAACAAGATCGGCATATCAGTAGTTACGACGTAGCTGAAGAACTGGGAATTGACCACAAAACAGTTTTGGCGCATTTGAAAAAAACTGGGTAACAAAAAAGCTCGATATTTGGGTACCTCACGAGCTCACTGAAATAAACCTAATGAATTGCTAATGAACCGTGTACTCATTTGTGATTCTTTACTACGACATAATGAAACCGAACCATTTTTGAAGAAGCTGATAACTGGTGATGAAAAGTGAATCACGTACGACAAGAACGTGCGAAAAAGGTCGTGGTCAAAGACCGGTCAGGCTTCACAGACTGTGGCGAAACCCGGGTTAACTCGCAACAAGGTGATGCTGTGTGTGTGGTGGGATTGGAAGGGCATTATTCATTATGAGCTGTTACCACCAGGCAGGACCATCGATTCTGAACTCTACTGCGAACAACTGATGAGATTAAAGCAAGAAGTTGAGAGAAAGCGGCCGGAATTAATCAACAGAAGGGGTGTGGTTTTTCATCATGATAACGCTAGACCTCACACATCTTTAGCCACTCAGAAAAAATTAAGAGAGTTTGGCTGGGAGGTGTTAATGCATCCGCCGTATAGTCCTGACCTTGCACCTTCAGATTTCCACCTGTTTCGGTCTCTTCAGAATTCTTTAGGCAGTCTCAGGTTAACATCACGAGGGGACTGCCAAAACCACTTGTCGCGGTATTTTGATCAGAAGTCCCAAAATTTCTATAGCAATGGGATCATGTCCCTACCTACAAGATGGCAAAAAGTTATCGAACAAAATGGTACCTACATACTTTAGTTAAATGTAAATAAACTATATTAAAAAATGTTTTGAATTTTCTTAAAAAATGCGAAGGAACTTTTTCCCCGACCTATTATGTGTGGTTCCTTAATTGAAAATTAAAATCTTATCACTAAATTTTGAAAAAAATGCTCGAAACTTTTTTGTAGCCACTGCTGACATTTCTATTGTCTAGTACTTTGACCTCACTTGGTCCAATAATAGTAATTTGGTGCTTATTTGAAACAGGATCGATCAGTACGAAAAAAGTGTTTGAGTATAATTATGAATATAAGTGTTTGAATATAAATAGTTTTCTTGCTGACTGACATTTTCTCCAATATTCAAAAACGCAGTGGAAAATACCTTTAAAAATTAAGGACAGCCCCATAAGAACGATTTTCTGTAGCTACAACAGTAAAGGTGCCCTTACTCCCTGATCTCAGAAATATATCAATCCTGTAGAATAAATATTAATCCTTTATTTTCTTCTTTCCAGGATCTCTTCGAATTAGTTCTAATGGAAGTGTTCCCGGAGTTGAAACGATACCAGTGAACAAGTATTAATAAAGTTAAGGTGAGACCATGACAATAGAGTTTCTAAACTATTTATATTCTTACAGGGATTCTTATCCAAAATACCTATTTTCTGGTATGATATTTTGATACTCTTTGAGAGGCGTTCCCTTTTCAATTGTACTTTTACTTAAGGTCGATCTCGGTAGCCTTGATTCTAAAATTAAATTGCTTTAAACATTTTCAAACTATGTAAAATAGGTATGTACCTATAACTATAATGTGACGTCATTTGTAGTAGACCAGCCAGAGAGAAGGCACGATGTGCAAAACCAAAGAATTCAAACGCCTAAATATCGATGAATAGTTCTAAGATTATTTTATAATATGTTATTTTATTAAACTGTTTTTTTTTAATATTAAAAGTTAGTAAGTACTTACCTAGCCCATAGTGTATTTGACGAGTAAAATTTTGTGTAATAACTTTTTGTTATAGCAACATTTTAAACATTCCTTATAGATAAGGTTACCGGATATACATACCTTACTGTATACCTTCTATGCATATCTGATTGTATTAGACTACATATATTATTTTTAATGCTAAATCTTACAACTGATTCTATGGATGCAATTATTGAACGACGTAAGTTCATCATTTTTTAAACAGTACTGTAATAGAGGCGGGCTTCGTGTATCTGTAATTCTAAAATATTGCAAGTCCAATGTTTTAAATATAAGCTTTGATTAGCCAAAAGTAAATTAAGATGTTAAGCAATTTAATTTTCTGTTCAACCATATTTATCTGTATCTATATGTCTGTAATAAGCTATACAATTATTTTGGTAAGTGGCAAACGGGTTGGGCACTGGCGGTATCACACGTGCATACTGAGTATCATTATCAGCCTCTTACGCTCCCACTGCTGGGATACCGGCCTTCTCTCAGAGAGAGAGAGAGTTATGGGCCATGGCCATAATCCACCACACAGGCCCAGTGCGGCTTGGTGGATGTCACATGTTCTCGAATTTGGTGGCTTTTGAATATGCCGGTTTCCTCACGATGTTTTCCTTTACCGTTTTAAAGCATGTGTCAATAATCTGCACATAACTTGATAAGTGTAACTGTTAGTGGGAGGACTAACTCTTCTACGAGTGTCCGTCTGGTTTATTACCAGCGCTTTGCTCGTGAAGTCTGCCGCCAAGCAGTAGTGTGCAAGCATTACTGTGTTCCGGTTTGTTGAGCAGAGTAGCCAGTGAAATTACTGGGCTTATGAGACTTAATATCTAATGTCTCAGGGTAACGAGCGCACTGCAGTGCCGCACAGGCCTTTGTGTTTCAAAGTTCTGGGTGGCACTGCAAATGTTATGGGCCGGCGTTATGCTTACCATCAGGCAAACGACCAGCTCGCCTCGTTACCAAATAACATAAAAAAAGTCATTGGTGCGGGCCGAGTCGAGATTCGAACTATAGTAGGTCGGATTGAAAGTCGCACAA
Organism: Crocallis elinguaria; assembly: GCA_907269065.1. Classification (NCBI taxonomy): domain Eukaryota; kingdom Metazoa; phylum Arthropoda; class Insecta; order Lepidoptera; family Geometridae; genus Crocallis; species Crocallis elinguaria. The sequence continues at coordinate 11,323,313 of OU026080.1, read as the reverse complement.
GTTCCCGCTCGGACACACTCGCTACTGAGTATGTACATACAGTATTACTGACGCCTATTTTATTAAGCAGTTCGCAGGTCACGTGTCACGTGATGCATCGCCGGTTATTGTTCAAACCGTTTGTCGCTTACTATAATTATTAGTCTGTATTTTTGTTTTCGTTGACTAAAGTTATACTGTCGTTTTTAGTTTTATTTCTGTTTCGAGACAAGAAATAATACTTCAATATAAAAAATACGTTTAATGAGAATGCGAAATAGATCTGAATGTAAAATTAGAATAGGTAAGTGATCTGATTGTAGTATATTGCTCCAGTGAATCTGTTCACCTTTCAGGAAGTAACGGTAGGTACTTTGATTTAGACGTCAGTGAATGTTGATCTCATTCTGAAAGGAAATAGAAATTTGTGTTATTTTTTATTATTTGTAATCAGCGTGTGTGCCAAAGAATGCGTGGGGCATTTACATACGTGAATTGAGGGTACTTTAAGAATGTTTTACGTTATTATACGCTGGCCTTAACTATTTTTGTTTTTAACCGACTTCCAAAAAAGGAGGAGGTTATCAATTCGTCGGGTATTTTTTTTGTGTTTGTTACCTCAGATCTCGGTCATTTATAAACCGATTTGGAAAATTCTTTTTTATTTGAAAGGGTATACTTTCAGATTGTTCCCATAGAAATTTCATCAAAATCAGTTCAGTGGTTTGTCACTGAAGTCGGTTCGTCGCTTTTTTAAAGCAATTATGTTTTTAGTTTGCATGACACTGGCTTGAGCTACTTAATTATTATAGTATAGGAAAGTAGACTAGCTTCCACGTTGGAGTTATCTTTATCTTGACATTTAAATAAAATATTCTTTCTCCACACCTAGCTATAGTTCGTTATGTTCGGAAAACTATAAACAAATAAACGCCAAAACTTTATACACTCAATAATGTATTAAAAATAATGTAAAATGTGCTATCTACAATTTGGTAATATAATAATCATAGGTCGAATTGATACAGAGGTGTTCTAACTCTTGACTTTTATTTGTGATTTTAATTAAGAAATCAGTTATGTTAACGCTAGGAACAAGTATTATAACGTACCTGAGTTAGACCAAATTTTCTTTTACATTCCTATTTTAGATACATTTTACTTAGTTAAATCTATTCATTCTTTTATGATGGTGTTGTATCTTATTTCTCAATGGAACCTGATCTATGTGCAGACAAACCTATAAGTCAGTATTTTTTAATTATGTTACTTATCTCAAATTATGAAATCACGTTGTGGCTAGGCCAGAAAAATTAACTGACTGAATTTTATATAAAACGTATAATTCACATTTTCGTACCGTGTCGAGCAGCTCTAGTGAGATCCAATTCTTTTTCACTTTCCAATACAAGAAGCACATAATACGCGTACTCCGTAGTTATATAAAATAAAACGATAATGCTGTCGCTTCTGTCATCTCAGACGTAAACCAAATATTAGTTTCGCTCTCTCTCTTTCCAATATATGACATGAGAAAGAGATGGAAGATGTTTTGTTAAACATCTGTGGATCTAAATTTAATTTTAGAGCTGTCAAAAATCTTCCATTATTGATAAATTAGACGCCACTAAATTTATAGCACTTAAATTCACACTATACACAAGCAATTGGACAGGTCTAAAATATATTCCACCTCTTTCTTATGTTCTCATTTACAAATAGAGATTGAAACTAAAATTAGGTTTAGGTACGAAATGACAGGATCGACACCAATATCTTTGTATATCCTTAATTTTGGCGATTATTACACCATGAATTTTTAAAGTCTTGTTTTGTTTACCCCGCGACCACGAACACTAAGGTCTGCAGTTAAGAATTAAATTAAAGTAAATACTTGGATGCGATGAAAACCGTGAACAGTTGTTTAATTCAATGTGTAATGTCTTTGTTGTTTTCTAACCACGTGATAACCACGAAAAAAAAATTGTTTGTTTTGCTATGATAATATGATTGGGTACGTCAGAACAAGATATTGTCATGATATCGATTCTGAATTGTTGTTTATACTTACAACGTAATTATACTAGCACTTAAACTATTAGATAATTCTATACCTTACATAGAGGTTACTTTATACATTGTAACGGGATATTTACCGTGATTATTATAAGCTGGTGAGCTCCATGTTCACTGTTGCAAGCATCATGTTCACGGGAATACTGCATTCCCGTGAACATGATGCTTGCAACAGCGTAGAAATATCGGGAGCTCACCAGCTTAGAATAATCACGGTAAATATCCCGTTACAATGTAGAAAGTAGTGAATAACCTTGAAAGTCTAAAACAGTGTTTTACATAGAGGTATTTCTTATTAATTTTTTCGTTAGACTCTAGGCTGTGTATAAGAAGGTGCACTGAGCTATGCATTTGTTGTTTTTTGCACTACTTGCTAAGAATTTCCAAGTATGTTTTCTACTGTTTTTACCAAATGACACTATATATTTATAATAATCTGTAAATAAATTAATGATAAATGTAATGGTAAAAGTATATTTATATTAAATTGAAAATGAAATACATGTGATCGTTTTTGACTAAAAATAGTAAAACCGGGAAGGATTGTATGAAACATTGTTATATTATTATATGTAAAATTATATGCATTTGCTAATGTTCTATTTTGATGGCCCTTATTAATAACTAGCTTCTGCCCGCGGTTTTCACCCGCGTTCCCACACGAATCGTGTATTTTCCGGGATAAATAGTAGCCTATGTTACTCTCCGGTCCATAAACTATATCTATGCCAAAAATCTCGTCCATCCGTTGCTCCGTTACTGCGTGAAAGAAGGACAAACCAACAAACACACTTTCGCATTGATTTTTATATATTACTAGCTTCTGCCCGCGGTTTTCACCCGCGTTCCCACAGGAGCCGTCAAACCAATCTGTCAAATTAAATCAACTTGTCAACATTATAAAACTTTATTGTCAGCTGTCAAATTATTGACAACTGTCAATGTCAATTTTATGTCACACTAACTTAACCTAACTTCTGCCCGCGGTTTTTAACTTCTGCCCGCGGTTTTCACCCGCTTTCCCACAGGAACCGTGGATTTTTCCCGGATAAAAAGTAGCCTATACTACTCTCCGGTCCATAAACTATATCTATGCCAAAAATCACGTTAATCCGTTGCTCCGTTACTGCGTGAAAGAAGGACAAACCAACAAATCAATAAACCAACAAACACACTTTCGCATTTATAATATTAGTAGGGAAGTAGGGGCCAGCTTCTGCTCGCGGTTTTCACCCGCGTTCCCACAGGAACCGTGCATTTTTTCGGGATAAAAAGTAGCCTATATTACTCTCCGGTCCCTAAACTATAACTATGCAAAAAGTCACGTCCGTTGTTTCATTGCTGCGTGAAAGAAGGACAAAACAACAAACCAATTAAATTAAATGGTAAAAGTTTCGGTGGAAGTGCTTTTTTTACCTGCTTTCCGGTTTGACTATTTTTATCCAAACACATCTATAAAAATGTTAAAATTGTCGTCTATTTAAACAACGTTAATATGAAAATAAATATCAATATAGTAGTTAACACAACGGATTATAATTATAGTGTAATTTATTTATAGGGCTTTTTTGCACAAATTGTGCCCTTAAGAGGCATTGTTCCATCGAACTTACGATTGATATGAAAATAGAAAATTTGTTTTATTTTCTACTCTTTAATGAATCTGTACCAATTAATGACTAAATGAGATTATTATTCAGTGTAAAAGTCAGAGGTGTTAACTAATGCCGTCAGTTCATTGTAGAGACAACTGAATAATATATATAAGTAAGATTCTTTTCAAAAGTTGATTACTTCAGTTTGGACCAAATAAGTTTTATTTGTTTGGTAACAGTGAATTCTATACGTGGCTGAAACAAATTACCTATGCAAATCGTTACAGTTCCGCAAAAATATAAATGGTTGAAATGTTTGTTTTCATCAAAAATAGTTTATTCAAATTCAAAACACGGAAACAGGGAACAGATCCACTGTGTCCTATTCTCTCAATTTTTGTAAATTAGAAAAATTGGAATAATTTCAACTCTTAAAAAGAACCTCAATTGTTTTATTCACAATACAAACTATTTGATACAGAAAAGCGATCGTCTGATCAGACCAATTTGTATGAATTTAAAATACGTGCATTACATTAATGTGGGAAGATTGTTCAGTTGTCAATACTGAAGTTGTGGTTTATGGTAACTTCGTGGTTAAAGTGAAGTACCGACACTTAGTACATGTTTGTAGCGGTTTCGATGTAAGTGTTACCTTCCTGTTGTTGCCTAAGTGTTGATAACGTACGTGTTGTACATCTGATGTATTAACTACTCTTTATATGTAAGAAACAATAAATATCATGTATTTTAAAAGTGTTCTTATTTCTTTAATTTTATAGTTCAATGTCTAGATAAGAAAACTAAAAACTAGTGAAGACTTATAGTTGAACGTATGTCACATACGCAATGCACGGATACCAAAGAGAATATAAACACTGACTCTTATTAATAGACAATGATAAAGGATGGTATAGTCTTTTACAGTTTTGAACTGAATTGAAAGAGACAAAACATTGTTCAACTATTAATTCGTTTAACGATTTGCTTACGTTCGATTGATGACCAAGGGATCGTAGAAAGGGGATTAAGTAATATTATAAACATTCTGAATAAGAATAGAATAATTTAAATGTAACAAAAACAAGAGACAAGGTATTAGACAACTATATAAACATTATAAGTGGAAAGTAAAACAAGAAATGAAATTTATAATCACACAGAAAGAATAACGAGTAACGGTAAGAAAGGATAGTAAGGTAGTGTTCGTGATTCGTTGTACTTTCTGATCTCACAGAGATCAAATAATTATGTGTGACGCATTCGCTGCAAAGCGGCTGGCGGCTTCACCCAACCGGATATCGTAGAGGACTAGTCACAGCTGTCGGTAAATTCAGGGGCGTATTTACCCTAGGGCCAAAAGGGCCATGGCCCGGGGCGGCAGGCTGCGGGGGGCGGTACAAGGAGAAGAAATTAAAATAAGGCTCTTATTAATAAACAGTTGAATACTTAGTAATAAACAGTTGAATACTTAGTTAAACTGTGTTTTGTTTCTTTCGTCAGTTAAAATTGTCAAAGAGCAACAAAGAAAAAAACTGTTTAACTAAACCCCCGTTTAACATTGTTTCTTAATAAGAGCCTAAATCTCGTAAGGTGGTCGTGAGGGCTCGTGTGTGTAAGTTTGATAGATACCAAGACGCGGGGCTATCGTATATACTGACCAGCGCGACCGACGGCAGGGCGGCGGGGTCTCTCGCATTGTCTCTCGCATCGCCTTATTCCATAGGTAATATTTTGAAATAAAAGCCTAATAAAATTGGATAATTTCTATTTATTATTTCAATAATAAATCAGACAACAGTTTTGACACCTTCTCAGAGGCGACAAAGGTGTGAAATCTGTTTACGTTAGCCTATAACATTATTTAATCTTAAAAATAATCCTTAAGGGTTGGCACAAAACTGCATACTGCAGCTAAGTATTTTCATAGTATAAAATGATTTAGCATTTTAATAATAATTGTTGACCGATGACGCGTTGTGCGTTACAAAGTATAGGTATTTCTACTTGCGTTAAGATGGCACCGTTCTATCATAATTCAAAATATAAATAGGTAAGTTTGAAGTATACCTACAATACGGGAAAAGTATTCAAAGTGGTAAGAATCATCAGTGCAAAGTCGTCCGTGATTTACGTGGTGACAATTATAAGCGTCTGATTATTATACAGGGTGTAAACTAAACTGGCGTTGAATGAAACATGGATAATATGTGTAATATATTTAATTTTGTATTACTTTAATAAATGATAGTGTCTAACTTTTCCATTAAAGACAAGTGTTTGACATAACGAGTTTTTACATAAAGTTTTTTGTTTCTGAGCCATATATCGTGTAACTGAAGTATTTATATAAACAGTCGCATCTGAATCGATATTTCATTCAACGTTGTGGTTATATTATACCGAAATAAAATCAAATTATAGTAAATTCGAATAGCTATATAGTAGCTGACTTTCCCACGCGACCTTCACTTCCCAAAGCATTCAATATCACAGCACTCACAATACTCACATACATTTTTCCCTTCTCTAAAGCTACATGTAACAAATCAATACAAAATACATATTTTATATATTTAATAACTTACGAAGAATCTTCAGACAAAATGTAATAATGTGAGTATTTGTAAAATAGTAGATTTTTGTGAAATGCAATGTAGAAGAGTATCAATCGATAAAACTAATATTTTGAAATGTTTTCTAGGACAAAACATGTTTCTGTTTTTTTTTTTAATTTGAGTTATGTACACAAAACACAATTTATAATTGTAATTTACTCGCGTTTCTATGAAATTAGAAGCCAACATAATAATTATTATGAATATTATAAAAATGAGGTTAAGAACAAAAGTTTTATAAACATTTGTGCAACGTTTGGTGCAATATTATATAAATATATATAGAATATAATACACTTATTTAATATATTCTGATTGAAAACAACGCTGTGCTAGTATATTATAACATATATAAGATAATTTAGGAAATATCTGATTAAAGCAATTCAATAGTTTCGGGAAGAGGAACTATCATTGACATAGCCAAGCTGTTTGATATAATTTAACACATATAATATAATATATAGGTATATATATATATTATGTACAGATAATATATAACCATCTATCTCTTCCCGTTAGCGTGACATTTCATTACCATATCCGCTTTCCATTACAAACGATATGATACAAGTTTAGATTTGGCAATAGAAAACATACAAAATATATAATATATATAAGTGGGTAAGTACCAGATTTTATTCCCCTTGACTTCCGTCCTAACTCTACCTTAGTTTAAAAGACCCTGTCGACGTTTCTTGGCGTATTCTCTTGAATTTGCGACGTAAAAAACCACAAGTGAATTGTTATGAGTTCTCGAATAACTTAAAGTCTACAAATTATTGACAAATTAGGCTTTTTTACGTTTTATTTTTCATAACTTCGTTCAATGTTCAAACGGTTATTAGGCATACATACAGCGTTTATATAATTATATTACTCTAAGTAGTAGGTACTAAAGGAATAAGTTCTGATATGAGATATACATTTTTATCAGACGACTCCTTAAAACCGAATGGAGTATATGAAAGGAAAACAAATTAACCTAAAACTTACAAAATAATAAATCAACATTTTATTTACATTGTAATTGTTTTGAGACAAAAAAGTCATAATTATAACTAAGTAACTATATACATTGATATTTTATTGTCACCATATTAGCTTGGTGAGTATGATAAAAATGAGAGAAAATTGAATTTTAACTCTAGATAATTCAAACTCTTTTTTTCATGGGGCATAATTATTGTAAACATTTATTTTAGTGCCTAAACCTCTACTGACATCCACTGAAGCCTACACACGGGGATATAAATATTATATACTTATTTATGAACGTCGAGTAGTGAAGTTTTAACATTATCTTACCTATACATTTCAATAAAAACATCCATAAACCTGCTTAAGCAGAATCATAAAGGTATTGATTCTTACATTTTCAAGTTTACAGTTCATGTTCCCTGACCACACCGTAAGACGTTTTTAATCTAGACCATCTAGTCTTGATTAAAATTTAATTAATACTCAAAAATAGATATTTAAATACTCGTCTCGGGCAATTACCCTCTCCTGAGCCGAGATAGGGTGAATGCCGTGACATGGTAATTTAAAAAATAAAAAGGTTAATTTAACAAGTTAATTATTATCTATACCACTTCCACTTCGATATCACGGTAAGAATTTTTTGAATGGTGCAGTATTTTTGTCCGTATCAAAAATATTAGTAAATCAATCTGTTTCTTCGAAGTTTGTCTTAATGAAGGTACGATATTTTCTTTTTACTTGTCTACAAAAATATTTACTTTTTCTGTAAAAACATGGCGATTCCACGTCGCATTGTATCGTAGTTATGTCCTTAAAAACAGAAAAAACTTAATCTGTAATAAATTACGTTTCCTAATTCCAGAAATACAATTAGATATCCTTATATAGGTAGGTACACATAGTGCTATGTTACTATGAAAACCCTATTTACTAGTAGATATATAACAATAAATACTTGCTATTTATTAAGAATAATATGTTCTATTTATAATAAAACGTATTTATTCACTTGACGGAATAAATTGGAATAATTTGAAAATATTTCAATATATACATTACCTACATATTTTTAATATGTAAAACGTTGTCAAATTGACCAGTTAATCTACAAATTAGTAATTAATAAATATAAAATCTAGCAAAAAATGCTATTGTTACCCATAGCAAAATTTGCTAATTTACTGACTTAAATTTTGAATCAAATATATATTATAGATAGATACAAATCTTTACAAAAATGCATACGTATATTATACATATTGTGCTACGGTTTAAACAACTTTAATAAATTATTTGTATCATTGGATGGGTTCTAATAAATTGTTAAAATTAAGTATTGGTGAACATCTATTTTACATATTAATTAGGCAATTATAAAAAATAATATTTATTACATTTTTAGATCAACATCCCACTAAAAGCGTATTTACTCACAACTGATATAATAACGACGACCTATATAGAGCTGAGGAAACGATATTTTAATGTAAAAATTCTCATTATACTGATCAAAGCGCACTGCACTGCACACTAATTTACACGTTTATTCTCCGCGTCATCAACCTCGCTCGAGTGAATTGTCTTTTTATTAAATCATAGAAATAACCAAAGAAAAATCCCGATCGAGGTTGAGTAACCAACCGTATGGTACATCGGACTCGATATGCAACTAAACAAATACCTATGATAACATCCAGTGTTTTATCGCTGTATATTGCCTTTCTACACATTAATTGTTATTTCATTGCTACATCTAGCTACTTCGGAGGTCCTTAGTCCTTGTTCGTGTTTCTTGATCACCGTCCTCCTATATTAGTTCTAGTGATAATTCTAAAGTGGTGTTTTATCAACTATTACTGTTGTCCTTTTACAATAAAGTGATCATGAAACACTGTCGTCGTGGTTACCATTTTCACGTGGTCATGACTGTAGAATTCAAGTGAAGGAGTGAAGGGTGACGGGCTCGAAGTCGTCGTGAGTAGCGGGGCGAGTGCGGTGGGGTGGAGGGGGCGGGGGCGGCAGCAGGCTCGTGCCCTCTGGGATGTAGACGTTGGTTACTCGCTCCTTTGAATAGCAAATTTAAATATTAGATACAAAATCAAGTGTTGGTTGGACTAATTAATACACATGATTTTATTTAATATATTATATAGTGTTATCCGACACTAGCGGAAGTTCACACAAATATATCACAAAAATTTTGCTTCCAACAGGATTCGAACCTGCGTCTTCTGGCAGGCAATCGCTACAAAGCGAGGTCTGCTAGATGGAGCTACGGCTTGTAAGCCGGAAATAAAAACATCATATCAAGAATTTCGCAGTCAACATCGATTGCTCCCATAGCCTAGTTGGTTAAGGCGTCTAATAAACATTGCAGTAGGTATATCGGTGGTATAGTTACACAATGTTTTGTCTTTGTTGTTATTGGACAATTTTAAACTGAATGGAAAGAGACGAAACATTGTGCAATTACTCAACAGTTATACAGTTCCTGCGGGTAGAATTGTAAGACTTCGATGCAGCTATGAGCAAACGAACCGGTCTATCGAATGATCAAAACAAATAAAATACATGGTAAATATCCCGTTACTAAAATTAATTCTTGTGCTAGTGACCATGAAAGTTTAAAAACTTATAGTTATACAGTGTTTATTAGTCGTATAGGTCGCAACTAATTACAACTAAAAAAAGTTTGAGTCATATCTTTTTAAATTATTTTTCTACATTTATTGAAAGTTACGTTTTTTGTTCCGTAAAAGTAACATGTGTGCTAACCTGATTCTTGTCATATTTGAAGATGTTCTGGAACCGGTTGGCTCTACGTTCCAGTGGGTCCCCGGGCGCTCCCACACCCGGGGCTCCATTGTAGTTCGGATTGTGGAACGAGATGTGACCGCTCGACTCCCGATACTCTTCCTTCCTTTCTGCTCGTAGGTTGGAGTTCATTCGGCCCACTGCGCAGAAACAATGCGAAAGTTCTGCTTAAGGTATGATCATCATACCCATCTATGTATCTACGTATATTTCTAAGGACAGCCGTTTTAAGCTTAAAATATTTGTGAGAGTTGAACATTGAGTACAATGTTTCAAAAAATAAAATTAAGAAAAAATCTAATGAAGTACACATTTTTATTTTGAAAAACTAAACACATCGGCTATTCGCAGCGCACTTACAGGAGACTAATTTTTTAAACAAAGTAGTTACCTAAACAAATAGTAATTTACCTAAACAAAAGTATATACTTATAGTAATATAAGACACAAATGCTTGAAATGTACGAGTTATGAAACTGGAAGATGAAATCGAAGTCTTTCGGGGTTGTTCCAAACGATTGGGATATATACTTCGTTCGGGGGATGATCACTTTCAACGAGCAGGGACAACACGCAGTCTTCGTTATCAAAGCGATTACCTTTCCTCATCTAGTGAGTTTAGGAGCTTGCATTTGAAACATCTCGTCTGAGCATGCGTTCCCATGAGGTACCGATCACTGTGGTCTTAAAAAGACTGAAGTTGCAGGACTAAGTTCGGTCTTCAGGTCTCAGTACCTATTACTTAAGTTACGTCGAGATAAATAAAAACCCGTTTTTATGACGATTAAGTTCCGTTTTCGAATCGCGAAAGTTTAAAAGTTACTAGTTGTTTACACAACTAGTCGCACGTCTACTTTTCACTTATACTTATTTTGCAGCGGGATTGGAGCACACAGAACTCGGAAGTGTTTATCTTAGATGTATACTTATTGATAACAATAGATGGCGTTAAACAAAATTCATATTTGCACCGACCATTATTTTTTAGTTTTTACCTCCTAAGCGTTATCGTATCTGAACGAAATTAGGCTTTAAGCGTGCAGTAGGTACAATCGGGCAGAGAGGCGGTTAAATATGTAGATATACAGACAGAAATTAGATAATTCTAGATATTGTATGGGTACATACCTCTCGAGTTTGGGGTATATCTACGATCCCGTTTTCTGCCGATAAATAAAATGTATAATGCCGTTAAATAAAACATTTTTTACACGATTTTACTAGCTCGACCTGTGTGTATGTAGTAGTTTGTAAAGAAGGTACGACTAGATGTTCATCTACATGGGATGTCAGCGTAAAATAAAATCGTTCACAGTTCGCTGGTTAAATGTTTTGTTAAAATGGAACCACTTCGAATGATAAAAAACGTTATCTTACGAATAATTCTTCCATATCAGTTTTGTGTGACCATGATCATAGTAGATCCTGATTCCCTAATACTAGAAATTCTAATAATGCTTGAACTAAGTATATGAAAACACGAAACGATGTCCAGGCACACAAACTAGCTCGAGAGCTAGCATAGCATAGCTATGCTATGGGAGCAGCTATCCAAGGCTATGGGTACTCCGCTACAACAGTTGGGATGGCTTGGGTAAGCGCCGGCAGGAGAATGCACAATACATCCCAAGCGAGGAGTCACGACTCCATTATGAATAAGAATAAGAATACATACGAAAAATCCAAGCGATGACGCCAACAGCCAAAAGGACGAACACCATGATGCCAACCACTGTCAGTATTATGCCGATGTTGCTGTCAGGTGCAACGGTTGGTGGTTGCTCCGAGGTTGGACTGCTCTCTACATCTGCATAGTCGTAGTATCCGGGATAGTGCGAGGGCATTTTCTGGTCGACTAATTGTTTTGGTTCTGTAAAGTGTAAACAGACAGTAATCAGTGCTGTTATTAATCACAGTGGGTAAAGAAGTTGACTATGAAATGATTGTCATACCTGTAGAGCAATTTCGAGCAGTATCATTTATATCGGGACAGGCACAAATGTAGTCAATTTCTCTAAAGAGACACAGATGAGTACAGCCTCCGTTATCTTCCTTGCAAGGGTTCCAGCCGTGCTGCTTATCAGCCGTAATGGCTTTGATCTCCATTGCCATTTCTAAGTCGGTCCTTATGGCTGTGATATTCTTCCCAGTTCGCTTGTCGGCCCTCATTACTGACTTCTTGTACCAATCAGTCCAGTAGATGAATTCGTTGAACTGTAATGTTAAAATGATATTTAATGAAACCGCGTCAAGTTCAAGTCATGCAGCAGACAAAGATCCCCATACTGCGCTTTACGAAAGGTTAATATATTTTTAAAGCAATCAGATCGAATTATGCTCGTTTTACTCGTATTACATCAGCATTATGCGTGGTTAACACAAACACATAGCATTAATGTTCTGACACACAAAATGTTGACAAGAAACTAGTTGTGAATTATTTTACCTGTGTCATTCCGAAAGGATTCTTAGCTTCTGGTATCAGCTGAACTCGGTGCTTTCCATTCAAGTCAGAGGTATCAATCCTATCTTTCAAAGCATCAGTCCAATACAATCTTCTCTCTTTAAAATCAATAGTGATTCCGTTCGGGAAGCCCAGGTCTTGTTTCACGATGATCTGCCTCTTACTGCCGTCTAGGAACGCCCTTTCTATGTTAGGACTTTCACCCCAGTCACTCCAATAGAGCCACCTGAAAAGATAATGAGTTGTTTAAACACAGAACATGAACAGTACACCTGTATTTTAAAAAACTCAACATACCCTTTAGCTGGGAAAAGCGCAATCGCTCTTGGTTCAACAAGACTACGGACTAGTACTTTTCTGCATGAGCCGTCCAATCTAGCCACTTCGATAACCTGTAACAAGTTCAGATGATTAAATATTTCCCATTTAAATCTATCCATATAGATAGATATCATTGGTTTAACGAGGGTGTTACCTTATAATCATTGTCTGTCCAATATATATTATTCGCAATCCAATCTATGCCCAAACCGTTCGGTGTTTCCACTCTAGTACTGACCACCACTTTAGTTTCACTCATATTGTTCATGTTTATGGATCTAAAATCACAATAACGAGTTAGTTCAATATCGAGTTGGAAATTGACGTCTTTAAAATAAGTGCATAATATTAGAACGAATGAAAGACAATAAGGAGAGAAGAGATTTGCTTTCTTTTTCTCTCTATCATATACTAATTATTACTAAGTATTACGACATCCTTGCAGAATTACGATAGATTGCTATCTGTTATTTTACTCAGTTTTACAGGTTTGTTGTTCCAAATGTTAGTAAGTATTTACATTTAATGTTGAGTGATCTCACCTGACTGCGTTGAAATGGAGATCAGTATAGAATATCAGTTTCAGTTCCCAGTGGAAGTCGACTGCTATAGAATTCTGAACTTCTTTAACGGGGAGAGCAACATCCCATTGCTCCGGAGTATCGAGCGATATGTACGATATAGTACTTCGTGTTGCGAACACTAGGAAGTTGTCAGGGTGCTTCTTGCAGATCTTCGGAAACGGTTCGGATTCGTTCACGAACTGTATGCCAGTTGGGCAGGCACAAGAATACCCTTGAGATGATCTTAAGCAGAGGTGAGAACATCCACCGTTGTTTGTCTCACATGCGTTTTGTAGCACTTGATCGCCCTGGAAATATTTGAAATATTAGTTAAACGTGCCATTCAAATTCTAATCCCATTTATGCATTTTACCTATCTCAACAATTAGGAGATTCTCAAGTATTCAAGCAAGCTTTTGTTTTAATACCATGTGAATAAGTTAATCAATATTTAAGGACCCAATTACAATTTTTTATCAGGAATGGCATTTGTTACAACACCAGCTTTGTACCATATAAAATAATAATTTAAGAAGCTTTTAAAGTATGTTTTCAATTACTGTACATGTAATAGCAAGTTGAAAACTACCATACATCACTGTTGAACCATTTTTAACAGACTTTAAAAAAGAGATATAAATTTTTATTTTTCACGAGTATATCTCAAGGATATCTTAGAGGAAATCTTATGAAAGAATACCGGGTGGTAAGTATTCTAAGGGTGGAAAAATGGGGGATAAATTCCATATATCGCGATATTGTCTTTGAAGTCGGCTCTCGCTTTTTTAAAACAATTTTAAATATCTATATAAATAATACAAATTGGTTAATAAAGGCTAGATATCAATTAAAATACGAAAAGGAGCTACTTCAAAACATACATTATGATAGGTAAAAATTTGAAAAGCACGAAACAGCAACAACTACCTGGACAGCTCTGATGTCCATCAGTCCTTCCAAATTCTTCCGAATTTCAATCGTGTTGTTTCCTGTAATCTTGTCGGCTCTATTAAGGCTCTGTGTTTTCCAATCTGTCCAGTAAATATGTGCGCCCACGATGACGATCCCGTAAGGGTAAGGAACTTGTTTACGTATGATACGACGGTCGTCGCCGTTGAAATCCGAACTTTCGATTGTGAGAATTTTCGCATCATTCCAGTAAAGGCGACCTTCGATTCTGTCGATGGCGAGACCGTTCGGCCACTTGATGTTATTATCTACGATGATACGCCTGCAAACATGGTATATATAACAAGATCTGTGTTCTAGTACAAAATAATTCATGAGAAAAAACTACGGAGCAGTTAAATATTACCTGTTTTTGCCATCCATGTCAGCTCTTTCAATTTTGGCTGTTGTTCCCCAGTCTGACCAAAACATATATCCGTGTTCGTAATGCAATGCAATTGCTCGAGGAGAATCTGCAATATTAAAAATAATGTAACTGGCAGCAATATTGTTACCTACTTGATAGACATTATAAAATACATCTTAATAATAAGGTGAGAGGTGAGAGTAAAATAAATAATTACCAAGCCCGGTCCAAACAAGTACTTTTCGATAGATACCATCCAGCTCAGCGACCTCAATGCTGTTTCGGCCTCCATCTGTCCAGTAAATCTGTTAAGTAAACAAATGTTAGCACTCACGTAGCTTTTCCATATCAATACAAAAAATAGAAACTAACGTAAGACACCAAATTTCTTTTCGAAGTATTTACATACCTTTCGTCCAGAGGAATCAATGACGATACCATCAACCGTGTGAAGGCCTTTACCAATCACGGTTTCAAATTGTTCTCCCGATTGAGTCGCTCTTTGAATCTTCCTTTCACCAGTGTCTGTCCAGTAAATTAAACCTGAAATATATTAAATAATAGTAAAGGTATTTCAAAAATGTATTAACTAGGTATTTATACAAATTCCCTATACATTATCACTTGTCTTACCAGTCTTAATATCGACGTCAACACCGAGAGCGTTTTTCAAAGAGGGCAGCGGCAGTACCACGTCTGTGAGGTATGGCACATCCAATGATACAACGCGTATATCCACGCGATGGGCGAATATCAAATAGTTGAGAGGACCGTTAGCACAAGTTTTGCCGTCTTTCTGTAAAACAAGAAAAACATAATATTTTAAAAACGACCTTATTTAAGTCTTCAAAAAAAACCGAGAACCTGAATTGAAAATAATAGCTCACTGTGATTTTTACTCCAATTGGACACGTGCAAGTTTTTCCGCCGGGTTTCAGCAAGCACAGATGTGAGCAACCACCATTATTTTTGGCACACCTAAAAATAGAGATAAGTAGTTGAAAAGTATCAGAAAAATTTAAATCATCAGATTTTGATAAATAATTTTTTAATACCTGTTATTCCCAATAGTTCTTTCTTTGTGAAATATTCTAACATCCATAAGATTAGGTAGACCAGCTCCTAAAGTGCGCCTCTTTTTGCCATTATACTTGTTAGCTGCCTGAATCGACTGGGTTTCCCAATCGGTCCAAAAAACTTCATCTTTATAAATCTCTAAACCGAACGGATGCGGCAGATGTTCATCTACATAAGAAAAGAAAATAATGTGACAAATTCTTAAAATGTAGAGTTAAATACCGAAGGATTATGTTTTTTCTTACTTATCAAAACACTTCGCCCACTCCCATCTAAATTAGCATATTCAATTGTTTGATTGCCTCCATCAGTCCAGTAAATACGTTTGTGCGCAAAGTCAAGAGCTAATCCGTTGGGCCAAGTCATGTCATTGTAGATCAAACGCTTGCGGTTACCACCGTCCATGTCGGCCCGCTCGATGCAAGGAGACGTACCCCAGTCTGACCAGTACATATGCCCCGCTGAAAAAATAACATGAAATCGTTGACAAAATCAAATGTTGACTCTATACATTTTAACGGGCCAATGTTGATTAAAGAAACTTACCTGCTGGATCCACAACGATATCTCTCGGTTTGTCTATATTTTCCCAAACCAACAAAGTTCTCATGCTTCCGTCTACATTTGCGACCTCAATCCTATTAGTTCCAGCGTCGGTCCAATACAACTTGTTCGTGTACCAATCGTATGCTAAGCCAGCTGGCCAAACTGAAAGAATACAGTATGTTAATTATGAACTACCTACTTTATAAAATCTATTTCATCTAGGTATTCAATTTTACAGTAAACTTACGTAAGTTGGACTTGGCGATGATAGTTTGGCCTGATCCGTTTATGTAAGCACGGTTAATCGTATCTTTGTCAACATCAGTCCAGAATATCGAGTTGGTGTTGATATCCCAGTCCAAAGCCACTGCTGATTTTATGCTATCTACAGGAATCACCTATAAAAACAGTGTAATGTTAAAGTTTGCATATTATTATGCACAAATGAGTACATTCTTTTCAGCTTTGTAAAAATCTTACCATATCTAAAGACTCAGTTTGTTTCTTCGGATGCAACTGCTTCAATCTCAGATCCCTTTTGCGAGCATATAGAAGCAGTTTCTCGGGTGTTTGATCACAGTTTCGACTGTAAATATAACATTTTCATTAGCAATGCATTTCTATAAATTTAAGATAGAGGAAGTAGAAAGATAAATTCATTTCATAAAAATAAAAGAACACTTGCCCATCAAGGTTGAGATTGAAACCGACTGGACATTTGCAGCTGTGATCATGACTGTTCGGCAAGCAGAAATGGGAGCATCCTCCGTTGTTGTTACCACATCGATTCTTGTAAGTCCTCATTTGCCGCAATGGGTGATAGCTAGAAAATACAAAGAGAAATAAACAGGCTTGGTGTAGTTAGGTCGATCGACTTCTTTGGCATATAGGGTAAGGGTTGCTTATTAGATTTTTGTAACGGGACGAATATTTGTAGACTTAAAAAAAACACAAGTAATTGTACCGTGTCTGAGTATCGTGCGTTTTGTATATTGTGCATAAAGCTTTGTTCTGTTGTGATAACGTGGTTCTCATAGTTTTTGATTCCGCCGTAGAGATAGTCCTAGTTAGGAACTACATGGTTCCTATGCGTTCGTTAGGTGTTACTTTTTAAAAATACTTCGAAATAAATTCTGGAAACTTCTAAGATTCCTACGAAATAAATAATGGTTTTGCTATGTATACCTATGAATATCCATAGGAACGTAGCGACCAGCGTGTACAGTTTGTATCCCCATTCCCGTTTTCTTGTTCACTGTTGATATGCTCTTCGTATGCCAGTCAGTCCAATAGATTGCATCTTCAAAGAGTGTTAAGGCAAATGGATGCGGTAAGCCTTTGTTTGTTATCTGAAATTTTGCATATCATTGTTATTTGATGTGCTTTGAAATTGGTACTTTGAAAACTATTAACTATACAGTATACATACCATAATACTATATTACAATAATATAACACAAATATGATTACATACACGAATATTGAAATCGTACCTTTTTCCGGTCTTGACCATCAAACATAGCTCTTTCAATTACATGATGCTTAGCGTCCGCCCAGTAAATCTTGGACTCAGTGTAGTCAATGGTCAAGCCATTAGGCCAGAAGATCTGATCTACTACAATGCTCTTTCGTTTAGTGCCGTCCATATCCGCTCGCTCTATCTTTGGATTTGGTCCTAAAATAAAAACGACATTATGTTTTTGTATAAGCTTTAGACTTACAAAAATAGAAGATTGATATTCTATTTTACCCCAATCAGTCCAAAACACTAAAGCATCTCCAGGATGAACGGCAATAGCTCTTGGTTTGTCGAGATCATTGGCTGCCAGAACAGCTCTTTGACTACCGTCTAACGTCGCCACTTCAACACGTCTGGTTCCAGAATCAGTCCAAAAAAGCAAATCGTGAATCCAGTCCACTGCTACACCACCTGGTGTTTCAAGACCCCATCTGATGACATCTGCAAAACAATTATATTTTTAAAAACCAGGTGTCTTATTGATCCATTGACTTGATTATTAAAATGAAACGAAAAGTATCTCACCAGTGATGTTATTTTCTTTGATTTGAGCAACCCTAATTACCCTCAAATTATTTTCTGACCAAAACACAAGCTTCTTTTCATAGTGATAATCTAAAGCAACTGCGTTGTGAAGACCTTTCACCACGGACATGTAGTTGTCTCCAGTGAGCCAGACCTGTACAAATAATATTATTTTAAATTTATAAAGAATTTAAATTGTACTAAAATTATAAGATTGGTATCAATAAAATACCTGTCTTATTCCAATACGATTAGAAAATAGCAGAGATGGTGATTCGCCAGTAGGTTTGCAGGATCTGCCGTCAGGTCTCAAAACATAGCCGGTCATACAGCCACAACGAAAACTACCAACTGTATTTGAGCATGTTTGAGAACACACCGGATCTTGCTCATACATACATTCATCAATGTCCCGGCAACTGTGGAATGAAATCCAATGTTAAAGTTTTTAGACAAAAATTGTACTGCGATAATTCAATTTGAACATCCATATTACCTGTACTTGTCATCAGCTAAGAGAAAACCTAAAGGACATGCGCATGCCGGTTGCCCATCGAACGCGGTAATACATTGCTTTTCACAACGGTCTTCTGGTGTGCAAGGTCTCTTTATGGGACATTTCTCTTCATCGTCACCTTTAGGACAATCTTTCATGCCATCGCATACATGCTTCCTGTTCACACAATTTCTAAACGCGTTACTTATGAGATGTTCCTGTGACTTGCACGTGTATTGATCTTCCTCGCAATGAATTTCGCAGTTGATTTCGTCTTCGCCGTTTGAACAGTCTCGGACTCCATCGCAAAGCCATGTTTTCTGTAACAGACTCACATTAATCAAAGAGAAATGGTTGACGTCGTGTTACATGTATTGCGAAGTTTTTACGATTCTTACCAGAATACAACGATGATCAGCGCACATATATTCGTCGGTGGTACAGTTTTGAATTTTGTTGGGTTCGCAGTTCAACTCGTCTCCACCATCGGCGCAGTCTCTTTCGGTGTCACAACGCCAACGTTCCGGAATGCATTTACCATCGTTGCACCTGGTACAGTAAATTACGTTACATTATGAAGGAGGCCAAAACTAGCTTTGCGTTTTTTGTCAGTTTGTATCTTGCTACTGTTAATTATTATGGCAACTTGCTCTCAATTTTAACTCATCTGTGATGAGTTGATTCTGCTGTTGTTTATCACTTTCACAACAAGCTAAACGAATCTGTTGCCAGTGACTTACTTGAATTCTCCAGCGCTGCAGCTCCCTGGTATCATCGGACAAGTGTCTTCGTCGCTCCAGTCGCCGCAGTCGTTGTCTCCGTCACACTGGAACTCTTTATTCACGCACTTCTTGTTGTCGCATTGCATTTCCGTCTCACCACATCGCATCAGGTCAACAGCTGTTCACAAAAAGTTAGAACTTTCACAAAAGTAGGACTATTCCTCTTAACACAAAATCAACATTTAGACGCCTGTTTATTTAGACGTGTCTAAAAGATAATAACCGCAACACACCTTCCACAAGTAAAACTATTAAAAATGAAACAGAAATAAGTTAGACAATGTTTAGACTCTTCTTAAATCGCAATGTCTAAAAGATAAACGTCTAAAATTATTAAAAATGTCACAACGGAATTGAGTTAGACAACGGTTAGAAACTTCTTAAATCAAAATTTGGGGTTGCTTATATTTAATCAAGGTGGATTTCATTGTCAATGATTCATCTCGATAACTTACGGCATTCATTTTCATCGGAGTTGTCAGAGCAGTCTGGCTCCTTGTCACATCTCCAATGCTTGGAGATACACTCGCCAACTGTGCACTGGAATTGGCTGCTTTGACACCTGCGTGTAAAAAATAAAAGAAACCGGGGAATTATGTAATAATCAAGTCCAGTGAAAAAAACTTGTACAGTACGCGCAGTGGATATTGCCCACGGTGGTAAAAGACTCGCAGGTCAGTGACTACAAAAATGTTTGGCTCTTGGTCTTGATAAACGGGGTCCGGCTTTTATAAACTCATAGAAACGTTTTTTGTCGTTAGAATTCATTACCTTTCCGTCCATAATTCATAATTAAGTATTTTTAATCCCAGGATATTAAAAATATTTTTATCAATAATCTGCCATTGCCCACTCACATTACAAGTGTCTTGATGTTGATAAAGAAATTAAAAAAAAGGATGAAGGGTAACAATATGATTTCGGTTCGGTACATCTACCAAACGATCTAGTCTGATGTTTTAGTAAATAAACGCGCCCTTATTTTTAATAAAACCTCATGGTTGCACGTAATTTAACCAACTCACTCTTTAGTGCTCAATTATTTTTTTCTGTAAGTACATGTAAGGTGGCTCGACTAAGCGATAATAATAGGGTTTCTTATCAGACTATAAGGAATTCGGAAAATTTCAAACTTCTTTCTTGTATTCTACACAAAGTGTAGAGATTCATTTATTCAATACTTTATGTGTAGCACTAAAAAGTACAAATGGAAGACTAATGCTAAAGCATCTACCGGTTATCCGTCCATCATCATCATCATCATCGGCCGGAAGACGTCCACTGCTGAACATGGGCCTCCCCCATAGAACGCCACTTGGATCAGCTACTCGCCTCTTGCATCCAACGGTTCCCCGCGGTTTTGACAAGGTCATCAGTCCACCTAGTACACTACGTCTTCCGGTTCGTGGTCGCCACTCGAGAACCTTTCTTCCCCATCGGTTATCGATTCTGCGAGCGATGTGGCCTGCCCACTGCCATTTCAACTTGCTAACTTTGAGAGCTATGTCGGTAATTTTCGTTATCCGTCCATAGTAGAACTATAATAATATATTATAATAGTAGGAAAAAATGTAATAGTATATTTATAAATGAGACCAGTTACCAAATCATAAGTGAACTACTATCCATAACACGTACCACCGCCATACCACCTACACGATAGACGTAATATTAAATACAAATAACAAATGCTTTGTAAAATTATAAATCATAACGCTATTTCAGAAATTATTTACAAGGTCTTCGTAGTAGGTCACGCCTACTCCGAAACTTCACCTAATTGCAATATTCCTATTATTCCTATTATTATCTAGTTTGTAGCGACCTTGGTACGTTAGATTCTTTCTAAACGTCTTAGTCATAAGTATTATACCCACGCATTGATGTAGATCGTAGGTACAGCTCATGGTAATCACATCTTCCATAATTAGTCGCCCACGGAAGTAGGATATATCAGGCGTTTGAGGGACGCACGCTGCGCGTAGGCGGGTAGTCATGGTAACCCGGCAGCCCCCGCGGCTTTCACCCCGCACCACCCCGCGCAACCCCGAAGAGCGAGTATATTGATCCAACAACCGACAAGCGCTCTGTATCTTATACTCTTTGGCTCTGTATATGGCAGTCTTAAAAGCCTAAAAAGTATTCTGATTTCGGACTGTATGCTTTAGGTGCTTTGCTTAGAGATTTAACTGCATTTGCTTTTATCGGAATTTTATTTAGTCGGTTTTAAAAATTGGAATTTGATTTGTGTTGAGTAAAACGCAATAGTTATGGCGGCGTCCTATCATTGCGCATGCCTAGGCGAGGGGTCTCTTTACAGTGGCTAATGTATTTTTAGAGAGAATGCAGCGTAATACTGCAAATCCTGCAATTTTACAGCGAGCAACTACCTACTGTAAATGGTTTAAACCTTTTATAACTTTGAACTATGTTAAATCCCTACTTCCTTACTAATATTATAAATGCGAAAGTGTGTTTGTTGGTTTAACCTTCTTTCACGCAGTAACGGAGCAACGGATCGACGTGATTTTTGGCATAGATATAGTTTATGGACAGGAGAGTAACACAGGCTACTTTTTATCCCGGAAAACTCTACTCTTACTCTCCGGCAGACGGCCGAAAAGGATTGACCTCGGCATAAAAGCCGTGTGTGGCCGTGTGCACAAAGGATACTCGGCGCTGACGTACAGCTACGTGGTGGTGGTCACGGGGTATACTCGACCACAAGCACCACAAAGGGTTCGAAACTTTGGAATTAAAATAATGTAAATATATGCGATAGTAATAACCTAAGAAAATACCTCATACGTTGGTGCTTTTCTAATTTAAAGTACTTTTAGTACGCGAGTTCAAAGTTGGCGCATCTGTCGTACACTCGTACCTACATTAAATGGGGTTGCCTGTACATTGTACAATCCTTGCATTCGAGGAATTTACAATGCGACAAAAATAGCGTACTAATTGGATGGCAGTTTATTTGTGTAGTGCTGTAGTGTAGTGGCGCCATTACTCAGATTGGATTCCGCGTAATTGGAACGAGGTTGATATTTTTATTTGAACTTTGAATATAGGGTTATCTGAAAGTGGTTTTAATTGACCTTTTCATCATTGTAAGTGCTTTATGTCGGAATGGTGGTGCAGAATAATAAAAACGGGAATTCTTTTGTATGATTGAGATTACTTTAGGGGTATAGCATTAATTTATAAATGGTCTGGCTTAATTTTACTTTATCCTGTATGGTTTAGTAGCTGATGATGCATATCGAACGTCTAACACAGATACGCACAATGAAAAATGAGAAAATATAAATCTTAGCCCTGACTCACCTGATTCACTTATCATTCCATTCCCTGTATGTTCTCTGCGTGTAATACACTTGCGCACACGTCTGCCTTTTCACTAGACATCGAGTTGTAATGATCGGGAAAACATAGGTATGAGGGGTATGAGGCACGGAGTTTCACATTTTAGCTCCATATTTTTAGCGTAATATCTAATGTAGAAAATAACCAAAGTAACGATCCGTACGGTAACTATATAGCGAATTTTTTTCAAACTTTTAATATTTTTTTAAATTTTTAATTATTATTATTATTTATCTTGTTATATTGTCTGGCTTACAGTCCCTATCCATTAAAATGTCTATAACTTATAGGGAGTATCGACAATCTAAAAATAGTTTATAAAAGAAGGTTCTTATATTTTTAGCTTTCATCAATCACAGACTTTTACTAGCTTCAAGAGCTTTGCAACCTATACAGTAAATTATTCAGTGCGGTAGGTCTAGTTATGGGGTGGGGTTACTAGGTGTAATGGGGTCGACAACACTACGTGAGTCACTGTGCTTGAGTACAGTTTGAAAAAACAGATTTTGTTTCTAAATCTTGAACGAAAGACCATCGATAGGCGATGGATACTGGATTGATATAAGAAAAGGAGAAAAAAAAATGTTATCTATAGATAATATCATTAAAAATCCTGCGTAATTACCAAACATCGGTACTATGCATGTCAGATTACGTATGATTTAATGTAATTGTGCGATTTGGTCAGTATTCTCTCCATAAGTTGAAAAGTTTTTACCACATGGATTTCAGAAATTATTCAGATTGAAAATAGGCCACCTTTGTTCACTAACATGAATGATCGTAAGAAACAGTTTTGAAAATTTCAGGGTAGACAAATTGTACCTTTAGGAAGTTATTTGACAAAAGGATTAAAAAGTTTTGTATGGAAAACTGTCTCATCTGAAATTGGCTCTGATGCATTAGTTATGCTGCACAAGCACAAACACTTTACATGTGCTTATGGTATGTTAAATTCCTTCTTATAACTAGTTTCTGTCGAAATGTGTGTCAGAGTGGTGAAAAATTGGGTCCAAAGAATCGACCGCTGTAAACGGACTCGTGGTGGTCATATGGCCGAAATCGAATTCTATTCATAAAATGTAATGCTTGCAATAATACACCCACAATAAATTTGAACTCAATATCTCAAATATTTCTGTGTTTTATTAATAGATCAAATTGTTATGCCTCTAATGGAAAACCCCATATATTAGTTATCTTGTTGTGTGTGTTTTGTTTGCTTGTTATAATATTGGCGATAAATACATACATACGATTACGGCGAAGAAGGAAAGATTAGTTAGAGATTCATTGATACATTGGCTGTTTATTGGCTATTTACAAGTTGTGTGAATGAGTGATACTCACTTGACCTTCGTGCAGTTGGTTTCGTCAGAGTTGTCGCGGCAGTCGTTGTCTCCGTCGCACACCCAGTCATTGTGTATGCACAGCCCATTGGCGCATTGGTATTCATCGATCGTGCAGTTCACTTCACCACCTGACACAAAATGATGACCTGTTAATTTTCCAATCGCTAGATGTAGGGACTCTACACTTTCCTGATAATGTTGTATTTTTATCCTACAAGGTAACGAGACGAGCTAGTCATTTGCCTGATGGTAAGCCTATAACAGCAGCCGTTATCAATTTATTTAAGTGCCACTCAGAACATTGCAGCGTGCTTTAATGAGCGCTCAAGGACACAAGACATGAAGTATTAAATCTCAAGTGCCCAGTAAGTCACTGAATACTTTGCTTATCAAACTGGAACACAGTAATGCAATATGCAATGTTTAGTCTGTCCAGACTAAACGACATTTGGAGAAGAGTGGTCTCGCTTAGATCTTTATTTCCACTTACCACAATGAGTCTCATCAGAAAAGTCTCCACAATCGTTGTCACCGTCGCACAGCCAGTCTATGGCTATGCAGACACTAGTGCTGTGGCACATTGTACGGTTTTTCTGTTCGTCGCAAGTCTTGGAGCAGCCAGCTTCATCTTCCGCCTCGGCACAATCCGCCGTGCCGTCGCACCGCTTCTCCATCTCTATGCAAGTGCAGGATATCTGAAATAGAGCATTTTTGTAGAAATTTTTCATTTCATTTTGAAATGATGATGAGCGGTGGGGAAAGTGGTAGGAAGATGGCCGTAGGTCATCAGTTCAAGTCCTATAATATGTTTCGGTGAAGGTAAACAACGCGAAGACAATTGACATGACAATACAGCATGGTGTTAGAGCGAGTACAGATTACGCGTTTCGAGCGCTCGCTTTGAATCAAATTGCGTAGGTAATGCTAATGTGTGCTCGCTCTCTAAGATTGAAAATTGTTTATAAGTACTAATCCACAATTCCTAATCCAGGTGTAACGTATCTCCTGTTTATTTATAAATTACTTTAGACTATAACACAAGGACTTCGAAGGTGACTAACCTGGCATGAGAACTGATGCATATGGCAGGGTATGTGGCAGCCCACGTCTTCCACTTCGTCTACGTCTATTTCTGGGTTCTCCTGAAGTACGCTTTGTTTGTTGATGGCAGGGTGATCTGGTAAAAAAAGTATTTCTGATAGATCTGTAAAATTCAGTAACGCTATACCTATAGCCTCACATTTTGATTAATTTATCTTTTTTATATTATTGGGTATAAACGAGACGAGCGAGTCGTTTGCCTGATGTTAAGCATAACGCCGGCCCATAACAATTGCAATTTTTTTATTATTGCTCACCGATCACATAAATAATCCTGATCTCAACTAAGATTCCCTATATCTAGGGAATAAGAAACAACCATTCCCCACAACGCCCAGATCCAAAAAATACTGGCGCTTTTTCTAGTGCACCTATGAATGATGCGCTGCAGAATTTAAGTCTTATTATACCAATTGGGCTGTCAATATTAGTCATAGTCAAAAAAAAATTAAAATGCTGATACTATCTTTTCATGGTGTAGACCGAAGATTGGTCGTAGTTTTGGTGTACTTTTGAAGTAGGTATTAAGTAAACGAAACTTCGAACAGTCTTCCCTAAGTCCTAGTTCTAAATACTACTTACGATGCCAGCTGTCGACCCTTGTGTAGACACTGTGAGGCCAGAAGCCGGGCGCCTGCCCCGGGATAGCTCCGATGCCGGGCGCGGCCGGTGGCGGCTGGTACGGCGGGACGCGGCCCACCGGCGACCGCAGGTCCGGCGAGTCTGCGGTGCCATTAGTGGGACGCGGGATGCCCAGAGATGGGCCTTGGTCCGCTGACACTGGCACAAATATCTTTTATGAAAAATTGTGTTGCATGATATCATTAAATATTTCCAGTTCATCCAAAGTTGTAAGGTAGAAAGTAGCTAATAATTTCTCTGTAGTTATTTTTTTAAACTTAATTTTTTCACACATCTATAGCACCTACACAAATTTCAGCATAATTATCGGAAAGATCTCGGGAATTGCTTGAAAATCGATCCCCAGATCTGAAAAAGAGACTGAAAACAGAAATAAAAAATAAATAAAAACTTGTAGCACTAACGTTACATCAAACAAGTAAGGCTTTTCGAAGTAATAAACGTTCGTACTTTTGTGCAGTCGATGGATAATTTTAGGAGTAAATTTTTTTGAGCAAATATGTTTCGGTTTCACGTAAGTAACCCGTAAAAATAGTAGATATCTATAAATTATATAAAGTGAGTAAATAAAAATATAATAATAATACTTAACTAACATAAACACACAGCTAAAACTATTAATTGACTATCTGTACCCCGCGGCTTTACCAAAAGTTCCGTCAAAATCGGTCCAGCCATTTCGGAGATTAGCCGGAACAAGTAGACAGAGAGACAAACAGACAGACAAAAATTTTAAAAATTGTGTTTTAGTTATAGGTACTGTATATAATTTCATATGCATTTCGTAAAAGGCAGTTATTTTGATATTACAAACACACAATTCAATTGTATTTAATGAAGCTGATGTTTTATGACGAATTGATTTATAACGAATAAGTGTCAACTGTCAACACGAAGTCAACACGTGATGGTATATATCACACTCCACAGTTATAGAATCAGATTGTTAGATAAACAGTGTCTGTTCCTGATAAATTAATAAATTGGCGTTATACATGTTGTTAACCGTCCCCTGTTCCATGAACCGCTACACAGATTTAAATCAGTCTACCTTGACCTTGACACGAGGCCATTAGTTGGGAGTTTCAGCTATGTATATCATATTACCTACCAAAGATCATATCTGATCAAGATGAAAGGTACTCTTTCTAAAATCATTCTACAATGTACATACTTTGTAAAAATAACATAGAGAAAACCATTTATTTCTACAACAGTTCTTCTGTATTTATGATATGATTTTTCTACCTTTATTATTGCCTAAGAAAGCAGCTTACATAACCGGAGTATTTCAGTTTCATCTTGATTTTATATTATTAATCATTTTCTACCAAATATAAAAATAAAACCTACCTATGTAATTGCTGCGGCAGTTTTTTTTATAGAAATGAATAACGAGACGTGCAGGTCGTTTCCCTAATGGTAAGCATAACACCAGCCCATAACAATTGCAGTGCCACCCAGAACTTTGAAACACACACGTCTGACTGTATTGAGCTCGTTACCCTGAGACATCAGGTATTAACTTGTATAAAAAACTGACTTCTTTACTGAGTGATTTTTCACGATAATCTCTACAGCACATAAATACACAAGAATACACTTACCGTATAACGAAAGTAAGGTGAGAGAGGCTACTACTCTCGCGGGAGTCCACATGGCAGATGCACCAGTGATCAGCCCAGCAAACTAGGTGACCAGTGCATACGGCGCCTGCGTGCTCCCCGTCCACATCCGCCTCAACATGGCTCGGTACTACTCGTAGTTCCGCAAAACTATTGCACTATCTGCAAAATAAATGAATCGTTTAATACACGGAAGCTAATGATAGCTGCCTGTAAAAATTTTGATGAATACAATCCTGCCGACTGCGCCAATGGATTTGTTCAAACCGTCATTTGTGTCATGTCTACGTAAAAACAATCTTTATTTACACTGCACACATTTTTATAAGTTATATTCCATAGCGTAAATTATATGAACATTATACGACGTGCACTTTACTATTATCTAAATTGAATATTAATTGATAGTTTAAAAGCAAACATTGAAAACATTAGCTTGGTAGCCATTTTCTGGAATACCCGCCCTAAAAGCTAGCAATTTTTTCCTAAATCCAAGTTTAACAAATCAGAGATCGTCTATATAGTTACATACCCAGTTATATGATTAAAATGGTAGTTCCAAGGTAGGTTGATCTCATTTTAAAAATAAACTGCGTTGCTAGCCTTGTATTGAGTTCGTGGCGGACATGTTGGTGGAGGCTTCACGCATGCGCCCCTATAAGCCAGACTTATGAGCTACTTGTTGATCAGCTTTTCATTCAGCACGCAGAGGGCCGCGCAATACGCAGTAGACACTACCTATTTCGTCTTGGTTTCTTTAGAATGTAGGTATACCTATGTATAAAACTTGATACTATTTGCTTAGTTGAAGCTTTGCCTTTACGTTACATGATTTACCCACCTAAGGTGGGAAATCGTGACGACGAAAATAATTCAAATTTGAAGCTGTATAAACCCTCGTTCACTGCAAGAGTCCGATGACAGAAGGTAGATAAAGACTATTTCGTAAAATAAGATAGAAAAATATTTGTCGTTGAAACCTTTAGTATGAATCGTTACCTACATCGAGAATTCGTAGCAGTTTGCTACGAAAGAGAAAGGTTTATTAAATTAATATAAAATATTTCACATATTTGTTTATACTATTTGATAACGAGATGAGCTGGTCGTTTGTCTGACGGTAAGCATAACGCCGGCCATAACAATTTCAGTGCCACTCAGAACTTTAAAACATAAAGGCCTGCGCGGCACTGTAGTGCTCTCGTTACCCTGAGAGAATAGGTATAAAGTCTCATAAGCCCAGTAATTTCACTGGCTACTTTGCTCATCAAACCGGAACACAGTAATGCTCGCACATTACTGCTTGGCGGCAGACTTCACAAACAAAGCGGTGGTACCAACCCAGGACACTCACAGAAGAGTTAGTCCTACCACCTAGTAAATTCCGAAATATCCACAACCCATCTATTTAAAAACAATATTTCCATTTGGTAACTACAGGGGAAGGGGGAGTGGTCACTGTAACTGAAAGAATCTACAGCAGAATGTAGGTAGTAAGTCTATTTATAGAATACTGCCTTTTAATACCTAACGGTTGAATTGATGTCATAAGGGACATTTAAAATGACGATAACATAAGATACGAATTAGGTACTTTAAGTAAGTCAAATCCAAGAGACTGTATGTCGTACTTACTTACTGTCGATGGAAATATGCAGAAAGCTCCGTTAAAACAGACCTAGATGTTGATTGTATTCACAAATAATCGAATAACTACGAACGCATGTGACGCCGCACCACCACGATAGTTTCTATCAATTCAGAAGGCCCTGATAGATGTTTTATTATGACAATATTTAGCAAATACGTATGAAAATTGAGCGATCAATACGGGGTGGATTGCGCGGTGGCTTGCGCCCACGCCCCCGCCCGCGCCCCTTCTTCACCGCCCCGCACCCTCTGAAAGCCCGAAACTCAACACCTTCGTCCGCCCACAGATCTGACCATGGAACAAAAGTACCTACGACGTCAAACGCAAAATCCATAAATAATAGCTTCATCTGCACTTTGTTTCATCCACATGCATTATGAACGGCTCCTGAAAGCATGTTATTACACTCATAGTTTTCCTTAGCCTGAAAATACTTATAGATACAAAATAAGTCTTAAATACAATTAAATGATTATTTGTTTAAAAACCGTTTTTAGTTAATTTTATAACTGACCTTAAAGAAAACGAACACGAAACATAATTCCGAAAATCTGTCCGCAAACGCTATCGACACCTATCGACGGGTCCACACACGAGAATTCAAATCACTCCAGAAACGTTTACATTTGATTTTCACTTCACTTCACTCCTTATTTGAGGTTCTTCATCAATTAGTATTTAGCTGGAAAACGGGTGCATGTACTCCCGTGTCGCTATCTGGATGGGTACTAGGCGATCTGGAACCTACTCCCTGCCCCCCGCGCCTCGGCAGGCCCGCGCAGTCTGGAACCTGCGGATGAATGAGCCGGGATACTGACTCTTACACAATCTGTGGCTATTTACCTTCCCAGTATAAAATCTCAAGTTCTACATTTGTACTATATCGCCTACTGTGAATAACGTTCGGTGAAAATAGATGAACTGAAATATAGTCGAATAAGTGTCTAGCTGAGTAAGATATACTTATAACACTTTATTTAATCTTTATTTTAGCTTTTTGAGTTATGGGTTTTCTTAGTTGATTTTTTGGAAATGTCTCATTATTACTTGTCTAAAATGCGCCGTATCATTTTGTACTTATCTAATTATTTTTTTAGTTTGGTTTATGAGATTTTTATTATTCAGGACGTTGAAATCTTATTTTTAAATTATCAATATAGTTTATGCAGTCGATCTCTATACACCACTAAACTATAGCTACGCCGCGGCTTCACCCACGTAATTTTTGAAAATAAAAGTAACATCAGCTATCTGCCAGTAAAAGTACCGTCAAAATCAGTTCAGCCGTTTCGGAGATTAGCTGGAACAAACAGACAGACATAGACAACATTTTTAGAGAACAAGCATTGGGCTTTGATTATTGAAGTGCAAAAGCATTACGAAAAACAAAAGGTCGTCAAGAGTGAGAGAGGTTTTTGTTCCTAAATAGTAATTTTGTATCGGTCGAGGGTTCGAACCTTACATTGAACTTCAGCTTTTGGTGAAGAAAACTTCGGGATACAACCGCATAGTAATCATACATAAAAGGGTATTTTCTTGTGCTCACCTTGCTAGCTATCAACCTCGAGTTGAGAAAGTGTCGCCGCATCATTCGGTGCGTTTCTGCAGGACTGCAGATAATCAGTTCGATACTAAAAAAAGCTTCATGGGAAGATTAGATTTGCATTCGAGAGCCTGCTTTGCTGACGGAATACGATAGAGGGCGCTAGGATTAAGGTAATTTATGAGAAGTTTTTAGAACTAGCTGAGTAGTATTTTTTGTTGTTAAAACTGGATGACTGAACTTAGGGGAAATACAAACACATATGTACACCATTTTTTATTGACAATGGTTGAAAATCACAATATGCATTATTGTTGTATATAGCACGTAGACTGGTAATGAAAATAACTTGATTTGTTCATTTCATCTCACTCTGCACTCTGTAATTTTTGTTCATCCTGAAATTTTACATCACTCTATTTCTACATCGTTTTAAAGCATAACATAAGTTTCATTCAATTATTTTTCAAATATCTATGAAACTATTTTTGCAATGACCGACGAACGCAGAAGTTATTCATTCAGATTTGTACGAAATGCCAGACGAAGGTTTCGCTAAAAACTTGCAACTGAAAGAGTCTAGATGGCGACTCCTGTATCAGTATTTAGAAACATAAAGAATGTTGTTTTAAACAAGTAACCATTTATACTAAGCTATACTGAACACGAATCATCGTAATAGTTCATTATGATACAAGTGTGCTAAGTTGGTCACTTCACACGAGGTGTCACTAGCCACGCGAGCCGAAGGCGAGCGCGATAAAGGTGAAAATACACGGTTCACTTTTGTCTTTCAATTTGGATGAAGCAACCAAATTGATCCATGTAAACTTATAAGTGAATCATTCAATGTCATTGCAACAACAGCATTCCTTTCACTTCTGCTCCATTCAACCAAAGTGATTCAATTTGGTTGAACCGTGTATTTTCACCTTAAGGGAGCCAAGTGTGTAACGACCAATATAGCACACGCGTTTCATACGACGCTTATCAACACACTTGCGAGAATATAAACAGACTTTTGTTGTTATCAACTTTTACGGTAAATGGCGCGCCGCAGGTTTTTCGTTTTTCCGCGCGCCGCGCTAGTGCCTAAAGTACGCGCAGGTGAAGGGCAAAGGCGCGAACAAAATCTATCTAAAGTATTTAAAATATAATAAACCGAATATTTTCGTATTTATAACATAACTTATTGTGTATTATAACATAACTATTATAATTTAGTAAAATCATATGGCGTCAACAGTAGCAAAATAGTGATATTCTTTCCCTTCTTGTTTTCCAACGGGCTTTATCAGCCTACCTACAACAAAAACACTACATCTAATTTAGTTACAAAAATGGTTGTATAATCTATAAGCCAATGTAGGCTAGACCCCTGATGTGCAGAAGTTTCTATAAAAGGTATCATTTGTATCTACAATGTGGGGTATCGCGTTTCTTCCTTGATATCGAATTCAAAGGAATGATCAATCTAGAAATAAGAGCAATAAAACTACCGTAATCGTAATAAATTTTATTTCCTCTTATACATTAAAATAGTCAACTATAAGACTTGCAATCTTTTCTATTAAATCGAACATCGATAGATAACCTACTTATTTTGTTTTCACGACATCCATCCCATGAGTATGTACACTCAGCCCCACTATTACCTGACAATTTCAAAGCGACTTCTGACGTCTTACTTTACAGCAAATTTTTCAATAAAAATATTGGCATGGTTGGTTTGTGTTGTGCTGTATCTAATCAGAAATTTACAAAACAATACAAACAACTACAATTTAATTATTAAAGTTCCTAATACTAAAACTATTTATCAGTGACACTTATGTGTGTAATGTGTGTAATATTATTTTCTTTTTAATTATTATTTTATAAGATGTTTAAAAAAACAAATTAAAATAAATGATTAAAACTGCGAGGTGCCAACTGCCAAAGACAATTTAAATCTCAGCAAGATTTGAATTTTTGCATCAGTAAACCTTTAGCGATAGAATTTGCAAAGTGTCAGGTATTTATAAGGCTGTCTGTACATAGGTAAGTACCTATTTTATTTACAACGAGAATATCAGCTATTAATGTAGTTTATTAAAGTCTAAATACGAAGAATTAAATTCGAGAACAAGGTATTATTTATATTACATGACTTAGTAATCTAGATTTATGATAATCTTATAACAAAAACAAGTATAGTTCTAATAGGACAGCGATATAATGAAAGCAAAAATATGTCATGATATTTTTTCACCTTGTGGTTCTTAACATTTTTATTAACTTAAATATTGGCAGTTTCAATAAATTTGTATACGACAGTCTACCACTACCTAGATCCATAATTATTATGGAAACATGAGAATTGGCACAGCAATTGATCTGCATTTAAATAAACATTTATCTAATTAGTTTCAATATCTAACAATTTGCATACACACAACTTATAAATTATTTTTAATTAAGTATAACATTTTATATTATAATGAATAAATAATAAATCAAAAATATATTATTTAAAGTAAAAACAGAAACTCGCCAGTGAAATTTTACAATAAAATTTCTAAATTACATATATATTATTATAAATATATATGGTAAAAAAATATATCTACTGTTTATTCATGGTAATAATATATTTATTTATAATTTATATACGAGTATTATCCGAGGATTTTACATTAATTATTTAGTTTGGCGAAAAACATAATGTATGTATAGGTACTCTCCAGCGAGGTGGATGGATCACGGATCTGCCCAAATGTCCCACTAAGTTGAAGTTTTCAGGTGGACTATGGGTAATGAAATCACAAAACAGAGAGAGATAAGAAATTGGCACTCTAGTCACTTGAGCATACTTCACCGGCGTCAAGGGATTATCAGACGATTTCAAAGGGGAGTCTTCTGAACTCATCTGATGTATGGACATGGATGACATAGGTAGGCTGTAGGCACGTGACCATTTAGCCGCTTTAAAGCGCTAAGTATGAAGCGTTCCTTATGTGCTCTCTCTCTGTTTTGTGATGTTACGATCTTACATGAACACATGCGCGAAAGTTAACAAACCAGCTGTACCATGCGCATTTTCGTACTCGTACTTTCAGAAAGCTCAATAAGACTTGCGCGACCATGTCCAAACCTGAGTCATTTGAGTCTTCTTATTCTTATTCAAGTTGGGGCGCTAGGCCTGCACTGACATCCCGCTAGGGATATATTGTGCATTTCCCCCTGCCAGCGTCTACCTAAGCCATCCCAGCTACTTTACATAGCTGAGTATGGCCTCGGGTCGCCGATAAAGCTGCTCCAATGTTTAGATGGAGGAGATAAGGTAGTTGCTTGTACAAGCAGACTGCAACTCAAATTTGAGTCTTATTTGCATTTACACCAGCTCTCTGTGCTAGAATATTTAGGCTACGAGCACGTATTATGTTTGTTTGTATTTGCCTTTAGGTCCCACTTATAATTGATCTACCGAATACTACATTCAATTTGATTTTGTTATATTCATCAAATTTGCTTATAACAGACTATCTTTATTTTCTTATACAAACATCAACACAACATAAAACGACTAAGAAATTTGCCTATATTTTCTCGAATATCTTCAAAATGATGTTTATTTAGCTTAGACGTCCAATAGACGTAATTCCATTCGCGGGTAGACTCATGAATATCGACTTTTCAAAACAATTGAACCGTGTGCGCATCAAGGATAATGTCCTTAATCAAATATATAAAATACCCAATAGACAGCGTTGAAGAGCATGAAGCATACGGGGAATATGACGCGGGAGTATGTGTCGATGACGTTGACGTCTCGGATCTTCGGCATGGACGCCTTGAAGACGGTGGCGCCGCGGCGGAGCGCGTGGATCATCTTCGGCTTGCCGGAGGATCCGTCTGGGAATTCAAAACTAAATATTAGTCACCTCATTTAGCATATTATGTGATAACGATTAGAGTGTACTGTGTGGTTCGGGAGTAAAAATTAATTTTTATAAGTTCAAATTCAAATTCATTTATTGACACAGTTTAAACAATACATAGTAACAGCAATATTTTATACAACTATAAAAATTAACTATAATTTTAGTTTGTTATTGTTAGGAGTTAGAGTTCTGTTTTAGTTTTTAATTTTTATCCCACTAAATATATAAATAAACATACTATAATAAGAAACAAAATATGTAGGTAATACTTCGTTGCTGAGGCTCAGATGCCTAAGCTAGGCGTATACCTGTATAATATATAGTTTTTTTCCTTTGTGTCACGTTTTCTTCATCTTACGAGTTGTCCACATAGAAAGTTTTTTAAAGAACTTTCAGGGCGTCTGGTCGAAGCCACACGTGACCAAAATGCTGGCCTCTACTTAGGTCAAAGATTAAGCATTGCCATTCAACGTGGCAATGCTGCCAGCATTTTGGGAACGCTGCCTACTGGTAGCGGATTATTAGATTAAGATTGTAAATAAATTAGTGTGTATTTTATTTAGTTATTTTAGTTTATGTTGATTACCTGATAAAAACTATTGCTTAGTTTCATGTTCTATACGACTAAAGAAATCCCGAAAGTGTCGTTGACCATATTAAATATCGATATTCTAAGTTCTTAGACGTTCTAAGACTTCA
Organism: Crocallis elinguaria; assembly: GCA_907269065.1. Classification (NCBI taxonomy): domain Eukaryota; kingdom Metazoa; phylum Arthropoda; class Insecta; order Lepidoptera; family Geometridae; genus Crocallis; species Crocallis elinguaria. Next base: position 11,287,737 of record OU026080.1, on the reverse strand, counting down.
GGTACGGAATGTGAAAATATTTTGCTGAGTAACAAAAAATGATACAGTGAAGGGCTTTTCTCAGCCTTCTTATGACAGTTCATAAGAGGGCAAAAGTTCAAGCCCTTTAGGATTATAACATGTAGTATGTAAATATATTATCTAGTGTTTATCCAGGTTAGGTATGTACTGAAGATAGTAAACTATATTAACTTCTAGAGGTCCTGGAGTGAGCATGGGTGCGGTACCGCAGCTGGGTATGGTCGCGCTGCAGCCGCAAGGACGGAGGGGCTCCTGTAGCGACCGCCAGCGGCTTGGACCGGAGCCCTAGAAGTGGGGACACTCGGCCCGCAGCCGTGGAGAGCTCGCGCAGCGCTATTATCTCTTCGGGGGACCGTGAACCTGTTAAAAAACCTCACATCAAGCTTATCATCCTTATATAATTTGAATACTTCTGCATGTGCTGATTGACACAAAGAAAGTAACTACGTAGATGTTGATGGTTGCGACGTAAAAAATTAATTCTACGACAAAATTCAATTGCAATAATTCTGTTTTGTATATTCGATAGGTTTAACGTTTGAGCACTCTCTCATTTGATCTTTTATTACGATACCTATGGTTTGAGAAGACGGATACCGGGATATGCTGAACTGGAAGGAAGAACTAGAGGAATAGCTTAAATGCAGCTGCTGGAACACGCTGTTATCAGCTTGTCGATAAATTTTCAACTTCAGGGTGGTAGCTGGCCAGGTAGACACTAGAAAACGCTCTACCTCCATGCTAATACACTGCTACCATAATCTTGCCAAGTCTTTCAAAACTTCTGACAAACTTAAAGTGTAACGTACCAGAGCCCTTCAATTCCTTCTCCACGCTGGTGCTCGTTGACATCTGATCCTTGTTCTTTAACTTAGCCCGTTTCCTAGCGCGTGCGCCCCAGTACGTGTAGTTGACTGCGGCGTACTCCAACAGCGCGGCGAACACGAACACGAAGCACATCACCAGGTAGATGTCGATGGCCTTGACGTACGATATGCGAGGCAGGCTGCTGCGCACTCCGGTGCTGATCGTCGTCATAGTGAGCACCGTGGTGATGCCTGAGGACATGGAAAAAATAACTCCCTACGTTATACATTGTAACCGGATATTTACCGCGACTATTATACTGGTAGTATCCTACTGGTGAACTCCCGATATTTCGACGCTGTTGCAAGCATCATGTTCACTGCGGCGGAATTGTAGACGAAATTATGAGCAGACAAATCTATCTACCCGCTTTCTTTCTAAAATATCCATGTCGGTAAATATCCCGTTACAATGTATAAAGTAGTGAATAACCGTGAAGGTTTAAAACAGAGTTTAGCTACCTACGTTTTTTTTTTATTCTAAAGTGGATAGTGTTTGGCCATTATCTCATCTGATGTTAAATGACAAAGTGGTTGAATATTGTGAGAAGCTTAGCTCGGATGGGTTTTAGCTCTAAAGTGTAGCAGCCAGAACATACAGGTGCTATGGCAACAGATTAAGGATTCTAAAGACACCCCATACATCCAAATCTAATCAGGAATTGAAAATTTATGATATAATAAAACCACTCACATACATACATGAACCCTGAAAACATTACACTTCTTTTTTAGGCGTGTACTACAAATACAGTCAACTTTGCAAACGCTCTTTACCTAGCGCAACTCTCGCCGATGTGGCCTCATGGTTGATCCAGAAAGACACCCAGGACAGCATGACGATCAGGATGCTCGGGAGATACGTCTGGAACACGAAGTAGCCTATGTTCCTACGTAGCTTGAAGCTGAGCGATAGCCGCTGGTAGATGCCAGTCGCCAGCTTCTCCTGCAATTGATAAAATTAAAAAGTGGTGCAATAATGTATGTATTTTAAAGAGGTAAAGTTTGGTTGCTTGTTTATTACCGCTAATGTTTGGAACCGCTAGACAAATTCTAAAATTGTTTTCACTAATATGAAGCTAAGATACTCACTTCTGAGTACTTTTATACTGATTTCACGCCTGCAAACCACGGGCAGAGAACCAAATAAGTATCTAAAATAAGTTGAGCACATGTCGAAAGCGGGCATGTTCCAAAGAAAGCTCAAAATAGGTTGGATATTTTTTAAATACTATTGAAGAACGAGATGAGCTGGTCGTTTGCCTGATGGTAAGCATAACGCCAGCCCATAACAATTGCAGTGCCACCCAGAACTTTGAGACGAAGGCCTGCGAGGTGCCTACTGCATTTCGCTCGCCACTTTGAGACAAGTAAACTAGTTTCGAGTTTTTTTTTATTAAATTAATCCATATTTATTAGTAACTTTGAGCTAATTCTTGTTTAACACTATTATAGGGTATGGCTTGTATCATATAGTTTCAAATCTGTTGAAGCTGTTTTTGAGATCTTTGATTATGACACAGACAACAAAGATGACCCTATATGGGGTTACGTTTTCCATTTAAAAGAGTAGCCCTGAAAAAATTTCGTACAATCGTTGTACCATGCTTCATATTCAAAAACACAGGCCAATATTATAATGAATGCTCGAGGTACTTGCAGAGGTAGAATATTTTTATATTGCTATCGTAGTAACATTCACGTCGCGGGAATCAAACGCACTCGCAGAATGTAAGTACCTTCGCGAGGAATTCCTAAGTAGTTGTTATTTTACTCTACCTCAATGCTAGCTGCTTGTAAGAAAGTGGGTGTCAAGAATCTTGAAATGACAGGCTTTATTTATAACGCTGTTAAGTTATTAGTTACAATCACAAAGGCATCAAAACATAGTCTTTGATGAAAACAGTAAACGTAGGTGTTTAGAACCGGCTTCATTAAACATTCCGAGGTATGAACGATCAGAAACAATCCCTTCCTATCACGGAATCACTCCGAGTAAATTAAAATCACCCTGCTAGGGATCCTAAAGTTATATTAGTCACGTCTACTTTATGCAAAAACAAAAAATATAAGCGCCCCCGTACACAGATAGCACATGAGATATGTAGTTCTAATACAAGCGTTATTTACCTACTTTAATAATATTACTTAATCATTACAATGTTTTGGTCCATACCTATGCAAGTATTACTGGCAAAGTAATCGGTAAAAATACTGGGCTTATGATATCTAATGTCTCAGGACAAGGAGCGCAATACAATGCCGCGCAGGGCTTTATATTTCAACGTTCTGAGTGACACTGCAATTGTTACGAGCTGATGTTATGCTTACGATCAGGCAAACGACCGGCTCGCTTCGTAATCCAATAGTATGAAAATATACACCGATGGCCCACGCCCCCTTTGCTGGTCCCCCATATGAGGCGTGCCCCCACTTTGAAAACCCCTGGTTTACACTACCTTTCTATCATTGGTCTCATGTCCGAGTATAGTGAACTGAGGCAGCTCAGCATCTTCTACTCCTCGCACCGGCGTCTCCTTCCAGTACATCACCACATCTGACACTGTGTACCCATCTACAAATCAAAGTGCAACGTTAGAAGTCTGTGGTTTATTTTATTCTAGTTAAGAAAACGTGTACCTACGTTCAACGATAACGTAGCTAAGTGCTAACAAGTGATTATAATTTGAAAATTATTTTATATACATACAATTAAAAATATTTGATATTCAGATATTTAAAAAATAAGGTATATTTCTATGTTTTCGTGATTCTCAATTAAATTAAACAACTTATGCAGTATATATCATATAGATGAGATGCACGTAATTGTTTAAATAAAACTTTACAATTTTTTCACTAATCTCTTCATTGATAGACACTAAAACAATTGTTGTATTCTGTAAAGCCCGAAACTTGCGACGTGGGCAGGCAATAAGCCTAATAATACATGCTTTGTGCATAATAATGCATAAAGCATGGCTAACCCCAAAGGAATCTATGATTCCAAGAATGACCCAAAATAACTTGGAGCATAGAAAAAAATAGCAGCAATGTTTTGGGAGAATTAGTCTCGGACCTAAGCTAAAAGCTGTTAAACATACAAATGAATGTGATGGAAAGCGGGGAGAAAGTTCAAGCCCGTACTGGATTTTAGCGCCAATGCACTGATGAATGACTTTAATGTGAATTCCAATATATTAAAAATACATTTACGGTATATTTACCTGAAGTACTTTAGTACTGAGAGCCACGAGCTTTCAGCACTAAAGTGTCGCTGTATAGATCCGATAAAAAATCCTTGAAGAAATCTGCTAAAGCATCAAGATTGAAAGATCTTGAAGAATTCAGCTACTACAAAGTTTACGTACTTTTAATTAGCAGTCATCGTTATAGTTATAGTAGGCAGTAGGACCATTTTATGCAGCATGCATCCTTCAATATGATTCCGTATCAGATCTAGCGTAGTATATATGAATAACCTTTAGTAAACGCAATCTTTATTTCAGTACTGTTTACGTGCTTATCATTCGAATTAGCAAATTAATATCAGCGTGGTTATCATGGCCGCGGAATATGAGTGAGATACATCTATCTACATAAAATCTAGATACTTAATTTATAATATCTTAAAATACAGTTGCAATGGATCAAACAATAGGCGAGCTTTTTGATTATAATGAAGGCACGAATGATGCCAAGTGTCTAATCATGTCAAAGCATGACGGACGCAAGCTCCCGGTGATCTATTACAAGTGTAGGAGTCACACAGCTTTCAATCTCGACGGTGCAGTTCTGGCTGTCCAGCGGGTAGTAGTGGAGGTCCATCATGCAGGCCAGCGTGGCGGTGAACCGCATGCCGTACGTGATGCTGCCGTCGCCGCCGAGGCGAACTAGCTTGTTACGCTCCGTTACGTCATGGAGGAAACTGGAAAAATGGTCATCGGTAAACGTAACGTAACAACTATAGAAAAAAAGAGTCTTGAAACTTGCCAAGACGAGTTTCTTGCCCTTCTTCTTGCTCGGCCTATACCAATTTGGAACCGGCACGATGGGTTTATGGAAGGTTCATTGACTTTGAGCACGGATTGGATCTGTTGGTGTCTTTGTAATTTATTATGTTGTGATAAAGACAGCATTAGTTTTAGTCTGTGATTGGGGTATACGAACGTTACCGAGACTTGTCATTAGTCATTTATTTTAACTTTCATAAGTGCTCCCTGGGGCCTATACACTGAGAAAAATACTTGTTAGAATTTATAAAAAAAATGTTAAAGACTATCAAAGAACTTGTTTATATACGAGCGCATAAAGTAACATGATTTCAGCTATAATGTTACGTTGATTAAGCGATCTAACAAGCAGTCTTATTAAAACCAACTAAGTATTTGTCAACTGTATCAAGTCAGGTTATTTTGATTATTAAATTAATAAATTGAAAATTATAGCATCGATAATACAACTTGATCAAAACTATCAAGTGCGCGATCAAGTGCGCGATCAAGTGCGCGAAACAAATAAGTAGAATATTAATATTAAATATATCAACTTGTTAGATATTTGATCATTTTAACTTTGTTGTCTCAAATAATGGTCGTTTATAATTTGTAATATTTTTTTGATTGTTTTATTCATTTTTTTTCCAATCAAGCAAATTTTGAACTTGATAGGCTCAGATTTTTCTCAGTGTATGAATAAAGCATTTTGAATTTTCACCGTGGAAAGCAATGATTTCTGTCGTTACTACCAAAAATAAATGAATTTAATTAATATATAGTCATTATTTTATTTTGTAAGAATTACGTTGTACGAGCAAATTCACAAGCCATCACTGCGTTAGGAATTAGGACTGGCAAAATAGTCCGAACGACGCTCCTTTTTCAAATCTAAAATCATTTGATGATTACGATGTGTATAGCTAATCGTTATCATATTTACGACGATACATATAACAAACAATGGATCTTGAATCCGTTCCCATCCGATCATCAGTTGACTCAATAGGCTTATATGCAACCATTTCTTCAAGCGAAATCAGAAATACTCATGCAGATTTTGAAAATCTATCTCTGTGGTGTATATATTTTTATACAATTTTGAATGAAAACTTACAATTTAAAATGGACCAAATGTCCTCGCATTGAACTTACCTATTCTTATCATTAGCAAAAAATGTGTCAGGCACCCAAATCTTATCTGCAAAGTCACCTGACAGTGTTAGGACGTCGTCTGGCAAGCCGAAACCCAATCTCTCATCTTTCCAATATTGATTCAGGTAAAGTGTTATCGTATAGTCCTGAAACAGTACAAGTTTATCCTTTTACATCGTCAATTTTATCCTTCGTAGCAATCTCAAAGTACATGTTTAAAACCTACCTAAAGCAGTATGAATTTTACATAGTATGCAAAGCCCAACCACCAAAATATTTACAGGCTTCTCCCAGGTGACCATTTAGACAAAGAACCAAACCTACATACAAACAAACTATAGTTATAGCAACATTTCTTTACATAAGCCAGTGGTGAGTGGGCGGTGACCTCAGCGTCGGCAAGCGCGAGTGGCGGCGGAAAGTAAAGCCGCCCATCGATTGGCTGACGCAGCACGCCGCCCCTCGGTCACACGCGATATGTGTCAAGTGATGGCCTTGCCCTCCTTCCGAGCTATTAAAAGCTTAATGAATTAATATGACCCGATCGAGAGCCAAGCTCTTGATGCGATCCGACATCATTGAGATTGAAACACGAGGCCGTATCAATCACATTAAAATTTAACTTTCAAATGACGTTTACGGTTCTAAAGGATAATCACGAGCTGTGAAGCAGCTAGTGTACAGCAGAAGATATAGGGTCAGTTGTCACTGGACATGATATGTTCAAATGTGCTGTCACTAAAGCAAAGTCCCGTCGTGTGTCAGCACTACTGTTTACCAGCTCTATTATTGCATTATTTTCTTTAACTTGAGTTTAATTTCAGTATGACTAAAAGTCATAATCGAAAGGCTAAGATGTTCCAACAAGGATTGTTTATTATAATGCCATTGACTCTCGTTACAAGCAAGGTCGTATCGTCTTACAGTCAAATGGCAAATAAGATCAGAAGTTTTGGGGACGATCAATCAATCTTGTCAAGATTTTCGGTCAATAACATGACTGGCTTACATATTTTATCATTTCTCTAGGTTAAAAAAAACCATCGTGACTCATATCACATGGGGAGACACAGGGAAATGTAGGTAAACATGGTCTAGTAAGCAAATTGATTTCCAAACTCTTAAAGAAAAATAGGATCATATCAGGTCTGGCATATAACGGCATATTAACTTACCATGGCATACATTAACTAATACAATATTGTTCATATTTTACTGAGTATTTAACAGAATATGTATGCGATGCTCACGGCGTTGAATTTATGATGGTTAAAGAGAGTAAGATTGCAGCAGTTTCCCAAAAATAAATACCTACTCACCATATTGACTTCAGATATGGCATCAAAACTAGCGATGGTTAAATCCATGCCGACGTACAGTGGATCTCCTGAAAAGCAATAACATTTTATGCAACGAAGCATCAGCCCTGTGCCGGGATAGGAACCGAAATGCTGACAAATCAAACCGAGTTTACTGAGAGAATTTAATATTCCAAATCTTTATAGTCCGCTGCACGGAATAATATGCTGCGAACGTTGGCCTCTTCTGCAGAATGCTAGGAATAACCTTATGATGTTTCGTTGCGCAACTATTGCAAATATCATTTCGTAGTTGCATCATGTAATATCGAATAGGTATGAGATTCATTTTAGGCGTGCCTCCGTCTGACGTCTTCGTCATGAGAATAATTGGCTTCGAAGCACATTCTAGTTTAGAGATTGCTTTCACATAGACCTAATCGAAGATATTTAATTCAATATCGAATCTTTAACATTCGTATGATACCTAACTTTGAAAATATGAAACTAGTTTTCTTTACTTTTTTTCCTCATAAAAGTTGTTAGAAATGTATACGAAAACTTATATCATATTCCTAAATCATTTATTAAAATACTACCCGTGTGTGGAAGTATCTGGAAGCAAAAGATGAGATAGGAACTTTTTTAAATGTATAAAAACGCTTACGAATGTTGATGAAAGCACATAAGTACACAAATATAGAGTGAAGAGGCGTTCCGTACTCCTCAATGCGTACCTAATCCTTGAGGGACTTCGTTTATTTTCAGACATAACACAGAACATATATACAGTAGTACAGTAGTAGTAAAAGTATAAGTACCTAATTTTCTAGCTATTCATTATCATAAGCACCCTTATAACGCTCCCACTGCTGGGATACCGGACTTCTCTCAGAGAGAGAGAAAGTATGGACCATAATCCACCACGCTGGCCCAGTGCGCCTTGGTAGATGCAACGATGTCCTCGAATTTTGTGGTTCTTGAACATGCGGATTTCGTTGCGATGTTTTAGAGCGAATGTGATAAATCCGCACATAACTTGACATACCTACGTCATTGGTGAGAGGCCAAACCGAGATTCGAACCATGGTGCGTCGGATTGAAAGTCTCAAGAGTTCCCGCTCGACCACACTTGCTCTAGTTATTTTAGGTAAGTATATTATCAGAAAGTAAGCTCGGCTGTACCACGTAAGTGAATCCGGTTAAATACATATAAAGAAAGTAAGTGTTCAATGTAGTCTGTGATACCTAAAGAATAATCTGATGCAGTGATTAGAAATTTTTTGATGTTATCAGCCTTTGACTGGAATCAGTCACATTACAGGAGATTGTGATATATCTTTATCCCGCCACGACAAAAGACGTGCATCTTAGCCGTCTGCTGATATTTTATTTATTTTTAACTTACAGCTATCAACACAAGTAATGCAATTGCTTAGCTTAGCTTATATGATTTCCTAAATAAATTATAAATTATTATCTATATTTCATATAAATATTTACATTTCAATAAAAAACTAAGAATTTATCAATTAAAAACAAAATTAAACAAAACCTTATAAATAAAAAACAGCATTAAGGTCGCTGTCATTAATCTATATTTCTACACCTAATGTTTATTATCTATGAAAGCGTATAAGTCTACCTCCAAAGTTAGGCCGCAGTCGGATGTCGTACCCGTCCAGAATTCGTGACACGGTGTGTGTGACGTTCTCCAGGCGATCTGCCGCCGCCTTCCGCAAGTTTCTAGTACAAAATACAAATAGTTGTATAATTTTAAATGTTAAACAAAATTGATATAAAACACATTTGAATTTGCATTTAATTGAACGACGTCGTTCAATTTTTCGAGTTTGCATTCTTATCCATATTCCAAATCCTTAATTACATGCAACCTGACGGCATTCACGCTAGGATTTGGATGTTGGTTATGCAAGTAAGGTTATAATATTCATGCTTACCCAGCGTGTATGGCCTCCATAAGCTATGTCCCTTATGGAAGTTTTTTTTTTATTATGTTATTTTGTTACGAGACGAGCTGGTCGTTTGCCTGATGTTAAGCATAACGCCGGTCCATAACAATTGCAGTGCCATCCAGAACTTTGAGACACAAAGGCCTGCGCGGCACTGCAGTGCGCTCGTTACCCTGAGACATTAGGTATTAAGTCTCATAAGCCCAGTAATTTCACTGGATACTCTGCTCATCAAACCGGAACACAGTAATGCTTGCACACTACTGCTTGGCGGCAGACTTCACGTGCAAAGCGGTGGTAACAACAACCAACAACAACCCAGACGGACACTCGCAGAAGAGTTAGTCCTCCCACTAACATAGTAACGTAACATAGGAAGTAGCAGTGACGTAACTTACAATTTTATTAAAATGTGGTTAATTTCGAATGGATCAAGACTATAGTTTCCATCAAGAAACACCTACACGGAACGGATAGCAATGAATTAGATTAGAACGCGATAACTAATCCAAACTTTACCAGCTCAATCTACCAGTCGGTGTTAAACTTTATCTGCATAAAGTGATGTAATTTAAACGAAATCTGAGGACCAAATTGCCTCTGAAGGCCAGGATTCCTTTAATCCCCGACGTACTGGTAAATTAAATAAATGGGTTTTAGAAAGAATGTTTAGTACAGAATATTTGCTTTACAATGCAAAATTAAGCTGTGAGTGTTATTACGATATTTTCTGTTTTTTTTTATTCTGAAACATTTAATTCAACTTATCTTGGTATCCTATTGTGTTTATTAGCAGGTTTTTACACCGTCTTTTTTAACCTGTCCACACGCTTTTGGCCTGGCCCTCAGAGGAAAAACTCTGAGGCCTGGCCCGTGAGCTAAACCTGTTCTTGACCCATCTCACTCTATCCCACTCTATCTCCCACTCCCACATCCTACTCTATCTATGTGGTCGAAAGTGGCGAATAAGCGGAACCAAAAATGGGGACTGGCTCTCGAGTGCAGCTACTGGAATCAGTAAGGGCCAAGTGCACCAACCATTTTGAACCAAGTTTAACTATGAACCAGGTTCAAGAGCTAGATTTGAAAGATCTCGAAAGTTATCTTTAAAATAATTACACGATCTTTTCCTTCGCCGAAAACTGTCACTGATAGAATAAGAACTCTGAGCAAAAGACACTCACTACATACCAAAAGTTACGAGGTCAAGGCTTTCAGTTAATAATAATAATAATAATAAAATTTTATTTCGGACTGTTACATCCATATATGTGGTTAGTAAAACACCTTATTACCTATTGTTAGTGAAATATAAAAATAAAATAAAAGTTGAAAAAACATGACAAAAAACACAACACACGGACACATACAGTACTCTACTTATATTTTACCTGGCTGCTCTACATGAGCACTCACCCAGTGCTTCCATATAGAGCAGTCAGGTCTATCAATGGTTAATGGTTTTACGTAATTTTTAACAGCGGTTTACGATTTTTAACTGCACAAGTTTGTAGGTTTGTTGGTCGGTTGGTTTGTCCTTCTGTCACGTAGCAAGGGAGGTAGCTATACGCATCGACGATCGATTTTGGTATAGATATAGTTCCGAAAAATACACCGTTCCTGTGGGAACATGGGTGAAACCGTGGGAAGTAGCTAGTATCCAATAAGCAAAAAGCTAAAGTTCAATAAAATTAAGCAAATTGAAATCATTTCTGAAAATTATCGATTTTGTTACGTTTTAATTGCATATTTCTTGCACTTGTCTAAGCATATTTATAGCTATGTTGATTTGAAAAAAAAAGGAAGAAAAGTGTCCTGCAAAATTCTTCGCTTTAGTATGCTTTACATGCAAGTATAACGGTACGTATCTAGTTTCTTAGAAATATTCACTTTGTTTTAGTTAGCTAGCGTGCCTGAATTCAACATGAGCCGACGGAATGTCTTTGCGGAGGTCCTTAAATATTCCAGCTATTTATAATGCTTGTACCTACGATAGTAAAACCCTTGTAACAAAAACTAAACTAAATATTACCTACATCATTCTATGTTATGAGAACTTAGGATAAGGAAAACTTTTTTTATCCTGTTGACCACGTAATTAAAAACTTAAATAGAGTAAATTCTTTAGATGCACTCACTACTTTCTTTTGAAAGTTCAGCATTCTTAAAGCCCATGCAGAATTAGGTAAAAATAACAGATTCACGTATTTATTTTTTTCAATAAAAATTTTACAGTCCATGCCATTATAATTTCCAAATAATTAAGTGGATCAAAAGTGCACTAACATATAGAGTAAACAACAAAATAGTTTTAAAATTTAAAATTGTATGTCTTGAATGATACTTTGGCGATAATTATCTAAATTTATTAGTTTTGGCTTTGTAACTAGAAGTAAAAGATCAAAATTTAAAGCAATTAACTTACTGAGTACTACTCGCAAGGGAGAAGACGAGTGGAAGTATAAGAACGCGCGCGTCCAAGAGACAGCGAAGCGTGCGATGCGCGCTCATCGCGCGGCGGAGCCGGCACGCGGCGCATCGCGCGCTCACCGCGCCCTCTCTGCTCGCGCCACCAGCCACATTTCCCGCATCAAACACATACCCTAACACTTTCACTTTCAAACTATAATCTAAAGTTTGTATCAGATATCGGCACTTATCACGGTCGCGATCTGTAGTGCTGCCTCATAGAATGGGTATGAGCGACCGCGGCGACAGCGGCGTGCGGAGTGACGTCGCGCGTGCGCTTCCCGCGCGTTTGTCGCACGGCACGCTCCCTCTTGGCGCGTTCTCAACTTAGCAACTTGAATACTTCTTAGAATTTCGCACGAATCAATGTCAGAACATCACAGGCTGCCTGAGGCATATTGTATAAGTACTTTTTATTTGTATCTGCCGGGATATTTCCGTTTGGTCGAGACTCAGTAGTCTAGTTGATGAAACGGAAACCACTCTAAGTGCTTAGGCCTTAACTTTACATGTACCTGAAAGCTTTTCTCCAAGCTTAATGATGATTAGTAGGAAAATGCAGAAGGAATTAAGGCTTTTCTGAGAAATAATGGAAGGGAAGGTAACTAACTCATTACGGCATTACGTTGAACGCAGGTGAAGTTACAAGAAAAAGAAAAGAAAGACAAGGCGGGGAGTTACGTAAATAAAAAGAAAGTAAAGTTGGATCAAAATTACATAGATACAATGGTAAAGGTATAATGTTAGGTACTTATTAGTAGGTAGTCTATAGAGATTGACCAGCACTGATGGCTGTTTAGAGAGATATATCCATCAGCTAAATTATGTAAGAGAATAAAAATGTAAAAAGTATTAGGTTATTAAAAAACGGTTTTAAGGTTCCGTACATCAAAATATAAAAGGAAAATTTCCGAGCCCACTCTGTCGTTCGTCTGTCTGACAAGAACCTATGTCTCAAAAACTACTTGAGACATCACGTTGATTTTAATTTTTATTGTAAGAGCCTCAGCCACAAGGTTAAAAATGTAGTAACTTGTTAATACTTAGCGTGGGTTAACACTTTAAAAATCGACAAGATAGTAACAATGATTACCGTTCGATCAAAATTTAAATTTCTGGTAAGCACCTCTGTGTTCTAGCAGTTGCAATTGAGAGCCATTATGGTTGGCTCTCTAGTGCAGCTGACGGAACGGTATATAGGTTAAACGTATTTGCCACCTTGGACCGCATCATCGCTTATAAGATATAGTAGAGAAACGCTAACTTATCCGGGGTAGAAAAAATACCAAACCTTGCTAAAAACTATTCAAAAAGGTTAGATAAACTTTACCTCCTTTGCCCGTAAATTCGCACGATCATTACCATCAGCACCTCGTCAAAGCCGTTCACGGTGTGACGGCGTGTCACTGACGTCACTGTGACCGCGCGTCAAAGCACGCTCGCTGGGAACACGGAAACCGACTAGTAGTGGGTAGTATGGAACCTTCTGTTCTGTTTAGTTACGAGACTATGATTAACTTGCGGTTTTAGTTCTATTTCTTATAAGTAAAATAATATCATCATCGTTTATTACGCTCCCGTTGCTGGGATACCGGCTTTCTCTCAAAGAAAGATTAAGGGCCATAATCTACAGGTCCAGTGCTTAGTGGATAATGTTCCTAAATAAAATATAGAAATGTTAAAATACGACCTCACGGTCACAGCGTCACCTAAGATCAGATCAGATAGTGGTCAAACACCAAATTATAACATACTAGCTTCCGCTACGGCTTCGCATGCGTGATTTCAGGACCAAATGTAGCTTATAGCACTCAGGGATATGTAGCGTAGATAATAATTAATAATTAGTGAATGATTTGGTTTCAGAAGACTCTTCCTTTGAGACCGTCTCAATTATTACAAATATGACACTTAAAATATCTACAAAAAATTTTTATATAGGCACATTGAAGCAGATTTTCTAAAATTAAATTAAAAATGCCTCCTGAACACAAATATTTGTAACTCACAAACAACTTCACTACACAAAGTTTGCTCCGGCCGGGGATTGCACCCAGTACATCGCAGGCAAAATTTCTACCAAATTAGCCACAGGGCCGTCAAACATTAGGATATTAGTCGTGATTGTATGGTCCTCAAGCTCCACAACTATCCGGGTAGTAACGTGCGGAAGCGGCAGCGTGCGGAAAGCGGCACGGGGCGGAGGTGCGGAAACTATTTGCCGGCGGAAGATTGCAGCCGTCCTCGCACGATAAACAACGATGCGACGTCGTAGCGATGTGACGAATCAATGTAGGCCTGTAGTCTGTACACGGAATTTGAATCGTGTATTGCAACGTTGCTAAAACAGATTCTATGAGTTTGAACTCAACTAGCTACTGTGACTATGTTAGCATACAAACCAATACTGTTTATGGATATGACCTTACAGAGTTATAGAATGCGTATACATATAACTATACGTAGTAGTATATATATATATATATATTTTTATGTTATTTGGTAACACAGTAATGCTTGCACATTACTACTTGGCGGCAGACTTCACGATTGGGTGTACCCTTGGAGTTCTTCGTGTATCTGAGTAAGGTGTCCAATTTTTTTGTAGATTTACTGTAAAAACGGTGATCAACCTTTTATCTATACCTCTAAATAAAATTAAAGTATCTGTTTGTAATATCAACTGCTATTTACTAAACGCATGTGCAAGTATATAAGGTCCTTATAAAAAAAACATTTTTAAAATTTTTGGCAGTCTTTACGGGACATTAATTGGCAAATAACTGATGTTATAAGAAGTAACTTAGCGAAGTGATAGCGTCAGGGGCAAAGTCGCAGGGCACAGCTAGTTCTTAAATACGTGTGTGACTATCAACAATATCAATACAATCCACAACAATTGTCACTCAAGTATGACAATGGTAACGAAACTGGATTCACAACCATTTATAAGCTTTAAATATTCATGACTTTTGAGGTGTTTAAGTCCAAAACTATTGTTGTGCTGCCCTGCAATCATAGAAAGTGCTAAGAAGTGACTTCGTAGATGCTGCTACGTAGGTGCTACGAAAGATTTCGGTCATGATTGCCAATCCCATTTCTAGACTTGAGACGTTTTTCAAGATTTGCTCGCTATTCTTGTTTACTCTATATCGTTGCTCCTAAACTCTGCATAAGGAAACTACAATCATAAATAAATAAATCACGGCTTAAACCATCGTTAACCTAGCTCTTGAGCCCTTATTATTACAACTAATTGTGATCAGGATGCATTGTTAATTTAATTTTAGGAAATCTGCTCCAATGTGCTTTCAAACACAAATGCTTTAAAATGTAAAGACATTACATTATTTTTTCTGACTTTTTTTAAAAAACAGTGAACGGTTCGGTTTAAAAACGGTTTAAAGAGAGTACTCTAAGCATCTGATATTTCCTTAGCACGGGTGACGTTGGTTCACGTTACCGTTCAACGCGCCAAGTATTAAGCGTCCAATCTGCTCTCTCTCTATTTTGTGGTATCGACTTAAAAAAATATGTTACTCAAATATTCTACAAATTTTCTAGTTATAGGCATAGTTATAAGTTAGGTTAGCTTACTTGCTGTGTAACATAACAAAAAATATCGAAAGAAAACGTTTGCTTTTTTAAATTTATGAAATAGGAAAAGATACAGTTAAAGTGGGTGGTTTAGCTATTCCTACCCAAATAGTCCTAAGCTTAATCACAATAATTCGTACTTTTTCCCATGTCCCACAAACGTACACTCTCTGAAAATAATCTGATTATAACTGGTCATGCGACAAAGCTACGCCAACCCCAAAAAGATAACCTCTGTGAGATACCAAAGACGTCCCATTTGAAGGGATTGAAAAATGTTTAGTGTATAAATAGAGCGGTGGTATGTTGAGCCGCGAGATTGGGCGAGGTAATGATAGTGATTTAACTGAGACGTGCCGTATACAGCCTCCGCGAGCTGCCCTTACCATTGGCAATCATATGAAAAAAAAAACTTGATATGTTTTTTATACTATTTGGTAACGAGACGAACCAGTCGTTTTCCTGATGTTAAGCATAACGCCGGCCTAAAACAATTGCAATGCCACTCGGAACTTTGATACACAAAGGCCAGAGCGGCAATACAGTGTGCTTGTTACTCTGAGACTTTAAGGTATTAAGACTCATAAGCCCAGTAATTTCACTGGCTACTTTGCTCATCAAACCGAAACACAGTAATGCTTGCAATTTAACGTTTGTTAGTCATGTGGTTGCTGTCTCATTCTCGCTTGATCTTAAGAGATTATGAATTCAAAGGTGAACTTTAATCTGCACACAACATCTGGGGATAAGACTCAAGCTTGATTCAATCGATGGATTGGAAGTCTATCCTGCACTTGTTACTGTTCAGCGTCAATAGATATACACATCACGTATACTCAAAGAGTAAACAACGACTTTTTATTCGTAAGTTATCCCTATCCTATCGATTTTTAAACTACAAACATCTGACTGGCAGCGTTCCCATGGCAAAAAGGTCGTTTTGACCTTTCGGGTGCGGAACTCTTAAAAGTGTGATTTTTTCGTCATCAAGGTTGCTTTGCTTAGAGTAAACATGGGCCTAAGTACCTATACGAAAGTTGCCTTGAAGGTGATTCTTGAGAGTTTTATCTTTAGAATATATAATACTATTTACATTATCTTAAATACATAACAAAGGGACAAAGGTCCCTTGTTGTTTACTCACAACCGGTAGAGCGTTTTTACTCGATAACAATCAAATATGCCAATTAGTTTGCACTAACTGCCATTTTATTCTTTTGTCTTTCAATACAGAAAAAAGATCCCTTCTCTTCATCTTCATTCATTCACTACATTCTTCATCTTATTTGTCCAGAGACTTATTAGACAGCCGCCACTATTCTAGGAAACCATCAAACATAAGCCTCTAGCCACCGCAAATTTAAAAATTGATGATGATTAAACCCACGCGCACTCCATGAATTGAATCCGTAATTCCTAGTTACGAGTATAACGCTGGGGACTTTCCCTCGAAAAGCAGGTAAGCATTTCATCACTCCAATGCTATCCAAGGCGTGAACAACGATCGAATTCCAGCAGTAACGCTGCGTGGAACCGCAGCGGTCTCTCGACACGCATTACACTTGGTGATGAGTAGGATTCTATTTCAAATCACCGCACTCGAGGTGGCGGCGTTCGAGTTCAGGCCTTTGAGGTCACGCGTTTGAAGATATTTTTTCTTACTTAGAAATATAATGTGCACAGAGGTTTTGTACGTGGAAACTGGTATATATGAGACATACTAAGCAAAAGTATTGTCCAAAAACCGGAAATATGAGCTACTGCTTCGCAAAACGCGCATCTCTATTTTGTCCATGGATAGTAATGATTCGATTGTATCAATGTAGTATATCAATACGAAATAATTTTTGATGAGGTATGCTATAAAAAATATTATATCGTAATAGTAAAACATTTGACGATAATTATTACCTATAACTGTACAAATATACTGTTATACCCGAACTGTTGTATCTGAAAAAACGATAAAAACATTAAAATCACCCTTAACATAGTTGAACTCTTGCTTAGGGTTAAACATGCCTTGGTCGCGTTTTTAAATATGAACAACCACAAATCTAACTCAGTTCTTTTATGACATTTCTAATCATTTTAGACGTTTTAAACACTGTCTAGCTAATGTTTATGTTTGTGTTTTGCTAACAATAGTAGTGGCGGAATCTGCTAATCAAACATTGAGATATTATGTATATTAATATCAACCTCAAAACCCAAAAGTCATCAATTGATGCAAATAGCAGAGGCCATAACGAGGTTCTCAAAGTTTGGGTAGCAAAGGAAGCCATCAAATTGGAAAGCCAACCAATTTTAGTAATTTTGTTTGTTACATTGATTGTTCATGTGTAAACTTTCAGCTTTAGGATAGACAACTGATGAAAGTAAGTTGAAATTTAAGGAATCATTTAATTTCAAATCGCATATTTTCTAGGTTTTCGTAAATATCGTAGAGCCTCCCGCGTAGTGCTGCGCGAATGCTTCGCGTAGCATTTCGTAGGCTAAACGGCGCGTAGCGTTGATTGCTACGTAATTCCCTGTTATAACGAATTTCACGAATTCATTTCGCAGATGTTAGCAATCTTCTCAATGATATTGCATAAGTTAAGAAATAGCTATTAACATTATATAAGTTATATTGGGAATTTAAATTACTGTTTAGATTTTCCATGTTCTCTTTAATAGTAGGGTCTAGCAAAGCATAATTGTATTGCTTTGTACAAAACAAACATTTTGATATCTAAAAGCAATTACAGTAACGCAGTAGACGGAGTCATATTTTTTCATAAACGTCAAAAACTTTTGAGAAGCTTAACAGGGACAATCAAAGTTATTCAAAGTTGAAATTAAGTTACAAGAAAACGTAAAAAATGTTTGTCGATCTATTTTTAAAAGTTTTAACACGTTTCAAATAAATTTGCTTCATTGAATCCCACGTAATCTAATTCCTAATTCATACAATTTATTCATGATTCTTCCGTTTATTTTATTAAATCATATAAACGTACCAATTATACGTGAAAATCGGTTTCATTCTGTACCTCCAATAAGTATTTCGATTTAATCGAGCTCTGGGATTTGCCTAATAGCGCGTCATCAGTCAATGATGGAGAGCTGGTGACTTAGATATTTCAAAGTGACTATAACTTTATAATGTCTAGTTTATGAATCTAATTTAGTTTTCCAAAGAATTTAAAACCTTATATAGGTTTTAAATTCACAAAAAATTAATGCTAAATAATTGCTCTTCAAAGGCAAAACCCGGCATCCATTCCCTTATCTTTCAATTGAATCATTAGATCTTACACCGAATAATAGATTAACGAATAAGTCTCGCAATCTAGTCGAACTAAATTCTTGGAGGTTTAAAGGCGAAAGAAAACAGGCAAATATACCTTTGTCGATTTTTATCGTTTCAGAGAGAGAGGGTTACAATGTTCTCATAAAGATATTTTTGACATTTACAGAATTATAGTAACGTCATTCTTGAACGCTCCCAAACAAAAATATAAAAGTAAAATATAAGTTTCAACCTCAATCCCGTGAATGAACCTTAGTCAGAATAAACGAAGGGTCTTAGCTTACGAGTGGATTGAGAGGTCTTATTATACTCAAGATAGGAGTGGAAGTGGCGACCAGCGAAGAAACAATCAGTCGAACCTTGGGGACCTCGTTTGGATGCCATTGTTATGAAGGAACACGGGTTTGCATGTCGTATAGGTAGTTAGTATCTAAGTACAAGTATATAATGTGATATTCTGAAATGTATCTACGTGGGTATAGAGGTCGATATTTAGATATCTGTTACGTAAATATTATTTATCGGATTACATGATTTTATGATAACATAACATATATTAGAATTCAAACAAAAAACAGTTTGAAATCCGTCAATTTTGTTTGAGATATGCCTGTGTCTTGTGGGGGAGGTAGTGAAGAATTCAGAGCAAATTACGTTACTGGCTGTTCTCTTTGTATCCATAACGACCAATCTCTATAATTAATAATTGGATAGATTGGGAATGCAGACATGATACAGATTGGGCATGCAGACATGTCATTTGTTGTTTTGTCAACCGCGACTGGAATGACAGCTAATCAACAAATGGCAATTTGAGTTAAGTTATCCTTATCTATTTTTCATTCTCGATAGATAACTACTATTTCAAATGATCTTAAGTGATGAGATGATGTAAAATTAATAAGTAATATTAAGCATATTGCCCTGTCTCAATTTTTTTTACTTATTTGTAGGCTCGATAGGTAAGTAACTTCTATCCCAAATGATTTTATGTGTTGATGTGGAATAAATAAGCAATAATCAGAATATTGCCGAGTCATCATTTTTCAAAGATCCATGGTAGACATCAAGATGGTATTGAACGAAATAAACCATTGACAATTTTTTTTAGTTTTCAGGGTTCTTTATAACACTGTTCAAAGTCTCATATAGGCCATCGACCTATGTGCATGTATAGTGTATATCAATCGGTAGCAATCACGTTTAATAGTCAATCAATCAAATCTCTGTTTGGTGTAATTGCGAGCAGGTTTACAAACCGTGGCTAATGTAGAACTGGCGCAGCAGCCGAGCAATCAGTCTGTACTAATTAATGCTTAGAGCTAAGCTATGCCTGTTACTGTTACGTAACAAGGTGCAACTTACAAACACTTGTATATTCCAAATAAATGCCTGATTAATGACCAAAAATCACATGTCATAGAAAAAAAGTATTTATTTTCGTTATCTTTGTATAGGTACTACCTCTTTTCTATAACATATTTTTTGGTTTGCAGTTTAAAATTGTTACTGTATCGAACACTGTTGGATTGTAGAATAGAATACAAACAATTATGTCTACAAATAGCTTTATACTTTTAGTTCTTTAATTTTTAATACTAGGAATTTTTGCAAGTTACATTAACGAAGAAACAGGTGTTAAGGATATATATTATTGTATAGTTATAACACACTGCGTTTTGATATGGCATTTTACTGCAAGGTAAGAAATCATTATGTTTTTAACATTTTTGCTCTAACCTTGTTTCACTTAACCGTTTTATCGAAAAAGTGGAGTAGCTTGTATGCCCCGCAAATTCATCCAAAACTGTCCAAATGTTCGTTTCAAAAACCGTACTTTTAGAGAATTACCATCCACATGATTTTAAGAATAAGTAATGACTTTTCGCTTATTTTCAGTTCAGTATCGTAACATAATAATCAAGAAACAACATTAGATGATTTCCCTAACTTTCTTCTGAAAAAGGTATGTCATGAAAACCGCAGCACAATATCGCCTAGTTCCAAAAGTCGCGGTGGTTGTGAGGCTTTAATTTCCGCGACGCATGCGTGGTCCAGAGGATGAGAGGATGCTTGTTTTCCATCTCCGCAAACGTTGGAAATCTCCGCCATCGCTGACAGCGGCGCCACAGACGCGCAACAAAAGTGATTAAAGTATAGACAACACTAATTGTTCACACCAACACATGGGCTCGGAAGTTGATCGCATGATGATTTTGTTGGGTGCCATCGTCTGTCTTCTTGGGTGAGTAGTTTAATATTTTCAATGGTTTAATGATACCGATTTGTGATTTTAATAGGTAAACATTTTTTTTAATACGCAATTTTATTTTTGTAACTATTTCTCTATAGAAATAGTTACAAAAATAGCTATAAAAATAATGCTATCATTATTATCAGTCATTATCTGTGATTGTAATTCTTCTATTTACAGCCTAATATAAAATTGGTATGACAAAAATTAAACATTAATATGTACTAATGAGGAGTAACCGCCTAGTATGTGTTTATATCCATTATTCAAATACTTAAGCACATAAGCAGTTTGATGCTCTTCTTCAGGACAGTGCTGTAAAAATATTAGAGCTGGTACTTTACAGTGCTGTATAAATTGTTATATGTGAGAGGGTAAAATTTTAAAGAATTAACGGTAGTGTACTTTCTTTTTTTTTTTTTTTATATGTCTCCAAAGTCAATGCCAAGATAAGTCAGGTTATATTTTTCTTGACTTTTATAGATTGGTTAATGCTAATATTAATATATCCACTAGATAACTAAAGTACCTATATAACAATTTAAAACCGTCAGTAACCAAGTATACTCGTATTTTATAAACATCGCGACAACTGCAGAAGATTTAAAGTGTGCTTAATGAAAGACCCTCATCAAACGTCTTGTCACTTGATACGATAGAAGTATATAAAATTAAATAAGTACTTAGGAAACAAAATACGGTTTAACAAGTAACTGAGCTATCTAACAAGGAATGTTTTATGGAAATATCTTTCTAGGAATTTTATTTTTCCTATATTACTTATCTAATTATAGATTCTTGCAAGTACTATCGTGGTTTAACAGGTGTCACGCTGGCTCTAGGCTGACTAGAGGCTGTGGATCTCTGACATTTTTAATACTTTAAGCAAGTTGCGTAGGATGTATTGAACCTACGGCCCCGCACTACGCTCATTACCCTCACTTATCAGCTTCGTTTTTACACAACTGCCCAAAAAAGGAGTATAATGTTTTCAGAATTCATGTACAATGTATACGTGTATGCGAGTTACACCAGTCTTATTCCACCATAACTTTTAAATGCCTGAACAGATTTATAGATGTATGGGATATCATTCGAATCCTTACGTCATCCCGAGTGACATCTGGCTATAGCTCGTGTTTTTTAACTATTTTTTTCTGACCTGACTTCTTTTTATTTTCAAACCGTAACTCAGCAACGCTTGCGTTATTTTGTTTGGTAGCTGAATATAGTAACAGCGAAATTGTGGTATCCACCCAAAGACTCTAGCAGAAAAGTCGTTTCACTAATGATACCGGAGTGATTCATGTACATAATGGATATAACTCGCTTGCCCGACAACGGTGGGCCTATTATTTCTGACAAATGTTAACATTTTGAATAATTATTGTGTTTTGAACACAATAATTATTAAAATAATTCATGAAATAGGAAGATTTATTCATCCTAAAGTATTCCATTTAGCTATTTCATAATCTCTTACGATCTCAGCTATCTACAAAATCAACCCTTTTGTATTCAATAACTTTCGTACATCAATAATATTCTTTTAGGCGATATTAGTAGGTATATCTTGATTTGTAATATCACGACAAACAAACAACATTTATTGAATCAGATTGTGATATTTGCGAAACATACAATATCATCATGATGTCAAGAATAAGAAAATTGTTAACCGATTTCTAAGAATAAGAGCTGAATATTAATAAATTTCAATACGTGCTTCCTTTGACAATATTATTCAGTAAGCGATATTAAACACGTGTACACATGAGTTACTATTTATATATCAATAAACACACACCCACGTCACGAAAAATCCTAAACCATATAAAAATGACCCTAAAACATGTTATATAGGTACATAACACATAATTTAAAGACTCGCTCTTTAGGCTTACGCTAAATAAATTTTGATAAAAAAGGCTGATGGGAGGTACTGGGCGTAGCTAGTCAATATATTTACACCCGGTATTGCACTGGGTATTATTTTAAGCAAAAAGATATATGAAAGGCTTAGTTGTGGAAAGGGCTCGCGTCAAATACTACGTAACCAGTATTAAGTATATTACAAACTCACATACTTTTTTTTCAATCCTATCACATGCGGATACGTTTCTCTAGCCCGTAGCATTGCTACCTACCACACGCTTTAAAACAGCAGCTAATGACCTTACTTCTTGTCAAGAACATGCGTCATAAGTATACTTATACCGCAATAAAATATTGAGGTAGTTCCACCATTACAACCGCGGGCGACCATGACATTATCGAAGTAAGAGCATCATCATCAACAACGCTGTTACGTTCTCACTGCTGGGATATATTTTTTATTTTTTTTTGTACTATTAACGAGAGGAGCTGGTCGTTTGCGTGATGAGCATCATAACGCCGGTCCATAACAATTGCGGCGCCACTTAGAACTTTGAAACACAAAGGCCTGCGCGGCACTGGAGTGCGCTCGTTACCCTGAGACATCAGGTAGCTCATAAGCCCAGTAAGTTCACTGGCTCTCTGCTCATCAAACCGGAACACAGTAATACTTACTCATTACTGCTTGGCGGCAGACTTCACGAGCAAAGCGGTGGTACCAACCCAGACAGACACTCGCAGAAGAGGTAGTCCTACCACCTTCAGATAATAAAAAGTTAGTCCTTTTTTGTTAAGTGTTGATGATATGGTAGAAGGATAGAAGGGGACTTTTTCTCAACTGCGGCTACCCGAACACGACGTTAAGTGCTTGATGACTGGTTTTCAACTTAATGGTGAACAGTCTTTATCTCAGAGTGTATGCCCTCAACCCATTCTTACACATAACTTAAGGGTGAACAAAGTCTTTATCTCAGAGTGTATGCCCACAACCCATTCTTCCACATAACTTAAGTTAGGTAAAAAATTGGTCCCAGAACCGGTTAAGCGTAAAATATGAATTTTAGATTTGAGTTTAATTATAGATATAGTACCAGAGGTTTATAAATTCTTCAATATTATTTATATAGTATCACTGCCTCCCCAACACATCACCCGCACAGTTCACTAATAAAAACTAAACAGGGCCGGCTCCAGTAATCTCTATCCAAGGCATAAAAGACGCGATAATTAAATGAGTAAATAATTTAAAGTAAAAGTGTATTTGCTTAAATCAATAAGCTTTAAGATGACACAACAACATTATATTGTGACAACATAAATATAAAACATTAGGTATGAGTCCCAAATAAGGTTTAGTCTATATCTTGGTGACCTGGATTGTGCTGTTATCATGTTAGCAACACAGATAGGTACCTACTTAATGCGCGCGCTAAATTAAATAATACTATATTCACAATTGTACTTAGATACTATCGGCCTTATTACAAAACGAGTTTTAACGCTAAACTGGAGTTTAAACCGTAGTTTTGTCAAATTTCTTATTACAAAAAGCAGATTAGCACTTAGGTCTTGGTTGACTATGGTGTCAAAGTTAGTCTTGCCGGGCACCTAGTTTACCGAAGGTTTAAGCATTTATTTTAATGGCGGCCACGTATTCTACTTGTCAAATCGTAAAAAAATTCATATATTTTGTATTAAAGTAAGAAGGGGTGGTGAGGTATTTGGAAGCGTGGATGAGTAGAATAATAGCTTTTAGCAAAATATATAGGAAATACTTATAATATCGAAAGTATACATAGTAAAAACAGAATATATTACAAGAATTGACAGTACACACAATCAACAAAACATGTTGCTATGGTTACTTAGCCATAGTGTGCCATTGTATAGGTTGGATATGTAAGGAGTATCTCCTTATCATTTTTTTCATATACGTAAATACCTAATTAGGATGTTTTGAATTACTCGCAATGATCAAAAGTCATTTAAAAATTACCTACAATATTTTTCGATATTAGAAAATAGTATTGTGTGACAAAATAGCTACTCATATTCCAAAATAAAAATTAGTACATTGTGTCAATTCTACATTTCGTGTATCCGTAGCATAAAGACATTTATTATCTGTGGAAATAATTTCTACCATAGCTACAGTTTGGTAATAAGTTGTCTTGGCTTTATTCATCTTTTGTAATAAGGTTTGGTTTATAGGTCGACTCTAAAGATAGTTGAAGACAAATTGGTTGTCGACCAAAGTCGAGTTTAACGAGTTTTTTGTAATAAGGCCGTATAAGTTTAAGAAGGTGTGCTTACTACACCACATACCAAGTGCACAAGAAGTACTACTGACAAGACTTGTTGAATTATTCGCCGCGCACACTCTCAGCTCGTCTCCTAACAATTCGTCTCCTAACGTCTCCTTCCTAAGACGGAGCTAACTATGTCCCCAAGTTCTCGAAGCAGGTGTTTATCTTAAAAGCGATTTACTCATCCATGTTTAACTTAAACGACTATCAAACTTTTAATTGCTTCTTTGGGAACTATTAACAGTTCCTCTTAACAATTTAGACAAAACTTCATCGTCGCTTTAGAGTAGTTATAATAGGGTTTTTGTAAGTTTCTGTTTGTGGTGAAGGCAACATCAAAGGTATCATGTCAAGACTCTTTTGGTAAATATGATCCATGACTATGGTAAGGGAGCTGGTAAAGCTGGACGAATTTAATTTATTTTTTATTTAGTTGGTAAAAAAAAAGTTCGAAATACTGTACTGAAACAGAATCAGTACCTATACAAAATTTTGCTTGATATATTTTGCTTTGATCGCGCTTTCGTTATTATTTACCCAAAAGGCAGGAACTTGATGCTGATTTACCATTTATTGTTTAATATTGTTTGTATTTAACGGTCAGCAGTTTCGAGTACTACGAAATATTGGATCTTCTTTGGTATCATTTGTATTTATACTTAGAAGTAGATACTGTGATTCTATCAAAACTGCTTGCACCAGGTAACAAAGATTATTTATACTATAACATTAAAAAAGGTAAAGCCTGTTTGTTTATTACCGAGAATATCTGGAACTAATCAAATTCTAAAAATTCTTTCGCTAATAGGAAGCTCTCTCCATTATCCCTAAGTGATATAGACGACTTCCTGATTACACGCGTGTGAAACCATGAGCAGAAACTCTTAAAAGAAACAAAAGTCAGTCTCAATCATAAATGAAATAAATACCTGTGGGAGGGGAGGATTTTTTGTAACTTTTTAAAAAATTCTGTCATAAGACAGCCGACCTCTAATAGTATTCCCATGGTTTGCTTATTACGTAAATACCTTTTCCCATTACAGTGTAATTTCGCCTAGGATATTTCATTTTAATTCGCTTACGCGCGCTGCTGCGTTTCTCATTCCAGGGTCTAAGGTAGAAAATCTCACTTGTACAATTTTAACTAGTTGCTTGCCAACCCCGTAATTCCCACAGACACGAGGAATAAAACATTTCTGATGGGATAAATGTACTAGACGATATTCAGTCCTTTTTTAATTTTGTTAGATAGCAAGTCCTTGAAATCAGTTGGGGTGGTATTTTGCCTCGCCTGATATTCCGCCAATGACTTGCACATATAGTAAATAAAGGGATTGTGAACAAATTACGGTAAAGCTATCGGTGGTCTTATCACTTTAAGCAATCTCTAACAGACAAGATAACTTTAGGATGGATTAGATAGGTACATGTGAAAATAAGTAGACGGTGGTATAAAACAATCACCGTAAAAAGTAAAATGCAAGCCGTAAATTAAAATTAGAAGATACGTTAAAATTTACTTCTAAGATTCCATTAGATAGTTATAAGTGAAGCTAATAAAAGTATAGTAAAAGGAGACTATGACAAAAGTGCGTTAAAAATAGGAGAGCGCTGTGCAGAGCGTTGTCACAAGAGCATGGACAGTTATGTGCAATGACCGGCTCGTCACACCACTTCAAAAAATCCAAGACTGTACATCCAAATCTAGATTAATTACATAGAGGTTATTGAACAACAAACCGAATTACACATTCGCGCATATAAGCAAAAATGTTTTGGCAGCAAATTAAGTTTCCCTTGGGTCTAATCCTAAGCTCGCTGCTCCGAAACTGGTAACAATGCCAAATTAATTTAATTAATTATACCTACCAGGAAGGTCGATTGAAATTACTGGTTTGCTTTATATTAGACGTGTTTTACTGAAGAAGTGTGATAATGTTTAATCTATGTATAAATATTTTTGTGATATCGCAGCAATGTAAAATCTCTAAGCACAGATTAGATGTTAATTATAGGAATTGTGTACATTAAATATTTACACATCATAAACAAGTTTTGAGGGTTTTTATCGTCTTTGTTTTTTTTTTATTTATTTTTTTATGTTATATGGTAACGAGACGAGCTGGTCGTTTGCCTGATGGTAAGCATAACGCCGGCCCATAACAATTGCAGTGCCACCCAGAACTTTGAAACACAAAGGCCTGCGCGGCACTGCAGTGCGCTCGTTTCGTTACCCTGAAACATTAGGTATTAAGTCTCATAAGCGTACGTTTTACGTACATTATTTTAAATCGAACCATTTGCTTTGTGATTGAGTGATTACGGGTAGACATGATAAATTGTTAAAATATAAAACGGGCTAAACACACCACCCCTAACAACTCTTACCAGAAAAATCAACATGTTTATATTTATGCCTGTTTACGCAGAACCTTAATTTTATATTTCGTGGGAATTCACTGTAGCTACCGGAAAACGTTCGATGTAAGAAATTACCTGCACAAAACAGGAGTGTAATATTTTTAGGGTTCATGTATGTATGTATTTGAGTTTATTTATTCCACCACCATTTTAAATGCCTGAACAGATCTGGACGTATAGGGTATCGTTAGAATCCTTACATCATCCCTAGTGACATTGGCTAGAGCAGTCGTGTTTTTTGTTACTATTGTTACATAGACTTGTTTTAGAAGATATCTTCAAATGTAATTACAGATTTTAAATTAAAAAAAAAATTCGAAATATCTGTTACTGCAGATCAAAATATCTTCAAAAATTAAGAACAGTCTTCTAAGGACATGTCCCTGTAACTCCAATGGTATAGCTACACCTACGCTTACTGTCCCGCCTAAAAATACAGCCTATATAGTTAATAACTTCACTCTATAGGCTGAATTACACAAAAAGTTGCAAGTAAATGCCGCGATGAAGCGTACCGACCTAAATCATAAACTCAGCTAAAGTCCCTGTCCAACCAAATCGAAACTGTACTCTCGATTCGAATATTCCATTACTGACAACCGTCTTGAGCTGCATCCGTTTTCATGTTCCCGACGCTCAATAGGGTACCCGCACGTGCCAGCCACAGGGCAAACACAGGGTCAAGTGAAGAATTAGTAGGAAACGTTACTAGAAACTTTGCGATGCAATTTGCAGGTTTTTGGTTCTCGAGTTGGAACATATTGTTGTACGCCGGTTTGTCATTAGAAGATAATATTCGGAGCTATTTCACAATTTAATTATACTAACCAAATTTAAAGAGTCAAGCTAAAACCGTTTCAACGGCTTGAGAGATATAGTGTAAGTACTTCGGCCATTTAAAACTAGAGGGTGCTAGCCAACGGAGCACTAGTAAAAGTCCTTCCACCAAGCAATGGTTTCATTACAATATTTTACTCCACTAATTTTTCAGCCCGTTCGCGTTATAGGCAGGCTCACACACTCCCGCTGAACCATCATTTTTTCAAATCACAGTTGAATGTTGATAGGGGGTTCTCAAGTTTTGTTATGTGTTTTCTGTTTTTGATACCTATATCCGACATTTTAATAAATAAAATTCATTAATTTCGCTAAAGCTAACATAATTTTCTTGATACTTAAATAATTTCTTTAACCATTTAACACATGAGTTTTTTAAAACAATACTTTGGTCATGATCTGCTTTGGCGCTCAAGCCGGTTTAACACTATTTTTTAAATTTACTTTCATTTAGTTTGCTAGATTGTTGTGTGTAACGGATCCTTATTAGCTTACAAAATGGCTGGACTGTGGTAGAAAAGCGACACAGAGGAATTCCTGGGTCAGGGCATTTTGCAATATTCGTAGGCTCCTGTTTTGACGGTGAAACCCGAACATAATCTTATTTAATCCTCAGTAACCTAGTTGGATAAACGATTATGTACCTGAAATAGAGAAATGTGATTTGACTGTGTAATGGGGATTTCTGAAATTGAGCTACATAATATAGGTACTTGTTGTATTATGACTCAGCTAAAACGATTCTAGCAATATTTTTATGATAAGCGATATGCCTAAAAAATCTGTTAGCGTCACGACACATATCGGTAGTTTGTTGACGCCAAAAAACTTGCTAGTATCATCCATCGTTCATTGTCGAGCCCCGGTGACATCGCGGTCTCTCCCTCCTCTTTCCCATACGGGTACAATACCTAACGTACTCGCATGATAGATTGGGAAATAACATTATCTGAACGTACACATTGCACGATAACTTCGTAATGCGACTACGTGATAAGGTTTCGGCGAATCACGTCGTTTCGCCCGCTACTTTTTGCCCACTACATTTTGGGCACTACTATATGCCTATAATTTTTTGATATGTCCAGAGTGTAAGAGTGAAAAAGTAACCAAGTCACAAATTAAGATGTTAATCTTGGTTCTGTGGTGTAAAGAAAACTCTTTATGAAGACCTATAAAAAGATAGTCCAAATCTTCATTAAAGTCAAATAAATTTAATGTTCTTTAGTTACCTTTTACAAATCTGCCTTTATGAAAAACATCTTATTTTAAATGCTTCTCACGCCAAATCACTTGTCGCCTATTAATAAAAACAACTCAAATGTTTGCTAGTAAAATGGATCCATAAGGTTACTCTGATACTACTTCTAAAACTGTGGTCTAAATACTTTTCTTTGTAACTAAATAACACACTTTGAAACACAAGCGCTTCCGATACCAAAACTCACAAAGAGAGAATAAAAAACGTATGCGAAAATACGACAGCTAGAGACACGACACAACGGAATTCTAATGCTCGGGGACAAAACTACCGCTGGAGCTTACAGGGAATCTAGGATGCACAATAAAACCTGAATGGAATCTTTAACAATATTTTATGAGTAATTATATACGGGTTAGCCAGGGTGGTTAGTTTGGCGGCAAAGAATAATATCCGATTAAAGTTATTATATTATTACCAATCTACCTATACCAATATTATAAATTTAAAATCTCTATTCAATAATAAGTTAGTTTCCAGATCTTTAGTAAAAAAAAGTTTTATAAGCTGATATTATAGGTATCGATGTTGCTGTGATCTTGTGACACGTTTTTGTAAATGGCGAATGTAAAACTTTTAATGAGGTTCGGTTCATAAGCTCTGGTATCTTAAACAGTTTGCGTCTCCATAATCGTTTACTAAAGCTGCCAAGGAAGGCACAAATATTGTTCTAATTGTTACTCTAGAAAATTTCATTAAAGTTTTGAAATCATTGAAGCTTTCAATTCTGTTTAGATTTAGAGTTATTTTTTCTGAATATTTTATCTCGACCTGTAAATTACCGGAAGGTATCAGGAACGTCGGATTTGGCGTAACTTAAAGAATCTTAGACCAACTTTTTAATAATTATACTTCGCACTTAAACAAAAAAGTAATTTCTCCTAAATCTGTCTTCTCAATACTCAATTACTCAGTGCTACACGAGTCTAACGTTGGGCTAAAAGAGTTTCAAGCTTGTAAAAATTGTATAGTCTACGATGAAAAACTATGCAGTTGTAAAATGTCGTGCTTAATTGAGGTGAGTGGCTGAGACAAGTAGCTTTATATTCTCTTTGGATGAAAAGTCCGAGCGGTTGAATAATTTAAAAATTGCTTTTAAACCACCCTTGAGATATCCTACTCATGAAAAAAAGAATTATTAAAATCGGATGACAATAGGAGTGTTAAGACACCATATTTATATGATGTCAGTCAATTCGTTTTTTCATGAGAATCATATGACTAATTCGAAAAAACTGGAAATCCAAGGCAAGAAACGTTAAAAATGAGAGACAAACCCGGGCGTATCTTATACCTACAGAGCGTTAAAACGCCCCACATAATTGGGCAGAACATCTGACGTAACTATTGTTCTACGCGAGCCATAACTTTAACTTGCAGTTGGATAATAAAAAAAATTGTTAAATTCGTGAAATTTTTGGAAGCATTACATATTCATTGTGGAGATTGTATATTTTTGTGAATTTCATTTCTATTGCGTTAATATGATGTTCTTATACCTGTATAGCGACAATGGTTATGTACATTGTTATAGTAGTAGTAAAAAAAAATAATTATTATGTACCAATTAGCGGAGAAATCGAGTAAAAATCTCCTATTTTAAGAAGTCACTTAAAATTACCAAAATGCACGTATAAAGAGCTGAATGATTGAAATTACTGGAAGAAAATACTTTAGCATTAAGCCCTCTTTTCTTTGTGATATATAAATGACTAGCTTCTTTGACCCGCGTTCCCACAGGAACCATGTATTTTTCCGGGATAAAAAGTAGCCTATGTTACTCTCCGGCCCTTAAACTATATATATGCCAAAAATCACGTCCATCCGTTGCTCCGTTACTGCGTGAAAGAAGGACAAACCAACAAATCAACAAACAGACTTTCGCATTTATAATACTCGTATTAGTAGGAATAAATAAAGAATATTCAAAGATACGAGGGTCAGAGTGACAAGAAAAAAATAGCAGAACTATTTTTTAATATTTCACAATTGTAAGAACAGTACAAAAGGAATCCTTAATTCAATGCTAAAGCTCTAAGATTTTGATCTACATTCTTATTTCAAGGAGCAACTTTACCATTACCACAGCATAAGTACTATTACTGCCTAATTTCCACATAACGTTTATCTAGGAACAGTCGTATTTGCTGCATACGGATTACTCGTCAGCAAAGTGGCTGATATCTCTCGTCACACACGAGAGGGTGTCGACTGAATATACCGTATCCCCGACGTGCTTATCGTACCCGAAGACGCTATAGAAAGGTCCTTTCAAGATTTCAACCCTATACATTTTGGGAGTATTGAGATTTACGAGTACCCTTTTAGTGTTTGCGCAACCGACGTGATGAGCTCGTGACAAATTTCAACTTACTGGAAAGACGTTAGAGCTTTCTGGACTTGTCGGGAGGTTTAGATGGCTTTCATTTGTGATCTTTGGTTTTGTTTTTTCTCAAGGAAGGTTAGTGACAAGAAGGGCGGGCTGTAACAAAACATTGCCAAAACCTAAAAGTAGTATATCTGTAAAGTACCCACCCGAACCCATCTAAAATGGAACAAGGGGAAGGAAGTAGGAGAAGGAGGTCTAGTTTAGTGTTAACTCCGGATAGGCAATAATCCGTACTATAATAATTGCGAAAATGTGTTTATAGGTTTGTTGGTCAGTTGGTTTGTCCTTGGTTCACGCAGCAACGGACCCATATATCGTCGTGACTTTTGGTATAGATGTGGTTAATTGACCGGCGAGTAACATAGGCTACTATTTATCTTGGAAAAATGCACAGCCTCTGTGTGAACGTGGGTGAAACCGCGGGCCGAGCCAGTAAATAATATAATAAATAATAGTGAATTCGTGATTGTATTTAATATTTTACATGGCAAATATTAAATACAATCAAGATATTAATTTGTAATTTAAAAAATAAATCTGTAATTTGCACGCTATTTTATGGCAAACATCATGTACAGACCACATTACTTATGCAACATCTAATTTTTGTAATTACCTTGTTTTGAAGCAAATGAATGATTGATTAGATTGCGTTAATTTTTATATTGGGACTTCGAATTAAAGACTTTATTCATATGGGCCCCAAAAGGTAGCAAATTAAATACTAAAGTCTAGGTAACCGTTCCAATTATAAAATCGTTCGAAAAGAGACCAGAAATCTTGACAGTGGCGACGGTATTGACGGGTTTTACCAATCTATCCATAATATCGTAAAAAAATTACTGGATGCGTCCGAAGTCACACCACCAATCAAATGACTTCAAAATCTTATTGATATACCCGGTATGGTTTTTGTCAATGGTTGCTGACTGGGACCATGTTCCTATTAGTATTTCCTGATTTCTACAGGTAATTTTAGCCAAGGGTCAGCATCCAAGTAAATACAAGTGATCATTAAGAATTATTGAAACACAAAAAAGAAACTAAGGAAAATTATAAACCTTCATAAAAAGCCGCTCACGTGACATTGCCTTGGGTCAAGGGTCGCGATCAAGTAAATAAGTTATCATTAGGCATATAAACACATAAAAAAGGAACTAGCTAGGGAAAATTATAAACCTTCATAAAAGGCCACTTGCATGTCATTGCCTTGACAGCGTGTCCCCGATTCCGAAACGCCTAAGTAATGTGTCATCAAGGGCGCCGGGCTACAAGTGGTGCGCAAGGGCACAACTCACTCTTGACAGCTTGCCAACTATCGACCGCCTTGTCTGTCAATGTCAACAACCACTTGAATTAAACGCTACAGTTAATTTCTGACGACATTATTAGGTATACGATTATGGTCAACAACTTCAATAAGTAATTGGATAGTAGCATGCAATTTTGATTATTTATACCGAGTTTGTAAAATATACGTTCTATGTTCCTTTTTGTTTCGTAAAAGATTTTTATTTGGCTCGCACGCGACAATTCAAATCTGACCATTTAAAATAGATGACGTTTAATAAACTCTGCGGGATTATTCTCAAAAAGTCAAAACTTAATAATCTCTTACTTCAGACTTAAAATTTACGTATTTCCTGCAAACGATTTGCATTTTTTATGTTTCTCCTTTTTCGCGACTGTAATATTCGCTGCTGGAGTTATAAAACGTCATAAAACTTTGCAAAAGCCCCTCTTGTAATGAGATAGCGAAATCTGCTTCAAAGGCACCTTAAACTAAAAAAGTCGTGACAGCAATTAATGTTCGGAAATCAGTTTGAAATCGCATCCAAGGAAAATCAAACCCCCCCCCCATCCGTTGTAATGCCTCTCGACATTGATTGGGTCCTCCTAAATCGCATAGTGAGAAAAACTAGTTGAAGCGTGTCGAAAACTGCTCTCGAATAACTCGGCGTTTACATGCAGCTTAACAGCTCAGTTCATACTGACAAACGTCCAATCGTATGTTTAGACAGGAAATAACTGGGACCACGCTGGGAATAAAACTGCAATGCATTTTTCATAACATCCGCCTCATCCTTTGTAACATTTACTTCGAGAACGAGCCCGGCGAACTGGTTAAAATGCAAAGTTTCAAGATGGCATGTAAAACAGTGGGTGGAATGCGGTGTGATACTAAATCGACTTACTTTTTATTGTTAGGTTTCTATGAATTTCAAGTTTATTTTTCTTGGAACAATTCGTCTTTATTTTAACAAATATTTATCGCGATATCTCTGTCGTAGGTAATTATATTTTTGTTAGATATTATCACAAATATAAAAGCTCAAATCGCGAGGGACGATGCAACGTATATTTAATGACGATGTGATCTTCTGATCACCTTCATCTGATGTCACCTTCTGGTGACACGCTTATAGAAGGAAATGTCATATAGTCAAATCGTCATGACGCACGACCATTCGTTATGTATCCGAAGCGCTATAATGTTAAAATTTTATTATTTTTATTCTAATTGCACTAAAATTATGTTTCGTATTATATTATTGCTTTAAAAACGGTTTAAGTGTAACCGAATCTCAATAGATCAATACTACACACATCTTGCTTTCTCCTACCGACTAAGTACTAAGCGTTAAAGTAATTCGAAAGTTTTGTTAGTCAAACAATTTTTATCTTATTAGGTACCTATTCATTGTTTGAAAATAATTGTGATTCATTATAAACAAGAGACGATTCTCCGTTTCTTTAAATTACATTTTAAAGAAACGGAAAATCGTCTCTTGTGAATGCTTTGACATGAATTATTTTTATCCTTTTCAGTTAAAACGTTTTTACTGAATATTTTATTTATCTGATTGTCCTATCCGCGACCATTGACAGCGGTCGACATGCAAATTGTTATTGAGAGTGATGGTGGACTGGCTCTATATATACTTTTCCTATACGACACGTTATCGGATGCTTCGGGTTCATCAATCTTATGGAGCAACAGAACGATTTGCTTATAACTGACTTTAATAGTAACCTTTTTCAATTTGACCATCCCTTTATTAACAGATTACCAGCCATACGGCTACATCGACAATTCAGATATTAATTCGACTACCTATATAAGAAAATAGTTCTAGCTCCGAATTTTTTAGACATGTAAGTAAATATATAGAAAAATTAAGCTTTACATAAGTATATAAGTAAGTAATAGTCTAATAGTACCTGTATTAGAGAATAAGATAAAGGTACGAACCTACCTTACACAACAGTGTTTTTACAAGTGGTTTTTATAGAAGTCAAATAAGTATGCGTAACATAACAAACTGGAAAGTGTTTGCCTTTACCTGCTTCAAGATACAAGTGGAATAAATAAAGTGTTGAGGCAAAAATCCCCACAGAATAAGCGTACCTATATCGGAGTGGATGGAAGTAAGTCTATCGATGCGAGAAATCCGACAAATAAACATTTTATACCGGAGCTTATTCCAAATCGGTGTGGAGGTAGTAACGGCGATATTTGAAAGTTTCGTCGGAATATCGACGCTTTGAGATTATTTATTCTTCGATCCGTTAATATATTTTGCGAGGAATATCCCATCTTTACCTACTTAAGGCAAAGTAGTTCATAAAATTAGTGAACTATTGGGTCTTGAAAGTTATAGTTTTAGAGTGACGAGAGCGATGTAGTGTCGACATATACTTTAACATTCAAAACCGACTCCACTGCAATTGTTATTACCAGGTGTGATGCCGAACATCAGATAAGCGTCCAGCTCTATATTACAATATAATCACGCTTATTTAGGTACGCCTGAACACATGAAAAGAGTATTGTAAAATGGATTTCACCGACAAGTGTTATTTTTTGCTCAGCTAAGAGTGCATCACGACTTTACCTTTTTTATGTTATTTGGTAACGAGACGAGTTGGTCGTTTGCCTGATGGTAAGCATAACGCCGGCCCATAACAATTGCAGTGCCACCCAGAACTTTGAAACACAAAGGCCTGCGCGGCACTGCAGTGCGCTCGTTACGCTGAGACATTAGTTATTAAGTCTCATATGCCCAGTAATTTCACTGGATACTCTTCTCATCAAACCAGAACACAGTAATGCTTGCACACTACTGCTTGGCGGCAGACTTCACGAGCAAAGCGGTGGTAACAACCCAGACGGACACTCGCAGAAGAGTTAGTCCTCCCACTAACCTTCACCTAATCCATCATTACTGTAAAATTAACCTATTTAATTAATTCATATATATTTTACTAATGTTTAGTAGACTTTGTGGTCACACCAAATCGCTCAATAACGTACTGCCTCCTACATAATTATGTAGGATAAATATATGTCGCTAATCCGCTAATAACGTGTGCATCGCAAACAATCCTGTCATAGCTACAAAATGATTGAGCACACAAACTGAATCTGTTGGCTAGTCGGCTACTGATTGATCCATCGCTTTCAATGAAAATTCGATATTGTCCATTCGTA
Organism: Crocallis elinguaria; assembly: GCA_907269065.1. Lineage (NCBI taxonomy): Eukaryota > Metazoa > Arthropoda > Insecta > Lepidoptera > Geometridae > Crocallis > Crocallis elinguaria. Next base: position 11,251,233 of record OU026080.1, on the reverse strand, counting down.
TAGAACAGGACTTTATTCGTATAGGAAAGCTTTATCTCTCATATTAGTGAAAGAAATCTCAAACCTTCCTTCAGTGGGCGTTATTTTTTTCTTGCTGAGTTTAGTATTAGTTAGTGGTAGGACTAACTCTTCTGCGAGTGTCCGTCTGAGTTGTTACCACTGCTTTGCTCGTGCAGTCTGCCGCCAAGCAGTAATGTGCAAGCATTAATTTGTTCCGGTTTGATGAGCAGAGTATCCAGTTAAATTACTGGGCTTATGAGACTTAACACCTAATGTCTCAGGATAACGAGCGCACTGCAGTGCCGCGCAGGCCTTTGTGTTTTAAAGTTCTGATTGGCACTGCAATTGTTATGGGCCGGCGTTATGCTTACCATCAGGCAAATGACCAGCTCGTCTCGCTACCAAATATAACATAAAAAAAATATTTGAAATGAGAGAAAAAAAATAAGACCTGTTTATGTAGGTGATATAGCCTGGGTGAAACGATTCTGAGGTGAAATTAAGACACTATAATTTCCACTTTGTTTACCGAAGTGATATTAAAATATCGGCATTGGTCGAATGGAGACGAATGCGTAAAATGTCACACGGTAAAAATGACACAAAACATGTTAAACTACAGGTTTAAGAATTGATTAGCTAAATTATAAAAAGAGGGTTAAAAAAATAGCTGTATTTTTCTCATATATTCTTCTAATAACAAAAAAAACATTCATTTGACTTTAAAATATACTTCACATTTCAAGAACATTTCTCTTTCAAAATAAATTAAAGTTACCTATTTGAAAAAAAAACGGGGTCGACTATATTCTCATATTTAGATGCCGATATTGAAGTAGGTATACTACGGTACCTACATTGAATTTTTCGTCCTACCTATCAATGGAAGAAACGTAACCCTGTTTAAAATTCAACTTTTAATTACAATTCTGAGTGAATCACGATTCGCCTTGAGCTATAGGTGTCTGTGATTTGTCCCAAAAATTCAATTCTCCTTAAACTTTGTAACTTCCTTTAGCTTGAATTTCGTTTAACTTGACAATCAAATTAAAACCCAGGGAATAATATAATACATGATACATAATTATATAAACTATAATTATATATTTGACGGCTCCGTAGCTAAGTTGGTAGTAACCCTGCCTGCAAAGCGAGGGGTCCCGGGTTCGATTCCCGGCCGGGGCAGATTTTGTGTAAGCATGAAGTTTGTTATCGGGTATTGGATGTTTGTGATGTGTATCTGTGTGTGTCCATGCCACCTGCGACACCGGGAATCCTAGTGCGGGGGTATGAGTGTGTAAGCGTTTATGTTTATATTTAAATAGTGAAATGAATTATTACAAATAATATATCAATAATTAATGTAATAATATATAAGTATACAGTTATAAATAATATAATACACCCATATATTACGTTGTAAACGCTATTCTACAGATATATAACTTGTGTAATAACTTTTAAAACTGATTGAACATTGAACAAACACCCGGAATATTCTTCCTTTTCGGCCTGCATAGTTATTATTCAATATTACCTTTGTGACACAGATGTGACATTTTAACCAACTCCCCGTTACATTATGTACTTTCCATCTGTAATTTACCCTTTCTCTTTTCTCACTAAAAACAAATAGTCAAGTTCTCCCGAGCCCTACTGACTGCATAATAATGTACCTAAATGGAAACCAGCTGCACCGAATTGAAGGCTTTGGGTTCACAGGAAATATAAAGTTTGCGTGGAAACGTTAAATTTATCGCATTGTTCGAGGTTTCTCACGTGCTGTAATCTTCTGATTGAGAGCTCGATTAGGAACTGTACTCTCCAGCAGAGTGCACTGTGTGGTCCGTGTCGGACTTAGAACTTTCCCTCAGAGATTCCACTAACTATGATCTATTAGTCCACTTCAGTTATTTGCTCTTATGGTGACATAGGAGGAGTAATAATCCCTGTCAAAGTATTTTTCATGAACAACTGTGGGTACAATACTAATCTTTGGCACGATCTGAGGGCACAACATTAATGAATACCTGTAAGACACCCTGCCTACCCTGGACCATACAGGCAATCTACAGATCATCAAAATGAAACCACAGAGATAGCGTACCTATATACAGTTACATATCTAGATAGTGTTAGGTATTATTTAGATAATTCATTTCGGGTATATATAAAAACGCCATTTTAAACAAGCTCATTCACCCAGATTACATATATTGCATTGGATATAGGACAGCTTGAGAAACATCGCCAAAATACCAAGCCCATATTATATACCCGCTCTACTTGAGGTCCTTGGGTCCTTTACAAAACCTTTGAACCAGTTTCACACCACAGATATGTAATATATAAAGTCTGTGTTTCACACAAAAGTACCATCAGTAAATCGTCTACGATTAGATTTTTTTGTCTGTGCCGTCTCGTTGTAGTCTACTGAAATTGTTTTGTTTTAACGTTTTAGGCACTGGCTCCATTGCGAGCGATCTGGAGATCTGAGTTCACTGCACTTTACACAGCGAACGGCCGAGTTCTACGGTTCTGCAGTTTGTTTCCGGTCAGCTCTTCACATTTTACAACATTCTAAGAAAAAGAAAATTTGAAACCAGTGCATAAATGCACTGGTTTCAAATTCAATCCATTTACAATTAAGAGAACACGAGGGAGAGTTAATTCATCATTCTCTTCCTTAAGCTGCTCGATTTCTATATTTTCGGATATTGCGACAGAACTCTCACAGAACGTGCGTTCTCTTTGATCGCTGCGGTCTTACCGCTGTTGTGTGTGCATTCATCCAAGTGATTGCATACTTCACTGTGAACACAGACCGCAGAACTCAGAACTATAGAGCGCTCGCAGTGGGATCAGCGCCTTAAGGGGCAGAATCCGGTGCGCCGCTATCTCCCTCGCGCATCTCAACATTTTTGAAGATAAACAATCACTTAATATAATTATGAAAAATCGCATTCGGTGAAATTGCTGACAATGACATTACAAAGGTTACACAAAAATTTCATTTTGTCCCATTCAGGTTTTCAAACCTAAAAATGGGATTTTATGTTTTGCCCATTTTCATGTATGAAAACTTGATCGGATCAAAATGATACTTTTGCCGTACCTTTGTAATGTTAATGCCAGCAATTTCACCGAGTGCGATTTTTCATAACTATATTAAGTGATTATTTATCTTCAAAAATGCTAAGATGCGCGAGCGAGATAGCGGCGCGCCGGATTCTGTCCCTTAACACTTGGATAAAAAATCGGATAACTGACAAACAGTTGTCACCAAAGAGAATATAACGCTAGACTATTTTATCGAAATTTGGAAATAGTTCCTAGCATGTATAAACTTTTTTCTCCAAATGAATATTCATTAGACCCGTCACTCATGCTCTTTGCCATTAATGATTTCTGTTGGCAAAATAAACTACCTAACATGTACTAAAATATTACATATCTGTGGTACTAAACTTATATAATATGTGCTTATAATTATTACTCTTATATTACCTATACTCTTTGATATACTCTTTGACATGTACCTTACGTAGTATTTGTATTCTCTTTGCTAACCTCTAAAATAGAAATGATTTTATGAAATTATTACGGTAATATGTATACTAGTCTGTTATTATTACTCGGAAAGTTTTAGCTATGGAATAGTTTACTTTATTAATTTTGATATAAAACCGTGTAATGAAATCAAAACTGGAAGAGGGTTCAATTTAACATGACTCATTTACGAAAACAACGCAAACTTTCTCCAAGCTTTATTGATAAGGTGGTTGGATCTGTGTTTTGTGATGAAAGTTGTACCTAATTAACAAGCCTTGATAAAACATAGTGCCTATTATATTCACCTTATTAAGCCAGAATATGGCCAGAATCCAGAATGAAAATCTGCATTCCGAAATCACCCCTCTTGAAGATGCAAAATACGGAGGAAATCTACTGTCAATCAGTCGTGGCAAAATTTTTTATGACAGCGATCGATTTCTACTTCGCAGTAATTGGAAATTGCTTAATACTACTGGGATACATCTTTGGGAAATACATTGCCGACACCAGACTATGCTTTCTTGGTAGCTACCTCATTCTATGCGGACACATCGTGACCTTGTTATCCGATGTCTGCACACTAGTCGAGGATCTGATGTTCGTAAAACTTTATCCAAAAGATTTCTCAGCAAATAAGTTATTCGTCGTTGCAAATATCTTTTCAGTAATCGGCGAATTTCAAGAGTTTCTTAAGTCGCGTCGAAACATTCCATAATGTCATTAAAAATAGCTTCAAATGGTCGATATAATCGCTGTCCTGGAGGTCTACTTGCCGTACCTAGGACATTTTGTAATGGCGATGGGATACATTTGGGAACAGTTGGCAACGTTCGACTCTCCTGTACCTAGTGCCGTCGTGCTAATTGGTCACCTATGTGTACTCGCAGATCCTCGAACCCTCTCTCCTGAAAAACCTTGTGTTCTAGTAATTAATCTTATATTTTTAATCACCAACATCCTTGTGTTTCTTTATGACTTTGTAGTGGCATTAGAATACGATGTCCCCAGTACATCTGAAATGGATCCATACATGGGGTGAAAAAGCTTTAAAATATAAAGAATCTTCATTCGAATGGAGTTTAAGCAAAGAAAAGCATTCCCAGATTCATTGCTGCAAAGTGAATAAATAAATCTTCTATGTTGTGAATGGCTTCAGCGAGATGACACGCAGTATAATTCACCTGAAGCGAGGTCGTTTGCAGCCACAGGTCAAATTATGAAGTAATAAATAAACCCTTTATAACAGATAATTAATCACGGAGGGTTTAGTTATAAGAGAATTTTAATTGACTACGTGATAATGGTGTAAGAAAATTCGAAACTCGCTTCCTAGACTGACTAAGCAAACTTCTAGAGAGTGTCGCTTGAAAAATAAAGTGCCTTCAGGAATAAAATGCTTTTATTTTCGCTCTTTTAATTTTATATGGATGAGATCTGGTTCCTAATTCAGACTGTAAAAAGTACCTTTGTTAACCTAATTATCAATGAATGAATAAATTCATATTTTAGTTTCGACATCTATGTTCTGTGGTTTCGACAAACAAAACTGAAAAAAATTATAAATTATACCAACTAGCAATTTCTTGTTTTTCGATACAAGTAGGTAGGTATATATACAATATCGTAATGTTTGTAACACCTAACATGTATAAGAATATATGACTGTAATACTTATAGTTTTGTCTGTGTTGAGGATAGCAGAGATTAGTTAGTGTGACATAAAATTGACATTGATAGCTGTCAATAAATTGACAGCTGTCAATAAAGTTTTATATTGACAAGTTGATTTAATTTGACAGATCGGTTTGACGGTTCCTGTGGGAACGCGGGTGAAAACCGCGGGCAGAAGTAGTTATATAAGGTACTGATGAGTCTCGAACACAATTCATCTTTAAATTAATGATTAGTCAAAGAAACGCCAGGCGTAGGCAGATACGGTACAAAATCAAGGGTCCTATCGAGACCTGAGTTGTCAATTTGGCACATTTTGTAACCAGCAAAGGGCTCTTCTAACTTCGAGGGCTCTCGCCGCTACCAACGAGAGCTCAAAACGTCTTTTGTCCTTCCAGAAAGAAAAAACTGAAGGTCACTCGATTCGTTACACCACCTGAAGTTTCAACCTCAAACATTTTAGGTCATCGTTTGGCGTGAACGGTTACAGAAAAGTGTTTTGTCTAGGACGCTATGTCAGAAGCCTTCGGGCAGCTTAAGATTTCTGACACTAGTGCATGGCTGACCACATGCGACTCAATTAATAATAATATGTAGGTACTTGATCTAACAGGAAACTGTGTCGGATAACTCATGGTTGCAAATAATTGCGGGAAAGTAGTTCGGATTAGAGGCTTTCATCACATTACGGACTTAGCCAAATTAATGGTTGTCATAAATGTATTAGGTATCTAAGAGGCGTCGACAGCTGTATTACCCACAGTAACTTGGCAGAATATAGGACAACATTTCTGCGTTGTCTTGTCAACACTCAAACAAACAACGAAATAAAGGATCTCGAAATAAAAAGTCTGCTTTTAATAATATGGTCTAATACAAATTTAGTGAAGAAGCACAGGACTATATACCTACCTGTAAAAAACATCGTTGAATTGGATTCTTCCAGTTTGTCACATGTCCCTCCAGGGGGACAAACAGGAAAAAAAAGTTCGATTTGTCTCGCTTTACCTACTATTTTTTTTGCCTCAAGGTTACGTTTGACCACTACCTCACTTAACCCGTGAAGAACTGATGAAAGATGGTAAGCATGCTCAACCAAAGAATAAATCTGGCTCTCAGGTGCAGCTCCCACTACACGCTGAAAAGTTGCTTGTAAATCAAATAAATGTTTACCACATTTACGTATAAATATTTAAGTTGAATTGATCGTTTATTAAAATCAATCAACCTGCAAATGACCGAGTGTGTCCGAGCGGGAACTTGTGCGACTTTGAATCCGACGCACCATGGCTCGAATCTCGCGAGCCGAAAGCAGTTCACAACCACAACTTACCTATAAGTATCTTGATATGATTTATATGCGGATTTATCACACTCGCTCTAAAACGGTGAAGTAAAACAACGGATGTAAACCCGCATGAGAAGAACCATATAATTCGAGGACATGTGACATCTACCACGCCGCACTGGGCCTGCGTGCAGTCGGATTGTGGTCCACACTCTCTGAGAAAAGGCCGGTATCCCAGCAGTGGTAGCGTAATAAGGCTGATGATGAACCTTCAATATCTACCCAAGCCATTACCAGTATATATCTACCTAAGCCAATAATAAGAAATAATTTGGCTTTACCGCCCCCCACATAGAATAAGATTAGAACCTCCAAATAACATTTTCTACAAATATGATTTGCAAATTTTAACACACCCAGCTTCACCCCTATCCGTGTTGACATTACCACTATGAAGACGATGTTTTCCTCTATCTCTCCATGTATATATGTCACTTCGTCAACCAGGCGGATTTAATACATAACCCATACTTATATAATAAATGCGAAAGTGTGTTTGTACGTTGGTTAGTTTGTCCTTCTTTCACGCAGCAACTGAGCAACGAATCGACGTGATTTTATGCATAAATTTACCTAGTTTATGGACCGGAGAGTAACATAGGCTACTTTTTATACCGCAAAAATGCACGGTACCATCGCGAGTGAAATCGCGGGCAGAAACTAGTTATATATTAATTCAGTTTTAAATAATCATTTTTGTTTCTCCATATTACAAAATTTTTTATGGTGCAATAAAGTAGGTATATAAAAATATTTTTTATTGCGTATAAACAAATCGTACCGTCTCCTGTTGCCATCTCCCGACACGAAACAATGATAGAAAATCCTAACAATGATAGAGCAAAAAAGTACGCGCCCAAAACTAGCTACAAAAACGAAGTTCCTAAACAAAAGTTCGTCTGCGGACGCGGTGATACGAACTGTACCTAATGGAACTAAGTATCTACTTGTCGTATCTCTCCATTTGTCGCGCGTTAGACCACTGAATACGTAGGCTGCCAGTCACAGTTCACAGTGTAAGACAGTAGGTAGATATACTAAAAGCTAAAACACATTATAGAGCAATAAATGTTTTCAGATTTTCGTGATCACTTGAACTGAAAATTTAATTTAAGGATGTTTATTGTTTATAGTGCATGTTTCACATTACAAGTCCACAGCTACATGTGACTACGAATTCAAGTTATTCGAAATGTTGGTTTTTTTATACTGTTTGATAACAAGACGAGCCGGTCGTTTGCCTGATGGTGAGCATAACGCCAGCCTATAACAATTGCAGTGCCACTCAGAACTTTGAAACACAAAGTCCTGCGCGGTACTGCAGATACGCTCATTACCCTGAGACATTAAACATCAAGTCTCATAAGCCCAGTAATTTCACTGGCTACTTTGCTCATCAAACCGGTAATGCTTGCACATTATTTCTTGGCGCCAAACTTCATGAGCAAAGCGGTGGTACCCATCCAGACAGACACTTGCAGAAGAGTTAGTCCTACCACTAACAAAAAACCAGGATAAAACTATCCTCTGTCTTTTAAACTATGTCTATGCAGAAAATTACATCGATCCGTTGCTCAGTTGTTTCGTGAAATAAGTTTTTTGTGTAAAAATATATTATTTTATAGTTAGTCCTACCACCACTACCGCTACTTTATCACTAGTTAGAAGCTAGTAAACTATAAACTTTACCTACTGTAATTGTGATCAATGATCAATCAGTATTTTTTTTCTTATACTTTTGTACTGACCGTGTCTTACAAACGCTCTAAGTATGAACTCAAGAGTTCAAAGTAAACATAGAGCACATCTACAGTAGTAAACGAGTTTAGGTACGGGCTAGCCACATTAGCATTATGTCCCTGCTTCCAGCTACCACTCGCCGCAGTAACTTACCATCTTGTCGTGACTCGGCGCAAGTTTTAACTCAATAGATTATTGTGAGACGCAAACTAAATCTGAGACGCTGAAGTATAAATAATCTAATATTACTTGGTGTCGAGCTAGGTGCTTCTTTTTAAAATGTTAATGATCTGAAGTTTTCTACAAAATATAAAAATAAGACGCTAAATTATAAAGGTTTAGGAGTATTCGGAGACGACAATTATAGTCTTATGTAGACAATAGTTTTAGTCGGTATGGTCTTTATCCCACGGTTTCATCCGCATGAAAATTTCCACTGGAACCGTTCATTTTTCCGGGGAATAAATATCCTAATGTAATATTTCCGGTGCGTAAACTAAAGGATGTCTCAGTAATAACTTGAATTTGGAATCCCTCGCCGTTGAGTCAGCCATATTTGGTAAATGTTTAATTAATATAATACGACATTATATTAATTACAAATATAACCAACACATTTGTATTGATATTGAAAACCCTTTTATAAAAATAGGGAAAATTTAGCTTTTTCTGATCACATATTTCTGTAGATAACAACAACACCGATATTGACGAAATTTGAAATGTATAGATAGTTTAGATTCTGGAATAAGACATAGGCTAAAAAAAAGATATCACGCAGGCAAAGCCGCAGGCAGAAGCTACTTTACTATTACTTTTAATTATATTATTTTATTTTTTTTAATTGAACAATTATGAATAAAATGTTTATCTGTTTATCTGTTTTTAATGTTTTTTACTGTGAGCTGTAAGTAATAAATATTATCAATAAACAAATGGGTATAAAAAACACCGGGAAACGGTGTTTTTTTATACTACTACCTACTACTGCTAACTACCTCAGCCTTTTTGGATAGCAGTAAAAAATTAAAATAGATCCAGTAGGTATGTCAGTATTTTAATTGTCATTCATATACCAGTTTCTAGAATGATATATTTTTATGCTCATAAAAATCCTAAGTAGGTATATTTTTAAGTCAGACCGGGAAAACCTCGAGCCTGTCTAAATGCGACAAACACATTTAGGTAGATCGTATTACAAAACCACCGAAAGAGAAAAATAATATTTCCGCTATTTCTTGAATCGTTCGAAGTCGTTAAGCTCGAAACATCGATATGACTCACTTTGATTTCTGAATGGAAGCGAAAAAGAAAATATGACTGAATTAAGGTAAACGCTTTGACGGTTAGAACTTAATTATGTATGCTTATGAGACGCGTAAGAACAGGCTTAATTTTGAACAATTGCGGTAATTACGTAAGTATATATTTTTTTACTATCTCATCCCAACCTCATTGACCAATATTGGGCAAAAGTGCTTAACTTGCATGGGAGAGCGGTTGTCGCAAAAAAAAAACAATAAACCAAAAACGCGAAACCTGATGTAAAAGAAAGTAAACGATACAAACGACTGCTACATATTCAGTCACTATGGGTTGCTTATGCTACTGAAGGAACACTAATTAAGGCACCACGTCGTAAGAATGCAATTTTTCCATTCGAAATATTCACAACGCACAAAAACATCGACGAGAAACGAAAGCTGCTATAAAATTAATTCTCCAGAAATTATTGAAAGAGAACGCACCAAAAGAAAATCTGAAGAGCTCCGGAAATATAATTATCTTCTTCAATTAAGCCTTAAAAGCGCAGCAGAACTATGATGCCCGTCAAGCCAGCTGTTTTGCAGACAAATTAGTCGTCCAGAATAGCTACGAACTAATTTTCATTAATGCCTCTACGGAAATAGGGTTGCACTGCATCCGTGCTTTTTCTCGCAAATAATTCAACAAATGGGTCCGTCAACCGGGCGTTTTTGACAGAAGCAAACACCTAACAAATGACAGTCGTGTGGTAGTAGCGTTTACAGGTGTGACGTGAGGAAAATAGCATTAGAGGCAGCCCTAAAGGCCAACGTTATTGTCGCATTCAAATCCCTTCACATAAAACTTTATTCCCCCTGCGTGAATTATTTAGATCCTAATGGATTTAAACCGTTTATATTTTAATTTTTATGATTAGTCTACTCCAATTTTTTGTTGTCCGATGTGAAGAAGTTTTTCCATCAATCAAACTCCCTTGTTAGAAGTTTCGATTATAAAGTTGAATTCTGAACTTTTCTTGCGCAGTAGTACGTATACATTTTAGTTAGTAGGTATCTATTATTTTAACTTTTTTCACATTCATTTTTCATTCATTTTATTATTAAAGTACCTACTACACCTATTTTAGGTTTGATTATGTTCACTACTTTTGGCCACATGATTAGGTGAATTTGTCATAAAAGCCGCGTGTAAAAAAGCGGATGCATAGTTATTATTATTTAGTCTATTGGTATCTATAGCACTGTATTTTTAGCATTCCATAAGTATTTTTGGGTGTGAGTTTGTGCGCAAACCATGACAAAAATGCGTCAAGAATAGGTAGTCATGATAATGACATGCCTTTTAAAAAAATGTAAAACCGTCTTCCATCGCATTTTCTTCGGAGTTGATATTCATATCTTTAACAAATTAAATTGGACATTTACGTTACTTTAACCGTACTATTTTTGGCAATATTGCAAACACCTAATTGATTTTCGATTCATACTCAAAGCTAGTCATGCATCCAATTCATCCTGTTCCGAATTCGGGCCACGCTGAAAGGACCCCAGATTAGAAACGTAGCGTAGGAAGGACTGCAATCAACTCAACTCATATCGAGACGCAATCATTGAATGTCAACCGGCAATTAGGGACGCATCCATTTCTATCCTAATACAAGCAACAAGATTGATTTTCGTATCAGAATATTTGTATGAATATTTACTTATTCCATTTCAGTAAATCTCTCATGGAGATTTATTTAAATGTAGTCCAGAGTGTCGAAATTCGGCAGTAGAGCGGTGTAGGGAATTAAACGAAATACCTTCCGGTAGCAAAGGCCTCACGGCTCTTCTATTATACCAGATTAGTGGACGCTTCGAGTTTACAGTTACCGAAATGAAATCAGGGAATAAAAAGAAAGAATTTATAAATAGACGTTGTTACCCATTCATGAATAAATATCAACTCCACATTGCAAATCTATTAAGGCCCGCGGGTAAAGCAGAAAAAAGCGGTAGCATGGCTCTTTGCCAAGTCTACCGTCGTCTTATAAGATACCTATCTACCTGAGTAGTGGAATAAATGACTTCGAACCAACCCTTGAAGCGAGTCGTGTTGTTTTATTTAAGCAATTAGAAACAACTTTGTACGGATATATTTTTTATTCCCTATATTATATACTCGTATGTTGCGGACGCGGGCCACTGGCGCCCAACGTGGGGCGCGAAGTGATGAGGAAGCATAGCACCGTTACAATGTTAGCGTTTAACCAGTTCATTCTTTTTTTCTTTTAGCTTCAATCAAGGCGAGTCTAAGTTTGGCGAGTACCATACCCAAAACACTAAATATACGCATTTTGGAAATGATGTGTGTTTTTTGTGCAGATGTGCAGCTGACGTGAAGGGAGCAATCTACTTGACGACTGAAAATGGAACGTTTCCAATAACGCTGGCGTCCCTCAAATCCCCGGACACTACACAACCACACACTGCAAAGATTTTGTCTGCGACCGCTAAAAATTTTTCGCAAACGGATCAAGACTACTGGGGAGACGGCTCCGACGAAATGTTATTTTCCAATTACGTCAACTCGAGCTACGACGACGTTGATGCAACCTACATGTGGAAAAGCAAGAGGAGCATCAACGATGCAGTCTCTAAAAATATTACATTAGTGTTGGAAAACCTTCTTAAAAATTATGAGAACTCTCAACTCCCCACTCACGGGAAAGGTGAGACCGGGATCGATTCTATCGACGCTCGAGTGTCATCATGAGGGTGCTTAAGTGTGATCGTTTATTTGTTTTTCAGGATACCCCACTGTGGTTCAAACAAATATTTTAATAAGGAGTATGGGACCGGTGTCTGAACTTGACATGGTAGGTTTTTCTCTAATATCCGATCCAGACCTGTCCCTATATTTTCTTTAGAGAAAATAAAATTGTATTTTATTTCCCTTAGGATTATTCGATGGACTGCTACTTCAGACAGTATTGGCGTGACACACGACTGTCATTCTTCGGTCCCATCCGCTCTTTATCCCTTTCTATCAAGATGCTCGAAAGGATTTGGAGGCCAGACACCTACTTTTACAACGGCAAACATTCCTACGTACACACTATTACGGTGCCAAACAAATTGTTGAGGATCAGTCAGCATGGTGACATTTTGTACTCAATGAGGTAAAAAAAATTTAGAAAACTGTATCTAAGTAGTCGTGACGCTTGAACCCATATCGTGTACGTCACACCATAGTCTTAGCTGTTAAAATAATTAGGTATAGACATTATTATCTTGATTCTCATAGCTCATTGCATGCTTAAATGCTTCTCGTGTACCGAAGAGTTAAGATAAATTATTTCGATGAAACAATTTTGAGTACGTCTCGCGCTGAGCGGTTCATAAATTTCATAGCTGCTATACAACCATCGCAGGCAGCGTTTTTAATTGGCTGAGTGAAAAATTGCGCGGTCCGATTACGTCGATTTATTCATTCAACGTAAATTGCCATGGAGATTCTAAATTGGAAGGATCACTTATAGAAAGTAATCGTTTCGAAACATTTAGACATTATTTTGAGCGTCTAGTTGATAGTTATTGTCTGGGGGCATTCATGTGGCAAAGCCCATTAATAGGTTCTACAGTTTTTGCCAAACTTCGATGTACCTACTGTCGAGTGATCGATGATTGGTTGTTATTCTATAACCAAAGCAATCTATGAATGTTAGATTTTTTTTCTTTATTCATTAGATATCCAATAGGTAAGTATCCATTTGTTATTAACAAAGTTCAGAGGCCTATTTAAGTTAATCAGCGTGTAATTAGAATTAAACTTTCAAAATACTTTATTAAATTCAAAATATGCCTCAGGGGAGTGCCCTGGAGCATGTGAATTTAGTCAAGTATTTTGAAATTTGAATGAAACAAATGTAGATTCGGAAAAGAGCCCGAGTCGATTGGTACATGAAGCGTCGCCTGCTAATCGGTTTAGTATGGCCGGATTGATCGCACAGCTTCGTAAAAGCTAACTGAATAAATTTGAGTTCGTTTTCGCTGGAAATCTATCTTCACAGTTGATCGTGCTAAGTTTCATGACAATCAAGCAAAGTCTAAAGATTTAGTAGGTACCTATATGCAACGAAATTGTGCCATCTTGTGTTTATTGATACCTAGGAACCTATTCCCCTCTTTCAAAAAAGGACCTAAGGGCTTCACCAAACTCAATAAAATAAACATGAAGAAATACGAGCATTTTCACTACTTTACATTTTACTAGGGCATAACAAACGAGTAGGTACTTCAAATCGTTACACACTTCTGTTCTAGACGTAGGTACCTACCTACGTAGCGTGCCTATGCCCTGCCCTGCAAATTTTTCCACACTTATGACATTTGGACAGTAAATTTATCTACATTTGATGACATCTTACCGTGACCATGACATCATGAAATAAATTTGTAGGTATTTACCTACGTCACAAATATGAAAATCTGAAATCTTCTGTTTTTGTGACAAATGATGTTACAAATGTGGACGAGTCTTAAGGGACATAAACCCTCGAAATGATCAATTGAAGCCATTTGAAGCCATATAAATGCAAGACATCCATTTGTACCTTTTGCGTAGAATACGAAATAGTAGACCTTTGGAGCTTTGTAACGATGTTTGTATTCATTACAGATTGACGATTAAAGCAAAGTGTCCTATGGAGTTGCGCAATTTCCCAATGGATCGGCAGTCTTGTCCTTTGATCTTGGGGAGTTGTAAGTTATCTTTTTATGCAGATGCATTTTTTGTACGTCATTGGTAAGTGAGTAGAGCAAGCAGTAGTTCTACTGCAAGAATATGCAGTGCCGCATAACTCATTATAACAAAGTCTTGTGCGGCACTTTTTAACCGACTTCCAAAAAAGGAGAAGGTTCTCAATTCGGTGTGTATTTTTTTTAATGTTTGTTTCCTATGATCTCCGTCATTGATAAACCGATTTTTTTTGGATTATTTTTTTATTTGAAAGTAAGTATACTTTCAAATTGGCCCCATAGAAATGTCATCAAAATCAGTTCAGTAGTTTGTCACTGAAGTCGATCAGTCACTTTTTCAAAGCAATTTCACTTGTTTTTTTTTTCACCTGATATTAAATGACGATGTGGTCGAGGGTGATGGTCAGAACGCTAAACCTAGAATCAAAATGGTAACCAGTCGTCAAATAAAGAAAAATCTCGCTACGCAACCGTGTTGCCGGAGAAGATATTCTAATTCGGCAGTCAACCTCACTAGCACTTAGCAATCATCGCTTCAAACGTAATGTTTTATTCCTAGAACATTAGTTACACTGACTACTTTTGCTCTATCTCAAAGTAGAATGTAACCAAGTATATGAATTTATTAAAATGTAGGTATGTAACTAATCGTTTAAATATAAGGCTAAGCTTAGAATAAGCTGTGAATTCAGAAGAGAAAAATTATACTGTCATATTATTTGGTTTTAAATTATGAAAATTATATTCAAGCCCATTTATCTTCTTAAGTAAGCTCCAGAAAACTTAAGACCTCTCCCGGCGTCGTTGATAGGTTGATAGAGTTAATTATATTATGTATAGGTAAACCGACAAAATATTTTTATCTCGTTGCACAGAATAGGTAGTACAAGAACCCGTTGCGAGAATCGCACCCGTAATCGTAATGGGCTAAAGATGTGAGTGCTGTAAAAATGCGCTAATTTCTATTGTCGGTAAGTTATTAGGACCTTGCCCTTGGTCCATATAGGTACACATAAAACTTCAGAGCCTACGTAGTTCACAAGCTACCTCTAGAGATAAATAAATAATAAATCAAGAACTAGGTATCTTCATTATATGTAGGGAATTAAGAAATAGGTACCGATCTTCCCTATGTCTAGGGAATTAAGAAGTAGGTATCTTCTCTATATCTAGAGAAACAACAGCTATTCGGTGACTACCTACTTCTTTATGTTTGGTACCTACACATAAACAAACTATGGGATCGTTAATTGTTGTTTATTTATTTCTCTTTTAATTAATTAATTACTCTGACCAACAGATGCTTACTCCAACCAGCAACTGGTGTACCAATGGCAGAACTCTCAGAGCGTCAACTTCGTGCCCGGCATGACGCTCTCGCAGTTCGATCTCATCAGCTATCCTTATAGGAACTTCACATTTACAAGGCGGGAAGGTAAACTTTATCATATTGGCAGATATGACTCTTAATTTAAAATGGTTGCCGGTTTGTCCTCTTGATAGGGTATCATTTGACCACTTAGTGGGTGCGATTCCAGAGTGAAAATTAAAATTAAGAGATGCCATCTTTCTTGCACTTCTTTTAACGTATGAAAAGGATTTTGTTTTAACGTAATGCCACGGAATATCTGTTTGCATTACATATAGCTACGTACGTAGGCTTTAAAATTAAATACGAAACGTAGGTAAGAGTTTTTTCAGATCTGATTTAACTTAACGAGCTTACATAATAATAGAGGCATAGAGTAGGTATAAAGGAATGCCAAATCTAGTTTTCCTACAACACTTACTATAAAATGTCTTATTACCTTATACAAACTCTCAAAGTACGAGTAGACTACAAGTTAATTACGACACAAAATAATGCATTAACATATTAATATACGTCTTATATAATGGTCACAAAGAAACTGCCAAACAAAAGAAAAAAGGCACCGACATAGCTACTTCTATTATAGGAAACAAAAGACATGCGTAAGTATGTACCTACTTATGTCGGCATTTAGCAACTTACTACAAAGAAGTTATATTCATTTAGGAAGAAAGTTTGTCGGGAGCAAACACGAGTAACCTCTCTTTATTACAGTGCCTATACAAACAAATATATTTCTGGGTGGTTCTTGATTAATATCCCTTCACTTTCCCATGACCTTGCTATCCGCCGGAGTCCTCAATAGAATCTCATCAACTTTATGTTGTCTGGGTCTGTGGCACCTATGTGTGGCGATCTGTTTGGTAGTAGGTCCTGTTTAGTCCTGTACAAATTCAAAATTCAAATTCAAAAGTCTTTATTCAAATAGGCCCCAAAGGAGCACTTATGAAAGTTAAAATGACTCTAACAGCGGGCCTCTGCAACATTCATCTACCCGAATCACAGACTAAAACTAATGCTGTCTTTATCAGAACATAATAAATGACAAAGACACCAACAGACCCAATCCGTGCTCAAAGTCAACGAACCTTCCAGAAACCCACCGTGCCCGTTCCAAATTGGTATAGGCCGAGCAAGAAGAAAGGCAAGAAACTCGTCACGGCATACGTACATACGTACCTACTTAGTATTTTAATAAGTTTTTGAAAATATGTACAACCTGTTATCATACAGGCACCTAAAAAGCCCATACTCGCTACTGAGAGCTTATAAGCTCTCGTTCATTGTGTGTATATTATTAAGAAAATCAAATTGAAGGTATACATATTTTCAATAAAACCCACTTTGAAAAACAGCTAATAGAAAAGGCAGCGAACGAATTTTCGCAATCTACCTCCAATCTCATAAGTTTCATAACAAAGCTCTCACCTCTAGGCTCTACTAATCACAACCGAGCACTGGCCGGCTCTATCCGCTTACCGCTTAATGTGATCCCTACGAACGAACACACATCTGGATAGAGCCCAGTATAGTACATACTGTATTTCATAACAAACTTCAGTAGGAAGTTATATACCCTCTCAACCGCGTAATTCGAACACCACTCAAGCGTAAATTACTCCGCCCAATCACTTATTTACCAAACACGATCACTCGTTTAGCACTTTTATCTTAAATTGCCTCCCAATATAGACTGAAGTGCTTTTTATAAATATGATTTGCCTTTTTTCGTGTCGAGGCGAATACGAAGTAATGTCAAGCGAAAACCAGCGCTCGGAGTTGACACGAATCGGCTTTTACGCATCGGAGAATTTACATTTACTCGAATAGCCTGGAGATGTGTGGCAGTGTTCCTAAATGGTCATTGGCTGTTTTCGAGGGAACATCCTCGTAGGCTCGTAGTGACGTTCGTAGGTATGTCGTGTGAAATAGCAAAGCTTACAGTGGAACTGAATTGGGCTAATACGGAACAGGAACTCAGAGTAGTCTGACCGGCTTAGCTGATGAGGCGAAAACTATGGTAATTTATAGTGCTACTCGTATAAAATAACTCGGACATGATAGAATTAATTTCTCGTGTTCATTATCAATTATTTTCTATTGGCTAATATTAATTCAAATTCAGAGATAACAATTAAATTATTAAATCATTTTGTGTCTGGTATACCTAGTACCTAATTAGCTGTAGATATGTGGGTAGATAGCTTTACGTATAATTAAAATAGAGAAAAAAAATTGTTTTCCTTATAACTTAACCTTAACTGGTAGCGCAATTTTAAATCGCAGATTTTCATGGAGTTTTCATAAGAAGCCTATTAGTAAGATACTTTACTAGTAGGTATACAGAATGATCTATCAGGAAGGGTCAGTGGGGGAAGTCTGAAACTATAAGAGGTAGAAAAATTTGTTCTTAGGAACCATATCGTCGATTTTAGAATTATTGTATCACTCGTGTTTTGTTGTTGCATTGTGTCACTCGTATTTTTTGTTTTAAATTATGTACTATTTGATTTGTACTTCTTCGCGTAGAGACCAATCTTTCTTTTCTATTGTAGGCGATTTCTCTGTACTCCAAGTATCGTTCAATCTTCAGAGACACACTGGGTATTTCCTCATACAAGTTTATGTACCGTGTATCCTCATCGTCGTACTTTCTTGGGTGTCCTTTTGGATCCATCGAGAGGTAAGCAATATAGAATTAATTACGTCAACTTTCAAAAACAGTTTAGACGTTTTATAATAAATCTAGATGTTGAATCCTTATATATAGGTACTTTATTTGTTTCACAGGCGACTTCAGACCGTGTCGGCTTGGGAATAACTACTGTGCTAACACTTTCGACCATAAGCTTGGATTCACGAACGGACCTGCCGAAAGTGAGATACGCCACAGCTCTAGACTGGTTCCTACTGATGAGTTTCTTCTATTGCATCGCTACTTTGCTTGAATTTGCTGGTGTACATTATTTTACAAAGGTGAGAGAATTAATCCGTCAATTGTGAAACCTTGTACTCCGATTTCAGTTTTCAATGACTACTTTGGCCAACAAACCGGAGTCCTATCATACCACGGGGCAAGGAACACGTGCCGCGTGGTAGCCTGATTCATCGCCTTTACGATTCGCTAACAGAGAAATTGTTTCTCACAGATAAAACATATTTCTTGAAGGTTCAGAACTTATGACAAACTGAATGTTATTTTTAATAATTGGATGTATGTTGTACCTACCTACTATTATTCCTGAATATACCTACTGAAACTCATGCTTAGGTAGGTATAGGTGCGTACTAACTTTTCAATGAAGTTTTCACGTGATAGCAAATAGGTAAGTAATAATTATTGTTAGTAGAGTAGACAAGGGTACCATTTTGATAAAAAAAACTAATACTTATGTCGGAATGTGATGTCGAGATGTCGAATGACGATAACGACCTCAGGAAATCGTAAACCATGACCTTATTAAACAGTAAATAATATAACTATACTATTATAACTATGTACTATATTATAAAATGTACAATATTTATTTTCATTACCTACGCAGACGCACCCTATTTTAATAACAGCCCAAATACTTATCAGGTTGGTTCCGGAGAGATCGTGATTGATGACTCCGAATGGGAGGAGCTAATAGAAGAAGTGGGAGGAGATACTTACGCGGCAAAGGAACTGGCCGTGCGCAGGCGCAGCTCCGCTCGCTCTGCTAGCAATTACGTGAGTACATACCGTAAAAAAATATATGATAACAAGAACTAAAATTAAAATTACAAGAGCGTCCATAAATTATTTATCTAACACATAAAAGCAATACTACTACGATTATAATATTTGAACGTCTTTAAGCCAATTATGTACCCTAGTTATAAATTTTACTAATTCACCACAATTATCAATTTCAGAACTTCTCTCTCCCATTCCAAAGTGACTGCGGAGACCCTGGCCGAGCCCAACCTCCAGAGAACTCAGCAGTCAGGCTGACCATGGAGCGGACCACGCAGACTGAAACCAGGGTGCCGCGGTGGAGGCAGTTATTGTACTGCTTGGCGGGAGACGACCACTACAGGCGCAAGAGGCAAATTGAAGCCGGTAAGTAAAATAGCAAAGAATACAATCAAACTCTTAGACGCCTGGTACAATCTTCTGAGCACAATGCAGTACGCTTGAGAGCCCCATACACGAGCGCTCCAATCCACAACATTCCTCGACGTTCTAAAAACCGCCCCTGTGTGGGAAATCTCAGATGAATTACGTGGAGCGATAGGTTTGGATATCCAAACATTCCAAAAGCAACGTTCCAACTCAACGTGTGTGGCCGATACAACGATCCATTTCGCGCTCAGTTGGCAATAACCGAGCCGCAGAATGACCGAAAAATCGAACAATAGCGCTCCTGGAATGGAGTAACAGTCTGTGTGTCTGTGTGCTCGAAATTGGACCATCGTTCCACTCAGTGCACTACGCGCGGAGCGATGGATTTGGAGAGATCGTGAACTTTTTCAAAAATTTTGATGGTGTACCTTTTTAGCTACATCATCCCACGCTGTGATCCCACGTAGAATCTTGGGGCTCTTTCTAGTCCTTTACAATCCGTTTATGTGTTCACAGGGCGGCAAGGTCACATCAACAGCGTTTCACACATAGACAGGGCTGCCCGCGTACTATTCCCAGCCTCCTTTGCTCTCCTCAACATGTTCTATTGGATGGTTTACGCATTTTCCAGCGATGACTTTGCTTGGAGCGACAATCCTATCAATACTCTTTCACATTAGTATCAACTATCAGTGCAATCGGTGTTCTTAAAAGGCAATTTTTTTTATTTCGGCTTCGCGCCTTTTTGCCTCTTTTAATCAGTGTCTAATAATATTTTAAACAGGTTATAAATTATAATGCATCGAGGACAACATTAGCCTTCGGCTAAAAGCCAGGCCCGGTAAATCCTCCTATCCCTTGTGGTAAAGTTGTGGACTTTACTAAAATTTAACTTCGCGCAAACAAAAGTTTTGGAAAACTAAACAAGGTCCGATCCGATAACTGTTACATTTCGTTCCCAACAAAAACATTGATCTTATAATTATGTCTAAAATGTATCTGGTCTGGCGCCATTGTTTTTTTAAATAACGCCACCGAATTGCAAACTTTTTCTAGACGACTTTCCACCATTTGCTGACGTTTACGAAGACCTTTGTGACTTTAGCATACTATACTTAAGTATTTACTTTTTATATATAAATAAATAATTATCCCATTCAGACAGTATAAAATAATGAAATTAATCTATTATTTATTGTTTTTGAAGTTAGCACGAAGGGCACCTGCTAAATTCAGGGACCGATAAAGATTTAGTGTTTCACCTGTAATAGAATCAGAGAGCTTATACTTAGTAGGTAATTTAATTTTGAACCTGTAGCATACAAAAATATTTTCATCATCGCATTTTACATAATTAAGTATAATGAGTTTGATATCCTGGAAGATAATTCTAAGTACCTATATATAGGTATATACTAAACACAAACACAAACTCACTAACTAAGCCTAGGGGCTCAATGAGTGTTTTACTTACCCTATAAGTTTAAAAAGCCGGAAGCCCATTTTGAAATGTATACGATTTAATTACAGTAGGAATTTTAGTGTATAAAATTATGCCAGCTATGCACTTGATGAATTGTTGGCACTTGATAGTGACACTGATTGCGACATAAGAAGTGTAACAACTCAAGAAATGTAAGCGAGATTGATCAGCAGCTAGAGGCGCCATTAAGTTTGACTAGTACTCAAGAGTTCATCATCATCAGCCCGTTTCAATCCACTAAATCGAAGATCATCGATTTCTGAATCTTCGACCGGGTTCTGTGGTGCATTTGATATAGACATATGTCAACAGTGGATTGATACTATACCTACATATAGACTTAGTTTAAATGTAAACACAATTGTTTAACGCTTTACCTGTAGAAAAACAGCTGTATAAACTTATACTTAGTATATAAGTGTTTATTGTATCGCATGCTTATTTATTTCTTGTGTTTTGGTAATAAATATTAATAAAAAGGTTTTCTCATAAATTAAAAACAATGTTTGAGACCATTTTGTATTTTAATTTCTCGTAATAATAATAAATATAAGTCCATATATTCTTGAAGTTTCTATTATATTTAAAAATGTAAAGCAAAGATACATTACAGTATTCCTGAATCTATTGAAATTCGAAAGTGTAAACAGTCTGTCAGTATACATAGTAAATATATCTTACGGAGAATACACAAAAACATTTCAACATTTCAGCAAAAATTGGGCTTGTTCCCATAATTTCTAGTTGTAACTCTACGTCAAAATTGAACTACAGAGTAAAAAAATAATTACTTTCTTAAAGGGCCAAATTGATCCACACAACTGGAGTAGACTGAACATTCTCCATAAACGGCCGTCTTACTGCATCAATAACAATATGTTGCTTGCGTTCATGCAGCCATAGAATAAATACGCATAGACACCTAATCTGCTATTTAAAGTAAGGACTAAATACCTAAAATAGAAAGATTTGCGTCAAGCCATAGCCTTAATTGGGAGCATACAATCCACCGATTACACTACACAGCATTTACCCAGCCGTTCAATGAAAATTTTGAAGGTGTGCAATAAATATTGAGACACGCGATTCACGCGTGAATTAAATTTAAACAAAATAAATTCACTTTTATTTGAGCGCCCGGTTAAAAACTAGTTTATTAATATGCGTATTTATTCTCAGGTTCCAGTACCATTATAAGTACACAATTCTATGGAACTCGAACCTACCATTTCTTCAATCAGTCATTGATCAAAAAGATCAAACATCACACATTTTCCCAATGTTCTTCTGAATGCGAATAGATTCATCTAAGTATTTTACGCGCATTACATTATTTATGCGTGAATTCTATTAAATTGCTGTATTCATAGACACTAGATGACACTAGATAAAGAGATTCTGTTTAGCACTTCTTATTCTAACAATACTTTATCAGCCATGGTACGTGGCCCTCGTGCGGCCTAAGATCTCTGATACTATAGGGAATGAAAGGAAGCACTTGTTATTGTGACTGCAGAATATCTTGTGAGGAATGATCCAGAATTTTACTCCGTCTATAGAACATGAGCCACTCTACTTTTACATTACGTAATTGTTATCAGTGATAGTCATGAAGTATTCAATCTAAAAAGGCGTAGCACCAGGTCTGATAATGATCAGACACAACAAGTCTAATCATGATCAGTGCTGGTGTTAATTTAATTAAAAAAATTATAGTAACTTAATTCCAAAAGTTCAATGTTTTTATCGACAAGTTTCGAATGCATCCGCTTCCAAATCATACCACCTGCCTTTGTTGGCAAAATAATTTGTGGTGATTTCGGCTCTAATCGGCTGTGTACTCGATGATGATAGTTGATAGAAATGTTTAAAAATCCCATTGTGTATTTACGACACAAATTTGTGTTTAGCTTTAGAGAGAACATTTAATGGTCGTTATATATAATATTATATTACGTATTTATCACAAATATAATGAATTATTACATTTATTAAAGATATAATTATCAAACACAGAACGACAAAATTTAAACGCAAGAGACTAGGCTTAGGTACTGAATTTGTACGAGAACTAAAATGTAATTCCTTGTTTAGAAGATCTTGCGATTACAGATTGCTAGATCTTTATAATGATAACACATGATCATGAAATCAAAAGCAAAATTGCGTACAAGCAACATCTTTAAAAATCTTCAAGGTACGTTGTGAGTAGTTCGTCCATAGAGTATTTCCCGAACTTAAACGCGCCTTGTGTGAAAAAATATTAATAAATTATTAGCCAACGTGAATACGAGCGCAAGAAAAAACTAAACGCTTCGTATAATCAAATACCAAAATCTTATTCTTTCAACGACAGCGAAATTCAGATGCGCGTTTAAATACGGCAAGTACTGTAACAACACTCGAAATAACAAGTACTACAATGTTGTCGGTTGCATTATTCTGTGAGCCTTTAGACTCTAAAGGCTCACAGAACTAAAGTTTAGAGCTATGAATACATAATAAAACATAAATAGAATTTCAAAGAGAGCTACTTTTATGCTTCCATTGTTGGTCCAACATTCGGCAAAAATTCGAATCCGCTAACATTCCCGATCGTCACAATATTTCTATCTTTTACAAAACTGTAAATAGATATTTCGAAGGCAAATAGTTTTAAATACAAGTGGAATGTAAAGTATCTAAGGCTTTCATCATAAGGTTGAAGATTACCTAGCACGTCATACAATGACATAGATTCAATTGTATAAAATTAAATATATATTACAATATTTCGTGTTGGTACAATAAAGTTTTATAAATACTCGTTTAGTCGTTTTATTACTTAGCCCTACTATATTTTTATCCAAGTTGGGCGATCAAGGGACTGACGAGAAAATTCATCTTTCACAGAGTGTTAAAAATATGCTAAGTAAAACTCTGCGATAGGTATATTACGCACTGTCAAACATTACGGCATAAAACTTCAAACTAATTAAATTCAAGACTCCTTCACAGGTTTCTTTTTATTCTTTTTGGTAACGAGACGAGCTGGTCGTTTGCCTGATGGTAATCATAACGCCGGCCCATAATTTTGAAACACAAAGTCCTGCGCGGCACTGCAGTGCGCCCGCTACCCTGAGACATTAAGTATTTAAGTCTCATAAGTCCAGTAATTTCACTGGCTACTCTGCTCATCAAACCGGAACACAGTAAATGCTCGCACATTACTGTGTGGCGGCTGACTTCACGAACAAAGCGATGGTACCAACCCAGACGGACACTCGCAGAAGAGTTAGTCCTACCACCTAGTAAAAATACACTCATGGTATATTTCCGTAAATACCTAACATAAATAATATAATTAATACATACCTAAACATTCTTCTTTAGTATATTTTTACATAGCTATGCTACATAGTATAGGTTGGAGTGTGGTGTTAGACAAGGCGGACTTACATCTCCCACACTATTCAACCTATATATGAACGCACTGATCGTCGCGCTGAGCAGTCGGCATGTCGGCTGTCATATAGATGGCATATGTGTCAATAATTTAAGCTATGCTGACGACATGGTGCTTCTCAGTGCGTCGGTATGTGGATTACGTAAGCTTGTACAGATCTGTGAAAAATACGCGGCTATCCACGGACTGAAATATAACGTGTCAAAAAGTCAATGTATGGTTTTTGAGGACGGTGTGAAGTATTCCCAAAATGTTCCGCCTGTTCGACTCAATGGCGTTCCACTACAGTGGGTGGAGCACTTTAAATACCTGGGCCACATCGTCACACCGGACCTCAGGGATCATGCAGACATGGAACGGGAGCGGAGGGCGCTGTCAAAACGAGCGAACATGATAGCCCGCAGGTTGGCACGGTGTTCGGGGGATGTGAAGATAACACTATTCCGTGCGTACTGTACATCCCTGTACACGTGCAGCCTGTGGGCTAATTATACACAAAAATGTTACAGTGCCATCCGCGTCCAATACAATAACGCGTTTAGGGCGGTACTGGGTCTGCCTCGATTCTGTAGCGCTTCGGGGATGTTCGCGGACGCGCACACCGATTGCTTTCACGCGACCATGCGCAAGCGATGTGCGTCCCTGGTGCGCAGAGTACGGGCCAGCTCCAATGCCGTCCTGAACATGATCGCTAGCAGGTTTGACTGCCCTTATATCCGGCATTGTAGCGGCAGACATGTCGCCTACACCCCCGGTTAGATGTAATATATGTATGTTTTGTCTTTGTGTATTTTGATTGTTATTATGTGTCTATGGGTTTTAGCCTGAAATAAATGTATTTTATTTTATTTATTTTTTATGCAAGCTGAAGGCGGGAATTCGAATCACGTTGGCTGCGAATTTTTTGAGATGCTATAGATTTTACTCACACTTTTACTTAAATAAATATTACTAAAATATATTATATAAATCATCATGTATATAAATGCCGTATTTTAATGTAAAATCTGTGTACATATAACCCAAAATCGTCCAACTTGAATATTTCCAAGTAGAGAAGCCTTATTCTAAATGCGTTGCATACATTACTAGTATAATAAATATTCATTGCAAATGTAATTATTATTATTTAACTATTTTGTTATCACGTGGACTATTTCGTGGATATTAATGTACAGGGGAACATAGCCATAAAAACATGCAGTAAAACATGTGGAAAGGAATATTCACATCTCATTTACTCAATACCAGCACAGGCATTTATTAGGCAAATGGAAATAGTGGACCTACTGTTGTTTACTGTGGCTCAACATTGGCTAAGGAAAAAAAGAATACAAAGGCGGCCTGTTACAGTACCTCGCGGGCACAAGGTCAACTCTTCCTAAATTAACAGCAACACGCAAATTTTCGTTGTTACTTCGGTATATTTTGAGCCTTTTCAGCAATAATAGCTACTTTAGAATGGCATTATTAATAAGAAATCCCTTTACATATTAAAATTGACAAAACATACAAAACATCACAATTATAAGCAATGCTACCACAAATTAACACCTACCAACATATTAGTTACAATATACGAATAAAACATTTCAATAAATACAAATCATTCACAACCCCGAACGGGTCATCGATAAACACTCCCTAATTATTTACAAATATAAAATTTACTAAATATACACGTATATTTAAATATACAGAAAATCATATAAATGGCGATGATCCAATTTTTAAACATTACATGAATTAGCTACCTTGGAATTGCAAAAAGTTTTCATTACACTAAGCGGCATGAAAGCCGAATCAAAAAAAAATTGAACTAGAAAAGATATCAAAAAAACTGGACCATTTCCACAAAATTTGGAGACTAGAATGCTGGTCACAGAGTTTAAACATTAGGCAAGGATACTTTAGTTAGTCGTAACAAACTAACTTAGCGATGTATAATATCCAATTATACACACGCGCGCTTCGTAAGTAAACAAAAGCACAATTATAATAAGTTACGTAATATAGCTTAAAACTCCCGAGTATTTCATCAAATTCTCATATCTCACTTTTCACTACAATAATAAATATTTCATCTTTTATTTATAGACCAATATAATTAAATCACAGATTCTACTTTTCTTTATAAATATTTTCATCTACCTACGTATCCTTCTTTCTTACTACGAGAAACACGTTCATATCGTCTTTTCCTTTGACGTAGACGCTGCCGCGCGGTTCAAAGTCGTACCTAGCAGATAATACAGGGATGCAAGCTTCGCCGACTTGAATCCGCTTTGGCACTCCTGTAGAATCCATCCTAGACGCTATATTCACTGCGTCGCCCCATATATCGTAGTACAACTTCGTCGTTCCTATCACACCAGCCGTGACGTCACCGAAATTGAAACCTATCCTGAGTATGAAATCGAACTCGAGCAAATCCTGATTGAAATTATCCACTACTTTCTGCATTTCTAACGCAAAATCCATCAACTGGTAGAGATGATCATAGGTGCCTCGGGACGCGTGCCTCAAACCGGGGTTCAGGCCGCTAGCTGCCATAAAGGTGCTGCCTATAGTTTTGATTTTTTCCACGTGTTGGAAGTGCGGCCTTTCCAACAATTCGTCGAAATCCGCGATCAGTTCGTTGAGCACTCTCAAGTATTCCTTCCCTTTCAAATAAGACTCGTCGTACATTTCGTTGAAGTTAACTATGCTAGCGAATATGATGCCGACGTCTTTATGGTTCTCTGAATACTTGGCGGTATTTTTGAGCTGGTCGGCGACGTGACGCGGAATAATGTTGTGCAACAACCAATCCGCTTGGTTCCTCATATTCTGCACCCTTTGCTTGTCGCGATTAGCTACCACGTTGCTGTAAAAACTCAAACGGTAGCTAATTTCAAATTCTCTATTCAAGAACCAAACCAATATTAATAACAACGCTACGTCCAAGTACAGTTCCGTCAAATGTAATTTGTGGTGGATACCCCCATAGGGACCCGTTCCATTACTAATCGACCAGTCAACGTATGAATCGTTAAAAACACCCACAACATCAGTTAAATTGTGAGCAATGTTGTACGGGTTCAATCTTAAACTAATATCAGCGTCTAACAGTTGAGTATTGGCCTCGTGACACCCGAGTACGGCAAAAAATAAGAACAAACCGGCGTAAAGCGTCACCAGAGTATTTTTCACAAGCCAGTTCATTTGTGTGAAATTGCAAAAGTGCACTATACTTATGCAGAGAAGGTAAACATAGAAAGATTGCTCTCCTCTAAGGATAGTCATAGTCGTGTTATGACACGAGAAGTTTATTAAAATCGCGAGAATAGGCAAACTGATTAGCAAACAACCCGATATATGCCACGGATACCACGTCGTCAACTTGCGAAATATCTTTATAGATTTCCTCAGGCTGTGCGCGACTAAAATGGGATCGTGTTTCGTTTTCCATTTCAAGTAATGTCTGTAAATGCAAAACATCATCGCAATGATTTCTATTAGGAAGAAGAACGCGAACCATCCAATGGAATGTCGCCAACCGTTGTACAGAATGAAAATCGAAGTTGTGACAGCGAGGAATATGATAGCTGACACCAGGATATCAAGAGCGGTGTTGAATCTTGAAGTGGTTAATGTAGGTGGGAAGTCTTCGCTGTCGTCGCTTCTGTGCGCTTTGTCTCTGTAATGCAACTCCATTTCATACGATTTAAAGAACAGCGTGAACTTATTCAAAGGCGGTTGGACGAAGTAGTTGATACCTGACCGAGCGTTGTCCTGCACGCATCTAATCAACTGAAGATCCGATTGTTTCCTCAGTTTCTGTAGAGACTGTACTTGCTGCTCGTTCAGAGGCGGTGGGAGACGAGCTCTGGAATGCGGCTCGTTGAGGGATGATTGGCTTGAAGTGTAGTAACCGGACACTCTGTGTTGCATCATGTCCGTTTGTGAGTTCGCGATGTGGTTCAGAACGAATATCTGAAACGAACATGTTTCACATTGAACCTCTCTCTTGTGTAATTTTAGTAATGCAATGAGTTTTGTCTACATTCGTCCAAATGACTACTAGAGTTAAATGAGACTATTTATTTTCCTGTTGGGTATGTAGTATAAAATAATTTATTGACAAAAAAGTTACTACGAATAATCATCACTAGAAATTTACCATGTAGATAGATATATGATTTAAGTATTCGATATCCCGTTTTTAGTGATTATATTCCTACTAGCTTCTGCACGCGGCTTCACGCGCTTTCCCATAGGAACCGCGCATTTTTGTGGGATAAAGAGCTTATGTTACTCGCCGGTTCATAAACTATATCTATGTCAAAATTCACGTCGATTTACTCCGTTGCTGCGTGAAAGAAGGACAAACCAACAAACGTACAAACGGATACAGGACGGATAGTGTTGATGACCGTGACAGTTTAAAAAAACTACAAGAAAATTAAGTCCAATTAAAAGAAGTACTCTATATTTACTATACTTATATAACTATATTTGCTAAATGGTCCTCGCACTACGGGCCTATATCGGGGGAGGCCGTTTCGAACTAACAAATCCTTTTACTGGAGAGCAGCTGGTCTGTTTATGAAATAATCCATTCATGTATGATTGTATCGTGCGATTGCTGTTCCCTATTTTCCTACTATTTTAATAAACTTACTAACCACTTACCAAAGATAATTTTAAATATCAAACAGCAAAACAAAAAACTTAAATGTATCGACAGTTTCGTTTTGGTGCAATAGAAGTTTTAATTGACAAAAAAAGTTGGTAACGAACTAAAATCGTTTCTAATAAATTAACTTCCTGAAAATAGTTGTTACACCTAAACAGGATCTAATGAATTTTAGATTATATTTCCGTAATAAAAATTACAAAGACGTGCAAATACCTTCACATTAAAATAGAGTCTACCCAGACTTATCTATTTTATGAGCTCTATTGTTAACATTTTTTCTTGCCAATTTCAGTCTTTCACTTCAATGCATAGAGTCGGAAACTGTTTGCATTAGAGATAAGTCATTAAAGCCAGTATTTATAGCTATTTCATAGAGCTTTTTGTAGGGTTACAATAGAATTGAAAAGTTTGTAACTAAAAAAAAATTAAAAAAATAGTCATATACGTTGTGAGTATTCCAAGAAGTAAGATAGATTAACTCCACTGACTACCCCCTTTACCACCAGTCGGTTGTAATACAAACCAAGCCAACAATGCAAAAATAGAAATATACAGAGTTGGCTCTGTTACTTTTGTTTCTGTTTTTGACAACCCTAGCTCCTTGTGATTGTTTACAAATCGTTTGCTTGTTTATGGCGCATCACTAGTTAGCTGGATATCTTCCGAGTCCGCGTTCGATGAGAGAACTTTGTTTATGAAGAACTTTATGAATGTTTTTAGAAGTTATAAATTAGTTTTAGCGTCTCTGCTTGTTGTTAGAAGCATTACAACAAGCTATACAAAGTGCGGAAAATATAATGTGCGAGTAGATTTGAGCAGGGCTAAAGCACAGGACAGATAGATCTGTTACTAATTACTGGGTTTTTTTTTCATAGTGCGTTTTTCTTGTTACCTTTGTTAATTTGTGATGTATCAATAAACGGGTTCTGTTTTTTAATGACGCACGTTGCGGTTACGACATACTGACTAGCTTAATGAAATAAATAATAAACTACAGGACTTGTACTAGGATCTATTCTGTACTACAGGTACATAATAATGGATCATTAATAATTCTCATTATGCCTACATTGCCTTGACAGGAAATAGCTCCATAGAAACAGTAGTTTCAATTCATATTAATTATTAATCTTAGTGATGACACGAGGTTATAGATTTTTCTCGTAATGTGTGCAGATCTTTTTTACGATTTTGGTATACACTGGAATATTTTTTAGGCAACCCTTGGCAAAACTGATCCTATGGCGTGCAACAAGGTTTTCGGAAATCGAACGAACTATGTTTTGAAGTTTGAAGATCACTATTCCGTGCCAAGAGCGGCTTCATTTGGGATTTGTAGAGATAACATCTTATTAGAAACATAAATGATATTTCGATCCTGGAAAATAACTTTACGATCAACACTTGCTTGTATCTATGTAGTGTAAATTTCACGGCCATGAATTTAGTGACGCCTATTAATTTGTCAAAGATGGATGACATTTGACAGCTGTAAAACTCAATTCAGATCTGTCCAACATCTTCCATCCCTTTCTCGTGCTAGTTATAAAGAGAGAGCGAAACAAATATTAGGTTTAGGATTGAGACGCCAGAATCGACACCACTGCCTTCTGCGACACTGTTTACACTAAAGCAGCAGGCACGGCTTCTAATATTTCCTTGTACACCTTATATTTACGGCAGCCGATTCTAGATTAGCGTAACAAACAAACAAAAAAACTTACAAACTTTAGGTACAAACTGCTATATTAATATAGAATATTATATTTTTGAAGATAAACAATCACTTAATATAATTATAAAAAATCGTATTCGGAGAAATTGCTAACAATAACATTACAATAACTTAATATAATTATAAAAAAACGTATTCGGTGAAATTGCTAACAATAACATTACAAAGGTTAAACAAAAATTTAATTTTGATCCATTCAAGTTTTCAAACTTAAGAGCCTACTAGTCCATGGAGCGAACTCATCGGTGGGCGCGGCTAAAATGCATGCTATTTCATCTAACATTCGTGGGACAAGGTAAGACTCTGCAGCGATGAGTAGTATGAGGCTAATGCTCGCACATACACAATTACACACTCTCGTAAAGTCGCGACGAAAACCGAAATGTCGAAAACCGGCGCGAAAAAATGTACGAATTGGCTTCTGGTGCTTGGGGTTTTACGACAAAACTACTGAATGTATTTAGTCAGACCAAAGTTATTTGAAATGTCAATAAACTAAAGCTTGTTAGTATGTGCCTTATTTTCGAGTTTTCGTAATCCTTTTGTAATTTATTTACGTCCAAACTTGCGTTAAAATACGTGCTAAAATACAGATGTTTGAAGGCTCATTACTTTTAAGCCACTTATTTTTTTTCTGTATAATTAGCAGGCTGACCTAGATAACGAAGAGATATATCGATATTATTCTTAATTTTGGACTTAAAACGTCAAGTAGTGGAGTAATCACCCAAGTACGGTTGTATGGAGAAATGAACGACTAGTTCGTCCTTAAAAATGGAATTTTACGTTTTCCCCATTTTCACGGATGAAAACTTGGTCGGATCAAAATGGCACTTTTTTCGTACCTTTGCATCATAATTATATTAATGGATTGTTTATTTTCAAAAATGTTAAGATGCGCGAGCGAGATAGCGGCGCGCCGCATTCTGGTCCTTAAATTACCTGTTGTTGTATGCTAGAGCGGCGACTAGTGCTGCGAATGCCCGAGTCCTTGCGACTGTTGACCGAGGGACAGAGGCTGACCACGTCGTCTTGTGGGCGCGGCTGCGGGGACGGGAGCGGCAGGTTCAGCCGCCGGTCCTTAGGACGGAACAGCTCGCATTGTGTGGCGAGAGTGGAGCTGCGAGCGCGGCTCACTGGCACCTGCAATATTGCTCTGGTTTCTTGCAGACTCGTTTCTTATATTTGTTAGTGGTAGGACTAACTCTTCTGCGAGTATCCGTCTGGGTTGGTACCACCGCTTTGCTCGTGAAGTCTGCCGCCATGCAGTAATGTGCAAGCATTACCGTGTTCCGGTTTGATGAGCAGAAGTAGCCAGTGAAATTACTGGGCTTATGAGATTTAATACCTATAATGTCTCAGGGTAGGGAGCCCACTGCAGTGCCGCGCAGGTCTGTGTGTTTCATAGTTCTGAGTGGCACTGCAATTGTTATGGGCCAGCGTTATGCTTACCATCAGGCGAACAACCAGCTCATCTCTTTACCAAATAATATAAAAAAGACGTATTGGACTGCTTCAAAATAGGAAGACAATCAATAACCTCCTCATATATTCATAAATGCTCAATAAGATAATCTATGCTATAAACTGCTCTTGTCAGACTTCTCGTTGAGAGAGCAGTTTGTAGCAATGGTTGTTTGAAACCGACACCAGTTAAGTTTTTATATCCACTGGCTGGTATAGCGCCTCCAGGAATCCGCAAGGTTGTAGGCAAGTTCCAACAAAACGACAAAAAAGAGCGTGACTTTCGTTCTGGGTCACAAACATTTAATTGCCATCGATACGCTAAGAAGAAGAACTTCTCGTTGACGGAAGGTGTTACGTGTGAAAACGAGACAAAACACTTTCTAGTAGAATTTAAATGTAGCAAAA
Source organism: Crocallis elinguaria (assembly GCA_907269065.1). Classification (NCBI taxonomy): domain Eukaryota; kingdom Metazoa; phylum Arthropoda; class Insecta; order Lepidoptera; family Geometridae; genus Crocallis; species Crocallis elinguaria. The sequence goes on along the minus strand of OU026080.1, from coordinate 11,218,233 downwards.
GGTATGGTAGCATTTGACAACTATCTCACTCACACCGACTGTGAATTTCGCAGTTTTTTTTATTCTGTTTTATAAGGAGACGAGCTGGTCGTTTGCCTAATGGTAAGTATAACGCCGGCCCATAACAATTGCAGTGCCTCTCAATACTTTGAAACACTAGAAGCATTTGAGACATTAGAAAATACATTAAAATACATTTACGCAACGACCGCGTTTGTCGAGTAAACGCCATACTAAAAGTAAGCGCTGTATGCGTGACGATGATACGGTCACTAGGGGCGCTGCTCATTTCTTCACACAAAATCCGCGTAAACTCAGTTACTGTAGAACGCGTTAACTTGTTGCAAAACTCACACTGATCACGTATTAAGTGACGATGTGATTAGGGTTGCCAACCGTACTCTAAAATAGAGTATTGTACTCTATATCATGTAGGTGTACTCTAAAATCTATAACACTAATAGAGTATGATGAAATACTCTTTTTTACATAATGTTTACTATCATATCATAACCAAAAAAATCGACTATTTGCTATTAATATATTGGTATCCCCAAGCCACATTCGGACGTCTGAGAGAGTATTTTCGGTCATGAATGTGAAGTGGCGGGAAGAGAGAAACAGAGCTTCATTGAAATTGATTAAAAATGAGCTCTTGATCTACATCAATTTAGAGTTAGAATGTTTGGAGTCAAACAATTCTTTTAAAAACCATGAAAAATTGTTATGTGCTGCAAAAACTTCGAAAAAATACCTTTTTAATAATATAAAATAAATGATACTCTTCTTTGGAAGTCCGTACTCTTTATTTACCTCCTTCGAATCAGATATACTCTATTTATTCTAATAAAAGTTGGCAACCCTAGATGTGATCCAACGCGGTGAACACGCTAAACATAGAGTTTGACTGTAGATTTTCAACTAGAAAGCGGTAGCTAGCCAAGCAAGCCCTACAAAATGCCGCACTACCACCACGACGATTTCCTACACCGATAGCTAAAACTCGTTTTAGGATTCTAATCACCTGGCTACGGTTAGGCGAGCAACATCACTACGCCTGAGCCATCACTGGTTATAAAACTCCAGTCGCTAGTACGTAAAGCAGAATCAAACCTCATTCTTTCAAGTTATTAATGAAATACTTATTTGTAATTATTGCGTGTACATGTATTATGCAATGACAGATGATTCAGTGAATTTCATACAGTAATATTTATGCAACCGCGAGATAACTCCGAGACAACTTTCCTCATTCGAGTCAAGGACTCCTTACAGGTTTATTTTGGGCTCATATTAATCATCTGCTTGCACTTTAGCGATCGGTTATGTCGATAAACAAATAATTGCTATAAATATGCCTGTGGGGCGATATTATGTTCAACAAGCATCTTTTTTCTTTTCTGATATTTTTTTTAATACGAGCTGTTATCTTGCCTATGTACTTCCTTGGGCTCTAACGGTGGTATTCTACTCATCAAAGATTTTTGTCCAATGTGTATTTGGTCAAAGAAATTGGATGACCTCATGAAATCACTTAGGAACACCGATATTTGATCAGAAACAATAGCAGCACGTAAGGTCGAAGTTCCTCGATTTTCTCAAAGTACACAAAATACTGCGCAAATTATACTTAGAAATCTTGGACAAATATATGAACGAGTGGAATGGGCATCTGTCAAAGAAATTTCATCACATATATGACATAGAAATTGGACCAAGATGTTTGATGAGTGGAATACCGGCTTAAAATTGCACAGGACTTTGTCATCGCGATAAATCCGTATTCTACATTCTTACAGCTTTAGGGTACTTACATCAATGGTATTCTGTCTTCCATACTGAGATCTGTAGCTGCTGCTCCTAGCAAAGGGTGACATATTGCTCCTAGACTGGCTCAAATATGACCTAATGTCGATGATTTCCCTCTCGAATGACGTCACTTCATGGATCAGAGGTATGTTCAGCTTACTATTACTGTGAACTGGCTTCGAACACTTATTGTCCTGAGATTCGATAACAATAGGTACTTGCTGGTAACCGTTATTTGATTGCGCCGAGCTATCGCCCCTCTCTAGAAAATGTATAGTTTTATCACTCAAATCTCGTTTTTTGATCTCGTGCAGTGGCGTGTCAGAGTGTTTTCTCAAAAATCTAGGCACTTTCCAATTCTTCAACTTATTCGTGTACTTTCCGTAGCTCCCTGGAAGATTTTTAATGTTGGTTTAGTGTTAGGGAAATTGCAGTCTTGAAGGGGTACATTATCATGCGTTCTTCAAATGTGAGACCTATAAAAAGACGGGATAAAATAAATGCGGAATTCTTTATCGGCGAACGAACCGCAAGTGTTTGTAGATAGTAAAACTGAGTACACAATCACTGCTCCGCGTAAAAAGTAGTTCTAAATATAGTTTGGCATTTGCTCAGTTAGTATCCCGCTAAATGTTACTTGAACGAATATTGCTTCTTGGTCTCGTTTGTTTTGAATCATAATGGCGATACGTGCCATGGAAAGTATATATTAAAAACATAAAACATAAAACATAAACGCTTACACACTCATACCCCCGCACTAGGATTCCCTGTGTCGCAGGTGGTATGGACATACACAGATACACATCACAAACATCCAAGACCCGAGAACAAACTTTATGCTTACACAAAATCTGCCCCGGCCGGGAATCGAACCCGGGACCCCTCGCCTTGCAGGCAGAGTTACTACCAACTTAGCTACGGAGCCGTATTTTATTTGCATTTATTGTTGTCGAGCGTTTTAAAGCGCCTCAGGTAACTAAAATAGTTGAATATAAAGAAAAATATTGTTTGCATAGAAAATGTGCCGCGTCTGCTTTTGTTTGGTTGCAAATGTGTAACATCTACTTAGAGTATGAGCGCTAATTTGTGATATAAATCAAACCTAATGTGGGTGCTAATTTGAAGAAGACGTGGTCAATTTGTTATCATAAATATTCAATTCTGATGCCAGTTTGCTGTGACTGAAAATACGAAGTTCAAAAACCAGTAAACTGAATATATTACAATTATTACAAGCCTCAGTTCTTTTTATGTTCTAAGGTTATCAAAAAAGAGATAACGAGGTCTAAAACCCAAACAAAATCAGTTCTAAAAGTACAGTCACATGGTAACTATCGCACACAGACCAGGTAGGCAATTAACTCCACGCGAGGGTGCATGATGCGTCAAACTATAATTTAGAATCAATCATTTCTTGGACATTTAATCATTAGTGCGGTATCGTGACACAAGTGACACAAAGAGCGTCACCTCTCCGTAACGAAGAGTCATTTGATATCTTATCGGCTACTTGCCTTATGCTTCTGATAACCAAGACTTTTCCACAATTTAACATAGTAGGTACCTACTCATTGAATTAAAGACAAATCAATGCGCAAAATATGTTCTTGCCGATACGATATTAGTCATTATTCATGCCGACCGGCAAAGACATAAAAATGAGTTATGACTCGTTTTTATTATTTTATTATAGGCAAGACCCAAAAGATCAAACGCGTGAGTTTAAATAACTTACCGACAGACGTAGGACTTTTCGACGAGCTATCGGTCCGTTCTGGAAATGCCTTTTCTCTTTTTTCGTCCAGCTCTCCGTCGGAATCGAGTATGCTAGGCAGTGAACTGGCCTTGGTTCGGAAATGGAAAGTACCCGGAGAAAGGAAGTTATTTGAGTCTTGCTTCTTGCGCTTGTGGTCGCCTGATGTCGACGAGTCTTTCGAAGGGACCGGCGTGTGGGAATTTGTGAAGGATAGGATGGACTGAGGAGACGCTGCGGGGGATATAATTAGACGTAAGTTAATAGGATTGGAAGGAGTCAAACAATGTTCGTGCTCGTATGCGGAATACAGCTGCCGTCCCTCAATGAAGTACGTTTTGTGACCTGAATAAACACAATGTTTTACCGCAATGCAACATAGGTACCTACAAATAACACGTTCAAACTAGGAGATAGTCTTACCGAAAACTTCCTCACCCTCTTCTAACACGTAAGAGCCTCCGAGAAACGTGCTAGTAGCCTCTGATATATGAACACGACCTGGTTTCCCTGATGATTCCATTTTGTTCGCGAAGGACACATCGTTGCTCCACACGTCAAACTTAAACCTTCGTGTCCCCACGATGCCGCATAGTACAGTTCCGGTGTGGACCCCAACTCTCATATTAATTCCCTCGTCCCGCTCCCTGTCGAACTCCTGTATGGCGTCGATCATACCTAAAATGTTAATAATGTATCTGAACCATTTGCAGTTACTTTATATGGAGTTTTAACACTTAAAATGTATGTTGAATTTATGTAAATGTAGAGATTGCTGAGTCACTTACCCAGGCCCATTTCGACGCAACACGTGGCGTGATCCGGCCTCGGCTCAGGGCAACCGGACACGCAATAATAACAATCTCCTAAAGTGGATATCTTTTCGCATCCATGCATTTGACACAGCTCATCGAATTTCTCGAAAAGGTCATTCAATATGTTCACTAATTCTTCAGCTCCTTTGTTACTTGACATTCTTGTGAAGCCCACAATGTCGGCAAATAAAATACTGACATTATCCATTGAGCTCATGTTGAAAGGTCGGAATAAAGACTTAATGTCCGAGGCTCCTGCATTGGAATTTCTTGGATTAAGGGCATTGTGTGGCTTCAGAGTGGTGTCAGGATCAACTTGTTCTTCCATAAGCCAGCTGGCAAGCTTCGGAGGCATCACAGAATGAATCATTTTCTCTTTCAGCTGCTTCTCCATTTCTAATTGGCGCCGAACCAATAAACTCTGACCTACTTTCATAAAAGTTCCTCGCATTCTCACAAATGTCATAAGATAAATATGTACACCTATTATGTGCACACAAAGCTGAAGTAATACTCTCACAAACATTCCAGGACATTGCCATTCTTGTTCTGATAGGTGCAAGACAATATTTAAAACTTCAAACACTATTGAATATAGGATTCCAATGATAACGCAGGCAAACAGTGGCAATGGTGTCAGTGTATATATAATCAGCAAGATTTCTATGCACATGGTGAAGTGTCCAGACTGGCTGATGTCAGCAGCCTTGGTTGGAGTTGTTTCTAGCTGCGTGGTCAGCGTCACTAGTGAGAGACTGAGTGTACACAGAGCGAGTGCCATGACCAGAGACAATTTGAATGTATACCTTCTATATATATTTGTGAACGTAATAAATAGCATTACAGATGTTATCAAGAGGACCGTGGCAAACAGAGAACACAAAAATGGCCATTTTACTGTCACACCATTCAAGCCAAGGACCACAAAGTAGATAAACCAGGATATAGAAAATATCAAAATGTATAAAAGTGCAAATCTGAAAAAGGAGAAAAATAAAAACATCAAGTTCCCATTAACAGTATGTCTACAGAATGTTTTCAATGGTTACACAATCATCACTTACAATCATGCAGGGATAATGAGATGTGGATATTTTATAAAATAATGTTTTATAACTCACCTAAATCTAAGTCTTATTTGTCTAAAGGAACTACTTCTGTATTGGCCTTCAAGTATTGTAGAATCAAATCTGGGATTCCACCATGTACCCGTAGCAGCTCTTTCAAAGGCAATTGGTATGGTAAGGCCGCAGCAGTTAGTAGTGGAGTTGTTCCGTGCAAGATACGCTTGAACATGAGGTGCTAGCTGTATCTGAGCATCTTCTTCCTCCGAGCAGGTAGCTTCATGTTTACTGTCAAACTGTTGGGAGCCATTGCTGCAGCTGACACACCCACTCGGAGCACTCATTGTTCAATCACCTTTTGTTTCAGGCAAACCATCATCACAGAACCATCATCACCCTCTTTTTATTTGTATTGGCACCACTCAGCTATTTAAACAACTGAAATAGAACAGTATCTTGAAGAAATATCTAAAAATATACAAGATATACCTATGTACATGGACAAACTGGCATGATTTTTCAACTGTAACATTAGAAATAACATCTTAACAAAAGTATATCTTTTTCATTTTAAAAAATACATATTTAGATGGTGTATGTAGTTAATTTTACTTTTTACTTTAATTAATTAAACTTGGATCATTTATACTTTGAAATTTCACTAAAGCCATAACAGAAAACAGCATTTCACTGACCTCTATAGCTGTGTAAATTAAGATATGAACATCTAAAAGTTAATGATAGAAAACAAAATTAAAATTCATTTGAATGAAAAAGCCAATCTATGTACACACTAAGCATGTTTTCATCATTTTCTCATTGTAATTTACTGTACATCACTATAATAATATGTTTGAAATCATTTACTAAAGTGGCTAAAGGGCGCTAATAACATGCCAATTGATTACAACTGTCTAAACAATTTTATTACAACCGAGAACCAATTTATCGCTGATAGTAAAACCTAGCCTTCTAATAATCTGTTTCATATTACAAATATATTTGTAACAAATATTATGCAATATGTCAATATAAAATATCTTTCTGTAGCTCTGTACCATGCAAAAAACATCTTGAAAGAATATACTTACCATAAATTCATTCCTGTCGCTGATCAAGGTTAGTGCAAATTCGTAAGTTATGAAATTGAAAACATAGCACAGAATTAAAAAAAGAAATATCTTGCTGTATGCTGTATCTAACCACACCACATCATTTAGCAATGTTAAACTGAAAAACAAAACACTCAATATTCACAAAAAAAATTGTTGCTTTCTGAAGTGAGAAGTCTGAACTCCGAACATTTATCTTTCTTCACACTCCACAGTCCGCAACTCCGCAGCACACTTTATGACAGTTCTGTCCGAGACGCAGAAACTAATGCCATCTGTTTACAGGCGTGGAACTATTTTGACAAATGTCAAAGTCAAAATGGTTTCCATGGTAACTATCAGTAGTTACCTAACCGATAACTATTTTGAAGTTAAAATGGGTAGTTACCATAGAAACATTCACGGTGTTACCACAAAAAACCATTTTTAGACGCCATATTTACCTAGACAGTGTCTAAAGATAAATGTCTAAAATCATTAGAAATGTCAAAACAGAATAGAGTTAGACTACGGTTAAACACTAATTAAATCAGGATTTGTGGTTGCTCATATTTAATCGTGCGACTAAGGCATGTTTAGGCGTTAAACAGTGTTTAACACAGGTTTAACGTGTGTTTAGTTTTTTTGTGGTCAGACTCTAATAATACTTGTGTTGTAATACGTAGCCAAGGGAATACACGGTGCATAATTATACAACTAAAAAATATAGACCTGCGTGTTATTGTTTGAAAAATAAATATTTTACAAATAAGGCAAACGGACCATGGTCCGTTTGCCTTATTTAATATGTATAGGAAGAAAGTTAAAGCAGACTGAAAATTACAGTGTTAGGTTTTCAAAATTAATTATAAAGCTAAGATATTTACTAACTAATTATTTAATATTAGCTAACTTTTCCAATGCATGGCCCAAAACAATTTCTTGGTTTATGAGTTGCAATTGAATTTATGCCTTATTGCATCGTCTTTTAATATGTTTTCCTTTTTGGCTTTTAATATATTATTTTTTTTGCATTTAGTCATTCTGGAGGGCAATCGCGTTAAAAATTATCAACCAAACCGCTACTAAACTACAACCACTTTACAGCTTTTTGACCGTTTCGTATCGCGCTAATAGTTTTACCAAAAGTTGAGACGTTTCTCGACAACAACTGACAGTTAACGCTGTCAAATGAACGGTGAAAAAAATTCTACGCAGGTTAACCGACACTAAACTACAGTTGGAATCAAACCACAACTAACTCATAACCGTACGCTGTCATTTCAAATCAACGCGATCGGGGCCCTGATTTGTGTTTCCTTCTCTAAATAATTTAACAGCCGTAACACATATTATGTTAACGTTTGTTTTTATCACAGATTTGCAATGGTTTTTATAATAAAATTATTAAATATAATTTTTTTTCTGGATGATATATACTTGACAATAAGTTGAAAAAGGTCGAACCAAAAAAAGTTTTAACTAGATCTTCCGTGGTACGGTCAAAAATATTTTCCATAGTACAGTTGAGTGGACTACGGAAGAATTTTTTTCTTCCATAGTCTGGTCAACTGTACTATGGAAAATATTTTTTTCCGTAGACCGGTTGACCAGACAACTAAACCGTACTACGGGCAAGAAGCGATAATATTGTTATTGTGTGTTACTGTATATTTTGTTCCTAGGCACCAACATGGGAAAGGCATGTTTCCATATAAATAGGTACATTTACTTCGCAGGCATAGAAATAGTGTAACAGTGTGTGTGAAATATAGAATGCATGCATAGATAGTACAGTGTGAATGCATAGATAGTAACGTAGTTTAGCTAAACTTGAAATTGGCAAAATACACAAACCGTGTCTGGCCACGAAAGAAGAAAAAAAACGTAGTTTCATTTTGACCGCCTTTTTGTAGGTGGCGCTGAACGCCATACATCATAAAATAGACAAAAGAGCGCACCACAGAATGCTTTTCTATCTCTTTTCTTTTTATTGTAGTACTACACCACAGTTTTTTTTGAACATACAGTAAAAGCTCCTTATTCGCGCTTCCTTCATTCGTTTTTTCATTCGTTCCTTCATTTTTTAATGCTTTTACTTAAATGGTTTCTCAAAATTTTAAAAACCTAGATGTAATGAACAAGATACCTGTTTGTTCAAAATATCTATGAAAAATAAAATAATTTATCATATAATAAAATATATAATATAATAAAATAAAAAATTTGTTACATCACTATAATCCCGTATGATTAGATTTATTTTTGTAATAAAGTTGCTTATAGCACAATATATGTACTATAAACTATAATCTCCCCGTGGCTGTGGAGCCAAAAATAAACGAAAAAAAAACTATAACCTCCTAATTTTTCGAAATTGGTTAAAAAGTACACAGTTTTTTTAGATCTATACAAATAAATAAAATTGAAGTATTTGTTTGTAATGTTTAACAGCACAGAGTTCTTTTCTGTATAGGTATTGAAAGTATAACAGCTTTTTACTAAACGCAAAGGAAAGTTACTTGCGGTACCTACATGTAAGAAAAAAGCAATTTTAAAATTTTGGTCTGTCTATTTGTTCTGACTAATCTTCGAAACGGCTTGACCGATTTTGATGGAACTTTCCCTAGCAGATAGCTGATGTTATAAGGAATAGCTTAGGCTACGTGGGCCAAGTCGCAAGGCACAGCCAGTTTTTAATAAAAACAGACATTTGGTTTTATGTAGGTATCTTTAACAGAAGTCAGGTGACACGGTAACAACGATTTTTTGTAAATGTTACTTGCTGTCTAGACTAGGTAGGTTTCAAGATTGACAGTACTGTATGAAACTATCATGAAACTAGGTATATAATAACAACAGAAGAGCATTCAATTTTGAAAAGAGCACCTTATCGTTGGTTTAAACTATGCCCATTATACATTTTGAAACAATTATTGGGTTCATTTTATTTTCATTTAATTTTTAATAGAAAGTAAATACATAATAAGATTTTCCTAGCTTTATTTAAGACAAAGTTTATTATTCAGTAAACCCACATAAGGCAAAGTTAGTATCATAACAAAATAATATTTTACTACCCTAAAATAATCACTTAAAACAGGCTTATCTTTAGTTTCATATCTTATAGTTATATTAATTATAATAATTATAATAACATTTAGTACATAATATATATCTTTTCTTTTTATTGTCAGCCAAGTACCTACACCTAATAAAAATATTGTAAAAAAACTGAAACAAATGCAAACTCAATCTTGTATAATAAATCAGCCAAATGTATATTTTGTAAAGTTCTTTGCCCCATAGATTGGAACATATAGGTTTGAATAGGTTGCACCTTGCAAGGCTCTTATGAAGCACTATCTAGGTACCACCGTAAACCAGCCTTGTCATTTGGTTGTTTACCAGACATTTTCAAAAACAGTAAAATATTTTTTATCCAAATATCATTCACTCAGCTAACCATTTAAGGTGGCCCTTCCCGGCCTGCCTAAGTATAATGCAAAAATGACCTTAAAACTTGATGTTTCATCAAAGATAAAAGGCAATAGATACAAGAAAAGAGAGGCTACGCCAGAGCTTTCTGAAGTTGGCATTCTGAAAATTTAGAAATAAATTTCCAAAGAAAAGATCCAAAGTAAATTACCTAGTGTGCGTATTATTTCCTAAAACCTGCTCCAAGAAATACACGTTTTTGAAAAAGCCTTACAAGTTTGAAAAAAAATGTTTGTTATTTAGAACATCCATTATGTTGTACATGTCCAAGGTTCCAAGTTAGGTGTTTTCTTTACTTTTACATTTATGAGAACATTGTAAACAGCCAAAGTCAAGGTAAAATTTGTTAAAAAAAAGCTGTTTTTAATGCTTTTACTTAAATGGTTTCTCAACATTTTAAAAACCTAGATGTAATGAACAAGATACCTGTTTGTTCCAAAAAATCTAAAGAAAAAATTTGTTACATCACTATAATCACATATGATTAGATTTATTTTTGTAATAAAGTTGCTTATAGCACAATATACTACAATTTATGTTATTGAATTAACAACTTACTTCAGACTCATTAATATAGGAAGATGAATAGTTAAATTATTACCATTACATTTATTAGTACCATTCAAGTTAGTGCAAAGAACTTCATTAAGTTCTAAGACAAAAACATAATTAAACTATTCATAAGAGCCAAAGTAGTTAAATTTAACAACGTAATAAACTTGGCTCTTATTGAATAGTTGAACTGTTTTGTCTCTTTTGATTCAGTTTAAAATTGTCAAAGAACAACAAAGACAAAAGATAGTTTAAAACTAAACCACCGCTTAACACAGCTTGCATTTTTTATTGCCTTACAAGACATTTGTTTTTTAGAAGTAATTTTTTTATAATAATAGCTGTTTCTAATATCTATGTTATTCTTACAGTTAATATCAAAAATAGTGGTAATATCTTCTTAACATGTTAAAATTAGGTATATTATTCTAATAATATCACAATTACTTTTTATGATACATACAAATAAAGATTTTTAAAGGAAGACTAATCTCAATTTTATGAGATTATTATGAATTACAAAATAATATATTACCTATTTATAACAGCTATTCCAAAACTTTCTGCTGAGGATTTATCAACACTTACAAAATTATGTATTTATTAGTGATGCACCACAGTTTCATAGCAAATAATAATCCATGGAATAAAGAAGTTGTTAGCAGTACTTGTGTTTTTATTCAGTGAAATAATCAGTACTAATATTATAAATAAATACATGTGTGTGTGTTCATTTGTCCTTCTTTCATGCAGAAACAGTCTACTGATCAACATGGTATTTTTTGCATGCATAGTTTCCCTGGAAGCAGCAGCTAGTTTGTACTATAAATAATCAAAATGTATTTTGGATTTTTATCTTTTCAGTCTTCATTTACTTAAATCATATAATAATTATTAATTTAGTGTCAAACTTAAGACTTATTATATCTTATAATATCTTCCAAATATCTGCAATTAAGCATGAAGGAATTTCAGCAAAACCTCTTGTGAAAGGCTACTGGCAAGTATTATTTTTTTATGCTGACCAGATAGGGCAAATAAGCTTGACTTATCATTACATAACTGCATAGAAAAAAATTCTAGTTACCTCTTAAACTATATTTGCAATCTCAGTATGTCTGGTACTTAACAATGTGTGTTCATAAAATTATGAATAATAACTTTGTTTTATATTTTTGACTAAGCAACTAATTTTAGGATAAATAGTTTTTTTCATAGTTTTTCACGTTTAAACTATCTATGACGCGATAGCTGTTTCTCTTTCATTTCTATGCAGGTTGACAAAGACAACATTTAGCTGTAGTCAGCATATTAAGAGTAAATTCTTCAATGTAGATAAGATGTAGATAAGGACTAACTAGAAAGTTGTGAAATAGCATATTTATTCCTGCAAAGGCACACAGTAAGCACCAATTTATTGCTATTGTATATACCACAATGTGGAACTATAACTAAACTAAACAAATGTGTCACCACTCCATTTTCTAACGTGATAACTTACAATGAATTAGATAACTTATTAGTAATATGCAATTAGTTATATAACTAACTGTTAATTAGTTATTTAATTGCTGTTTGGAACATTCTAGTCATTGTACATTCCATCAAGCAAGAAATCCATTCTTTTGTAATGTCGATTTTTCCATGCTTCTTGACCTCTTCTCAAAGCCATGTAACCAACAATTGCAAACATGGGCACAACCAATATTGTTATGATAACTGGCATAATCATTCCAGGATGACTATTATTAGCTTTTGATGGATATACTTTTATTATTGGACCTTCATTTGGTGACGGTATTTGACTGCTGGACATGGTATTTGTTGATGGTACTGGAATTTTTGGTTGATTACTTTGTATATTCTTTTCCATGTTAGCAAGAGCCTCATATGATAATATCATTGGTTTTTTATGCACTTTAGAACTGTTCAGGTTATGTTCAGCAGTTGTTTTATTTACAGTAGTCTGATGAATATTCTTGGAAACGGGTGAAGCAGCAGATGAACTTTTTGTTGTATCATTTAATGTTTTTGGTGTTACTATAGCAGTTTTGTCAAGTTGTGGTGAAATTTCATCGTCTATTTTAGCAACAGCTAGCAAATTGTCTACTCCTTTTCGTGGAACTACAGCCTTCTCTTTGGTTTTACCCAATTCTTCATCTAAAGAAATTAAACTGGTAAACTTTTGTTTCGGTAATGATATATCCGGCGTGTTTGGCACTATAGTGCCGCCTTCGCTTACCAAAGTTAATTTAGTTTTAGGCAAGTCCATCTGAGTTCCTTTTGAAGTACTATTCTTGCTGGGAATATCGCTTTTGGCAGATATTGAGTTTTCACTTTGTGCCGAATTAAAAAGTAAAGTACTACACAGAAAAAGCATTAACACAAACATTATGAGAGTAACATAAAATTTTAAAATAAAGTAAAAGTAATAAACGTAAAAGTTCCAAAAATTAACTGTGACGTTGAGCAATCTACATTTCTTTTGAGTTTTGACAATTCAATGACATTAACAATTGACATATAGTAAGTTTGACATTGAACCACTACAGAAAAAATATCCTATGTGATAAGAAAAGAAAATTGGAGTCATAGATATACCGTAGCGTAATTTAAGGTCTGTGATTGGAGTATATCTTTAGTCCACAGATAATGTGTAATAATGGTCGATTATTAACCATTAAGTGTTCGTAAACACAGATATTAAGTCTGTGTTCGTAAACGTGCATGAGTGAAAGTCAAATAGTACAAAGACGAAAAACGTGTATTTTCGTATTCTATCCAAAACTCCATAGAAGCATTCAATAAAGTATCCACCGCTTTACTAAAGGGTCACTTCGACTCGACCACGCCTAAACTAAACTTTAACGTGACTTTGACGACTTTTATGCACCAAAACTAGAGATTTATTATAACTTGACACTGGCTAAATACGCAAATCACGTGGAGCCAAAAAAAAAACAAAAAAATTAAAGAAAGAAGAGTGACAGTTTGAAAATTTGACATATGATAAATGTGACACTAGCGACTTTTAAATGACTTAAAATTTAGAATTGGTTAGAAATTAGAATTATGTAGTGAAATCAAATTATTCTCGTAAATAAAATGTCGTGTTCCGTGTTCCTTGTTTCTTGTTTAGACGCATAATATTTGCTAGCTCTATCAAGATGAGAACCCGAAGTAATTCGGGGGTGCGCTTAGATTACTATCAAAGAGTGGTGCATAAGTTAATTTTAGATCATCAGCAACCTGTGACTGGTTTGTTTCCCGCAAGTCCTAACAATGAACACGCTTGGATTAGGGACAATCTGTATTGCATACTGGCCGTATGGGGACTCTCCATGGCATTCAAAAAGATAGCAGATCAAGATGAAGATCGCGCAAAAACATATGAACTAGAACAAAGTTGTGTAAAGCTAATGAGAGGTAATTTTTAATTAGTAGCCTTATCAGTGCGGAATTTATACTTTCCATAAGTATAGGCCACTTTATTTATGTCGCCCCTTCGCCCAAGGTCCCACCTTCACCACTCACTTATAGCCAGTAATTCATTTGGGGTGTGTTTGGGGTGCTGGTCAAGTTCTGGACCAGACAACAATCCTCCCATTTGATGCTGCTGTCCCTGGCAGGCCGCGGCCTATTGAAATCCAGAGCTGAGCCTTATCCTGATACCCATTTGCTTATTTGATATATGAGTATTTTCATCTATTACAGGATTGTTTATATCAATAATGCTATTATTAAATTAAACTATTTCTATGATTTTCCTTTTCTGATTTTCTGTATTTGATTTATAATGATATTATCTATTTGCAATAATACTTTCTAGCTAAGGTGCTTTATATATATTATAAAAATATACATGCAAGTGGTTAAATTATCTTGTGTGTTATCTTATATTTTTTATGATCAATCTTTTTCAGGTCTTCTCATGGCTATGATGCAGCAAAAAGATAAAGTTGAGAAGTTTAAAACCACTCAGCATCATCTAGATTCCCTGCATGCTAAATATTCCTCAGGGACAGGCCGCACGGTTGTCAAAGATAATGAATGGGGACATCTGCAAATTGATGCTATCTCTCTCTATCTCCTTATCCTAGCCCAGATGACTGCATCTGGCTTGCAAATAGTATTCTCACTTGATGAAGTGGCCTTCATCCAGAACTTAGTCTTCTACATTGAATCAGCTTACTGCACCCCTGACTATGGTATTTGGGAGAGAGGAGACAAAACTAATCATGGTCTGCCTGAGCTCAATGCCAGCTCAATTGGAATGGCCAAAGCTGCTCTAGAGGCCATGAACGAGTTAGACCTTTTTGGTGCCCGTGGTGGACCTTCCAGTGTAATTCATGTTTTAGCAGATGAAGCTCAGAAATGCCAAGCTGTGCTACAGTCAATGTTACCAAGGGAATCAAATAGTAAAGAGTTGGATTCAGGGCTACTGTCAATCATAAGCTATCCAGCATTTGCTGTGGATGACCCTCAATTAATAGCAAAGACAAGAGATACTATTGTGACAAAAATGCAAGGAAAGTATGGCTGCAAAAGATTCCTTCGTGATGGCCACAGAACTCCAAGAGAGGATCCAAACAGGCTTTATTATGAACCATGGGAACTAAGAATGTTCGAAAATATTGAGTGTGAATGGCCTCTATTTTTTTGCTATCTCATCCTTGACTACTGCTTCCAAGGTGACAAAGGGAATGTCAATGAATACATGCAGAAGTTAGAAAAAGTAATGATAAGGAAAGATGATGGGATCAAATTAGTTCCAGAGTTATATTCAGTGCCAGCTGATAAGGCTGATCTTGAAAAATTAGATCCAGGCAGTCAGGACCGTATACCTCTTGGTAGATGTCCATTTATTTGGGGACAATCCCTGTATATCCTAGGAAAATTGCTACAAGAGGTATAATAATAATAATCAACTCTTCTCTTCTCTTTGATAATAAATCCTTCAGTAAAAATGCTGGAAGTCATGATATAAGTGTGATAGAATCCTTAAAGTGGTCGCAACTTCCTATCATGTTTCTATTGTACTTAGATTTTTATGTCAACCAGTATTTTTAAATATGGATTTTTTTATTTTTAATACGGGATGCAAGGGATAAATGGAGCATAAGATCTTTATAACACCTCAACACCTCATCATTTTGTTTTAGGGTTTCTTAGCAGTTGGTGAGCTAGATCCCCTGAATAGACGTCTATGCTCTGAAAAGAAACCAGATGTGGTGGTTCAAATTGTGATACTCGCTGAAGATAATGAGATCAGAGATAAACTACTAGAATATGACCTCCATGTGCAGACGATAAGTGAGGTTGCACCTATTGAAGTCCAGCCAGCCAGAGTTTTGAGTCATCTGTATACATATTTAGGTAATTTCTTTATTTGTTAGTACAGTAAGCCTTTGTAAATACTATAATCTATATTTTTATTATTATTATCAATCCCAATATTTCGACGTTGTTGCAAGCACCAATTATGCAAGTGTGTTGCAAGCATCATGTTCACAGGTATACTATTCCCGTGAACATGATGCTTACAAAAATTTGAAATATTGGGTGCTCATCGCTCAATAATAATCACAGCAAATATCCCTATAGCAAAAATGTCCATAGTTGTATTAGTCATGTAAATTAGAACCTTCATTACCTACTTATGTTAGAACATATTTTACGTACACTAAAAATACAATAAAAATTTTGCTTTGTAAGTACACAATAAAGTGTTTGAAATATCGAGAAATTAAAGAAAAAAAATTTTTTTTTTCATATTTTCAGGTAGGAACAAGAAGCTGGGTCTATCCGGGAGAAAGTCACGTGATGTTGGAATACTAAGCACAAGCAAATTATACTCCTTGAACGATCGCATATTCGCTTTCACACCGCAGGTATAAACCAACATGAATACTAACAAAATCAAAAACTACTAAAATACATCTATTCATGATCGAAAGTTGTGACTCTGTTTATATACAAGGAACGATGTTTTTTTTTTTTTTTTTTTGTATTTGGTAACGAGATGAGCTGGTCGTTTACCTGATGGTAAGCATAACGCCGGCCCATAACAATTGCAGTGCCATCCAGAACTTTGAAACAAAGGCCTGCGCGGCAATGCAGATCGCTCGTTACCCTGAGACATTAGGTATTAAGTCTCATAAGCCCAGTAATTTCACTGGATACTCTGCTCATCAAACCGGAACACAGTAATGCTTGCACACTACTGCTTGGCGGCAGACTTCACGAGCAAAGCGGTGGTAACAACCCAGACGGACACTCGCAGAAGAGTTAGTCCTCCCACTAACAAAATCTATGGCTCTTAATTTTTTAGATATATTAATATCAATTGAACATACTGCTGTACTTTCATGCAAACATGCGAGCAGCGTGCAGACTTACGAGTCCCGCCCACAAGCGCAGCGTTCATATTACACCTAAAAATTTTTTTTTAATGTTTACTTTCTTCTTTACCATTCCATCGCTGGGCAATGGCCTCTCCCATTTCCTTCCCGACATCTAGGTAGACAATCTCTGACCTTGACTAATAATAAAAATGTACTTACTGCGCCATAAATTTGTCCGCCGACTATACAATGGCAATGGGTATTCTTATAACATGCACAACTCAAATGCATCAAGATATTGGTTGTTTTTTATCATAAGCTTACTAATTTGTTTGTCCCGTTTAGTATTCTGATATGCAGCGTTTCTACATTGCTTCGGACTATGAACTGATGGTTGATTATCTCAAAGCTGAGATTGCTTTCTTAAAGTCCTCTTGGCAAAATCTTCTTGGGCGGCCGCTTGTTCTATTGACTTTAAATCAAATGCACTTAGGTACTATTTTGATTTTTTATGTCGAAATTTTGCTTGATGGTTGTGTCATTTATTTAGGACTTGTGTGAAGATGCTTTGTATGTATTTATGTATTGTATTTTCGACCATAACATTCATCGACATTTTTGTATTTGTTGATACTAACAGTTATGTGGTGCTTGTTTCAATATTTTGATTTTTAACTACACGAATATATTGTAATTTTGTGTCAAATCCCTGCTCATTGGTGGCGCATTATGAATAGATTCCTTTACATACTCAGTTTTTAAGAGATATAAATAGAATGTTATTCTAGTGCTCCATCTTAAAGTCATGTTTTGAGAACACTATCCTTTTCACACATTAAAAAATGCATAAACTTCTGAAAATGACGGCATTCACTTGATCTTAAATAGCACGCTAGAATAAATGAATATAATTTTGTACCGCATGCAATATAATGGCATGCGATTCTCAAAAGTTATTTGAAACTTGAAAATGACTGCCATCCCTCTCACGCATTAAAAGATAAAATGACTTGTGACAAATACGGTTTTCTTTAAGTTTTAATTTTTAATTTAATTGATTAAAATTTGTCTTAAATATAGTTTAAAAACACAGCTGACTAATGATTATTATAATATATAGTATATCAGACTACACCAATGAGTTCTTAACGAAACACACCTTTACATTTACAGAACATCTTTATTTATTTTTTTGTTTCTTTTATTTTACATAAATATCCGTAGTACCCTATGTAGCCGTAAATCCTCCAACAGCCCATTAGCTAGTCGATTGCAGTGCTAATGCTGAGTCAGCAGAGGAAAGGTGGAGAGGGCGATAGACTGGTATTGCATTTCTTCTGTAGACAGCTATATATCTATATAGACTACATAGGCAGGGGTGAAATAATATTGTATACTACCTGTGCCCCGCGGTTTCGCCCACGTAGCCTAAGTTACTCCGTGTAACATCAGCTATCTACCAGTAAGTGTCCCGTCAAAAGCGGTCCAATCGTTAGTGAGATTACCCGGTACAAACAGACAGACAAAAATTTTAATAATGCTTGTTTTCTTATAGGTACCGCATAAACTTTCATATGCATTTAGTAAAAAGCTGTTATTTTGATATTACATTTAGACACTTCCATTTTATTTATTTGTATAGATTGAGTAGCTCTATAAACTCTTTCCAGAAGTCCTCTTGTCCAACCTAACCATACTATGCCGCAACATTATAATAGGTACATAACATTTTTTTTATGCATTTTTGATCAAGTATGGCTTAGCAGACGTTTTTAATGTCTAATCTTGTTAACTCACAAATTTAACACCTCAAAGGTGTTAAGCAAAAAGTTCGATGACCTTTAAAGCAAAATATTACACCTTTTCTGTTTCATTTTCCGTGATTGATCCGGTTCCATAACTCGAGGGGATAAAAATTAGTTATCTGTTCAATTCTATAACAGTCTATCCTCTTTCTTCATCTACGGTTTCCTATCTGTTAGGTACTGCCGTTTGCATTCAGACGCCAACGATTAGCGCGTCAACTAATTAATACCATTAGTCTAGAACCGATGCAATAACCTGTAGCATGGGTGTGGTGTGCCGTAGAACTTCGACTACGAGGAATACTACATGTCTCGCGACCCGGCTCTGCTCGCCAGCACGTTCACGGCTAACGTTGCGTTCCTCGGCATGAGCTGGAAACAGATGCTGGGGCGGCCCACAATCACTTTGCTCGCTACGCAGTATTTGTTAGGTTAGTCATGTGATCATTCAATTAATATAGCTTTAACGTTTATCAGGAGCGTAGCCATGGTTTCTGGATTCTGTTGGCTTTATGCAAAATCGAAAATAGAAATCGGAAGATCAAACCTGGAGGTGTATAGGTACTCCCAAAAGCGAGCGATAAGTATAACGTTGCATTTTTCGTGTCGGACCCTATTCTAAATTTCATCGATTTCACTGTCTTAATCGGCAGTCGAACGAGCGACATGAGTATGAAAATTATTAAATTAAAAAAATTTTGTCGTACGAATATTTGTTGTAGGTACAAAGTAGTAGGGGTTAGATCGATATATTCGCTACTATGTTGTATCGTGATTCGTTACGATTGTTATCGTTATCGTTTTTGGGAGTAAAAACTGACAATCATTATAAACAAAAAAATAATATGATTCACCGCTGGCAATAAGTCTTCGAAGTTACTGGTATCATCGGATATTATTTATAATTCGGCAAATCAGCGGCGCGAGTACGGATCTTTTCGATAAATAAAATTCGATAAAATTGACAGTTAAAATCGATAAAACCCACTTTATCGAATTTAACTGTCAATTTTATTGAATAAATCCACTTCATCGATTTTAACTGTCAATTTTATCGAATTTTATTTATCGAAAAGATCCGTACTCGCGCCGCAGTCCTTATAACCGTGTAGGTAACCATTAGCATCTCTAATATCCACATTCTGTGGCAGAAATTATTGTTTATTAATTCGAGAGCAAGTTGATACTAGAACTATCTCCTCATAAAACATAAATAAAGACTTTGGCTACGGACCCTTTTAGTAAAAACGCCTTTAGAAACCTAACTAACAACACCATCAACACAAACACATCACTAAAACTATCAACGTTGCTTTATATTTGGTAAAATTGGGAAAATAGCTTCTGTAAACTGGTGACTGTTTTCAGATCAAGGTAGAATCCCAATGGCTATGATAACTACGATGAAGAAGCTCAAATCTGGGTACATAAACGGTACGAGGGTTACTCTTGGGAATCTGGGAGAGTTTTTGAGCACTTCGGCCATAACTAACTTGAGTTTCCTGGGAAGCCAAGAGGATGGATATCCTGATAGTAAGTGACAGTTTTTATTTACTAAACTAATGGACTTTTCTAACCAAAAACTAACAACTATCTATAATCGAACACAAAAAATTGTTGATCGCAAAACGATATAATTTCGTCAGAACTGGTTTATTCTCGTAGGTTATTATTCTTAGGCCATTACTCGTAGGCCTAGTTAGTCTAGATCAAAGATTCTTAAAGTACCTACGGAACCCGTAAAACAATCACAAGTAAGCGTACCTACTTACATTGATCATTGAGTAGTTGGATTATTATAATTTTACCGTTACAGATACTATTTTGGAAAGGGCAAAAAATGTATGGGAAGATCTCATTTATGTAGTTTGCGAGAATTAGAACCTTATAATGTAGGTAAACGTTTATACTACATTACACTAACATTAGATTCAAATATAAGGGATCAAAATACAATAAAAAATACAGTCGGAGAGATATGAGGACACAGATGTTCTCTGGCGTATGCCGAGACACTTTCTAAAACTAAAACAATGGGCCGACCCTTGCGCAGGCGGAGTGGCAGTCGCCGCCGAAGATGCGCGAACGTTTCCAACGCTGCACGAACTGCGCATGGGGTGATCTTTCGCGCTTTACAACCTTATATAATATTATTATATTATATGGCGTTTCATTACTAAAATATTTCTAGTAAAGGTTTTTGTTCATATTTTAAATTGAAATATCCTTCATTTGTAATCATTTGATGTGGGGCTCCATAAAACAAAAAGGAGACGGGAGTTGTGGAGCGTTCCGTTACCTTATAAGTGTAGGAGTCGCCGCGCTGCTCTAAATGCAGGGCAGTCAGACTGCCATACCATCGACTAACAAGTTTAGGTCAAATTGGGATGTTGCATGGAACACAAAATACACAATTTCTGACATTATACAGTTTTAAGAAGATCACAATAAATATGAAATTAAAAAAAAATCCAGATAGATACTGCATCAAAAAGTTTCCCAAATTCAACATTTTTTTTATCATCCTTTAGTAATTTAAATGATACCATCAAATTCTTTACATTTAAATGAATAAAAAAATGTATGGCAACTATGTGCTTATCCGTAGTTTTTCACGTCCTAATCAACAAAATGCATGTTTTTAGTACAGCTTTACGGCCTGTGTAGAACAAGTGACGTCAGAGGTTCGGTCAAGTTTGTATTGGGCGTTTTAGCGCTCAGATACTTTGCCTCTCATTTTGACGTTTCTAGCGTCTGATTTCCAGTTTTTTCGATATAGACATTTGATTCTCATGAGAAAACAAATTGATTGACACCATAAATAAAATGGAGTTAACATCCCTATTGCCGCAGCCTAGCATAACCTTGCTTGCCGGTACTGCCGTGATCACAATAACAACTAGAGTCTGTGTAATAAGTTTATTTTTCTGTTTAAGAGCTGAATCCCCAAGTGCAAAGCTACCTGGAGGAACACCTCTTAAAGTCTTTCAGCAATAGGATTAGCTTCCTCTCGCGGCCGCCCGCCGCACGCAATGCGCGTGCGCTGCGCCGCCGCATGTCTGTACGTGGCGCTATCAAGAAGACGAGGTCTATCAACGTTGACTGTAAGTTATTTTATCTTAGAAGACTAGCTACTGCCCGCGGTTTCAGCCGCGTGTAGATGCCTACAGGAATCGTGCGTTGTTTTTATGCTATTTGGTAACAAGACGAGCTGGTCGTTTGCCTGATGGTAAGCATATCGCCGGGCAATAACAATTGCAGTGCCACTCAGAACTTTGAAACACAAAGGCCTGCGCGGCACTGCTGTGCGTTCGTTACCCTGAGGCATTAAGTATTAAGTCTCATAAGCCCAGTAATTTCACTGGCTACTCTGCTCATCAACCGGAACACAGTAATGCTTGCACAATACTGCTTGGCGGCAGACTTCACTCACAAAGCGGTGGTAACAACTCAGACGGACACTCGCAGAAGAGTTAGTCCTACCACTAACGAAACACATTGATTAAATAAAGTCAAATATTAAGCAACTTAAAGTTTTGTTATTTTTGTCCACAGCGGAGACGTTAGGCATGGAGGGGGAGTATGTCGGCCCCCCACTGGAACGGAAGCCGTCGTGGCTCGAAGTGGACCCCACTTCCGGTCGCAGCCCATCGCCTGAGGAGGTCGCTAAAAAGAAGGCATTCACAAAGTAAATACAGATATTGGCGGTCTTACCACAAAAAATTATACACACTCTAAACCTGTGTTAAACACTGTTTAACTCCTAAACGTGCCTTAGTCGACTAACTAGCGCCATAAAAATCATTAGATTTGCAACGGTCACTACATAACCTAGTAGAAGAATATGGTTTCCAATAATTTTTGATCCGCAATGCCACAGCTTCCGTTTTTTCTCGTCAGAAGGAAAATGTGTGTATCATTATTTTTACACTGAAATGCACTACACAGAGGCATATGTACTTTATTGCAGAGATGTTTTTCCTACTTACTAAAATTCTATAATGAATTTTGACAGAGAAACAACACCAGCAATAATGCGCCACCTAGCGGGTGTGTCTCCCCATTAAATAAACCCGTCATACCTTTATGGAAACTCGCTATGAGCTTTCTGCACTTTTTGTTTATTTGATATAGGCTTTCGTTATTTCACCCGATGTTAAGCGACGATGCGGTTAACATCGATTACCTCCATTAAATATAAAAAATAAATGCTATATTACGTACCAAATAGGTTTGAGGTCGCGATTTTGTATGAAAGAAGGATTTCTAAAGCTTTCTTTCTTTCTAGTTAGGTAAGATTATTATTGGTTATTTATACGCGCCCACCAGATCGTACCGTAAAAGACCTTTATTATTTGTTCCCTCTGTAGCGACTAATTACCGTCAGAATAGTTTTATCCTCCGTTCTTGTCAATTATTTAATCATCTATGCAATGATATGAACAAGGATCTCGATCTGTTTCATACTAGCTTACCAGTTCTTAGAAGGCAAATCAGTCGTAATTTCTTCAGTGAATTTACTCTGAGTCAAGATCAGTATTTGTAGATGATATTATTCATAGTTACTTTAGATTTAATGTACCACTTTAAGTTATCCAGTTTGTTTCTAGCAGTGGAGACTTGTAAATGACTTTTGATTTTTACTCTGTGTCTACTTCAATATGTTATTAGTCGATAGTCTTCCTAATATGAATAAATAAAAAATAAATAAAAATAAAGATATCACAAGGTATATTTTATCTTTTAGGGGCACGTCCACTACAAACTTGGGGATCGTGACTCCGACAATCGAAGTGACTAAAGAAGCTACTCCGCCACCACCGAAAGAAGAGGGTATGTCACAAACTTAAATGTAGATATATGTACTTAAATGAACGAGATGCATATACATAATTATATAAATAAAATTATAAACTTTCTTAATGCCTATATACTTGCATAGCTTAATTATTATGTTAATGAGAGTTGCGTCTGCCTACAAACTACTCAGTAGTTTGGCAGAATTTAGATTAAGTTTTGGCTATGTATGTTTGAAGATAAATAAATTAAAAAAAAAAAAAAAACACAAAACGTAGACATAAAGCGGTTTTGTAAGGATTGAATGCGGGTTAATAAGTCTTACTTGCGTTAGTGATAAAGATAGCAGGACACATTTTTAATATAATTATTTTTACGATATTGAAAATTTTCCGCTATTTCACCACGCTTTACTACATCTGATTTTAAGTGAAGACGATGATGGCTCTCATTGGCTATTAGCCTTATATCGATACATTAGTCCTATAATTTTAAGATAAGCGTACCCTATTTATATATTTATTATGTTACTGTACGTACTGAATACAATTTCAGGCGTAATCAACAAGAGCATACAAGCAGTGGTCCGCAATAGGACCACGTCAGAGTCACAAAACCTCGTGTACGCGGAACAAGAGACGGACGAACTAATAGCCATGCTCCGTGAGACTGAGAGCTTGGACGAACAGGGAGATATATTACAGTACCTTGTAGACACACATGGACTGGACTTTAACACCGGTAAGTAAACTGAAACGAAACTTGCGATGCGTACTTTTCTTTTGCGTGATGGTAAGCATAACGCCGATCCATAACAATTGCAGTGCCACTCAGAACTTTGAAACACAAAGGCCTGCACGGCACTGCAGTGCGCTCGTTACCCTGAGACACTAGGTATTAAGTCTCATAAGCCCAGTAATTTCACTGGCTACTCTGCTCATAAAACCGGAACACAGTAATGCTTGCACATTACTGCTTGGCGGCAGACTTCACGAGCAAAGCGGTGGTAACACTCGCAGAAGAGCTAGTCTTACCACTAACAAATATTTAATATTTGCCCTACTTAACATTCTCCACACACAGGCATGCAAGAAAATGGAAAGAATGTCACAGTCAAGGATCTCCTAAAGGTCCTGTATGAGAAAGCGTGCTCGCAAAAACTTTGGGGCCTTGTCCGTCATACGGCGGGAATGCTCGGCAAGAGAGTAGAAGACCTGGCTAAGGCTGTAACGGACTTGTTGGTGCGACAGAAGCAAATTACAGTGGGCATGCCGCCTAACAACGAACATACTATTACTGCGCCGCTGCCCGAGAATGAACTTAGGCAGTTGATACATTTAGTGAGTACCTCCTAACTCGTCACTCCAAATAGTTTGACGACTTCTAAACATAACTATGCCGCGTGCAGCTATTCTCTGACTTTCGCGCGCTACTAGAAATCTGACTTGCTGGAACGCCAACGTTCATAAACTAAATTCAAATTTGTTGTCGCCCTATTTACTTTATCCCAGAAATTTTATGAATGTCTCAAGCTCTCCTCTGACGAATGGTTAATGAGGATAAGCAGTCAGACCCTTTTTCATCTGAAATATAACAATAACATTGATTCAACACAGTTTTATTACATTTACACCTTTACTCTTACGTATCAAGTGGTTAAAAGCTGTTTAAGCTCACTTACGTTACATAAAAATCTAATCAAACATGTTTCTGACTTTGATTTAAACAAAAAAAAATATTTTTGTAAAAATTACTACTTATCCTTTTTATCAATAAAAGTTTTTTTAAGTAAAATATAATGTTTCCACATTTTTTTTACACACAGCAATTCCGACACCAAAATCAAGAAAATGAAAACAAAAAGGTAAACAAAATATTATAAATAAATTCGTTTTTCAGTTTAGTTTTGTGATACTTTTCAATACTGAATGTCGGTAGCCTTGTACTCTAACATTCTCACGCACATCACCAATAAAATTTGTTTGTAGTTATAATTATAAGGTACATTTTGTATTTGTAACATTTTAAGATATTAGTGATTAGATTTAGGTTAGTTATTAACTATTTCAAAACGGTCTGTCATGTAATTTTTCTGCATGTGTCAAAACGGTCCCAAAGGTCAGTGCCCTATGAAGTCATTGAACCAATCGATCAGCTGATTCATAATAAACGTATTTTGCAACACTAGATTCTTAGAAAAATTCGTTATGTCCCCTAATATTTTATACTTAAAAACTCATATATGATTTACCTTGTATGATTCTCCTGTACAATAAAAAATATGCATACGATTAATTAATTAAATGATAAGTAACAAATGCAACCTGCAATATTTTTTTTATAAAACAGGCGTATGGAGACGATGAAAGCACAGCGATGCTGACACAAGAGCTGCTTGTCTACCTCGCTATGTTTATCCGTACTGAGCCGCAACTGTTCTTAGAGATGTTGAGGCTGCGAGTGGGGCTTATTATTCAGGTATGTTACCCTGGTTACTATACCCTGTTCCAAAATCTTAGATATTTTCATTCATTCATTCAGTCATTCTAGGCTAAGCGTCATGCTACCTTTAACCACATTAAATTATCTCTTAGCACCACTATACTACACAATAGGGTTATACTAACAAGGCGTCTGCTATCTCTTTTACATATGTAGTATGATACACAGATGTGTGTGAGGGATAGCGCTTTCCAAATTCCAGATTTAATGGTTGGCACGCCAGAATCGCACCCATTATATTATCAGGCTAACATATTAAGTAACATCACACAATAAAAACGAGATTGTTAGGGTCAACAAAGTCAAAACATTTCTAATCACATAATTTTGGTTAATTATTAAAAAAGTTATCGCATGTTTTCCAGGTTATGGCCACAGAACTTTCTAGAACTCTCTCGTGCGACGGTGAAGAAGCGTCAGAACACCTCCTCAACTTATCTCCGTTCGAGATGAAGAACCTTCTCTACCACATCTTAAGCGGAAAAGAATTCGCTATTAACAGTGGTAAGAAAAAAACTTGAGACATAGTTCCTCAAAGGTTTTCCTTCCAAGGTTCGCTTTGCTCTTGTAGCCCGCCGCTAAGCAATAATGTGCACTGTGGGCACTGGTTTGATGAGCAAAGTAGTCAGTGAAATTAATGGGCTTATGAGAATTAATACTTAATGTCTCAGGGTAACGAGCGCACTGCAGTGCCGCGCAGCCTTTGTATTTCAACTTTCTGAATGACCCGCTGGTCTCGTTAGCCAATAGAATAAAAAATGTATGTCAGAGACCCACAGACTCATCACCACACTGTCTTGTAGAGATCTGAAATGATGATGATGTTCGTAAATATGTATGAGCTGGCTTGTTTAGTGATTTACAAATGGAATCCGTCAGTATTATTTTGTATATATTTACCTACTGAATATATATTTATGTATATTATATTTTCTTTGCAGCGCATACTCCTTTCGGTATACACGAAAAATACAATAAAAATAAAGGCGAGTTGATGTAATGATGGCTATCATCTTTGCTTCGTTTCAGTTTAAATAACCTATGTGTATTGTGTATGTCCTACATAATCTCTGAAACTTATCCCTTTTGTAATATATTTTGAATACAGGGTTCCAACAGAAGACAAATTGAAAAGTTATATTTAGTATCTATACAAAAGCAGTAAAATGAACAATACCAAGAAAGAAACCCTTATAGTTCTGAGGGCTTAGTGTGAGTTAAAAAGTTAAAAGGTTCTATAGTGACGCGAATTTTGTAAGAAGAAATGTAAAGCGCGCCTAGCGGCACGTTCGTGAACTATCATCACGCATACTTTTATTCCTTACTCGGTTATCGCGTAAATCGATTTTAGTTCGCAACTCACACTCGTCGTGCATTTCGTGTGCACGTCCACTTTTACTGGTATTAACCGAATTTTATTATATGGCAATTTATTTTGACTTGGCTGGTCATAGCAGTAAGTCGTAATGAAAATGAAGTCTGTAATAATGATGAATAAAGGGGGTAAACCTACGGAACTCTATAGCCATACGTGAATTTTAATACTTTTGGCCCGTTTTTTAATTCGTCATTTTTGACACTATAATTGGTGACGCACGGAATTCTTTATGAGGCAAACGCGTTAGTATAAAGTTGTATAGTTTTTGTCTGAGCCCGTCGTTTTAGTTGCCACAATCACATGTTGTAAATGACGCTTGCTTTGCTTTATGCATTATCGTTGCAGAATATCTATCTATGCTAATCATAGTCTTTGTTTCTCACATTTATGAATTTCAGCAGGCCGAATCCAACCGTGACTTTCACGTTAATTTTAAAGTTTCAGTTTAGCGATTATATTAAAAAAAATAAACTAAATGATACGTTTTATGAATTCAAGAAATGTTGTGTGTGGATGTAATAATCATGGCTACCTCGCACATAATAGTATTTGTGTATGTTTACGAAACACTAACGGTCTTACCACGAAAAAGTTAAACACATCCTATACCTGTGTTTAACTCCTAAACATGCCTCAGTCGCGTGTTTAAATATGTTTAAATAGTGGCATTGCAATTGTTATGGGCCGGCGTTATGCTTACCATCAGGCAACCGACCAGCTCGTCTCGTTACCAAATAGAATAAAAAAATAAACTAAATAAGCGTTTTTGTATTTAACCAGAGTGTGTACTTATGTATGTCGTGCATTGGGGGCCAGACCCCAAGGGCTGTAACCGCAACCTTGTATATCAATATCAATGTCGTGTCTTGTGCTATTCCTCCCAACTTTTATCATCTGTGTGTTTTCAGTAGGACGAGGAAATTTCTCTATAGTTAGCAACAAGTCGAATCGATACGGAAAGAAGTCTCAAATCATGCTGGAGGGACAAACTCTTCAGAGCGCTACTGAAGAACGTAAGTTCAACAATAATATACTAGCCCGCGGTCTCACCCGCGCTCCTACAGGAACTGTTGCATTTTTCCGGGATAAAATATGTGCTGCTATTACCTTTGATCAACTATCGGTGTTCCTATAGGTGATTTGATATAATCATCCAATTTCTTTAATCAACACATTGGACAAAGAGAGTTGATGAGTGGAGTACTACCCTTAGCAATGTATTGTATACTCTTCCAGAGCCTATAACAGAGCCGGACCGCCAGGGCCAGTGGCTGCGCCGGCGCCGCCTCGACGGAGCCCTAAACCGCGTCCCGAGGGACTTCTATCCACGTGTTTGGGGAGTTTTAGAAAAAGTACGTACATAAATATGGGATTCCGCACGTTTGTTTTTAATGTTATTGGTAAAGAGACGAGCTGGTCGTTTGCCTGATGGTAAGCATAACGCCGGCCCATAACAATTGCAGTGCCACTCAGAATTTTGAAACACAGTCCTGCGGGCACTGCAGTGCGCCTGCTACCCTGAGACATTATAGGTAGGTATTAAATCTCATAAGCCCAGTAACAAATAAATATTAAAGTAAATATAATAATAATATTTCTTATTTCCAGTGCCAAGGCCTAGTGATTCAAGGAAAGGTGTTGCAACCTAATTTGACACAAGAGATGACATCCGGAGAGTTGAAATTCGCGCTCGCCGTTGAAACAGTGTTGAACTCTATACCACAGCCCGAGTACCGGCAGCTGGTGGTCGAAGCGCTAATGGTGTTGACTCTAGTTGTGGAATACAAGGCCGTCGCGAATCTGGGCGGGACGATACACGTGGAACAATTAGTGCATAGAGCTAACCAGATCTTTTTGGAAGACCAAGTGAGTATTTTTTGTTTATACTGTTTGGTAACGAGACGAACTTATCGTTTGCCTGATGGTAAGCATAACGCCGACTCATAACAATTGGGATGTTGCACAAAACACAAAATTGGTGTCTTTATACAGGTTTAGAGGACATCACATTAACGCAATAAAAATGAAATTCACAAAAAATATATAATTTCCACAAACACACTGCATCTAAAAGTTTCCCGAATTCAACGGTTTCTTTTTATCATCTAATAGTTATTTAAATGATACAAACAGATTCTTTGCATTTCAATGAATAAAAAAATGTATGACAACTATGTATTTAAACGCAGTGTTTTACAGCCAAATCAACAAAATGCATGTTTTTAATATAGCTTTAGGGCCCGCGTTGAACAAGTGACGTCAGATGTTCAGTCCAATTTGTATGGGGCGTTTTAGAGTTCATTAGATACGCCCGAATTAACTCTCATTTTTGACGTTTGTAGCGTCATGAGAAAACGTACTATAATCACGTACGAGCGTTTGTATGGAAAGTATGGCAGGTTGGTTCCTCTTAATAATGCATTTGGTTGTTTCAGATGCGTTGCAACGGCGACGCGACCCTCTGCTGCGCCAAAGCGGAACGCTACGGCGACGCGCTCGTGTGCGGCGGCGCGGCCGGCGTCTGCCAGCATCTCTACGACAGCGCTCCCAGCGGCAGCTACGGCACCATGACTTATCTAGCGCGCGCCGTCGCCGCCATGCTGGCTACTAACGGCACTACGGATAATATAGAATGCACGATCACTTAGTATCCGCACTTAGTATCGCGTAAACTGTACGTATAGTCAATGTCGAAAGTGGCGCTCGTAGCGGTTTCTATGGAACTATATGTCGGTCCTAGCGCGTAGTAGCTTGCAATAACTAACAAACAACGGTACTACGGATAATATAGAATGCACGATCACTTAGCATTGCGAGCCGCCGGGCAATGCTCGCGTGAACTGTACGTTTAGTCAATGTCGAAGGTGGCGCTCCTAGCGGTTTCTATGGAACTATATGTCGGTCCTAGCGCGCAGTAGCCTACAGTAACTAACAAACAACAGCACTATGGATAATATATAATGCACGATCACTTAGTATTGTGAGCCTCCGAGAACTGTACGTTTAGTCAATGTCGAAGGTGGCGCTTATAGCGGTTTCTATGGAACTATATGACGGTCCTAGCGCGCAGTAGCCTGCAGTAACTAACAAACAACGGTACTACGGACAATATAGAATGCACAATAGGGTATTCCACTCATCGAGTATCTTTTTCCAATGTGCATTTGATCAAAGAAATTGCATGACGTCATGCTCATGAAATCACCTAGGAACACCGATATTTGATCAAAGATTATGCATTACAACGATAGCAACACAAAAAGTCGACGTACCTCCATTTTCTCAAACTACGCATGATACTGTGCAAAATATACTAAGAAATCTAGAACAAAGATATTGGACGAGTGGAATGGGCATCTCTCGAAGAACAACTTCGGGTGAAGCGCGCAGCAGTCTGCAAGCTACTAATGGCAATGGATATTACTGAGTGCAATATCACTTTTTAGACTAAGTTTGGGCAGTTTGTGGCGATAGATTGCTAACGCAGGCGCATTATTGACTGCGATTATTACATGCGGCTATCATTCAACCGACGACATGGTTATTACTGCCTATCTGTCGCCAATCGCCACTAGCTATCTTGAAATTATTTATATCGAAAACCGTTGGATTGTTAGTATTGCGGAAGTGTGAGGTATCGAGATATACGTTGGCAACTATGAAACAGACGTATGGCATGCGAATTGTTGGCTAGCTGATATTAGCTATGCAGAGCAAAGTTTTTAATATTAGAATGTTGCTGAGAATATTATTTTCGTGAATGATCAAGTAGGTTAGTACTTTATATCAAGACTAAATAACTTTGCGACACTGCTAGTAGTATGTAGCGCTCAAATTGCCGGCATCAAAGGCGCCACAGATAATATAAACGCAGTGAGAAAATCCTTTATTAATACACCCATCCTAATATAGTAATTGTTTGACAATAATAGGTATAGTTATCTCCAAATTACAACAAAAATTTACATATTATTTTACCATCGAAAAAAGAAGCCTGAGTTCAGTTCGAAACTGTTGTTTATCTCTTGCATTGTATAGGAGGAATAAATATCAACACAAGTTTATTTAGTTTAATATGACGGTTTTTAGACATTTGATTGAAAAATCGATTACCAATATCAGCTTTTATTACAAAAATGTCAGCTATGCCATGGATATTTAACTTATACCCATGTCTGACTAATTTGAAATTTCTCATACACTCTGACTTGGTGACAGTAAAATAATTATGATAGGTCAGGTTTATGAGGTATTACATTTAATAATGGCTTTATGTATGTAGTATTTCATCATGAGGTTTAACTTGGAACTGTTTAAAAGATGTCAGTGATAGACTGTGGTAATGTAAATTTTATGTGACTTTTAAAATTGGTTTATTTATGCCAATTTGTATGAAGACAAATTGCAATAGAATTTCATCATGAGGCTTTCCTGTTTTTGTAAGAAGTATGTTTGTAATCATTATTAAAATCATGGTGTTTTACAGAGGCATGTTTATTTTTGTACTGTTTTAAACAAAATTTAATCATAATATTGTATTATGTCACAAAAGGGTTAAATGAATTTTATTGTATTTAGGCTAGATTGGCAACTTTCATCATTACTGTAATATTTATTTTAGGTATACAACATATGAGTTTGGTAAAATTTGACATAAATCAAATCATTTTCAGTAAATATTTTAGCAAAAAGTATCATCAAATGTTTGTGTGATAGGTTTATATTTTGACCTTATACTTTTAATGTTGCGTGCCACAAAATGTATTTTATGACAAACTATTATATTATTATACACTTATTTTGTTAAATAAAATTAAGTATGTAACTACATTTTAATTAATCTTTTTCTTCACCTAGGTACCTTAGAAACTTAGAAATTAAATTATTTACTAGTATACAAATGCTATGTAGCAGGCTCGCTTGCGCATTCCTCTACGCTCCATCAACTATTGTATGTCCCGTATGGCCCTACCAGGATGGACCTGCCTCAGAGAGACAAATAACTTCCCTCCCCCATCCGGCTCAGGTGATGTGCTCGAATGTCCATAGCGAGTCACCTTGTGAGGGCCCTACCTATTAATAGGAGCGAGAAACCAGATGCCCCCACAAATGGTGTCCCAAGCCCCAGGGTTGAAGGTACCGGCTCTATTCATTTTGTAGCCATACCATAGGTGGCTGAATACATATGAATGAGTGCAAGATTTGCATAAGTTAGGAAGGTGTGTTGATATGAAATGCTGCCTGACTTTTGCTAATACACCAAGTTTCTTGGCAGCTAGTTGAACCCCAAATTCAATGCAGCAGCCAAATTTTAAATTAGATTCTGTAGTGAGCTGTAGAATCTAATTTTCTTGCTCTCTTATCAAATTTATGTTTGTCTTTTAAGTATTAAATTAATTTTGATTTTTGAATAAATATTTGCTCTTCCATTCAAAAGGGGGATTACTTAATCAAACACAAAAATCTCTTAGGCGTAACTCATCTACATCAAAATATTACATTTTGTCTAAAACTCAACAATTTTATAACATAGTTAATTGGATTTTCTACATTTTCATCTAAGCTTCGTCTTTTTTACCAAATGGATTCATTTTTGACAGCCAGGATGTTGTTGATCTGGAATGAAGAAAAAATTATTTATTATTATTAGCCTCATGGGGTACCTTTGGCTGTTAGCTACTTATTTATTTTGTTATTCAATATAGTTACTATAAATTGGGAGATAGTATTTAAGACCTTGGATTTACAAAATTGGATCTCAACTATCAAATGTAAAAGCTGTAAAATATACTTGACCTCATTAAAAATTCTGTTATATAAATTTTAGTTTTTAAGAAAGTATAAATTAAACTTACGAAATATCATCTGATGAAGTCTTAGCTTCAATTCCTGCCTCTTTCAATTTCTCTACTAGATTCTTTCTGTAGACATTTTTCAAAGGGACAGGTCTGTTGGCAGCTTCCTTCTGTTTGGCGATCTTGCTTAGTGCCTCATACCATGTCAAACCATACCACTCAATTTCTTCAGGAGTGTACTGAAACGAACAAAAAAAAGTTACTGTGAATTGTGTTATAAAACCTAACACCATTAACAATAAAAGATTTGCTGACTTTGGAAAGCCTAGTTTGGGGAAGAATTAATCAATCCACAATGCGCAGACTGATGGAGTTGGATTGTGAAAGGTGAACTTAATAATCTTATTACAGTATGGAAATAGAAGTGCAAGTGAATGTGACACCTTGGGATTGGATAAAAATATAGCTACCACCAGGTGAATAAAAGTAACGTAAACCTGGATATTGAAATTTGTGGTTCAAAATAAATTAATGTACTTGAATAAGTTTTACTTACTGAAGATAAGTAGGTCTTATACTCTTCATAAATTTCCTTTTGCCTTTGTGTATCATGGGCATACCGAGGGCACCCATTCATAAGTTCAGTTAATATTTGTTTCTTTAGTTTCAGTGCCAGCATGGATATAAGGTCACATGCAGGCGTCTTGAGCAAGTAGTGATCAAACCCATAATGGTCATTGATTAGCTTGATAGTTCGGTCAGTTACTGTTACTGATAGATGTGTGTTCAGAACTTCCGATTTAACAACTGTCCTCTTTAAAACTGGCACCCAGTAATGAGGTACTCTGCGTTTATTTGGATCACGTTTTTGGAAACCTGTTGATATTTACTTATTTATTATAATAGGATCTTGTACAACAGATACCCAGTATAACATAAAGTTAGATGTTTTGTTTGTGCTTAATAATTAAACATTACTAATACATGAAAACAAATATGGTAAATATTAAAAACACAATTATTGTTAAAAAGTAAGGCAGTTATACTTAAAATTACATTAGTTT
Source organism: Crocallis elinguaria (assembly GCA_907269065.1). Taxonomy (NCBI): domain Eukaryota; kingdom Metazoa; phylum Arthropoda; class Insecta; order Lepidoptera; family Geometridae; genus Crocallis; species Crocallis elinguaria. The sequence continues at coordinate 11,183,963 of OU026080.1, read as the reverse complement.
AGACCTTTAAAACAATGCCTTTGACCAATTGCTTAGCTAAGAATTTAATGATGCATGAAATATACCTATAATTATATGATTAATAAACTTGATACATGTGTAAACATATTCACGCAAGGTAAACAGCAAATTACATAAGTAAGCATGTACACAACAAAGTCTGTAAAACTAACCTTTGACTACAGCTTCACCACCCCATATTCCTTCACTCATTTCATGGGGGAATTTAAGAGGGATAGGCACATTTTGAATGGGCACGGTCTCGCCAGTGAGCTCGTCCCGTCTCCACTTGCCCTCCTGCGGCACGAAATGCACCGCAGCGGGCTTCAACACTTTCCATTCACGCCAAAACTTCTTGTATGCCGCGGGCAACTCTGACGCGATGCCTATCTCAAACTTACCCTTCTTTTTATACGTTCTTGACAATTGACGCGCAGTAACCTGAAATACACACAAGGTAAGGTCGAAGCAAAGTTAAGGCATTTGATGCACACGTAAAATATGATGTAACAAACAAGAGGGTACTTAAGTTATCTACAAAAATACCTGAATGCGAGACGATGCCATTGAATAATTATTTGTACAGCATAAAATACAGGATTTGTATCTAATATGATTGTTCTAAAATTAATTTCAGATTTATAGTTTAGTGCCTATTCTGTCAAAAGAAATTTTGCATTTGACATTGACTACTATACTATAATTGTATTGACATCGACATAAGTCTCGTGTTTTTTTTTATATTTTGGGCTATCTATATCAAATCACGAAAATACAATTAAAATGCGTTGTGACTTGTGAATAATGTGGAGATAATTTCATTCGACGAAACCCCATCGGCGTGCCTCCAAAGCGGTTCCGATCTAGCGTATGGCTAGCAAGAAAACAGACGATGCACAGATTTGTAATATAGTAGAGACGATGAGAATAATAACTTGAGCTTCAACCACAGATTTTGTGGCTTCGACAACATTGGACCCTCGATACTCTGCGCACAGCCCGGTCCAAATCACCGTTGCAAAATAGTCCATAACTTGTCTAAGTACTTCATTAATAATCCATCTCGGTGTGGGATCTGCGAACGATAATTTCGAAATAAAGTATAATTCGAAATAAAAGTATTATAAGTTCCGTGAGATGTACTCAATGGTGCTTAAAAAGTACTGTCAATATCTATTGTCAAAGCAAGATTGTCATTGTCAGTAATGACAGTATCCGCAGCTGACGTGGTACAAAATAATAATTTTAAAATGGCATTTGGCAAGTGTCGAGTGGTGGTGGCTATATTTTGTTTAATTTTTTATTACTAAAATTATCTAATTATCTTACAACTAGTGAGACTCTAGTGACTAACTCATCGTAATCGTGTCCATCAGAAGCTTAGTGCTAATATCTTGTCCTTATGTTGACAAAGTTTAGTAAAGTATGTCGGACAACAAAAACATCGATATTGCTTCTGAAAAGAGCCAGACGGACCCTGTTGACTCAAATATAGCAGCATCATCAGCTGAAGTGTCTAGTGTTGCAGGAAGTGTGAAAACTGCGAAGGTAAGTTAAATCGAAACGAGTACCGAATTGTCTCTTACGGTATGTGTAATTGTGTATGTCGTAAAGTACCTATTACGCTGCATGCGTGACAACTGACAAGGCCGCGGAGACTCAGCTTATTGATTATTTACATACCAATCGCGCAATTTGTAAGTGTTCTACATATTAAAAGATTCCAATAGCCAGGCAATATCAAATTACCTACATTATTTCTGTGTTATTCTAAATGTAACATAGTTATTTCTTGATTCAGACACATCAACGAGTGTCATCATCTTCCGAGAGGCAAATCAAATTTGAAAGAGCTCAAAAATGTTTGGAAAATGCTGCACTTGTATCTAAACGGATCAAAGAACATCGGAAAGCAACAGCAGAGCTATTGGGGAGACCCTTTGGTAAGTTACAAGATTATAAACACAGAGTGGTGTTGAAATCTTTATGAGGAAATGCTTAATGTATATTACATGAAATTGGTTATGAGGTAATTAAATGTATTTATTTGCATAAATATGGGTGATGACAATAATGACATTGATCTAAGGTAGTAATTATTATTACCTTACATCAATTTCACTGAATGCGATTTTGCATTATTATATTAAGTGATTATCTTGAAAAATAGATAGAGATAGCGGCGCGGCAGATTCTGCCCCTTAAGTATAAATGCACTTTTAGTTTGCCAGCTTTATATTATTTATAGATTTGTCTAGTTTTGACTGTGACCCGGATGCTTATGTCACTTCCGTTTTCGCTGCCATTTTTCACTGCCGTTTGTAACTTTGCTATTAATAGAAATAAAAGACTAGTGTAATTAATAGTTTAATTACCAACTGAACCATAAACCTTAACACCTTTTGACAATGACTTTTGATTTATTGCAGAAGAGGATGATGGTGGGGACAGTTCCTCAGAAATTACATCCACCATGAGTGTGAGGACAGGTTACTCTGTGGCTACTGATACCTCAACAACTATGTCTGTCCAGGATGCACTCAACAGTATGTACATATTTGATCCTGTATTTTTTAACAGAACATTCTTCTTAGATTCTTGTTGGTACTAATTTATATTTAAGTTAAACCTATGTTGCAAGTGTGTCAAAGGGAGCTCTAGGTATAATTTAAAACAATAAGAAATTAAAATTAAATTATTATTTGTGTGATCTAAAACATTCCTACATGCCAAATTTCAAGATTGTAGGTCAATGAAATATCTTCAATGGAAATTTCGATTGGCGTTTATTAGGGACAGGAGCTCTTGTGTCCCTTAGCCATATTTGTTAACATTATTAGAAAAAATGAACTTTACATATTAATTACATGATGCATATCTTAAAAAATAACATCTCATGTGTTGGGTTTCCGGACACAATAAAAAATTTGTGTGTTCAGTGTTGCATAGACCTACGCTCTGGCTCATGATATGTTAAATACCATAATGTTTTTGTTTCAGTACCTGGAATTAGTGAGAGCTTAGCTAACACCCTAAAACAGAAGGAAATATTAATGGAAAGGATTAAGCAGTACAAAGAAATCACTAAAAGATCACCTATTGCAAAATCTTCTACACATGCACGCAGAGAGTCAACTACTGACTCTAATTTAGATTTAAGGAAGGTAGGTTATTTATGAAGTATTATTGTTTGTTTGTAAAAATAGTGCAATGGCTACTGTACATCTTACTTTACTAGCTTATACAATGTGATGAAATTAGAAACTATAAACTATAAGTAAATAATTAATTAATTTAACTTTAAAGTTCTTGCACTATCCGTGTAACATTGGCAAACTTACTTGGTGTGCAGGTTTTTTCCTCAGTTAGACTGATTATTGGCCTTTTTTTGTGAGCGAGTAATTCATGCAGATGAACCACCTAATTTGTCACAGAAAGGCCAACAGGGCGCTAATACTGACTCAGGCCTACCGAAGCGTTCCCTGTGACAAGCAACCTTGTTCATTGCAGCAAATGCCTGGCCGTTTCTTCCAACTCCATGCACCCTCTCCATAGGGGTCTGTCAGTAGTGTAGTCCTATTGTAATATTGTGTAGAAATGAAACCCGTAACCTTTACACACTACAAAAGTTAAGTTCAACAACAACCTATCAATTACACCATGGGGGCTGTGAATGGTATTACTTATAGTGACTAGACTCATTATTAGATATATTTTGTTTTCAGAGTGCAGATAATAATGAACAGCTTATTAATGCAATTAAAGAGAAAGAGAATACATTAAGTGTAATGCAAGTAAAAATGAAAGCAATGGAGACAACTATTCTGGATTTGCAGGAGATGATCAACGAAAAGGACCAAATAATAGAAGCTAAGAATATGGCTACTACTTTAATGTCTGATAGCCTTAGTAAAAAAGGTAAGTTTTAGCTCCTTAGCCAACCTAGCAATCAATCTAGCTGGTGCCTGCGGTTTCACCCCTGTGGAGATTCCCAGGGGAAGAGTCCATTTTTCTGGGATAAAGAGTAGTATATGTTACTCTCCAGTCCATAAACTATCTCTATGCCAAAAATAATGTTGATCCGTTGCTTTGTGAAAGATGAACAACCCAACAAACTTTCGTATATATATTATAGCAGGGATGTTTTCTGGCTAGTTTGATAGCTAGGCAATTGCACTTAATAGCTCTAGGTTTAGCATGTTTATCACTATCAACTACATCATTACTTAAGGTTAAGTGAGATAGATTTCAAATGTTACCCTATTGACAAAAAAATCTTAATTGTCTGCTTATTAAGAGTATGTATGTATGTAAAGAATGTTTGTGCAAAGTCCGCAAATGTTCTTGGTATTTTGATATTCAAGATTTATTATCAAACCCATGAAGCACATGAATTTCCACTTTTGACAAATTTTTTGATGAGTATTTATTTACTCATCAAAAATATGAGATTGTTTTGAGTGCTCTTCAAGATACTACCTAGTCTTTTTTATGGACTCCTAAGACAAGATTCCTAGTAGATTTAAAGCAAATGCGCAAAAATAAATAAATATTAAATAGACCACTGACGTCACAATGATAGTAATAGAAGTAGTCAAATACATCTACAATTGAAAAGAACTGGCAGTGCAATACACAAGTTTATCAACTACTGAATGCAGTGCCAAATTATAATGAACAACTATACTTGCAAAAAAATCTGTTTAACTTTTAAGTTAGTAATGTACATTAATTTTTAAGAATTTGTTCATTTAGCTAATCTTGTGAATTCAATAAACATTATTTGAAATTACCAATCAAGACCCATTACTGGGCAAAGACCTCTCTTTCCTCCCTCCAAAGTTTTTGGTCTGGTGCTTGTGTTGCCCATCCTTCAAGTATGTGTTCAAGAATACTGTGCTCCATTGTTTGTTGTCAAACTTCGAGCGTAGACATATAAATATGTAATTACCTAAGTATAATTAGATTTTTGTAATGTAATTTCAGATAAAGATTCTTTTGCATTGTTAGAAGACACAAAGCAACAAATGACAAAAATGCAAGAAAACTTTGTAACAATGGAAAGTGAATGGAAAGAGGAAAAGCAGAGATTTCTCAAGGATATAGAAACAAAAGAAGACAAAATCAAAAGCCTGGAAGAAGCTAATACAATACTGGAAAATTCACGCTTCGAAATTAGTGTTGAAAATTCTAAACTGCTTGAAGAATTGGAATCTAAGAGTAAGGAGATTACACAACTGGAAGAAAAGATTCAAAATTTGGCTCAGCAATTAGATGAAAAACCATCTGAAAAAGAAAAAGATGATTACGAGGAAGAAAAAGGATCAAGGGAAATATCTGATATGGTAGAACTAACCAAAAAAATCGAGTTGTTGGAACAATTAAATTGTCAAATCAGGCAAACTAACAAAGAACTTGAAAATAAGCTTGCTGCAATGAGCACTGATTTTAAACCTGTTCCTGGTTCTCCAAGTAAAAAAGGAAGCCCTCTTCCAGCTCGCAAAGGTGTTAGAAACACGGCGTCTAAACAAAAATCTCCTTGGAGTAAGATATCTTCAGAGTCATTGCCTCAGGAATCGGACAAAAAACAAACAAAAGGAGAACTGGCAAGGCTAGAGATGCTAGTGCAATCTTTGAACAAAGATATATTGGACAAGGAGTACGCTATTTCGCAAAAAGATGCATTAATAATTGAGCTTCAAAATGAAAGCAGGCAAAAAGATTCAATTAGTGCTGGGCCAGATGTAATTGATGTTGGTGTCAGCACTGATACAATAGAAGAACAAAAAATAATACAATTGGAACCAGTGATCGAAAAACGGGATGTTTCTGTTACTGAAACTTCTGGTGAACAACCAATGAGCATACAGGAGCTTGAACAGAAATTGAAAGAAGCGCATGATCAAATTGCATTGCTCAATAATGATATTGATTCAGCTAATAAAAATATGATAAAGGTGAAATCAACTCACAAACTAAAATTGAAACAAATGCAAAAGACAATTGATAATTTTAGTAAAGTATCTGATGGGAATGCTGAGATAGTAAAGTTAAATGAAGAATTACACCAGCTTTCTCAAAAAGTAGCAGAACTCGAAGAAGAAAAAGGCAATCTTCAATTGCATCTGGTTGATTACGACAGTGGCAGATGTAAGTAAAACTCATCATAGTTTTTTACATTCATTATTTTCAGATAGATCTACAATTTATTTAATTAATTGAAAAATTAAACAACGTTTAATTGTATAATTATTATCCTATTCCAGTGACGGAGTCTGATGTTTACAAAAAACTAGTGGACATGGAAAATTTAGCGGAAACTAGATTAAAAGCTATAAGTGTTCTAGAGACACAGAAATTCGATTTAGTTCAAGGTAAGGTGGTTGGTTTGGTAAAATGGGTTAAAACCATGTTAAATAAACATTTTGATTTTAATCTTAGCAATCGAAAATTATTTTAATTGTACCTATATATAATTTCAGACTTACATACCTTGCAACAGAAGAATATTGATATGGAAGACAAATTAGTGGACATCTCACACATGCAAAATGAACAAGTATCTACAGAAATGAAGTCTGTTCAACTAGAGGAGCAAATAGATGCACTAACAGCTTCGAAGAAAGAGCTAGAGCTCATAATAGTGAATTTTAAATTAGACAAAGATCAGTTAAACAGTACAATAAAACAGCTACAAGAAGAAAAAGAAGAACTACATCAAAAACTTGAAAATTACATTCAAGAAAATATGGATTTGACTGATAAACTTGAGAAGTTAAATGCTGAAAAAGTCAGCTCAGCTGAGTCAATCGAGATTGTAGAATCATTAACTACTCAAGAAAAGTTAGAACTTGAAGAATATAACAAGGGTATGGTAGGCGAAAAAAGAGATGACGATGAGATAGAAAGCGGGTCACCTCAAAATGAAAAGAATATAGAAAATTTGATTGAGCAAAGTGAAGAGCTCAACAAAAAAATTGAGTTGTTTACTGAGGAAAGGGAAGAAGTAATGGAAAGGATGTGTAAAATAACAAATGATAACGAATCACTGCTCGAAAAGATTACAGAGTTGAAGAATCAGTGTACCTTGCTTCAAAGCAACATTTCTGAGTTAAGTAAAGAAAAAGATGAACTGCATGAGTTAAACCAAGAGTTGAACCGTCAAATTAATGAATTAAAAGGGGAACGGATAGAAATTATTAAAGAAACAGTAGAAATAACTAAGCCCGTCCATGAAGATACTGCTGAAGTAGCTATGTCAGAATCCCAGCATGATGACAAGTTGATTGCCGAAAAAGGAATGAATAGAACTAAATCTATCAAACAATTAACAAAAGAAATACTTAAATTGAAAAACACCATCAAAGAGAGAGAGGCTGAGATTGGTGATTGTCAAATGAAAATACTGTCACTAGAAGAGCAACAACAAAAACAGAATGAAATAATGCAAGCTAATGCGAATAACGAAATTAAGCTGAAGTCTTTAGTCGATGAAAACCACCACCTAAAAGAAGAACTACACCAATTAAAGAAAAATAAAGAATCCGAACAGCAACAAATACAATATCAACAAGCACATGAGCACTTACAACAAGAGGTACAGAAAATGCAACAAGAATATTCTTCTACTATTTCAATCCGCGATGCAAGGATCAACGAGCTAGAAAATATTTTGATAGAATATGAAAAACAAATATTTAATTACAGTACCTCCTTGCAGCAGAAAGATAAAGATTTGGCAGAATACATTAACCAAATTACTAAGTTAAATGATGTCTCTCAAAAGCTTAAATCTACTATTGATTTGCTTGAAGAAGAGAAAGCAAAAGACCAAAATGCAGAACTCGTGAAATCTCTTAACAAACAAATAGCGGCTTACCAGAAAAAAATGGTTGAAAACGAAGAGAAATTGAGGATATTAGAAGAAGAAAAATCGCAGCTAAAGACATTAAAATCTGTTTTAGAAAATAAAAATTTAAACCTTGAAGAAGAGTTGCAACTTCTTCAAAAAACATTTACCGAAAAGCAGAATCTTATTAAAGAATTACAAGTTCTACAGCAAAAACATACAGATGAACTGTCAGAGGTTAACATAATGACCAAAGAGCGCGACGAAGAAATCCATGAAATTAAACTGCAACTAAGAAAAGAGTCAATAGAAAATGAAAAATTGCGTAATGCTGCAGACGAGAAAGAAAAGTCTCTAACTCAACTTACACAATCCCTTGAGGACGCAAAAGAAAAGGTTACTGCTTTAAGTTTGGAAAAAGAAACCTTTAATCAACAATTTGAAGCAACGGAAACTAAAAATAAAGAGCTCCTAGAAAAATTAAAGAAGTTTGCCCTCAGTATCAAGAAAAAGTCTTCGATGTATACTGATTTAGAAAATCAATTCATTGAAACACAAAAGCAGCTGCAAACCAAAAATGAATATCTTGAGCAGCTGTCTATTCAAGTAGATACATTACCTTCTCTGCAAGAAAAATTGAAACACGCAGAAGAAGAAATAAATAGAGTTCAATCTCTCAAAGTAACTATTGATCAACAAAAAACTCAAGAAATAAGTATTTTGCAAAATAAAATTAAACCTTTGGAAGAGAATCTATTAAGGTCTGCCAATGAAATAACACAGTTAAATGATACAATAAAGACATTGCAAAAAGACTTGCATTTCGCGCATGAAGAAAATACAAATTTAAAATCTCAGATCGATGTTTTTAGTCATAAAATTGTAGAACATGAAATTGAGCAGAAAAACAATATGAATCTGATAACAAAAGTGTCCAGTTTAGAATCTGAAATAAACCAGAAACAAAATTACATAGCAGAATTACTAGATAAGTTTCAATATCATCAGCAACAGCAAACACAAGTACAGTTTGGATATGATGCTAAAATTCAAGAACGGGATCTTTTTATTGAGACTCTAGAAACCGAAATAAGCAAATACAAAGGCCGTATTGGTCGTCTTGAAGAAAGTATTTCAGTGATGGAAGATAGAAGACACTCTTTGGAACGTAAAGCTGACCAATTAGGTAATCAGTTACAAGAAAAACAGAAAGCTTATACCGAGTATTCCAGCCAAGAAGATAAACTTATCAGCAGATTAGCAGTTCTAATGGATCATGATAGAGTTGTCGAAAAGCAGCTTCATGAGATCGATAGTGAAAATAAGGAGCTACAATTGAAGATTCAACAAGTAACGGAAGATAATCAAAGGCTACGCAAATCTCTGTCAGATATACAAGAATATTGTAATACATTAGTTGAAAAAGCAAGCAAAGCTGATATAGCAGAGGCCGATCTCGCAAAATACCGGACGCAAGCCCACGACCTCGAAGCTCACTTAAAACAAGTAACATATGAGCATCAAACATTACTCACGCAAAAGAAAAAAGACATTGATGAATTAGAGTCTGAATTTAATACCCAAATAGAGAATGCTTTTAGAGAAAAGAAAGCACTTGGAGAAAAGTATGAAAAAGTAATTGAACATGTGTCTCAAATAGAATGTAAACTTAATGAGTATAAGACAAACAACGAAAACTTGAAGGCAAATCTCCAAGAACTTGACAGAATAAATCAAGAATTGATTAGTGAAAAATCGTCTTCCCAAAATCAAACTGTAACTCAAGATTACACTGATCAATATATTACTGAAATAAACAATCTAAATGCAGTAATTAACAATAAAAATCACGAGTTAACAGAACTTAAAAATGGTATTCAATCTTTGCAGGACCATAACCTTTCTGCAATTTCCAATTTAGAGAGCAAAATATCTGAACTATTAAATAAATTACAAGACACCTCAGCGGAATTAGATCGTGCAGTCAAAGAAGCAAACGACTTAAAACAAAATAACGAGTATTTGCAAAGTGTAGTTTCTCAAAATGATGATTACATAAAAGAATTGAAAGAAACAAACACATTAACATTTGAAATGAATATTCCTAAAACAGAAGGTATGATAATTTCATCAAGAATAGAGCCAATGAACGCAGAGCCAAAACCATTTGACATGTCAAGTCTTCAATCCCAAATAATGTCTGATACTGAAATAAGCCAACCAGAACCCAAAAAAGAGACCAAACAATCAGAACACTTGCAAAAACAATCATTGCAAAATGTTTCTGCTGATCAGCCAATTGAGCCATCTATTGTAGCCAAGAAAGCTTATCTTTGTTACCAAGGTGAAGATAATGTAACTCAAGATCCATTTAATTCCGATGAAGGTTGGGGCCTAGGTGAATGTGAAGAGGTAATTGATATAACGCCTGGCTTTTCTCATCTTAATGAGCAAATACAAAAACTCACAACGGAAAAAGAAAAACTTAAAACTAACCTGGAGTCAAGCAATATCAAGTTAATTAAGGCATTGAAAAGACTTAAAGAACTAAAATCGGCGAATGAAGTACTTACCAATGAACTAAGAATTTCTAAACAAGTTTCGCAATCTTCGTTCTTAGACTCTGCGATTGAAGACGAATTAAGACTGAATGTTGAGGAACTAGAAAAGAAAGTAGCTGAAATTAATTCAGAGATTAATAAAGAAAGAAAAGAGAAAGAGTCTCTCCGTAAACAAAATGAAATATTTAATAATGCTAATGATAGATTAACTGAAATGAAAGAAAAACTAGAAAATGAGATCGAATTATGGAAGTATAAATTTAAAGAAGCTAATGACAGAGTTTCTACTTTACAATGGGGCTCCGATGCCAAAGATTTACCTCGATATGAACCCACTACGCCTAGCTTCGATGCATCAAACGATAAATTAAAAGAAGAAATGTTGAAAATTGATAAAGAGAATGATGAATTACAGCAAAATATTGACCAGCTGACTTCACAAAACAATGATTTATTGATTCAGCAGACACAATTAAAACATGAAATTGAGATTTTAAACAATGAATTGCTTCAACGACAGTCATTATGTGAGAATTGCGAAGTTTTGAAAACTCAAGTCTCTGAGTTGCAGAAAAATAACACTGAACTAATAAAAAGCATGGAAATACTTAACGAGAAATTACGTGAAGTTGAGGTTCGCTGCAATGAGCTCATACAAAATTATGACACCCTTAAATACGACAACATAAAAATGCAAACGGAACTACAAAGTGAAAATAAAGCACTGTCTGAAAAATGCGTTAACTTAGAAAATGAGACGATGCGTTTGAAAAAACTTGAATTTGAATCTAATGAGAAAATGGCGGCATTGTTAATGGAACTAGAAGAAACAAAGTCTAAATTGATTTGGTATCAAGAACAACAAGGCGCGGAAAAAGCACAAGAAAGTAGTGTGCTAGAATTGACGCAAAACTATGCATCATTAGAAGAACAATGTTTGCAATTAAAACAACAGCTACAAGAAGCAAATAATAACGTTGGTAATCTAAAAACGATGAATGATGATCTTACACAACAGAATAATAGTTACAGTGATCAAATAAATGAACTGAATTCAAAGATGCAAAATTTAAATAATGAAAATGATAATTTACTTTCAAATGTAGCAGAATTGCGTAATTCAGTATCTAGTGCAGTTGACCAGCGTGGATTCGAAATAGCGGAACTTTGGAAGCAACATCTAGCACAAAGAGAAAATGATTTCCAAAAGATTGAACTTGAACTGCGAAATCAAATTAGCGCTTCTGAAGCGAAATATGAACAGTTGTTAGATAACGTTCAGTCGTCCAGTCAAGAAGAGACAAACAAATTAGTAACGATGGAACAAGTCAATTCAATACAAACCAAACTTCACGATAAAGAAGAGCATCTGCGTGATCTCCAAGACAAATACGCAGAAGCAATAAATCAATTAGACATTCTTAGGTCTGAAATGCAAGATGAAAAAATAACACATGAAAATAAAATATTAGAGCAACAAGAGGAATATGAAAAAGTAATTCAAGACCTCAATACTAAAGACAAAGAAAATTCTAATAAATATGAGGAAAACTTAAAAACATTACACATCGAACTAGTAGCGTCGCAAACAAATTATAAGGAATTGGTTGAACAAGTTGAAGAAATGACTTACAAAGTAACATATTCTGAAGAGATAATAAGCGAATTAGAAAATAAACTTAAAATGAAAGAGAATGAAGTGCACCAAAAAGTAAACGAATTTACTATAGCGTTATCACAACGAAACTGTGAATTCGAAAATGTGAGGCAAAAACTAGTCGATTATGAAAAGGCAATCGAAGATTTGAATTACGAGAAAGAATCTGAATTAGCTGTTCTAAGAATAAAAATGCATGAAAACAGTAATTACTACGAAAAAATGCAGGGAGAATTAGAAAAAGATAAGTCCGCTTTAGCAGAAGAGTTGCAAGCAAAGATCACAGAATGTACAAATCTTAACAAGCAGATCACAGACTTAAATAAGACGTTAGAAGAGCATTCAAATAAAGCGTTAGAAATGCAATCGGCTCTAGAGAATCAAGAGCTAGAAATAGTGACACTGAAAGACGAAATCACCAACTTAGAATCATTACTTCGATCCACTACCAGCAAAATTAACAAGCATGTATCATTTGCTTCTGATACAAAACAGGCTAGCGATGACGACTCTACTGATGGTTTATTAAACAGGGAACTGTTAGACGCTGTTCCAAGAGCTGAATTAGATTTAGCCCTGTATATGTTGCATCAGAGAGACGTACGCTGCGAAGAGCTTACTATGGAACTTACGCAACTACTAGAAGAGAGAGATACGCTGCAGTTACGCCTGTCTGACAGCTTGCGCGTGAGCGAAGAGCTGAAGTTGAAATGTAAAGAAGCTGGCTTGGACGATTCAATTGAGTCTAGTCAAGAGGCGATATCAGAGCTGCCTAGTTTTTCTGTAGAAAAAGAGCATCAGTTTGTAAATATTCATCGAGGACAAACATCGCGAAGCAGCAGTATAAGCGATCACGATGTGGACAAGCCAAAGTTACAAGCGAAGTGAGTACACGTTTCTTTCAGATTTTATTAGCGTGTGTGTGTGTAGGATAGCAGGATTATTAGTAGGATTCGTTTTCTCTGTCATATAGGTAATCGGGTTTTTGTGGCATGTTGCAGGTTGTCGGAGTTACGCACGGTGCGTCACAGCCGCGACGTGGTGCTGCGGCACGAGAGCGAGTCGCGGCAGTTAGACATGCGGCTGCTGCAGCGCGACGTGGCGCTCCTACCGCCCGCCGCCGTCGACCAGCTGGCGCAGGCGCACCACACGCTCTGTAAGTACTCACATTTATTTATCATAATTTTTTGAAGGTGTTTTTTGGTAATTTAATTTTTTTTGAAGGGGTTTTGTCGTTGCTTTCTATGGCACCCCCGTAACATAATTTCAACTTATATAACCAACTAGCTGCTGCCCGCGGTTTAACCCGCGGGGAGATATTGGATTTCATGGTTTTTATTTTTTTGCGCGGAACCTTAATTATTTTTCTAAAATAAAAGTTGCCTATGTTACTCCTTATAACATCAGCTATCTGCTTAAGGGGTTTTGTCGTAGCAGACTATGTCACCCCCGTAACATAATTTCAGCTTATATAAACATTGTATACATATTGAAGTTAAACATTACTTAAGTTAAAACAACTAACTAGTTTGTTGCTCCATAAAAGATAAATAAAGCCTTGCCAGTAATTCGGCTTCACCAGAAACTGGTGAGGCCAAAAAACTATTAAAACTAACGAGCGTACAGCAGTGCTGCGCAGGCGTTTGTGTTTCAAAGTTTTCAGTGGAACTGCAAAGGTTTTGGGCTGGCGATAAGCTTACCACCAGGGTAACAAGCCGCTCGTCTCTTTATCCAATAGTATAAGAAAATAAATAAATAAATTCGCGTTGCATTGCATGTTGTATTGCAAATAGTCTGTACAGGGCTTAACATAATTTCCATTGAATGCAGTCAGTTTGTATCAATAACTTCTAAAAATTACTAAATCTGTGTATTGCATACAAACTGTGATAATTGAATAATAAGTAGTATTATAAATATATTTAATTCACAGCTCGTGATTCACAAAGCACGTCGACCGTCCTACTGAACTGGTTACGAGGGAAGAGTACGCCGAAAGTAGTGCACATGTGAGGTACGCAGACTTAAAAACTAAGTAATTGTCTTACTAATAAACAGTGCTTAACAGTGGTACAATGTTACGTCTTTGTAGCTCTTTGACAATTTTAAACTGATCGAAAGGGACAAAATATTGTGTAACTGTTTAATTGTTATACAGTGTTTATTAAGGCTGTTAGTAAACTTTACTAACAGTAGTAAATTTTACTAACATTAGTGAATTTTACTAACAGTAGTAAATTTCACTAAAAGTAGTAAATTTTACTAAAAGTAGTAAATTTTACTACCAGTGGTAAATTTTATTAACAGTAGTAAATTTTACTAAAAGTAGTAAATTTTACTACCAGTAGTAAATTTTACTAATAGTAGTAAATTTTACTAACAGTAGTAAATTTTACTAACAGCCTAGCGGTAAATACTAGCGATGTTCATCACTTGGACGCAAGGTGAGAAACGAGCCTTCCAAAGCCATGCTTCCATTAATTTACTAACGACTCGTTTTACTTTATTAAATCGAGTTTATTGAAAAGTTCATGGTGACATTATATTTATGAAAACAAAAGTTGTGAACACAACTCGATTGTTTATTAAATGCGTTGATCCGATTAACCGATCAATTTATATCTTGCGTCAAATGGATTTTAATATATTACTTATCGAGTTATACATACTAATTGTTTTCAACCATAATCTATATTTTTCTCGAGTATAATTGAACTTCCAGGTTTTTTCCCCACTCTAAACCTACCTACTTTAAGTTTTGTTACGTTTAATATTTTCTGACTGTTTCGCATTTATTGTAAATATATAGCCATCACTATCAGTGTTACAATTTATTAATGTTTGTTTAAAACATTTGATTATAAATTGTACCCTTATCAGCTTGCCCGCAAGTGCCGCCGATACAATTTGCCAACATCATTGTCCATTGTAGTTTCTTAACAAGAAATACTATTATGTACACCAAATTGATTTCTCAATTGTTCGCGAAAGATTACACAATCTTTTGCGAAATGTTGTTGGTAATAAAATTATTCTTAATACGATTTTGAACCCACAACGAGCGTTTTTGTATGGGATTATTTTTCTTATAATTTGTTTTTATGTTATTATTTTTGCACATAATTCGCTGCAGCTTTATGAATTGCATTATTAAATATCTACTGTATCCTAGTTGGGTGGCATTGCTATCGTTAAATTAATTAAATTGCTGCAAAATCAGTACTTAATCATAGCAATTAGTTTTGTTTTTAAACCATGACTATAAATACCTAATGTTACAGAACATACTTTGTTAATTAAGTATGTCTCTCGTGGGTTCTTAATCTATAAGAGTAATTAACGGCAAAGACGAACGAACGACAATTTGTTTAACGTAGCTATAGCATTCCTTTTATTTCTTATTTGCATATAATTATGTTATTTTCCGATATGTTTTTGGATATGTAAATTATCTTAAGATTCTTTGTATTTTATCTACGGCTGTTTGCCACCGCAAGAGTAACTCGAGACGCTATAGAACTTCAGAAATGGCTCCGATTCTGTTGACACTAACTTCACTACTTTTAATTATTTATATTTAAAATGGTTGATATTTCAAATCTGTGCAGTATCGTCCATCCTGTTTTCTCCAATGGGCAATTGGACGCCGCTAAATTCAAGGCGTTGAATTCACATGTACCCAATGTGAATTTAGCGCCCTTTCAAAAAGGGGCTATTATTATGCAAGTTCTGTTTGAAGCGAAAATCTACTCATTGCGATTCTACCAATCAGTTTTATGTTGAGTATTGTCGTCATAAGCAATTCCATGTACTTTGTAACGTGAAGCGTGCCTTTCATAAATTAACTTTATAATTATTGTCAATATGTTATTCGCGTTGATTAAACTTTGTCTAATTTTACGAAAAATATGTATGATACAAAATTGTATATAAAATTAGTGGATTCTTCGCATAGTCCGCTTGTATATGAAATTGTAAATTTGTTCTATTAATAAACAATATTAAAACGATGAGCTTGTTTATATTTCCCTCGTTAAAGTACATACTGCTGTAGTAGGTGTACTGACGCGTGACTAAAAAAAAGCACTATACCAAAATGGTACGTACATTTCTATGCTATAGAATGTAAAAGTACAATTTTTTTTTTAAAAAGCGGGGACGGTCTTCTTTTTTTTATGTTATTTGGTAACGACACGAGCTGGTCGTTTGCCTGATGGTAAGCATAACGCCGGCCCATAACAATTGCAGTGCCACCCAGAACTTTGAAACACAAAGGCCTGCGCGGCACTGCAGTACGCTCGTTACCCTGAGACATTAGGTATTAAGTCTCATAAGCCCAGTAATTTCACTTGATACTCTGCTCATCAAACCGGAACACAGTAATGCTTGCACACTACTGCTTAGCGGCAGACTTCACGAGCAAAGCGGTGGTAACAACCCAGACGGACACTCGCAGAAGAGTTAGTCCTCCCACTAACTCCCTCTATAATAATATCGCGATATATGTAAATTTATCCCCATTTTTCCACCTTAGGTTCTTTCATAAAATGTATTACCCTTGAGACTTAGCCTTTGAACCCTATTCATGAAAAAGTAATATTCAAAATCAGTCCACAACTGACGGAGAAATTGGTGAACATACATAAAAAATGCATGCAGTCGAACATAGAACCTCATCCTGTTTTTAAGACTTAAAATTTACCAGAATATCATAGAATGAATTATCCTATTTTTCGACTTTTCTATGGTGCGCGGCTTGCAGACGCAGATTGTCTGTGCTTCTAGTAATTTTAATTCTATGGTAGGAAGTATCTACCTAACTTATTATTGTTAAAAACTACTTGGTAGGATAACTGGGAAAAAATGAGCAAATCTGGTGATTTTCGCAATGACCCCAACTGATCAAGTAAAAAAACAGTTCGATATATTTTGGAATTTTTATTGATATTTTTTATAATATTAACTTATTTACATTTCAATATCGTAACGACCATTATCCAAAGACAAACTTAAATGTAATAAATCACATAAAAATGAAAATAACGCAATGCTACGTTCTTTAATCATTATATCTTTAGAATTTTGCTTCTTCAATAAACGGCTGTGCGAAGTTAAATTATAAAATAAAGATCAACTCTAATCAGAGCCTATAAAAGTGCTCCATTACACAAAATAAAAATTGCTGGAAAGTTATCATTTCTCTTACTCCATTAAAAAGACTAAATTTCCTAAACTATTTCGAAAAAGCCAGTCCAAAAGCCAAATAAGCATTAAATAAGACTAACATTATAATGCGTTTTCTTTCCCACATAATTTTATATACAAACTATAAAAATAAACAAAAATTGCTCATGTCAATCTTCAAATAAGATACCTAAGATTATGGGGCTTTCCACAACCGAAATATATATTTGTGTCTTATAGAATAATCTTACAATTATTGCATTAGCTTGCTTCCTATGTACAGGTCGTCCAAAAATAATGCACCGATAACGAAACAATCTTTGTTCAATGACTCTTGGAAGTCTTCAAAAAACAAAATTAGCTTCCTATACAATTTATTCGTCAGCGTCACAGATTTGTAATATAATATACTATTGTATGTCTGTGGTCAGCGTGACCGAGTAGGGAAGAGGTTTTACTTTTTCGCGATTTTTTAAAAGTCGTAGAACAAATTAGGCCGTTATCGATTCATACGTAACAAATTAAATATTGTTCACTATTATTTGGCGACCTGTTGTAACTATTGTTGGGTCATGTTTCGATTACAACTTTGATATATTTATATTAGAGGTAAGTATATTTCTATTTTATTTTAGGTAGTGTTATGGCACCACATGCTTTTAGCATTTATAATAATATTTACAATATCTTTATATAATATATGTCTACTAAGCAGATCGCTATATATATTTATAAATATTGAATCTATAAGGATAAATCAGGCTAGAAGTAGGTACGTATAGCTTTACTAAATATTTATTTTAATACGAATAATATTCTGATATATATATTGTTTTTATATGATTAATTGCCTGATTTCCTCATAATTATGGAAGACTTAAGTGAAATAATCTAATGAGCGCAAACACTTCCGACTATAATAAACTATTATTTACTTAAAACTAGTGTAATGTAGTTTAAACACTTTAAATTTATATCTTATAACTAGGTACATTTTGCATTCTACTCCACCCGTACTTCACAATTACTACTTAATATAGATTAACTTATATCTGAAGATAATATATCACAATAATATTTGATGTAATGAACGTTGCTATCCTCAAATTATAAGTCATTAAGTACAAAATACAGAGTAACTTGACTATTGCATTTCTGTGCATGAACATTTTCCAATGGTTACAAACATAGGAACGATAAGAAATGAAACAAAAAACTAAACTAGCTTAAACATCTTACGTGATCACAATTTTTTTATTTTTCTTTTTTAAATCAAATACGCATATCCATAGTACTTCTACGTTAACATATTATGACTGGAAGTGACTATGATATGAAATTTAATTAAACATAAGCTTATCACATTATTTTACAAACTAAAATTATTGGTATTTATCAAAAGGAACAATATTTAATGCTCGATGTCACAAACGATATGTGCCTTACGTTTAAAAGTATCCTTAGTATTTATTAGTATATTCTAATTGTGTAATTTCATACAAAATATTGTAAGGCAGTAAGAGTCCCTTTAAATGAATATCGTTGTTGAAATGGATCATTAATTTGTCTACATAACTCAGGAACATCAATATCGAGTTGTAGTCAGCCCATTGTCTACTTTATATTACTTTATACAGTATCTATTCATTCGTACTTTTAATCTGTGGGTAAATTTATCATAATTTGACTTTATTATACATACATTATCCATCTATTAGTGAACGTAATAATAGTTTTTTTTTACAAATTAAAAGCGTACTTTATTGCCTTCCCCCGATATAGTATGATGAATCTGGTTTAGCGGTAGAATATGATAGATTTATGTAAGTGATATGTACATGTTACGAAAAGTATGTATGTAGTTTTATTCTTCAGCATAATCTAAAAAGTAACTAGATCAGATATAATGTATACCTGCTTATTACTATTGTATCAAATAACTGTTTGCGTCTCTACTAATGATAACATCAAAACTTCCTGAAGAAAAATTAAACCACATACTTAATGTAACAATAAGAAAATGTGAAGCTTTGGTCCCTTATTCACGTAACAGGTGTGTTGCAGCAGCTACTTTATAGAGCTATAATGACCATAGGCTGACCTGAACGGCAACTAAATTCTTAACTATTAAGAGGTAGATTGTAATTGTAAGAACCATATAAACTAGAACTGAAAAATTTACCTAAAGTTAACTCGTACACAGCAGAGTTATAGCGAACATATAGACTAGAGGCAAATTACAAGTAGCACGCAGGGCTTAATAGTATCCACAACTTGCGAAACCGTACAGTAAGTTATCTAAGAGACATGCAATTGTCAGTCTTGGTATCAGTCCTCGATTACGAACGCATCAACTTCTAGTTTAAAGTATTTTCGTACTAATGCACCGTAATGAATAGTCCGGCACAGGGGTGCCGGGGCCAGTGAGATTCTGGTCGCGGTCAGAAGTGGACGTCTCGGACGTCGGTGGGGGTGGCGGCGTTACTGTGAGCCTTGGCCTGCGGCGGCGGGGTCCAGGCGTCCCGCGCCGGCCCGTTTGGGCCCGGCCGCTCCTGGATCATACTGGCCACCATCGCTTCGATCTGCTCCAGGCACGTTTGGAGGCAGTCCTGCACAACAAACACTACCCTTAGCAACACAAAATATGCACTCTATACCCTGTTCTAAAATCTTAGATATTATTTGTAAACAAAAGGGGTTGACAGAACGAAAAAATTGATAGAAAACTGTGCAATCCATAATTTGATGATAGACATTATTATTAAATTATTTTATATTATAACATGATAAACTTGAATGATTGAAAAATGTTGAATGAATCGTTTTTGCAAGATTGTTATTTTCAACAAAACTACCTATAATAAAAGGAAGTTTTTTCGTGCAGTTATTTTTCTTAGACTGGGAACTTGGGAAGTGGGAACACAGCAGAGAATTGCAACATTTTGTGCAATCGTCGCCATTTTCTTTTTCTGTCTGTTAATCTGTTCCAATCTCCGAACTCGAGTCTAATCTTGCTGCGTGTGTGTTGTTGTTAAAGATCTTGTTATTTTGTATTGGTTTTGTTTAAGTTTTTGTTGTTGATTCTTGTTACGTTATAGTTACGTTATAATTGTGCAACGCGAGAGCAAAGCCAAATAGAAACAAAAATATTTTTCACAAGTGAAAATGTTTTAGGTAATTGGTATGTCAGTTTGACAGTGACATTTGGTGACATTTCTTTGTTTACAAAAAATATCTAAGGTTATGGGACAGGGTATAGTGCTAGGAAGCTCGCTCATGCTACTTTAAACTTTTAAAGATCACATTCGATACTACAATACATGCTTTATTGTGCAAAAATAAACATATTGTGCAAAAATAAACATAGAGTGTACAAAATGCATAGAAAATACGTTACCAAATCAATGCGAGTGAGCTCTTGTAGCCGCGGCAGATTTCCGTCGAGACCGAGTCCTCTAAGCGCGGCTGCGATGCTGCAAGACGCCAGCGTGCTTGCAGAGTATAACGTAAACTCGTAATCTACAACAATAGAAAGGAATTTCAAACAGAACCCAGATTGCGCGAGATTGGCGGTGACACAGCGCGAGCAACACACGGTCATATCAGTTGGATCCGGGTCAGCCGTAGCACAGTGCCTATGCAACGTCATACAGTTACATTTTCCTGTTTTGCATCTCGGTATACTTAATGAATCAGGAAACAAAATGTCGCTTCGATAAACTTTAGAGTTAGGTATCACGGTAACGTCGCTTGAATAAGTTGAAGCAAGATCAACGAGAAAAGTAAAGTGAACATCCGGCAAAAGAAATGTTCCTCTCTCCCTCTCGCAGAGTTGTCAGTCTTCCCGGGAGAGTGCGTCGTCAAAGGCGCCGGCAACCCGCCCTCGCGCCCTCGCGGCCGCATTCCATCCCGCGCCCGCGCAGCTCTCTGGAATATTTCTCACGGCTCGCTTTAGCGAAACTCGTACCAACTTACAATGCAACGCACCAATTTCGGTCCGCCCGCCTGAACCTACACCGGCTAGGTATGGCGAACGACTGCCTTCAATTGGAATAATGGACCGAAAAGGAAAAGAAACGAAATCTTGCACGTAACGAAGGCTGTGTTTAATTAGGCGGTGTAATTAGTGCATTATTGTTCTTAAGAATAATTTTACTGGTAAAATAGGTGTCGGTCCTTCTAGTTAGCAACAGTTCATCCTGATGAATAGCCTTGGTTTAAAGCAGTTATCAGCTGTTGTTCCGTTTCTCTGCTTAGGTATTTGAACAAATACAATACTACCTATTGTGAAACGATAAGTTAGCAGGAAAATCTTTTTTGACCTTCCTGATGTTTTAATTTGGTAGGCATCACCGTGGAATTCTTTATTTGCGCGCGCGTTCCGGACCGGACCCGCTTATTTCTTATAGGGATGATTTATTATTATGATCGGAGCAATTATGTTCCCACGCAACAACGAGAGCCGGTAAAGAAGCCCCGCGTGAAATCACAAATGCCCACAAACACGAGACCCCAGACAAAGCGAGTGAGGCCTTCGAGGGCTTTCCATTCATCATTAAGTAGGTTCCCATTATACCGACCAACGTATAGATATCGAACACTCTTTTAGCTCATTTAAAAGATTTTTTTTCAATTTGCATGTCGGCATACTCGAGATAAAAAGAACGGCCAGAGAGAACGAATAAAAAAAGAGACGAAACAACGAAAGCGGCCGCTCACTCGAAGCATTTGCATAATCTGATGTTAATCAAAGAGCCCAGCGCGGGTAGAGGCTGCTCTACGGTCTACGCAGGGACCTTTTGTGGGAGACAGCGGCGCGAGCTGTTCTGGCGATTTTAACGGTCACGAGGAACTTCAAAACGAAAACAAAACGACTGTGAGAATACAGTCCTTCGAAGATTATGGTAGAAGGAAAACGACTGGACAAGAGGACACACACGTAGCGGATGTGGTGTCCATCCTTATTAGTCTTGACGCGATCTTAATATTACGAGCTAATGCACTCTTCCAGAGGAAGTCGACTGAGGACGCTTTGCTACTACAAGCCTTTTATGAATCTAAATATGGTGTATGTCCACGTCCATAGATGGAAAGCATTGATGTTGTAGACGTAGCTAGGAGCTGTAGCTAGCCAGAAATTGTGCAGATTTTTGAAGCCGCCCATAGTGGTGACATAATCGTCTTATTTGCCCTTGAATGTTGCGTAGATGTAGTAATAAACGTCAATAATAGTCGACGGCTGGTGCGAGCCCCGCCAGTATGCGGTCTATTCGCGAGGTTAACGATCCCGCGAGGCCACATCACTACTGCCTACTGATGACCAAACATTTAGGAACTCGCTTACAGCTCACTACATTAGGTACACTTCAATGTTAAAAGAAAAACTACGCGATTCTTAAACCTTCTATGACGTGTACAATTGTACGTCCGGGGGTCCGGATATAGCACGAAAATGCCAATGACCCGATGTTGGGTGGCCCCATCATCACGTCTGACAGGATTATCTGCAATTATCGTATTAGCAGCGTGGCGCGCATCTCACGCTAATGATTGTAGCACCAGCAGTTTGTGCCGCAATCAATGCCCACCGGAACAAATACCTGTGCGGCCCCCCTCCGCGCCAACGATCGTTTCCTGACAATCAACGCGAGTGCTCACATGTGAAAACGGCTGAACGACTGATAAGATACCTGCCACACGCAATCCGAGCCGACATCCTTCACAAAACGTACCGGCTTCTACTTATATCATCAATCAATCGGCCGTTTTGATCGTCCGCCGGCTCGCTCCGTAGCTAAGTACATACATTGTCATCGACTCGAAACTTGCGAAACAACAATACCTAATATTCATTAATATCGCGCGAGCGCTGATGTAGATGTCAGCATTAAAATAACCCATTACAAATTTTAATATCCCCACGAGTTATGATTCCAGAGTAAATTGTGCCATTCAAATAATGATACATAATGCGGGCTGGCTCGATGCGCGAAATGTAACGTCTACGCGCCGCCGCCGCGGTCTGCGCTTGAGGGTAGACTCATATTTGTGATTATAGGCTCGGGAATATTACCTATGTTCTGATATTACTTATTACCGTCAATTTATCAAAATCAAATTATCATTACACATTGGCTGTATGATGTATCACGTGCTGCTGAGAGTTTTTTTGTTTCTATGTTCAAACCACATTCCAACGAGAAAGGGGAAACAGGAGACCCGAGACAGAGCTCCGAGTCCGAGCCCAAAGGTAGGTAAAAATCTAAAAAAGAAACAGTATGTTGGCCCTGCCTTAAAGCCAGTCTGATCGTGTTAACAATCTAGATCCGATTGCTTCTAATATTAACATTACATTAGCCTCAGACCGACAAGTGAGAGATGATATCTGAGGAGCAAGTGAAATAAAGCTGGAGCGTGAACTTCATGAACAAAAAACAACAAGACATGAGAGAGCGGCGGCGAACAACAAAAACCGTTGCACAAAAACATATGATCCCATGAGGGTAGCGGGGTGGTGCAGCGGCGAGGCGGGCGGGGAGCCCCGAGGCGTGCTGGAATGCGCTCGAGCGAGCGGCGTGGGAGGCGCCGGCGGGACACACACGCCGCCCTGCGCGGCTGTCCGGCTCCGCTCTACCCTCACTGTAAACAACACCTATTCACATCTCGCAACGGCGGCCGAGATAACCATCATTCCAATAAGCTGCTGAACCTAAAGCCAATTCACGATCTCAACCAGTTCGCAACAAAACAAGTCCGCGCTAGACGACGAGACTCGTTCAAATGGGCGCTGCAAAAAACTCGTTGCACGATGAAGTCATAGTCACACTGAACGCGTGAGGTGACACGACAGAAGAAAACTTGGGAGAATAAAATTATACCAGTTCCAAATAGTTATCAGACTAGGAACCAGACTGTGAATCAAAATTATAGTCGCATATGTTTACGACTCGTTTATGTAAAGTCTGGTCTCCGTAAATTCCACATTTGTTACAAAAAATGTACTAAAAGGTTCAGTGACACGTGACGGGCGACGAGACCAACGCAGATCGCAGTGCGAGAGAACCACATTGTCGTGACATGACGCGGTATCTAGATGCTAATTACCGTCTGCTGTTGAAAACAAAACGCCTCGGCCTTATATCCTATTCAGAAGAAGTGGGAATCTAAATTGCAAATGGTAAATTAAATATACCCGCGGTTACCGCACGCTTCAGCGGCTGGTGCTCGGGGAACATTGGGGTTAATTTCCGCGTGTCGGTGCTTAATTGCTTACCTCTAGCGGCGAGTGCGATGAAAGTCTGCGCGTGCCGCTGCACCATCTCGACGTTGACTCGCCCACGGAGCGGCAGACGCGACAGCAGTAGCGGTAAAAAGTCGTGCGCCGTCACTCCTGCAACGTCCCACTTCAATTTAGAGAGCACCAGGAGCTCCCAACTCTGTGAACAAAGATAAACACGTTTTATAGCGTCGCCGAGACAATGGAGAGAAAGTAACAAGGATATTCCTATCGTCACGTCCGCCCTTTAATCTTAATCGTGGATAGTTTCGCCTGACTTCCCGGAACGGCCGCGTAGGTAGTAAGTACCCTTCCCAGTGTTATTGTTCTGTACTTAGACACAAACAAAAGGCTGCAGCACGGTAACTGGCTTGAAACAGCATTTTATTTTAAAAATCTTATAAAAGCCTAGATTAAAATGGCAAAGGATGAATTATTGTACAGTTTAAAAACTCATTGACGTTCTAGTTATAATACCGAGTAACTTTAGTAATTGCTGGCTCCTATTAACATATTATGCCGTTACGGGCAAGTTCTAATAATGTAAACTAAAACATATTCAAGATTTTCTCTGTTATCACAACCATTATCTGTTTCGGCAAGTTAAGCTTAGTGGTAAATGACCCACATTAAATTAATTAACAAAAGATTGTTCCTCCACACTCACACACTCGTTTGCTTGATATGATAGTAGTAACGTTATTATTTCGGCGGTTAGTTTTATGAATAACTTGATTATTTTATGTGCGGATACACTCACACATTTAAGCGATGCATGTCCGTTGACAGATAATACTCGATGTTTACTTAACTCAATCGACGAGGTCGACTGCGGGCACCACTACTCAGGTTTCTTCTCTCACTCGATTATGCATCACACGACGATAGGTTTAGAGCTCTGATTCGTGTAGCTACGGTTATTACTTAGGGCCTCTGGTCTCTCCACCCAGTGCGTTTATGAATGAATGAAGAATCATCACTGGATGTCGAAATGAAACGGGGCGGTGTATGCGCGCAGCATAAAATTATAGTATCATTATCATCAAGTGTCACAAACAAATGAAGTTCACTACACAAGGGACGTTATATTTAAATTCCTAAGTAATGGAAAAAAGAGCAGGTTAACGAAAGCGGTCAACGATGCGGTGGTATGCGGGTCGACCGCGAAATGAAAGGATTAGTCTATCGCCATAAACGAGTAGATGCAGGGACCGGTCCGGAGGCCGTTCGAACTCGAAACAATAAGTTCATAAAGTATTCACCGCAGATGCCGCTGCGAGCGTTGTCTGTCAGATGGATGGGCATGTTCACACTTAAGTTATTTTAAAATGATGAACGTTTTACGAGGTGGTTCTCTCGACCCCTATCAGCTGAGAGGATAGGCAACGCGATCCGTAATGACCGTTGATGTATTCGTGCAGTGGAGCGCGGAGCCGGAATGCAGCTCGTAAATAGTAGACGGGTGTTCATTAGAGATGAGGAGCGCGGGGCGCTGGCCAGCAGTTGCCGAGCGCGTTACAGCCAATAAAGCGAGCTATGCAAACAGCCCTCGCGTTCGTTGAATTCCACGCTCGGTTCCCATGCTTTATCCAATTTCATCGAACGGTGTGACTGCGCCGCTATTAGAATCAAACAATGAGCTCGGTGTCGCCTGGCCACTAAACCCCTGAGACTAAACAACTTTGGAATTTTCCAGATGCGGATAAGAACATGCAGAACTGGCTATAAAAGCTAACTTAGGACTAAATGTTGGCCAGTTTATTTGCTTCTAATTTAACACCGGACTGTTAACTTTGTTTTTATAATTGAAATAAAATGTCGCCAGTTATACCTAAAAGACGCAAGCATGCATTATCATTTATGTGGCAATCGTCAAATGCGCTTTTTTCGTCTATCATCAGCAAATTCCTTTGATATGATACCTGCTACCGTTGCAACCCAGTACTGATTCAATTGTAAAGTTCCATTTACATGTTGAATAATTCGAAAGAATTGTAAGGTGAACCATCTAAGATTGCTCAAATGAGATCGTTCGATAGAACAGTGATGGTGCGATTGTATGTTGTTAACGGCGGCGGTCGCGTGGACAGGTACAATGGGTTGTCAGACCGCGTTCCACGTCTCGGTTCTACTAACCACAAAATTTTCATTTTTTCCCTTACGACGACGCGATGGCGCGTCGCCCGCATAGGGCTAGTCGCCCAGGACCAGGTGGATTTTTATTGCCGTTGGTACTTTTTAGTACTCTATACTTAAATTATTATATATCAAGAAACAAACCGAATACGTCTACTTAAAAGATATCAATGGCTGTAATAAAGCTCAAGGCTGATTTTGTACTTAAAAGTGTGCGTCAAACACTCTGCATGAACTGTGTAAGTGTAATTTTACATTTAAGTATAATTATTGTATCTCGAAGACCTTATCATTTTCAGTCGTAAATAATAATTATTAAAATGTGTTACATTGTAACTAGCCGCTAAGCAAGTACTGACAGCAGAACAGGTAACTATGTGACACAATTTTATAATGCTAGCTTATTATCAGGCACTAGCGTAGCTAGGTGCGCCAATGCTCACTAGAGCATTGGCGCACCTAGTGCACGCCTTGGACTCGTGTGGGGTTAGTAAAGAGATTGTACACATTTTTTCTAAATAAAAGTATACATATCTCAAATATAACGTTATCCCGGTTGGTTCGTTAATCGTTGACGCCTAGTCGAGGGCGAGGCCACGATCCATCCATGACACGATTATTCAATCCATCGATGCTAACAATCTGCAGAAGTCAAGATACTTATATCGAGATCTAACTTAGAAACGCCTTAGCATACGAGTATTTTACTACCAGTTACCACCTACAAATCGAAAATCTGTTGCCTTGCTCCTAAGTCCTATCAATGGGTTCGGTGGCAGCCGCACTTAGGGGCAGCGTAGACAACACCGCTTTTGCGTCAAGCGCGTATTTCGAGTAGTATCACGAAATCCGCGCTTGACGCAAAAACGTTGTTATTCTGACAAGCAAACGTACGTTTGCATAAGCGTCTACGCTGCCCCTTAAGATACAGTTCCCATTCTAGGTTTAACATGTTTACACCTTCTACTACATTGTCACTGAAGTTGAGGTCAGATACTAGGGAGACGGTAACCTATATTAAATATAGAAAATCTGCATTTTACGTGTGAACTTGCAGACCGCCTATACTCGTATTATGGCATGCGACTGATTTGTGCCACCCATCGAGCAACGAAGGGAAGCTCGCTGGTGCCACCTCATGAAATACTTGTAAACTTCACTTTACGCGGCTTCGTTTTTCATTACACTCTAGGAATTATCATTAATGGCTACTTACTAATAACTAAGTGTTATAATTATGAGTATATTATATCATGAATCATGATAGATCAATTGAAATGCTAGCTACGCGATAAGTAGGACATCTTCTAAAGTTCGTCGCTCAGTTTTTCAAGATTATTAACACCGTCCAATTGAAATTACACAATATTGCTAAGAAGTAGGAACCTATCACTGTGTTCCAGCCGCACTTCCGAGTCACCACTTCGTCACACCGTGGTCAAATGAAACCTTCCGAAAGTTTAAAAAAAGCTGTCTGTAAGCATAGTCTTATTGTCTTTGAGCATATTCCAGCTCAGTTGGAAATCTATGTAAGAGATACTCGTATGTATGAGTGTGGTCGGTATTTTCTCTGTAACATTCTCAGCTAAGCGGGTACCTATAGTCGTTTTGTTTTGTCTCGTGGGCCCAGTAGTGCACGCCGGATACAGCGCGTGAGATCGGCAAACAACGCCGGCCGTGCTAATTCGCTCATTCCTCATATTATAAACAATCATTCGCATTTCCTCTCCAACTGGCAGTCGATCTTTTTGTACCGGGTAACTTACATCATTCTGTTACTAGTCATGTTACAAAGCGTTATATACCAAGCTACATTTAATTTTTTTTAATTTTTAAATTTTTTAAATTTAATTTTATACTAAGATGCTAAACTTATCTTACGTAATACCGGTAATACGCAATCTTACGCTCACTAAAAGTAATTTTAGTGAAAGTTAGAAGGAACTCGTCACATCCTAACTGCATCTCCAAGGACTCAAGTGCATTCAAAAATTGAAATATTGATTTCGTACAGTACGATTCATAACAGCGAATCACACTGTAATTTCATAAAATCCAGTAAGTAGGTGATCTGATTTCTAACAAATCTTACAGGTATCTGAAGTACGTACTAGAACATGTCTAGATTTCACACAGGAATGAATCAAAGCACCTAAATGTTTCATAACGCGGCCGCATGGTTCGCCTGCTTGCTAGCGTTCCCTGGTTATCGACATCGACCGAGAAAGATAAAAGGGAACACCGTATCAAGAGTTTATTAACTGTAACGGTCTCGATTCAAGGCGTATTTCGAGCGTAACAATAACATATCATTTCATTGCATTATTTATGAAATTTAGCTCAATATTGAGTAATGTTCTTTTTAAATAGTCGTTCGGTTCATGTGAGGTATGCCTGCTCATACCCATTTCAGAGCCACATAGAGCTTTGAAGTCGTACAATATCCTGCGTGGCTAGATTGGCCAGTATTTTTGTGTACTATGGGGCAATGATACGAGCGGGTTCTTTTTGGGTCTGATGGTAAGCATACAGCCAGCCCATAATAATTGCAGGGATTTAAATAAAAAAGCGGATATAACAAATGTGAAAAACCATGAAACGTCAAGCTCGTTCGCTCCCAGGTCTTCCCAGTCCGTCCCGATAAAAGAATACCTTATACTAAAGAGAGTGAGCCATAGACAGACGCAATATTGAATTTTCTTTTGACAGACAGCACCGCGCTCGTAAACTTATGCTTCAATTATAATAAACGTTTACGGAGGTAGTGTGGATGTGAGAACGCGCAACGTTTTATGGTTGGGAACCTTGTAGTAAACCCGCTCGGATGCGAACGTGCTCTTTTTGCTTCAGGGCTTCGCCCCGATTCAAGCCGACCGGCCGCGGACGCCAACCGACTCGGATGCCTTACACCAACTGATACAGCTAGCTAGTTATAGCATATAGCAACTGTACTGCAGAAATGCAGTTGCTAGATATAGCAACTGCATTTCGTAGAGCTCGATTGAGACACGTCCGCGGTAGTGCAGTACGTGTACGCACAAAGGATCCAGGCCGAGCTGAAGAGTCTCTCCGTGCGTTCAAATCGAATCAGATATATAAACAGAAAATATACCATAAACACTTACAACCTCATACCCCTGCACTAGGATTTCCTGTATCGCTGGTAGCATGGACTCATACATAATTTTATGTACACCACACAATGTTTTACCCGGTCGGAATTGAACCAACTTAGGCACAGGGCCGTCAATAGCGAATACAAGTATGCTAATCAGTAATGAACTAATACCTGACTGAGATGGATGGTTTACGTGGCTAATTTCGCATCAGCCTAGGTCTGCTGCACGTAATGTACCGGAGTGAACTTTGCAGATTGATATGAATTGTGATAAAAGCGGAAGGGAATGTTTATATTTGTTGTCTTCCAAAATACGGTCGCTCTTATACCTGATTTATATACCGCTGAAATTCGTGGCAACAGACGATTTTGAAAACTCAAAGAGCTCGCTAAGGTTGTTGGATATTGTGTTATTCTACTGTCACTACCTTATGACTACTCAGCGGCTATCTTCTCTCAAGGCGCGTTCATGTTTCGCGAGTATCTAATTATCTATACACATTTCTCAACTTTCATAAACAGTTTTGAAACTTAATGGCTACAAGCGAGCTTACACTAGTTACTATCCCGTTAGTCATGTTAAAGTTAAATCTATAATGTGCTTGCTATTTGCTACACTTCGATGGGTTATTAAGAAATGAGCATAATAATTTTAGTATCGGGCGTAGGTACCGTATGGATATTCATGTGAAAGTACCGCTACTTTTGGATTATTTTCTACGATTATGCGATAAAGTGAACGTACCTGATAATTGTTTTATCACT
This sequence comes from Crocallis elinguaria, assembly GCA_907269065.1. Taxonomy (NCBI): domain Eukaryota; kingdom Metazoa; phylum Arthropoda; class Insecta; order Lepidoptera; family Geometridae; genus Crocallis; species Crocallis elinguaria. Next base: position 11,153,417 of record OU026080.1, on the reverse strand, counting down.
ATCGTCAATAAATTCCAAATATAAGACTGATAACTAGTGAAAACATGGGTGCTACGGATTTTCGTAGAGGTGCTACGGAATAGCTACGACTGTTGCTTCTACCGTTGCTAACGAAGCTTTAGGATTTTATGATTGAATTTTATTGCCGTTGAATAGCTTACATTTTTTTCTAATAATTTCATCAAGATAACACGAATCATTGTTTTACTACGTAAAACTTTAAATTTGAAAGTCATATGAAAAAGCACAAGACAAATTTGAAACGGCACTCTAACCGTTAATAATTTGTCTGTATTTTATTAAATACTTCTGTAATTTAATTAATTGCTTTTTATTCGTTTCATTTTGTGTATTATTACACATAACAGTAACAATACATAAATAAAAAAGCTTCCGTTTATTATAATAGTAGTTACATAAGATTACTCAATATATTTTTTAAGAAAATCCGTAGAAAGAAAGAAAGAAAATACATTTATTTCCGGACAACACAACATCACATCAGATAACATATAACACAAAAGAATTTAAAAACATACCGTACATACTTAATTGTCCCAATTTTGTCGCTTAAGAAAACTATTAAGATTGTTATTTTTTGTGTGTACCTAATGTTTATCAGTTCATCTTTTTGTATTCTTATTGTGAACAAAAACTATAATCGCAGTTATAACAACAACAAAAAGAGTTAATTGATGTTTGGTACTATCATCTTCCGAATCTACCGACAATAGAAGTTTAAAAAAATTTAAAATCGTGATCAATTTATAAACGATCGATATGGATGTGTGATTCATTTATTGAGATCACACCAATACGCTGTGTATTCTAAATTAGTTTCTCTACAAGAGAAGACGTCGACAGATGAAACTCAGGAATGCTTTAGGACATCCCCGGAAATCTTCGTTTTCAACTCGTAAAGAATAATCATTAGGTGTCTTGTCGTTTTTTTAATATAAGTATAGTGTACCTAATAAGACTTGTCTACTGCTGGACGTAGGCTTCTCCTAATGCACCTTAAAACCTGAACTTACTTTAGAACACCTAAAACGAGGAAAAGAATGTTGTTTCCATTTTCAGATGCTCGCAGTTCCAGTGATTTTGGTACCAGGTTTTGCAATGTTACGCATGACATCCAAGAGAATGGATGACGATAAATCATGGAGACGTAATAAAAAAAACACTTCAAGCACCGTAGGTACAACTACAACCCCTTTTACATACAAATTCTATCGCAATGTAGAAGTGTGCTAACACTATAAAATGATGATTGCCTGGGTGACTAAAAATCATTTGTCTCAGCGTGACGAGCAATTCAATACAGCGCAGCGGAAGTTATGAATGCAAGTCCTGTGCAATATCATAAGCAGCTGAAACGGTTACCAACAAGCGTACAGCCAGCTTGTCTGTTGTAGATTACATTGAATTTGTATACTACCTACAATGTAGTAACTATAAAAATTCGTTTACCAATTTTGTAAACATTTATAACCACAGCTCGAGTCGAGGAACCGCGACATCCGGATTTCAAGTTCACATTGAATTGAAGATGAAACATGAGGACTGCATGAGGTTAAACCGCGAACGAGTAGGCGTGAGAAAAAATAAGCGGCGCGCTTCGGCAGTATTTTATATAATTGGTCTGATTGAAACGCGAGCATCGCTCGGCGGCTCCCGGCCGCTTCCAAGAAGGCCGGCCTCTCGTTAGGGGACACCGTCCGCTCGCCAGGACAGGCCTCGTCGCATTCCTCGATGCCGCTAAACGAGTCCAAATCTACATCTACAACACTTGTAGGAGTACGTTTATAAGTTGAGGACATCCTAAATTCTCTTAACTGTCTCCTGAATTATTGCTCTATAGATTTCTATCAAATGACTTAAGTTATATAATAGCCATAAGAGGGCAACCAGGATCGCTCTGTACAAAGCCTGTTCATAACCAGGGAGGAAGAGGACTTCAGTAGATGAAATCGAGTCGGCCTTGACAACAGTTCTACATGTGCCTACCTAAATATACCTACAATAATCTAGATGGTATCAATAAAAATGCCGTTATCGTGCCTATCTAGAAATTTCGATGCGAACCACCGTTACTGATATTTGACAATTGCACATGTTAGGTATGCACTTGCAGGCAAAAATAAGTCTGATATGATGACGCGCGAATATGTGCCGTGCACTTACTTATCTACAGCTACGACCGTCCGCGGCGAGGCCGCTTCGGGTGGCCGCGCGCCCGAAATGCAACCGCCTCAGTCGCACACTCAATGCAAATACAATAACACATACACCCAGCCGATGTGAAATAACACAAACATCTATGAACAATGTCACATTAAAAACGCGAGAACTAGCGGTGAAATACGTACCTAGATAAGCAGATCAAACGTGAGTGCCAACGCCCTTACGAGTAGCATTAGGAAAGGTGTATAGCGTGTGCAGGTTCAAGCAACTGGCGAATGGGGCCGAATGAACTAACAGTGTGCACATGCGAGCACGTGTTCGTGAATAACCTATAAGAACTTACGAGACTATTTGAGCCATATGTAATGTTATCCAATTAACTGCCTGGACGTTATTTCCGCACAGGTATTTTAATTGGATTCGTCATGGTGATAAAATAGCAAAGACGAGGCAAGACTATGACAAAGAGATGAGCTGACGTGGTTCAGACGCAACATACGCCGCTCCTGAACCTACATATTCTTAAATTACATTCACGATTATCATTTGAGCTATCTACGCCTACCACAAAACAAATCAAAAGACAAACTTAATTACGAAACTATAAACGACTGTCGTCAGATATATTCGTCAGGCTAATTTATTAACGTGAGTGGCTAACACTAATTCGGTTCTTTCAAATTAGGACCGGCTAATAATACACCACACGCCTATTTATAAACGTTCTGTGAATGAAGTTACAATAAAATGTTACATGTGTCATGCATATCACCCCAGTTTACCCCACGTAGTTGTTATTTTTACCGCGAGACGTTTATTTATAGTCCTAATTTCCTACTGGAGTGTGCGTGTGGAAACTGCCGCATCACGGCCTAATTAATACAGCATCATCAATCAGGAATTTAAATTTCTCGCGGATGCTCGCTTGCGTCTAGAAATCAAGCAAACGCCACGAGAGCGCCGCACGCTTACCCTTGCAGCAAAACCAGCGCCTGCACGCCATCAATGCAAAAACCAGCACGATACCCGCATGATTAATTATAACAGCTGTTTCCTACGATGAAAGTTAATTAAGTCTTCGTATTACTTCAGACGGTTCTATTACGATTGATTTTCTAACAATTCTAGCTAAAACGCTAACCACGAGTGGGACAAAGAATTGAAGGTTTGAAATGTATAGAGTAGAGCTGTGCTAAATGCAGCGTATACGCACGTTGATACAGTTTTATTCTTATAACTAAGGGGTGGCTTCTACGCGCGATTAATTGACAGCAAGCACAGAAACTCTTTCGGCTACATTTAAACTTAAGGAACTCAGAGAAGAGACCATGGAGTAGCAGTCTAAAAAGCATAGGGGTACTTACACAAAGATCTGCCAGCGTGATGCTGTTAGCGGTGTAGAAGATGAGGATCTCAGCTGACAGCGCACGAGACCCCGGCTCGCGTAGCTTCGAGGCCAGCAGGAGGCAGGTAGTGCCCAGCAGCTGCACCTGACTCTTGCCCACCGCGCATATGCTGAGGAACCGGTCCAGGTACGATATAGCCAGCGGAAACACTTCCTCTTGGCAGCCCTGCTCTTCACATACCTGCAAAGAAAGGCGCTTGTTAAAAACGGGTTCTTTTAATCTGGTGCTTCCAAGGTAGTACATAGACCGCCGCGCCCCGGCTATGGAACTTATCATCAGGGATTCCTGATAACCTATATAATATAAAACTGGAAATACGAACTTATTGCGATAAACGCACGTACTTAACTTTCCTGTTGTAGTTACAAAGTTCTTATCAGCGCGTATGCCGTTAGTTAAGTAGCTCGGATGTTTGATCTAGGCTTTGTGTAACCTTTTTTTAACTATGGTTTTGAGCTATGCGATAATATTTTATGGTATGATACAAGATTCGAGCTGTTCTAAAAGATTTTTACGAGTTTGTTCTTGATGATGATGCAGCGAGAAAAAGTAAGACTGTAATCCGATTGTAATGGAAGGAGTAGAAATAGTTGAATCCGTGAAAATAAAACCAGGAAAAGTGAAAGCAGAATTTCCGGTCCGTTCCGTTGTAAACTAGATAAAATGTGATAAATTGAGTAGAGAGTGCGATGAGAGCGGGACGTCGCCGATTGTTCCGCCCGTGGCTCCGGAATCGCACGCAGGTACTGACTTTACTAATTATGTTGGAAGGTGGGTTCCTACTTCCAATGTACTTTGTATCGTTCCGCACTGTAACATAGGTATATAATATCTTTCCTAAAACGTTCCAACTTTCCAAGTGCAGATTCATTTTTCTTTTCTTTTTGGTAACAAGAAAAGCTGGTCGTTTGCCCGATGGTAAGCATAACGCCGGCTCATAACAATTGCAGTGCCAATCAGGACTTTGAAACAAAAGGCCTGCGCGGCACTTTTATCCTCTCCGGCTCGTTATGATGTTTGCCAATGTTATCCGCACCTTGATTCCACCGTCATGGCATTTTATAAACAAACATACATAACATAACATACATAAACGCTTACACACTCATACCGCCGCACTAGGATTCCCTGTGTTGCAGGTGGCATGGACATACACAGATACACATCACAAACATCCAAGACCCGAGAACAAACTTTATGCTTACACAAAATCTGCCCCGGCCGGGAATCGAACCCGGGACCCCTCGCCTTGCAGGCAGGGTTACTACCAACTTAGCTACGGAGCCGTCAATCCTGAGACATTAGTAATCCCAGTCATTTCATAGGTAGGTACCTGTCCAGCTAAGTGGACCTAGAAACCTAGGAACATGGTAAGCTTTTTAATCTAAATACGTATCATCGATTACAAAACTGTCACTGAGCCATAATGACATCATTGAAAATGTGAGAATGAAGTCACTGACCTCAAATCAATAGTTTTCGAATCTAGACTCGACTATCGACTACTTTACACCGGATAATTGATGTTGCTTTCTAGATTTCAACTGAAATGATTCAATTCGCTGTGACATCGGAAGTCAAAGTAAACGGTAAAGAGATAAATAAAAACATAACAATCTTTGTAATAAAAACTCGCAAACAAAATAGGTAGGTTATCTATGTCCTAAATAGTTGAAATTGATAAGACGTGAAACGTTAAATCTACTCAACAGATCATTAAAGCTATTGTGTAATTTCGTAAGTAGGTACGTGTATACCCAAAGCAGATGTTTTAACTGGCAACTAGACGAGATCTTTCCACGCCGCCATTATAATAATTGTTAAAGCATAACGTGGAAAGGTCTAATGAATGGCACAGACGGCAATAAACCATCGCGATTGTTGCCGTATGGCCGCAGTAGACAGATATTTACTGAGGTACATATTTATTTATATTTTATTCTTTGAATGTGGCATCGCCGAGGACATCCGCGCTTATGCTCCAGCTACATAGTCGAAAATCGCGCTGTAATACAGTGCTGGTAAGCATAACGCCGTCCCATAACAATTGCAGTGCCACTCAGAACTTTGAAACAAAGACCTGCACGGCACTGCAGTGCGTTCGTTACCCTGAGACATTAGGTATTAAGTCTCATAAACCCAGTAATTTCACTGGCTACTCTGCTCACCAAACCGGAACACAGTAATGCTTGCACATTACTGCTTGGCGGCAGACTTCACGAGCAAAGCGGTGATAACAAACCAGACGGACACTCACAGAAGAGTCAGTCCTACCCCAAACGTATTTATAAATAAAAGCTGGGAGTCATTTATACACTGCGGCATTTTTGGATTGAATGACAGAAAATTAATTCACACCAAATCTGCCGTTCACTAACCACGTAACATAAACTCAATTGATAAGGTTATTCACAAAGAAAAAATACCGATGTGACCTAGGTACCTATCTACCTAATATAGGAATTCCACTTGGGTGATATGAGAATGAGATCCATATCATCCAGTGCAAATCGTAGTCACATCTGCGTTTAATTGACGTCAGTGTTTCAGTATCAGCATTGAACATACGTGTAGCTTAAGCATAAATATGTATTTATTGTATAACCAACTACATAGAATTACTTTTTCAATAGCAACCTAGAGCTGCCTCTATGAGCTATATGATAGATCTGATCTCAAGACAAACAGGGCCACTTCATATGACTGTGAAGGTACCTACGATCTACATATAAATGGCCGTTTAACTGGTCGTTTAAACATAATTTTTAATTAACCAATTGTAAAGGGGACTTTTATCGTGTGAGCTGTATGCGCTTGACGGTTAGCATTTAAGTTGCTCATAAGCACGTCATGTCATTGACCTTACGGGAAATAAAGATCGTTTCGGTCTGCTTGTGCTGAAATATGGTAGGTATGCCGGGTATGCGACAGGTTTAGGCGCAGTGCAGGCGCAGTCCAACGCAGTGGCTACTGGCAGCACTGCCGTCACTGCGGTGACGTCACACGCCGGCCGGCGAGGCCACGTGGCCCAGCGCTTAGCAGCTATTTTTCGCTGTTGCAAGTAATGTATTCGGCCTACATAGTCTTTATCGCGGTGCGAGTACCACGAAATAGGGCAAATCCGTTTCGTAACTTACACCGGACGTGCCTACGTTCTTAGCAATAATTTAACGAAATTAAAGAATATCGTAAATCACACGTCAAGTAGGCCACATACGGAACAATGACGTTTATGTGTACGCTACCAATTATTTTATGTGTACTTACTATCTAAGAGAAGATAAGTGCGCAACCGAGCGTCAGCTGTGTGCGTGTCAAAATCAGCTGATTATTCAAATAGAACGAGCGAAGTGGCATCGGTCGGCGACCGCTACGAGCGCCGCCGCGCCGCCCGCGCCCCGCCCGCCCCCGCCCCGGCACCGGCATCGGCTCCGCGACACCACGTTTGAATCAGATTCTGTACTTGTATATTATTCCATACTTTTAGACTATACTTCCCACATTATGTTTATGATGAATCACTATAATTCGAAACCGACGATAAATCTAAATCTGAATTCGACAACGAAAATAGAATTAAATTCTTACAAGAATCTAACATGTGGTACGAAATCGTAATCAGCTGATCGTGTAAACAATGTCGCAGCATCCCAGTTGCACAGAATAATTCACAGTATGCGAAATGATTACAATAACAGTACCAAAATATGACATTAGTAGAAATGTCACATGAAGTTGACGCCATCAGCGGACCTCACCGAGGAGGTCGGTCGGTGAGGCCAGGCATTAAGAGCGAGAGGTACCCCGGCTAGGGCTTCTGCGACGGCCGTGGCAGGGCATACGGGGCCACCGGCGCCGGCAGGGCAGCGATATACCTACACGTGGCCGGAAAACGAGACAAAATGGCGAACGGTGGTGTCGCGCGGTGTGGGTGCGGCCCAGCGGTGCGCTCACCTCTAGCATCCACTCGGCGACGAGGCGGCGCATGTGCGGCGTGAGCTCGCTCTGCACGGCGCCGAAGTAGTTGGCGGTGACGGCGTAGCGCTCCTCGGTGCGCAGCAGGTTGTCAAGAACGCGGCGCCGCAGCAGCACCGGGTCGGGCCCGGCGGCGGCCGGCGCGCGCGGAGCCCGCGGCCCGCGCGGCTCGCTGCCGGGGCTCACGCGCTCGGCGCATAGCAGCTCCATGGCGTCGCGGCGGGAGGCGGCTCCACTCGGCTCACAGCTGATCGTGCGGGAGCGAGCGCCGGGGACGCGCGTGGAGCTGCGACGGCGGCGAGTGCCCGAGTCGCAATGAGCGGCCGGCGTGCGGCCCGCGCCCGAACATATGATCGGCGCGGGCGCGGGGCGGGGCGGTGCCGTGAGGCCCGCACGCAGGTTTCTCCCATTCGACACTCGAATAATAATACATAACATGGTTTTCTTACTCGCTCGCGCTCCTGCGCCGGCTGGCGAGACTCCTCACTCGCAGACCGCAGTGCTGCTTTCTTCTCAATCTCGTATCATTCTTGTTTTGCTTCTTCGACAAAACCTTCCGAGTAAGTTGGTACGTAGGTACCTACCTAAATCAATTCCTCCAGACCCCCACCAATGAACCATTTAAAGCTGATTATTTTTCTTTTGATCCCACTAAAAAACAAATCTGGAAAGGGAAGCTAAGGTCAGTACACAAAGAACAAGTAGGCAGGTACGTGTACCTAGGTTACCTATAGATATAGGAACCTAGTTACCTGTATGAAATTATTTTAATATCTACTTATAATTAGTTAAATTAGTCATATTTAATCTTTGATGTACTTTTTATGATTTTTGTTAAGTTAGTCAGAAGGTACTACTACCTACCTAATTATAAATGACCCATGTGTGAAAACTTTATAAATAATAAAACTAAGTAGGTAGTAGGTATCGGATCTAGACTCTAGATAAGCTTAATAAACTATTAAAACCTAGCAATCTTTAGTTCCCTATACCTACCTAAGTGCAATGTAAGCCAGCCGGCTCAGCTGAGCGCCTAACGAGATAGTAGTCTACGTACCTAGCTACCTAGATCTCGACGTGTGACTACTATATACTGTATAAGTAGGTTGCATAAAGGTACGCCGCGCGCCGTTGTCCGTGTATCTATGCTGTGTTGTTTCTGTGGAAAAGACTGGTTTGGTAGAGATCGCTTTGAGCGTTATGACCACGCATTTTTGTCTATGGGGCAGCTTAGACGCTCAAGCAAACGTACGTTTGCATGACCGTCTAAGCTGCCCCTATAGCGCAGAATAAGTTATAGCAGGTATAGCATTATTGTTATGCACATTACCTATAGTAGTACTGCTACCTAACTATGTTTTTGTTATAAGGCCTATTACACCGCGCGATATTACTAAGACTGTTTTACAGTCTTCTTAGACAGGCTCGCTGTTAGGGGCACATTAGTATTAATATAGTAGCACAATAGTATGATGGTTATGTATCAATAACGGACCACGCGCAAACCATGGGAAAACCACGATCGCCGCCCGCGCCGCTTCTACGACTTCTACTCGAAAAAATAGTTTCACAGCCACTGCGTGCTCAGTGCAGAAGCCGCGCTAAATACGTGGTGGTGCGCAAGTGATGTATGTAGCCGAGCAGAGACAGCACTAACTGCTACTCGTATTGTGGTTCTTGTCTGTTTTGTGGTTTAACTTCGTGCGTGATCGTGTAATGTCTGGGAATCCGCGCCTGTTACAAAACCATGGTGATTTTGTTAGCTAACATGCATTAGCGTCTAATGTGCCCTGCGAATTTAGTTTGCGTGCGATATTCAGCACGGTGTAATAGCGAGCTTGTCTACGTAGAATGTAAGACAGTCTTAGTAAAACAGTCATGATAATTATCGCGTGTAGTAATAGGCCTTTTAGTTTCCTTTTTGGAGTTCAACAAATATCGGTACTGTCATGTCATTGTCATTTTTGGCTACAATGGTTTACCGTCTCCTGTCACTCTGTTGTTGGTGTGAACTGTGAACTGAGCATTTTTTCGCGCGCAATTATAAAATGTTTTGCGGGCCGGATAAAAAGTCGAAGCGGGCCGCATTGGGCCCGCGGGACGGGCGTTGCCCATATATGCTCTAGCTCATTGTAGGATTCGAACTCTTGACCTACAGATCGGCGGGCTACTTTACCGCCACTAAGTCAACATTGCTTCAAAATCTTATATTTTATTAATTAATTAATAATAATTGTGTGTGTGAATGTTTGTTAAGTACCACGTATCTCCGTAACTATACTAAACCAATTTTGATGACATGTGCAATATCGATACTTTAGGTTCTGGAATAACACAAGGGCTATACATAAATATATACCCCGCAGGCGAAGCCACGGGCGGAAGCTAGTATTGATATAATATCTCTTTTAGTATAAAAGTATCATACAGTATATAAATGTATAGGTAGGTAGTGTAGGTACCTAACTCCCAACTAAAATTCCTTAAAAAACGTATCAGATCGTCGCATTTAAACTTTATTGTATCATCGCCAATAAACGATTTTAACTATCTCAAAAGTGAGCGTTTCGTGATTCGTTGAAATGAAGTCAGGTTTTCGACCCGAAAATCAGCGACCGTTTTGTCAGAATTCGATGCAAAAAACGTAATAGTTTTTTACTCGTCTGGTAGGTAGGTACCTACTTACACTTCATGAATAGTAACATAGTTACTAGGTAGGCTACCGATTGGCAATCGCAGAAATTCACAGAAAACCAAAGAAAATTATTGCGGAAAAGTAATAACTGCGCACTTTAGGCATTGTGTAAGATAAAGGACAACGAAATATAAAAAATCTTTATCGATTATATATACATATATTATGGTATTGTTGACGCCTCGTTCATGAACTTGTTATGATTGAAACAAATTGCACGGACTTTTGTATACCTTAGTACCTAAACTCGTGCTAAAATTGCGCCCGAACGGTCGTCCATGTGCCGTCAGTAAAACATTTCAATCTATAAAAAAATTCACCTCCATGGAATATGTTTCACACTTCACACAAAACTCACACAACACAATTATAATGAACGGATTATAGCTAGTGCTGCGCTGTGATCGATTTGTTTGTTGATTTGCTCTCATTGTTCCCAAATGTCAATGGCATAATAAAATCCGTCAGTCGAGGCGATATGAGTTGCGGGTCGATCAACTGCTTCGTAGTCTTTTTTGCTGATTCAAATCGGTGGATGGGGGAAGTAACTATTATTTAATCTGCGTCGGAGCTTCGCTGGTCTGTGAATCGCCCAGGAAGTATGCTAAAACTGCTTGTTCGGCTTGGCTCAATGAACTTCAATTGTGCGGGCGTCACTTTTATTGATTCCTATGCACTTTTAGGCGCTGCAGAGCACGCGGTTTTTGTTGACTTGATATACATACCTAGGTACATATTATACGAGATGAAGTGTTTAAAACGTGCATTTTTTTTTTTATGTCGTTTGGTAACGAGACGAGCTGGGGGCCAATTCTACTAACTAAATTGCATTCCAGTCGAAAACCAACCGCAGCTGAATGATGGCTTTTAGGCGTTTTCTTATTCTGCTATTTGTACAACGATCCACCTAAAGTTACGGTTCAGCTGAAGTCAACGTTCGATTGTAAATTATTAAAATTCCATTCTGGTATCTCGATAGAAGTTGAACGAAACGCTGGCTACTATTCCGCTAACATTTTGACACATGTGTGAATCGACGCTCAGTCGAACCGAAACGTAATCCAAGCGGTCTAGCCGTCATTATAACGGTTTGAGATAAGCTTACAAATTGATACTTTTTGTGGATTGTTCCTTGGCTGTTTTCTTCAGTAATTGAAAATAATGATGTTTAACATGAATTTAGTTGAACTTGCACACGAGGTTGACGTCGGAAGAGTCAGAAGAAGAAATTTAAAATCAAGACAAACCTAAAATGCTTTAAATCTCACTGACCGCGAATTTATTAAAACATACAGACTCTCCAAAAACGTCGCCAAGCCTCTAATTGAAGAGATTATTTTTTTTTTGTTTTTTTTTTATATGTTATTTGGTAACGAGACGAGCTGGTCGTTTGCCTGATGGTAAGCCGGGCCATAACAATTACAGTGCCACCCAGAACTTTGAAACACAAAGGCCTGCGCGGCACTGCAATGCGCTCGTTACCCTGAGACATTAGCTATTATGTCTCATAAGCCCAGTAATTTCACTGGATACTCTGCTCATCAAACCGGAACACAGTAATGCTTGCACACTACTGCTTGGCGGCAGACTTCACGAGCAAAGCGGTGGTAACAACCCAGACGGACACTCGCAGAAGAGTTAGTCCTCCCACTAACAGTTATATGGGTTAAACTTTCCTTTATGGACCGTTGATTTTGGGAGGAAGATGAGGGGAGGGGAGGGGAGGGGAAGGAGGGCTACCCCCCTGTACCATCCCCACCCTGCGGAGCCCCATGGTTATGGAGATATCCATGGTTAAAGTTTTGAGGTTAGAATACATTTTTCCATAAGTATCCATCGATTTATGGGGCGGGGAGAGGAGGGAGGGGGTGGGGGGAGGAGGGCTACCCCCCTGTACCATCCCCACCCCGCGGAGCCCCATGGTTGAAGATACCCATGATTAAAGTTTTGAGGTTAGAATAGTTTGACTCTGCCCTAACTCCGGCGCTGCGGGAAGAGCAGCCCTTCCGCCTTTGCGTGCCGAAGCGCGGTCACTCTTGCTCGGCTCTGCAGCTTCGGCTTTGGTCGCCGAAGGCGACCAGCCTCAGCCGCTCCACCTCGCACGGTTCCCGCGCTTCGTCACGGCGGGCGAGGGCTGCTCTCCCTCCGCGCCTCCGCTTTTTTATAAACACTCTAGGGGTAGGGCAGACAAGACCACGTGGAAAGTGGGGTGCTCTGATTCGGTTTTGGGGTATTTTTCGGATATTCATGTAGTGAGAATAAAACACAACAACAAACGATGACTGACACTGACGGCTAACAGAAACAGATAAAAAGACGCTACAAAACAAAATGGCGTCGCTTCACGTTCCATTCCGCAGTATAAACATAAATTATATATTTTTTGTGTAAAATAAAGTCAATGTAATTGTGTAATACAGCACGGTTATTGTGCACATTAATTACACACCAAATTTAATAGTTCAAAATAAAATTATATTTTAGAAAAAATAAGACTTAAAATGTAATAAAATACACCTCTAGCATCAACGGAACGTAAATGTCAACTTTGACGTCTACCATGACAATTTATCCATAAAAAACTTGCAAATGGCGTATTATTTTCCAATTTATATCGAAACTTTAAAAAATTATATCTCGTAAACCGTGAATCTCCGCAACTTCAAGATTTGTAAAAAGCTTTCTATTTAAGAGTACTAACTACTATAAAAACGTGAACTTCCAAATCGACGGTCCACAAAGGAAAGTTTAGCCTTTAAAATAATTGCGCACTCAGCCCAAAGGCGCCCGCCCTGCAAAGGCTCGTGTGCTTCTCTTGAGCGCACACAACCCAAAGCAAGGTCACGGTGGCCCTCCATAAATTGGTTGAGGAGTTCCATCTGCCTCACTGATGTAGTGCGTCTTCGGTTCTCTTCCATCTTCTTTTAATTAATCTTCGAAAACTTTTACGTTTTATCGCACCTCAAGTACTTTGAAAGTAAACAAACCGCCTTTTTCTTTTGACTTGACAGCCAAATTTTAGTCTCTATGTTTGCAACTTCAACTTCTTTGAATGGCTCTCTATGTTTGCATTTGACACTTAATTTGACATAAGACATTTTTTTTCCAGAGAGTTGCGTAATTTTTAATTAAAAAATGAACAGAATCGGACTTAAATTTGATTTATTAATCAAATAGTTGATATTCGCTTTAAACAAACGTTTAGAAGTATGATTTAAAGATTTCGGCACCAATGGTATTAACTTCACCATTGTTATGGTAACATTAGAACAATAGTTTTTTACGGCTACGTTCCAGCTATGTTTTGGGGTTACGATTGGTTTTCGATTCGGCTCATATTATCGTTGGGAAATAGTAGAATGGCTTTTTTAATAAACATCGAACGACGATAGGAATTGAGCTGTTATTGCAACGGAATAGATCGCTAAACGATAGATATTAGTAGAATTGGCCCCCTGGTCGTTTGCCTGATGGAAAGCATAACGCCGGCCCATAACAATTGCAGTGCCACCCATAACTTTGAAACACAAAGGCCTGCGCGGCACTGCAGTGCGCTCGTTACCCTGAGACATTAGGTATTAAGTCTCATAAGCCCAGTAATTTCACTGGATACTCTGCTCATCAAACCGGAACACAGTAATGCTTGCACACTACTGCTTGGCGGCAGACTTCAAGAGCAAAGCGGTGGTAACAACCCAGACGGACACTCACAGAAGAGTTAGTCCTCCCACTAACAAAATGTGTGCATGAATCTTTTAAGGCATAGAAGTCTAACGTCAGCGTAACAACATTACAAATCCGAAGTGAACACCGAATGTCACTTCAAATATTCTTTTAGACCTTTGACCGGATACTCGTTCAGTTCCTTACGTGTATTGAAATGAGACATGAATAGAATTCCAAAACACGGCAATAATATGGAATGCTTAGTGCGAGCGGGACATCAGCTTTTCTCGGAACCTCGACACTGCGTAATGGAACGCGGCAAAATGGAATGTAACCGGCACCGTCCCTCGGCCAAGGAGTCACTTTCCCTCTACTAAAAATAATAAGCTGAATTAGGTAGGTACCTAACTAATGAATATCATTTTACGGAAAATATAAAAATGAAGCTTCGGTCCAGCCGTAGCTTCTGCGGAGATAATGTCAAAAGATATGACAAGTTTTGAACTGATCAAAATAAAAGTGATTCTAAGAAAGTTTGCCAAAGACAATATCGTGAAGCGCTAACTAGAATTGCCTAGACAAATAAACTAGGAACAACGAGGGCTATAGTCTCAACTGTAAGCTGGAATAAATACTTGAGCATTTTTTAATATTATACGCGTTCCGAACTGCTTTGGTCAAGTGGTTGAGACTAGAGAATAGCATTTTCCCCGGAACATTACATCTTTCAATTGCATTTGATTGCAATCTATATATATAATAGATAGGAAAGCTGACATGCTATTGGTCAGTAGGTGATGGACTTGACGAATCAACCAATGAATTTATCTTGGAAAAATTTTACAGTACTAAATTTTAAGCAACAACTTGTTTAAACTACACTGGCGATCAAAATAAACGTTTTGACTTTGACTAGGCATGTTTTCTAGGCTATCCATATTTCTTATCTATCATTAAACGATAATTATTTTTGTAAACATCCAATAAAAGACAAAAATGACCGAATAAGGATATCCTGGAAGAGGAAAAACAAATCGTCCCGACCCCAGTCCTCCCCTTGTGGAATAAATGTAGGCAAATTATCAAGAAATTATTGACGAAATTGATGACGATGATGATGACCTACATCCATTAATAATAACGATTATTATTCCAGGGAAGTGGAAACTATAGAGTTAGACATCATGCTAGCTCTATAACTATTCACTATTGCCCTACAAATTTGTGGGTATGTATGTATTAAGTATCTTGGCTTTAAGAGACGTGTTCCCAACCATCAGTCTTCAACGAGATACAACGGCAAGTGATGTAAGGTCGCCGTCGGCCGCGTGGAACAATGGTCACAATGGGGCTTCAAAGATGAATGTAATGATATACCGACCAATTATACTGCGGTTGTCTGATGTATGCCAATTCCTAACGGTTCCTGGTCCATTCCCTGCCATTGGTAGGTAGTAGATAGCTCGTTGTTCAATTGTTTTCAAGAAGGTTGAAACTACAGATATTTTAACGGATCTTAGCTTTTCATCTGTCTCGATTTAGTTCTAATAATATTAATATGTATTGGTTAAAGAGGACGGAAACACTGATAAATGTTGTATAATTATGATTACTAGTCCTATGTTTTAGTAAACCTAAGTATATATATTTTCTTTTTTACTTTTGCTAGGTTACTGTTGGAAGTTGGAACATAGCCTTGCCGGATCTTAAATAACGGTGGGGTTGAAAATGGCAAATATGCTCAGATACAATGAGGACTGGTTTTAGAGATTAAACTATAACTACTATTATCACGCCGAGTCCTCGTTGAGGTGGGCAAAACAATAAGGGAATGCCACTTCACTCTATCTTTGCAAACTTCATTTCGCCGGATTCGTCGCACCTTTTTATTGGTAAAACCAAGACTTTTAAATTGGTCTTAACAAGCAAGCCTTGGGTGGTTTCTCTGTAATAGCATAATAATAATAATAATAATAATAATACGTACGCACCGGCGCCAGTTCTCGAAAATGGTCGTGCATTGCTCTATTGGGACCGCTCTATCATTACGGACAGGACTATTGTTGCCAATAAGCCTGATATCGTACTGGTAGATCGGTCCCAACGCCGGGCAGTGCTCGTTGACATCACCGTTCCCCATGACGAGAACCTCGTGAAAGCCGAGAAGGACAAGCTCAGCAAGTACCTTGACTTGGCTCACGAGGTAACCGCCATGTGGAATGTTGATTCAACGATCATTGTACCGATAGTTGTTTCGGCGAACGGCCTTGTAGCGAAGAGCCTCGACCAACATCTCAAGAGGCTCTCGCTAGACGGTTGGATCAAGGGTCGTATGCAGAAGGCAGTGCTCCTTGACACGGCACGTATTGTCAGGAGGTTCCTCACTCTGCAGCCCTAACCACCGGTAGCTTGGGCCCTGCCCCGCTGCCGGCGGCACTCTAGGTTTAGGTTTTTTGTAATATTTTGTTTTTTTATAGAAATATTGTAAAAAACTTAGACTTAAGATTGTAAATAAATACACTGAATAATAATAAAAAAAAAAAAAAAAACCGCTGTCACTCAAGTTGGTCGTAAAAATCATTTTTCCAAATATTTATTACTTTTTCCTTTTTATATGCCTATAATTTGATTGCAACAGTTTATTTTGCTATATTTATATAGTGATACATAAAATGGCACTATTATATTTGTGTTTAAACCAACCTATTTATTGGAAATATTACGAAAAAGGCAAAGACATTTTTTTTGACAATGTCAAAAGGAACTAATTACAAGGACTATTACAAAATTTGCAATAAATACCAAATAAATGATTACACGATCAAGGAATAAAGCGGGAACAGCGAGCGCACGACAACCACCACCGCCCGCCTCGTCATCGCCGAGCTCTTCGTCGGGGGATGAGTACGGCACTCCCCTCGACACCAGCGCGTCGAGCGACGAGGACGGGCTGCCGTCGCCGCCGCCGCCGCCACCACCTGCGCGACGTGGGCGACCACCGCTGCCGGCACGCTTGGGGCCAGTGGGACATTCTGTTCCGCGCGCGGCCCCCGCTACCGGTGGTATAGTGCGCCGCATGCGATGGACTTCTGATATGAATGAAAATTGCATGCGCGCCTATTATGGGGCTACAGAGGGAGGAACTAACATGAGTGCGTACCGTGATCGGATGCTGCCTCTGTTTCAGACCCTGGAGCCATCCGTCGCCGTATCTACGCAACGACTTTCGGATCAGGTGCGGGCTATCCAACGGCTCAAGCTGTTGGACGAGTCTGTGCTTGATCGGCTGCGCCTGGAGGCGCTTCCTATTCGCGCGACATCTGCCTCGACGCGGGACCTGTCTGTCGCGCCGCCGGTGCCGGCACCGCTCCCGGCCCCGTCATCGGTTGCGACACGGATAGACCCCGTAGTCGATGAGGATGATTGTGCGAATATAAGCGTAAGTACCCAGGTTAATGAGCAATTGAGAAGGGCTTTGGAAGACGCAATTTTGGAATACCAATATACACCTGATTCTAGGCCGCGACTACCTCGTCTACCCACTAATAGACGCAATCTAGCGTTAATGGGAGCCCTGAATGTTTTGCTAGCCCCGTATCTACGGGCTAGTGAAAACTTATTTGATACCCACTCGATCATGTACTGTGGGGCTATTGCGGTGTGTCGCGTGGCTCGTGTCAAGTTTCCGGACGCTGACCGAGCACCGCGGACCGCCGGAAATGCACCCGCATGGCAGGTACGGATCGAACGGCGTATCAATACGTTTAGGACTCTCATTGCGAAGCTGGTCTGCTTCAGCCGGGGCAACAACCGCCCCCGAGTAATGCGCTTCGTGAATCAGGCATTTGCTGGGACCGGTATAAGGCCCCAGAATTATATGGCTGGTGTCACGGAACGCATTGACTTTTTGAAGCAGAAAATCTATGCGTGGGTAAACCGTATTCGACGCTATAGAGAGCGTGTAGATAGGTACCACCAAAATCGCCTTTTTGAAAGTGATCAAAGGAAGGTGTACCGAAATTGGGAGGGAACCGACCAACGTGTGAGCGACGGACAAATGCCGGATACTAACGCCATGATTAATTTCTGGCGTGGTATCTGGTCGGTGCCCGTCGAGCATACGGAGGGCGATTGGATGCGTACTGTAGAACAATCGTGTGAGTCCATCGAGACCATGGGATCTGTTACCATAGATCCCATAGACGTAAGTTGTGCAATTCGTACGGCTCAGAACTGGAAAAGTCCTGGTCCGGACGGATTGCACAACTTTTGGATAAAGTGGATTCGATGCTCACACGAATGTTTGGCAGTGCAATTCCAAGAAGCCCTCGAGCTTGGTTCTCTTCCATGTTTCCTGACAACGGGTGTCACCTCCCTGCTCCATAAGTCCGGTAGTACCACGGAAGCTAAAAACTATAGACCCATCACGTGCTTGCCTACGCTGTACAAGCTCCTTACATCCATTCTGAGAGCAAAAATTAATTCGCACGTTGTTGCAAACAATATCTTGGCTCCCGCTCAGAATGGTTGTAGGGTTGGGTCCCGTGGTACTAAGGAGCTCCTTCTCATTGATACGGCCATTTGCCAACAAGTTCGACGGAACAGAGGGGCTCTTTCGACTGCCTGGATTGACTACAAGAAGGCCTATGATTCAGTGCCTCATTCATGGTTGGAGAGGATTTTAGAGTTGTATAAAATTGATACAACTCTGAGATCCTTTTTAAGCACGTGCATGAGACAGTGGACCACAGTCCTTCGCCAACCAGGCAGTGGAAATAGCCCTTCTGGTCCGGAGAACTTTATAAAAATAGAGCGAGGCATCTTCCAGGGTGACAGTCTGAGTCCTTTGTGGTTTTGTCTAGCTTTGAATCCTCTGAGCACTTTGCTAAGAGATTCAAGGTTAGGCTGCAAGCTTCGTAGAGAGGGTGAGATCATTTCTCACCTGCTGTATATGGATGATCTTAAGCTATTGGCACCGAAAAGTCCAGACTTGATGAAGCTGTTAAAAATTACTGAGATTTTTAGCAGCGCCATCAAGATGGAGTTTGGTGTTGATAAGTGTGCGGTCATGCATGTACAGCGGGGGAAAGTTGTAAATTCTGATAATTTGCAACTTTCAGAGACAATGACTCTCAGATCTCTCTCTGAAGCTGAAACCTACAGATACCTTGGTATGTCACAGTCGTTGGGTATTGCGGTAGGGGACATTAAGCAGTCGGTGAAGGAGCGTTTCTTTTGTCGCTTGACAAAAGTACTTAACAGTCTTCTGTCAGGTGGTAATAAGGCGCGCGCCTTCAACGGTTGGGTAATGCCTCTACTAATATACTCCTTTGGCATACTAAAGTGGACGCAGACTGAGCTGGACTCCCTGGATAGGAGAGTCCGTCAACTGCTCACCTATCATCGTATGTTACACCCACCTTCGTCTGTTATGAGACTGTACATTCCGCGGAAATGGGGAGGTCGTGGCTTTTTGAATGCCAAGACGCTTCATAACCGCGAAGTGTGCAGCCTCAGGGAATATTTCCTTAACAACGAGTGTGGGATGCATCGCGATGTGGTGGCAGTTGACAGAAACCTCACGCCTCTCTCGTTGGCAAACGAGAATTGGCGCAAACCAGTGGTGATGACCACTGAGGACCGCAAGGACGTATGGAAGGGCAAGGAGCTGCATGGGCGGTTCTATCGGGCCTTAACAGGGTCCGATGTGGACCTGCTCGCGTCGGTGAACTGGTTACGTTTCGGTGACCTCTTTGGGGAGACCGAGGGTTTTGTCTGTGCAATTATGGATGAAGTTATCAAGACGAATAACTACCGGAAATATATTATGAAAGACGGTACGGTCGACATCTGTCGGGCATGCCGCCGTCCGGGAGAGTCTCTCCGTCATATTATTTCCGGTTGTTCTCATCTTGCTAACGGCGAGTATTTACACAGACATAACCTTGTAGCCAGGATCATCCATCAGCAAATTGCCCTTCAATACGGCCTTGTCGAGTCTGAGGTGCCGTACTATAAGTACGCACCGGCGCCAGTTCTCGAAAATGGTCGTGCATTGCTCTATTGGGACCGCTCTATCATTACGGACAGGACTATTGTTGCCAATAAGCCTGATATCGTACTGGTAGATCGGTCCCAACGCCGGGCAGTGCTCGTTGACATCACCGTTCCCCATGACGAGAACCTCGTGAAAGCCGAGAAGGACAAGCTCAGCAAGTACCTTGACTTGGCTCACGAGGTAACCGCCATGTGGAATGTTGATTCAACGATCATTGTACCGATAGTTGTTTCGGCGAACGGCCTTGTAGCGAAGAGCCTCGACCAACATCTCAAGAGGCTCTCGCTAGACGGTTGGATCAAGGGTCGTATGCAGAAGGCAGTGCTCCTTGACACGGCACGTATTGTCAGGAGGTTCCTCACTCTGCAGCCCTAACCACCGGTAGCTTGGGCCCTGCCCCGCTGCCGGCGGCACTCTAGGTTTAGGTTTTTTGTAATATTTTGTTTTTTTATAGAAATATTGTAAAAAACTTAGACTTAAGATTGTAAATAAATACAGTGAATAATAATAATAATAATTTATTTCTCTCTAAAAGACTAAAGTAACATTGCATGTACTTAAATAACTAAGAGTACCTCTTAAATAAACAAAGCATAGCAATTTGTAGTTCAAATTATACTTGTTAGGTACATGTAGACAGTTATAGGTTGCAAAGAAATATAACTTGACCCTTACGTAAGGTTCTATGACCTAGCACATACGTGGTTGCTCTTTGATTAAGTACATGGGTGAGCTCTAACTCCTAACTAGGTGACCCTGTGTTTAGGATATCAGTTCTCCCCTGTCCCGGCTCAAAAAAGACGACACTGTGATGCGTAAATTTCACTTTATGATTTTTTTTTTGTTTCTTCTAATCATACAATTACTGAAGGAACACTTGAAATTTTTCTGTAGGTAAGTGAAAAAAAAAAAAGATAAATAAAAAAAGCTAATAATAATAGCAAAACAATTTTTCAAGAGTCGCAGATAACTACATATGGTACTTAGTTTAGTAAAAATTAGGCGACTTTATTTTTAATGAAATTATTTATTTTTCTAGAGCTACTTTTCTGTTCGTTTGGATATCAGGTCGCACGACCGATTCTGATGAATATTTTTGGAAGTTTAAGAATTTCCTTAGAAGGATCCCTCTGTTAGGCTAAATATTTCATCACGTCGTGACAAAACATCTTCGTTTTATCATGCTGCTGACTAAATTTACCGACACAAGTCCGATATATATGTATATTAATATAATTACCAATTAATTTATTTAATTACATGACATTTCTAGAAATAAAACAGTGATCTTAGAAATTAGAATTGTAATGCTTGAATGTTGCTGTTCTGCCTCAAGACAGAAAATTTTTAAGAATGACGTAGGTACTTCCGCTATTCATTACATTAGCACAGTACCTGGTAGGTATTACATGGATTGTAAAACTGCAACATTAGTATGCTATACTTGCTTACCAGTAGGTATTTAATTCCCCCTTCACCCTGTATCCCTATACTGAAGGTTCTATTGACTAACCATCAGTATTCCCAAGGAACTCAGAAAGGTGTAGCACACTCATAATTAACAAAGCTCGGCTGACAGATATCACGAATATTCCTCATTACGCGCAGCAAGCATCAAGCCATTAGTGGGCCTCTTTTGGACTGTTCACGGCTGTTGGTAGGACAGTCATGGTCGAATTGAAAAAGCGACTAGAGACAGCGGCGTGCATTGACCTGGTAATGTTTACTGTCCTTGATCGCGCGGCGCCCGCGCCCGTCGCCGCTGCCGCGTCCGGCGTGACGTCATCGCGGAGGTGCCGATGGGTTTCAGCAACGGACGAGGCCTCGCGAACTGATACCTCACCTTCGGGTCGTTTCGTACGTTCAAATACTGACTTCCGGAGTCTAGATCGGAGTGTCTTGCAGAATAATCAGTTTTATAACCACCCTTACTAGAGGTTTCCACTTTCCAAGCTAACAACACAAGCACATGCACAGAATGAGACTCATTTTATGATAGTACGTGTAATATAAAATAAATAAAACTAAAACTTAAGTCGCAGACGTATTTAAATTGCAATACATACCTTATCATTTATGTAAGAGTCATCGGCACCTAAGGTTATTTATTGAATTTGTTAAGCGGATAGATACTAGATTTTTCTTTCAGATTACTATTTTCAAAGTGTATATTGGTAATGTGTTTGAATTGATTGAAACGACATAAGTTATGTATACAATTAAAATTCTATCAACAGCATACGATAATGAGGTTACTGACTTAGAAGTTGGAAATAGTCAGACGTAGCAACAGGTTAGCCGTTGCGAAAAGAGATACAATACTCATCCTCATAACGTCATACGATTTTAAAGACTTCTCGTTTTGGAAACGATAGCTTCAAAGCTACAGTAAAGATTTTATTTTATTTTAATGAATATCGATGCGAGCAAGTAGTTTGCCTGATGGTAAGCATAACGCCAGCAAACAACAATTACAGTACCACCCAGAACTTTGAAACGGAAAAGCCTGCGTGGCACTGCATTGCGTTTGTTGCCCTAAGACATCAGGTATTAGGTGTCATATGTCCAGTAAAGAAACCTAGTGCCAACCGAACAATATAAATTTTATGACTGATTTTTAAACAGAGCCCACCAAAGATGGCATGTGAGCAGTCGGTGACTCTGCATGATGTCACGCTTCTGTCATTTAGCAAATGGGTATCTACACCATTCATCCTTCGGAGATGTCGTTATGTTATTAAACTTGCGCGAATTTAATCTGATTGTATATCTTCACTTGGTTCTTGGAATATTTTAGTTAGGTAAGTTTTGTAAATTCAGTGGTGAGACTGTTCAAGCTCCGCACAACGGTTACATTTGAAAACACCCGGTACGGTATATCTGTGTGACGCGAGTGTAACGACTGATATGTTGGCAGGGTGCGACGTGCTATGAGAAGGGATACACGGCGTGGAATGGAGCAGGTAAGGCACCCAAGCGGGACCGACTGGGCTGGATACTGGTACATCCACATACTTGGAGACGGCATGCGATGGCTCACACACTTTTTGCCGAGCGGCGGCGAAGGTCGGTCGAGGCGAGCCACGAGCTATCTAGCATTCCAACCGCTATGAATGAATAGTCGCTCGACTGGTCGACAGGCGCATACTAAGTAATTTCAGATTAATTTGACAACAAACGTTTAAGTTGGCAAAAACCGGAATGGCGGGCGGCACCCGCCCCGTGGGAAACGCGAGCGCTCCGAAACGTTTGTCTCCGATGATTGTCCGATTAATAAGTACCTGTCCGGAGTTCCATGTTTATTTTTCGCTTTTCGTAGCGTGATGAGCGACTAATTTGCTTCGCGATTTTCCTCACGCGGCTTCGATCTCCGCAGTCCGCACGCGATGCAAATAAATCGATACACAGATTTTAACATGTTGTTAATGTTTGTGTTCCCATTTGTTGAAAAATCTTCATCAGAAATACGACATATACTGTAATCTTTAAGTCGTTTTGCTCGTCGTATTTTCACTGGGAAGCTTGAAGGAATGTAGTTGTCGATAGAGAATTCCTGCAAGTCCACTTCTTACACCCACGCTTCGCTTCGATGAGAGAGCCTGTGTCGTGAATTTTATTACAAACGTGGAACAATATTAATCGATTACCCACGTTTGTTTACCGTTTAACGTTTTCTGTCGTTCAGTCATAATGATTTGATCATAGCGAAATAAGGTTTATTGTTACTGCCAGAGGCGAGATTACGAAGTCGTGTCGTTTGCAAACGTTTAACGGAAAGCACGAACGGAAATCAGCATGCCTAACAGCTTGCAATAATTAATATTTAATATATAAGCCTGTGTGAACGTTCCCAGATTTGATTATTATATTGATAAATTTATAACTTTTATTTAAACTTATGTCCCTAACTCCCAACGGAAATGTTCCCCTGATAAAAACGACCTTGGTATTATCTAATAGGTATATAGGTATAGGATCCAGTTATATTATAATATGTTAATATACTGAATTTAACACCGGAAACGGCGTGTAATAAATTCTCCAAGTGCTGTCATAGTGAACTTTACCTTGAAATCTGTAGTCAGCAATTGATTAAGTAACCTGGCATTCAAAAGTCGTAGTGCAATAAAAAATACAAAGCCTTGACAAAGTTATGGTTTTAGTTCATCATCGTCTATGGATCTACGAAGGCTTCACAAGTGAATAAGATATATATATAACGTGGGTAATTTATAGTTTTAATTCTGTGATAAAAATGTCTAATGTCCTAAGTTCGATCCATACTGAATTTAACCAAACGTAACGCGCGACGTTGGACAACGAAGCCTGGGTTAGTTTATTATAAAATAAATTACTTTCTTGAGCACGCAACGACGGACTGTAAAACCAACAATTAGTATTATTTAGTCAGTTAATAACCCTTGGTTGGAATATGTTAACCGCCTCCGGTTCTATGGCAACTCACAACGTGAGACTCAAAAAAATTGTGAATTGATTAGTAAACTAGGGTTACTTACTCGCGATGCCGAACTGCAATCTCACTTTTCAGTATGGTTACTGACGCGATGTTTTTCAGCATGTACCGAATTCGAGCCGACACGCGTTTCGCCCCAAGTAGTTCAAAAGTATATTGTCACTGAATAAATAATAGTAGCTTTACTGTCCCGAAAATACCGAAGGTTTAAGAAATGAAGAAGCGAATGTTAGGAAACATCAGAAATATTTTATGCGATTTAATTTATTTGTATATAAAGTGCGTTACCAGCTGTTGTATTAGGTATGTTTTTTAAGAAAAGCGTCATAACGTACCTATTTCCTGCGTGCTACTAGTTACCACACTAGACATAGGTATATTATAATTCTTAGTACAGAACTGAGGTAGAGGTTTCCAACGGTTTGGTAATAATAAATGTTGCTTATCAGGCTTGCATCAATTTTGGATTTACTAGAACCAACCACCGAAACTTCCACTGTTCTGGCTATTGGAAAATTTAGTCTGAATAGTGATTTCCAAACGTGGTTGGTTGTTGCCCAGTGAAGTCGCCCGCCAATCCGTAGATTCTGTGGCTGATTGTTGTCAAATCATATTTTTTACAATGTGGCTAAGTTTTACGTAAGCAAAAAATTGAAATGCAATCATAACATCAAGTACTATTCGTCTGGCTAGCTTACCACACTCAACTTGAAAATTCATATGTTCTGAGTAGACATAATAAAACTTGAGAGCCAGTCTTATTTTGTTTGTAAGATAGCGGTCAAACGCTAACATATCGAGATTAAAAAAAAAGATTAGGTACAGAAAAAGTACTAAAACCAGCCGTCTGACACACGTCCCAGAGTCCCGGACGTGGCTGGGTTTTTCCTGTCCTCGCAAATGCATGCAAAACAACTGCCTTCATAATATATCGGCTAGTACCAGCTCGGAAAACTTGGAAACAACTGCGTCGGGCCTGTATAACTTGTATAAGTATTTATATACTCGCCACATTTAGGGACCGGCTGCCAGTTATCTGTCAAGTAGGTTTATCAAACGATAAGTTCACTATCGAAATCTTGATACTTACACCAATTAGCGATGCGGTATTTTATTTTAGAAATGAACATGCATTCTACTATGTTGGGCGAGGCTTGTTCTTGGAAAAATGCAATTACAAACAAACGACGTTGTTTACGGTTCCGTGATAGGAAACAAATCTGAAATTAAAGAATCGAAGATATACTCCTTGTAGGAGACTACTTGGCTGACCGTCAAAGCTCTTTATTTATCTCCAAGTGTTGAGGGATTTAAATAAGTAACTAGGTATCATATTATATGGTATTTTAGTCTACAGATACATGGTGCGTTAAAAATTCAATTTAAAAGTTAAAATTCAAGCCAGATTCTTAGATAACGCAACAAAGAAATAATACTGCTTTCACAGCTAATTTTCATACAAAGTGCCACATCCTGTAGCGACTTCACAATCCAGAGGATTTTACATGATATTACATACCTGCCTGTTCATTGACACTGTCGAACGAAGGGAGGTAGAGAGGAAAAGTCATCACATTCCGATTCCCAATATTGTATGAGTAATTATGGTTCAATTAATAGGTAGATTTATTTATTTTTCATCACATATTTTATACTACCTATTCAGGCTATGCAGAGCATGAACGTCTAGTCAAATTGTCTAGTCCCTTTTTAAATCTGTTCCTTGAACGCTTTTATGGAGCATTCTTGTATTAGACAATGTATATACATAATAATGTAAGTCAGTCAAAGTTTCTTATGTTTTATCTTCTAAAACGTTACTCATGTTTTATTTTATGTTTTAATTTCTAAAATATAATAATCGTCTATAAGCTCGTGTGGGAAAACTACAAAGCCTTTATAGTTAATGGTCTCCTCACATAAAGCCGTTTTTCATAGCGTGGCCCGGCGCGGATACTTCTTTGATGTAAGTATTGAAGTGCTCACGTCAGACCGGTTTTGGGCAGGCGCGATTAGGTCTGTACGACGTACGGGCACTACGAGTTTTTTTTATGTTATTTGGGGTAACGAGACGAGCTGGTCGTTTGCCTGATGGTAAGCATAACGCTGGCCCATAACAATTGCAGTGCCACTCAGAATTATGAAACACAAAGGCCTGCGCGGCACTGCCGTGCGCTCGTTACCTTGAGGCATTAGGTATTAAGTCTCATAAGCCCAGTAATTTCACTGGATACTCTACTCATCAAACTGGAACTCAGTAATGCTTGCACATTACTGCTTGGCGGCAGACTTCACGAGCAAGGCTGTGGTAACAACCCAGACGGACAGTCGCAGAAGAGTTAGTCCTACCACTAACAATGGTGTAGGCTTACGTTCTTCGCTCGGAGGCGGATAAAAGCTCGGCAGTTCTATTAGGCTATGATTATATTATATATGATTGCGAATGACTTTTGCTTCCATATGTGAAAACGTCATAAACAAACACTACAAAGTTTGCAGAAGATAAATCTTTTGGGAAGAAAGAATATTTTGCTTTAGAGTTAGAAGAACAATTTCAGGAGAAAAACTCTGTCATTGTTTATTTAGACTGTTTAG
This sequence comes from Crocallis elinguaria, assembly GCA_907269065.1. Taxonomy (NCBI): domain Eukaryota; kingdom Metazoa; phylum Arthropoda; class Insecta; order Lepidoptera; family Geometridae; genus Crocallis; species Crocallis elinguaria. The sequence goes on along the minus strand of OU026080.1, from coordinate 11,126,364 downwards.
AATGGTCTTTAAACTACTGATAGGTATCTATTATGTTGTATGTAATTATAGGATATTTTTTTAGAAATTCCGTTTCTCTTGCAGCCTCCATTTGAAAACTGCAACTTCGTGGATAAAGTCGCGTACGAAGTCTTGAGCTATAATAAATATTTTGTGAGCTTTGTACACTCGTCGTCGTGGGAAACAAAACGAATGTCTATTTAATGAATTGATTGATATGAAGTATTAGAGGTAGAGTCGGTAACGAAATTGCTTAACGAATAAAGTGATTAATTTTTTTCGATAATTGATCAAAATTGGCGTTTTTGTGCTCTTTTACGACGAACACCAATAGGCAATAAAAGTATATTGTAATAAGTTAAAAGCACTTTCGTGTGTTTTTTTATGTATCGTGAAACATGAAATTTTATATTACGAGTATCTGTGTGATAGGAGTATAAATTCCTATGGCTAGATACAGATAAGTTCAATTAAAAATTACTTTTGATTGATCAGTGAGTAGGGTATTTAAAATAAACAGAGAATAAGAATGTTTTAAGAACATGTGTGATAGTTCAATGTATGCTATGTGCTACTCGTTGAGCTTTTGTACCTACCTTGTTAGTGGGAGGACTAACTCTTCTGCGAGTGTCCGTCTGGGTTGTTACCACCGCTTTGCTCGTGAAGTCTGCCGCCAAGCAGTAGTGTGCAAGCATTACTGCGTTCCGGTTTGATGAGCAGAGTATCCAGTGAAATTACTGGGCTTATGAGACTTAATACCTAAAGTCTCAGGGTAACGAACGCACTGCAGTTCCGCGCAAGCCTTTGTGTTTCAAAGTTCTGGGTGGTACTGCAATTGTTATGGGCCGGCGTTATGCTTACCATCAGGCAAACGACCAGCTCGTCTCGTTACCAAATAACATAAAAAAACCTATAACTTAGGACCTTATGTTGGTAGCAGGGGATGTTAGCAGAGTAATTGGTTCAGTTAGTTAATGATAACTTTGGGTAGGTACCTATACCTATCTTTTTTGTCGTTTATTTTATACTAGCTGTACCCGCGGCTTCGTTCACGTAGCTTAAGTTACTCTTTATAACATCAGCTATCTGCCAGTGAAAGTCCTGTCAAAATCGGTCCAGCCGTCTCGGAGATTATTCAGAACCAACAGACAGACAAAAATTAAAACAAATGTGGTTTTGTTTTAGGTAAGTACCGTATACTTTCATATTATGCATTTAGTAAAAAGCTGTTATTTGATATTACAAACGGACACTTCAATTTTATTTATTTGTATGTATATAGATTATTTATATTAAATTATAAACCCTCTATTGATTTAAAGGTACATAAAATTCCAATTGCAATAATTATAAAATGTAGTTTCAAAAAACTAAAACACCTGGCTCCATCATCAGAACCTGGCTCCATCATCAGAACCTTGACTCCAAGTGCAATCTATTGGACTCGTCAAACTGAATCATATGATCCCGAACTCGAGGGGTTTACTTGTAGCCACTGAAGAGTTCCACTATCCACCTCCTGGCTCCATCATCAGTTCAGCTCTATTATACAAAATTATTGTATTGTCATCCAAATTACATATAAATACATTCATTTCGATACGACACTTAGAAGGTTAACATTTTTCCTGTCGTTAACGACTATATAAACTAACATAATGCTCTAGACCCCCAGGAGACAGGACGTCTATATCGTGTCTATACTGTCTTGTTTTGAAACGTCGCGTCGTCGCTGCATCGGCTAAAGAATCTGTCAGAAACTTTATGTTGAATTAAAAGTGAACGCCCTAGACTGTACCTTAAGATACATACCATTTTGGGCACGTGCAACCCAGTGTACCTACACATTTCAATGGCATAAAGTGCCCTCGCAGAGCGGCCCTGAACCCGCAGGATTACGTTATCTGGCAGCGGGTATCGGAGGCCATGGTTTCGGCAGATGCTTGCCAAAACACCGCTGATAACTTTATGGTACTGACTAACTTGGTATGTATAGGAATAATAAAAATGGGCCAGGCTTTTCTCGAACTACGTATTATTTCGGTAGTTGTTATCAAAACAAGCTTTTACCCGCGTCGACTTTTTTAAACTCTTGTTTAAGATCACTACCTCATCTTTAAACTCAGTGCCAATTTTGATTTGTACTACGAGACGAGCTGGTCGTTTGCGTGATGGTAACTGGTAATGATAACACTGCCTATAACAATTATTATGGCGCCACAACATGATATGCAATGACTTCAACGAAACAAAACACACATATACAGGAGTTTGAATTGGTATGTTAGGTATCTCGGAAGGGTGTGATTAGGATCATGGTTGTGGACAAGTTTTGAGAGTCACCATTGGAAAAACGAAATTCAAAATTTAAAAAAAAACTTCAAACGGGAAGTCCGCGACACTTTCTAGATTTTTTCTAAGCCTCTTCTAATCAACATTATCAATTAACAAAGACCAACATAGTTCAAGTGAATCAGCTGACCTAGGGCTGCCCGGAAGATCTGTAGTAGAATTATGATGTAAACTTTAAATGCTAATTCTTCAATGAATAATTCCGAATTTCAAAAAACTCGTAAAGCAAAGAGCCTATCTTCAAACGGCTGAACCGATTTTTTTGAATCATAGCTAAATAACACTTTCGGTCAAGTCACCTTTTAAACAAAAAAACTAAATCAAAATCGGTCCATCCATTTAGGAGCTACGATGCCACAGTCAGACACACAGATACACTCGTTAAACTTATAACAGTCCTACTTTTTGGGCCGGAGGTTAAAAATACTGCGCTTTATAACTGTTGAAACCAAAATAACAAAAGTGAGCTATCATGGATAAGCTGGAAATTAAAACACGTTATAACTTCCACATATACATTTATGGAAATCAATTATTTCCGAATGTTTCCTTTATTAGTGGTGTATGTGACCTTCCTGCCAAATTTCAATATTGTAGGTCAATGAGAAGACCCTATAGACACAGAATAGTAGCATAGGTTCGATAATTTGTATGAAAATAAGCTTTGTTTCGTTGGGGCACTAAACTCGAATTTTATAGGCAACACTATGAATCCGTGGTACTTAGTAATTACTATTCTTTTACGATATTAATTTCAGCTTATTAGCTCAAGCTGTTTTACACGACTTCACAAAAAAGGAGTGTAATGTTTTTTAGGGTTCATGTATGTATACATATGTCTGTATATGAGTTTATTCCACCATAACTTTTAAATGCCTGAACAGATTTGGATGTATGGGGTATAGTTAGAATCCTTACATCATCCCGAGTGACACTGGCTAGGGCATCAGTCGTGTTTTTGTACGTAACTTTTTAACCGACTTCCAAAAAAGGAGAAGGTCAATTTAGTGGGTATTTTTTTTTATAATTGTTACCTCAGATCTCCGTCATTTATAAACCGATTTGGAAAATTATTTTATAATTAAAAGGATATACTTTCAGATTGGTCCTATTGAAATTTCATCGAAATCGGTTCAGTAGTTTGTCACTGAAGTCGGTTCGTCGCTTTTTTATCTTACATCGACTTGTTGAGGTATATTCCCAACATCCCCTCTAACTACTTTTTATACACGGTTTATCCCGGAAATATGCACGGTTCCTGTGAGAACGCGGGTGAAATCGCGGGCAGAAGCTAGTAATCAAATAAATTGGAGCTTCAACTTAACGACTGATTTAAATTCTTAAAATTTATTAAATTCTTGATAAAAAAAGACGGACTTACAACGTAACAAGGCCTCTGGGCGTGTTACCGACCACGGATTTAGAGATTTAATCCCTAAGGTCACCTAAAAATCAGAGGTCAGTTGACAAAAACTTCAAATTATACAATGTAGAGTACAGTGTAGGTTTTTTTTTGTTTTTTTAGGTTCTCGTTTGACCGCCATCTCAACTGAAGGTAAGCAACGATGCGGTACTAGCAAAATGAAATATATTTAAATTAAACAACTATTAATGGTTTTTACCGTGAATATTTTTCATTATTTTAATTCAGATTTTTCTATTTTTTGCTGTGTTCATGGTCATGGATTCTCTATTTTGTGGTCATGGTAAGATCCGAATGTGCGAATACAGCAACGATTCAATAACTTTCATATTTTTGTCTTTTACTTATTGCGCAAAGCCTCTATTGAGCCCAATTATAAGATTGCAAGTCAATGGGAAGTAACCTTAATGGGTCAATGATGATAGTATATGTATAGCATTGAGCAAGAATATAAATACCGTAAACTTGAGTACTTACATAATATGAATTAATGCAAATTATTTCAACCTATTTTTGAGATATTTTAAAGGGTTGACACAAAGACTCTTTGCTGCAAAATAGGTAATATCGTTTTATTATTGTCATAATTTATTAACATGTCGTATCCAAAGTACCTATTAATGTCGAATCAACCCTGACCAACACACTGGGCATAAAAAGCTTTTAACATTATCTGTCAAATGCTTGGGCTGCGCTGCGATCCTGCGATATGTTCCGACGTCAATCGACCCTAAACATTCGAATCTATGTTAATTGTAACTCAAATAATTGTTTCGGGAGAAATTTCGTCTAATTTGGAATCAGGCGCCCGTCACCATAAAACCAGTTCGAATCTGTTCGTTGAATAATCAAAATGGCCTCTATTTTAGGAACAACGTCTCGTCTTTATCGTCGCCTCTGAGAACATATCCCGGCGGCCGCGTACAGGAACACTTACTTAGCTCGCTTTGCTTATTGAAAACGTTACGTAACTTGTGAGTGTACTGCGCCCGCTGACGTAGTGGGTACCGTCTAGGAAACGCTCACAAGTCGTTGACACCTGATCTCGTAGACAATTAGTAATGGGTAAGGATTGACTGACGCGCATCACTGATGCGTAACATCAACTGAAACCAGGTAGAGGCACGAAAAACTTTAGAATTAGGTTTTTATCGGTTTCGTACTTGCTGGGAAAAGTAGAAATTATTCTCAAATATAATGTTTGGCCTGTGATATTCCTGAAAACGTCAATAAAAAATAATATATTTCCATTTCAGTAACGCATTTTTTTCAGCCGTTTCACAGCGATCTCACCTGATGTCAAACGACGATGCGCACGAGGAGCAATAGTAGGTAATATGGAAATAGTTATAATTGTGTTTGACTGTACTTGCAGCAAAATAAATTATTGAAGGTTTGCGAATCCGCATATGAGTGCATAAACGAATATAGATTTCATGTCGTAGGAGTAGGTCCGTATAGCATGTCATTTGGCGGTCGCGGAGCTGGCAGCGCGCGGCGGCGGGCGTGCCAATGACTCGCGGGCCTTGAGCCTTGCTCTCCGTGGGCCTCATCGCCACACTCCATATCTACTTCATTTTACCAAGTAAGAGGCATAGCACACGACGACTTTTTGCGGCGATGCAGAAGCGATACAGACGCGATGCTGTAGCTGGCTGTTTGAACATGCCATGATTCTGTATTACAGCTGCCATTACATGGTAATGCATGATTGATGGATATGCAATATGCATCCATCACGGACCACGTGCCAACCATTAAAAACCACGATCAAATCTTGACGCATATCGTACCGTCTAATATAGTGCTTGGTGGAAATCTAGCCCGAGCGCTAACCGTGGTAGGTATTCAAAGGAGTGAAAGAGACGTACGGCAGCCGCTTCAACGACCTCAACTCAAAAAAATAATGTCATAACCACTGTGTGTTCAGTGCAGAAGCCGCGGTAAACACGCGGTGGTGCGCAAGTGATGTCTATTGCTGCACTTGCCTGTTTTAGGGTTTTCTAAATGATTTACTTCAAGCCGCGCTTGAGCGTGTAATGCTTCGTAATCCACGTTTCTGTCAAAACCATGGGTATTTCGACAGCAAAAAGCAAACATGCATGAGCACTTATCACTACATAATAATATACTGGGCGCTTATCACTACAGCAGAGATGCAGCATCGATTCATACAAAAATGGTGCACCCCGCGCCTGCCGAGCGTACCCTCTCACCTATACTTCTTTTTTCTAGTGCAAAAGGGTCCAACTATTACTTTCACTCCAGCACAAACTTATAGCGGTGTAGTCACGCGTTCACGAAACATTCACGAGTACACCGTGCCCCGCTGTAAAAAGTCGTCGTGTGCTGTAGCCCTTAGATGTTAAGGTACAAGCGGAAAAACTGCGTAACGATTATCTTAATGTGAAATCTTTTGTAACCTACCTTTAATAGTTAATAGTGGAAATATGACGAGACAAGAGCTTCTAATATATGGTTGTCTGTCGGCCACTATCAATCAAGGAATTTGGGAGAATTCTAAAATCATCTATATGTTTCCTAACGCATTTAGATAGCAAATTATAGTTATTTATGGACACAACATCTGTCAGATGTTGGTAGATGTTTTATTTTACGTAAATAGAATAGTTTTAAATCTATACAAATAAATAAAATTTAAGTGTCTGTTTGTAATATCAAAATAACAGCTTTTCACTAAATGAATACGAAAGTATATACGGTACCTATAATAAAACAACCACTTTTAAAATGTTTGTCTGTCTGTTTGTGCCGGGTAATCTCCGAACGGCTGGACCGATTTTGACGGGACTTTCACTGGCAGATAGCTGTTCTTATAAGGAGTAACTTAGGCAACCTGGGCGAAGCCGCGGTGCACAGCTAGTATGTAAATAAAAAACACATTTAGCCCTATATTTGCACGACACGTCGTCTGTGTTCGTCTGTTTATATAGTTACAAAGCATTTATATCTATCTACCTTTATGAACACTGAACATGGATTTTTGTACAAAATAAAAACATTGTGAGATTTTCTAAACACCCGTGGCGTGCTCCAATAATCCGAGTTTGATAAATTAGATTGAATAACTAATTAAAACTTTCATAACATACGTCAAATGAGAATTAAAAGATTATTCATCGTAAAAAATACGTATTATAAAACTTGTATCAAATATTGCATAGCGGCGAGTTTCGATCCATAAACTCTCGACTATCTGGACTAGGACGATATAACTATTCTATCTTCATATCAGCTAGCGCGCCGGCCTTGACAGACAGATATCGTAAATGCAAGTACAGCAGTAGGTAACATTATCCTATATGAGTTTCATTTCCAGGTAATGAATCCTAAAAAAATAATATATTACTTAGATGTACGGAGTTTTAGTGTTTTCGCCGGCGTGTGGCTTGATTATCTAGTGCTCCCCTGGCATCTGACTAGACCACCCTCAAGACGGAAACCTGTAGCCAAGATTCTAGAATAAACGTGCTTACCACCTTTAACCTCATCATCACACTATATTATGTATTCTGTGGCATCACTTCAGATCGGATGAGATAGCCGTCTAACACTGACCTAAGTATCCTACTAATATTATAAATGCGAAAGTGTGTTTGTTGGTTTGTCCTTCTTTCACGCAGTAACGGAGCAACGGATCGACGTGATTTTTCGCATAATAGTTTATTGATCGGAGAGTAACAAGGCTACTTTTTATCCCAGAAAAATGCACGGTGCCTGTGGGAACGCGGGTGAAAACCGCGGGCAGAAGTGGTAGGACTAACTCTTCTGCAAGTGTCCGTCTGGGTTGTTACCACCGCTTTACTCGTGAAGTCTGCCGCCAAGCAGTTGTGTGCAAGCATTACTGTGTTCCGGTTTGATGAACAGAGTAGCTAGTGAAATTACTAGCCCAGTAATTTCACTGGCTACTTAATACCTAATGTCTCAGGGTAACGAGCGCACTGCAGTGCCGCGCAGGCCTTTGTGTTTCAAAGTTCTGGGTGACACTGAAATTGTTATGGGCCGGCGTTATGCTTACCATCAGGCAAACCACCAGTTCATGTCTTTAGCATTGCTATATTATACCACTGAACCTATATCCATAAAGACATGAAGGGGCTTTAGTGTTGGTGTTATTGTAGATATGTAGAGGCTACCGTAATACTATTAAGCCACTGAAAATATATGTTATGTATTATATGGATATAGAAGTTTCAGTGGTATAAACCCAGGTTTCGTTGTCCAGCGTCGCGCGTTACGTTAAATTCAGTATAGATCGAAATTAGGCCATTAGACATTCTTTATCGCGGAATTAAAACTATAAATTACCCACATTAGATAATCTTAACAAAAAGTCTATTTTGTTCAGCATTGTGTCCACTTTTGTTAAATTGGAAACTATAATATGGATACATTCAAAGTAGCAATGTTCTCGTTTCTTGCGTAGCAGACACGTAGACATGACTCATAGCATAATTATATTCATGAAGTGCACAGCCGCTAAAAATGCACTAACTATACGTTTTAACTGGCAAATTTACTTATCACTATCGGTATAATGTCGGTCAAAACGTACCGCAACTCAAATAAACATGGGGGCGTTATCGTGAACGCCTGTGCAGTTAAATTCAGCTAATTTATCCATCCTTGTAATACCAGCGCTGATATAACTAATAAGTATAGGTACTTACTGCAAAAAGAATATGTATTGTAAATATGAAAGTAGCTACGAAAGCTTTAAATAATGTTTGTTTGTCATAGTTGAATATCCTTTAATTAGGGTACAAGTTAAGTTACATTTTTGAAGCGAAGATGTAGTGAGAACGCCCGTCTGCCTAGTCGAGGGAAGTAGGTGAAAGGACACATGGTGATGCAACTAATAGCAAGGTCATAGAGCTTTTTTAGGGCTCACCTGTCTAGCCTCATCAAGATGAAAATCCTTCCCAAGCATCAAACAGGGTGTCTTGGCAGGCATACTTGAAAGTAAGTTCCCATTCGAAGTTTAGAGTCTTTATTAGTATCTTTTTTATATAGTCACAGTAGACCCAGTATTTCCGCGATGTTTTGTAGCAAATATCACAATTTTATCACGTCATTGTAAACGCCACTGTACATGGGCTTGCTTTCATCTGAACGATATGGATCGCGTACAAAAACTCACCTTTACAGTAAGTGGAATTTGTGCAAGGTAATTATTTTAATGCTATTAATTGTTGGTTTGCCTTAAACATACTGCAAACTGGATTACACCAGCGTACCCAATGGCTAAAAACGTTTAATTCGAGTAATTATGCACTTCGATTTATAATAATTGATTTGCAGGTAAGCAGGCAAGAAAACTTTAGTAGCTCTCATTTGCATCTGCTGAGTCGCAGGAAGCCAGATGCTGGATGCGTCCGGCTGACGACGTTCTACGGGGAAAGTTGGCGCATTATGTTGCTATATTTCATACAGAAAATTTCCTGTTTTCTATCCTGCAGTATAAGCAGGTTTTTGGATATGGACTCAAATTAGGATTCCTGTATCAGGGGAATCCTGAACTAGGAGGACAACGATCCCACGACACCCAGACAAGACGCAAATACCTGCAGATTTTATGTGCACAGCAGTAGCGGGATTCAAGCCTACATCAGGGCATTTAAGTCAATTGACTTACCACGAGGGAGCTGTAGAGATTTAGAATTCTTGTTAATGTTGGGTCTTGATTGTTATGTAGTGCTATCCATCTGGGATGAAATGTATGAGGTGTATATCCGATCTGAGGGTTTACTGACCGTCTCCGAGTTAGACAAGCACTATTTCCTGTGGGGTCGCGGGACCCAGGCGCCGCCGTCGCCGGTCGCTGCGGAGCGTCGCACGACGGTCGTCGGTCAGTTCGCACGCTCCGCCAATAAGTTTTAATTGAGTGGGCCGCAGGAAGCAATGGTCAGACCGGCTGTAGGGTGACATTTCTGCACGCAACCCAATAAAAAAGAACAATGATTGCTGTGTATGGATAGAATGAGAGTATATTGTCAATTGTCTAGCTATACTTACAGTATTCTGTCCGCAAGCATCAGATATATGGTAATGGGATAAAATATTGGACGACATAAGCCCGAAGCTAAAAATGGTAGGTACCTGTTTGGAGAAAGTGGAGACTGCACACAATCAGATAAAATATCGGAATTAATAATAGGAATATTTTTAATATCATTGAATTGGCTGTGGTGATACAAAAATTGACTAAATAAGCGAGGTCTGACCAGGATACGAAGGGACGTAATTCTTCACCTTGAAAAGAGCTACATTGAGGTGTAGGTACCTAATTGAATAGAGTAGATCATTTTATAATACATGATATTATGAACTACATTTAAACATCAAAAAATATTCATACAATTGCAGAAGTAGGTAGGTATTTAAAACACACTAAGAGAGAACGTATCTACTCTCTCAGGCCGAGAGAGTGAAAACGTTTTTAAAATTGCTATACATAAAAAAAACAAGGTTTAAAGTTTTCTTGCGCGGTCTACAGGTCAGACTATATGGATACAATCCCCCGTGCTGAATAAATAGGTTGAGTACACACTGTAGTCCCAAACCAGCAACTGGTTTCATATTATTAGGTTGAAAATATAGATATAAATACGATAGTTCAGACAGCCGTTTGATACCTATCTACTTTCCCTGATATTTTCTGACTAATGACATTCTCTGGCAATGTAGTAGGTATTGCTATTTCAGAATTAAAATGTTCACGATTGCTTTTATTTTACTAGACATTAAATGCTGCAAAGCGCATGGAAAACCCCGATAACTATTTACAGCTAGATTTAGATCATGAACCATGATTCCGCAATAAAATCATTAATAGCTATTTTAAAGGTTCTTTTAACCTGCTTTTTGTTCAGTACAATATCGATTGATAAAAAATAGCAGGAAAATGTAAATACCGCTTCGGTTTCGGTCTATGTTTTTAGCATTGAATCGAAACGTTGCTATACTATTTTATATTTTTGCAAAGATTAGTCAGCACGAAAACTGATTAATCAAAACTGTAGTTATCAAATTGCATTACTTTCGAATTAATTTGCAATGGAATCACACTGTTGCAGACGTCGAATGACAGTCATTTGCAGCGGTGGCAGTTGTCAATTTAGCGTCGGTGGTGCTATAGCGATTTGTGCATGTCTGGCATTTTGTTAGTGGGAGGACTAACTTTTCTGCGAGTGTCCGTCTGGGTTGTTACCACCGCTTTGCTCGTGAAGTCTGCCGCCAAGCAGTAGTGTGCAAGCATTAGTGTGTTCCGGTTTGATGAGCAGAGTATCCAGTGAAATTACTGGGCTTATGAGACTTAATACCTAATGTCTCAGGGTAACGAGCGCACTGCAGTGCCGCGCAGGCCTTTGTGTTTCAAAGTTCTGGGTGGCACTGCAATCGTTATGGGCCGGCGTTATGCTTACCATCAGGCAAACGACCAGCTCGTCTCGTTACCTAATAACATAAAAAAAAATATCTGAGCTAGTCTGGCTAGAGGTACTAGAAAATCTATCACCACTTTTCAATGTGTTCCAGCCAATCCTAATTAAAGGCTGAATGCAATGACACCTCGAACCACATACTCATTGATCATCAAGAGATATACTTAATGGCCAAAGGCCAGCCTTACATACCTGTCTTATAAACATTAAAAATAGGTATACGTTACTAATCTATCCAACTAAACGTTCTACCAAAGATTGATTCAGGTCTGCCTTTATACTTATTTGCATTGTAAGCTGACATACTAAGTACATTTTTACAGGCCATCGTCCTCGACGTACCGAGAGCATGGTCGCCGCTCTGTTCGGCTAGGGCCCCTCAAGACACCGAGTAAAGTCGTCGTGACACTTGCGGTGCGGTCACCGCACAAATTGCTTTGTTTATAGCTATTTATTCAAATATGCCTCTCTAGGCAGATGTAGTAAGAACCGAGACATGTTTCCTTTCAGGAATGTTGATGAAGCAACCGACTAGAGGTTGACAGGTTGCCAAATAGCTACTTTGTTTAGATTCAGGCCTTAAAACGTGATGGAGCCTTCACTTGTATATACCATGTGTGAATTTTCATAACATAAATAAAACAGCTAAAAATATTTAATCGCCAACTGAAATTAAGATAAAAAACTAGCATGAGTCAGATAATACCCATGTGTATGGAATAATAATTTGCGATTAGATAGGCTTTATTATTTACTATAATGATATCAAAACATAGCAACGAATCTCTCGCTCGGAGAGGACATTGACCTAGGTGTAGGACAGATGGTGACCAGAACCGTTTTAGGAGCCTTCGTATGAAGACAAATATTAGCATTTATGTACGCATTATTCGCTAAACTAATGGGAGTCACTTGTATTGTACCTACTAGGTACCAATCTCTAGACTCATTAGATACCAAACACTGAAAGTATAAACAAATAAACTGCGAAATATCGACGCTAATAATTCGCGATAGCTGATTTACTATATTATTAAAGTATAGCTCGATCTCTTTCACGTGAAGCATCGAGGAGATGATAGTAATTTTCGACACGATTTAGCTTCAGGGGAATCAAACAGCACATTAGTGTCTTGATGTGTCGAGTAGTGTCGACGGACCTTTGATCCAGATTGACGTCGCGTGTTGCAATTGAGCCTATAATTTTAACAGAAATTAAATAATGAAATCATGACGGCTCCGTAGCTAAGTTGTTAGTAACCCTGCCTGCAAAGCGAGGGGTCCCGGGATCGATTCCCGGCCGGGGCAGATTTTGTGTAAGCATAATGTTTGTTTTTGGTCTTGGATGTTTGTGATGTGTATCTGTGTGTCCATGCCACCTGCAACACAGGTAATCCTAGTGCGGGGGGGGGGGGTATGAGTATTAGTTTGATTTCTATTTACAAGTATATTGATCTTAGATGATATCGAGGGTCCTGATGATGGCGCAGGAAGGTGGCCCACAAGATTACAGTACCAATTACATATTTTATACAGGTTCTTCTGGAAAATTATATTTTTCCACAAAAAAAATTATTTTCATAAATACATATAAGTAGTGTATGGGCACAGAATACATAATTGTACAATGGGCTAGAAATTGACATCTAGGCTACTCTTTCTTTACAGAAAAATGCATGGTTCTTGTATGGGAAACTCCACGCAGGTGAAACTAGCAGCTAGTAATAATTTACTAGCTAGCTAGATTACTAGCTACCTTGTCCTTCCTATAAGCTATATTTAAACTCAATCGGTTCAGTAATTTAGTCTTGGGGAGGTATCAGAGAAGTAGACATTGTTACTTTCAGATTTATAATATTAGTTACGGATTAAGGCCAATGGAACTTTTTATCGGGAACAATTTCGGGTAACTCATCTATTTCGGTATTTTATTTCTATTCTTGTCGGGCTCCGGCTGATATCGCTGATAGCGGTCGCATCTCGGGCAGCGCCGCGCCTGCCGGCCCCCAAGTCGTGACAGCCGTTTGTTAAACTAACGCCGAACAAAAAGAAAAACCGCCATCCATTCTTCCATTAACTCCGTTCAAGTGCGCGACTGTTGACTCGAGCAATTTGCACGTGCGAACAGAATTTGTCTTATTTCTATTGTGTTTTTATTTCCGTCTCGACGCACAGTCATTCTTAGTCACATTAATAGATCTTTCAATGTCGATTCGGCAGATGGACGCGTCGATCGCTAATCGTGTGTAGGTACCTACTCTTTCGGATACACGGATGTAATTGTAATTTCGACATGAGCGTTAGGTAGTTACACGATGAAGTAATTAGCGAAGTTGGCGCCATGTGCTGCCGCGCCGAGGGGGTCTTCGGCGACTGATCGTCACATGGAGCCCACGCGACACCCTGTAACACTGAGCTGCGATAAAAAGCTCGAGCGCCACAGATTAGCTCGTAGTCACAACGTAACGCACTCGCGGGCGTGAGAACGAAGACACGTGGCCGCTCCACCGAACTCATTCATGCATTTGATTCATAAATTGTTCGCTTGTCTAAAGGACACATGAACATAAATCTGCCTTCAAAATTAGGACTCTCCCGTGTTGTAATGTAACTGCTCCCTAAGGGACAGTTGGACACGGTCTGTTTTCAATGCGTGCTGTGTATACACTTTAAACTGAAACACTATACAGAATAAATTCTTGACATTTAGTAAAATTATGTAGAAATAGTAGATAAGTAAACTGTGGATCAGTTAATTGAATTGACAAGATTCTCAAGCAAACTAATAACTAGAGCAACTAAAAGAAAAGCAAAGATAAGAATACAATTTCGTATCGCAAAGGCACTTATGGCTATTTGTGTAGGGAATGCAATCTTTGTGAAGCGATGGCGCAGCAGCCACGGCCGCTCGCTATAAATCAGGGCCGATTGAGGTCGGGCGGACGCGAGTTATTTTTAAAATTGCGTGCACAATATTATGTGTTTAGGTGGAATATGATAATTGCGGCGGCGAAAGAGGCGCCGTAAGCCGACACCGACTATGGGATTACAGAGCGGTCGCCGCGAGAGGCCGCCAGCCTCGCTCGCCTCGCCTCATCACGTCTCGTTACGCCCGATGCACTTTACCAAAATGAACCTTTCTCGCTTTGTTTTCATTTTGCTCGACCTCCACGCAGGAATTTCGTCGTTCTTTCGTAAGTTTTGTATGCAACTTGTGAAGTTGTGAACATATAATTATACGGCGCTCAGAACAGACGAGGGTCAACTCGGTCAGACAATAGATCTTCGTTGGCACCTAGATAAATAATGTTCTCAGACATCTGTTTCTATGAAACCTAGAGTAAACCTATAATTAATTAGTATGACGACTCATGGTGTTGATGAACTGCGCTAGAGGAAGTCTCACTTAGTCTCAAAGAATTATTATTAATTGTTTCATATTGCTTATTGTTTCTAATGAAGACTTACAAGTCTGGTCTATTTTAATTTCAATATCCTACATTACTTAGTGCTGTGATACGTACCATGACAAGCATGATGTGCACTTTACACCAATTAACATATGAAAAGCCTCCCCTTGCCACAAATAATTACACGAGAATGTTACCGAATAATCATAACAAAGCTATTATGGCAACTATGAATAATGTTCTGATATTATAGACATTTACATAATATTTTTTGTCGCCTCCTTTGGTGGTGGCCGCGGACAGGTACAAGCTATGAGGGTGCAGAATTCTTTGAATGGGCATTCTTTTGCGCATAAACATAGGATATTATGACGTGCTCAGAACGAAATAAGCCCCAAAGTTCTTTGTTACGTTAAACGTTGTCTGCAAAGCGTAGACGTCGACTGGTCTTTCGTAATGTGCACCTTCTGAAAAAAGGCGCAGGATTGATATTCGAGCGCCCTGGCTAAGGTGCTAAGCTACTATCAATCAGCAAGGCGCCATTGAGGGTTGGCCGGGGCTCGTGAGAAACCGTAAACACTTACCCGCATTATCTGATAGAGATTTTTTTCGCTCAGCGGCAGGTCCAGTCAATTAATGGATTGCGCCGTTACTTGGTTTATTTTTACCGAGCCTGCTTAGCGTTAGGAGCGAACAGTTTATTAGTTAAGAATTTGACATTACGGAGGTATCACGGTGATGCAGATCACCCGCGCAAAGGAATGTTGCGTCTTATCACCGATTATTATAAATGGAATCTTTAATTCCTCTGTGGACTTATTATTGCTTTCGGCCCTTTTGATGAATAACGAGGTATTTCGTTGAAAATGAGATTGAACATTCGGTGCGTAGAGAGAGCGGCGCATACCAGATTGACTCGTTCTGTTTTATTGATTTGTAGAGCCGTGAGGTTCTAAGCGTTTTAGAATTGAAGACAAATATTTGTCGGGGGTTGTGGTATGGGCGGTCTGTCTCGAGCACATGTGCGCATAAAAAAAAAAGCTGTGTGATGTGTGTAGTGTGTGGAGGCTCGGTGTTGACAGTGCGCATAGCTGCGACAAAGCGGTGCGCCGCCGACCACCCTCCTGGAGACTCACTTGCCTCTTATCATTTGAATACTTTACCTATCGCCATCAACCAACACCGAGCGCCCCTATCGTATGCTGGATAAACGGATTTGGAATTTCTCTTCATCTCCACAAATAAATTTAATTCTTCTTATAGCAACTTCGCCGCGTTAATTGTATTTAGATTACAGATTACCATAGTAAATATGTGTATCAAATTGAAATCACGTAAATACCTAAATCCCACTAGCATCATTAGTCATTTTACACATATATAAAGAAGGTCTCCAGCGAACTACAAAAGGTGTGAATGTTTACCTATCGGTGCAATTGCACGTCATCTCGTATGGCATTATTGACACAGGAGGACGTCGTGAGAAGTGGCTTATCTCTTAGCTTCCTTTCTTCTATTCCACTAAATATTTGGTTTAGCTGGAAAGCGCAAGAGGCCGTGAGACGCCTCCCGGACTGCACTCGCAATCGTAATAGAATGTAAATCCCACTGATTAGATACCATCCCCGGCCGCGCCTGGGAACCGACAACAAAATTAAATAGCTGTTCTAATTTTCCGGTGCTCCATATTTTCGTCCGTGTTTGTTTTGTGTTGTGAAATCAAAGAGTTTTTTGTTAGGTCATTAGTACGTTAATTTTATAGTAAGTACTTATAGCTTCGTAGGCAAAATTATATGTCAATGTCAATGTCAATGTAAAATAATAAGTACTTTGATTGTTTAACGGCCGAATCATTAACATTCTAAAAATCAGTTACCAGTTTCCACAGTTTCTTAGTACATAGCTAGTAGCCCACCGCACGGAGCGGAACACTGAATGACGTATAATTTCCAGCACCCAAGAGTTCTCATTTAGAAAAGTCGAACTAACAAAGATTCTCCCATCAAATCTATACGGTAAAACACTGTATTCGCTTGTAAATGTATACCATGAGAACTAGCGAAATTACCTCGGGAACGTGGCCCATCTCCCACACGTATTGTTTTACAATCACACCCACAACAGTTATTTCGCTAATAGATATATATAGTTTCACGGAAGTCTACTTTCATTCTCAGCAAAATTGAATATAAAACAACTGCACAACCGAATACTTCTTTATAGAAACTTAATCACATGCATTAGATTCTATTCTGTTTTATTTATGAAATGATTATGTATGTCTGCCTTGTTTAATTTTCACGGGCGATGTATAAATATGCCGTTGTTCGCGTAAACAAAGGATGTTTGGATATTGTTGTAAGTTAGTCACAGTAGTTAAATTTGTAATTCTATATAGTGGTAATGGGGTCACATACCGATCCCTAATCCGTAGGTACATGGTTCCGAAGCCTACAGTGTGCTTTAGCTTTTAGTGGTAGATAATTTAATAGTGCTTATTTTTTTAATTTTTGTTTTTTATTCTGTGGCTTGATGACTATGCCACCTTCAAATTGAAAATCATTTGCCGGCACCTATCAATGTATTCCGGCAACAATACCTGAAAGCTAGTCCATTCTAAATTTAATGTGAATTTAGGTAAACTTTAGGTAGAATTTTATATTCACTAATCTAATTCTTTGACTGGAATTCCATTTAATATTTCATATGTGTTACTTATTTTTTTATTATTTAGGATTTAAATAAAATTTATTTTAAACATCCGTACATAAAATAACAATTTAATTTAATAAAATTCCAAAAGTTTTTGACTGCGACAGTAAATAATGTTATACAATCATATTAATTTCATTATTATAGAGATTGGTGCCAACTGCCAAGTAATCAATAAATCCATCAGCTGATTGGTTTACACAAAGCTTAAAATTCCTACGCCTTACATAAAACTGTTTAACATAATTAGTAAGCTGGTTTAGGTAACGCGTTTCCAATCTATTAATGACATTCGTCAACACATACATATTGTTTACCTAATGAGACGAGTTGGGTTCACGGGTTCGATTCTCACGGCCCTAGATGGGGAAAAAAGAAATTCCCTAAATTTAACGCAATAGATACATTGTCTCTACAATAAACAACGTAAATTTCACCCGAAAAAAAATGGGCAACTAATGTGGAGGCAGACTATATTAAGGATGTTAGATTTCTGAAACGGTAATAATGCTGCTTTAGGATATTCATTTTACAATGATTCGATAGGTAAAAGAAGAGATAATTATGCATTCGAATAATTCTCAACAAAAAAAACTTAATGATAGAGTTTCGGATCATCCAGATCGTAAGTTATTGAACTATAAAACATTTGAAGCGTTTTATTACTATTCAATTAAATATGTAAGTGTAATCACGGCGAAGCAACGAGCGGCATATATGATATTAATTTTAATAAAACCATATAAACGAAGGTAATAAAAAGCCCACTCCACGCCAGTAGAGCCGCCATTACCTATGGAATGCTCATTCGTCGGCGGGACTGCACTTTACGCCTTTGAAAATTGATTGCTTATTCTCTTTTTGGCTGCCTTTTAACAACCAGAGGGCCAAATTGTTATGTAACTTATTAATTAGGTTACTGCGACCCCATTCATAGACATATTAGTCTATTGAAAATGACGCCGGTCGACTGGTAGCGTATGGGAACATCGTCTCATACTTTCAAATTGTTAATTGATGTATGGCATTTTTCTCAACTCAGGATTGACCCGATAAATGAGAGCTCGTAGAGTCGGGCATTGGATGAGTCAATGCTTGGCACAATTAACCGCTATGACATGGCATGTCTTAATTTTATATCTTCAATTGTTGGCACGCTTGTTATTCAACTTAGTCTTGGGAGAATCAAACAAAACTATTAAATAAACACTTTGTGGACGTTGTACTTTTGTACGTGCTTTTGAAAAGCTTGACCAGACGTTGTATTTTGGGTATTTGGTGGTGTCAATCTTTGTTAGGTCTATCCGTATGTAACTTTTATTCGTAACCTATACGTGTCTGTATACCCGAAGTAATGATGATAGTATTAGAAGTCTCGATATCTTAATTAAAGGCTCATGGCTACGTTTCTTATGACGATGCACAGAACAAGAACGCATTCGTTTCAGGTCATAGCATTAATTGATATGACCTAATATTCTTTTCTTGCACAACATGATACGTTATATTATTATGTTTAACCAGTTTAGAAGTCTTAAAGTTGGTCTCACCGAGAGCTGCGTAAGGTCGCAAAAATGTTGCCGGCCTGTAATTATCACTAGCTCGCCAGCACAACGCAAACAAAATAGAATTTACTCTCTTTGTGTTTCTTGGTATACTTGTCACACCAGGGCGTTGTACTCAATGAAAACAAGGGGTCGGGCCTCTTTGGTACCAACCATTAGCTCTTAGAATGTTTGACTACTGACTCGTCGACCTGTACGCATGGCTAAGATCTTTTGAGAAACCTATGAACAATCTCTGCATTGGATTAGTTACTAATCAACCAATGACGGGACTATATTTTCAATAATGAATGAATAAATATTAGTTAGACTGTTAGTGAAGTTATATTATTTTGTAAAGTAAGTCTATGAAACGGAGTATTCTGTATGTCATTTCGTTTTCAGTACATTTTTATGACATTTATATCATAGAGATGAGGAAGTCCTAAATCTAATAAGCTTAGCGTGTAGGAGAAAGTTACAATTTTACGTAACAGATGTCTCGTGGAGTATATTTGAGCAACGAATAAGTGCTACGATGCTAGTTTTTACATAAAGTTAAAGGGAAAAGCACCTTTCATCTACGGATGTGACTATTTAACACCGCCGTGATCCACGCTTCCACTTTCTCGAGTCAAACACCCGATGTTAGTGTTTAGTCGCGCTGGGATAGATACAACATGGTATTTATTTACCAAATCAGGGACCCACAATAACGGAACAAGCAAGATCAATAAATAAATCCATTCCATGTAATTCTCACACACAGCGAGCAGGCCCAGCGTGCTGAACCTCATTCCATTCAGCACGCATCACGCTCCCGCCCGCGCCGCCGCGCCTATGTGCATCTCCTTCCACGGCTTTGTGTGGAACCGCCCTCGGTCGGAGATTCTCAGAATCGAGCTCGTGGCATTTTTTTGAACGCATAATAATTTGATCGGGAAATATTTATGGAAGGGGTGGCCGGACGCGGACTAGTCCGACGAGTCAATTATCAGCTGCTCGCGCCGCCGTCGGGCCCTGAAAGCCGCGATGGGTGGCGATGCACACCTCACCGATGTTAACTCACAATTTATAGCACTGATACACCGAGAGGGTGGAATTTCACATGATTCTAGTCTTTTTGTTCCTCTATCATATGGTATATTAGGGTTTATAAATAAGGTTTTTGTACAACTAATGTCGAATGCATCGGGGGGTTCTAAGATAAAGTCCCCGGTCTTCCACGAAAGGAATAATAAAGTAGGTTTATTTATTTCTACTGTTAATAAACAAGGATTGGTATCATATAGTGAAAAAGAAATATCGTCTTTAGATCTTTTACTTGCATACTTGCATACATTAGTTGCATTGAACTTTCGATTCGTAGCATAAGTGCTACGCTTCGTTCTGCTACGAACTTCGTAGCAGCCAGTCTAGTTTATTCAGATGAAACGATCATTTTGAAAACTGATCCTATAATGATTATGACGCTTACTAATAACTGTTCTAAATCATAATTTATACGAGCATTCGCTCAAAGAAATGAACGGTATCCATTTCATTTACTAATTCTATTGTGATCGCATATTGTGACGTCACTTCCGTCGGTGTTATAGGAAACCTATTGGTGAAGTAATTTGCATACACTACAAACTCCATGGGTAGGTATGTAAATGCGCGTTATGCCTATTGGAATTGGAACATTTCACACAATTTTATCTATCTACCCATTCTATGCCCTTCTTGGTAGAAGTGAATAAACAATGTTTGCACATTAACAATATGTAAACATTGCTATTTAAATACCTGTTTCAATATTTCAATCTAATAATAATTTCGCTTACATCATAAGCGCAGAGGACATTTTTTAATATTCCGAACAAGTAGCCGAAGAACAATAGAATAAATCTACCATAGAGCGGTACTGTCGGCCAATAAAAATAAAAGCTTAACACAAATAAGCGCATGGTTTGTTATCAAGTACACAACAGCAATCGTTTCTGCTAATTTGTCGCAGTGTGCAGTCCGCACATTGCACCGAAACACTGCGTTTCCGGTGCATATGCAAGACAATGAATGGACGCATTAATAGCACAAATGAATGAGTGCGTAGAGATGTTCTTTGAAAAAAAAAGTGTCGATGTTTTGAACCACCAAAGAATATTGTGGGTTTTTTGCCTATAGATGCACCAGTTTCATTAAAATCCATAAATAATAATGCATACTTATATAATAAACTAGTTGTGCCCCGCGGCTTCGCCCACGTATACTAAGTTACTTACTCCTTATAACATCAGCTACCTGCCAGTGAAAGTCCCGTTAAAATCGGTCCAGCCATTTCGGAGATTACTCGGAACAAACAGACAGACAGAAAAATTTTTAAAAATTGTATTTTTGTTATTGGTACCGTATATACTTTCATATGCATTAGTGAAAAGCTGTTATTTTGATATAACAAACAGACACTTCCATTTTATTTATTTGTATTGTATAGAAGATACAAACAGACACTTAAATTTTATTTATTTTTATAAATGCGAAAGTATGTTTGTACGTTTGTTGGTTTGTCTTTCTTTCACGCAGCAACGGAGCAATGGATCGACGTGATTTTTGGCATAGATATAGTTTATGGACCGTAGAGTAACATAGGCTACTTTCCCCGGAACTTTACTTATCACGGAAAAATACACGGTTTCTAAGGGAACGCGGGTGAAACCACGGGCAAAAGCTAGTAATACATATATGCTTTTCAAGAGACGAGAACGGTCACATATAATAAGTTATATAAGAAGTTTGGCGTAAATTAAATGGAAAATTATATTTATTCATGCTTTTTATGCACATTTTTAATTTACTTTAAAGAATATCGAATGAAACATAATGTTGTACAGAACAATGTCGGCTTTTCCGATATATATACTCATTTGATAATAACAAAAGGTATAATCAAATGTATTAGATTATAAATATCGATATATAACGAGAGCATCCCTATGTGCATAAAGTTTCACATGTGCCACTACCCGGTACCCCAGCGACTCGACCACATGCGGCAGCATACATTGTCTTATGCAAAAGGACGGCCTTTACGTTCATTCACTAATTTCTGTAGGACTTCACGGAATTCCCGTTTTATGTGCCGAAATAATTCGAAGAAACGCCAGCGGAAGTAGCGTATTAGTAACATGTTTTATCCGCCCTTCGTTTGGAGATATGGTTTGTCAACTCTTAAATACGATTCATCAATCATTAGTATCATTGGTCCTTTTGTACTCTGATTACTTGGAAATTAGCTTTGACTGAGCTAAGTCTTCAATAAGACTTACCTGCACCACTTACCTGGTGTATGATTCTAAAATTTCTGTAGAACTTTTAATAAGATATTATTATTATAATGGCAGTAAAAAAAGAATACATTAGGTACCTACCATTGTAGTTCCTATTTGGCTCAACGAATCATAAATTGCAATTCAACATGGCAATGAGCATGCCGTTGAGTACACTGCCATCTGGTAATTTGCTAAAGCTTTGGATTATCTATAGTTCTAAAGCAACCTGTATCCAACTGTTTTTGTACACTAGTAGGTACTTATTTTTGTAATCCAACATAACAATACGAGTATAAATGACCATATTTGCTTCTAGTAAAGTTAGCCAAAGTTCTTTGAAACAAACGTACTTAACCCTTTCGTATGCAGACAATAGAGTACGTGGAGCGTGGTGTCATGACGGGATTATAAAGTCCCAGCTTCGAGAGATACCATTCCTTCCTGTGCTTTTCACTTTTAGTTTTTATACCGGAGCAAATACGAGTGCAGTGCGGAATTATCTGCCGGACAATGGACGGGTAACAGGTACCGGAGGCTTTGTCAGTGTCTGTTCGGTTACCGGACGGTTATGTTGTTGTTGTCCTGCGACGCACTGGCGCCAGATATCCTTCCCCTATTGTACATCGCCCATTACCTTTTATTCAAAACCAAAGACGGTGATCAATTGTCTATACTTTCTGGGAGGCATTCTCCGAGTTTTTGGAATGAAACCGGGATTCCCGACGAACATTCTTAGACAGTGGCGCTTCTACAGGATTTGTCACGCTATTAGTACGGCCCTTTATTTATATGTAAAGAAATGTAAAGCCGTTGAAACGTTCTGGGTAGTTATAAACATGTTCTTTGGATTGTAAAGTAAACATTACACAGGTGTACTAAGCGGAGAGTTATTAACATTTTCTCAGAGATGATCGTATGATAACACCACCATTCATATTTTGTTTGCGTATGTTTGGACCGGAGCTTATCACATATCGGAGGCCGGATGCGAACCGTCTCGCCGCCTTCCCGGCTGATATCGATATAGACTTCACAAAGGCTACTCAATATTACATCACCTCGAAGTAGGAGTTCGCGTTTGGAGACATTCTGTTGTAAGGACGACGAGCGCCACTGCTTACAGTTTGCACTTGATATATTCATACGGTTTATATTTCGAGATGAGCTCATTACTCTTCATTCTCACGGGCTCCCATAATTTGCAAGGTTCGCCAGTCATTGCGAATGCCAGCCCGCATAACGTATGATAACTTAATTGGACCATAAATAAACTCAATGAAATGTTTGGTGGCGATACTTTTACTCAAATAGTGGTCACGTGTCGCGGATTCGTCACAATTGCCTCATCGTGTGTATGTTCCCTTAATAAGCTGAATGGGATGTGGAATGATGTGATTATTATGTTACACACAGTCGTAACATGAAACAATATAAATTTAGGGGAGACAAATTATAATTCTTGCTAACAATGAGTAAGCTTTCAATACAGAAAGGAGATGTAATGTAAGTAAGAACATGACGTCCGCTATAAGTACGTAAGGATATAAGGCGGGACCTCGCATAAGTCGCCTCTCTCTAAGGAACGCATACACTATACGTATGTGCAATTCAGATTGTGGTATCGTGGGAACAGCCACGAGTTATTGACAATGATAAATGAAATATATGACGAGCCGAGCGTCCAGAAAGCACCGGTTTCCAGTACGAAACGTACTTTTGATTAGAAACGTTGGTCCTATGATTACACAAAGTTGTCAACGAGTTCTTTCACATCACCTAGTTCCCATGACGCATAGCGATGCTTTTCCCATGCAGTTTATCATTGGGCCGCTGCTGTGCCGCCGCGTAGGTCAGTGCTTTTCGATAAATAATCGACTCGTTGTGTCCTGCTTGCGTGTGACATGCTATGCAAGTACGTATTGTTGTCGAGGCATTGAGGTGATATGGACATCTATGCCAAGGATGCTATTGTTGGAAATAATTATAAACTGTTTGTGAATGTGGCGTTATTTATTACCAGCGAGCGGGTAACTATCCTAAATAGCTACCTATACAGCTCAGAAATTGATTTTTAGAACTAATTTTCGTACTTTATCGGTCAGACACTTACTCAAATTTGATAAAAAGTATCAGAGTGTAAGACGATATACTTTACATTTTTTACTAGGTATATTTTGTACTTTTATCTGATTACTGCCTCTTAATAGTCACTTTATCTCTATCATTCCACAAATTCGGCCGCGCATCCTTCTGGTCTATCAACCTGCTATGTTTCGTCATCACGCTATAAAACCAGAGAACTCAGTAACGACCGACTTATGACTAAATCTAATAACCAATCTTGAGATAGGATCGTAGCCATCCTCACTGGTGGATACGACTCTAACCAAAGGGCATGGCTGAGTTCCTAACCAATAAATGCTTGCGATTGCATTAGGTACAAAAATGTTTAGTCTTCAGGGTTAGATGTATAAATTGTGAATGATCTTGCATATGAATGCGCGCAGCCATGAAGTAACCGCCGAGGACGGCATTCCCGAGCGCCGGGCGGCGTGTAACATATACGTACAGGTATGTTAGTTACACCTACATTTTTCGGGCACGCACGACTGTTTGCATAGTCTGTTGGAATTTCGTGAACGCAATTTAACTTAGTAGGACAATCTGTTTAACAGATCCCACTTTCTCTTTCGTTTTATTCCGCAATGTTGCGTGTAACTGTAAGCAAACTAACTATATATACAAATTAAAACAATAGAGGCCTAATTCTGAGTCACAAAATGTTTGTTTACTCTTGTTAGGTTCCAATTTTGACCACCTGACTTGCCTAACTCACCGGAGTGACAAAGTTGACGATAGTTATTGATCTGTTAAACTTAAAATGAGAACTGGATCTCAAGAACGACTATTGACAGATTTTAACATTGAGGTAGTAGCTATGGGAGCATCTAGAATTCGCCCTTCCATCATGCAAATAATGTAGATTTAAACCTGTAAATTAATAAGGCTATTACGCATTTACGCAGCAGATTTGTGCCTCTAGAGAGAAGTCAAAACTAGGCTTAAAAGGGACGTTTTCTTAACAAAAACTTGTCTTATTTTATTTAATGGATCGTTTTTTACTTCTTCCCAAAATTTATCCATTACCATAACTCGTACTGCATGTTTTTTTCATCTAAATACAAATAAGTGGTTTCTTTGCTGGGGGTCGATATAGGAGTCCATTTAGTTTTTAAAGCTAACACGTGAGTCGTCAAAAGTGATTTAATAATTCATAAACAAAGGTTATTAGAAAGCAAGTCATTTTTTTGGACACATGTACCAGACGAAATATCACGGGGGCCACAGAAATACAAATTAGTACTTTATTGTAAATCATCATTCTTGGAAACCAATCTTTTGTTTTTATTTTTGTAAGGTGGTTTAGTGGTATCATGTGGTAGTGAGGAAACCTTTCTAGGTGATTTAGCTTTCAGTGAAAGAACACTAACTATAGAGTAATGGTAGGGTGCTTTCAGTGCTCGCTTGGTTGACATCTATCGGTGTCTTCCGGCAGTCACACTCGCCAGTTCTCAATTTCTTCCAAGTTTCGCATGGTCACTATCTTCGACTTCGATTAAGTGCGTCACTTAATAACGTAGGTAATTAGAGAGACTTAATATATAATAGTTAGACAGTGTGTTTGTATTTTGTATTTGTATTTGTGTAAAAAGATAACCTTTAAAAACTAAAAAAAATTTAAGTTTTCATGGACCCTCCCATTCCATACCTATCATTTGTAAACTAAGCAGACAGCATAGTGCTCCGTGTGCAGTGCTTTTGGAAATGTACCTAGAAATAAAAAACTTTTGAATCTTTTTTTCTGAGAAATACCGTATATTAATAATAATATTCAATTAACTGAACCAGATGATGACAACGACGTTACTATTTCCCAAAAAGATTAGACAAGACTTCCAAACTTCGAAAAGAACGTTGAAGATTCGACATAATACGAGTATTACGACTATACTTTCTTCTAATCGATTCTATATATTCCTGCTAAATCAGGGACTAGCTACAGGATCTGGAGGCTATGGTTACATGGAAGGCTCGATTATGATTTACTGCACAATCGCGGGCTATCGGTGAAGAAACCATCCCGCATGCCTCGGGACAATCGGCCGTGGGAGCGTCACGGTGGCATCCCCTAATGGACGCTCGAAATCACCTTATTACATTTATGTTATTGACAGGGTTTTTTGCTGAGAACAAACCGCGTTGCGTAGACCTATTCAATTTATAAGTACTATTATTGTACTTTTTGTGAAGTAGTAGGCCTTTTGCCTAGAGAATGCGAATAAAGGAATGAGAAAAATATCTTTATGCGATTATTGTCTCTCGCACGGTTTCTTAGTACATATTTAAAGCCTGTATTTGGTTCTCGTGAAAAGATATTAGAGCCGTGAAAGGATTCAGAAGATCATGATTTTCTGAGTAATTCCTGACTTCGGACCTGTACTTATTTGGTTGTTTTGTTTCGTTATATCTAGTTGGGCGGAGAGGACGAACGCTAGCCAATACATCAGCGGCGGAGCGCACCGGGTGGTTAGGGCGGCGACACATCGGCGCCCTCGGCGAGCCCGCTCTGGGCTGATCTGCATCAGGAATGCGAGTTCGCCAACTATCACACGCCCAACATGAGTTGGATCTTTTTAAAAGGGCGCGATTCCTGGAACCGTATCTCGAGTCTCAACGGTCGGAGGATGGCGCTCGCCGGCCATTGTGGCGCGCGGCTAGTTTTGATCTTATTGTTAATGGGACGCCAAGTTTTTTCAACACTGCTCGGAAAAAAGGTATCATAGGACCCCAGCGGAAACGTTACGGACCCTTGTGAAGTAAAATGGATATACGTTCTACGAAGGAGGTGTTATTTTAATCGTAGGTCGGCTTTGTTGTTCAGGAATGTAGATGGCCTGTCATAATTTTAATGGGCAGTTTCTCAGACGTTCTATGAACATGGTGTACACGGCCTGAATATTCATCGGATTCTACCGCACATGGGACTTTAATGTTATATCTGATTGATGAAAACGATACCTACATAACTGAATTATAAATATCACTTTTATGATCACTTAAATATATTTGACAGAACAGTGTCTAAAGAGTTTTATTCACATTGGATTAAACAACTTTTAAAGGTTTTTATTGGCTGTATTTTACTTTATTCTCAAAGATGTATTCACGCCATGAAATATACCTAATATATATTTTACCTACAACTTTTTTGTATGAAAGCCCAATGTTATCTGATCTCTGCAAAGGTAAATACGGGCCTACTGAGCTGAAGATTTGTTCTAAAATGATCACTCCATCGACATTCATCGATTTCTGAAAGGTACTTTTATTAGTGACTAAAGACGAATTAATGAATGAGCATATATATCTCGTCTCACCACACACGAAGTTTATAAAGAACGTAATTGTTGCCGCGGCTCCAAGGAATATAAACATTGCACGAAACAAAATAATGCCCTGTGGTGAGAGAAAGGTTACTGTTTTATTTCTCTCAGTATGTAAATAATAGACAGTGCCATTAAAATGAGACAACAAGGCTACAGTCATAATATTAACAGTTAGTTTTAAATGGAACATGTATAATTGTATACTTTAGTCAGAAACTTCTTTATTTTGAACGGAAAGTTATTTTCTTATACACTTTATACACAAATTCTGATTCCAGATAGAATAGTAACCAGACAACAATTCTCAATATCGCAATCATATATCCTCATTTTTCATTAGGCTTAGGTACCTGTATCAAAGAAATTAGACACTACGAACACCAAAGCTCCACTACACCCAGCCAGGCGCAGATGGATCTAATAGGTACTAAATGCTTATTTTTAAACGACTTTAAAAAGCGGAGGAGGTTCTCTCATATCTTATGCACTTCACTAGGTGGTAGGACTAACTCATCTGCGAGTGTCCGTCTGGGTTGGTACCACCCACAGATTTCTAAGATAGATTATTCATAACTCTATGGTACCACCGCATTGCTCGTGAAGTCTGCCGCCAAGCAGTAATGTGCAAGAATTACTGTGTTCCGGTTTGATGAGCAGAGTAGCCAGTGAAATTACGGTGCTTATGAGACGTATGTGGCACCTGGTATGAGACCTTATGTGTCAGGGTAACGAGCCAACTGCACTGCCGCGCAGGCCATATTGTTTCGAAGTTCTGAGTGGCACTGCAATTTTTATGGACCTGCGTTATGCTTACCATCAGGCAAACGACCGGCTCGACTCGTTATCAAATAACAAACAAAAATTCAAGGGTCGTCCTTTCATTAAGAATCACTCGTAAGGGTGGAAAAGTCGGTCCCCTCTTTTTTAAAAGCATTTTTTCCTGTGCACACGTTGTACTTATATACTCGAGGTCGTGAGGAACGAACACACAACACGAAGTAGGTATAATTACTTAGGAAACTCAATACATAGAGTAAATTATTTTAACTTTCATGAGTGCTCCTTCGGGACCAATATGAATTAAGAATTTTTAATTTGAATCTCTGCACCATGCCTGCCCATAATGCTGCTAGTAGTTACGAGAAACTAACCAAAGTAATTGTTTTTTTAGAGTTCTGTAACTTAAAAAGAAGAAAGGAACCGGATTAGATACTTTGGTTTCTCTCTATCTGTCCGTCAAGGTTCATAATCTCTAAATGAGATTGGGTTCTATCAGGTTTAAATTGACCAAAATATGCAACTTAAGATACATAGCATAGTATGATAAAAATCTGTTAATAAACCCATATTAGCTGGAGTAGCAGTAACACAAATGACAAAAAGGAGTCTCTTTATTCCGACTTGCTTAAAGAAAGATAAAACGCAACACCAGATTTAAGCAGATCTATCTGCACTTAACAAATAAGCCCCGATATAGAGATTATAATAATATAGGCTACAGCGAGCCCTCCGGCTATACCTTGAGCGCCGCCGATCTCAGGCGCAGGCATAATGAGTGGTTGTTAAAATTATGAATGGAACATCTTCCGAGACCCTTCCATGTGTGCGGGAGTAATCCGTTCACGTGCACGCCGGATCACACACACACTCACATCAGAATTCAGCCGGCACTATGTGTGAAGCTCTACGTGAGTAGGCGTGAGTATGAAATATCTGATAGTCATTCCGGAATTTTCTGGCTCTCGATATCACTTTTTCGTTAAGGAACGTGATAACTACCTGTTGTGTAGGTATGTACTATATTGTGTTATGATTGTAGAGTTGCCGCCTGCTTTATATTCTTACTACGCATATTTTGATGGATATCTACTAAAGGTTAGTTGTTGAAAGAAAGTATTAGTAACCTAAAGGTATTATAGATGTATAAATATTATAGATAGACAAACACGGTCTTACCACAGAAAAAATAAACACATCCTAAACATGTCTTAGTCGCATGTTTAAATCTAAGTAACCAAAAACCTTGATTTAAGACGTGTCTAACCGTTGTCTAACTCTATTTTGTTTTGACATATCTAGTCATTTTAGACGTTAATCTTTAGATGCCTGGAGCTAAACAGGCGTCTAAAAGTTGTTTTTTGTGGTACCTAACACGGTTAATTACTATTTCACACAATATATTCCTTTCTTATATATAGATAATACTTATGTAGATAATACCTAATGTAGATGATACCTGTAATCTGCAAGTGTCCATTGTTTATTTTGCCTTATTACTTTCCTTATGAACAATTATTTAGAAAAGAGTGCTGCTATAAACGATGAAAGCGCCCATTGTTACAATTATTGTTAACTAACTGCTGCCCGCGGTTTCACCCGGGTGGGAAACCCATAGAAACAAGGCATTTTTGTGTGAAAAAAGTAGATCGTTTGGATCCGTTGCTCCACTGCTACTTTAAAGAAAGACAAACCAACAAACACAGTTTCTCATTTTTACTATAATAGTACGGATGATGCTAATGAGTTTAATGATTTGTAAAAAAGGTCAGTATCGCCAACTTACAATAATCGATTCGAGTGGTTTTTCTTAGTTTTGTAATGTGGTATTTCAATGAGGACTAGATTTATTTAATTTAACACATCTTTAGAATTAATGAGCTCTCTATTTGCTCTCGGCGTATCAGATTGTAAGTCTTAACGCTTTTGTCGGCCGTACCAACAGTAATTAATTATTATTAAATATATACTTAATAATAATGCATGCAAAAAAAGTGCATGATCATGCACTTTTAATGATCTGTAGTGATCACCAATGAGGGCAATGAGTAAAAAGGTATTTAAGTTACGCCAAATTCAAAATTAATCAATGAGTTAACCGGGCGGTAAGAAGGGGCACTTAACAAAGCCGGGCCTCAAGGGAGGGGTTTCGAAGCGAGGCAGTTTAACAGCTGAAGACGCTTGTGTGCGTTCCAATGAAGGAATTTTAAGGTCCAATTACTAGTGAGCCGGCCTCCATTAACAACTTTATTTATATCGCGGCTTTTTAATCAATCATGCGGCCTACCATCATCCGGTGGGCGCGACAATTGTCCAATAACTGCTGATCATTCGGCAGTAAGAACGTAATTATTCAAAAGTTTATGTATAATCATCTGTTAAATTGCTTGGTTTACCACGGCGAGTGAAATGTGGTTGTATCGTAAACTCTTTGCTGCTGGTTTTTCTTGCTAGTTTTATTCTTTGTTTTATTCGAAGGCCATACAGATAACTATCCAATTGGTAAACGTTGCAAGTTCATCCACACGCAATTTGGATATATATTTGTTGTCCGCAAGTTTCAGGGATAGCGAAATTATCTGATACGCTTTATACAGATAACGAGTAGATTAGTACATAGGGTCGAGTGGGCAAAGTATGCCGACCACCGCACTGCACCCACTCGTCCAAAAAACACCCCGAGACGTAACATAATATTCCCAAGCAGCCTTTTATTTATTAGTCGGTAAGACAAGCCCGGCGCCGAGACATCTCTACTTCCAAGAACTGAGCATCGTCGCGGCGGTTCAGCGCCGTTACATCTATGAAAAAACAATATTTATGTCGAAGAAAAAATCGGGATACGAGCCGTATTTATCTGAACATACCACCGTGAGCTATGCACTTTTTGTCCAGACCCTATTTGCAAGAATTGGCAGGTACCGACGAGTGTGGAAAAGCTTTAATTTGTTATCGTGACGGTCGGTGGGCGTGGTCCCCCCTGTTAGCGGAACTATTATTTTGATGAAATACATAATCATATACACTAATGTATTCGCCGGTTGGTCGAATGGTATCATTAGCCGACTTCAAACAAGAAGGTTATCAATTCGACAAAATATGTAGGTATGCAATATAATTGGAACTGCAATATCACAATAAAAATGAAATTCACATATCTATTAGGGCTTCCAACAAATATACAAAATTTTATTCAAAAAAGAAACTTAATAAGTGTTATGTAATCAATTTTATTATCAGTTTGCGTGTTTGGGCGAAACAAATATTATGTTCTTGACACAATTACAACTAATGTCATTATATAATTAAATGGCTTCGTATAAAGACTATAAATACTATACTAAATCCTCAGCTGGAGAAACGAATTAAGGTTATTTTAGATCACAAACTTTATGTACTCACAGTTTTATGTTTAATAAACTTTTTCTACTCAATATAATATATTATGCGTCATGGCTGTTGTTAAAGAAACATAAATTGTTATATTGGGACAACAATAATTCTCAACGTTCAATAGCGCCTACGCTCTCCCAATCTTTGTTCATCAAACGCATAAAACGGCTTTTTCCGATCAATTAATTCCCGGGGCAGGTACTATTGAAGAAAAAAAAACTAGATACAGGATGATGAGAAATGGTACGACCCCTATTATTAACGTTTAAATTCCTCTGGTCCAATGTATTGATTTATGAAAATACGTCAATCCTTTGGAAGGTTCCTAAATTTAATAATAGATTGCATCCTCGGTGTCTGATACTTTTTTGTTTCATGCTGTGCTTACAATCAAGGAAGATGTCATGACGGTATGAATCTGAAAACTTATTCTAGATTTTTTAATACAGCTGCAGGCAACTAAATACAATTCGCTGGCTGTAGGATTATCAGCATGTTCCAAACCGTTCAATACGATCGCTTGAGAAATATTTACATGAGTGCATACTTCATTCACATGTTAAGTCATTTTCTGTACGAAAAGAAAAACCTACAAATATTATAAATGCGAAAGTGTGTTTGTTGGTTTGTCTTTCTTTCACGCAATAACGGAGCAACGGATCGACGTGATTTTTGGCATAGATATAGTTTATGGACCGGAGAGTAACATGGGCTACTTTTTATCCCAGAAAATGCACGGTTCCTGTGGGAACGCGGGTGAAAACCGCGGGCAGAAGCTAGTTTTTAAATAATTGCTTTAAAAAATCACCTTCCATCGCTTTACTGTAAATTTATATGGCGCAAATTAGGGGTTCAAAAACTTTCGTTTCTTAAAAAAATAAATCGATGCATAGATAATGAAGATATTCAAGATAGGTAACAACAAGATATCCAAGAGCAAATTATTTTTATAAAAATCTACTTATGTTAATTTTCAGTCAGCACAATGTATGTTAAAACTTTAACTACTCTGCATCCACATCGAAGACTTATCCAGTCTATTATTTATTAAGTCAATAATTCGAAATCAACCCGTATAAAAATAGGCGATTGGAACGAAACAAGAAAGCGCCACGTAAACTCGGCGTGTGAATGCACTTGACACCGTAATAAATGGGCGACCGAGGCAACAAAGACCGCGGAACGCCGGAATTTCATCGCTCTACACCCGACTTAGCCCATCCTATTTATTTGGCCGGCGTGTATTATAAGTTTATAATCCGATTATTTTGTGACGATTGTGCGCATCAGTGGGGCGAGATCTCGATCGCTGCAATAATCTGTTTTTGTTATGACGAGGCGACCGGCGTCATAATAGCGGATCTGATAATTGCATTTTATACTTTCGCACGCTTTGTGGCACCTGTCCCGTTCAACGTATTAATTGTCCCATTGTGCAGTTATTTTCCGTCACTTGTCTTACTCCGGTCGTGCAAAGAGTAGAACCATAGACAACGGTGAACGTTTACCATAAGGCTGGCCGTTTGCGAGAATGCCAAAGGTTTAAATAAAAAAGTATAATAAAAAGCCGTTCGGTCCGTTAGATAATTTAGAGATGTCAAAAATAAAAGTTAGCATACAGGGTCCTTGAACCATGCTCTCTCTCTCTGCCGGTAACCCAGCAGTGGGATCGTAAAAGGATAATGATGATACAGGTCTATCGTTTATCGAAAAGCTCGACAGCGAAACTAAGCTCCAGAAATGCCACGCATACACAGTACACACCAAAGGTTTTGAATAGTTATAAAAAAAAAACAAATGGAATGTTCTCCCATCGTCTGTGTAATGTATCTCTTTTACTTCATACCTATAGGTCTTAACACAAAAAAATTAAGGGTGTGTTTAACTTTTTTTTTGCCTTGTGGTGAACTCTCCGTTAAACATCCCTTTATAATGATTAAATATGAACACTCACAAACTTTGATTTAAGGAATTCCTAATAACCGCTGTCTAACCCAATTCCGTTATGACATTTCCAATCATTTTAGACGTTTATCTTTAGACACTGTCTAGCTAGGCAGGCTTTTAAATGTTGTTTTTGTGGTAAAAAGGTATATATTTACGTTTGACCTTGACCACCTGAAGTTAACTAACGATGCGGTCGACGACATCTATATATATTAGGTTACTGTTGCCTAGAAGGATTCACACTCGACTTGAAGACTTCCAAATTATAGTTATTGGGAACCACAGAAGCTATCAAAAATAATCTACTCTGTAGCCATCTGTATAATGAAGACAAAACACAACGTAGGCTGGTGACCGATTTTCAAATTGAGGGCGTCAGATAGCCGAGACATGTGAGCACATCAACATAAAATACTACCATCTACCAACGTTTAACGTTGCGTCACTACGCAACTAACGATCTTTTCTTTTACCGATAGCTCAAGCATAGTACAAGAAATATGGGTCAAGCTCGGATTCGGTAGTAAAAAAAGTATCTAGCATAAACTTCTCCTGTATAATTCTAATTATTTTTCTCCTGTTATTAGATTTAAAGGGTTCCATAGTTATAAAAGTTTGTACCTATATATAAAACAGACTTGTGTAGTGTGAAGAACTTGTGAGTGTTGTGGACGTGTAATGCACCCGCGGCAGCATTGCTCTAGGGGTCTACCAACGTCTAATATCAAACGATTCGTTTTCAAGAAGTCTCAGGATTACTGGGACTTATGTATCAGGGTTACTGGGTCTTATGTCTCAGAGTAACGAGCGCACTGCAGTGCCGTACAGGCCTTTGCGTTTCAATGTTCTGAGTGGCACTGCAATTGTTATGTAGGCTGGAGTTATGCTTACCATCAGGTAATCGACCGTTTACTGACAGTCATCTAGTTATTCTATAGTAGAAAACCAGTATCATGATTTGTTACTATTATGACGCCTATAGCATAGGCTTATAGCATAGAGATGAAATTGTGTAAAAGACTGATCATCTCAATTTAACATGTAGTTCCCAATAGAGCACTTCCTAATTCTATATGGACGTAGTCGCGGGCAACAGCTGGTAAATTCATAATATATAAATCTTAGCTCAACAAACCACGAGACTGAGAATGGGGCGACTGGTATAGGCTACAACACGGCTTAGGGTAACCCAGGACTGTTTGCCTCTCATACCTGAAGCAACAGCATAATTAGCAAAATACACAAATAAAAAATACTAGCTTCCACCCGCCGTTTCGCCCGCGTGGTTTATATCTTTATAAATGGTAGTCTATGTGTTATTATGTAATTGTGTTGTGTTGTGTAATTGTGTTGTATTGTGTAATTGTGTTGTTATGATATATAAGCTATGTTACTGTAGTTTCATCAAAATTCGTTCAGTAGTTTTTGAGTGAAAGAGTATCAAACATCCATCCAACCATCCTCACAAACTTTGCAGGTAGACTTCAGTGCCGAGCACCGCCGCAAAGTTGCCAGTTTGTCGGTATTTTACAGATACATTTCGGAGAGTGTGCGATAGAATTGTACAACTTAATTCCTTCAACTCCTTTCTATCCGAAACGGCCGGACGCTCAGCAACGTGTTACTCCTTATGGTTGAAATCCCTTCTATTCGCACCAAGCGTTTTGCTTCATCCTTTATAATACTACACTGCTAAGGGAATGGAATTCCATATACCTGCGTTTGTGCTTTCCGAAAAAGATAATCTGGCAGTCTTCAAAACGAGAGTTAACAGGTACCTTCTGGGTAAACGTGCTGGATCGTTGACCGCATCGTGGCTTACCACCAGGTGACATGGCGGTCAAACGTAAGCTTTAGAATGTAAAAAAATGTCTCCAAGTCGCGTAATTAAGAAGCGATTAAATCTCAGTGGATGTGATGGTGATCGATATCCAATCCAGATGTTTTTGAGAATATTCTTACAATTCGACTCTTGTTAATATGTCCTCGTGGGTAGTATACATACTATAGTTATCGAAAATATTTGATAGGTACTAGCTGTGCCTTGCGGCTTCGCTCACGTAGCCTAAATCACTCCTTGTAGCAGTTATCTGCCAGTGAAAGTCCCGTCAAAATCAATCCAGCCGTTTTGGAGATTACCTGAACAAACAGTCAGACAAAAATTTAAAAAATGGTTGTTATGTTATAGGTTCCTATATACCTACCTACTTTCATATGCATTTAGTAAAAAGCTGTTATTTTGATATTACAAACAGACACTTCAGTTTTATTTATTTGTATAGATTTCTTTCAATAATTGAATGTTTACTGAAAACCCTATTTACGTAGTTGCAAATTATTATCAAAGACCCTTTGTTTGATATCGAAGTATTTTTAACCGACTAGGGAAGTCAAAAGGAAGGGATATGTTTTTAGCAGTCTATTTATACTGTTTACATTGTTTTCTGCTATATTATAGGTACTGTTTGTAATTACGTATCTTCCACCGTAGCGTCTAAACTAGGTGCTCAGTCATTTTCTTCACGATTTTGATGAATGAGGTGTCAATCGATTCGTTAAAGTCAGGGTGATATAGGCTACAGTTTGTATGAACTAAATCATTGTGACGAATGTTACATTAAACAAGTGGGGGGTCTCTGTACTATTTCTTCAGACAGATTACAGTTTTGAGAATTCAAATGTCCAGCTACATATGACGCTGACTCAATAACCGCTTTGCAATGATTGGCGACTCTATTTTTAAGAGCAAGTAGCCAAAACTACTGGGCGAATGAAACTTCTGAGTGCACAAGTTTGGGTTGCGCGAAAATGATATTTTCAGAACGGATAATACTAATAGATCATACCTATACCCTTGATAAATAATTATATAACCTAGGCCTACACAGTCAATACATTTTCGACTGAAATTCTTATAAAAGTTGACATATTGACAAGAGTCCTTCCTCCCAGTCCTTAAAACCATCATATTTTATTTGGTCAATGATAGGGTTGTCAGAAATGAGAAGACAAAATAAGAACTGTTTCGATTTTATAAATGTTTACTAAATATAATGATTATAAATATTAATAGTATGATTTTTGCGAATCTACAAGTTTAAGTAATGTAGATTAATTTGATGTTATTCAATCACAATTAGTTTTAGCTGCTTAAATTATCAATGGAATAACCTGAAGCAGCTGGTTTGGTATCATCCTTTAAACCTAAACTTTTTGAATCTTCTTTGGAACTGTCTTTCTTTCTACTCTTTGCTTTAGTAGTTGGGAAGAGCTTACTTGATATATCCATAGAAACAGCATCACTATTCTTAAGTTTCACAAGGTTGCTCAATGCCGACTTCCTTGAAAATACTCCTATACTTCGATTCCAAGACACATTCTTATTTGTAGGGGCCTCAACTTCTATTCTGGATGTTTTCACACACGGGCCGTCGTCAAGAATATCTTCTATAATTTCTTCAGCAATGATTTTCTTCGATGAAGTGTTTCGGAATTTTATTGATCTGGAATTGAAAAATAATTATTTTAAAAGTATATCGAAAAGTCAAGCGGAGGATAAGTTTTGACAGCAGCCAAGAATGCTGCGTGCTGGCTTCCCTGAATACAGAGTTCAATATGGTTTAATTTTCCTCAAAGAGACTGGGATTGGACACTTTGTGAATTAGCTATGAAACATCTTTTATTTAAATGTTTTCTTGCAGTTTCTGCATCAAAAATAAGGGATTTAAATGCATTCTGTCCTTTTTCTTTACATGTAATTAGATTTATTTTTGTTTCATCTTGCTATTATGTTTAGGTGCAAGGTGCTATATTGTTGATCTTAACAAGTGTGGTAGATTAATTTGGTCACCAGGATTTCTTTTGTGTTAGAAGTTCCCGCCACACCACTTTATGACACTATCAACTGAGCTTTTCAGATGTCAAAAGGCTTACTTGATAAACTCATCATCTTCCCTCTCTTCTCTAGCTTCACGTTTTTCCTTGGACTCTGGCTGGTACTGCATGAGCAGAGTTTCATAGTCAACAGTATGCAGCCTTTGGTTCAACTCCTTCAGTTCCTCAAGGCTCTCCAATATTTCCATCTCTTGGCACGACTTTTCTGTACGATATTCTGGAATATTACGAGAAAACTTGCATAAAGCATTTTGCATTTTCATACAATACACATAAACAAAAGGGTATAACTATAGATAGATGAATATCTATTTGGATTTTAGATAGCAGAATAGTGATGTTGACTCCATTTTTTTATGATGTTAATCAATTTGTTTTCTTATGAGAATCAACCAGCTATTTCGAAAAAACTGGAAATCAAACGCTAGAAACGTCAAAAATGAGTCATACATTTTTTTATTCATTAAAATGTAAAGAAACTGATGGTATCATTTAAAACACAAATTCATGACAAAAAAAATTGTTGAATTTTGGAAACTTTTAGATGCATCTTTGTGGAAATTATATTTTTTTGTGAATTACATTTGTGATCTTCTTAAAACTGTATAATGACAGAAATTATGTATTTTGTGTTTCATGCAACATCCCAATTGGATATAAATTGATTACATGTTTCAATATTATTCAATACATTCCTATCTGTAAATGTAAAATTTTTAGCTATCAAATATGATCATGTCCATGGTGATGGATATTCCTTGTGCGAAAAATATTCATCAAAATCAGGCCCAGCTGTGAGAACAAGAAAACCTCAGAAGCAATAACTAATAATAGCCCAAATTCTGTATGCCAATTACAATAATAATTTTAAAAAAGTAGTTTTTCTTCTAAGAAAGGATGGATAGATTTTATGTGAATCAGTCTGTAATTTCATTTTTGTTAGTCGTTTGAAGCGTTTACAAGAAACCAAAGCAGTAATGTGCAAGCATTACCAGTTCCAGGTTACCGGTTCAACAAAGTAGCCAGTGAAAGTACTGGGCTTATGAGACTTGATACCTAATGCCTCACACTCTGGACACTCGCAGAAGAGCTAGTTCTACTCTAGTAGTCCTACCAGATAGTTAATGTCATACAAAACTTGGATTATGTGGCATCTAGGTTTACTGGTTTGCGGCCTTCGCTAACACCTGGTTGATCAGATGTCTTTAAACTGCTGATATGAAAAAAATAAAACATTTAGTACCAATTTTCTTCACTCACCTACCTAATAATTTCATGGGGTTTTTAGAATCATCTTCTTTCTGTTCTACTTCTTCCCGTTTGGTTTGTTTCTCTGCAAGATCCAGGGCCATGAAGTTTCTTGTTGCGCCAGCTTCTAACTCGTAATCTGTGCTCTTAGGGTCAGTCTTGAATGATATCTCTTGCAGGCACCTTGTACACTGTAAAGTGATGATATGTTCTCTGGTGAATGATGTTCAATTGTCTTTTAAATATGGGCCTTTGCCATTATTGGAAGTTGGTCAAAAACAAAACTAGTACTTGCTATTTCCTTGCACACTTTATATAAATATCTCCAGCATTTAGATAATTGTAACAAAAAGGATTGTTCTACATAGGGGATTAACCTTACTTTGTTTTGGCGGTACGCAATATCAAAACATGATATTTGAAAAGGACAAATTAACATCCCAGGCAGGCCAAAGTATATTTTTACAACCATTATTGCTTACAGTATGCAAATGTTGCTCATCTACTAATAAATAATATTATAAAGTTATATTATACCTGTGACACTTACTTTTATATAAAATCTGTAAATTTGAATGCCAAGATAGTTTTCATTCCCGACGTCCTCTTTCTTGGCATTGAATTTTTTCCCCTTGTAAATGTACTCACCACAAGTAGAGCATCGCATATTGAAGGGGGCCATTAATCGTACTGTATATTGCCGATTTTTTCCCAGTTTCAAGCGCGGGATCTTCGACGGCTCGAAATCCGGGGGATAGTATTTCTAAAACATAAATTCAAGTTTTTTATATGATATAATATTTATATTGTACATATAGCTATAACCAAAGTACCCACGTAGTCTAACCCAAAGAGTATAATAAAGTCTAACCTAACAAATTAACAATGCAATATTATTTCTTTGTTATATCTGTTGATGGTACTTACATTTAGAACTTTTCTCTCAGACATTCTAAATTAAATAATTAAAACAAATCGTAATGACGTGAAGCGAGCAATTAATCTTCTTCTTTCTTTAATAAATAATAATCAATCAACATTTACATTCAGCAAATCAACATCAATGACAGTTGAGTTATGAGTGTTGACACTGACAGTCGAGACTGTATAGTGACTGCGCTTTTTTATTTTAGTTTGGCTTCAAGCTATTTGCTAGTCAAGTCTTGCTCGCGTAGCGTATACTCTTTGTAGCTTGCCCGTTTCTGGGTTTGTCTCACAGACTTACAGTAAAACCAAACATTAGGTATTGAATAGCGGGGCAAGTACGCACACATACATATGTCACTTAGACTGGGCCGCGTTAAGGATTCTTGTAGTTAACCGAGTGCTTCCTTGGGTGTATATTACAAATCTGTGGTTTATCTCTTATTAATAAAGAATACACTTTTAGTAAAAAGTATTGTTTTATTGTAGGGTTCCGTCAAGTATTTCGCTTTCCAAAAGGGTTCCGTCACCAAAAAAGATTGAGAACCGCTGGTCTATAATATTGTTATAATTTCAACTGCTGTCAATTACTAGGTACATTACACAACAAAGTTTTATTATTGTCGGTTTCGTAGGACCACCTTCCATATAAAAATCATTCCATCTCCTATAAAAAATAGACTAAATTTATGATTCCTTTTCTTTATTTTCACACCAAACTGACAACATCACAATCACAGTTCAAATCTGATAAGACGCATTAATTTTCTAACTTGATTCCATTATCACAAGGTAAAAAATCTTCTAGAAGAAGAGGAATCTTCTGTAACAAATGAATTAATTATATAAATTAATAAATTCAAGGTTCAACTGATCCCACAGCCCGTTCAGCCCGCGGGCGCGGGCTCAGTTAATGGTAGGTTATACAGGAACTTTAGGCATCAACGCTACCTCAGCCCCCGCGAAAAATGAATAAATTTAATCATATTTCAACATTTTTTGATTGAGCCAAGTTTTGCCTATTGTGTATTAAAATGTTAAAACGTTTAAATGGAGAATGTATCTATAACATAAAAAAAAACCAGCTAAGTAAAACACGTTTTTAATGTTTAAAACTGTTTTGAAAAGGGATAAAAATCGACTAACCTGCTGTTAACCACTTTCAATTTTTCGTGGTCGTATAGGTAGGTACCTACTGTAGGTAGGTTTTGGTAAGTACTAAACCGCGGGCAACTTTATCGAAGACTTGTTAGACATAAGGGAACGTTAGACTTAACTAATTGATTAATTACACGTAAATAGCTTTATCATCGCCAATAGACACTGTACTGACAACCACGCCTATTTTTTAACATCAGAGCAGCAACATAGTAGGATTGAGGCTTTTGGCAAGTAGGTACGAAACGTAATGGTTACCGACCTTGTCATGATTTTCGAATGATAATTAAGCGTAGAGATACCTACCTAACTTCCGAAATCCCACTGTAGGTAATCATAACCTATATAGGTAGGCAGTGACCTAGTTATCCTCTGTCATGTGAAGCGTCTAAAACTAGTAACAAACTTTCTGAATTGGCAGACGCTAATCAAATATTAGGTACCTACCAGTTGGTTGCCGACCAATTTGATATGCCTATTGATCTATTTGACAGTTTTCTATGAAAGTTCGTAAAATGGTTAGCAAAATAGGAATTCATTAAGCGTCTAATCGTATGAAATTACTTATCTATGAATTTTACGAAAAGTGGCCTTTTTAGCACCGCAGTAGGTACTAACAATAATAATGTCAAACCGATCACCTTATATACCATTCAATTTGGCAGTGGCCAGCATCTACCAAATCGGAACGTCTCGTCTGCTAAGTAGTAGTAGTAGCAAGCCCCACCGGCTACGAAGTGAACAACGCGCAGGTGACCACAAGCTACGTACTTATCGCGTCGGTTCCCACCGGCTGCTAGTTCGTGCTCAAGCGCTGCAATTTTCTCCTCGTGCCGGATGCGCTGCGCCTGCGCCCGCCGCTGCTGCTCTTCCAACGCGAGCACGATTTTCTCGAGCCGGTGGATCTGCTGCTTTTTATTCTCCAGCGTGCCGAACAGCTCTTGGATCTCATCAGCTTTTGCAGCGATTTGCTTGTTCACCTGAGTGGTCCGGAAATTTGAATTAAGACCTTACATTGGGTAAGTAGGTACCAATTTAAATATTTCCTTGTTATAAGGTTAATTTATTTCAGGTGTCTAATAATGTAAACAAAATGGTGAATGAAATCAACCAATGGGTTGTCGATCGGCCATGATTCGAATTTGAATTTCTATATAATATGTAATTGATTGGTTGGTAAGCCGTCAATTTTGTTTACATTATTGGACAACTAAGAAAATCTCCACCGTACGTTTAAGCGTTCATTTAACTAGCGTGACCAATGTTTTTTAATTTATAAAAAATAAAAATATAAAATCTCACTTCATCTACAACTTTCATTCGATGTTCAAGGTCTTGTTGCAATGTTGTGAGCTCCCTGCTTTGTTCACTTTCTTTATTCTTGAGCATGTTGATCAATTCTTCTCGAACCTGGACGACTCAACAAATTAAAATAACAAAAAAGAATAAGTAAAAAAAATCTATCACTGATCTATCTCTTTTCAACTTCTGATCATGTGATCCCGGACCCGCGATTAAGATGCACACCTTTCAAAAAGTAAGTATTTAGGTACTGATTAATGGATTATTATTATCAACCAGCTAGTAACCTTTATAACCCTTGCCTGGGCACGAGAAGTCTTATCTTGTTGTTCAATTTGCTGGTCTTTCTGTACCAACAGTTCGGACAACTCCTCGTTGTGATGCACTGCTTCCAGTAGATTCATTTTCAAATTCATTATCTGCAAGGATAATTTATTTAAAATATTTTTTTCTGTGATGTGTTTGACATTCAAAGTTAGATCAAACGTAAACCTATAAAAAGGTTTGCGTTTGACCGGTGTCGGACTTATTGGTTAACGACAATGCGGAAGTCCATAAGAACATAGGTACTCACTAGGGATTAGAAAACGAGGAACCACGTAGGTATCATAGACCCTATTTTGTTAACATTACCTAATACTAGCTTTGAAAGCATTTAGCATTGTAGCTCAACCAGCGAGCAACCGTGTTGCTCGCTGAGCTCAACGAATGAAAACAAGGGAATATTATATTATGAGCTGCTGCCCTCGGTTTCACCCGCGTGATCGAGACTCCGAGAGGGAACCGTGCATTTTTCCGGAATAAACAGTTACTACTAAAGGTATGTTACTCTCCGGCCCATAAGCTTAGTGGGTATTTATGCAAAAAATTACATCGATCCGTTGCACCATTATTGCTGCGAGAAAGAAGAATCAACCCAGCAACACACAATTGTGAACTTATACGTACGGCATTATTGCAGCATCTGATTAGTAATTTGTTTTAAGATTTTTGTGTCAACATCACCGACATGTTTTCATCGTGCTTGTCTGTTGGACCACTGGGGTATTGGATTGTAAAATATCCAGTTACCTCTTGCTGCAAGTCTTGATAGCTAATACCATTTGGAGACTCTTGACAGTTGGCCACAGCGCGATTGTGGGCTTGTAAATCTCGCACGTATTGTTCATATTGTATCACTTTTTGTTCACTGTAAAAGGAACATTGGTGCTTTTTCATAATTGTACATGAAAAATTGCATTCGGTGAAGTTGCTGGCATAAATATTACAAAGGTTACACAAAAATTTCGTTTTGATCCATTCACGTTTTCAAACCTAAAACTGGCATTTTATGTTTTGCTCATTTTCATGTATGAAAACTTGATCGGATCAAAAACGTTTGTAATGTTATTACTAACAAAGAAGAAGAAACAATCAAAGGATTGAAGGTAAACAATCATGTTTATCTTCAATAATGTTAAGTTGCGCGAGCGAGATAGCGGCGCGCCATTAATATTCAGTATTCTGCCCCTTAAGGGTAGGTACCTAT
Organism: Crocallis elinguaria; assembly: GCA_907269065.1. Classification (NCBI taxonomy): domain Eukaryota; kingdom Metazoa; phylum Arthropoda; class Insecta; order Lepidoptera; family Geometridae; genus Crocallis; species Crocallis elinguaria. The sequence goes on along the minus strand of OU026080.1, from coordinate 11,082,531 downwards.
TAAGGTATAATTCACAGTAAATAAAGAAGACAGCAAGTCTACGAAATTGCGGGTGACATTACCACTGCTTCCAAATAGAATATTAGCCACTCTTTGATACTCACTTTAATTTTATGTTTTTCGTTAATTCCCTGATTTGAATTTGCATCTTTCCCATTATTTCCTCCTTACTGAGAAGCTCTGCTGCTAATTTTTGTTGCATTCCTACTTTATTTTCGGACTCCTGAAACACATTATGACGTTTGTAAAGCTCCGACAAACTTTTGAATTATTCTCCCATATTTTAGAAGTGATTATCACCTCATATTTCGAGAAAAATAAGTGTCTGGTATTAAATACTGAAAGGAAAAAAAACATCGCTAAACAAATATAAAACAAATGAAGTAGTTGGTCATTTATCATATAAGGTGGAATATTTATATGAGGTACTTTGTCCCATTTTAGACTTTGCATGCTATAGAACACATTAGTGTCGATTCTGTTGTTTCATACCTAAACCTGCTAATTTCGCTCTACCTCTCTTTCCAATACATAACGTGAGAAAGAGATAAAATAAGTTTGACAGATCTAGATTTAGTTTTAGAGCTGTCATCTTTCTTCCTGAATAAATTAGGCGCCGTTAATTTTATACAGCCTTAATAATAAACATTGTATATAACGGTTGAATAGTTACACAATTTTTCGTCTCTTTCGATTCAGTTTAAAATTGACAAAGAACAACAACGACAAAACATTGTGTAACTATACACTGTATATTATTCCTTACTAATAAGCAATGTATAATAGTGGTACCGTAAAATGTACACTAGACAGAAGCAAGTGGATTCAGTTAACAAGACTAAAATATATTCCACCTCTTTCTCATGCTCTCATTTCGAAAGAGAGATTGAAACTAAATTTAGGTCTAGGTATGAGATAACTGAATCGACACCATTGTCGCTAAAGACTCACGTCTTACTAAATGCTGTGTAAATGTTTTTTCTTTTTCAATACAGTTCAAAATTGTCGAAGAAAAACAAAGACAAAACATTGTGTAGCTAATACCACCGTTATTCACTGTTCATTAGTAGTAAGGCCCTTAGAGCCTGGGGGTGGTGTAGTTACACTATGTTTTGACTTTGTCATTTATTGATAATTTTAAACGGAATGACCCCTGAATAATTTATAGTCTTTTTCAAATAGGAAGGCACCTGACACCCATTCGAAATGTCAGCTGTCAAACATGCATTGTCAATTTTAAGGATGTGCCGCACCTAGGTATATTCGATTTTTTAACTACCGATTATCATCGACTTTAGGTACTTATCGAACAATTTTTGTATCTATTTCTAAGTGTTTTGTGAACAACTATCTATCTATAAGTCCTACTAATGAGTTTCAGAGGAATCCTAAAGAAATTTAAAAAGAAACAGTGATAGGTAGCAAAATGCGGATGCGTAAAATAAATCTTTTGAAAGAAAAGAAATTTATCATTTTGTTTTACACAAGATTTTTATCACTCCTATTAATCTTTAAATCACACTAATCATACAAATTTGATTTGAACATAGCATGTGAATTAAACAGTAATAATAATTATTGATCATCGTCATTATGTGTCTTCTAAGTTTGTTGAATAATTATTGTTATCCCTACTCTTCCAAAAGAAAAAGAGAATATTATATGAAGGATAACATTATGAATAAGATTTAATTCTACGTTGCGTCTACGTCAAATGTATCTACATCCGTGTGTGTTGTTTTTTCGTTCGGCGTGGACCATGTTATTTTCCATGCCTGACTGCCTATATATAAAATACGTAGTAGTACATACGTATTCGATAGCAAAATGGAACAGCGCCTCTTTGAAAAGTAAGTTCATTACAAATTTTCCTATTGTTTATTATGTTTGGGTACAGATTAACGACGGCCCTTTCATAAATCAAGTCGATTAATATGTTTTGTTTTCGATATTTTCCAATTCAAACAACAATCGATTTCCCACCCCTACTGTCATGCCGTCAAGATTGGCAGTAGTACGTAACATTACAAGTTATAACGAATTTAATATTGATTATATTGAAAAGTGAACGCGAACATTTATACGCAAGTTAATAACCTTTATTCTATTTATTGTGTCTTTTGCCGTTTATTTTAGTAGTTTTTCTTGTAAGTTTGCTTAATGTTTTCACTGCTAAATAGAAAATATTTCGGCCATTAGTGTGACGTCACAGGAAATGTTTACGTAGTATTTTACGTTCTATGTACCTGTCACAGATGTCAGGTGACAGGTGTCAGGTGCCTTCCTATTTGAAAAAGACTATAGATAACTAAAACGCGGAATACACTTTGCCTTTACTAACATTGTGCAAATTTTGACTACAGGTATATTTTCTTATCGAATGTAATATACTACGAAGCTAAAACTTAAATGCGTGAAGGTAGTAAATAGGTAGCAATTACAGGTACTACAAAATTTAAGAAACGGCGTGCTTTTTGCTGTACAGGGAAGCGACCAGCGGATGGACGTCAGAATGGCTGGTCAAAAAAATGTACAGATTCCTAAGAATATATCACAGGTAGCAATTATTTGTGATAGAGAGCAATTCTTGAATAAACTCTCACAAATAAATGCCACAGGCAACTTGAATTATTATTTAGTTAGTAGGATGCTTATAAGTTCTATAAAGGTTCTATAGGATCAAAATCATGGTAGCATAAGGTACCAACTTAGTTGTGGGTAGGTAAGTACCATAGACGTACAAAAAGACAAGAAATCATTGTCTTTTCCTAGAAATAAATCACAAGTTCAAAGGCCTTGGGACCATATTTGAAATTTCCCCATATCAGGTAGGTTCAGTCGCTTACTGCGATTTTAGTGAGTGTTTCCAAAAATCGAACTTTCTCCCTTCTACAATTGGTTACTTCGTCTTCGGTAATGCGAAGAGTGTCCTTCGTTGCATGGAGCTCCGCCCATAAATCCATTTCCCGTTCAGTCGGCAAGTCTATAATCACAAAAATAATATAAAACTTCGTGTGTAGTATCTACTTATTATGTGAGACTTAGTTTTGAGCACATTATTTCGTGATATCAACTTCATTCCCGTGTCCCAATTTATTCGGGGTCGGTGCAGTACCTACCTACGTTTTTACAAACATAATACTTTATGTTTTAGCAAATTGTTGTTGTTGAACTTAAAATAATAAAAAAATTATAGTATACTACCTGACGTACTCTAAGTATTTTATCATAGGTATGCAGATAATGTGGTTTTTTGACATATACTCGCTTAGGTCTAAGTAATATAGTAGGTATAATAGGTTCAATAGTTCATTACCAGGATTGGGTTTGTTTTTTTCGAGTTCTTCAATTTTAGCTCTTATATCTTCAATAATATTCTGACTCTGTGCCAAAGCCGCTTCTGCGCTTTCTCTCAGACCAACTTCCTTCTCGTTAATTTTTCGTTGTTCTTCTAGATTAGCTTTGGTTTCTTTCAACTCATTAGTTAATTCTTGTAGTGCTGCTTTGTGTTTGGTGGTTAAGTTTTCAATCTGTTGCTTCAGTTCAACAATTCTGAAAGTTGAAAGTAAAATTGCTTAGCTGCCAAATGAAAAGTACGTTTCCCTGGGCAACTTTTGACAGAGCTCAGCATGATAGCGTTATATATTATGGCACGCTTTAATATTACGGCTTACCGTATAATATCGGGTTTCCATCTCATTAGAATGAGTTAGACGATAAGTAAGAACAGTTTATAACTTACTCAGCCTGCAAGGTATCGCGTTGTGCTGTCAAATGTCCGCTAGCCATTTCGCCAGTTTTCAGAGATTCTTTCAACTTTCTTGCGCGAGCTTCCAGTTGCACTTCTCGTTGTCGACTCTAAGAAAAAATATTCAAAATATCAGCCAGATGTTACGCGCATGTTTGAAGCGATGATGGCTCGCGGGTAGTGAAGTCAGCCGAAGGTGGTTCAAATCACAAAATGAGCTTGAACATCCTTTCGGTGAACATCCTGAAGTAACCCTAACCTAGTGGTAGGGTATTTTCTAGCACTCGCCTAGCTAGCTATCACCCTCATATTGAAGATCTGCCACCAAGCAGCACCTATCAGTGTGATCCGGGAGCTACACCTGAGAGCCAGTTCTAGTCTAGGTTTAGAATATCCACCAATATCGATCACATCGAGATAGTGGTCCAAACAGGTTAGCAAACCTGTGAAAAACCTGTGTAAAATGTTCCCATCAGAGAGACTTACAAATACTACACCACAACCTTATAGTTATATAAAAACCACAGAGATAATAGAGTTGACGCCGCAAAGGTACATTTTGCGCCACACTGCGGTCCATGGACCGCAATTACTATCCCAGTCATTTCTTGAACAAAACGCGTAAGCGCCATGAAATTGAAGGCGCTTTCGACCTTTTGATCGCGACAAAACTACACCTTAGAAGCAATCTAGCGCTACATGTTTTATTTGTTTGGTTAGACGATACAATTATGGTATTAGCGCTGCAGTGGACTTTAGCTTCAACATAAAAAATGGAACAAGACTTGTTTCACATAGCTTCTCTAATACGTTAGTGTGGTTAATACATATACCTCGATGATAAAAACAAAACCTATAGGGTTATTGGTCGATTACAAAGACTATAAATCCTGTTGACTAATGATACAACTTCCCCTCATGCGAAAACGACATATTTAAATGCACTACTCGCCACTGCGAGTACGAGTGCAGACTTATAACTTATCGATATTCAATGTATACTTTACAATTAATATATATACTATTATTAATTATTTTGGAAAAATAATAACCTTTCGTTTGGATTTGTTAACCGACTTCGAAAAAAGAGGAGGAGGTTAAATGTTCGACTGTATGTATTTTTTTAAGTATTTTAACTGATTTCCCCGTCAATTGTGGACCGATTTTGAAAATTATTTTTGTTGTTTGAAAGTGTATCATCTCAAGGTGGTCCCATATACATTTTATGGAAGAACATCTAAAGATGAAAAAATGGTACTTGAATTTTCATATATCGCGATATTTTCATCGAAGTAGGTTCCCGGTTTTTTTACAGTATTTCTGCTTTTTGTTGTTAGATTTCCAAACATCCCAGAAATAAAGGAAAAGTGGATAGAAGAGACTCAAAAAGAGAATTGGTTCCATACATCGCAAGTCATGGAATCCATTCAGTAGCTTCGACGTGATGCGTGGCCAAAATACAGACAGACAGACAAAAATAAAAATACAGTTTTGGCTTCAGAATAGATAGGAGTGCCATCCAAAAAAAATGTGACCTGGAGTTTTATTATAAGTAGTATTATAGATTAATTTATAAAGTAAGTATGTATTGTCTAGGTTTTCCATATAATAATTTATTATAACTAACTACCTATTCAATTTTATCGATATTATTCTGTTCAGTAGTAGTCGTACCACATCACTAAATTACGTCATCCAAATGATCGGCCAATTGCAAGCATAGAATATTACCTCGCCCCCTGCCCGCGCCGGTGAGACATGTTTGTATAAGGAATTGTGTTTATGAGCTATCAACAGGCTAAATAATCTGTGATAAAAACCAAACCTATAGGATTAATAACTGGTCGATTAGGTACCTGGTCTTCCAAAATTTTCACAGTGCTGGTTAGACCAGTGATACTGGCCTCCGACTCTCGAAGCTGGCGATCCATCTTGCTGACTCTTAAACGCATCTGCCGTAGCTGTGACTCCGCCACCGCCAGTTTGTCTTTGGTGACTGCCCGTGCTGTTCGCTCTTTTTCTAGTTCTTGTCTCGTTTCCTTTAAATCATTTGATTCGTCATCACCCGGGAAACTTCCACTGTTGAACCTCTGTCTCCCACATGCAGGGAGATTTTGCCATGATAGATCACGCTTGGTGATTGCAACAGATTATGATGTTGACCGAGCTTTAGGCAACTCTTTGTAGCATGTAACGTTCTTCCTCTACCGTGTGTGTACATTAGGGATATATGTTACTTCGTTAAAGAGCATCCTGAATATTTAAAAAAACGAAATTAAATAGTTCATCAGGCGTCAAAAACGAAGTAAATTTGAAACCTTTTGTTACAATACTTAAATCAAGATTTGTGGTTGCTCATATTTAAAACACGTGACTAAGGCATGTTTAGGAGCTCGCTGTTTAAAACAGGTTTAGAATGTGTTTTTTTTTTGTGGTAAGACCGTTTGTGTCTAAGGTAATGTATTATTTATTAACAACTTTATTACATGTATTCTGGCAACTAAATATTTTGATTTTATTTGAGAATGCTGCTGCTCATTTCCCTCGATATTCTCTTAGCGGGATCTTATGGCACCCACGGGAAGAGATCAATCAATCAATCAATCAATCAATGCTTAATTTACTATAAAGGTTACAATTTTCTTTATGATAAGAAAGAGAGATGGGATAGTCCGTAGTACTATTTTTACCTGGGACCACACGGCCATTATTTAGGTTGCAACTAAGAAAGCTAAATGAATGAAAGAAAAACTTTAGGACACTCAAGTACCTGTAGGCATCTGTGCAACAAAGGAACCTTTTACACTGCGCTCCTATCAATATCAAGATCATAAACATGCAAATATAGAAAGCGTTACCTCGAGCGCTTTAGACGCTTCTGTTTCCGCTCGAAATTCACGAATTTCAACCAAGTTGTCAGCACGTGTTTTGATGTCTTGCCGAAGTCTTGCTATTTCTCTCACTAGCGTCTCCCCAACTGCCACCAATGCGCTTCTTTCTCGACATGCTCGTCTGCAAATTTTCCTAACGTTATAATTAAAATCGTAGATTATAGGGTTTGTACACATTCGAACCATTTCTTCCAAATTTATACATTCCTCACTGAGAAAAATGGATTTTGGGACTAAGGTGAATTTAGTCTTATACGGTTAAATTATAAATAAGTAAGGAGACTGCTACACTTACGTAGGACCTCGGACAATGAACGGAAATGATTAATTAATAAGTATTTGTATCAAAATTGTTTTATATTTCACCTGGACAATTGCGTGACAGTGTACACTGCGTCATCAGCGTGACTCTTAAGGAGTCGAAGCGCCTCGCACATCTCCAGGCCCTGGGCGTTATACCGAGCGATGCGATTTAAACACTCCCCGCCGTCCAACCCTTCCTTTAACGTCTGAAAAATTGTCATTACGTTAGTGGTAGGACTAACTCTTCTGCGAGTGTCCGTCTGGGTTGGTACCACCGCTTTGCTCGTGAAGTCTGCCGCCAAGCAGTATTGTGCAAGCATTACTGTGTTCCGGTATGATGAGCAGAGTAGCTAGTGAAATTACTGGGCTTATGAGACTTAATACCTAATGTCTCAGGGTAACGAGCGCACTGCAGTGCCGCACAGGCCTTTGTGTTTCAAAGTTCTGGGTGGCACTGCAATTGTTATAGGCCGGCGTAATGCTTACCATCAGGCAAACGACCGGCTCGTCTCGTTACCAAATTGCATTAAAAAACGTGCCAATAAAATAGCAGACTTATCACAATTTGTTTTGTATTAATCATGTACATAGATTTCGTAATTTCATTACTAAAAAGTTTGTTTTCAGACATTTTGCGCGTCACATGACGAAGCTCATTTTAAAAATGACAAAAAATTTATCCGACCTGTCTCATAATTATATTCAAAACTGAGTAAAAGCGTAAAGGTGAATAAAAAAGTTGTTTTTTTCTTCAATAAACAGTATTTTTCAAACGGTATCTCAATTTCCTCGTCTATCGATTTTATGCGGTTTTCCTCGTAAAACGATGAGGCATAGGGCTCCGATATTATAAGAAAGAAACATACGTTATTGTCAACGAGCTCTTTAACCCAGTCTATGAGTTCTTGTCGAGCTGTGAAGGCCTGGAGGCATAGATCGGCAAACCGGCTCGGGATATTTGATACTTTTGCGTCCAACTCCTGGACGGCGCAGTCGTCTGCAATCACAAATAGAAACTATGAAATAAATAATGAAGATTATGCTAAAAAAGGACATAAAATATTTTTTAAATTGCAGGTTTGTATAGTCTGTTAACTTTTAGGTTTGTAGATTATGAAAACACAATTGATATAGTTGGTGCACATAATACGTAAGATGACGATACCAATCCAAGAAATAGCCCTTTTTTAATCCCTTTTCCTTGGTTCCAAAATCGTTTTGTAACATTAGGAACGCATCTGAGCTGACGACTAAAGATAGTTATCATTTGTTTAAATTTATTTGGAACTAGCTGTGTCCCGCGGTTTCGCCCCCGTAGCCTAAGTAACTACTTGTAACATTAGCTATCTGCCAGTGAAAGTCCCGTTAAAATCGGTCCAGCCGTTTCGGAGATTACTCGGAACAAACAAACAGACAGACAGACAAAAATTCTAAAAATGGTTGTTTTGTTATATGTGCCTATATACCTACTTTTATATGCATTTAGTAAAAACTTGTTATTTTGATATTACAAACAGACACTTCAATTTTATTTATTTGTAGTATGTAGTATTAGATTTCTATGGATTCCCTGAGGGCAACCCATAGAAATCTATCACCTATTCTGTGACTCTGGGGAATCGAGTCACAGAATAAATAATATAGTAGGTACATACGTTTAGAATACTTTAGACTAGTGCTCTACGTTCTACCTACCAATAGGCACCGTGGTATTGATAAGCTCAACAGCACTGTCGCTAGAAGACGCGGAGGCGTCGCGGCACAGCTGTGCCACCTCCTCCGACGTCCAGTCTCCCACGTTAAACACCACCAGCTCTTGCAGCAGGCCTTCTCCACCCCCTGAGAGACCCTCGCGGTTCATGCGCTCGCGCAGTGCTCGCAGCGTGTCAAATAGTTCCAGGATTGCTTGCTTAGGAAGAAAATTGTCATCACAAAAACATTAAGATATGGAACTGGTATAAACCTTTTGTATCCAGACAGGTACAATCACATCAGATCTCTTACAATAATTATACTTTATTAAGTTTTATTTTAACTTAATCACCTTTTCAAATAGCTAAATGTAATAATATATTCTGATCTTTAGATGTTTTAAGTAGGTAGCTCTAGTGCTTCTATAGTGCCGAGATTTTGAGAGTTCTGAGATTGAGAGCCAAAAATTAATCTCCTTATCACACAAGAGTTTTTGCAGACATATATAATATTTATTAAAAATTTATAGAAAAACCTGTTTCAAATCCAGTTCTTTCTTCATTCGATGGAATTGCTTCTGTTTGATCGTGAAAGCAGTCTTGATGTCAGCATCATCATCCCCGATGTGGAAGCGAGGTGGGGGTGAGGGGGTCCTGATGGGTGTTGAGTTATGTGGGGTCGTCGGCCTCGTGGGCGGCCGTTGGGGCGTGGTGGGCCGTTGGGGAGTGGTGGGGCGGCTGACCGGGGTGCTACGGAGCGGGTGCGCGGGCGTCGTTGGACGGCTAGGCCCGCGCGGAGTGTTCGGTCGACTAGATAGCAAACTCTTGGGCGTCACCGGTCGGCTGTTCGGTAATGACTTTACTGGGACATTTTGGTATTGATCTGCGGACATTATTTATTGATGCAGAAACAGTTCATTGAGGTAATTAAATTTGTATTTTGCTAAATTAACTTACCTGACGCATGAAACTCAGCCTGCAATTCAGGATCATGTTGCATCTCAACAAGATCCTCGTAATCGCGTTTTATTTCTGAAAATAAATCGTTTAAAATATGTATAGAAAATAAAAAAAATTATGCGGATCGTATGCAATGACAAATTGTCGTGCATCAGTAAAATGAGTGTATAATGATGTGTATATGACGGGCCCGTAGTTGGGTACCCTAGAGCCCACATACACGAGCACTCCAATCCACAACATTCCAAACCAACGTTCAAATACCTCAGGGGAATCTCAGATGGGTTACGTGGAGTGATATAAATATTAGAAATCTAAACGTTCCAAATCCAACGTTCCAACTAATCGTTAGTGGCCGATACGACGGTCCATTTCTCGCTTATCTGGCACTTAGCAGTACTCGAGACGCAGAATGACCGAAAAATAGCGCGCCCGGAATGGAGTGTCCGTTTATGGGCTCGATTACATTACTTGCCTATAGCGGATTCGATCGCCAGCCGGGGCAAACTCTGGCTAGTGAGCTTTTCTCATGTCTTGGATGTTTGTGTTGTGTGTGACAATCCTAGTGTTTATGTTTATATACTCTTAAAGCGACAACACGCGAACCCGACTTATAGTTTTACGTGCTTTACCGAACACATCGTCCTCCCTGATCTCTTGCAAAGGTGTACCACCCAAATATTCTGCATTTTCACTAGATGTCTCGTCTGCGATAACAACGTTATTGTCTATCGTCTCATACAAACCAACTGCTTGTTGATTGTCCACCTGCAAAAGTTCAAGTCTTAAGAAGGAGAAATTAGTAATTACCTGCCAGAACAGGTTAAGGGAAAATACAAGACTAAAATTATGTAAAGTATGTTGATTATATAATTTCATTTGCACAGAACTTACGTCGACATGATCTATTGTTGATTCAGTCTCAGGGGTTCTGTGTATCTGTAAAAATAAGAGCAGCAACATAAGTACAGGACACTTGTGCAATAAATACCAATGTTATCTTAAAATAATAAATAAATTAAAAAATCTCGTAATTGAAAAATTACCTTATCGACATCCGATATAGAATCCGTTCTTTGTAAGACACGTGGTATTGGACATTTACCCTGAAAACGATAATAATTGAGCGACTACAATTTAAAAAATACGTTTAAATTATCGTGCCTGTAGTGGATTCTACGGGCCTATTATTTATTTTTATTGCTACGCTATTAATATAATTTTATTTTAGTAAATAAGTTATACAATTATGTATGTAAAATTTATTAATATCCTACTTCCAACTTCCTACTAATATCCTACTATCCTAATTCCTACTAATATTATAAATGCGATGGTGTGTTTGTTGATTTGTTGGTTTGTCCTTCACGCAGTAACGGAGCAATGGATCGACGTAATTTGTGGCGTAGATATAGTTTATGGACCCGAGAGTAACATAGGCTACTTTTTATCCGGAAAAATGCACGGTTCCTGTGGGTGAAAACCGCTGGCAGAAGCTAGTATTTTTATAAACCATTCAAAATATGGGTCCAAAGCCGAGCAATAAATATTACATAACAAGCATCAAATAAAATCATGCTAAGTATAGTCACTTATGTAAGACCTCAAGATGATGCTGCGACAAAAGAAAATCTTTGACTTAATATGTTTAGGTAAAAATTAAATAAATTGGCTTTTATTTACTTACCTTTGTTTGTGAGTGTGGATACACTCTACCGGGCGCTTGTGGTGACTGTTTCGGCAACGGTGTCAGGTTTCGGTTGGTGGCGTTGCGGGCAGCTCGAGCTGCTGATGCAGCCGTGGCCCGCGGCATGAGGCGAGGAGTAGTAGCATCTGTTAGAAAAAAAAATGATGTTGAATGTGGATGTAGAAAAATAAACAATACGATATCGTCAACTTTCTGATCATTCAAAGGCTGAGTAACAATATTTTAAAAATGATTCAGAAAATTCTACGTATAGTATACCTATAGGTATAGTTGGGAATTTCAAGCTCAATGCTTTTTCACCAAGCATACCAACATCCTACAAAACTAGAACACAGGCCTGACGGCAGATCTAATAACTTACGTGGTTTCTCCTTCTGCGATTTTGTCGTAGAGGACATCCTGAATATAAAATTAGTTCAGATTTTAAAGTTTTAGAATTTTGATGTAGAAAAATCGTTACTATAAAATATTCGCCATCTGCCGGTTTGATTTTCGAATTTTAAAATTTGACAAACGTCTACGAAGGCGACGTCAAAACTTCAAGATAGAGTTGCATTGCAGTAATAAAAAGAGACCGATCTAATTTAGTTAACAAAGATAATTTAAATCTACTTCAAAACTCTTTGCTCAAGAGATAGTAAATACATTATTCACGCATTCAAATATTTCACACCCTATATAATTTGTGTATTTCACTCATATAATAATATTATATTACCTACTATGGATTATATTCTCTTTGCCTACTATCTTCTGCCCGCGATTTTCACACGCGTTTCCACAGGGACCGTGCATTTTTACGGGATAAAAAGTAGCTTTTTTACTCTCCGGTCCATAAACTATACCTATGCCAAAAACCACGTCGATCCCACAGACATTACAAATCTGTGGTCGATCCGTTCCTCCGTTACTGCGTGAAAGATGGACCAACCAACAAACACACTTTTGCATTTATAATATTAGTTAGAAGTTAAATTCGCAAAATATTTTATACGAAATATTTCATAGTTTTCATACCTTTCTATTTTATTAGGTAACGAAAAAAAACGTCAATTCACAATTATTATTTATAGTAGGTCGAATTTAAGGGGTTAGAACCCTTATATGACTACATTTCTTTTATTTCATTTCTTATATGACTAGATAGCAGGTATTTTTAACCAGATTAAGCACCCTAATACGCAGCAATAGGGATGTTGACTTAATTTTTTTTATGATGAATCTTATGATGAATTTTTAATGATGATCAATTCGTTTTCTCATGAGAATCAAATGTCTATATCCATAAAACTGGAAATCGAACGCTGGAAACGTCGAAAATCAGATCGTGGGGCGTATCTACTGAGCGCTAAAACGCCCCATACAAATTGGACAGAACATCTGACGTCACCTGTTCAACGCGAGCTGTAAAGCTATGCTAACATGCATTTTTTTTATTTGGTCGTGAAAAACTGCTTTTAAGTATATAGTTGTCATACATTTTTTTATTCATTGAAATGTAAAGAATCTTATTTGGATGACAAAAATAAATCGTTAAATTCTGGAACTTTTAAATGCAGTATCTTTGTGGAAATTATATATTGTTTGTGAATTTCATTTTTATTATGTTAATTAATATGATGTGCTTAAACCTTTATTAATAACAACAGTAATAAAATATTTTCAGCACTCATGAAAGTTAAAATAAATGACTCCAACGGGCGGGTTTCTGTAACCTTTTGTTTACCCGAATCACAGACTATAACTAATGCTGTCTTTATCTAAAACATAATAAAAGACAAAGACGTCAACCGACCCAATATGTGCACAAAGTTACTTTACAGAAACCCACCATGCCCGTATAGGCAGAGCAAGAAAGAAGGGCAAAACACTCGACTCGGCATTATTTTTAAGAATATTTTTTAAAATGATTCTAATGCTAACAATCATGTAAAAAAATACAGTAGTCGCCAGGAGGCTCCTGAGCTGTTTGCCTCCATGCATCTTTGTCATCTACATAATCCTTAATTTTATAATGCGCTTTTTTGATTAATACATTCTTAACTAATCTTTTAAACTTTACATATTTATATAGGTAACACTCTACATGCTATCACATATTCAAAAATTATGTGAAATAATATGATTTGTTTCAACTCTCCTCGGTCTCCCCTAGAAATATACCTAATTCTCTGGCCGTTTTTCTTTCTTCTTTCTTCGATAACTTCTTTCAGATGCATCAATTAACATGACAGACAACAAACAGTCAATTGATTTTATTTTGGCATGGAGAGACAAAACATTTTACAGAAATTTTTGTAAATATTTTTTTATGATTCAGCAACATACTTGAAACTTTACGAGCAATTGTCCGCAGTGATGTCTATGTTAGTACCTGGTGAAACATGCAAGGTATATTGCAATACGGTAGGTACACAGCTGTTATAAAGTTCTTATATTTGTGTCTTTACATTTTTAGGGTTCTTAACCCCGAGATTTCTTACGAATTAACGCGTACGACAGGCCGCGCGGTGGAAACAGACCGCGCTTGGACAGTGCGGAGTGGCAGCGGCCGCGGTTGTACGTCAGCGGATACTGGGGGCTCCGGGCCTAAAGACAGTATAACCAAAGGTTAGTAAAATACTGACGGTCTTACCACAAAAAAAATAAACACACCCCCAAACATGTGTTAAACAGCGTCTAACTCCTAAACATACCTTAGAGTTTAAGAGTCTGACCATAAAAAAATTAAACACACATTAAACCTGTGTTAATCACTGTTTAACGCCTAAACTTGCATTAGTCGCGCGATTAAATAGGAGCAATCACAATTCTTGATTTAAGTAGTGTCTAACCGTTGTCTAACACAATGCTGTTGTGACATTTCTAATCATTTTTGACGTTTATCTTTAGACGCTGTCTAGCTAAACAGGCGACTAAAAATGGTTTTTTTGTGGTAACACTATTATTATTAATATTAATAACTACCACTAATCTTGATTTAAATAATCTAACCTTTGTCTAACTCGTTCTTTTGTGACATTTCTAATTATTTTAGACGTTTATCTTTAGACTGCCAAACTAAAAAGTCGTTTAAATATTGTTTTTTTGTGGTAACACGGCTAATGTCTACAGTCTTAGTTCGAGCACACTGCAGACATTTGTTACAAAGTTTTGTGTTGCACTGCAATAGTTACGGGCAGAGGCGTTGAGCTAACCATCAGGCAAACTACCTGGTCGTTTCGTTACCTATTAGAATAAATAAATCTGATCAACCGTCAACGATTATTTTTAGTCAGAAAAAACCAGGGCCTGTTTTTAAGGTTCCCGGGGCATTATTCCGTGCGTACGTACCTACTTTCATACAGTTTGCCTAAGTACGTAAGTTTACAAGTCTTTATCGTCGTTTGGTTGTCGCTTATCGTTTAGTAGGTGTTATCATAGTGATGTTTCGTGGCTGTTATACTGCAGCTAACAAGCTGCAGTATGATATTAGTAGGAAAGTTAACAAATATTTAGCGTGATTGTTTTACAGATTCGAATGACGTTGCCAGAGGTTCTTTAAAATGTCGCATACCCCAGAGGCTCCCTCAAACAAGCAGAACTAGGCCACCTAGCACTTCTATTCCTAGATCCAGAGCATCGAATTTTTCGGATCCTACGGTTAGCAACCGATTTTATGCTTGACACCAGTCCTTTACATTAGAAGTTTTTAAAGTACTTATTTATTAATTTTGACAATAATGAATCGTATGAAATATCTCTCCTATACTAATAAACTAGCTGTGCCCGTGGTTTCGCCCACGTAGCTTAAGTTACTCCTTATAACATTAGCTATCTGCTAGTTAAAGTCCCGGCAAAATCGATCCAGCTGTTTCAGAGATTACCCGCAACAAACAGACAGACAAAGAAACATTAAAAACTATTTTTTTGTTATACTATAAGTAGGTGTAGTATATGATTTCATATGCATTTAGTAAAAAGCTGTTGTTTACATTACAAACAGACACTTCAATTTTATTTATTTGTAGGTATGTATGTATAGAAGATTTATAGATTACAAACAGAAACTTAATTTTTTTTTTGTGTGTTTGATTCCACAGATTTGTATACTTTTCTATCATGTGTAACAGTAACAATATTTTTTTTATATACAGAAACCAAAACACGAAATGGCATCGCCGAATAATCGCTTTGGTCCTAAGAATAATATACGCCCTCGTTCTGAAGATGTACGTACATACAGTAGTCTATCACTTATGAGTCATGGACTCATGACTTTATGCAGATGTAGTTAATCGCAACGAAGAGGCGTCTTGGCTCTTTTGCAAAGTGATGCAGTGAGTACTCACGGGTCACGACTCGCGCTAGGGCAGCGTAGACGCTTATTGCAAACGTACGTTTGCTTGTCAGAATAACAACGCTTTTGCGTCAAGCGCTGCTTTCGTGATACTCGAAATGCGCGCTTGACTTAAAAGCGTTGTCGTACGCTTGCAGAAGCGTCTACGCTGCCCCTTAGTGCCGCGATACTTACCTACCTGTCGCAAAATCGCAAGTCGATCCCATCGATGGAGATGTGCGTTTGTATCACGTCACAGAATAAATAATAGTATCACTTGCCAAGCGAAGGCGTCACTATTACTTACCACGGTTAGTTTTTTAACAACTACGTCGTATAGTAATCGTATTTTATTTCTTCGCACGCGTAAATTATATGCCTGCATAAAGTCGCTGTGTTGAAATTATATCCGATAAAAATCTTTAGTTTCTAATTTCTTGCTTCTCTGTAGCAGGCAAGACCAAAGTCAGCTAACAGGCTAAAAGAGGAAATGTACAGACAAGGGCACACCTTGCCGCGTTCTGCAAGGCCCAATGAAAGATCTCCAACTGTGCTGAAAGTAAGATCATTTGGGTTTGTGTATTTGGGTTTCTTCACATTGTTGATACTGAGAGTAGAAAGCAGTAATAGTATACATAGTTGTAAGTAGTTTTAAGAGTTGCAAATGGTTTACCAATTCATTTTCCTCTAAAAATGTGCATGAAATATTTTTTTCCTGTGCAGAGACCACCTACGTTACCAAGGAAACCACCTACGGACACTTACAAACCCGTGAGACCTGTAATAATGGTGCCTGTGACGCAGGTAAACTGGGGTGCGGGAAGAGATAGGAGGGGAACCGCTGGGA
The DNA here is from genome assembly GCA_907269065.1 of Crocallis elinguaria. Classification (NCBI taxonomy): domain Eukaryota; kingdom Metazoa; phylum Arthropoda; class Insecta; order Lepidoptera; family Geometridae; genus Crocallis; species Crocallis elinguaria. Next base: position 11,066,065 of record OU026080.1, on the reverse strand, counting down.
ACATAAAAAGTTTATTTTTATTTTACAAGGTTTAGGTTGCAATAATATTGTGTATAATAATGTAACTTGCAATGTTTGTATGTATATATGTTTGTTTAGGTCAAAACTTATAAGCTAAATTTGACCCACCTCCCGGTGTTCGATTGAGCCGAAATTTTGCATACATATAACATATGTAAATCGGATCTGACAATGCAATATAATGATGTCACAGAGCTAGTCAGATGATGGAGCGGGAAGGTGGTCATGATAGGAACTCTGTAACGAAATGACGTAACCCCATCGAGTTTGGGGTTGTTCGATTTGTCTTTACAATTATTCTGATCCATAGACGTGATGGCCACAAAATTTCAGTACCAATTACGTATTTTATAAAAGCTTGTCTGGAAAAATGTATTTTTCCCAAAAATCTTATTTATTTTGTACTCATATTTCGTTGTTCGTTATTATACCAGAAAGCGCCCGCGAAGGTCAAGATGTCGCCGTATAGCCTCCCGGATCAGGTGAATAGATTTTAAGTTCCGCTTTTTAGGTCAATATAAATATTTTATTACATAAATAAAAAAATACCCATTCCGGGTGAGATTGATTCAGTGTATTTGTATGTTATCCCGGGTCATGGTTGTCGACAAGTTGTGATAACCTTGTGAGAGAGTTGGAACTGACATACTTACATACATGCCTATAAAGAGTTATTAGAAGCTCATACTAAATTAATGTTTCGTATATGACACCAAGTGGTCATCAACAGTTAAGTAACTGTTTCTGTAACAGTTACCTGTTGTCCTGTTGTGTAGGTACTTAGTCTAATAAATTATCTTAATTGTCTACGAAGACTGCTCTCACCTTGTAATCAAAATACAGGAAACCATTAAAAGAGACGAAGATTTGGAATTGCAAAGTGCAACCTCTGACAACCTAACCGGATGCAATGATCGAGTCGAAGGAGGTAACTCAATGACGGGGGCCCTTTCCATAAATTACCTAAGTAATATTATTTCAAGTATAAAAAAATTGAAGTGGCAGCACTGCGTTTCTGTTCGTACGATTCCAGATCAGAAAATAAATTTATCAAACTGCTCTTACGAGTTACCTATTTAGTGAGACTGGCCACTTTAATTGAACTTGACTCTGGTAAGGTTCGTAAATCACGTGGAGCCAAACTAAAAACGTTTTCATAGAAACGAGTAAAGAAAGTTTACGTCAATTGTTATGGGATGGGCCCCAGTACTATTTTTGTAATTTGCTAAAGTATCGGATCGGGTATTAATATGTCGGTAGGTATCGATGTATTTCTTTCTTGCGTATTCTCAGAATCGTTCACATCCAGGAGTGAAAGACTGATGGTACTCAAAATCACTTGGCAAGACAAATTGATTCAGTTTGAGACAATGAAAAATGATCTCAAGGAACAACAGGTTTGGCTATTACTTACTTATTATTTTTGAAGCTAAGTATTTTTATATTTTACGTTACACAGATGGTGAAAGAATTAATATTCGTATTGTGGCGGGACTCCAACTACACAACCCTCAGTGACAGTTTGGTTTTCACTAATGATAAAACTTACAGAAGAATATACTGGAGCTGTACGCGACGATGCGCGATACACATCAGAAAATGTCTTTGTTGGGTGCGAGCGCGGTCGCACTGCCGCCGGCAGACGATCTGCGGATCATGAACGTTGCCAAAATGACTCCAGAACAGTTGCTGCAACTATGCGCTGGGGACGAACTTGCTAAGATACAAGATAACCATCCATGGGACGGTAGGAATATATACGTAGATGTTGGTTTCATTTCATTTATTTTCTATCCATATAAACTGAAAGTTGCTATCTGACTGCTTAGCTCGACTAAGTTTAAAAAAGGCAGACATGTAATCGAGAGTCCAATTACAATATAAATACGGGCAGATTTTATTAGCATTAGTAATCAATTTACTAGCTAGCTGTTACGTGAATATTTACTACATCTAAATACACTACGACTACCTACTGTATAAACAATGGGACCAACCATAAAGAAAACTTCCTGTAGGAAGAAGTTGTAGATGGTGGCCTTTTCCTTATGGTTGGTCCCATTGTTTATATTATAGTATGTTTATTATATTATATTATAAGCCTAATAGTCCAAATGTTCTAGCGCGTCCTATATTAGCTATAACATGTAACTTGTGTAGTACTACTACATCATTTTTTAATTTTAGTAATTTTGTTTAGTACCTATTAGTAGTGGTTTTGTAATATCGTATGTTTTCCCCCATTTTACATTACGTATATACGCTTATGTTTATATAGGTACCTATTTCGTGGTCTAACTTTTTATTGCAGGTAAGGCACCATTGACAATTGATATGAACAAACTGTACGAAATGCCTACTAAATTAGTCGGCACTTGTGAAGAAACATTGGCGAAGAGGAAAGAAGTCATTGATTGGCTAGGGTCGTTGATAACTCAAGAAAAGGTAAAACATGAATTTTATTCAAATCATTCGTTTTACACATTCTTTATTGAAATCTAGGCATGTTTACTAATAATATTATCAACCTCCATAAGGGTATTACAATGAATAAACTGACGAAAAAAATCGCAGAATTCAATGCAGAAAACGAAATGTTGAAATGCTGTCTCGAAAAGGTGAAAGCCGACTTTCTCAAGGAGTTAGAAGAAATTTTAGGCTTGATGAGGTAGGTGCTTAATGGGATAATAATAAAAATATTTTTGCTATAACTAATTGTTTTCATTAATGCATGACAAGTTTTGATCGTATTCAGGAAAGGTGTAAACGAATCATTGGCTCTTCAGCTTCGCACACAGGAGCTGTCCTACGAGATGTCCGAATTGAATTCGCAAAATACCGACCTAAAGAAACAAATACTCAGCTTGGACCATTGCCGGACACAAAGAAACAGATCGAAAATAGAAGTAATACCTATAATACTTATCTATACATATATTTAGATGAATACAATATTGGTACAAATTGAAAAAAGAAAAACGGACATAAGCGTGTTTTGAACCAACGATATAAAAGTTAACTTGTTCTAAATTATGTTACCTACTAAATGGTGTAAGGCGTCTCCATAAAATGCAATAATGAGGAAGGAAGACATTTATAAAATAAATTTTAATAAATACGTATAATAGAAATCGATCATACGATTTTGTAATATTAATACCTTAAAACTTTTGTTTAAGGAGTTGGAGAAGGAGCTAAAGGAAGAAAAATGTAAAAGGTTGTTTATGAAAGATCGCTTGTCCCGCTCTGATGGGCAAGTGAAGATTAATATAGAACGAGCTTCCCAACTTGAGGCCTCTTTGGAACAAGCTCGGTCTCAAATTTGGGCTTTAGAGCGAACAGTACAGCAATTACATGAACAGGTAAAGACAAAAATGTGTATCAATACCACATAGTATAAGCTATACATACCGACAAAGTCAAGAAGAAAATATCTATTAAAATATAGGCGCTCAGTAATAAATATGACATACAAATAGGTACATAATACCTACATATTATTATGATATACATATCTAGGTAAAGAGACCGATACCAAAATGATACCGCACCGACAAATCAGGGAGCGATCTTAGAGACAGGCAATGATATTGCTGATTTGTTCCCAGAATCAAGTGTTACAAAATGATTTTGACAAGGAGCTCAATAAGTTGACCGAATCCATAACAGAACACACGGTGCATTTGGAAGAAATTGCGGATGCTCGCGAGAAGCTACAATCAGAGTAAACATTGTATTTTATTCTATTACCTAGTAGTATTATCCTTGCAATAGGGTATTAGTAGTATTACCATAGCTATTGTCCATAACTGTCGTATTAGAAATTGCTGTGTTAATTCGTTGCGTACCGATAAGAGCGAATTCTATTGTTTTTATAATAATCTATGAAACGATTTCCGAGCACGTGGGACAAAAACACTTAAGTATAACTACCCACTCAATCTTTTTTCACTTACTAGGAAAGAAGACCTTGAAAAACGTATCTCGGAACTTTCTACGTATTACAATGAGGCGCTACGCAATAATAAGCAAGAAATGAACACAAATATTGCTAAGCTTCTTGAAACTGAGAAAAGATACGAAGAAGAATGTCTAGATAAAAGAAGGCTAGAGGAAAGCCTGAAATCAATTCAGGGACAGTTAGTTAAAGCAGAAGAACTTCATATGAATGCACTGGAACAACTGCGTGAAAAGGAGTCACAACTCGGTGAGAATCGTTTCTTCACCGAATAAAGTCACAAAATAAAATGTTTGAAGATTAACTAAAAATGTGTTCTTCTTCTTACAGTTAAAGAAGAAGAGACTCGCAAAGATTTTGAAAACATAAAACGTCAATTAGAAAAAGCGAATGCAGAAATTAACGAACACAAACACCAATTGGCAAAGCAAAGCAAAGAAAAACATGAAATAGAAGTAAGTTTATCATGTTTTTCAATTTTATGGGTACAATAAATTTAAAACGTGCGACACATACAAGCTTCACGAGAAAATGTCTTGGCTATCCGTATTATTTTATAAATGCGAAAGTCTATGTGTTCGTTAGTTTGCCAGTTTGTTATTCAGTTCAGTACATTCAGTGTGAAAGAACAATGGGAAAAAATGTCCCCATCCTCAGACAGATTTGAAAGATATCTCATTCGAAGCATCAGTATGTAGATTTTTTTTACTATAGCGACATTCTTCTAATAAAAAAAAATACACAAAGTAACTAACGTCCCCCATCATTCCTATTGTCCCCACCGTACATAACGGGGGTTGTAAATGGTAGCTATAGATACTTAGTACTCTTTTTTTTTCTGTTGTGTCACGTTTGACCGTGATCTGCCCTGGTGGTAAGTGACGATGTGGTCGAAGGTGTAGCACGCTTGCCTAGAAGGTACCTGTTCACTCTCGTTTTGAAGACTCCCAGATTATATTTATCGGGAAACGCAGAGGCTGGCAACGAAGTCCACTCCTTAGCAGTGCGTATTATAAAGGATGATGAAGCAAAACGCTTAATGCGTATATATAGGAGGGATATCAACCATAAAAGTGCGGTGCATTGCTGAGCGGCTGGTCGTTCGACGATAGAATGGAGTTGAAGGAATTAAGCTATGTAATTCCAACGCACACTCGCCGAAATGTATTCTGTAAAATACCGACTTTACCGACAAACTGGCAACATTACGGCGATGCTCGAGGTAGTGGTAGTGACATCGGCTGCTGATCTGTAGGTTAATGATTCGAATCCTACAATAAGCTCAATTAAGACAACCATTGTGAGGCAACCATAGCATACAGTTGATGGTAAGCATAACGCCGGCCCATTAGAATCGCAGTGCCACTCAGAATTTTGAAACACAAAGGTCTAAGCGGCACTTCAGTGCGCTCGTTACCCTGAGACATTAGATATTAAGTCTCAAAGCCCAGTAATTTCAATGGCTACTTTGCTCCTCAAACCGGAGCACAGTAATGCTTGCATATTACTGCTTGGAGGCACACTTCATGATTTGAATATAAAAAAATTAACAACGCGCGTTGTGCTACTGCGGTATGTACCTACTTAATTTTATCCCAATTACCCTTCTTTTTTGTGATACACCGTATAATTTTCTTTTCTTTAGCGGAGTTTAGAAAAAGCTGCTGAAACGACAGAAATTCTTAAATATGATTTAGTTGCTAAAAACAATTGTATCGCACAATTAGAAGAGAAACAAACATTACTGGAACAACAATTGCTAGAAAAGTAAGTGCCTAATATTTTTAGTAATAAGCAAATGCCTGGCGTATCAGTTAGTACACGTTTATTTTATCCAGTTTCAACATAAACGATCTTACCACAAAAAAGTTAAACACAATCTAAAGAGGTGTTAAACAGTGTCTAAACCCTAAATATGCGTACGTTTTTGTTTTTTTAACGCTTACACTCATACCCCTGCACTAGGATTCCCTGTGTCGCAGGTGGCATGGACAGTGGACACACACAGTTACACATCACAAACATCCAAGACCCGAGAACAAATTTTATGCTTGCACAAAATCTGCCCCGGCCGGGAATCGAACTCGGGACCCCTCGCTTTGCAGGCAGGGTTGCTACCAACTTAGCTACGGAGCCGTTTAAATATGAACTTATTAAATATGAACAAATCTTGATTTAAGTAGTGTCTACCCTCTTGTGAAATTTCTAATCATTTTAGACGTGACACTTTAGACACTGTCTACCTAAACAGGAGTCTAAAAGATGTTTTGTGGTAACACGGTAAACCGTTATCCATTAAATCATATGTGCCTCAATCCATTATTATCATCAGAATATTTGAAAGCCGATTTCGCAATTACACTGCTCGAAATGCCGCCACAAAACGCCGAGCTGCGGACTGCAGTTTTCATATAATATTTTGTATGAGCTTGCTGCACCTGTGGTCGCTTCACGCAACATAACGCTGTTTCTCACGCTTCGTGTAGCCGACGCCGACCAGCGACAATGAAACTTCGACACAAGCTTCATGTGGCGGCATTTTATTGTTAGATGAACAAGTTTTTGTTATAGTGAAAACAAGATGGAGACATATGTGGAGCAACTATCTTCTCTCAAGATTCATATTAGTCAGCTCCAGGAAGATTTTGGGGAATTTGCCAACTTGGAAGATCTTCACGAAATGGTATTAAGTCATAGAATACCTTTTTAATAGATACTATTGGATAACGAGACGAGCTGTTTGTTTGCCTGATGGTAAGCATAAAGCCGGTCCATAACAATTGCAGTGTCACTCAGAAAGTCTGAACTTTGAAATACAAAGGCCTGTGCGGAACTGCATTGGGTTCGTTCCCCGCGACATTATAGGTATTAAGTCTCATAAGCCCAGTAATTTCACTGACTACTACCTTGCTCATCAAACCGGAACAGAGAACTTAATGCTTGCACATTACTATTTGCAAGCAGTATCTTGGCGGCAGACTACGCAAGCAAAGCGGTGGCAGTAGAGTTATGCCTACCACCTATTAAAAACCTACACTTAAATTACTTTTAACGTTTTTTTATTATTTTGCATGGTAACTAGACAAACTCTGTTTGCCTGGACTGGTGGTAATCTGTAGGTACTAAGTAAGCCCATAAGAATGGCAATGTCACCGTGAACTTTGGAATGCAAATGCCTGCACAGCACTGCATTATAGGCATTATAAGTCTCAAATGCCGAGTAATTTCACTTGCTTTTAATTTAACCCGTTGAATATACTAAACATAGATTAGAACTGGCTCTCAAGTGCAGCTGTCATGCCAGAACACTCCAATAGGTGCTACAACATTTTAAAAGAAATCGCTCTAATTCGATTTTTTTACCGCTATTCTTGTCGAAATCTTTAAGATCAATGAGCAGCGAGCAAAATTACAAGAAACGACTCGTCAGAACAAAGAGCTCGCTGAAGCCTTGCAAAAGAAGGACAAAGAATTGGAAGAATTCAACGAAAACCTGTCAGAGCATGAGCAACTGTTGTTGGAAAGGGAGGGTGTCATCAAGATGTTGTCAGGCAAAGAAGAGGAACAGGCCAACATTATCAAAATTCTAAGAAACAACTTGGAGCTGAGGTCGCGGGCTGATAATGATGTAAGCATCAAACCGCTTTACCTTTATAGAAATTACGTAGGAGGTATGTATACTTAATCGATCATAGTTTCGCTCGAGTAAGGTTTGCAAGAAAATCACTACCTATTACCACTACCAGTTTAACTCAATCAGTCGTAAGTACCTATAACATTTTAGTAAAAAAAACTGGAAGACAGATATGCATGCACACTGCTGCTTAGGTGCAAGCTCGGATATTGATTTTTGGTTTACATAGCCGATTCCGATGTATCGTTGATTTTTTTCGACCGTTGGAATAAATACTCCGAGGTGGTTAAAAAAGCGTTACCAAGGAAAAAGCATTTGAGTACATACTTACATCGTATTAAATATTAATTCATCTTGAAATCATGTTACTTGCTATTTAATATTTAGGAATCAGAATCATAGTCCATCCTTACCCGTTTCTTACCTGTGGCACAACTGCGTGGCACTACCAGTTGTAGTTAGTGCCTTGGGGAACTGCTATTCCCCACTACCAGTTATGCCAAAATGAAATATATTGTCCCAATGACACAACCAAACGATGCCATCATCTTACCATCCGACCATCTCATACCTATACATAGTAAATAATGTTAATAATATACTTAGAAATTAAATTTTACAGCTAACCCAACAAATAGCGGACAAGAATACTGAAATCGATTCCCTCATCGTTAATTTAGAAACGCGTAAACTACAAATATCAAACATGGAGAATATTATATTGACGTTAGAAGATCAAACGAAAAAAGCAAGCCTTCAAAGAAAGAAAGACCAAGAATGCATGATGGTGATGCAAAAGAAAATAGCCGAGTACGAATCATTCCACACGGATGCTGCTCGAAATATTGATACTCCTGAGAACCTTGATAGTTTAATCAAGATACTAGAACACGAATTGGGATCAATGGACAACGAACTGACTTCGAAAGATCACGCATACAACACGGTATGCAAAAAGAAATATCTTGGAGATCGCAAGCGTGATAAACTTGACTATCATGAAGATAACAATACTCAATCGCGCTATCAAGCTGAATCTGTACCATATCCAACTAAAATCGTCATGGGGAACTTTGTAAAGACAACTTACATCCCCGCTAATGAGGACCAATACTTCGGAGATAATTTGGATCGCAAGAAAGCTATAACAAATATTGATACGCAGAAGTGGGTACCTGTGCCGGAACCGCCATACTCACAATCTTCGACGAAGGAAAACCTATTGAAAGTACGACGTCCGGTCGCGGGACAACAAAACACATTCTTTACTAGAAACTTGCAATATTTGAACGCTGATCAACAAAGAGACGAGAAAAAATATAAAATGTTCAAATTGGCCGGTCACAGGTTATAAAATTTTACTGTCAAGTTCTAAATAATTGCAATCCTGTGTGTCGACTCATTAATATAAATCTGTGGTGTTTTGTTTTTGGTGGAATAAAATAATATCATTCTATATTGTTTGCACATTTATATTTTATATATTGGTTGGGCATTTGTTTTCACATCCTAATACAACAGTATATGATAAAGTATTAGGTATACAGTATTTACAGTTTCTTAGTCCACCATAAAGTCCTCGATCTGCAATGAAAAGTAGTACCTAGGTTAAACAAAAATTTACCCTGAGGGTGGAATATGAAATAAAGTACAAGGATTCTATAGGTAATATTAAGAATAATTAATAATGATAAAGCTCATTCGACATATCCAAGATTAACCGATGAATGTTTTGAAATAGTTTGCAAGTTTGAGACGTAACAGAAAACTAAACTTGCTGGGTTCTTCTCAAAGGCGGGAAGAGGGTCAGCTTGCGTGAACATGAGCTGTCGCTCGAGCATGGCGCGGCGGCGCTCAAGCTGCGTGCGGACCATATTCTCGCGTTGCAGTTGCAAGTTTTGCGACACGACGGCGCTCTCCAGCTGCAGCACGCGTGTGCGCTCGACCCGCAGCGCCGTCCACGTGTCCGCTGCGTTGGCGCACACGCAGGACAGCGATCGCGACACCTGCACCAGTTATTATATAGAGGTGATATGGTACTGGCTACAATTGCTTGGTGATATGGTACTGGCTACAATTGCTTGTAGAGTATCCAACTGTTTTTGTAGCTAAGTTAATTAGAAGACGCTTAGAAACAATATCATAAAATGCCGCGCACTTCGTTTGAAGTTTTATTTATTTTTTGTATGGAAATTTGGAATGACATATTTCCAAGGGACGTTCTCACAACTTGTGGACAACCATGGTCCTAATCACCTCCTACCGGGATAACATTTCAATCTAAACTAACCTAACTATAGCTAATAAAGCCCGTTAGTAAAAATCTGTCAAGTTTGACAACTGCCAGAGCAATGCCGGCGTGAAGCACGCTGACTTCTATTGTGAAATAATTCTTTCTATCATAAGTACCTCTGCTCGTGTCACTTCGTCCATATGTGGTGGTTCTGTCCGATCGTCTAACAAAGCGGCGAGGTTCCGCCTGGCGCGAATCATCTTCGCAAAGAGTTCTGCTGCTCTCTCGTGTCTCTCCAGCATGAGGGCACGCGACGCTGCCGCCGACACCAGCGCAGAGCGCTCTCGAGACAGCGTCTCTACTTGCATTTGTAGGTCTAGTAACTATACCAATGATAAACAAACTTGATCGAATAAGAAGAGCCAGGTAACAGTTAATAGCAAAAATTAAACATAATTTAAAGAGTCAATTTAAATATCTTTTAATATAGGCAATCGTTTAGTATAATACCTCAGTTTGTAATTCTTGATTGGGAATTTCCTTGGCATAACAGTCATAATTTCTTAGACGTCTTACTTCTAAACGTAAAGCTGCAAGCTGATTTTCATACTGAGTCATACTCTGCTCCCTAAGAAATAAGATATTTTTGCTTAGGTACTTATCGTGCCAATTACTAAGTACTTATGGGTTATATTTAATTCAATTAAAAAGCAATCCTTACATTGACTTTTCATTATCTCGTTGTTCTTCAATGACATGTTGCAATTTCACAATCCTTTGTTCTCTATCTAATAATTCTATAGCCATTTTATCCTTGAAGCTATCGGGATCTTCTTGCTAAAAATATAATTATCTATTTTAACTATTTTTAAATATTTTTTTACTATAATTTTTAAATGACAACAAGTGTTGAAAATTGTTCAAATGTATGGTATTTTTGGCAATGTTTATTCAAGAGACGATGCTGGCCGTGTACATATAACGAGTACTTTGGTAAACATACGTACAAACGAGTGTAAAGAAGGCAAATGGGAAACAATCGACAGTAGGTAGATCATGTTGTCGTAACGCTCGACAAGTCGTTATCGTGCGCGAAGCAGCTAATTAAACAATTTAAGATGGTTCAGCTTACCGCAATACGAGACAACGAATTCAAAAACCTATCTTTATCAGCTCTGCTTTGTCGGAGCTCTTCCTCTGCCCGAGACATTGCCATTCGCGTCACTTGCAACTCTTTCCATATTTCAGTTTCTCTATCAGAAGGTTCAATCTCTACGAAAAAAATAAATTATACTATTACTTCAGGTCTACGGCTACCAAATTAACGTTTCAGTACTTTACACTGACCTTTAGACGGGACGTACTCCAAGCATCGTCTTCTTTCTGTGTCAACAAGCCGAAAAGCGCGCTCTCTTAAAGCTTGATTTTGCTCCTCTAGGTCCTTTATTCTGTCTTCCAGCTCTACTACCTTTGTATCAGTTAACTTTTTGAGTTTCTCCTGCACGGACATGCGTTAAAATTAATTTAGACAGATTATAACTCTTTAATATTGTAAACCAAATATTAGAAAAGAAATAACAACAAACCGTAAAAAGGCGTAATAACGTAGAGTACAACGAGCAGTCAAATATCAGTTGTCTTGAGTAGTATTTTAATTTTAAAAATTAAATATAGTTAATTTTAAAAATTACTTGAATGCGCTAAGTAAAATAATATCCTGTCCGTTAGCCATTTTGATTGCAAAGAACGGCTCTATGTAAACTACAAAAATTAAAAAGAAAGTCGAACGTTAAAAAGCTCTACTTACTAAAGCTCTACTTAGTTAAGCCGTGTATCCTGCGATCATAGTACACCTTATTTTATTTTAATTAATTACTGATTTGATGTTTTTATGTAATTATGCTTTTTCAAACACAATGTAACAATTGTTTATTGAATAAATTGAATTGAATTGACCACATTTTAGTTCAAAGTTGGCAAACACCATACGTTTTAGGTAACAAAATGGGGACATGGCCTTACTGACTGACAAAAACATGATTGTAATCTGACTGGATAACATCTCCGCGTTCGTCTGCTGGAAGGGGCCCTCCCCTATACTCGTATTATATTATGATGTATATTTCACTCGAACAATATAACGTATAACTATATATAACAGAACAGTATAACTATATTTCTTTTCTCTGAGTTTGATCTGGAATCTGTTTGCCTCGAAATGGGCATATCACCTCGCTTAACAGCACTTTCCGGCAGATGCCGTATCGAATTGTGCAGCTTCTCTTCCAATTTATACTAATGCTCTTTTGAAATATATATTTTTGTTGTGTTAACTTATCTTGAATTATTTAAATAAATAATAATAAATAATTTCGGCGTCGAATTATATTAAAAAAGTTGCAGGAGACCGGAATGTTTTGCTAAATATTTGTAGGTTTTTTTAGATTTTATGATCAGGAGGCATGGCTTTAGGAACCAATAATAAATACTATATAGCACCTGTTGGGCTACCTTCGCCTGGAGCAACTCGACGCGCACTTTCTGTTCATTTTCTCGGCTCTCTGCCCTTTGATCGGCGGATTCACTTTGCTCTCGAAGCTCCTTCACTCTACCCCGGAATAATATTTTTATTAAGTATATTGGATAACGAGACAAGTAGGTCGTTAGCCTGATGGTAAGTATATATAACGACGCGGCCGGGCAATTGGGTTGTTGACTGTATTCAAATAAAAATATAATTTTGCCGCGAAACGGTAGTTTTTGTAACAGAAATCCTATTAAACACAATATTTTTGTTTATTTTTAAGGAATTTAATTTAAATTAAATAATCAAAATGTAATCACATCAATCCGAAGTCACGTGACCTAAAACGCCCGTGACGTCACGGTTTCAATCGGAATGAGTATTTTTTTTTTTGTTTTGAGTTTGGCTCCACGTGATTTGCGCATTTAACTAGTGTCAAGTTATATAAATAATAATATAAATAAATCTCTAGTTTTGGTGCATGAAAGTCGTCAAAGTCACGTTAAAGTTTAGTCTAGGCGCGGTCGAGTCGAAGTGACGCTTCAGTAAATTGGTGGATAGTTTACTGAAGCTTCTATGGAGTCAAATTCAAATTCAATTTGGATACAATACGAAAATACACGTTTTTCGTCTTTGTACTATTTGCCTTTCACTCATGCAAGTTTACGAACACTTAATGGTTAATAATCCACTATTATTACACATTAACACTCTATAAAACAAAGGTTTTAGTAAATAACACAAAATCAACAACAGCACATTTTCGCATTCCCGCCAAAACTCCAATGAGTATATAGCTCGTTGCGCTTAACTGCTTAGTATTTTAGAGTGATTTCTGTGATTATTTATCTGTGCTGTGAATTCCGCGCCTATGTTTCTAAATTTATTTCGACTGTTGAATATTCTCCCATGATGGAAAGTGGCTTCATAAAGGCAAATAATTCCAATTTGCCGAGAATTGATTGTTTTACGGTGGCCAATTTCTTCTCGACAAACGATAATTTCTGCTCTGCTGAATTTAGAAATGTGAAGACCTCCGTGTAAGTACCTACTTATTATACCAAAAATCATTATTTCTATAACCAACAATGAATATATAACAGTAATCGTAGATGCTAAGATCCAAAGTGTATTAATTAACCAAAGCATATATATAAATCAATAAGCTCAAAAAACTTAGAACTCATATTTTAATACATAACAATAATACATACACAGAAAGCATCGAATGAACTTGTCACTAAACGTAGCACAGACTAGGTAGTAGTGGTTATATTCTCTTTGCTTGTCACTTTACAGTGTTATAGAAAATTACTCTGTGGTAATTGAACACGTGACGTCACTGCCGTTTTGGAGCAAAATTTAAAACGGCATTTTAAATACATGATATTAGTTGTTTTAAAAAGTAAATTTAAATATTTTGGGTTATATTAGGCCCATACGCATCGTTTTAAACACTTTTCCAAAATCAGTCAACATCCCAATTGCAGTAACAGGCTATTTTTATTTTAGAAAAAGATTTAGGGTTCCGCGCAAAAAAATAAAAACCATGAAATCCAATATCTCCGCGCGGGTGAAACCGCGGGGCAGCAGTTAGTATTGAATAAATGAACCTTAACTCCAAAGCATCGCGTTGTCGGGATAATGTTTCGACGGCAATTTCTCCATTTTTCGTCATTTCAAGTAGCTTCTTTGACCTTGCGTCGTAGCTCGTCTCCCGATGACGATACTGCAATTAAACATTCTTGTTTTACGTTGGTGTAAGGAAAATAGATTTCTACAGAGGCATGGACAACTATTTTCTAAGACCGGAAATGGTTTCAAGAAATTCAAAAGATAATTAATATGCTGGATTTGGGTTTAGGTCTATCAACAATAACGTATCCAGAATTATTATGAGAGGAATAAAAAATCTAGAAACTTAAAGAAGTGGCCAGTAACGAAAATAATATTTATTGTGACCTAACCTGTCTAATACACAGACAAGTGTTTTGTTATTCACTGTATATTTTAGTACAGACGTTGTACTAGCAAGGTGTTTACATTATAGACATCTTACCTACTAGTACATGACGATTCGACTTCCGTTCCGCTTAATAGGCCGACCGTTTCGCTTTTGCGGTATTCTTCCCACAATGGCATTTTAATATTCATACGTTCTAAAGTTCTGTCATTTACCTAATCTATCTTCGTTCTGATATAGAGCGGTAAAAACATCTACTCTTATCTTACGATTTGCTACCGATGAAGTGAAGAAAAGAAAAATATGGTAGCCGCAACTATAGGATTACACTGTTTCAACATGTCACCACTTTACTATCATAATATGACAACGTTCGACTCTGTTTACATTTTGCTCGAGGTCCTTCTGCTTCTTCTTGGTCGCATCGAGCTCAGTCTTGGCGTCTTTGAGCTGGCGCTCCAGGGTTGAGATCCTGGCGCGCGCTACTCGCAGCATGCCCTCGGCCGATGTCACAACTTCCTTGAGAGCTTCGCGGGCAGCTTTCTCTTTCGCCAACTCTTCGCTGATCAACTAAACACGTAATACTCGTATTTAAACTTTGAAATCGACTCTTGTTGTTCCCTATGAACATAAATTGCATTAATGAAATCTATCGTTTTACATTTCTTGATTCGTTACTGATATTGTAGGTATATTACGCTAATAAAGTGGTTAGAAAGCAAAATTGTTGCGATTTTCAGATAACTGGTTCGATGTACTTAATAGATGATTTGTTTTGATTTGACTAACGATATGGAATGTTGTTATTTGCTTACCAGATAATTGGGTGCAATTTCTTGAGTCACAACAGGAGGGGCCTCCTCATGTGGTTTCTCAAGTAATTCCTCTAATTTATGCTGGACAATCATATTATCCTTGTACATTTTATCAACTTTTTTAATAAGAGTTTCTCGGTCTATCCATGACGTCCTGGATTTAATAGATATAAATGTTTTCATTAAATTTGTAACATTTAAACTTCCTGGTAAAGTACCTAACGGTAGCTAGTACTTATATCGTATATTTATTAGAAACTCACTTTGCTAAGTTCAGAGAGTATTCAATCTTCTTTTTTAGGTTTTCTACTATGCTGCATACATCTGCGTGAAGCCTCTCAGTTTCTAAATCAAGTTCGGTGTTCTTTGTTTTCCATTCTAAGTTCTAAAATTGATCAATAATAATTATATTTTTTTAACAAGCTAAAGCTTTTATTAACTGCCACAGTAGGTAAATACTTCATCTAACTTAGCTACAAAAACAGTTGGATGATTTTCAAGCTATTGTATAGGCCTATAGATAAATAATCGAAAAGTGGTAGCCCTCTCTACCAGCTGGAAGCGTACCCAGCGTGCTGGCGACATTGCCGCGTTAGATCGCAATGCTGATCCGTTGAGCCAGATAAGTATCAACTATCAGCTCCCGGCCCCCATGGATCTAACGGCTAAAAACTGGACCCACTTCCGAGTTTAGCATATTTGCACCGCTTGAGTCGCTCAGCCGACAAAACCACAGTGCCAGCCGCCAAAGTGTCGACGCAAGTAGCATATGGGTGTGGTGCACCACATGCTTTGCTAGGGCCCGCCCCAATTTTCAGGTAATTTAAAGCGTCATGATTTTCCGTCAGGACTTTTACCATCGTCACGCATAAGACCATTCGATTTGAGAATGGCTGCTACATTGGCGATGATAAATGAGCAACCGATGATGTCAAAGGCTGGCGTGACGGGAAATTTGACCAGCATTTGGAACAACACCGAGACACCCTGGGGACCGAGCTCATCTACAGTAATACCATACTGGCAGCAATGAACCATATAGCCCTTAACCTTACACCCAAACGTAAGCCAATAGCAAGGCGAAAGGCCGCTCGCGCCTCGCTCAATCTCGCTCCTTAAAGAATCCAAAAACCTGTTAAAATCGTAGCTTCTCTTGTTTTCAAAGTAAGTAGTTTTATTACCTACGTTTTTCTTATTGAAAAGAATAGTATTAGGCGCACTCACGTTATTATAATTAGAACGATCGGTCCGATGTTTCCCTCTAAGCAAGTTTAAAAGGTCTAATCGTCGGGACATAATTTCAGCGGCTATACCCGAAACTTCATCCGGAATGGGACTTAACTGAGCATGCAACTGTTGCAGTACTTGAGGACCTAATGAAATAAAAACTGCGTCATTTACGTAAAAAAGAAGAAGAACAGAGAATCAACAAAGAAGAGCACTAATCGATGTGTTCGTTAAAAAGTCACCATGCCCAACAAGTGCGAACAGCAATGGCGGTAGTCGTTGTGCCTTCTACAATTGCGCCTAATAATCCTTCTGATAAAGTAAATTATCGTTATACCGAACACGCCGCTTATCTCAGCGTTTAGTCCCATTTCAAGGTCGTCGCGCACTAGCAGGAGTAGATCATGAGCTGGCCAGCCAGTGAGAGAGAGTATTCGAATCTCGCTCGTAGCGTTATCACTCGTCATTCCTATTCGCGCTTCTAGTTCTTTCACTGCGGCAAACTGCTCCAACAGCAAGTTCTGCGAACGAGTAAGTAGTAAGTATAATTGTTAACTCACCCTGTTGAAATAACTAACAGCAAACGTTAATGACGGCTGACGTTGACATTGCTATTATATTAACATCGTATCGCACCATATCATTTGCCAACGAACAGAAAACAATTTATGCTCAGTTTATTGTAAGTACTGAGCATCTAAGTAAAATACAAGAATTTTCTCGTTTGTTGCCAGCTAGTACTTAGCTACGAGTACTAAAATACTTCCTTATAAGCTTCCTATTTTCTTATAAGTATAAAATACCAACTTATACCGAATCAAGTTTGTATTTATAGTACTCAATAACTGAAAGCCACCTTCTACAGAGATTGCTATAAGCTTCTGACAGAGATTGCTATAAGCGAAAAGACTGCCCATTGTTGCACCTGCAGTTTAACATATTGAGGTGTTTTAATATAGAGTGTATTTTATTCTCTTAGCATCGTGGCTTCAGGCATTGAACCAGATTGTAATTAAACTTATACTTATTATACTCACCTGTTGATTCACAACCATCTTGCGCAACTTTGCGAACTCTCGCTTTTTCGTAGCCAATACCCTCATAGTTTTTGTTTTCAAACAGTGAGGCAACACACTGTCTTTCTCTGTAACTGAAGCCACTGCAAGGTATTTGTTTATACTTAAATCTAAAGGTTAATATAAATGACTCTAATAGCGGGTCTCTGTAACGTTTGTCTACCCGAATCACAGACTAAAACTAATGCCTAAACACGAAATCACGAAAAATACCTTACTTGTTTTATAAAACTGAAATTTGGCAGACCTAGTTTACGTAGGTCTAGGGCTAAGATTCAGAGACGATTCTAAGCGTAGACTTTGGCTTCCATGTCAAAACTGTATAGAATTTTGACGTATGGAAGCGTGAGTCCACGCTTAGATTCGTCTCTGGATTTCAGCCTAAGAGACGTCAGCTAAGAACTGATTTTGCCGGGCCGAATTAAGTGAGTCTAAGGGCTATTATAAGATTATATGAAGATGTTAAATGATTACCTTAACCTTATTTTAATGGGGCTATTCTTATAGATGCTTGATTTGACTTACTGCTTTCTTTGGTTAAGCTTTGGTTTTCGCCTTTGGTGTTGGTTTTGTGGCTAAGCACCTCAGATCGAGTTACAGTACCGTGAACCTTGGATAACGTGTTACTTGGAATGGATCTCTCTGATGGTTCCTGAAGCATTTTTTTTTATTTACAAGCTTTTGTTAACATGTGGTGTTGGTCGGTGACTATATTATTTTGTATACTTATGTATAATTTTGTAAAGAGTTTCAATAATCATTTGCATGGAGGTCGGTAATCGCACTATGAAAACTTTGGAATCATCAAGTTTTGATGATTCGTACCAGAACCACGTGAACTGGTTGTCGTGGTGCGATTAATATCGACACGCCCGCTACGTTGTCCTGGGGATTAGATGTGCTAATAGTCAATTTCAGAATCAAAACACGCAACTGTAGTCTGCGTTCTGAAATTGCATCATGTGGAAAAAAAGTTTGCTTAATCCGAGTGATCGAACTATGCGGTTGAACCATGTCGCCAATAGAGTATCAGCAACAGGTTTAAATACACGGTCGTCTTTGCGGAATAGATTTTGTAAACCAATTTTCACTGACTTCCCGCTGACCAAGGGTTGAATACTTGCGCACACGTGTAGTTATGATGACAACACAATATTATGGTAACTCTCAGCTGATCTGATGTAGGAGTCGAAACGTGACTACTGGATGGTATGAACATAGACCCATCGATGCTCAATGTCTGATGACGGAATCGGAAGGTAGTTACTCAAACAATCTCCACTTTATTGATCGTAGACGTTCCAGTCCGAATTTAAGCTCATTAGATTGAATCTCTACGTGATGATCAAGATTCGATGATGAGAATGAAGTGAGGCAGAACTCTTCGGTCTCTCAGCTGTTGTGTTTGAGTATACATAATATAATTTTATAAGCTAAGCGAATAGTTTAAAGCTCCTATAAAGAAGCTTGCTTGACGATTGCTTGAGAATACAAGTTACACAGTTATAAGTATATGTAGTGTACTTATACAGTTATCTTAGCTGCCATAATTATGTTATGTTATTAGGTAGGTAAATTAAAACTTACGATTGAAGAGGATAGACTGCGACATCTTCTTTCTGTTGTCTTACTTCCAAATGCGGTAGCCTAAAATTTTAACTTGTGATATCATAAGCAGTCGTCTCAGACACGCGGCTTGCATGTCGAAATGTCAACACAAAAAACAAAAGTAATGATTTAGGTTCAAGATAAGGCTTTGGCGTGGTGCGAAGAATCAACAGGATTCGAACCTGCGCCTTCTGGCTATCCGGGCCAGACGCTATTTTAAAGTTATTTTTGTTTGCAAACCATACAAATCTAATCTAAATCACATTATATTTTACAAGCTTTTATTTAACTTTCAATGCTTCTTCTTCTTTCTTTATTTCCCGGCTTCTGTGGAATGTTAACCACAATTTCGCCAATGTCAAGTAGGTCTACAAGAAATCATTTTCTGCTGAATTCTGAATTACTTTCAATGTTTGTATGTATGTTAGTTTGTTCAGGTCAAATCTTGCAAGTTAAATTTGACGCGTTCCGATATTCGATTCAGCCTAAATTTTACATACGTATATATAATATGTAAAAACTCGGATGACAATGCAATATAATGATCTCAATACAGAGCCGGTCTGATGACGGCGCGTGAAGGTGACCACATCAGGAACTCTGTAACTAAACGACGTAACTCCATCGAGTTTGGGCTCGTTTGAATTGACTTTACAAGTACTCTGATCCTAAATGATGTCCAGGTTCCTGATTATGGAGCAGGATCGGAGCCACAAGGTTACAGTACCAATTTCGTATCTTAGAACATCTTGTTTATATAATATTTTGCCACAAAAAACTTAATTTTAATCTAGATAGATTTGCATTTGTGATTTGTCACTACCTATCTCACCTGATTTTGTTAACATTCACTTCTACACAAAGGATCGCTCCAATTTCCGACTTAGCGAATAGGTAGGCATTGCTTCCGAATACGATAACGTCATGAAAACTTGACCTGATTACTAAAGTAAGGCATGTTTTATTACTACACATTCTTGGCCTATCGTCCTTTGAGCCTAGGCCTTTGATCTATTGTAAAGATAACCTACGTATAGTTTAAAATCCGCCTTAGAATAAAAAAAAAGTAACCAGAACCTCACCCACATCGTGTTCTATATCCGATCTATTATTTTCAGAATGACATTTGGACTCGAATGTGATGTTTTACGTTGAGAAACGAAGACTGTTTGTCAAATTCTCTGTAAAGCCAGTAGGGTGAATAATCTGGGATTTCGAGAAAATTCCTCGGGATTTCTGTGGCGATTTACAACATTAGTTTTATGTATACATATTTTGGTAAGAGGTAGGTAGGTACCGCATATTCAATTCAACAATAACCTTATTTCCTCGCGACTATCGATTGTAGGTATGAATTTACTGTTCCGACATTACGCACTGAATGAATATAGCATTGTTCCATTATACTAATTTCGTAACAAAGATCATACCACTGCTCTCGGCGGTGCTGGGCTTATTGAATGAGCTCTCTTCTTCAACTCTGGTCGTACAGCACGTTTCTTGACCGCAACATTATCTGTACAACGTTCAATAATATCACTTATCAAATAATTGTCTTAAAGATCATCAAATAAAATATAGTAATACTCATTCATTTTAGACAGTCAAAAAACATCTTTGATCGTGATCTCCTAAATTTAATAACTGCATTGATGAAATGAGAATCTGATAATTTGCGAATAAATGCATTATAATAGTCCTGAACTTTGCTGTGTTGTCTTGTCTGTACAATTTTATCCAAAATAGGCTTGGTAGTGCCGTTTATTGGCAACCTGCTGCGGCTGGTAGTTGCCAATAAACGAATACATAATAAATATAAATACGTTAAATAGATTAACATAGGTCCAACATACAAATATAAGAATAAATCATCTGCTTTATACATTGTAACGGGATATTTACCGTGATTATTATAAGCTGGAGCTGATAAATCATCTGATCAAACCGAGTGCAATGCAAAGCCGCGCAGGCCTATTTGTTTCAAAATTTTGAGTGGTACTGCAATTGTTATGGACCTGCGTTATGCTGACTATCAGGCAAATGACTGGCTCGTCTCGTTATCCAATAATATAAAAAAAATTACATTGTTTAAGAGAAAACATTTTCGCATTGATACAATAATAAGAATTAGGGTTTATTTTAGATTGTTTACTGAACATTTCAAATCTCTCAAATGAAATACAATACGTTGTGCTGTATAAACTTAAAGATATGTACTTGTAACAAGCAAATAGCTCTAGATACCATCCATTTGAAAATCACACACGCACGTCGTGTCAGTCTGAAAAAAAATATTACAACAAAATCCTACTTCCTACTAATATTATAAATGTGAAAATTTGTGAGTGTGTGTAAATGTTTGTCACTACGTAACTGCGTAACAACTAACATAATAAAACGATGTTGATACAATTTGGAATGTAGATAATTTAGATTCTGGAATAACCAGGCGGGTGAAGCCGCGGGCGGAAGCTAGTAAGATATTTAAGTAGGTATATCAACGCCAAAGTATTTTGAAGATATGAGATGTTAAACATGAGATAACCTACATATGAATTCAAGACAAGGTTAAACGTAGGGAACCTTTTCGATACCTACATTATATTCTTCATATAACTAATACTTATAACTTACATGCTGGCGTAGGTACGTGATACTCTACCGACATTTGATCGACATTGATTGTTTTTATGTCGATGCCTGAAGCTCCATGCTCATCACTGATTAACATTAACACACCTATTGTACCTATTACAATCACCTTACCTATTATAAATCCTAAACGGCATCCAGGGACACCTTTGCCCTGTTGCGGGACATCATGTTCTCATAAAGATAATAATGAATCTCTCTACCTACCCGCTGTTGGTATTGCCTTCAGCATACTGATATATATTTATATCGTTTTTTATGGAATTTCAAAAAAATATATAGACTTGGTAATTTTGACAAGCTTGCGGTCAACTTTTGTCGGGGTATTTGACGTGTATTTTGACTATGTGACTGGTGATTGACTGGTGATAGATGAGTATTTACTATTTCACATGATTCGTAAAAAAACGCTGTACATATACTCTTTGGCTGTACCTACGGGTGACGTAGTGGTTATATTCTCTTTGTACGGGTGTTTTATTTTCAGTAATAAGGGTCTCGACGGAGTTTTGGCGGGAATGCGAAAATGTGCTGTTGTTGATTTTGTGTTATTTACTAAAACCTGTGTTTTATCGAGTGTTAATGTGTAATAATGGTGGATTGTTAACCATTAAGTGTTCGTAAACGTGCATGAGTGAAAGGAAAATAGTACAAAGACGAAAAACGTGTATTTTCGTATTCTATCCAAAACTCCATAGAAGCTTCAGTAAAGTATCCACCGCTTTACTGAAGCATTACTTCGACTTGACCGCGCCTAGACTAAACTTTAACGTGACTTTGACGACTTTCATGCACGAAAACTAGATATTTATTATATAATTATTATTATTCATATAACTCGACACTGGCTAAATACGCTAATCGCGTGGAGCCAAAAAGAAAACAAAAAAAAAAAGGGTCTCGACGGTGAACAGACTATAAATCCTGTTGACTAATGATACAACTTCCCCTCATGCGAAAACGAACTATGTAAATGCACTACTCGCCACTGCGAGTACGAGTGCAGACTTATAACTTATCGATATTCAATGTATACTTTACAATTAATATATATACTATTATTAATTATTTTGGAAAAATAATAACCTTTCGTTTGGATTTGCTAACCGACTTCGAAAAAAGAGGAGGAGGTTAAATGTTCGACTGTATGTATTTTTTTAAGTATTTTAACTGATTTCTCCGTCAATTGCGGACCGATTTTGAAAATTATTTTTGTTGTTTGAAAGTGTATCATCTCAAGGTGGTCCCATATACATTTTATGCAAGAACATCTAAAGATGAAAAAATGGTACTTGAATTTTCATATATCGCGATATTTTCATCGAAGTAGGTTCCCGGTTTTTTTAAAGTATTTCTGCCTTTTGTTGTTAGATTTCCAGACATCCCAGAAATCAAGGAAAAGTGGATAGAAGCGACTCAAAAAGAGAATTGGTTCCATACATCGCAAGTCATGGAATCCATTCAGTAGCTTCGACGTGATGCGTGGCCAAAATACAGACAGACAGACAAAAATAAAAATACAGTTTTGGCTTCAGTATAGATAGGAGTGCCATCCAAAAAAATGTGACCTGGAGTTTTATTATAAGTAGTATTATAGATTAATTTATAAAGTAAGTATGTATTGTCTAGGTTTTCCATATAATAATTTATTATTAATCGTATATGTCAGGGAATCAAGAATGCGATGCTAACTACCTATTCAATTTTATCGATATTATTCTGTTCAGTAGTAGTCGTACCACATCACTAAATTACGTCATCCAAATGATCGGCCAATTGCAAGCATAGAATATTACCTCGCCCCCTGCCCGCGCCGGTGAGATATGTTTGTATGAGGAATTGTGTTTATGAGCTATCAACAGGCTAAATAATCTGTGACGGTGAAGGAAAGGAGGCAGGATTTTTTCAGAACTCTTTTTTTTCCACGTTCTTATTTTTGTAAATTCTTATGTTCCCTCGTTCTTAATTTTACATATTTAAATTTCGAATATTGCGATTTGTAGATTTTACTAACTTTTCTTTTTTCAAATACACACAGTGTCTTACACAACCACAAAGACAAAACAAACAAATGACGATCAAGTAAAATGCACACACTTGCTCTAAAACGGTGAAGGAAAACATCGTGAAGAAATCCACATGTTGTAGAACCATAAAATTCGAGGACATGTGACATCCACCAAGCCTCACTGATGAGCTTGCGTTATGGATTATGGCCAAATTATGGCCCATACTCTTTCTCTCTCTCTCTCTCTGAAAGAAGGAGAAGCGTAATAAGGCTAATGATGATTTTCTATATGTCAACAAAGATGCAACGCTGGAGTAAGTAAGTACCTTCAAAATAACATCCGCCAAACTACTTAAATACTACTAATAACACCCGAAACTCTCGAAAAAGAAATCAAAAATTATCTCGAACGAATTAACCGCTGCAAAATGTCCAGAGGCGGCCATTTGACTGACATAATTTTTCATGAATTGAATGAATAATACTTAAAACCGATTAGTAAAAAAATAACTAAGATACATAATATTATATTTTGTGTTTTTTGTAAAGTGAAATTTAGGAAACTCAAATTGGATCACCCGTTATAAATAAATGTAACCAAATGAGTACTCAAGAAACATCAAACCAACAGAACATAATAATTATAATATTATAAGTAGTAATTTTACTCTGACCTTGATGAATATATAATTATGACCTCGGGCCTCGATCAGAGATCAAGGGCACATAAATGTTCAAACCCCTGCACCGGTCCAAATATTTTTTAACTAATCAGACCTCGGAAAAGGCACACAAGAGACATCGCATTCCTTCATAGTTAGATTCCATCTAAATACCACCGTCTAAATCCCGCATTATGTATCAAGCACAAAGTTGATAACTAGAACCTACCGCCAAATTATTTGCGCTATCCGAAGACCTTGCAAACTGCTACCAAGCCCGCAGCAATAATGTTGTTATCGACTTATCTAAAGTAGTAATAACGTGTACAGATATAGATCTATAACTAATTATGATCGCAGACGATATAGGTAAATAATTACACAAAATATACAAAAATATACACAAATATATTTATAACTTAAAGATATAATACGTATGTAGATACATATATTTCGAATGTTAAACTGCTTAGCTATGGACGCAGCATGACTTATTTATCAGTGAAACAATTTTATTTGTTGTATTGAATACTTAGTGTAATATTAAATCATAACTGTAACTAAATCTGCTTTATACCCTTTACAGAGTGCTACAGTAGTAGGTACAAGGTAGGATTTCATATTTTTTTTCTTGAGTAATATCTATACATAATACAACCTAAAGATCAGAACGACAGGTACCTATACCTACTTTAATAAAACGCTGTTTTACAATACACGCAAGTTAATTCTCTAAACCATAATTCCAAGAGATAATCTGTATTATTAAGGTGCAGAACCCGGCGCGCCGCTATCTCGCTCGCGCATCTTAACATTTTTGAAGATAAATAATCACTTAATTTAATTATGAAAAATCGCATTCGGTGAAATTGCTGGCAATGACATTACAAAGGTACGGCAAAAGTATCATTTTGACCCGATCAAGATTTCATACATGAAAATGGGCAAAACATAAAATCCCATTTTTAGGTTTGAAAACTTGAATGGATCCAAATGAAAATTTTGTATAACCTTTGTAATGTTATTGACAGCAATTTCACCGAATGCGATTTTTCATAATTATATTAAGTGATTGTTTATATTAAAAAATGTTGAGATGCGCGAGCGAGATAGCGGCGCGCCGAATTCTGCCCCTTCACGAAACATTATGCAACCATTCCAGAAAGCGATTTTTACATTTTAGCAAAGCGTTTGAAACGTTTCAGGGTGAATATCATTAAAAGGCGGCTTTGAGCCGCGAAAGATCGCGAAACTGAAAGGGCCTTTCGGAAGAGTTATAAAATGACTCTTAAAATATTTGATATTCATGCTCGGAAAATATTCAAAATATAACAAAAACAAACAGAAGAAAAACAGTTACACCCACTGACTCGCTTAATTTAATAAAATTGCAGTCAACTATTATAGATAGCAAGATTATTTTGCTTTTTCAATTTATGAATTGAAATCGGCTTCTACCTGAAAAGTTAGCTGAAAATTTAGTTCAGTAAGTATTATAATATTACGTTTTTCCTATTTCTAGAAGAGTGCTCCACAAAGTAGCTGAGTCTTCATATTATCTGATCAGTGATCTGTTTTCGGGGTTGTCGGTATGATTTTGATGAAAGTGAGGTGTGGAAAATGCTTATAAGGTTTACTTTTCTGTATGTATGGTTGATAGATAAAATACTTCAACACTCAGGTAGAGTTTGTCAAGTAGAGTTCGTCGTAGCATCCAGTAGGTAGGTACCTACTATCTATCAATGTAACTCATAGAAAACAACAAAGGATTAAATTGTTATCTTTGGCCTAATTACGGAATACTTAACGGTTTAATATTATGAAAACAACTTTATTTGCTAAAGGATAGAACATGACTGGAATTTAAACATATATTAGATAGATAGTTTTCGAAGTAAAACGTTTTTTGCACGAAGTCAAATAACATCCTTGTCTTTGAGGATAAGTTATTTTCATGTAGAGTTAATTACCTGCATAGCTAACTCTATCTCTACTACTCGTATTTAGCTCGAAAATGACGTTAGACTTTCTCATGGTATTTTTTTAAACGGACAGAATGCCTACATGTGCCACTAAGTAAATATTACAATTAAATGAACCTTCTGAAGATCTTTCAGGGCGTCTGGTCGAAGCCACACGTGACCAAAATGCTGGCCTATACTTAGGTCAAAGATTAAGCATTGCCATTCAACGTGGCAATGCGCCCAGCATTTTGGGAACGTTGCCTACTGGTAGCGGATTATTAGATTAAGATTGTAAATAAATTAGTGTGTATTTTATTTAGTTATTTTAGTTTATGTTTTTTACTTTTTCTGTTATTATAATAAAAAAACACCTTCTGAAGTAAGTGTTCATGTAATGTACAAAGATGATCCACTCAAAATATGCCGTTGTAAGTTTATAGACGATCCAAATATTTTAGGCCATTAGCAAAATTATCAATATGAAGTTGAACTCAGTTGAATTGATAATGTGATATATTATGCGCCAGATGCGTTGTGCCAAATAAGTAGGGTACTGTGTTTTCTTAAGTTAATAAAAAAAACATTACAAAGTACAACACACGAAAAACATTTGAATTACAAAATAAGTACCTAACTCATGAATATGAAATATTATTTAAAGTACTTAGTTCATTTACGTACTACAGCTTACTTAAAAATGAAACATAAGTAACAGATGTGTGCAGGACATTGTATCGGGACCATGAGTCGTCATAGCCTCCTTATGAATATTTATTTTTACGGTTATTACATTAGGTTAGATACTGATTATAAATAGCTATTATCTACTAAGTCACGGATAAATACTTTCTTAATGCCGTGTCAAATCAGCGAAAAATTGTTATTATTCACTATCCGTCTTAAAACTGCTTACTATAGGTAATGTGAATTTAATTACTCGTTTTTTTTAATTTAATAAATTAAAATAGAGTCGGGCTTACGACAACAAAAATTAGATTTAATAGAACTTGGTCGCATTAATTAATCCTGTTTTTAACACTACGTAAGTCGTAACGTAAACGAATTTTTTAAATACTTAGTGAAAATGGTATAATTATTTTAATAATTTGTCCAACAAAAAATCCATATACGAGACATTCCTAATCGTTAGGATCTTTCACTGAGTACACAAATTTAAGCCATATATATGTATAGTATGGGACTTAAAAATGGGCACGACGACGATTTCGGACTCGTCACCCAGCAACAGGACCCCGATGATATCTGATCAATTGCAGATTGTGGGTATAAAGCGGCTTAGCAGTCTAGCGGCTTAGTAGTTCGCCAGGCCGCTTATCAGACGTTAGAGTGCCGTCGATAAGACGCAGTGCGCGCGCGCAGGCCGTCAGTGCTGCGAACGCCGCCGCCGCACCAGCCGTTCCGGCCGCACCACTCCAACCCTAATGTTGTCTAAAAACTAAAAACAATAATTAGACAACTGATATGTGCCTGAAACAAAACTACCAGCAAGTGTTTACCGAACTGAAGTGCTGTGACGATTGCTCTAACTTGTGCGACTGAAGCGACGGCGACGCAGCGTTTATCTTTAGCGCTCGCCGGTGAGTTGTACCCTAAATAAGTTTACTTTTCTAAATAAAATCATACACGTGCTGGTTGTTCGCTATCGCAGAAATAAAAAAATACAAATTGTTGAGGCTGTTAATCGGTTTCGCCGGGTTATTATAACAAAACAAAAATACGATGGCCGTGGGTAGAGTCGGAGTCGTTCACGCGGTGGGCCCATGATTGTTTCTTTGTTTACCTCCTCGAGCGCGCGCTGCTGCAGAAACACCGGGTTACTTCGAAACATGACAACAATACCGAGTTCTGTGCACTCGGTCGGATCAGTGTATCGCGTTCATTTTCTCTGACCTTTCTAATTTCACTCATCTCATTTACAATAACTAGGTACCTACATGCTAAATTACCGGTTACGAATTGAGTACTTGACACGTTTTTTACTATTTATTTAATGCTTTCTTCTTAGAAAAAATGTGGTAGTCTTCTCGATGATGTTGTCGCACTACAAAAATTTGTTGGATTATCATAAGATGCGATAGGTGAATGATCATTCAGATGATAATGAGCGCTCGTTGTTTCATTGTCCCGCAAAATGGAATGATCGCCTTAATTTTAATCTTATTGTATTAATTCAGTTATGGGATGAGATGCTCGCAGAACGAGATATCAGTACCTATATTTAGGTCAACATCCGAAATTAATCTATATTAAAAAAACTACCATTTACTACAAATTAAGTTTTTTGTGGAAAAATATTTTTTCTCATACAGGCTCTCATAAAATACGTACTTAATTGATACTGTAATATAGTGGCCACGTTACGGATCCCTGGACCTATTTGGAAGACAAATCAAACAAGCCCAAACTTCATGGTGCTACGTCGTTTCGTGACAGAGTTCCAGTGGCCACCTTCGGTCTCCATCTTCAGAACCTGGACATCATCTAGGATCAGAGTACTTGTAAAGACAAATCAAACGAGTCTAAACTCGATGGGGTTACGTTCGCCATCGTTTCAATAGAGCTCCTATAGCCGCCTTCCGGCTTCATTTTTAGACCAGCTCTATGACATTATATTTCATTGTCATCCGATTTATCTCCGTGGCCAAGTTCTGGGCTGCAAACATTTAATTGCCATCGACACGCTAAGAAGAAGAAGAAGATCCGATATAGATATTATTTAAAATTTCGACTCAATCGAACTCCGGGAAGTGGGTCAGATTTAGTTTCCAAGAGTCGACCTAAACAAATAAACATACGTAGGTACTTATGTACATACAAAGTTAAATAAAATCTTTTAAAAAGAACATGCATCAGCTGAGCGAGATTTTGGCCTGATGAGTAAAACTACGTTTTTGTTTTCAGGGTGCATGCGTGTATATGAGTTAATATTTATTCCACCATAACTTTTAAATACCTGAACAGATTTAGGTGTATGGGGTATCGTTAGAATCATCCCGAGTGGCACTGGCTAGGGCAGTCGTATTCTTCAATTTTTTTTAATAATTATATTTAAAGGTATAAATTAAAATTTGCAAAAGGCAATAGGAATCCAATGACGTTCAACAACAACGACGGCAAACAACAGCTGTTTGACAACACATAAAAATATGTTTATCATAAGTGATAGGTAGGTAATTTCATTGAATAGGTGATATTTATTAATAAGTCATACGAATATTATTTTTCAATACGATAGCATCTACGTCGAGTTAATTGCTACAGTTTCATACTTTTATCTTTCTATGTGTAAGCAATAGCATAATATCAAGTGTTGCAAGGTGAAGAACTGTCGTCTTCGAATTAAATTTCTCTGAAGAAAAAGGATAGAATAACACACCCGGAAAAGGGCCTAAATGTCCTCAGTGACATCACATCCAAGGTCTGCCCTTGAATGTGTGACCTTATTCCGGTTATAATGAGATAATTAATATTCGATGGATTCTAAAATGAGACTTATATGATGAGTAACTAATATAAAAATTACTAGCTATTGCCCGCGGCTTCGTGTGATTTCCGTTTTCCTGTTCAGAAACCTTCGTCCTCACCAAAGATTTAACGACTCATCGCAATCGGTTGAATGGTACAGGAATGCATACGGGACGAAATGACCGATGATTATTTTTAAACAACTTACAAAAAAGGAGGAGATTCGGTGTGTGTGTTTTTTTATGTTTACTTCCTCAGATCTCCGTCAGTTAAACCGATTTGGAATTTTTTTATTTGATAGGATACACTTTCAGATTGGTCCCAAAGAAATTTCATCAAAATCGGTTCAGTAGTTCGGCACTGAGTCGGTTCGTCGCTTTTTTAAAGCAATTTTATTATTTACTAGCTTCCGCCCGCAGCTTCGCCCGCGTGGTATGTACCTTTATAAATTGTAGGGTATGCCTATGCGTTATTTATATAAGCTATGTTACTGTAAAGATTCATCAAAATCTGATCAGTAGTTTTTGCGTGAAAGAGTCATCCATCCATACATACATACCTACAATTACATCCATCGATCCATCCATCCTCACAAACTTTTGCGTTTGAAACAAATGAAACGTAGTAAAAACTAATTTAACGATCGTTTAATATCAGGTTTTAACATCAGCTTTTGTTCTGTTTTTCGTTGTAAATAGCTCAAATACCTACATTAATGTTAGACCGTGCCGATTCACGAGAGAATGTGGGTGAAGGACTTAAAAACGCTAATAACCATCTCTCCGGTCCGAAATAGCTTAATGTTGCTGCAACAACATTCAAACACATCGACCTATTTCGGAGCTGCAAAATGTTGTAAATAGTAGGTATATGAAATGATGCTTACATGGAATTAAACAATCTTATAAGATAATTATAATTAACATGCTATTTTTCTCTATATAAATCTACTACTAGAAAGGAATAATTTTGTAGAGGTAAAACTTCAAACCAATAATTTTACGCGAGAAGATAGTTAGTGAGTTTCTGTTATATGATTTCAAACTTGGTACGTTATTAAATATTCCTATATATACAAGTTATACTATTTAAAAAATATTTGGTTTATGAATCTATTCGTCTGTGCCATGCAACTCGCCTTATTTTTAACAATTAGAGCGTGAGTTTTATAAAATGACAAAAACTGCTGCACCGTTATTAGGTAAAGGTTAAATATGTACAGTGCCGAACTTGGCTACTAAATGGGACTGTTGCCACAGAACATATAATAATACTACGTTGCTACCAAAAGTACGTCGGTACCTAACTGAACGAATCGAAATGACGAACGAGCCTCTAATAGCGGTCGTGGACCGTTCAATTGCCGGAGGCAGCCTATTATAAACACTGACCATCCTCGACAAGCCGTATACCAACCTACCTACTGTGACACTAGCTTTACCAACGTACCTATATAGAGTAATTGGAAATACGCGATACATTTCTTGCAAGGGGTTAAAGCATAGCATATTAACAGCTAATTTGTGCATAATATGATACCATGTCCGCAACTTGGTTATTTCTGAGTTATTCAAGATTCAAAAACTTTAATCATAAACCTAAGTTAAGTTTTAAAATAGAGCACTTTAACCCCTTGCAAGGAATGTATCGTATTTCCAATCACCCCGTATAGGCAAAATTAGGTATCTTCAAAAGAATAATGCAAGTTCCTCTTTTATATGTCACTTCTGAATACAAAACGGATTGTGGATTAGTAAATTTGGTCTATCTACTTATAGTCTATTTACAACGATAGATATGTCCTTAAATATTTTCTTAATGTTAGTCACTAGTTAGTCACTAAACTGTGGTATTTACGTACCTCTGCATTAACATCGTTATTTTTATAGTGCTACGAATATCCCTCAGGTGTAAAATTAGCATTTCATTTGCATGCCAATGGGATTTTAATGGGAGGTCAGTGTAAACTTCCTTAATGATGATTCGATAAATACAATTAGTTGATGACTGTGACAGCATTTAGCTGACAAAAACAGTAGAAACGCGTCGCGAGTTCAAACTGTCTAATAGAGCGTATTAGTTATACAACAGTGAGTATCAATTGTGTGCTGATGTTTCAATACCAACGGGTATACTTGGGGTCATACTTGGGTTTTGATTTGTGTCTGTTATGGAGAAAGAGGAGTAGCGTATAAAATGTGTCTAGAGCTCCTAGACGTCGCGCGTCGGTGCCGCGCCCGCGCCGCTCCGCAACTACTTATAGAGATGACCGTTACCAGTTCTACCGTGACAACTTTCGTTGAGCTATAACTGAATCTGTGTCCATAATTATTATCTATAACCGATAACCACAAATAAAAACTCGCGCACCGGCGACTGCTACATAATAAACTGTTTGTCCTAGATAGTAATAAGAATCCAATTCAAAATAAGTTTTTTAAAAATTGTTTCGTTTGTATTTCGGTACTTCAAATATGTTGTTTATCTAGGTTAATGATCGCAATTGTGGGAGCAATGAACTTGAATTTTTATCATTTGAAGATTTTGGAGCTCCGCCAAAAGCCTTACTTCATTATTTTAGTGTTACATCTATAGACACTATGACAAACGGCTTATAAGTAAAAAAATATAATTATTTTTTATGCTATAATAAGTAACTGAAGGTGTAGCGGGATTGAATATAGG
Source organism: Crocallis elinguaria (assembly GCA_907269065.1). NCBI lineage: Eukaryota > Metazoa > Arthropoda > Insecta > Lepidoptera > Geometridae > Crocallis > Crocallis elinguaria. The sequence goes on along the minus strand of OU026080.1, from coordinate 11,033,549 downwards.
GATTAGGTCGAATAAACAATGAATCGCCTGATTTGTGATTTGTCCCATGGCAAATGAATAACGCCCAACCAGACAGTTTCAAAACATGAATCGGAAAATAGAAAATGACCTCTAATACACCTCAAAACAAGTAAAGTTAAGTAAAAGTAGGTTAAAACACAGATACGGTGCTTTATGAATAATTTGAGCATCTGCAGATTACTGACTGAAAATTCTATACCTATAGTAGGAAAGAATGATTGTGTATCTGTTGTGTAATGTATAAGAACACGAGGACTAACCATAATATATGTTATGCAGTTTTCAAGCGGAGTAAGAAATGGCAATGAAAGAGTGGCTGCAGTGGCTGCCGCCGCCGCGTTCGCTGCTAGCGCTGCTTCTGGCCGTGGCCGGGTTCAGCGGGCGCTTGTTCGCATCGCACTTTACACATTCGCCCACCCTGCTGGTCGACACCTGCCACTCGCTCTGCAGGCTAGTGGGGCTCATCACTACGCTCCTAGCGTATAAGGTAATAATAGAGTCAGTTTTTAGACGGTTTAAGTGAACGGTTGAAATGTGTAATGAAAACAGTTTCAAGAAATTCTAAAAATCTTTGAACGTTTTCACTACGACAGGTACGTAGTGAAAACGTTTAGGTCCGTAGTCCACCGTCCAAATTCCAATTTACATTCTTGGTTTTTTTGTTCTTTATTTTACAGGTTTGATATGTACCTATAATCAATCTTCTGGTTTTCCTTATCAAACCAGCCCATTCACATATTGATTTCACATTTTTGTTTTATGCTGGTCTTAGATATAAGGTCCAGGAGGTATAGCACATAGATCTGTGGGTAAGCATATAGGTACCTACGTTTGGTACCTGAACCTCTGGTATGGCTCTATTTGATTTTGAGTCTTCAAATGCTAAAAACACAAAACAATTACCTACGCTTAAATACCACGCGATTCAAGGTAGATCTACTTATGCATGGTTTTGTAATTAATCTGATTCATCATAAGGCGCTTTAAGTAAACCGCTAACAATTGATATACGAAATTCATCCTTCAAATCTGCCATAGAAATTTCTTTTTTATTTTGATAGTGAATTTGTTTACTTACCACAGTATGAAAGAGCAGACGAAGTCGCCGGGCGAGAAGGCAAGCTGCGCAACACATTCGGGTGGGCGCGCATCGAGGTGGTCGGCCGGCTGTCTGTCCACGTGCTGTTCGCATCGTTCGCGCTTGCGCTGGTCGTGAATGCGCTGCAGCTGGGCGTGCACTCGTCGCACGGCCAGCCGCCACGCTACCCGAGAGTCATTGTTGGCAGCGCTGTGATTGGGCTGCTGCTGAACGCCATCAATTACATGCTTCTGGCTGGTACGACATCTGACCATCCTTATTTACTGAGAATTGAGATGTGCGAGCCTTGAATGGTCCAACGCCTTAAAGTGCATGTGCTGTTCACATATCTTTTGACCCTACAAAGGAACCGGTAGCCCGGTAGGTGTGGTTGTGGTTATACAGTATACTCTGTAGCCTTATAATTGTTATCGTTGGTAGGGCACTGATTGGACTGCATACCAATACCATCCCTAATTTTTTGCCCAAAATTTAATTTGTGAAGGATTTCCCTTCACAAACTATACTTTCATGCTCCCTACCTTCCTACTAAGAGACTTCATATGTTTCCAAAATGGTGCTAGGACCTAGGTATTATTCTGAAGAGTTAATTACTACGGTAGTTCTGTCCGTTAGGTTAGACCTATTAATTCTCTGAACAAGGAAAGAACGATATGTTTTATAAACACCATTATGTATTGTCGTTCCACGCACGCGCGAATAACTGTAATCATAACTACAGTGCCCTTAAATACCGTTGATTAACTAACATGAAAGTCGCCGGATAGTGCAAAATGCATAGTACAGTTTCCTAGCAATTTATGCAGTGAGTTGTGGTGCGGTTACGTCTACTGGCAACAGTTGAGTCATTTTGTCAAATCACATGTTGTGTCCATAATGTGCCTACACTTATGGACGCATAACATGTCACCATAACTATGTTCATAACATATGATTTAACGTCAAAGGTTTACAAATCCGCTGTTGTGTATCATAAGCTTATGTTCCGTATATTATCGAAATGTGAATATTAATATGTTTTTGTTATGGTTAACGCAGAACGCTGTTTATCAAATAACCAGTAAAACGAGCCGTAGTCTAATTGTATGGGAAATAGGAATATCGTATAGCAATCGTGGAAATCAAAACATCACGGTCCAACCATAATTAATAAGTCACACACATTATCGTAAATTGTTATATAGGTCAGTTTAATAATGATGTGAATGTGAACCTCATTGTGTTAAAATTATAATGTTTTAGGTACATTGAGTTCCAACTTCCAAGCGTCATCTATGCTCGAAAAATTAAATCACCCACAGTGTTATTTTAATTCACTCGGAATGATATCCGTGTCGGAAGCGACTGTCTTGATCGTTTATAATTCAAAATCGCATCCCGTCAGAGATATTTCCCGATTAGTTTCGACAACTCAGCTGCATAAACACGGATATAATCCTGACAATATTTCTCTGTGGGGACCCGATTCCAAGATATAAACGATCAGAAACAGTGCTTCCTACACGGAATCATTCCGAGCGAATTAAAATCACCCGGTAGATTTCATGAACTATTGTTTTTAGGTCGGGAACTGAGTTACAGCCGTCGCCTCAGCATGACGGAGGGCGGGGGAGTGGTCCTGAAAACCGGTGCAGGAGAGCCTATCCTGGCACACGCACCTACTGACATCGCTAGTAAGTTGTGACGCTTGTTTTAGACTTCGTAAAGTTTTGGGCAGACTAGAAAGAATCTTAGGTATTTCTTAATAATGAAACCTCGAAAGGGACAGAAATTAGTTAAAGAAATAGTGATCAAAGCTTGATCATCTTTTTGAAATTGATCTCTGATATGGGAAAACTGCACTCGGATTAGGTAAGGACAATGTGTGTTGGTATATAGGTAGGTACAGTCATGGTAAGAATACCTAGTCGTCAGTTTTCAAATTCTTTCCTCTATCGTAAGGGCACTTAGTACCTTTTGATGTTACAGCAGTTAGCAGAATACTTTATAGAATACTAATATTTAATGCAGCGATAACAAAGGTTAAAATAGCACTCAACTTTGACCAATGTCTAGGTTACATATATCAACATAAAAACTTCTTAATGGCCTGGCTATTTAGAAAAAAAATCTAATTTGTTTCATTTAACGGTCAAAGTCAGTCCCCATTAATATGATCTTTGGTCGTAAATCTTATTATAACAGAACCGTTGTCACGGTAACGCAATACTGGCATAGACTAGACAAATAGGTTTAAATAAGGAGTCTTAACACAAAACAACTATACTGCGCAAACAAAAATAGACCTTGAGGTGACGAACCTTTTCTTTCTATGACTTTACATACCTAACTCTTAATCATTTTTTTTTCGTATAAATAAATTATTTTTATACCTAACCAGAGTAGGTACATCTACAGTACTGAAGGCGTACCTGTAGGCATATTATCATTGTTATAACGATATGTCACAACACAACTAACAATGCTTAATATCTATGATAGGTTGACGTAGGTACCCGCCAGATATCACACTATAATAATAACTCTACAGTACATATGTAACTCTACAATAGTGGTGAACGAACCATGTTACATTGTATTTCATTTACTTACGCAATTGAAGCGCATTTGTCGGTGCACTTGCTAATAAAATGCAAATTGTACACGTATTAGTAATATAGGATTAATAATTAATTAATATTATATATGTACACCGACAGGTGTAGGTACCTATAATTATTAATGATTTAAGCATAATTCATCACCTATCGGTGTGTTCCGAATGGTTCCGAAGAATGCGACACCCGTAAGAAGATCCCTTTCTAGATTTGCTATCGGCTTCGGCCAAATCATCTCTATTATAAGAGAGTGGTCAAAGGTAATTCAAAAATATTAACTTAAAAATAAAGTTTTGTCTCGTCAAAATCGAGATCATGGCTAATATTTGTTATTTCCAGGCAGTCTGTTTGTGATGGGTGCCGGTTTGACTGCCGAGTGGGAGCCTGTAGCCTCCCGCCTCGCCGACCCTGCCCTTTCCGCGTGCGCCGCCATCGTGCTTGTCATCTTCAATTACCCCTTCAGTAAGTCAGTTCACTTTACCATTCATGGTCAATTAATAAAAATCACTACGCTGGAGAACATAATAATATATTAGTATCGATGAGAAGTTTGCATTTGTTTCGAATATGTTTTTAGAATATCATCATCGAGATACTTCCTAATCAATGATGGCCGTGCAATTTTTTTTAAAGATGTTCAATATCCGTGAACAATGAGCGTAAGCATTGTATGATACTTATGTATTGTGTGTCTGTACACTAGTACCATACGCGATGAGTAACAGACAGCGACCTAGACGATCCGTCAGTTCATTTACACGCTTCTCAAGTGGAACTGTATAACTGCTTCAATCTTTGTCGCTCACCGTTTACTGAAGTGGAAACAACTGGCAAGCGATAAGCCGAATCCGTCCACACAATACAATACAATGCAGTATTACGCAAATATTTAGTTTAACGCTGTTGAACTATGCTTCTAAAATATTTCCGAAAAACAATAATCCTCGACTAACGCAGTGTTTATTAGGGTTCTGTAAATAACGGAACCCTTGTTGGCATCCCTCCGTCTTGCTCCGAATCTAATTGGTACCTACACATTTCTGTGTAGCCCCAAACAAGGACATATAACATAAATGAATATGTTTTTGAACTGGATACCACAGGTGGTACCCACCCAAACGGAACTCGCAGAAGAGTTAGTCCTATCGCCTGCTATCTATTTCCAAGCTATTTCTTTAGAAGTCATCCAGCTCATCCAGGTCATCAAATATTTTGAACCAAACATAGTATGAGAAATAAGAAAATATTCTAACTCTATTATCATCATAATAGCACAATGCCTATCGATCTTCGTAATTATGGTGCATGAGACAAGTAAAAAATCTGCAAAAGCATTCCTTTGATTTCATAACAAGTATTTATCGTTTTGTGTGGTAGTGCGCTCTGCGGGCCTGGTCCTACTGCAGACGGTCCCCGAAGGTCTGGGGACGTGCGACTTGCGCGCCGCCGCCTTGCGCGTGCCCGGCGTGCTGGCCATCCACGAGCTACACGTCTGGCAACTGCACAGGGACCGCGTCGTCGCCACTGCGCACATCTCTTACAGCTCGCATGAAGTAAGGTCACGCCATTTTTTTGATGGTTACGGCATGTGCTCTTCTCTTACAGCTTCATTATCAGCCTCTTACGCTCCAACTGCTGGGATACCGGCCTTCTCTCAGAGAGTATGGGCCATAATCCACCACGCGGGCCCAGTGCGGCTTGGTGGATGTAACATGTCGTCGAATTTTGTGGTTTCCTCGCGATGTTTTTCTTCACCGTTTTAGAGCGAGTGTGAATAATCCTACCTCATACTAATATTATAAATGCGAAAGTGTTTGTCTGTATGTTGGTTTGTCCTTCTTTCACGCAGCAACGGAACAACGGATCGATGTCATTTTTGGCATAGTTATAGTTTATGGACTGGAGAGTAACATAGGCTACTTTTTATCCCGGAATAATTGACGGTTCCTATGGGAACGCGGGTGAAAACCGTGGTCAGAAGTTAGTTCGCACATAACTTGATGTAAGTCATTGGTGCGGGCCGAGTCGAGATTCGAACTAAGGTACGTAGGATTGAAAGTCGCACAAGCACGCAGGGAAGGGTTCGTTCATTCGGTCCATTCGGATGTGTTTATTTTCCTACGACCGATCCCAATACCTAATCAGATGAAAACTTGAATAGATTGGCAATGTTACGTTTGATTTGAATGAGTATAATAGCCATGTTTATCCTTAGTCGATCAGTTAGTATTCTTCTCCAATCGAACAATGGGGTGATTGCATTCTAAATCGAATTTGTTTATGCTTTAAATTCTAATATATTTATAGTTATACCAGGGTCTGGGGTTAAAATACTTTTCAAATGATTAGCCTCGAATTTACAGCCTGCAAGTGCTGTTTTATAAAGATGCATCTCTAATAATTATTTTAAAGTTTATACTATAGAAACAGTAACAACCAAGTATCTATATACTATAAAGATATGTAGTACTAGATAGGTAGTACCTAACCGGCACGTGTAAAATACATAATATATTTATCTATGATAATTTACTTACATGCTATAGTGCTAATATAAGTCGCTATCATTTAAATAGCACCATTTGTGTATTAGTGAACTAGGTTTTCTATAATGGAAGCGGTTTCATTTATATTGTGGTACAATACAAGTTCTTTTTATACTTATCCATTATTTAAATAGTGCCTTTTTCGTCTAGCTTGCGAGTTGGGTACCTATTATGACCAAAAATAACCAGAACAGCGCAATAGTATTTGTTATAACAAGCAGCTTTGCTAAATAACCCGTTTAGCCCCACGTTTTTAGGCCTAACACAGCGACACTAAAGATATACATTATACAATTATTATCTATAATATATATAAATTACGCGTCACGTTGTTTATCCGCGATGGACTCCTAAACTACTTAACCGATTTTAATTAAATTTGCACACCGTGTGCAGTTTGATCTAATTTAAAAGATAGGATAGCTTACATGTCAATTTATAGCCGCAATATTATTTTATTGCAAATTCTATTAGGGTTCCGCGCAAAAATATTAAAACCATGAAATCCAAAATCTCCACGCGGGTGAAACCGCGGGGCAGCAGCTAGTAAGATATATAATATTATCCATTTTTTACAGGATTATTTGAAAAGTTCGGAAATGGTGTGTGATGTTTTCAAACGGCATGGCATCGGACTGGTCACCCTGCAACCTGAGTTTACACTAGCCGCACTAATGGGTAAGAGTTCATAGAATTATTATTGTGTCTATTTTAATTAATTACCTACCTATTAACCGAAAACTACAACAATGTTACAGCTAAATACACTTACGACTTGTCTAGTAACATATGTACAGAGATAGAAAGGAATGAATAGGCAGGAACTTATAGTGAAAAGAGGCAAATACAGAACGCTTTCTTAGGCTCTGAATAACGACCGCACTCTTCGCAAAAACCAATCATACAATCAACGAGGATTTTATTTTCGAAACTAGCTGCTGCCCTCGGTTTACGCCGCGGCGTGGAGATATTTCTCCACGCTGGTTCCAATATCTAAACCGCGGAACCAATAGGATTTCATGAGTTTTATTTTTTTGCGTGGAACCCTAATTATTTTTCTAAAATTAAAGTAGTCTAAGTTACTCCTTGTAACATCAGCTATCTGGCAGTGAAAGTCCCGTCAAAATCGGTGCAGCCGTTTCGGAGATTACCCGGAACAAACAGACAGACAGACAGACAAAAAATTTAAAAATGGTTGTTTTGTTATGTTATTTTGATATTACAAACAGACACATCAATTTTATTTATTTGTATAGATAAACTTAACTAAACACCTTTATTTAAAGTGTATATGTATTCATAGGTACAGAAGATGAGAAAAAGGCACTGATAGACTTCGCTAACGTAGCATGTTCCTGTCCCTGCGCCAAGGAATGCACGGCCCCGCGGTGCTGCGCAACGCCACCTAAACCTTCCATTACACGCATTTAAGGACAGTGCATCTTCAAGATTTTGAGACAAGCTACGCGATAAAAAGTGGTTGTATCAATGATATAAGAAAAGTAGCTGTATAAGGTATTGACTGTTGCCCGCTAAAAGGTAATGACAGCATGTTCCATGTGATCCAACTTATCAAAATACTTATACCTACGGACAAAAAGATAGCGAAGCTGAACATGGCTAAAATATTTTTCAGGTTATGAGCCCTATAAAGTACCTATGTTGCATGATGCATTAATACTGATATGATAGGGATCCCAATGCAGAGAGAGCTTAGGTAATTCTTGCTCAAATTTTGTTGTGAAGGAATTTTAACTGTAAATAGAAAGTTAGAGGTAAAAAGTAATATGATTTAGATAAACCAAAGCAATCATCGAATTTGAATACAAAGCGGTAAGCGTGAAAATACTACATTATAAACCATTAAGTTTACACAATAGAATAGATAGCCAAACGGTAAGGTTATATTGCAACCAAAGAGGTTCCACTCGAGTCGCGACAAAGCGGCGAAATTTCTACTGTCTAGTAAATGCCGGAGCGTACAAGAGTGAAAGTATAGTGGATAAAAACGTGGTTGGATTGGTCCGACGATGTCACTCCTCTGCGGCGCGCGTTGTCGGCAAATGACACCAGAATAAGCATTTCAACGAGATAATGATGTCTATTCACTATTGTTGAACACGGAAACGGCAAGCCTGTGTTCATTTCGGCATGGTAAAGTTAAAGGTGGAATATTACGAAACAACTATCTTTTGTCAAAAACTTAAGTTCATGCAGTAGATATTGTAGTTAAAACTGTCAAGTTTTACATAAGTATTTATTTTGCACATTTTTAAAATGTCGTATTTCAAATGTACTAATTAAACTGTTTCAGAAGCTCAATACTTATTGCTCACATAGTGAAATCCCATCTTGCCATATTAATAAATAACATTTTGACGATGTTTTCTATAACAAATAATTAGGTTCCTAAATAGCTTAGTTTCTAATTATTCAATATGAAGAGGTATCAAGCGTATATAATAATTTACTTTAAGATATGTAAGTAGCTTATGAACTGAATAAAATCAAAGTCACGGTCGAATAACAGTAGCGCAGTTAGCAGTTTAGCACCAAAGGTCTGTGTCAAATAGTGTTGTTACGAGTATGTTTTGATGTGCATTAGTGTGACCAACACTGTATCAAAGTGTGTCAAGCTATGTTTATCTTCCGGTATATTAGTCTGTTAAAGGCTACTGTACTTATGGTAGATTACATAACTCGCTTTAGGTTGACTAATGACGTAACTGAACTGTGTAAAAATTATAAATTGATAATTTTAGTCTTCAACTCTCAATTTGCTAACAAGGGGGTTTTCTCTAACTTTCGATACTATAGATGGCTTCAATTAAATCTGTTCGAATCCATACATAAATTGTTGTGTAGAGAACACAAGGAGAATAATTATGATATGTGCGAAAGTTAAGAGTATAATATAGCTCCTCCTTAGTCCTAAGCGGTAGGTACCTAGCGGGCTTCTATCAAGCTTTCAAAGCTTTGTAGGTTACCTACTGTTTAGTGCAAATCTTAGCTTTGTACTAAACAGTAAGTACTTATGTACCAACCGCATACTTAGATTTAGCACAGCCTAATAAAAGACACGTAAAATATTTTTTTGTGCTACCAACATCAGAAAAGTTATTTTTTGAAACCTTTTCTAACGAGACGTACAAAGCGCCTGTGATGTTCCTTGACAGTATTAAAGTAAGAAATTTTATAATTAATACGAAAAATTGTTATGATTCAAAGGTTTTCAACTATGGTGTAATACTTGTTAGTTGAAAGAAGCTTAACAATTTTCCATAAGTAATTGTTGTTATTATTAATATTCATAGGTTTAATTAATTAATTAGAATTAATTACAAAATAAGTGAGCTTTGTGTACAGAGTTGTTGATTATTGTTTGAGAAAACAAATAAACATAATATTGTGTTTTACTAATAAAAGGTGTTTCATATTGAATTAGCTGGTTAAAAATGTTTGTTCAATAGGTACCTGTCCTCTATTCTAAGAGTTTACGTATGTAGGTATATTATTCTAAAATAATAAAATGTCATAGGTACGTAATTATCGTGCCTGCAGCGCAAGTACAGATCTTTTCGATCGATAAAAATCGATAAAGAGGGTTTTATCGCTTTTTTATATAATTTATCGAGCTTCGATACAATCGACATAAGTTATCGAATAGCTAGATCGAATCCAAAGAGAATATAGAGCTACTACAATACTTTACGATCAGATATCGGTACTCGCACCATTCGATAAATTTATCAGTTTTTTCGATTAGACAAATTTATCGAACCGACTTCCGTACTTGCGCCGCTCGCGGGATGTTGTGGAGCCATATATGTTGAGCCTTTATTTTCTGTAAACGTGGATAAAATAATTAAGAATACATTTATAACGTTGTTACCAAGGGGTTCTTTATTTATTGTCTAAGTTAAACCTACTAACAATAAATTTATTTGTAGATAGATATAATTCTTATATAAAAGATCTTAAAAAACATGACTTTTTTAGTACCTACTTATAACTTTTTGAAATAGAAGTTACCTATATAAAGGAAACACTATTGTTTATATATCACAATAATAACAATTATTATAACAATATTACTACTCATTTTTCTGTAACCAAGCAAATAGGCGCTTTTGTAATATAATTTAATCGTGGCACGTCACAGCACGGCATAAAGAATTATTATTATGTTTTTATCACGATTACGATAGGAAAGCGAAATGTATGGAACTGTATGAAGATGGAACTGTATGAATTTTGGTCGAAACGTATCCACATTTTGCTTTTTATTTAGGTATATCGTCACGATAAATGGTTGACTGTAAATTATAAAAGTATCTACCCAATGAATGACTAAATACACAAATCAATTTTCTAAAGCTAATTAATAATTATTATTATTATCGTAGAGTATTTTTGGTTAAAATCTATTAAATTTTATAAGACAGTATTAATTTAAGTTTTCACACCTAGGATTCAAATATATTACTTAAAGATAAGTGTCGTATTCAGCTTAGCATACGTTTTTATAAACGAAATAACTTAATATAAAAGCGCGTTAGGTAAACAAAGAAACTGAAGAATAGTTAAGGGTTAAACTTCTTACTAAAATCAAAAGCATAAAAGACCTTTGGCCCTTCACAGATTCGACTGCTACAAAGAAACATGGTCCATGTCAAACTCTTATACAGCTTGAGTTTGGAATGGTATATTATCCCAAAGGGGGTCAATCTACTCCTGTTAATCTTATCTTTAATATATCAACAAAAATTTTTACGAGTTTTTGAAATTCGGAATTCTTCATTAAAGAAAAGGCATTTAAAGTTTACGTCAATATTCTACTACAGAACTTATGGGCAGCCCCAGATCAGCTGATTCACTTGACTATATTGACCTTTCTTTTGATGATGTTGATTAGAAGAAACTTGTAAACAATTCCAGGAAATTCGCGCACTTTACTTTCGAAGTGAATAATTTTTTTGTATGGAAATTTTGAATGACGTATTTCCAAGGGAGGTTCTCAGTTCTCACAACTTGTCGACAACCATGGTTAAAAATCATCTGCTTCCGGGATAACATACCAATTCAAACTCATCCTGTATAACAGGTGAAATGGTCGCTTCTCAATATACATAGATTACACACTCAGCCGGGCTATTCCGTATCTCGGTTGACAACCCAAAGTGATGATCACTTGGCAAAGTGTACAACGATGAACTGTCAAACGGCTAGTTTCGTATTGGCTAACCTCAGTTATCAACTTGGATGACGTCATGAGCACCGAGTTTCGCGGTTAGTCACTTGTTACTCACCATAACTCATTTTGACAGATGTTTCTGTATCGATAGTTTAAAATTGCGATTATGTAAGCATAGTGGACATCAAATTTGTTAATCACCGAGGTTTGTGAAAGACACTACCCAAAAGCAGTGTTTTATAAATTCGAGTGATTAACACCGTCGATCGACAACAACGATTTTGTTGTGATTGTTATGCTGGAGTGTTTATTGCTATATATTTTATGATTAGATGGTAGGGCTACGTCTTCTACGAGTGTCCGTCTAGGTTGGCTCCACTACTTTGCTCGTGAAATCTGCCACCAAGCAGTAATTTGCAAGCATTACTATGTTCCCGTTTGATGAACAAAGTAGCCAGTGAATATACTGGGCTTATGCTGACAATTAATACCTAATGTCTCAGGGTAACGAGCGCACTGCAGTGCTGCGCTGGTCTGTGTTTCAAAGTCCTGAGTGGCACTGCAATTTTTAAGGGCAGGCGTTATGCTTACCATCGGGCAACGAACCCGCTCGTTTCGTTATCCAATAGTATAAAGAATAATTTTAGATAATACTAGCTATACCCCGCGGCTTCACCCACGTAGCCTAAGTTACTCCTTGTAAGGGGCACCGTAGACGGTCAAGCAAACGTACGTTTGTTTGAGCATCTAAGGTGCCCCTGACATCAGCTATCTGCCAGTAAAAGTCTCATCAAAATCGGTCCTGCCGTTTCCGAGATTAACCGGAACAAACAGACAAAAATTTTAAATATGGTTGATTTGTCGTGGGTACCGTATATAATTTCATATGCATTTAGTAAAAAGCTGTTATTTTGATATTACATACAGACACTTGAATTTTATTTATTTCTATAGATTTTAAATTTGCCTCCTTTATTAATTTGGTATCATAACCTACTTTATTTACTCTCACCAAATTTCTAATATTTTACTAACAATATTTGCACACCTGCCTGCAGGTTGAATACATAGATCAAAAATATGCGCTAACATGATGGTATACTAGCAAATAAACGACTTGATTTGATTTGACTTGATTAACTTTTAACAGTAGGTAATTAATAGAATGGTGCTCGAATGAAGATTACGTAATGAATTACTATGAATTTTACCCAAAGAGTTTACATATATTTTACCATACATACTTATAGTATAGTCTGTGATTTTATTTTACCGCCACTTTATCTTAAGTATACCGTCTAAAATGAAATGTCCTCAAAATGTTACACGCATAACCCTCAAAAAGCATTAAACAACTTAGTCGTATAATAGTCGATAAAAAATAGTGTTGCGCTAGTGACGTCCTGAAAGACACCGTTAGTCACTATAACCAGTTAACCACTCAATGTGATACGCAATACCAAAGTTATGATAAATCAGTTGACATCAAATGTCGGTGTACAACCAGACTCGGTTGATCACTAGAAATGTAAAAGTTAGCGAATAGGGGGGCAGTACACACAAGAGAAAAAGTATCCGTGCGTACTTCATTCACTGGGTGGTGTACCTTTTCTCTTTACTTACTCCAAAAGTTGCCTACATGACTAGAGTGGTAGTAATTTATTTCTAAAAAATTATCCTTATTTTTAAAAGCACTATGTTCGGAATTCACCGAACTTCAACTATGAACTAGGTTTATCTCATGAACCTAGCTTCAACTTCGATTATTTTAAACGAGCATTTTCACATCTGCTGTCAAAAGTAGCTCTGAATTGGAAATGGGGAGGCACAGTCAAAGCTAATATTAGATGGCGCCACCATCGCTGTTGCTTGTCATTGATGTTTACTTTGAGGGTTAATGAATTAAACTTTAACTAGTAAACATGCTCGCGTCTTAAAAATCTTTAGATTTGAAATGGTCACTATATAACCTATAGAAGAATAATTGGTTTCCAATCATTTTTGATGAGCAATGCTGATCGATGAGCAATGATTGATCCACAATTTCCGTTTTTTTTCGTCAGAAAGAATATGTGTGTACCTGATTGAATTACACTGAATTGCACTTTACACAGGCATACTTTATTGCAAAGACGATTTTTTTTTACTTACTAAAATTTTATATTGAAGTTTCATAGTGAAACAACACCAGCGATAATGCGCCATCTAGCGGGATAAGTAAGCAGTGTGACTGCCCATTGAACTGACGGTCACGTGAACGTTTCATTAGACATTGGTGAACCGACCTTATAGAATGTTGTTCTCGTTTTCAATCGTCAGCGATCCAAGTATCGCTGTCGAGTTGTTCGTAAGAGCCGTCAGGCGCGGCGGTGGTGGTGGCGGTGCCGGTGAGTATGTGGCGGCAGTGCGCCGGCTTGCACGTGCGGCTACTCATCAGCCGGCGGCACGGCTGGCCCGACCCGGCCTCAGGTCGCTGGACAGTAATTAGTAGCTGTCATTTCTTTTATTAGTGTTTCTACTTGCACACCATAGGCAAAAAAAAAACAAGACTAATAGTCTATGCTCTATGCCATAACGGTCTTACCACAAAAACATTAAACGCTCCCTAAACCTGTGTTAAACAGCATTTAACTGCTAAACATGCCTTAGTTGCGTGTTTAAATATGAGCAACCACAAGTAGTGTCTAACCGTAGTCTCAGCCTTAGATTCAGAAACGAGTCTAAGCTTAGATTTTTGCTTCCGTGTGTCAAACTGTATAGAATTTTGACATACGAAAGCTTGATTTCACGCTTAGATTCGTCTCTGAATCTTAGCCTAAGTCCATTCTGTTGTGACATTTCTAGTAATTTTAGACGTTTATCTTTAGACAGTGTCTATCTAAACAGGCGTCTAAAAGTGTTTTTGTAGTAACACGGTAAGCGTTTTTAATGGAGGTGTAAGTATTACTCTTACATGTAAGATGTAACGGGGCTGACATAGTCGCAAAGTGACTCAAAGTCCGAAAAATAATAAGACTAAAAAGTGTTTTAAGGTTTTTAAGGGATGGTCCGTGCTTACTTTAGTTATTAGGCTAAAGGAAAACCTATGTTACAGTTTGGTATTTTCTCTCAGAGAACCCCCCACCTTGTAAGTATTCAGTAAATTTCAGCTAGTACAAAGTTAGGTATTGATATCATTTGCAAACTAACATATTTTTGCGATTATTTATTGGTTGAGTAATTTGGTTAATTAATCAAAAACCGACTATAATAATTATTTATGTTATGTTTCAGATCGGTAATTACGCGGCACTGGATATGTTACTAAACTTACCACCGCCATGCGATAGTTCAGTTTGACTGCATATTCACAGTCGCCGAAGCAGTCGCTCCATCCCAACCAAGGGCCGGTCCGACAGTCCTCACCTGAAAGAAACAAATCTATAAGTAACCTTAGTAAAAAACATCGTTATGCAGTAGCTTAGTGCCTGTGCTTAGTTTTAGTACTCACCCAGCAAGATATCATCTCTCAATTGTAAATATACCTATGTATGCGCTCAGCACACATAGTAACTTGACTTTAGGCAACTATAAACTGTACATGTTTTCATTAACGGTTGCCAATTGCCGCAACAAAGAACCCAGTTTATGGTTGCCGCGATTTTGAATAAACAAATTCAAATTCAAATTAAAAATGCTTTATTCAAATAGGTCCCAAAGGAGCACTTATTAAAGTTAAAATAAATGACTCTAACAGCGGGCCTCTGCAAACTTTCAAAATACATGATTATCAGTCAGCTCAACGATACGTAGAACAAGAATGACACTGCGCTGCGGGCGATGGCGAGGGGGTGAAATTCAGTTACGTCTTGCGGACTGCAGTTGCCAGTTGCGGCAACCAGCAACTTGAAACAACTGGTACAAGTCGGTTGTTAATTGTGGCAATTTGGAATTGATTTTGTCATCGATTGCAGCAACCGAAAACTGTTGTGATCACCGAAATTCGCAACTAGAGTATTTGAAATTATATGAAAATCGTAAAAACGTGAAGTTGCGAATTGCCGGTTGCCGCAACTGGGAGTTCTTCGTTCCCACGTGTCTGTTACCGACTCTAACAACTTGAAGATCAATAAGCCCATGTCAGTATGTTCTATCAGGCGTAGGTACTTACGAACCTATCTTCATTTTCGGTTCAGCGTGTAACCAGCTTTGACTACATCAGCTTTTCATCAGGTGCGATAGTGGTCAAAGGCTAACCTATCAAAACTAAAAATAAATTCTGATGAATTTCGGCTGTTTTGCGATCGCTTCTTTGCAGTAGGTACTTTACGTCATGCGCTATCAAAATGTACCTTCTTCCGGCGTGGGGGCGTCGTTAACCATGACTTCGTTGACTTGATTGGAGGGCGTGGGCTTCCACTTTTTGGTGGTGACTGTTTCGTTACTTGCTACAACATATAAGATAAAACTCCTTAATTTTACTAAGGGAAGCTGTTTATCTTAGAAATAATATTTTGGGTTTAACCCCCAAATTAGTACATACTACTGAAAAGATTTATAAAATTATTTGATTTATTGGGCACCTATGGTTCTCTCAATGCTATAGACATCAACAAGTTTTAATTAATTAATTTCATTTTTCAGTAACGAGACGAGCGGGTCGTTTTTCTGCTTGTAAGCATAAGTCTGGCCCATAACAATTGCAGTGCCACTCAGAACTTTAAAAAAAATAGGTCTGCGAGGCACTCCATTGCGCTCGTTACCCTTAGATATTAATTATCATAAGCCCAGTAATATCACTGACTAATTCGTTAATCAAACCGGAACACTAAAGATTTTTTTCGCTTGGTCTGAACTGACTAGACGGTGCGATCGCTCACCGGGTTGAACCGTGGTAACGACTTGTTCAGTTGTCGTGCCGTTCCGGTACAAACAGTTCCGTTTGCACAGCTCCAGGTTACGGAAGTTGTTGGCGTTGCCGCCACATCCACTGAACCCGAACGGCTCGCACACACCGCGAGGGTGTTCGAAGAACCAACGCTCCTGGTACCCGCGGCAGTGGCCCACCGACATCGGCAACTTGCACACCTCTGAAACAAGAATAACATAAATAAATCTATACAAATAAATAAAATTGAAGAATCTGTTTGTAATATCAAAATAACAGCTTTTTAATAAATGCATATGAAAGTATATACGGTACCTATAATAAGCAACTATTTTTAAAATTTTTGTCTGTCTGTCTGTTCCGGTTTCTTCCGAAACGGCTGGACCGATTTTGACGGGACTTTCACTGGCAGATAGGTGATGTTATAAGGAGTAACATAGGCAACTTTTATTTTAGTAAAAGAATTAGGGTTCCGCGCAAAAAATAAAAACGATGAAATCCAATATCTCCGCGCGGGTGAAACCGCGGGCAGCAGTTAGTAAATAAATAAAATTTTAATCATTTACCTGTAAATCACATGAAAAACTATAATTATTTTGAGACCGACGTCACTTACCAGGCCCCACGTTGGGCGCCAAAAAGCAAAGATGTCGGTTATATTATGGACTAGTACAAGCTTTTGATAATTGTGAAGAAAATTCAAGTATTATATTGATATACAATTTATAAATTCAAATTCATTTATTCATTGCGAATATGGGTACAATAATTGCTAAAGGTGGTATAAGAAAAATACACAGAAAGCCATATTCGACCTTTCGGAATGTAATATACAATAGAAAAATAATGTTAGTCATAAATTAGGATTATATACAGTAATCAATATAATAAATTTTAATTGTATTAGATATTGGACATGGATTTTGAAATGAATCTTGAATGGATCAAAAAATATATAAGATTTATATTGTATATTTTTTTCTAGTTAGAAGTTACCTTCGGGCACTAAAGTGTCCTCGCAGCTGCCCTCGTCACCGTCGCACAGTGCCTCTTGCATCGTGAGCGTGAACTGGCACTTATCCATGAGCTCCAACGATAGTCTCTCTATCTCCGGCGAGGCGGTTATGTTTTCTGTGGGCGGCTCCTGCGGATTTAACAGGATTTTTGTGATGAAGTACAGCAAAAGGTTACGACAATTAGCTCAGTACTAGTCAGAACATAATGTTATAAGAACCAATTTAAAAGTTTTACATTAAATTTGACATACAATTTGAAATTAAATACTCACAATATTCTGCAGCTCCGCGAAGCGCCTGTTAACCTCCGCGAAGAGGTACCGTGAGATGTAGTGCTGCAGCCGTGTGTCCCTTGCGAGGTAGGCGCGCGCGCGCAGGCGCCGGCCGCGCCCGCACGCCGCCGCGCACGGCGACCACGCGCCCCACGCCGACACGCGGCACGACGGGTCCGCCGGCGTGTCCTGCCACACGGCACACTCGCACAAGCCGGCCGCACACTCTTACAGGGGCGTATTTACCCTAAGGTCAAAACCCTCGCAGGCCGCAGCAGAAGAAATTTAAAAAAGCCTACCTAACTAAGGCTCTTATTGACAAAGTGTTAAACGGTTGAATACTTAGTTAAACTTGTAATGTTTATCTTTTGTGGGAGTAATAGGAGCCGAAATAAGAATACCGAGTGCCATGCAAAGACTGATTTTATTAATCATACCCTCACTATCAATATCTACACATCTAGTATCTACCCACACCTACAACCCCCTTCTTTAAATAAACTCTCCCTGCTGCTATTAGATACATAATTCATAATTAACAATGCAATCAAAATCTGAAGTTTTAATGGTATACAATACATTCAAAGTTCTTATCATATCTAAGATAGTACATTATAATTATTAAATTTAACCTAACAATCACATGCTATTATCCCTCTTTTTATAATGATAAAAGATCAAGCATGCCAAAATACATGACATTAAAGAAAACATTAATTTTAAAATAAAAAGCGATACACTACATACTTGTATAGTGTATTATTAAATACTTATTATCCTTTACTAGAACTGGGCTTGTAGTATTTATTTATGTATTGGCGCTAGTTAATAAATGCATTTAGCCCTTTTAATTTTTTTTTTTTTTTTTTAATTTTGATATACACTACAATGACATTTCAACAATTAAATAGAATCCATTACTTAATCATTACTATAATCATAAAGTGCGTAGGTATAAATGCAAATTAAAACTAACGTGACTTCATTTTATGATTTACATAATATAAAATATATGATCATATAAATATTAAGAGTACAATTACATCTCTTTAAATTATATAAACATAAATTTGATTCAATTGTTATTGCTATCATTATCATGTCAAGTATATAAATATATCTACCTACGCTTACATTAATTCCGATTTTCATGATAAATTATTATTAGTATTAAGATCACAATCAAAACATTTTAAACATGTTGCGGAACATGCATAGTGTTTGATAAAATTATGAAGACATTGAAATAGGAGCGCAAGTAAAGTAATTATTAAACAACCGTATAGGTAGGTTTATAGGTAGGTTTTTTACGCACTGTTATGTCTAATTTGTACTTATGACCTTATCACCGACGGCCGTCAGGATATCCCCAGCGATCAGGAGCTCTCACTGTCCTGCCATAATAAGTAACATAAGCATTAGATACTGGTTGTACAAGTTGTCGTCCCAAGCTATATGGCACACCGGCACTGGCACCCGAGTTTACCGTTATGTCATCGTAATCATACTGACACTGATCACTATATGTATCGCGACGCAAACAGCTGTCGAGAGCGATTTGTTTACGGTTGCGACGAACCACTGTTCCTGTATTTAACTTTATTAAGTATGACCTTGGCCCAGCGATATTTAATATCTTGCCATTTACCCAGTTCCTGCCCATACGAACTTTTACCTTATCTCCTACAGCTAAAGGTTTAAGATTCTTACTGCCTTTATCGAAGTATTGCTTCTGAATAACCTGTCGTTGGCGTAATTCATTATGTATTTGTTTGTTATCGTGTATTTTAGGCTCTAACAATGTCGGTGAACACGGAAGAATACTACGTACTTTCCTATTATTCAACAACTCGGACGGAGATGGCAATGTTTCACTTATAGGAGTGTTTAAAAATTCTAGTAATGCTAGTCTGAAGTCAGATTTATCAAAGAGTGTTTTTCGAAGCATTGACTTAATTGTTTGGATCGCTCTTTCTACTTGGCCGTTTGACTGCGGATATCTAGGAGAAGACGTTTTATGCTCAAACTTCCATTCTCTGCTAAATTCACTAAATATTTTCGATGAAAATTCTGGGCCATTATCTGAAAATAATAACTCTGGTATACCTTGACGACTGAAAATATTTTTCAGTTTATCTATGATGCACTGTGAACTTAGGTTAAATACCTGTTCAACTTCAACATATTTACTGAAGTAGTCTATTACTAATAAATAACTTTTACCGTTCAAGTGAAATATATCTGTTCCAACCTTTGACCACGCCCTCGCAGGTATCTCATGGGAGATAAGCGGTTGTTTACTATTTTCCTTTCTGTAAGTTAAACACGCCTGACAATGCGAAATCATATCCTGTATCTGAGCGCTCATATTAGGCCAGAACATAATCTCACGTGCCCTTAGTTTGGTTTTCGCTACACCTAAATGCCCTATGTGTGCTTTCTTTAGCATATCCTTCCGCATACACTTCGGTATCACAATCCTTGCACCTTTCCACACTAAATCATACGCCACAGTCAATTCATCTCTGTAGTCCCAATAAGGCGTAACAATGTCCTTAATCTGACTCTTATTTATCGGCCATCCTTCTTTAATGATTCTCTTTAGCTCATTCATCTCCTCATCTTCTGCTGTGTATTTTTGTAATTCGATAAAATGTGTATCTGTTAAATTATTACTAGCCGCAATTGCACATACTTGAGCTTTAACCTCCAGGTAATCTCGCGGGTCAGTATCCTTATCAGCGCTCGGCGCCACTGCCCGTGAGAGCGTATCTGCTATAAACAAAAATTTGCCAGGTTTATATACTAATTTAAAAGTATACGGTTGTAATCTTATCAGCATGCGCTGTAGCCTAGCCGGTGCTCCTGCAATAGGTTTGTTTATTATGCTTATTAAGGGCTTATGATCAGTCTCAATTGTTATATCGCTTCTACCATATATGTACATATAAAATTTCTCACAGGCAAATACACAAGCATACAACTCTTTCTCAATCTGCGCATAATTTTGTTCAGTTTTAGTAAGTGACCTTGATGCAAAACAAACAGGCAAGCCATCCTGCATCAAACAGGCTCCCAAACCATTTTTACTTGCATCTACTGATATAATGACTGGCTTGTCTAAGCTATAGAACCGCAATACTGGCGGATTCGTTATGCAACATTGAAGATCATAAAAACACTTGTCATGCACTTCATCCCAATGCCACTCAATATCCTTTCGTAGAAGCTCCCTTAGTTTATGTGTTCTTTCAGACAAGTTTGGAATAAAGTTACCTACATATGTAACCAATCCTAAAAACCGCTCTAATTCCTTGACGTTTTCTGGTTTAGGCATATTTCTTATGGGCATAATATGCGAATCATCGGGGCGTATGCCGTTTTGTGATATTATATGGCCTAAATATTTAATTTCCCTTAGTCCTATATTACATTTTTCTTTATTAAGTTTTACATTTATCTGCCTACATCTCTCCAACACTTGGCTGAGCCGTTTATCGTGGAGTTCTTTCGTATCGGCATAACACAGCAAATCGTCAACAAACAATATTACGCCCTCGATGTCATCAAAGTATTCGTAAAGCCTTTTGTGAAAAACCTCCGATGCAGATGATATTCCGAACGGCATCCTTAAAAATTTATATCTACCAAATGCTGTATTAAAAACACATAGGTCAGTTGACTCATTGTGTAATTTCAGCTGCCAAAATGAGTGTTTACAATCTAGCGTACTAAAAAATTTTGCACCAGATAATTTCGCTGTTATTTCATCTAAAGTTGGTAATTTGAAATGTTCCCGTTTAATATATTTATTCAAATCCCGTGGATCTAAGCAAATACGAATATCTCCATTAGGTTTTCGTACTACAGTCATACTGTTCACCCAATCTGTGGGACCTTCCACTTTTGCGATCACTCCTTGCTCGAGCATTTCATCCAATTTTTCTTTCACGTCATCTCTCAGTGCAATGGGCAACTTACGCGGTGCGTGCACGACGGGTCGCGCGTCTGCGGCGAGCCTTATCCTATATTCAGTCGGCAAACATCCCACACCATCAAACACGTCGGGATATTGATCTAGTAAACCGTCATATTTTATTTTACTATCCACGGCCAAGACTCGCTTCACTAAATTCATCTCATCACATGACCTCTTTCCTAATACAGGTGGGGAAGTTACATTAGCAATAATAAATTTTATTATATATGGCTTATTTTTACAAAAACACTTTAATCTACATTTTCCTAAAACTTTGATATCCCCGCCAGAATAGCTGACTAATTTAACATTTGTTGACATCAAGTCGCTCTCTTTTACACCTGTCTGCGATAACAATCTATACGGCAAAACATTTACGTCAGCTCCGGTGTCCAGCTTGAAACGAATACTATTATTGTTTATTTGCAAATCTACACACCAGTCGTCATTCGCGCCCGAATAATTTAACCCACGTACCTGATCTATGGAGTTCTCCTGAACGGCATGAACACGGCACACTCTCGCGAAATGATTCATCCGTTTGCACTTTGCACATTTTTGACCGTATGCTGGGCACTTAAACCTTTCATGCACATTTCCACAATAATCACAGTTCCCGCCGCCTTGCGAACGTGCTCCTTTCCATGCCGATGCTGTCACCTGAGGTACGCGCTGACGCTCCTCACGCTGCATTGTGCTATAGGGCTGCTGCAGCGGTGTTGGCGGGCGCGCTCTCGGACCACCGCCACCACTGGTGCCGGGGCCGACGCGCCCGTGCTGCTCGTTCCTTATCTGCGAACTCCGTCCGCTCATAGTGGCCTGTTGTCCACTAGGTGCGCGCGCGCGGCTTTGATAAGCACCGCACGCGCCGTGTTGATGACGCTGCACCCAGTGCATGGCTACTTCGGTGTCTGTATCTCGCTCCCTCACCTCGTCGATGCATCCTCTGTCCTGCTCTGTCCTCATTGTACTGGCCTGCATTCGAGACATTTCCGCAACATTACAAATGTCCAATGCTTTAATAAGCGTCAAATCGTATTCTCTCAGCAGTCGCTCCCTCAAAACATCCTCTTTGAGTCCACAAATGAGTCTGTCCTTGACAAGATCATCCTTCAAATCCTTGAACTCGCACGATAACGCCAATTTATTCAGTTCAAACACATACTGCTCCACCGTTTCATGTTCGTGTTGGTTGCGGATAAAAAATTTGTGCCGTTCAACTGTTAGGTTTTTTTTCGGCGTAAAAAATTTTTCGAATTTTTTGAGTACACTTTCCACAGTAGCGTTGGTATCAGTTGTAAAAGTTTCATATACGTCTCGACATTGTTCTCCAATTATGTGTAGTAGAATACTCACTTGCACTTCTTTGTCCTTTGTATTCAACTGACAGGCCTTAAAATATAATAAAAACGAATTCTTCCATCTCAACCACTGGTTACTTAAATTACCAGACGTTATGTTAGTTAAATCCCTCTCGAAGCAAAATGGCGGGGGCGGTTGCAACATTGATTCCATTTTATTCCAATATAACACTTGTTTGCGGCAATATCCACACTGTACTACACTTTTATTGTAACAATTACGTTATACTCTGTACGTTTTTGCAATAATTAGTACCGTCTGCGCCATGTAATGTTTATCTTTTGTGGGAGTAATAGGAGCCGAAATAAGAATACCGAGTGCCATGCAAAGACTGATTTTATTAATCATACCCTCACTATCAATATCTACACATCTAGTATCTACCCACACCTACAAAACTATGTTTTGTCTCTTTCAATTCAGTTTAAAATTGTCAAAGAACAACAAAGACAAAACATAGTTTAACTAAACCACAGTTTAACATTGTTTATTGATAAGAGCCTAAATCTCGTTATGTGGTCGGGGGCTCGTGAGTGTGATAATAATTTTGCCATGGTTTTGCAACAAGCGCGGTTTTTTTTTTCACTAAATTCATATTCAAGCAAGTGGATTAATTTAACTGGTCTAAAATATTTTCCATTCCATCCCTTTTTCATATTTTTATTTCATGAGTTTAGTTCTGTACCTATTTGTCATCTCTTTCAACTTTACACGTGGATTGAAAGTAATTTACCCACCTAAGCAAAACAAAAAATTAGATTTTTAACATGAATTCACGGGCAACCCTGACACTTTGTGAGCCTTTATTACTTGGCAATTGTTGTTTGTGTTGATGGCCGCTATCGATTAACATAATTTCTAAAAGGTGGCGAAGCAAAAAAATTAAATAAAGATGGCGGCGATACAAAAGTGTTATTAACCGTTAGATATGGGTTTGTGACGCCAGAATCGACACCATATTGGTGTCGAATAAATATAAAAATTAACAAACCAATCGATCAATATAAAAATTTAAAACTATGCACGTAGTAAAGCGATAATACTTACAATAAAGAACCAATCGAAGTTCGTCATATTTACGAAGCGGTCTGGTACTCTGTGTACAAAATACATACACAAACATACAGATAGTGATTACAACGATGGTTACAACAAAATGATAGTGACTGAATAAATTGATTGAATTGATAGTACCACACTTAATAAATTAATTTTATTTTAATTATGTAATTAAATTGCTTATCTTATTAATAGGAAAAAAAGCAATGATGATCTTAAAAGTAATTCTGTGTTGATGGGTAATTAGGTAACCATACTACCTTCGAAGATGATGCACCACGCCTTCTCTTACATAGCAGACGATTTATGTCTATGAACTACTAGCAACTGTTGAATTATTTTGGGCTGGCGCTATGCTTACCATCAGGCAAACGACCAGCACGTCTCATTATAAAATAGTAAACAAAAATAATTTTTTTATGTTACATATTTGGCAACGATACCTTCTGGTCGTTTGCCCGATGGTAAGCATAACGCCGGCCAAAAACAATTGCAGTGCCCAGAACTTTGAAACACAAAGGCCTGCGCGGCACTGCAGTGCCCTGTTATTACCTGCCAATTACCTGCCCTGAGACATTAGGTATTAAGTCTCATAAGCCCGGTAATTTCACTGTCAAATGGTACTAACTCCTCGCAAGGTCCTTCCTCGCACGGCATGGCCTGGTCCAGTACAGTGCGCGCGCGGTATCCTACGTGGCAGCGTTTCATAGCGCGCGGCAGCACGTAGTGGCGGGTGCGCGCGCGCACGCCGCAGCCCTCGCACGGAGACCACTCGGACCACTCCGTGACGGCGC
The DNA here is from genome assembly GCA_907269065.1 of Crocallis elinguaria. NCBI lineage: Eukaryota > Metazoa > Arthropoda > Insecta > Lepidoptera > Geometridae > Crocallis > Crocallis elinguaria. Next base: position 11,008,743 of record OU026080.1, on the reverse strand, counting down.
ACGGCCCGTGCGACAGCGACGACTCCGGCTCGTATTCGGACGGTGCCCTGGAAATAGAATAACTAGCTGCTGCCCACCATTTAACCCGCGCAGAGTAGGCGGGTTTTATTTTTTTGCGCGGAACCCTAATTCTTTTTCCAAAATAAAAGTACTGCGTGTGTGTGTGTGTGTGTGTGTTTGTGCGTGTGTTCGTGAGCGCGTTCGTGTGTGTGTGTGTGTGCGTGCGTGTGCGTGCGTGTGCGTGTGCGTGCGTGTGCGTGTTCGCGTTCGTGTGTGTGTGTGCGTGTGCATGTTTGCGTTCGTGTGTGTTTGTGTGTGCTTGTGTGTGTGTGTGTGTGTGTGTGTGCGTGTGCATGCGTGATTGTGTGTGTTTGTGTGAGAGAGTGTGTGTGTACCTGCAGTCGCGCCGCACGCCGTAGCACAGCTCGCGCTGCGTGAGCTCCCGGCGGCAGGTGTCGGCGGCGACGCGCGCGGGGTGCACGTAGTGGCGCTGCCGCGCGCGGTGCCCCAGCCCGCACGTCACGCTGCACGCGCCCCAGCCGCCCCAGTTGTGTGTCGCGCACGCGCCGTCCTTGCCCGCTATCAACTGAGGGGGCTCAGCACCGTGCTCTACTCGTTCAAAACAGATCAAATAAAATCTATTTCAGTAAGCTACGCTAACGTATGTATATACTTAGTGGTAGGACTAACTCTTCTGCGTGTATCCGTCTGGGTTGTTACCACCGCTTTGCTCGTGAAGTCTGCCGCCAAGCAGTAATGTGCAACCATTACTGTGTTCCGGTTTGATGAACAGAGTAGTCAGTGAAATTACTGGGCTTATGAGACTTAATATCTAATGTGTCAGGGTAACGAGCGCACTGCAGTGCCGCGCAGGCCTTTGTGTTTCAAAGATCTGGGTGGCACTGCAATTGTCATGGGCGTTATGCTTACCATCAGGCAAACGACCAGTTCGTCTCGTTACCAAACAATATAAAATAAAATAAAAATATGTAACCTTCGCAAATAATTTAAAAAACGGAACAAATGACGATAAAGCGAATTTTATCGAAGACGGCAACTATTGAAAGAATAACAACGGAACCGAATCATAAACATAGATTTCTCCTCATAGTTTAATCTAGCCATCGATCAAAATGACTGACTGACCTCCACCCTCACAGCTCTTCTCATACAGGCGCAAGCGAGAGAGCCGCAGCCGCGCGAAGGGCCGCATCTCTCCCGCGGTGCTGAAGAACGGCGAGCGAACGTCGCGCGGCCAGTCCGGCCGCAGCGCGCGCACCGGCGCCGCAGGGATCGTCGGCACGCGCCGAGACTGCGGCACAAGTACGGATCTTTTCGATAAATAAAATTCGATAAAATTGACAGTTAAAATCGATAAAGTGAGTTTTATCGATTTTAACTATCAATTTTATCGAATTTTTTTTATCGAAATGATCCGTACTTGCGCCGCTGGAGCGATTATAATAGGAATGTTGAATCAGACACAAAATAGGAAAACTGTCGTTGTACAGGTTTAAAACATCACGTTAACACAATAAAAATGAAAAATACAAAAAATATTAATAATTACCACAAAGATACTGCATCTCAAAGTTTCCCGAATCCAACGGTTTTTTTTATCATAGTACCTACTTGAAATGATAAGTACTATAAGATTACATTTCAATGAATAAAAAGTGTATGTCAACTATGCACTTAATTCAGTGTTGTAATCACAGATCAGTAATTATATAGGTTGTAATAAGAATAGACCAGTATTGCCGTGTTGATTTCGTAGTTTCCCTTTACAAATATTTTACATAGGATCATAAATCAATAACTGCAGTATGCGCCATAGCGCGCATACAAAAACATAGTGTTAGTGGGAGGACTAACTCTTCTGCGAGTGTCCGTCTGGGTTGTTACCACCGCTTTGCTCGTGAAGTCTGCCGCCAAGCAGTAGTGTGCAAGCATTACTGTGTTCCGGTTTGATGAGCAGAGTATCCAGTGAAATTACTGGGCTTATGAGACTTAATACCTAATGTCTCAGGGTAACGAGCGCACTGCAGTGCCGCGCAGGCCTTTGTGTTTCAAAGTTCTGGGTGGCAATGCAATCGTTATGGGCCGGCGTTATGCTTACCATCAGGCAAACGACCAGCTCGTCTCGTTACCTAATAACATAAAAAAAAATATTTCTGTGCAAGCATAATTCAAAACAAAACAATTTGAATTTACTTTGTCAATGTCCTCTTAGTATAAAAAGCCATTACCTATATTTATTATAAATCAGTCATAACACAAAAGCAAAGATTAAAACAGTATTGAAAAAAAAACTACTTACAATATAACTAAGACCATTATCAGTCCCTGCGTCGTAAGGATACAGCGGCAGTGTGAGAGATCTCGTCCAAGTGCAGTTAGGGGCGCACAGTTCCAATGCCGACACCCCTACAATCCAATCGGGCGACGGCGCGAGCTTCGCAGCCAGAGACACCAGATGGTGTTTTGCATCTACTCGGAACACAGCAAAAGTGCTTGGAATCCCAGCTCCCGCCACCTGCTGCCAGGATATACCGCGAGCTTTGATGATCGTGCGGATGTGATCGCTCTGAAATTACAAACACAACATTCCAATCAGGCAAACGAACCGCTCGACTACTTACCTAGAATTATAGAAAATCTGCATGACACCCCTATATCTAAAATATGTATCGATCGTCCAACATTTTGCAGTTTGTTCTGGTAGCACCATTTGAGAGCCCCTATATTTTAGAGGTTACTCAATTTTTAAACCGCGCGCCGTGCGTGACGTCACCTAATAAGGTGAGATAGCAGTCATAAGCTATCCCAGTAAATTACCTCTGATTTTAGTTCCTTTTCTAGAGCAGTAGTCGCGCCATCATCAGCTAACCTCCTTAGTCCAGAGCTGGCCACTCTGCCTTCCTGCCACACTCTGTATTGAGCCGTGTGTGAAGCGCCGATCACATCTCCGAAATGTGCTCGTACATCCTCCGGAGGAAACTCGCGAGGGTGGGTGTTACGAGACCACATTCCTTCGAAAGTTACCTAAAACAAACCAATTTTAAGTAAAGTTGGCGCCCAACGTGGGACTAAACTTTTCTCCTAACATTTAAGTCACAGGAAAGAGCTTTTAATTCTTCTAATAAAATTATATAAGATAGAATAAATGAGTCCTAATATAAACTACGCCTAGGCAGTAGCCATTACAGATAAAATATTACAAAAACACCCAACATGGCCCCCATCATTTTTTTGTAGTTTTAGTATAACGTATAATCCCGACCAAAAACAGTGGTGTAGTGAGCTCACGATGTTCGACCATATCGTCACTTAAAATCAAATGAGACAGTACTAGTGAAACGCTAAGCTATCAAGAATAAACTAACCTCATACTTCGCTTCATCACAAGCGCAACAAGGCTCTACTATGGCCGGTTGGCGTGCGATGCTGGCAGGCGCGATCGGTGCAGCGCACAGCTTGCGTGCTAGCACCGACCAGCTATCGCTGACCGTCGGGCCGGCGCGCGCACATAGACGTAAGCACTCACCGGCTGTGATTGAGGGCGCGCTCCAAATTACCTAAAATAATTCAACATTATCGCTGTTTGTATAGGTTCTTCAGACAAAATATGCATATTCAATTAATAATAGTATTCTTTCATTTAAACTGACTATAAAAATATTATACTTATTCCGAATATTGGTATACCAACCTGTATCTCCGTTTTAGGATGGGCAGTAGCGTTGCCAACGGCCGGAGTGCAGACTTCATGAATCCTTGCCTGAGCGTCGTAAGCCTGAAAGGATCCCAGCTCTTGAACAGAAATGTTTGCGGCTTTAGGTTCCTCTTTGCCACTCTTCGGCACCTCTCTGCTCATCTCAACCCAAATAGTAAAGCCCATGAACGGAGTCGGTCCCTGTCCACTATCAACGCCTTGAAGTGAAACTGCAAAAACAAGCACCATATTGAAAAACCTAAACAACCAAACTGGCTAAACCTTAACTGGCCCTCTCTGTGGGTGCGCAACAAAGTTAATGACTTTGCAAGTAAAAATGACTAATATTTGGACTAAGTACCGGTATACAGCTCTCCAGATAGAAACAAATCCGGGTCTCCAGCTACGCCTAGACGGTAGTACCCGTCAGCCGGTTGTGCGTGCGGCGGCGCGTGCTCGCACGCCGCGCCCGGCTCAGCAGTGCTGATGCTTGTAGTATTTGAGCTACCATACGCGGCCGCCAGCAAGCTTGATATTACGAGCAGCATTGTATCTGCGTTGACAATTCGTATGGAATAAGTGTTTTAAGTACATACTTATAAGTCGCAGCCTTACTGGCTAGTCAAATTATATTACTTTCGACTCCAATATGTCCAACTAGAGTAAAAAACGAAGATGATTTTATTAGTCGGTAAGGCAGCTGGTCTTGTGCGAGTATAGAGGTAGGTCCTAGCCTTATATACCTAATATCTAATTATAATTATTATAAGCATACTAATATGTTTAAAATACAGCGACACATCATCCCAATCTTGTTTAGGTACATGATGTACTTTTAAAGCTCTGTCATTCTTATGCTATTGTAAGGTATAAACTGTATAGGTACCTACAGTCAATTAAATAAAAAAAAACCCCGGGGGGAGAATTAATATAAAGCTTTTTAGCTTTCATTGTCGTTGCATCAAATAAGTATAAGGGTGTAAAATGCATCAATAATCAGAAATCACGCAAAAATATAAAACAACATGAAAAATAACTGTTTTTCAATAATTTAAACATTATATTATATATTATAGTACCTAGATAGACACAAAGAAAGCCTAGCTATATTACAAGACTCCTACAAATCCCTACACAAACAACCTAATCTTAGATTTTGTTTCCATAGGTATTTTGCGGCAAAACAAACAAAGAAAGTCGATCTGCCGATGCCGCAACTAAACGCTGTTCTACAAAGTGTTCAAATATCATGAACATAATCTTCCACTCACAATAGAACTGATAAAAAATTAATATTAATGCGAACCTATCTGTCTTTACCTTTGTTTATTTTTCACTGAGTCAATAGAAAGAGCCTCGCCTTCGGGGTAGTCGCACGCAGCTTTCCCGCCCGCCCTACGGAGACTGACTGAATTCACTTACCTCTTGACTATGAAGTAGATATATACGGTTAGCGGCTGTATAGTCATAGTATTGAATCGAATGGATTCCACGAATACATAGAACATTTATACGGTAGTGTGTCGCCATCCGAGCACCGCGGCGCGGCGCGAAGATGCTGCTGGTTTTACCTTTTTCGGTATGAGAGATAGATAAACTCTACAATGAAAACTACAAAAATAATAACAAAAAACTTATTTTAACTTAATTTAGTAAGTAGAACAAAGGGCGGGCGGGTATGCACCCAGCAACCACTCTAGATAATATCCATTATCGGTAAATGATTTTCTAGAAATATTGCAACAAATCAGTTTCAATATTCAGAACCGCTGAACTTTTTACGAAATTATATGTTTCTGTATAATTTGTTTTGTTCCTTCAGTTTCAAATGTATATTTTTCAATGTACAATAAGTTTTTGTCATCGAGGTACCTAGTACCTCGACGGCTTTTGTAGGTACTGTTATTATTTTACCCTATGATAAGATTCTTGAACCGCTTTGTTGTCCACAGCGCATCTGTACCGGTCATATAGGCTTTTAGGAATTTAGGTCAATCATTAGATATTAGGGCTCTTATGAATAAAGTGTTAAACGATGGTTTATTTAAACTATGTTTTATCTTTGTTGTTCTTTGACAATTTTAAACTTAATCGATCAGAGCCTAGATTCATTAGCGATAAAATATTAACAGTGTATAATAATTTCATGGCTTCGTAGCCAAGTTGATAGTAACGCTGCCGGCAAAGAGGAGCCCCATGTTCAATCTCGGCTGGGACAGACTGTGAAGTGAACATACAATTTGTTCTCGGGTCTTGTAAGTTTCTATTGTGTACTTATCTGTTGTGTCACCTGCGACACAGTGAATACCTACCTACTAGGATGGGATTCCAACCACTCACACGAGTCAAATGAGTAAAACTGTGACTCGTTGAAAATTAGTTTTCCTATGTTCTGAACTGTTACGCATGTGTGATTCGATGGGAAGTCTCATGTGGGATGAGTGTGTAAGTAAAAAAAGTTGGAAAGCTTCTTCATTCTTATTCTTTAGACAAAAAGATATGAAAGATATGGAATAACATAAAGATTGGTTTTAAATATGTAATAATAGTCCTGTAATATAATTTTTATTAGGAAAGATTCAAATGATATGAATCTTGATTGCCTTATTAAGACGCCTCCCCGAGTCAACGACCTACAGCATTGTCCTCTTTGCACTCACTGTCGCTTTAAGTTGATGTAAAATAGAAGGAAAACCGCGCGCGGCACTGAATTGAGTAAAAATCCAAAAAAAGCGTAATTACAAAATTAGAGGCTTAATCAAAAATGTACCACAACCCAAGTTTTTTGTCATTATATAATACTAAGTCTTGTTAACTTTATCAATAAATATACATTGGCAATTATCAGAGATCTTTCATTGCTACTTATTTTTAGAGGTATCTTTGTCTTTTTTATCAAGTCAAATAAATGTAACTACGAGTTTTGATCAGATCAAGATTATCGGTAATGTGATCAATAACGCCATATATTTTTCCCAGTGCCAGAAGCTCACCTGATTTTGCTAAAAAAACCCTTTAAAGCTATTTAGCAGTTAGCTGCTATATACGCGTTAAATATAAAATCAATAATAATCATAAATTAAAACAATAATAATTGTATCGAAATGGAAACGTTTATTATATATAATAATAATATAAAACAATAAGAGATAACTTTTACTGAAGATCATGGTTAAAATTGATATTATTATAGAAATAATTTAAATTACATATTTATACCTAGGTACCCTACGAAAAGCGATAAAATGTAGACATCTATAATTGAAATACTGGATACTTAGTAATAATTTATACAGTACCTACTAGCTTCCGCTTGCGGAATTAACGGAACCTAAATTATCTACATTCCAAATTTCATCGAAATCTGTTCAGTTGTTACGGTGATACGTGGTAACAAAAATTCACACACAAACTTTCGCATTTATAATATTAGTAGGATAGGATAATTACTAGTCTTGGAAGTTAAAGCTATTCAAAATTTTGCAGTGTTCGTCATTTATCTTAGATTTATTATTTAAATATACAATTAAAAAAAATATGCTCCTCAAAAATTTCGTTGTCAATGTGATTCGAACCCGCGTCTTCTAAATTATCTAGATCAGACGCTTTAAGGGCAAACATCTCGTGTCGCTAAGCAACTTATCCCACGAGATGGCGCTGTTTCTCCAAAAACATGTTTTTATTTATTTTACTCTAAGTAGCGAGAAATAAACTCATTTTAGGTGATTTTGCCGTATTATCAATTTGTTCTTAGCACATATCAAACATAGTTGAACCCATTGATAACTACACTTTTGAGAAAATGTTAATCAAAACCGCACTCCTATATATTATGTAAATGAACGACACACACACATGCAAATGGGAAAACAGTATTATCGGTACATACGAGTATACTAAAATTGGCCGACTTAGCGCAGTTGTCACAGCGGCAGACTTGCGATTTGAAGAACCAGAGTTCGAATCTGGAATACTATAGTCTCATTTTGTACTGAAGAATATTTTTTTAGACATTTTGGTTATCTATTGCACTTAGTAATAATAACAATTACCTAGTTTTTGTGCTAGATTGAAAAGTAAAATGAAAGACTAGGTAACATTTAAAAAGGTTTATTGCGTGTGTCTACTTTGGAGATGAAGCATGTCGCCTATTTTTGCTACTATAAAAGTTGTTTATTGTTATTTAGTTTATTACATAGATTTTAGAATAAGTGAGACAACCACCGCCAGGATAAACTCTTCATCTCTCTCAATTTCTAAGTACTACTCTTGTGGGTTGGGCTGATGAGATAAAGCACTCCAAATAAAATCTCTTCATTTAGACTCTTAGCTGGCTCTGTATCTGGTAATAATAAAGTGTGATTTTTTTTTATCTTCCCTCTTTGAATACCAGTGGATTTTATTTTCCTTGGCAGCGCTTTCGATATCTTCGATCAACCATCAACGAAGGAAAGCACTTTCATTCTAAAATCGCTTCTTCATTTGTAATCACGCCATCTGGGCTTGCTCCTAGAAACCCATATCCCTCGTTGATATAGAATCCAGAAAGACGAACTGCTTTTGAAAATTTTCAGCAAAACTAGTTCATTTTAGATTCATTTTGCTGACCGAACACCATATCCGTTGACAATTACTTCTTGGACGTTTTCAGGCATGGTTTGCTGTGTTACTGGTCTATTTTGTGTTATAGTCAACCTCAACACGGATCCGTCTTGATTTTCTAGCATTTTTTATTGTCAAAGGTAACACTTCAGAACTTGAACTGGGTTTGACAAAAAAATCTAAGCTGAGCTTAGCTAAGATGTTTTTCGCCATGCGTCTTCCCGTCTGTAAAAATGAAATAAGTACCTGCTTAGTATCTCAGAATTCAAAAAATGTGTTCCATGTTTGTTTACATATGTTCAATACTTACGAAACTTCGTCGCCATGGAAACGCTTGAGCTGACCACGAACCTATTTTCGGTTTACTTTTAGGACAGAATGAGTTTTATAACACGGTTTTGATCTATTAGGTCTATTAATTTTGCTGTTATAATAGCTGGATGATGAATACAAACATTATGCTGCAAAATACAAACACTAACCTAACCTAAAAACTGCGAACTGAGAACACAACAAAATTTGTATTTTGTGTTGCCAGTACGTTACATTCAATTTGGCCAGTCTACTGCGGCCAAAAGTAGTGTCTTGATTGATTAGGTTCGCGTACTGAATATTGTTACAGTAAAATAAAAAATTCTATTGTTATTTAAGTCACTTGAGCTCATAGCTGTGTTTCCCGATAAAGCTTGCTAGGAAATTTTCTTTGATAATAATTAATTACTTACTATCCCCATCATCACCCTGAACGTGTTCTTTGTTGATAAACTTGAAACCCCCTATTTTTTTAAAGCAAACGCGTCTATAATACAAATTAATGGTAATCTCTATGAAAAGGTCCTAAATAAAACATTCATATAGCAGGAGAGTTACGCGATAATGTCATAAGTTACTCAAAATGTTACACTCGCAAGGTCTGGCAGCACTGAGTTGTATAACTCTCGCTTATTTGAATTGTTGTTTTTTGTGGTTTTGATTTTATATCACACGGAGCGGCAACGTCGCACTTTGCGATATAGCGCGGCTCTGCTCTCGCAAAGTAATGTATTCTCGCTTGCACGCACAATCTGACACCGCACGTTGCACGCACATCATGAAAATGTAACTCACACTACGAGCGCGTGCTATATAATATTGTACCACTACAATCGTAAAATATTTCGAAATATTAGGCTAAAAAAATGTACTTCCAGGCTATTAAATCATAATATTACTGATTTTGCGGCTATATAAGCTTAAATTAGGGCTATGTTAAGTCATTATGAGTTCAAAATAACAACAGGACACGTAAGAAGGTTATGCAAAGTTTGTATGGTAAACATTTAACCTTAATCAACTATGATAGCGATAGATGTTAGCTCAAAATTCTTGAGATAATTACTTCTTTCGTACATTGATATTTCTTACAAGCCGTGGCTCCATCTAGCAGACATCGCTTTACAGTGACTTCCTGATTTAATTTACATATCTTAAAGCGCGCATATTTTTGTCTGTTATTCCATTGTCCCCATTCGACTGATATCTCTATGCCAAAAAGAGCAAAACTAAGTATCACAAACGCTAGGTCATCATCATGACTCGATAAGCCATAAATATTTCTTTACATCCACTTACTATACAAGTTACAACTACAAAGTACTTTGGTTTCGTTTTACAATTAAACATAGATCAGCTAAAACGTGAAATTACTGATCCGAAAAAATACTTAAATAAAATTTAATAATATTTCCATTATCCAGACAGACTCGTAAACAAAGTTCATTAAAGACTTATATAATAAAACATGGTAATTTCGGTGTTCTACATTTTCACGATAGATAAACTTCTACTTGATATATGACTCTTGACACTAGATTCCTAAAACTACTTGATTTATCATAATTATTTTTAAATACGAAAATCAGATAGTAGGAAAGAGTAGACAAAATTCTACATTGAATAAAACAAACCACATCATTCTGTGACTCAGACCTTCTTTCAATGGACCTTCACTCACCATGCTGGCCCAGTGCGGCCAATCTATTTTGGCACATGTCAAATAATTCTGTACTTCTTGGTCATTATACCAGTTTTACAATACCTTCACCAACAAGAGCGACAACTTATTATATTATTATATAAGTTGGTGCAAGCCGAACACTCTACAAATTTTACCTAATTAAATGCCGCATACAATATTGGGGGCAATTTTTAATTTATAATTCCACTTGTACCCAGCCACTTATCTCTCTAAAGTTAAAATTTTAAATGCAACTAGCAACGATAAGTATTTTCTAAAATGCTACATCTCGATAAAAGCGGCAGTGCTTGCTATTTAAAACTTTAAAACTATACCTACTAACTTAAAACTTACCTCCTAGTTAGAGTAGAAGTATTTCTTAGGTAATTATTTTATTACAGCCGTGATGTTACAAACATTTTCGCCATTACTTAGGTCTTCCTCATTAGGACACCTTCGTAACTTTGTTCCACAATAGTCATTCATTCAGCTCTTATCGCCTATATTTTCTGTAAATGCACAATACGCTCACAGTGGGACTTTAATTTTACTCATCGCTCCTGACAAAGCAATACTATCCATCTCTGGTCAGGCCCCTAACACAGATTACACATGTTTCGGAATGGTTACTACAAAAACAACTTTTTAGAATTCTTATTGTAGATAGCAAGTAACATAAACAACCAAGATTAGATTTAAACAGGGTCAATAAATTAATATATTCATCTATAAATCGTATCACAACTTCGGATTAGTTTGAAACTCTTTACCTCGTCTAAAACAGCGACTTGTAAGTTTCAGGTGTCGCCAGAGCCTGACTGCAGAGTTCAGCCCAAAGTTGTTAACACATCCAACTTTTCGCCACACACGCCGCTATCTCGCTCGCGCATCTCAACATTTTTGAAGATAAACAATCACTTAATATAATTATGAAAAATCGCATTCGGTGAAATTGCTAACAATAACATTACAAAGGTTAAACAAAAATTTCATTTTGATCCATTCAAGTGCTCAATCCTAAAAATGGGATTTTACGTTTTCCCAATTTCATGGACGAGAACTTGATTGGATCAAAATTATACTTTTGCCGTACCTTTGTAATGTTATTGCCAGCAACTTCACCGAATGCGATTTTTCATAATTATATTAAGTGATTATTTATCTTCAATAATGTTAAGATGCGCGAGCGAGATAGCGGCGCGCCGTATTCTGTCACTTAAGACTGCGGTCGGTTCGGCGGGTGGTCCCTCAGTTCCAGCACGTGGTCGAGTGGCTGCGGGCGGCCGTAGGGCCCCACACGCGCCGGCCGCACCACGCCCTCAGACATGAGCCGGTCGAACAGATTCACCAACTTCATGGCTTCATATTCTTTCTGTAGGTGACAAACATAAGAAGATCGTGATTTATGATCAGCATATGGCTGAGTCACAGCCTTTTCATCACTACAAGCTTGGGAGTCTTCATGAAAAAAGGTGAACAGGAATCTTCTGAATAGGCCTGCGCTTGACCGCAATGTCACCTGATGTTCACGACGATACGGTCGACGGTGAAGCACGCTCTTTTACCTGACGTTAAGCGCAGGCCTATTCAGTAAATAAAATTGCTTTGTAACCTGCTGCCTCACCGGCTAACACTCTCGTGTTCGTTTTCACACATGAAAATGGGCAAAACATAAAATCCCATTTTTAGGTTTGGAAACTTGAATGGATCAAAATGATACTTTTGTCTAACCTTTGTAATGTCATTGCTAGCAACTTCACCGAATGTGATTTTACATAATTATATTAAGTGATTACTTATAATCATAAATTTTAAGATGCGCGAGCGAGATAGCGGCGCGCCGTATTCGGCCCTTTAAAAGTTCCGAGTGATACCTGTTCCTCCGTCATGCCCTCGAAGGGGTCCGCGCGCGGCGGCCGGGTGCAGCCCAGCACGGGGTCGATGTGGGGCGCCGCCTCGCGGTATTCATCGGTATCAGAGTCGTCGCTGCTGGACGAGTAGTGCGCGCCGCGGCCGCCGCCCAGCAACCCCTTCTGCGCCAGGTGCCCCGCCGCGTTACCGAACCCGGTATATTTCACCATGCGACCCACTGCCGATACAAAAACACAATTCATGACAAATTAAAATATGATGGTCTAAAATTATTTAGGAACATATTGTTAAAATGGTTATTACTCTGTCAAAGACTATTTAAATGACAAAAATATAATTATTTGACTTACATAATTCTTTTATTATTTAATTTTCATAAGGTTTTTTAAAATACACAATAATTCTGACATTTTAAAAAGACAATATATATAATTATGTATTTTTATGACTTTTTAACACATTTTTTTTTCTTTTGCCTAATCACATGACAATTTAATGACATTTATGGTTTATGGATATGGTATTTCGTAAAAGTGATAGGTAATTATTATTCTTGTTTATTTACATGACTTGACATTTGTACGCATCTGCGGGCAGAATTTTGATGGAAACATCTTGCTGTAACACCATTGCTCATACTGTACCCAAAATTATCACAAATAAACTAATCATTTCATGTTAGTTAACTTAGAAGTGCTGCGGCAGCAATATACTCGCCTAACTAACTCGACTAACTTGTCTCCGAATGTCCGTCTGGGTTGGTACCACAGCTTTGCTGGTGAAGTCTGCCGCCAAGCAATAATGTGCAAGCATTACTGTGTTCTGGTGTGATGAGCAGAGTAGCCAGTGAAATTACTGGGCTTAGACTTAATACCTAATGTCTCAGGGTAACGAGTGCACTGTAGTGCCGCGCAGGCCTTTGTGTTTCAAAGTTTTGAGTGGTACTGCAATTGTTTTGGGCCGGCGCTATGCTTACCATCAGGCAAAAGACCAGCTCGCCTCGTTATCAAATAAAATTTAAAAAATGATGTAATAGGGTTTCTAGATATTGATAATCTGAAGCTATAGTAATGAACAATTTTTAATTTGTTTATTCTGAAAAATACTTCATCATAACAAAATCTGTTGTCTAACAAATTCAAACAGATAATAATACTCGTAAATGTGAGGTTATTACAATAATTGCAAGCTAGGTCAAATCCAAAGTGGGTGAAATAAGGCTAGTTTAACATTCATGTTGGTCATTGTACAGCTAATAAGGCTTCAGTAATGAGGTTTTATTTATTGTATATTCTACCTCGTTCTAGTTCGAAGTGATTAGAACTTAAAAGGTTTTAACTTTTGATTACGGCTCCGTAGCTAAGTTGGTAGTAACCCTGCCTGCAAAGCGAGGGGTCCCGGGTTCGATTCCCGGCCGGGGCAGATTTTGTGTAAGCATAAAGTTTGTTCTCGGGTCTTGGATGTTTGTGATGTGTATCTGTGTGTGTCCATGCCACCTGCGACACAGGGAATCCTAGTGCGGGGGTATGAGTGTGTAAGCGTTTATTTATTATTATTAAAACTGATTAAAAGTTAAAACCTTGTAAACAACTAGGAGACTATAGTGAGTAGTGATCCAAACTTAGTATTGAACTCGGACAATAACAGCCCCTCCTGTCAATTCTCAACATGGAGTTCGAGGTTACAAGGTTTTAGTGTAAGTTATTTAAATTTATATCATGTTGAATCAATGCAATGTTTCCTATGTGCTAGCCTAGCTTTAATAAATTTGTTTTCAATTTAATTTTGACAAGACTCATATCTATTTTTGGTAGGTTTATGAACAATTATATTTTAGAGAAAGCTTGGAGCATTGTCTATTAGCTAAATGTTAAAAAATCACTGCAACTGTTACAATAACTACTGATAAATATCAAACTGGACCGACTAATAAAAAGAAACATGTATCAATATCTCACCTTTTTCCTTGCACAAAACGAACAAGAACTCTGCAACCAAATCTCTCACAGAAGTAACAGGGGTGGTCAGAAGTCTGCACAGTTGGTTCCGTAAAGTATTGCCCTTCTCGGGAGGGCGTGAGACATCGCGCAGCGGCGGTAGGACTACTTGCCGCAGATATTTTCTCTGTGCACGGCAGCCGCGAGAACATTTAATCAACACCGTGAGAATTGGGGACAAACTCTCGTACTGATTTCCTGTATTCTGAAAGTAACAGAATAATGATTCAATTAAGTTTTTTTTAGACACATTTTTAATTAATTGTTGGGGCCTTACCGGCTAATCATTCCAACCCGAGTTGGAGTCGAAAACGTACATGATTTTACCACCACGATTTTGGTTAAGACCACCGGTTGCTATGAAAACTAACGAAAACTCTAGACTTCCAGCCGAAGACTAATGACTGCTGGTTTTAATCGGTTTGGAATCGAAAACGAAGACGAATGTCGTTAGGCAGCTGTTTTGCTTTAGAAAGAGACCTTGTTACATATCACTGGAAAAAGCAATACTTTAACAAACTTATTTTATTTACTTATAACAATATTGCGAGTAAATACTGAAATAGGATACATCCTAATGTTGAATTACAATTCAACATTTAACTTAATAAAAGTACAAGTTCTGTCAATCTGTCTGTTTTAAAATTATTTTGATGAAACTTACAGCAGTGGCAGCCAAGCGTTGTTGCAACAATTGCACCAAGGACTGTAAAGCATCCATATTTCGTCCATCATAAGTATAAGGAGAGGATTCACCTTCATTGAGCAAAGGAGTGAGGAAAGGATAAAATACTGGTGGCACACTGAAATAAAAAGTAAGTCGTGGTGAGGCTGCAGAAAATACAGAAACTAAACCTTAGTCATGAAGAAAAGGATGCAAATCGGAAGAGAATTTAGTAAAATCTAACAAATGCACATTGATAGCCAGGTGTTTAAGGCATAACATATTATTGTGATATCATCAGTTAATTAACATCAGATAAGTCAGTGGGCCAATGCTTGGAACTGATTTACACGTGAAATAATGGTTTCTAGCAGTTTTATAGATTATTTCGTTCGGAAGGCGCGCGTTAAAAGAGCGCTAATGAAAACCGTAATGAACCGGTTTATTCCGCGACACCACACCGTCGCACGTCGGCCGAGGATGGGCAAAGTGGGAAGCGATTCCTACAGCACCCGCAGACCACTCATGCGCCGCTTACAGGATGCACACCATCAGATACTGACGGCACCGGTGAAAACCGTTAATAACCGGTATATAAAACGAAACCATTTCACAAGTAATACTCGCTTAAAATCTTTCAATAGAGGTTAAAGGTAGAACAAAAGAAAAAAGTTTGCATGTAAGTACTTAGTGTGGTACATATTTCAAAATACCTTGTCAGTAGATTAGCAATGTTGCTATGCAGTTCATGCAACTTCTCTTGAGTGGAGCAATGAGCATAAAGCAATGCAGTAATAACAGGCATTAGCTTCAGATACATGGCTTCTTCGGACTCACTGGCAGAGTCCTCGGAACCAGAGTGGATGATCAAATTGAATTGTGCTTTTAAGATTTCACAGGCTATTGCTTGTTTCTCATCCTGAAAATTAAAAAGATTTTAAGATAGGAAAATACTAATTTAATGTTTCTATGTAACTAAGATGGTGAGTTTTCATCTAGGGTCATATTTTAAGAGCATTCATTTAATTTTATCTTATTTATATTTTTATTTCTTTTGGACATTGTATGAATTTTCTGGTGTAATTTGTTAAACATACGAAATTTAATTGTCTATCATATTACACTAAAAGTACTCTACAACAATGTAAAAATGAATTTTTATTTAACAACTGCTTTATACATAATTGTATGTGTGTAAATGTCTCTACAGACATACTGCTACTTATTATGTTTTGGAAATTTTTTACAGCCGCCTGCCTGACACCAAGCCTCCTTGGGAATTCTAAGAGAGTTAGGCCACAATCCACCATGTGGGCCTAATGTGAATTGGTAAATGATTTATTTTTTTATGATTCTTGAGCATGTGGGTTTCCTCACAATGTTTTCCTTCACTATTTAAGTAAGTGTAAAACCCGCACATAACTTAATTTATATCATTCAGTCAGTCAGGCCCAGACAGGATTTGAACCATGGTGTATTTTAATATAAAATAAAAATAATTAATTTCTCACTGGCAGAAAACAATGATGATCTCCATCTCCACAGCTACTTGAAGCATTCTCAACTTCAGTAGAAGTTTCCAGTACAATTTCATTCAAACAGCTTGTCAAATAGTCCATGCCATGAAGCTCATCTTTGATCTTAGCTTTGATATCCTGTCGCAGTGCAGTAAGGATAAACAGTAGCTTCATATCAAAAAGTATGATGTCATCTTTGAAAGGTATGTCTTTGTACACTCTCAATCTTGCCACTAGGCCTTGAGCTACATCAGTGTGAGCACAGAGTGCACGGGCTACTTCACTATGATATGTAATATTGCAAAGGCATTTCAAAGCCTCCACAGCAATATCTTTATCGGGCAGTTCCAGTGATACCATAGATTCTTCCTCCAAACATACAAAATTGTACAATCCTGCCCTTTCAATTAGAATTATGATCCATTTTTCACAAATCAAACTTTCCAGATCTGTCTTATCACGGCTAGAAACAATGATATTAATAATTATTATGATGATGTTACAATGATTTATGGAAACTAGTAAACAGCTTTAGAAAAGCTTAACAGAGAGCACTTACCTCAATACTCGAATTGTAGCTAAGCACATAGCATGAACTGGCTCCGATTCTTTTTTCTGAAGATGCTGAAACAGTGCTGTCCATAGTATAATGCGCCGATTATTTTCTGTTAGAGCAGGAAACGTAAACGCTTTTTCGTTCTGGAAATATCGACATGTGTATTCATTATAATGAAGAAATCATAATAAATATATATTCTATTGAAAGTTTAAAATACACCAACGTTTTGATAAAATCTCTGCAAAATTTCGGAGACTACATTTAGTTTATCGCCTCCACTAAGCAGCTCGATTTCACTTTCTTCCATGTTGTGTGTTTAGCTATAAAGATGATACAAAGGAAATGAATTACTGGACATATCTATTGTTATAATATAAAGTACTATAAATCAAAGTTTCCGGTGTTAAAAATTATAAATATGAACATTGAATATGAAACAGGTTACAAAACTGATGAAAATTGACATTTTTTGCAAACCAATCACAGATTAGTATATTATAGCGAAGTCGTTATTTGTACGTCATTTTTTCCTCCATTTTGACAGTTCCAAGACAAAATGGAATGAATGAACTGTATTAAGGTGAATGATGTGAACGTATATACCTAGTTATCTGTGACGTGTACGCCCGACATAAAATATATGACCAAAAATAATTTCTGCCTGAAAGATTTAGCCCAAAACAGACAGTTTTTTGGAGGAAAATATTATTTCGAAGGTGTTATTTGTAAGAATTTTTTTATCTCCATTTTGACAAACCCACACTTTTTTCAGGTAGGAAATGATAGATGGAACTGAATTACTTTAAATGACGTGTATGCCCGTCATGGTGACAAAAAATCTTCCTGGAAGTTGTTTATAGACCAAAAAAGACAGTTTATTGAAGGAAAAATATTTAGAAGTAAAATAAAACGAATTAACAATTTTTACTTTCACTATTTCTGATTTACAAAACTAGCGAAATGAAGATTGAGACTAATTATTTATCCTGGCAATTTTAAATTCCGTTTTCGGTTATGTGTGAGTAAAATTTCTTTGCATGTGTGTTCATTTAATCTATGATTCTATCTATGTGTGCAGTTTCTGACGTTTATAATGGTTTGTTGCTCAGAGCAAAAATAGGTAGAGTACGAACATCGCTCCGGTCGCCTAATGCGCAGCGTAGGCAAGTGAACTATAGCTAGTTATATTGATAGGTAAGTGACTGATAGGGATGGGCAATTGAGCGCTGCAAGCGTAGTTGTCGATAAAAGCAGCTGAACGGCACGGGACCTATTGTTATATTATGTTGTAGAAGTATGTATGGGTGAGTTTTTGATAAGTAAACATTATTATCTGCTTATTTATTTTAAGGTACGAATTTATAGGTCTCGCATATAATCCTAATGACCTATGAATTGATATTGTTATAATTTTATATATTTTAGTTTTAATTTACAATACAATTATTTTCAAATGACATGGTTTTTTATATCGTATTTATGTTATTTACGTTATTGTAATTGAGTCAAATTGCGTTTTTATTTTTATATTTCCCCGCTCTTTATGTAAAGGATAAAAACTAAAAGAAACAAAGAAATAAAAACAGGATTATATGTTACTTATATCTTATTTATTTTTGAATTATTTACTTATATTATAAACGCTATAACGCTTTCACACTCACCGCCTCTAATCATTTACAAAGTAATTAAAGTATTAAAGAAAAGTAATTGTCGCAAGCGCACATAGCGCGCCGGTGTATTATAAACTATTTCTCGCCGTATCGACTCAAGCGCCGAACGCGTCACATCACTGTCCCAGTTGGCAATCCAAGAGGGGTTGCGGGGCGGTGCGGGCGGTGCATGTAGCCTTGCGTCCCGCGTCTCCTTCCACCCCGCGAAGCGTGACTTCTAATTTACTTAAAAGTATTAAAAAATGGTTTACCGGCGAAATGTGATGCTAGATTTCTGTTTAGTGTGTTTCCGAGTATCGTTTTTACAGGTTTTTATTGCACATTTTACTATTTTTAGCAGTTAAATAATCAAATGCTCGCCAGGAACTCGCAACGTGCGCTCACACCGCTAGTGAGCGTATGACTATTAACGCTTGCGGTAGGAACAGTGCGATGTTCTCACCCGTGCATACTGTTCCCACTTGGTAACACGCGCTCTACCTATTTTTGCTCTGAGGTTTGTTGATTCTTATTTCACGTCATACCAAAATAATTCTGCGTTCATTAGCAGTCGTATAACCATAACGATAAGGTCTATTATTGAAAGTTTATGTAGCTTTTTACCTTGTCGATGATTTTCCGTGTACATGTAGATCCTCTTGCGTACGATTAGTGGTGATTACGTTTCGTTCAACGCAGATTTTTTAATTAATACAAATATGAATTCAAATAGGGAATTATTTTAGAGAACAATTTTATCATATCTTAAATAATTACTTTTCTTTGCTAGCAAATTAAACCATATTGTAAGATAAATAAATAAAATAATGTATATCAATATAAATATCTAAACAAATAAATAAAATTGAAGTGTCTGTTTGTAATATCAAAATGACAGCTTTTTACTAAATGCAAACAAAAAACAAATCAAATTTATCAAAACAAAATTTTTTTTTAAATTTTTTTTGTCTGACTCTCTGTATGTTTCGGCTAATCTCTGAAATAGCTCGATTGATTTTGGCGGGACTTGCGTTGATAGATATCTGATTTTCTAAGGAGTAACTTATACTACGTAACAACTGCATTTGTTACTGAATATAAATAAAGATGAAGGCAGATCGAGCGAAAATGAACCATATTACCTGGAAATAATGTCAGTGACTTATCATTTTCCACACGTTGTCTAATTCAATTCTATTGTGATATTTTAAAGACACATTCTAGCTAAACAGGCGTCAAAAGTTGTTTTAAGTGGTAACAGTTCCTCCTTTTTTTCGAAGTCAGTTAAAAAGAAGTAGATTCGGAGCAAATTGGCTACGACATACGGATAGACATTTATATGAGTGATCCTATAAAGTTTCCAATTATTATCATTCAGATGTATGGAATCCAAAAAATGTAAAAAACATAAATCATCGGGTTTACTTGGTTTAAAATTCTCTTTAATACGGACCCCACTACTGCACCGCACGCCACAGTCGAATGCAGTGAGGAATTAGGAAAAAGATTTACTTATCAGGCAAATGTCCCGCTCGTCTCGTTATCTATACAAATAAATAAAATTGAAGTGTCTGTTTGTAGTATCAAAATAACAGCTTTTTACTAAATGCATATGAAAATGTATGTAAAGTATAAAAAAACAATCATTTAAAAAAAAATGTTTGTCTCTTTGTTCCAGTAATCTCCGAAACGGCTAGACCGATTTTGACAGGACTTTCACTGGCAGATAGCTGATGTTATATGGAATAACTTAGACTACTATTATAGTAGGAAAATAATTCCGCAAAAAAAAACCCAATGAAATCCAATATCTCCACGCGGGTGAAACCGCTGGCAGCAGCTAGTCCAATAGTATAAAAAAGGTACCAGACAGACTCCCTATGCCTTAAATGAGAAAAATAAAGCCTACTCTCACCTAGGTCAAGCCCCTCCAAACCAAAATCCTGGATCCACCACTGCTTGCATATTACTGCTTGGCGGCAGACTTCACGAGCAAAGCGGCGCGGTACCAACCCAAGTACGGATCTATTCGGGCCGATAAAATTCGATAAAATTGACAGTTCAAATCGATAAAGTGGGTTTTATCGATTTGAGCTGTCAATTTTATCGAATAAAGTGGGTTTTATCGATTCGAAGTGTCAATTTTATCGAATATTATCGAATTTTTTCGACCAAAAAGATCCGTAATTGCGCCGCAGATTAGCCCAAGTTTGAAGTTTCCCATTCACGGGTTTTACAGTCTCAGAAACATGGCAGCACAGATATAAATTTAGTTATCTGTGGTAATTTTATGTATGTGTGAAATTCCGTGAAAATAGCCACTGCCATATTATAGTATACACATAGATGAAGGTACCTGTCATTCATCTATGAGTACACACTTAGGGCACTTATAGCTAGAAACTTTATGGATAGTTATTATACTCTTTGCTAGAAACCAATGTAAGTTGAAGAGTCGGGACGAGTAATAATGTTCTGTGGTCGGGACTTCCATAGAGAAAAACGAAACAGCTGTAAATGTCAGAAAGGACCTCTTTTTGACATTTGCGGCTGTTTTAGTAGAAAGTTTTACTAAACTTTGACGTGACTTTGACGACATTCATGCACCAAAACTAGAGATTTATTATAACCTTCTCTATCTACGAACTTGACACTGGCTAAATACGCAAATCAGGTAGACGCAAAAATAAAAAAAAGTTGGCACTAAAGCTGTCACCAAAGAGAATATAATGGCTGTCACCACAGAGTACTTTGTTTGCTGTCACTGTCACAGGCCTGCGTGAAAATAGTCGCGGCCATTTCTTTAATCCTTTCTATTTATCGAATTTAATAATCTCTGAGAGTGCTTCAGATTGGGCCTAAAAATGGCTACGGCTGCATTAACAGGCCATATTGCGCAAAAAATTATACGTGAGTAATTAATACTAATTAATCAATGTAAACACCGCAGCTGCGAGTCTTACATAATGCCACTACAGTTCACACAAAATACAATTTTGAATCATGTAACTCAATTATCTAGTATCTTAACATAACAGAAAATCTCCTAAAATTGGTTAAAGCTGTACTCAAAGAAGGCGGGTTTGTGTTCTTTCAGCCGTAAATGGGTGTATGGGCATTGTTTACATTAAGGCTGCCCAATACAGCTCTGATGGTAGACCTAACCTGGCCGCGTACAAACGCGGTACTGGCGGCCGCAGCAGCTTTAACGGAATCGTAGCCACTGTGTTTGGAGCCACAGGATTTGTGGGCAGATATGTGTGCAATAAACTGGGCAAGATTGGCACTCAGGTAAGTCAACAAATGTATGTTAAAGTTTCAAATACAGAGCTGCTCGTAACCAAAAAATACATACAGAGCTGAACCCTCGCGAACCCACAACTGCAGACAATATTTGCAATGGAATATTTAATATATTCAAATATTGTAATGTTTGTACAATGTAAAAAGCGAATGAATGTCATTGAAGACAATATTTATGTTTTTTCAGATGGTTATACCATACAGAAGTGACTTCTATGATGCACAAAGGTTGAAAGTCTGTGGTGATTTGGGACAAGTGCTGTTCACACCATATGATATCCGCGATGAGGAATCCATAGCAAAGGCAGTACGCTACTCCAATGTTGTCATCAACCTTGTTGGCCGTGACTATGAAACTAAGAACTTCAAGTACAAGGATGTAAATGTGGATGGACCTAGACGTATAGCTAGGTTAGTTGTAATTTTTAAACAACATAAAAAGGTCTCTATTTTTTTACTAACTTCTAAACTCAAATTGTGATGGAAGAGATGGGTCTCAGTCCTCAAACCTCTTTATTATTTAATGAAGCCTGTATAATAACAAATTGTCTGAATAGGTAGTGTTTTAAAGTAGATGCATATATCATAATCAAAATGCTAGACATGATTTAAAATGCAAAAATGTACCTATTCATTTTAGATCATGATGCACCTTCCATACAAATATTAGTAAAACATTTATTTGTACAAAAATAACATAGTTATTGCAATTACCAATGTATCTATGTGGTACACTACTGCGAGAAAGCCAGAATCAGATGTTTTATACTATTTATTTTTGTGTTCAACATAGGTAAGAAAAGTTTTAGAAAACATTAATATCAATCCCAGAATCCACAGGATTAAAAGGCACATCCATATTAGGAGTTCATAGTGAATTTGACATTATTTGGTACTATAAAACTACCTATTCTGACTCCTCATAATAATTAAATATTTACATACTATTAATAAACCTCTTTGTCACTTACAATCCCATTTCTACTGTATCAGGAAACAATAAATCAAATATTTAATAGATAGTTCACTATCAAAAAAAATTACAGTATTAACTATCTGTTAACCTTGTTGAATTGTGTTATCTACATATATATGTTCCAGAATTTGTCGTGAAATGGGAGTAGAGCGACTAATCCACCTGTCTTACCTCAATGCTGTAGAGAATCCAAAACCCCTGGTGCTCAAAAGACCATCTCCATGGAAAGTGAGCAAGTACCATGGAGAGAAAGCTGTTAAGGAAGAGTTTCCAACAGCTACAATTATAACTGCTTCTGATATCTACGGTTCTGAAGATAGGTTCATCAGGTAAGCAATTATTACGATTAATGAATTTAAGTTGCACTAATTAATCCTATAAATTAAAAAAAAGTTGGTGTGAGCATGTTATTTTTATAGTTTGAGACAAGAAATCTGTATAAGATTACCAAGTCCATCTGCCCCAGCCGAAACCACTTCTACTATGTTCATAGTTCATACCCAGTCCTTGGAGTAGGCAGAAACCCTACTCCACTCTATCCTTGTATACTTGTTTCAATATTCATTAATTATTTCAAAAATGTTTGCTGCTTATGTGCACTTTTTGCAACTACTGATTACAGTACAGTATTCTTTGATCATCATAATCTATACAATTAAATAATTATGTAATAAATTGTTAAATAAACCAGCTAGTTATAGCGTCATTTACATCAATTTGTCGATATATTGTCGGGATTTTTTTAACAATGTATAATGTGTGATACGAAAATTTTAATAGTAAAATAATTATGTAAGCCTTAGTTCTGCAATAAAATTATTCTTTCATCTCTCATTCTCTCAACATGCCCAAACCAAATAAATCTTCTTTTTAGATTTTTGTGTTTCTTTAAGGTTTTTTAGTAAATCGAACCAAGGAATAAAAGTTTCCATACAAAGTTTAGAACTCTATACACCCCCTAGGGGTAGTTTTCAAATATCTGACTGGGCAGAGAGAGAAAGCTGGGAGTCAAGGTGTAATACCCTTCGACTTCCAGGAGTTGTGGGAGTTTCACTGGTATCCTGGATAGGAAGATACTCAGTAGGCTCTCGCTCTCATCGTCACGGGGGTGCTTATCGTCTGCTGTGGGCCTCGAGGCAGCGCGCGTGGTGATTTCCGCGCGCTACTTGAAAACGAAGATGGGAGTTCCCAAAACGAGGAGGGGGTCTTCTCGAGAGGACCATGGCTGTTTTAGTAGTAATCACAAGATCAAAATCACAAGATTTTTTTATTGAGGATAAGTTCACACAGCTCACACTTCACCATAATCTTCCGTGATTGTTGATGGAACACCACGCTTGCCTCACTTGTTTTGAAGACTTCGAAATAATTCTTACAAGTACTATAAGTTTCATAAACTGTTTTAAAAACTTTTGTGCTTTTGCTGTATGTACCATGTAATAATACACAATGTTTTATGGTATTCCAGGGCTTTTGCAAGCGGATGGCGTACCCACTGGCAACTAGTACCTGTGTACAAGAATGGCATGGCCACTGTGAAGCAGCCTGTCTTTGTATCTGATGTGGCCCAAGGGATTGTCAATGCGGCCCGCGATCCTGACACACGATGCCAGACGTACCAAGCCGTTGGGTATGTTTTTTATCAGTTTTATGTAGACACAAAATTAAAAAAGAAAACAGTAATCCAACTTTCACAGTAGCATTTTTCTATAGGTTTTAAATTTTGGAATCAAACAGTCTCGTGAAAACCAATCACTAGCCGCGTATCCATTATAATTATTTTTGCCAATCATATATGGGCCAAATCCTTAGAATGAAATATATTGTATACCACTAACGCTATACAAACACCTACTAGATTCATAACGGGCACGGTGGGTTTCTGGAAAGTTTGTTGACTTTGAGTACGGATTCAAATTGCTTTATTCAAATAGGCCCCAAAGGAGCACTTATAAAAGTTAAAATAAATGACTCTAACAGCGGGCCTCTGCAACATTCGTCTACCCGAATCACAGATTGAATCTGTTGATGCCTTTGTCATTTATAATGTTCTGATAAAGACGGCATTAGTCCCGCAGAGACCCGCTGTTAGTCATTTATTAACCTTCATAAGTACTCCCTTGGGGCCTATATGAATATAGCATTTCAAATTAGAATATCACGAACAAAATATAGAAAATATAGCTCTGTACATTTTTGTAACTACAGGTACCTAACTGTTCCCATTCGTGGTCAAAGTAAGATCTCCTGGATTTCTTTTCAAAATAGCTACGTAAATATATGCTTTTTTTTCAGACCAGACCGGTATCTACTGGCTGATTTAGTAGACTGGTTCTTCCAACTGATGCGCAAGGACGAGAAGATATGGGGTTACAAGCGCTATGACATGAAGTATGATCCTCTATTCCCGATCAAAGTTGCGGCAGTCAATCTAATCTCACCGGCGTATCCATTAGGTTGCCTGCATTGGGAATCTATTGAAAGAGTAAGTAGTAACTTAGTAAGACTGAATACGAAAATGTTGAAATTTATCGCGCGTTTACTATTAGGTCGGTTCGGCCGAATTTGACTGCGTGTGTATCGCATCCCGTTTGCGGTGACCGATCTAGTATAAAAGTTGGATCCCTTGGCCGTATTCGGCTATTCCGCCGTCAAGTTTCTTGCCCTTCTCGATGGTGTAGGCTATGGAACGAGGCAACTAGTCACTACGAATTTCACAAGCGCCCACCTCGGGCCCGCGAGAATTTAGCTTTAGCTAGATTAGGGCCGGACCCACTTCAAACGGTCGTACTCGTGCGCCGGGGCCGTTCTCTCCGACCCCCTTATCCCGGCGACGGCCCAAGCCGAGGCCCGTACCGCGAGATTCACCTCACGCGGTGCCCTTGAGCCGTCGCCAAATCACCACTTTGTTAGGGCTGAGCGCCTTCTGCGCTCTTCCGCCGTTCGGTGACGCTGTAAAGGTTGATAGGTCCGCGTTTTGAAACCACGATCAAAAACTTAAGATAGGTATTTAAAATATACGCAGTAATTAACTTAAAATAAATAATGGTTAAGGTGGATTGTCCATGAGATGGCGGGAAATTTGAAATAAAATATGTTTTTTTATAATTTTTACCCGGTCAGGATAAAAATTTTGAGAATATTTTGTAATTTGCGCAAATAATTGTATTTAAATTTGTTTTAGTTATAAAAGCCAAACTAAGACATGAAAAGTATGTAGTCTAATTGTTTGTTATTTACGCAAATTACAAAATATTCTCATTTTATCCTGACTGGATAAAAATTATAAAACATATTTTTTTCAAATTTCCCATCTCCTCAATTACACTCCACCTTTATAATCAAGATACATTTTTTCGTTTCGATGAAAAGGTCAGTCTCTATGAAATGCCGTTTTTTTTTGTAGGAGGCGACCACTGACGTGTTATTACCCGGAGTTCCTACCCTAGAAGATTTGGGCGTCACTCTGACTCGCATGGAAGACCAAGTTCCATGGGAGCTGAAGCCTTTCCGTGCGTACCAATATTACATGGATGCGCTTGGAGAGTTTGCCAAACCAGTCCCACCGCAGCCTCACCCGTCGTAATTTAAATAGTCTGAAATATTTGACATAAATGTCGTCATCTGATGCATAGATATTAGAAATTAAATTACAATAGACAACTATCAGCTTCCTATAACAAATGACAATTTTATGTGATCCCCATCAGATGATGACGTTGATGCCATCTTGTGCTATTTGGGGATAAGTCAGACCCTGGGAATCACCCCTTGGAATGTCTAGAGACAAATGATGTAGCTACCCTAGAAAAGAGGAATTTATATCTAGTAGCACAAGTCCATGTGGGTCATTAATAAAATCAAAGTATCAAATTGTAGAATTTTGTTATCAATAAATTATGTTAAATATATCTGTGTTTTTAGTTAAGTCTAGTTGAGACCGGAAAACTTTGTTCACATAGGCGCAAGTTATGGAAGTTAGATGGTTCTCGGACTTTCACTTTTACATTTCAAGAAGAGCCAGATACTTGTCAGCTTCCTTTTTTCAGTTGCTTTTGATTACGATCCCGCTTGATAATAATAATAATCATTTATTCATCCAAAATTGGCCTAAAAGCTTGATGTTTCATCAAAGAAAAAAGGCACTACGGGAGAGAAAATGCCAGAGCCTTCGATTGGCATTCTGAAATAAATTTCTGAAACCAATCGCACGGTAATTTCCTAAAACTTCTTGCAGGAAAGACTACTACGTGTTTTTGAAAATGCCTTACAAATTTGCGAAAAAAATGTTTGTTATTTAGAATCTCCATTTCATGTCCAAGGTCCTAGTGCAGTGTTTTCTTTACTTTTATGAGAATATTGTGAACGGCCAGTCAAGAGAAAATTTGTTAAGAAAAAGCCGTTTGATTTAGATTCTAAAAATGTTAAATTTTTGGTTCTATTAAAACAAATATAATGCACAAGTTACCTATTTATTAAAAATATCTAAAGCAGTATGTTACAACACTATAGTTAATCACGTAGGTACGAGCGTTTATATAATGGAAAGTATGACTGAAGGGTTCGGCTACTAACTTAAAACTGGAGCAACAGACAGCTCTCTTTACCGTGGCTTCATCCAGAGACATGAGACTGTGGAGCAAGTGCTGCTATATTGTTCGGCCACAGATGTCAGATAAATACGGGCTCTTACTGCAAGGCGAACAAGCTGACAGACTCGGCTGAAATTGAACTCTCAACAAATTTTCAACAACACTGGAACAGCTTATGCCACGAGTCACGACCCAACTCCCAAGGCCGTACTCCGTACGTCAAGGAGTTGGGATGGCTTGGGTAGATACTTGGGGGCATCCGAGAATAAGAAGAGTAAAGTTGAAGTCATAGGAACTGATTCAATTGAATTAAAGACGGGACTAAATTCATTGCCGTTTTTACACTAGACAAAAGCCAGTGGATTAATTTGACAGGTCTAAAATATATTCCATCTCTTTCTCATTTAGAAAGTTAAATTAAAACTAAAATTAGGTTATGAGATGATAGATTCAACACCAATATGTTATATATTATACTTGTGCTTGATCATATTAGCTTAAGAATTTGATGCACTAAAACCTAAATTAAACACCTGTCTATTAAGCACAGTGTGATAAAGGAAAATGGAGTGATCATAATAATAGAAAAAAACATATTGCTTTAAATTTTTTTATTTAATCTTATTTTAGGGTGCGGGTCTACTACCACGGCCGAAACCGCCTCTCTGAAAAGAGAAAAAAAAACAATATAATTTTTGCGGATTACAAGCATAGGTTAAATTAAGAATGTTGCTATCTCATCTATTGGTAGACCATCACTAATAATTGCAGCAGAGATTGATGAGAGTAGGTAATTATAATTTTATCAAAATTTGCAACAGATTAGGTATGTGAACATAAACATAACCTAATCTATCCAAAAATATTGTTAAGTTAGCATTCCATCTGTTGCAAGAATTTTGATAAAATTATAATTTTTCAAAAGGGTTAAGTTTATAATGAACTACCTTCCTCCCACTCCCGCATGAAATAATATATCTAAAGCGAAAGTGTTTATACGGTTGTTGGTTTGTCCTTCTTTCACGCAGCAACAGCAATGGATTAACCTGATTTTTGACATAAATTAATTCTTGGATCGGAGAGTAACATAGGCTACTTTTAATCCTGGAAAAAAGGACGGTTCCTGTGGGATCGCGGATGAACCCGCGGGCAGGCGCTAGTATCTTTATTATGTGTTACTCTGATGTACAAGCTATATTACTGCAATGATTCACCAAAATCCGTTCAGTAGTATTTACGTAAAAGAGTAAGAAACATCCAGCCATTCTCCATTTCTCAAAAACTTTCGCATTTTTAATATTATATAGTAGGATAACTCACAAATTCGACACCAGCGGAGCCAGGGCCGACATCAGCCTTCTTGTCTACGCCACCAGGACCAGACGGGGGCGCACGTCTGTACGCTGACCTGTCCTCGGCCGAGCGAGCGGGAGCATCAGGCCTGCCGACTGTGCTGCGGCGGACGGTTTCGGTGCGGACCGAGCGCTTCAGGGTTGCTGGGACAATTTCAGGGGGCAGGTGGAGGAAGATTCGCAGGTACTCAATACCCTCATTGGTCAGATACCTGAAAACAATATTTATGTAAATGGTTTAATTATTTTTAGAAAAGCAAGAGCCGTGTCCTCCAAAACAATGATTTCCTAATTATTGGGATATAAATACCCAAGGGGTATGTGTCACGTGAGATTCCTTGAAGAGGTACAATAAGCAGATCAATCAGTTATGTATGACTGAAGTTCACTAAAACAAGACCAGATTTTTCAGTAATACATAGAAAAACATGCACATATTTAGTGCCATCAAACTGTACACTGTGTCTCTGTATAATACTTGTACTTTATATCTTTATGAAGTTAATGAATGTTGAAAATCACATTTCATTTTAAATTTTCGATTTTGGCGGTATGCAAGTTAAAGGTCTTTCTTGAAGTGGTACCTACTCTGGAAAAGCTAATTAGGAACCTAAGCAGACCTCACTTGTAATGAATGTGGCCGGTTCAGTTTGTTTCGTTCCTACAATGCATGTTGCCATCACAACTTTGCTTTTCTTATTGTTTGGGTAATTCCAAGCATGTGGGCAGATACAAAAGTTATTTGTTACATAATAAATAAATAAATAATCAATTGCCACAATATTGAAAATGTTTGCTCACAGTATGTTATAATAATTAATCTACTATGAAGTAATATTAATAATAGCATTTATTAATTGAATGTTTATCACAGTCTTGTTTAGAAGTATCAAATTCTCTTAAAGTACCCATATAAATAAATCAGTCAAAAATATAATATTATGTCACTTTTTAGTATTTAGCACTTTACAGCATATCTTTAAGAAAGTTCAATATAATGACAATTACAAATATAAAAATAATATAAAAAAGAAGAAATATAATGACGAAATGAAATAAATTCATAATAAAGTATTTTTATATAAACTTGAAAAAAGTAACCCTTATTTTTTCTGGTACCTTAACATTACACATTTAAATAACATTAACTAGAAATTACTTAATTGAAACAGCACAATGAGGACATGTGACTGTAATGGAAAGAGTTGTGTCATAGTGGAACTTTAAAGCATTGTCTACACTGTCTCAAACATTCAGCAGCAGAAACACAATAATTTGTACTTAGTAGTAAACAAAATACTTATATATCCTTATAGTATCCGTTTCCCCGCTTATAAAGATAATGCGGGGAGACTTTTTGAACTTTTCCCAGTAGACCAGAGTATTTGCTTTCATATGGATTTCATACAAACATACATTATGTTAACTACACAAAGTAGCACAGTAGTTCTTTGATTGTTTAGTTGCCACCAACCAACCAAATGCGCAAGTGGACGAAGTCTGCTGCTGCTGCAGCATACGGCAATCACGTATTTACAGCAAGGTGATTTTAATTCACTTGGAATGATTCCGAATAGGAAGCCACTGTTTCTGGTTGTTTATATCCCAGAATTAAAACTAAACAGAGAAATATTGTCAGGGTTATATCCATATTTATGCAGCTGTTGTTGAATCTAACATTAAATACTGTTACATATGTTACTTATTAACATTAAATAATGTAATGCACAGTAAAGCTTTAGCATTAACATTCATTTACTGTATTTTTTGTCGTATTTGATAATGTTAACAAGCCCTGGTGGCCTACCACCATCTCTTAGAGTAGTATTACTTTAAGTTTACATTGAAAATTAGTACTACAACTTTCAATCGAAGGTTAAAGTCAGAGACTAACTTATTCATCCATTCACGTTTATAGTGAATTAATAAATTATATTTTGTAAACAAACTTATTATTTTCGATTTCATTAACCTAGGACTTTTCCGCAAAAACTTTTACTTGATTGTACCTGCATGCTGCTGAATTTTTGGAAAGCCTGACATCAAAGCGGAAAAGTCATATGAGTACATTTGTTAATGAAATATCAAAGCAAATAATCAAATAATAGTGACGTGATAGACACATTGCAATGAAATTGCGTTACTAAATAACAATATTGTTTACAGAGAACATCAAATTATAACATTCTAGCACATAAGTAAATGTAGGTAAACAAGGATAAATATAGCCGAACTGTTAACTTACCAGTAAAAATGTCTCCACGCAAACTGTTCCTTGACATAACCTCTAGATTTGAGGGATTGCATTGCTTTGATGACTTGAAGGTTAGGAATCTTTTCAAGATCGGGATGTTTAGGAGCATGGTAGTCTTTCTTGGCTACCATGACTCCCTCTTTGAAGAGGAACTCATAGATAGAGACACGGTTCTGTTTGGGCATCAACATCTTGAGCCTTCACCTAAAAACAAGGAACACTTTAGTACTCTTAGGTTATCACACTAACTTCGAACAAGTGACCCACAAATACGAAATAACTTTTTTGTACTATAATTTAGACTATGTAGAAGAAATTATACTATTGAAATTCGGTTGCAATTCACAGATTCTTGTAATAAAATTAGATTTAAATCTTTGACAGTACCTTCCACCAATTTTTTGACAACAGAAAAGGAATAAGCGAAATTTGTTTGACAGCTCCTTTACAAACTTAGTCCACAGATCAGTAATATGTAGCTAGCTACTTAGTCTATGCAACTAATGTTCCATAACTTCCATAGCTCAAATGAGAAACGTTCGTATCTGTAGCATCTATCTTATTATTATACTCTTTGAATGCAATCGTTAACAGATTGCAAGTAAAACTTGTCGTCGCAAAATTAGTTTCGAAGATTAGTTTTCGTTCTCGAGAAAAAGGTTGTGTTTCGTTTTCGACAAAAATCAACAACGTCCTACCTATTTCTAATTTTAACTTATCGAACTGTCAATTTATCGATCGCTATGGATCGTAAAGTTCCGTACATGAGCCAAAGATGCAATAGATACAAATATCAATTTTTTTCTACTATTTTGACATTGACATGCCGCTGGCAAGAATGTGGTATACATTTAAAACATATTACTGATCTCTGGCACAGTTTTTTTTAATGTCTGTTGTTTAATGCACAGAATCTGTGCATTAAACAACAAAAAAAGAAAAAAAAAGAGATACTGCTACTTGCGTAGACTGTAGATGTAATTTCTTTAATACTAATAAATTTTATAAAGAAAGTTTGTTTTGGAATAAGAACTAGGTCCAAAGCCAGTAATAATTAAATATGGATTTCCAAAACCGTCCCGGTGGTAAAACGGGAGGAGGTGGTGTAGCGTCATGGTCCGAAAGCAACAGAGACCGTCGGGAGAGGCTTCGCCAACTCGCTTTAGAAACGATAGATCTAAACAAAGATCCTTATTTTATGAAAAATCATTTGGGTTTGTATTTTACAGATTTTGTATAATTTGTATACGAGTAGCGATTAATCAACATAACCTACAAACCAGTATATGATATTGGACATTGTTTTATAAAAATTTACAGGTTCATATGAGTGCAAATTATGTCTGACTCTTCATAACAATGAGGGCAGCTATTTGGCTCATACACAAGGCAAGAAACATCAAGCCAACTTAGCCCGAAGAGCTGCTAAAGAAGCAAAAGAAGCTCCACAACAGTTGGCTCCGGAGAAGCCAAGAATTGAACCCAAGAAGTTTGTTAAGATTGGACGTCCTGGGTACAGGGTCACAAAGCAAAAAGATCCTGAAAATGGACAGCAGAGTTTACTTTTCCAGGTTGACTATCCAGGTACAAATCAGCATCAGCTATGTAATGTTTATCTAATATGATACTGTTAAGAATACTGTACTGTACAATAAAATTTGATGTTTCTCCACCAATATGAATATAAAAAAAATCATAACCATAGACACTGATCAAGTACTGCATGATCACTAGTAAATACTGTCTTTCCACAAAATAATTAAATACACTCTAAACATGACTGTGTTGAAGTCACACTTATCATGCCTTAGTCGCATTTTTAAATATGAATAACCGCAAACATTGATTAAAGGAGTGTCTGACTCTATTCAGTTGTGATGTTTCTAATCATTTTAGACATTTATCTTTAGATACTGTCTAGCTAAGCAGACATTTAAAAATTGTTTTTTGGTGGTAACAAGGTAAGTATTTTAATTACTAGGGATCGCATAAGTATACATGATGTATTTTTTTATGTGGCAGTAAGGGTAGGTATCCAAACCATTCTAGCTACAGGAAGACATTTTTAGAAGACAGACACTTACCATGTTACCACAAAAAAGCACTTAGACACCTGTTTAGCTAGACAGTGTCTAAAGATAAACATCTAAATAGAGTTAGTCAATGGTAAGACACTACTTAAATCACGATTTCTGGATGCTCATATATAAACGTGCAACTAAGGCATGTTTAGAAATTAAACACTGTTTAACACAGGTTTAATGTGTGTTTACCACCATGCATTTTTCTGGGATAAAAAGTAGCCTATGACACTCACCGGTCCATAAACTATATCTATGCCAAAAATCACATCCGCCCATTATTACGTTATTGGGTGAAAGAAGAACAAACCAACAAACACAATTTTGTATAATTATATAATATTAGTAGGAATTAGGATTAGTCCAACTATTGTACTTTAAGATCTTTTGCAGTCCACCCATTGTAGTACCAATTTGCTCAGACTGATCTAATACTACAGGACTAGGTGCAAATTATAGTTTTGTGTATTTTGTTCCAGAAATTGCTGAAACTGTACAACCAAGACATAGGTTTATGTCGGCTTATGAGCAAAAGATAGAACCTCCTGATCGCAGGTGGCAATACCTGCTGTTTGCAGCTGAACCTTATGAAACTATTGCGTTCAAAGTTCCCAGCAGAGAAGTTGAGAAACATGATTCCAAATTTTGGACTCATTGGAATAAAGATACCAAACAGTTTTTCTTGCAGTTTGCTTTCAAAATGGAACAAATGAGGATGCCACCACCACCACAAAAAATGTGGGAGAGTCACGGAATGAGGATGCCTCCCCCTCCTGGTGGGCCGATGATGGGTGTGCCTCCTCCACCTCCATTATTGCCTGTTCCTCCACCACCTCCATCTATGTGAAATTAGAAATGAGGTGTTCCAGTAAAATTAGTAAATAAAGACCGTTTTTTATGAGAATTTTGTTGTTTACTACTTAAAATAAGACTAGCTTAGAAAAAATTTTACTAACAAAAATGTACAATAGGTATGTATTATCTAGTAAGATTTTTTCTAATAAAATTGCAAAATCTATTGAAATTGCTATAGAAGTTCTTACCAAAATGAGAAAAATAATCTAATGGGGTGGGTTCCCAACAAGTCATACTGTAACTCGGGAATTCTTCTCAAAAGAAAAGTTGCAACCAGTAACAGTGTGACTCGATGATAGTGGAATTCAAGACAATCTAGAAAACTACTTATGTTATTTTTTACATGACTGCACAAAAAAAGAGTATAGTATGTGTTTAGGGTTCATGTATGTTAGTTTCTTTATTCTACCATAACTTTTAAATGATTTGGATGTATGGGGTATCCTTACATCATCCAGAGTGGCACTGGCTAGGGCAGTCGTGTCTTTTTATGTAACTTTTGTTACAAATAACTTGTAGCATGTCTAGTTTGTGACTCGATAGATTTTTTTCTAGGCAAACCAATTCATGTTCTACCAGCAGCCTTATCACCACAGATTACTATATATTATATATGTAGCTATCCTTATCACGTATGAAGTATGAAACTCCAGAGTAAAATTACGTCATTTTCGCCTCATTTCTTCTGTCCATATTACAAATCTGTGTTCTGTCCATCTGTCAAATATTCGCGGCAGCTTTGTTTTCTACGATCTACGCATAGAGTAGTACCCGGGATTATATTCTCTTTGAGTAGTACTGTAAAAACGTAGCAGAGAGGTAAAAAGAAACGAAACGTCAAACGATCGTCATCGTACAGAATCTAAATAATGCTCTCGTTTATCATACACCGCATTTAAAAACGTACGTGAGTCGGAACGTAAATTTAACGGTTTTTTGCAATTTGAATGAATATGAATGTAAACCTTGAATGGGATTTCACTTTCATTCATTCCTTACGCGCGCTTTCGTAACGAACGTCGACCTTTTGTTTCTTTCCAGTTTGCATATTTTGTAGTGTTTTGTAGTTCGAAGATAACTAGTAAACTAGGTACTATTTGATAAAATGTTCTCCAAAGCAAAACGATTTGATCCACTTGGTAAGTTTAAAACTACGTTACTTATATTGATAAGATTCTATTGTTTTATTATAGCTTTTCTTTTCTATTAAAAAATCATACTTGATGAGGCAGAAATAATCTAATTAAAATTAATTTTTCAGGTGCTCCGAAAGTTCAAAACAAAGCCATACAAAAACCTGAGTTTGCAATAGAGAAACAGGGAACCCCTCTAAAGACCTACAAGTTGACGCCCGTGCCCGTCGCAAAGTCATCAACTGTTCCGCCAAAGCCCAAGTCAGCGGTCGTGTCAACTAAGAAGCTAATTGGAGATACACATTCACAATGCAGCAGCAGCATTCAGTCTTCTATTACGGTAAATCTGTTTCTAAAAATCGAACTTTAAACTACTATTCGCCCTACATACATGATTGTAGCATAACCAGGTACGTAGACCGTATATTTGTTACTTTATTAATAACTAGCGTCTGCCCGCGGCTTCACACTCATGGTTCTCGCTCTGTGATAACGTAGCTTCCTATAGTGAAAGAATTTTTAGAATCGGACCAGCGGTTCCAGAGATAAGGGGTAACAAACAAAAAAAAGCTCGCAAACTCTACTGCATTGTAATATTAACTATAGATTAGCTTCTGCTCGCGGTTTCACTCGCGTGCCCACAGTGCATTTTTTCGGGATTAAAAGAATAGAATAGTATATATTTCCAAAATACATTGAACTGGAAAAAAGTATGTTACTCTCTGGTCTTTTAACTGTATGCCAAAAATCACACCAATCCATTGCTCATTGAAAGAAGGTCAAACCAACACACCAACAAAACAGCCTTTCACATTTTGTGATAGTAAGTAGATAGCATTCTTACAGGTCTGAATTCCTGTGATATCAGTCAGAATGAAAAATATAATAGGTATTCAGTGAAATTACTGGGCTTAAGATACCTAATGTTTCAAGCATGAACGAGCATGATGCAGGCCTGTACCTTTGTGTTGCAAAGTTTGGAGCTGCACTGCAACTGATATGCTTCCTATCACACAAACTACCTGCTCACCTTGTTAATCAACAATATAAAAAAATAACATATGTAATATGTAATCCAAAGATGGAATAGAGATTGCATGGACCACATGATTCAACAAGCTGAACTAAAACAAATTCCCAGAAACAAGCCTCTTAAATATTGTATTTTCTTAGGCTTTCGTGATTATGACAACAACTTATAAACATAATTACAAGATAAATAACTAGTTTTTTGACTTTTTTCAACAAGTTTGTTTTCACCAACTAAATAAAAATTTGCAATTTTTCGGTTACCATATTTTTGTTAATACATGTTTACAATAAACAGTATTGTTATGTCTGTTAATTTGACACCTGATTAAAACCACAGCTTGTTTAAAGTATCTCTGAACATTTTTGTTACCACATAAAAAACACTTTTAGATGCCTGTTTAGCTAGACAGTGTCTAAAGATAAATGTCTAAAATGGTTAGAAATGTCACAACAGAATTGAGTTTAGACACTACTTAAATCAGGATTTGTGGTTGCTCATATTTAAACATGCGACTAAGGCATGTTTAGGAGTTCAACATTGTTTAACACAGGTTTAAATTGTGTTGAATTTTTTACTGTTTGTTTTTTTCAATTGTTTCTTGCCTAACTTGATATTTTTATTTTGATCATAATAATGTGATTTTATTGAACATACCCAGTTTTTAAAAAGATACCATGCATCCATTTAATTTTTCTTGTGTCATACAAGTGAAATGTCTTTTTTATTGTCTTCGCTTTTGTAAATTGTCATCTATAAAATTTATGTTACAGCCAAAGCCTATCAAAGTTGCACCTTCAGTGAACAAAGCACCAAGCAGTCTGAAGAAACCAAAGACATGTATAATACCTAAGAGTAATAGCAAAACCCAAGAAGAATTAATCAAAGCCCAAGAAGTAGAAATTAGGTAAGTTACAATACTGCTTGTGGGATTATTTTTTGACCTGCACAATAGACTGAGATTACCTAGAACTCTTTTTGTTGTATAAATATATATATACAGCATTACATTTTTTTATTTGTGTTTTTCAGAAATAAAGATCATACTATATTGGAATTCAACAAACAAATCGAAGACTTGAAATACGAAATCTGTGCTCTTCAATTAAAAATTAAGGAAACTGAAGAAACCATCTCAGATGTCAATAATTTAGACAAAAGAATTGCAAAAATATCATTGGATGATCAAAATGAAGAAAATAAAAAACCTGAGAAAGAAAATCAAATTAAAAAACACGAAGATGCTATTACTATTGAACACCTTAAAATTCGAATCCTGGAGTTAGAGGAACAATGTGATAAACTGGAAATGGAAGCAAGCAGCAAACAAGTGGAATTAAATTCCCTCGAAGAAATAATTATAATTCGAGACAGTCTATGCAAAGATCTCCAAGATAAATTGTCAAATATGGAGAACTGTCTGGAAGAAACACATCAACGTCTCGAAATGGTGAAAGGCCATCATGCTTTAGCTTTGGAAGCAAACGAAAGTATCAGAAGGGAATATAAAGCGGAGCTAGAAACACTAAAAACTAAATTAGATGACGAAAAACAAGCTATCATCAGTAAGTACAAAGCAGATCAAGACAATGTGAAGGCAAAATACAATGCTCAGATGGAATCAATTAAAGATCAGATGCTGAAAGAAAGATATGAAATTGTACAAGAGCTGGAGCAACAGCTTATCACAAAGGAACTAGAAATGAAGGCTAAGCTTGAACAGATAAATGAGGCTACTCATGAGAAGCTCAGGATCTGTGAAATACAATTTGAGGAGCGCACCAGAAATATTCAAGATCACTGTGACCAACAGCAAGAAAAAATACAATTTCTAGAGAAAGAAGCCAATGAATTGAAATACAACATCAGTCTGGCAGAAGAACAAAATTTAATGGTACAAAAGGAAATCAACTGTTTGAAAAATGAAAACAAAACTTTATCAATGGAAAAATCTAAACTTGAAAAGGAATTTGAAGAACTCAAGGAAGAATCCAAACAAAAGCTCATAAGTTATGAAAACGAAAAGAACAAACTGACTGCTGATGTGGATAAAATAACAAAAGAAAAGAACAAGTTTGAGATGTCTCTGTCTGTAACAAGAGATATTGTACAAGTGTTAACAATGAGGTTGAGGGAGTCCGACAATGAGGTGGAAAGTTTGGAGGACCAAGTTCAGGTTTTGAATAAATCGAAGGAAGAGCTAGAAAAAGAACTGTCTGCCTTAAAAGATAAATTAAACAGCACTGTCGAAGAATGTAACGAATATAATGAAGCTTTAGTTAACATATTGAAATCAAAAGCCGCATTGGCTAAAGAGCACACGCGTATTATGGAGCATAATGTTTCCTTGATTGAGAGCTTGCAGAATGTTGAGAAGGAAGCCTACCGCGAACTAGGTTCAATTAAGAGTGAACTTATTGAGGATGTGGAGTTACTGAAAAAGGAGTCAACCTCACAGATACAGATGCTCCGCGATGAGGTCAGTTTATACGACACTATATTGATATCTGTGGATGTGATCAAATTAAGAAAAAAATAATTTAATTTTGTAACACTTCAACTTTGCGCTTTGTTTTCCCTTCGAAGAACCGATTTTGTGGAGTAGGGGAGAAGTGACTTGAATTCACAACTATACATGGGAGCTCATGTGTAAACTACCTACTATAACAGTTTTGAGCTTATGTCTGAACATAGACTAATTCTCAAGTAACCATAAAAAGTTATATTGATAGATTATTTTAATAAATCCTATTCTGATTTAGGTGGAAAAGAAGCGCAGGTTGTGCGAGTTGGCGACTGAACACGCCGGCCACGCGACAGTCGCCGCCGAGCAGTCGCGAGTGCTACTCGCGCAAGCGGCTAACGAAATCAATCGCCTAGAGACAGATAACCACCGTTATAAGCATGAGGTAAAATAAAATAATTATTCATCATCAACACCTTAGACTTCATCAGGGTGATTTTAATGCACTTGGAATGACTCTGTGGCGGAAGCGACTGTTTCTGATCGCTTGTACCTCAGCAACGCATCTCGACAGAGAAATATTGTTGGGATTATATCCGTGTTTATACAGCTGAGTTGTCGAATCTAAACGGGAAATTTCTCTGACGGATGCAATTCCGACATATAAACAAGACAGTCATGAAACCAACATGGTTATCATTCTGAGTGTATTAAAATAACCCTGAAGGTGTAAATTACGGGTATGGAAGGCTTTCCTTGCTCAACAAAAAGTACACAGTTACGTACACGTGTCTCATTACATACGGATGTTCAAATCAAACGAAGTCCGAAGTTTCATTAAAAAGTAATTTGAAGATGTTAGCGACGAAAATTAAAATTTTAAGGTTGTGTTCCAGATACAAGACCAACAATCTCTGGTCGTCGAGCTGTCCCTGCTTCGTCAAGAGAACGAGGAGCTAACGATGACAGTGGCCAAGCAGTCTTCAATCATCGACAAAATGAATAAAGAAATAGAGCAAAATCAGTCAAAGCCCAAGTCTCCGTCTTTGATTCGGAAGGCGCACAAAATTGGCAAAGAGAACATGCTAGTTGTATCTCCTCTGCGCGAGCGTAATCATTAGTTTCAAGTTTTCATTACGTACATTTAGGACATGTTATAACTATGCTAAGTTGATTTGTGGCGGCTAGAAGTATTCAAAGATCACAAACAAAACAATAATAACACAAAAAATCCTTTACAAGTAGAGGTTATCTTTTGTGGTAAGGGGATACTTACAAAATTAAAATTTTCATTAACGAAAATTCCAATTATGAGGCTGTATTGTGTATTTAATAAAATAATAATAGTGTTGACTTTTGTATTTCAATGGATCTCTATTTACATGTTGTGAGCGTTATTAGAAATTAAGTATGTTCCTGATATATGGTTGGTTGTATGGAGTATTGGTTACTTGTATATCATTTGTTTAAATTATTTATCAGTTGGGATAATTGTTTGTTTTTTGGGGTTTTATTTATTTATGAAATAATTTAAATTACGTATCAGTTTTCTGCTTATGCAGCTAATTTTTAGAATTTGCGTTTAGTAATAAATATTTTGAGCACAGTAAAATGTTATTTATTTTCCTTATGGAACAAAAACATCATGTTTCACAGATATTTAATGTACACAGAGTACAGTGCCTTACAGTACTTTTTAACCGACTTACAAAAAAGGAAAAGGTTCTCAATTTGGAGTATTTTTTTTGTGTTACCTCAAATCTCCATCATTTATACACCGATTTATATTTTTTTATTTGAAAGTATATACGTTCACTGAAGTCAGTTCGTCCCTTTTTTAAAGCAATTTTTATTAAAAAAATCTCAATTTTTTTATTCAACTACAGACTTGTGTCTATTGATAGTACTAGGTACTGAGTAACTGAGACTTGTGTGTAGCGAAACTGCGAACGGACACATCTCGGACTGCCAAGACGGCAGAGATTAATATTGTCCTTGTGGTAAGCTACTTCTCATCCGACTTTTCTAAATAAATAAAATAAAAATATATCAGTCTTAAAACCAATTTATTTGGATAAATTTACAAAAATCACGAAAATGTATACAATACATACACAAATGCAGTACACATTACAATAAGTTACATAGAGAAAGCATTCTGGCAAGACATGCATTTTATTTCGAATAGATTCATAATTATGGCTTCAAAACAGTACAAAATTCATAAATAACTACTTAATTAAAATGCCTTCTAAATTCCCACTACATCTTCTTTGGAATAATCTCAGACTTTACAAATCACATAAGAATAAAACAGATGTTAGACTTATAACATCTTAAGTAAACTAGTACATATAAAATTCTAAACAATTGTGTGGTGGGTAAAAAAATTAAAACTTATGTTGCGACTCAAAATAAGCAGTGTGAAAACGTGAACTAGAACTATTCTTAAAAACTATGACTAATCACTTTGAACTAAAGCAATACGTTGAGTATCAGACTTACGGATTTTCTAAAACTGGTAACTAAAAAAATTTCAGTTTATAAAGTATTGGTACCAACCACAACAATAAGTAGCCGTACGTTACTTAGAATTATGAAATACTTGATGACGTGAGATCAATTGTATACCAAAATGCAATTTTGTCAGTCTTACCCTAAATTTTATAAAAGGATTACGAAATTCATACTCATCTTACTCTAACAATTATTAATACATAGAACTACTACTAAAACAATATCATGCTGCCTGTCAATCAAGCTTTTTGTACTATAT
Organism: Crocallis elinguaria; assembly: GCA_907269065.1. Lineage (NCBI taxonomy): Eukaryota > Metazoa > Arthropoda > Insecta > Lepidoptera > Geometridae > Crocallis > Crocallis elinguaria. Next base: position 10,967,353 of record OU026080.1, on the reverse strand, counting down.
AAAATACCAAATACCTAAATACATTAAATTTCATTGTATTGTAAAAATCAGATCAATTGATTTGGATAAAGAATCTAATTCATATTTACTAGACACATACAGTACATACACATTGAACAAAAAGCATTTTACGACACAAACATTTTATAAACTCGGGACAATATTATATTCAGATTCCTTGATCATAAAAAAAGTTGTATACGCCAAATGGGTTCCATTAGTCAAGGTGTCCATACCTCGGGACAATATCTTCACGGATGAGTAGATCGCAAGCAGGCAAACCTTGGAGAGGGAGCAAGTCTTGTCCTACGGCAATCAAGCCGGTTTCGGGGCCGGGCACGTGGCCATGCCATACGTAGTAGTAGAATAACTGCTGCATGGCCGCCATGAAGCGACGTTGTTCGGGCAATTCAGAGTCGAAGGTACCAAGGATTGCCTCTATGTCCGCATTGATACCAGCCATACCGTTCCCGACCGCACCACCGCCTGCCCCCGACCCCAACACCACATACATCGGGACCGACAGACGCAGCCGAGCGAGACTCACCAAAGGACACAATGTACGAATACAGGAAATCAACTCTACCAAGCCTTCATAGGTCTTATTGAAATGTGAAAACACAGACGAGGTCAAATTCTTTTCGCCCAGCACGCTGCTGTTTATCATCTTTTCGACAATATCAGACGTCCAATTGATGTGCTTCTTCTGCAAAAGATCCGTGTGACTAGAATGCTGAGTTGTACCGAACACCATCGGTTTGAATACCTTGTCTTTGCCAGACTTCTTGGCCTCTTTCTGCGCGTCCCAACTTTCGTACGCGTGGATCCTTAGAAGATCTCCATCTAGTACCAACCACGAGCGTTTGAATTCATCAGTCAAAGGTAAAGTGCCGATGTTGTTACCCAACCAAATGTCAGGTGTCACAGATAAAATTTCTGAAGTAGGCATTCGACGCAAGCAATCTGCATCTTCACATTTACTGATCTGTTTGAACTGTTCGTTGCTTTTCTGAGATAACTCAAGAGACTCACCAGGGAATATTACGGATGGAGAAGACAGCCACACGCGTGAATATAACTTTTGTGCCTGACTGACAGTTGTCAATGCGGCAGTTAAAGTAGCGCCGGCTCGATGACCGAGCAACGTAACGGATCCCGGATCCCCCCCGTAATGTTTGATGTTCAACTTGACCCACTGCAAAGCAACTAAAAGATCACTAAGCGCGTAGTTTCCTGATGTAGGAGGGTATTTAGAGTTGGAGAGAATATCAAGAGCTAGAAATCCAAAAGGTCCTAATCTAAAATTGGGACGAACAAATACAATTTCTTTGGTACGAGCGTATAGAGCGGAAGGTTGTGCGGGACTTATCCCACCACTGAACGAATTGGCTCCTATGAGCACGACGACCGGAAGTGGAGAGTCGTAGCTTACGCTAGGTGTGACCACATCTAGAGTCAAACAGTCCTCTTCACCAATGATTGTTCCATTTTCGAGGAACTGCATACATAGAGGTCCTTGTTTGTGAGCCACAAGTTTTCCGCTCCAGCAGAGTGAAATATTATCCAGAGGTTGGGCGTATGTGAATCGCTTTTCTTCCACTGGTGGGACCGCATATGGTATGCTGAAGAATTTGAATACGCCTTCGTCATATATCCTGTAAAAATAAAAGACGTTTTATCAAAATTGTTTCATCTTAGAGGTCGTCCATTAATTACGTGAGTTGTTTAGTGGGGGGAGGGTCACGCCGAATCTCACCAAATCTCATGTAAGTAAAATATGTTCCCCACTAAAATACTCGACGAACGCTGGCAATGAATCGCAGATTAACGTATTTGCACTAATAACACGTATTTTGAGAAATCTCATGTGAGATAAGGGGAGGGGAAGAGGGTCGAGCCAAATCTCACGAAATATCGCCAAGGGTCCAAATATTGCCAAAATCACCTCACGTAATTAATGGATGCCCCCTTATTTGAAGACTTATAATGTTATAAAACTACAGAAAATAAATCAAATCTTTACCCTTCAACTTTTCCACAGCCTGTGTGGCTATCGAGGAAACGACCCTGCCGCAAGGGTCTCCCAATCGGCGGTGGCATAAATGTTCCCAGAATAATGCCAAGACATATCACGAAGAGTGCTATAAGCCCCACAACTAATATCATGATATCCACTGAAAAATAATAAATGCCAGCATTATAATGAGCACATAATATAAACACACATGTAAGTATTCAGTTTTAATAATCATTTTTCTCGAGCAGTATTTCTTTACCTTTTCTGCAGCCATCTTTGCTCATGTCCAGTGCTCCATGAATAAGAAAATATTTAAATTAAGCATGCAGTTTTACAAATAAAGATGTAGTTTATGGAATGAAGGACAATGAAGCACTGATATTATGACCTACTACTATCTCTTCAATGATTTATGAATATTATTTACTTTAAACTTTGTTGTGCGAAATTTAGCTTTTCTTTTATTATTTTAATAGTTAAATTTTTGTTCAAAACACATTTGCTGACCCTTATTACCTAATGACTATGTTGAAGTCTGGCAACAGAAGCCTTACTCCTACTTCCTAGTTTTTGGCGGGAATGCGAAAATGTGCTGTTGTTGATTTTGTGTTATTTACTAAAACCTATGTTTCTTCGAGTGTTAATGTGTAATAATGGTGGATTATTAACCATTAAGTGTTCGTAAACGTGCATGAGTGAAAGGCAAATAGTACGAAGGCGAAAAACGTGTATTTTCGTATTCTATCCAAAACTCCATAGAAGCTTCAGTAAAGTATCCACCGCTTTACTGAAGCATCACTTCGACTCGAAAATTGTTTCTAATATTGCAACTTAAGGACTATGTATCCAGGTCACGAAATAAATAAAAAAAAACCTACTTCCTATATCCAGGTCAAGAAATAAATTAAAAATAATTAAAACCTACTTCCTACTTGAAAGACTGGTCCAACCTGGCAACAGAGATGATTAGAGAGGAAGGGAGGCCTGTGCTGTGTAGTGTAGCTCAACAGACTGATAAATAAAACCAATTTATCTATCATACATGAGTCTACTGCAATCACCAAGACGGTTGCCGAGCATGGTGTATTCAGGAAACCCCCTCCCTCCCATTATGAGTGAGGCCTAGGTTCTGCAGTGGATGTCTTCCAGCTTATAAATTATAATGAATATGTGCTGGCAGACCCCATTTTATAAAATACTGCTCTAGAGTTACTCAGAGACTTCTTAAGTCCTTACCAGGTTGTAGCTGCTTTCGACGAATTCTCTCTATGAATGGGAGTTTAGTGGCAACTTTATCTTCTTCAGGCACCTGAAAAACATAACAGAGCACTGTAAAATTATAATTGCACATATTGTAACGTAAATACATTATAACTAGTTGGTAGGACTAACTCTTCTGCAAGTGTCCATCTGGGTTAGTAGCACCGCTTTGCTCGTGAAGTCTACCACCAAGCATTAATGTGCAGGCATTACTGTGTTCTGGTTTGATGAGCAAAGTAGTCAGTGAAATTACTGGGCTTATGCTGAGACTTAATACCTAATGACTCAGGATAACAAGAGCACTGCAGTGTCACACAGCTATTTATGTTTCAAAGTTCTAAGTGGCACTGCAATTGTTATGGGCCGGCGTTAAACTTACACTGACTGCTAAAGGGCAATTGCAACTGAAAGCCTGGCACCACTTTTAACTTAAAAAAGGTAGGTAACCAGGTGAACACCATGCTAAAGTGCCATCACAACATTTTCTTGAGGAAACTCATTATAGGCTGCCACCTACTCATGATTTACCAATTAATGAATTACACTATGAAACTTTACAGAGAATTTGTTACCCCTGGTTCTAGCTTGACCGTCTCCATTCCATCACTCGGGCTGTCCATTTTATCATCCAATGTCTCCATGGATGCAAGAGCGGCCTCTGCATTGCTAGCTGAACGCTTTTGGAAGAGCTTTGGGTACCTGACATTAAAAATGTTTCTCTTGGTTTCAGCTTTCTCACCTGGAATTTCATTTGCAGATGTAATACATTAATATAGTTTTATGTTTTGTCTGAATTAATCACCATTACATTTAAATAATGGCTTCATACAAATTTAATCAAGATTAAAGATTAAAAGTTGATCTTTTTTCCTTCAATGTTTGTGTACTGGTACAAGCCTTATTTTTGGGTTTACACATCCGTACCTCTGCTTGCTTCTAATATATATAATGCAAATTGTTCTTTGATATTCAAAGTATTTTTTTTTGTGCACCATCTCTTTTTTTTGCGTTTTGTAGTCAAAGCTTGATGATTAGTGTGAACTCTAGATTAATCTTTACACAGGAAACATTTTTTTATGAAATGAATGAAAAATTAAGAAGATTGATTAAATGACTTACCATGTTCATTCTTAGGATGGTGTAAAAACTTAGTCAAGGGACAAGAATGTAGAAACTGCAGACGATGGCGGATTTTTGGCTTTGCATTTTCTTCAGTCTTTTGAATTTCAATTTCCTTTTCTATACCTCCATCTTCATCCTAAAAATAATGGATTATTTAAAAATAATATTTTTTTATCCCTTATTTAATAATTTTATTTGACATAATCATGCATTCTGTCTACCGAAACTATCCACCAAGATAGGATACTACCAAGTGTTTACTGTATACTTTATGTAGACAAGTTTTAGTTAACACAAATATTTATGGCTGGTTTCAGTATATCCTTGTTACATCCTTGGACCAATATCTAGTTACTGCATAGGACTCACACAAATATTCACACTGGAAAAAAGTTTGGATTATTTACCTACATTTTTTTAAATGAAGATATTTTTAAAATAAATAATCAAATGTAGTACAGTTTTTTTACCAAAATCATCTTGGATTTATCCTTCTCGGTGGTCCTGGTAAAGAAACCTGGCATTTTAATGGCTCCAATAGGGATGAATTTTGGCTTTACTTCCCGTCCCTCCTCAGTGACATCGCCGGAAAACGCTGATTTCACGGGTCCTTCACTTTCCATCTTCTCAACGGCAGCTTCAATGACTTCCGAGTCGGCTTTCAACATAACCTCTTTTTCTTCGGCTTCGATCTGCTTTTTATCTGGTGTCTTGTTCTCATCGTCGTTATCACCTTTGTTTATATCCATTGTACTCATAGCTGTAAAATGATTCCAGTTAATATTACCGCGCAAAATGGTTACAGTTATGCAAAAGTACGAAGGGACAAACGGATCGTAAAAAAAATCCGACAGGTGCTAAGCATTGATAAAGCCGACTGTGCGTGTGCAAAGGGACGATCGCGCGTTTCAAAGGGAAGTTGGGAACAAGGGGGGCTACCCTAGGGATTTTTATTGAAAATACTTCACAGTATTTTCAATCGTTAGCACAGCCGTATTACTTACTAGAAATAATCGTGGCATGAAGTAGAAACACTAATTTGTGTGAAGTGGAACACTGGCTTTTAGTAGTAAATTCACAAATAAGAAAAAACTATTCGCGAAAAAGGCCGCTTCGCACCACCGCCCGCAACCACAGATTATATAAAATCACAGATAACTAATAACTCTAGGAAAATAAAAAAATATATCATAGACTATAAAGGAAGTAAGGATGTACTTGAGTGTCTACCTTTATATTTCTTGAATCCGGCAATTACCGGTTTTGTTAAATATTTATTTTATCTGTTAAATCTATTATCTACCGGAAATGAAGCCAAATTTTAAAATAAAGAGGTTTTTCAAGTAAATAGTTTTATGCTAACAAGGCGAGTATGGCGCTACGTAGAAGATGCCCTCATCACGCTATGATAGCACTAACGAAATTAATCATGGTGGCATCACTGTTTTCCTGTAATGTAAAGCAAGCTCATTGTGATTGAACCGTTGGTTGGCGGTCGCCCTTTACTAATAAACTGATGTCTGTACTAAGCTAGTGCCCTAAATAGATGTGAAGTTTTTAATGCGTTAATTTATTTTAACCCTTTCCATCATCAGAATTTACATAAACGTATAGGTAGTTAAAGAGCATAATAACTCCGCATATAGTTTCATGTTGGTCATTTTGCTGTGGTTTGCTTTGTAAGTGGAAGGACTAACTCTTCTGCGAGTGTCCGTCTGGGTTGTTACCACCGCTTTGCTCGTGAAGTCTGCCGCCAAGGAGTAGTGTGCAAGCATTACTGTGTTATATAATTATGAGACTTAATACCTAATGTCTCAGGGTAACGAGCGCACTGCAGGCCTTTGTGTTTCAAAGTTCTGGGTGACACTGCAATTGTTATGGGCCGGCGTTATGCTTACCATCAGGCAAACGACCAGCTCGTTTCGTTACCAAATAACGTAAAAAAAATCTTGTAGTCTAATAGGTATCTATGGATCTCTATAAAATATTTGGCAATCTAATATATACTGTTCTGCCGTTGTAGCCTGTAGGATCATCAATACGTAGTATCTCTTAGTAGTTTGGGGGATCAGGAAAAAAAAGACTATCACGAAATATTTTTATTCAACAATAACTTAACAAACATCAGTAAATCAGTATTTTTCTAAAGCTTTAACCAGAAGTTCGTTGATACCCGTTATTAAGTTTCTCGGGTCCATTATGAGGCCGGCAGTAACCATGGCATTGGAGAAAAGTTGCTGCGCCACCAAATTCGCCAAATATTTGTCAGTAGAAACTAATTTGTGAAGTTTTTTGATGATCGGATGTCTGAAAAATACATTGAAATTAACAGATTGATGTAAGAGTAACACTGATAATGTAAAAAGCGTGATGACGATAATGATAACAAAATAATTTAAAAAACAACCTTCCATAAGTTCACCTATACAAGTATAATCAAAGTAAAAAACAATGTAATGAGCGCACTGCAGTGCCGCGCAGGCCTTTGTGTATCAAAGTTCTGAGTGGCACTGCAAAGTGCAATTGTTATGGGCCGGCGTTATGCTTACCATCAGGCAAACGACCAGCTCGTCTTGTTATCCATTAGTATAAGACAGATTTATAAAAGGGCTTGAGATCTTGGCTTGGCACACTTGAGATATAATATCGTACTGATAAAAAAATACGGACGAATTGAGAACCTCCTTTTTTGGAAGTCGGTTAAAAACATAACTCACTTGGCGTTGATTTCCAACTGAGGTCTCAGGAGTGCGAATCTGTTAGCCTCACTGAGGCTAGCGGCCTGCGTTCGGATGAAGTGTCTTGCGGCAGCCATTTCTGGCACGACGATCACACACGGATGCGAGTCCAGCTTTTGCGTGGTGCGAACTTCGTAAACCTTGTCCACTAGCAAGGTCTTTAGGAAGACGACCAGTTCGTCCACTTCAGATTTCTGGAGACTATCACTCCCTGTTGAACAAAGGATTTGGATTAATATAAGTTCTAGTTAGTGCAATTGTTATGGGCCGGCGTTATGCCATCAGGCAAACGAACAGCTCGTCTCGGCAAAAAATATAAACAAAAAATTCAGGATTTTTATCTAAAGTGTTAACATAAGGAAGTGAAGTTTTAATATGGGCAGAGGATTTTTATCAGTTCCATCAGGATTTTGATGTGTCACCGACTATAGAGCTACAACCTTTAATTCTAAGGTAAGTAATATTATAATATGTATTGTGCATTGTGTAACTTTACCTCCGTTAACCACTGTTATTATAGTACTGCCCATTTTCATCAAAGACAAATAAGGCAAAGCCTAACAGCTAAGTAACTCCTAATTTAAGAAAAGTCTTAACTATATAAACCTAGAACACTCTTAGGTTGGTGAAACGTTTATTGCTCTAGGCAACTGAATATTTAGGCATGCGATTTAGGCGTCTCTTAGGGTTGATGAAAACGGGCATTTTTTTAAATTGGGACATCATGACCTTTCAAGCAAAGTTAGGAACTCATTGCACTGTTAAAAAAGGCTTGGCTTTAGGAATAATTTATTACTGGCTGCTGTCTGCTGTTTCACCCGCGTGGAAGTCCTATAGGAATCGCGAATCTCGGGCTTCCGAACAATCTCTATATGCAAAAAATCAAATCGAGCCGTTGCTTCATTGTTGTGTGAAAACAAACCGACAAACACACTTTGGCATTTAATTAATCGGCCGACAATTCTGGTCTTGTCAGCCGATCAATGAATATAGCTCAGGCTCTATTAGTATCGCATATCGAATACTTGATTATTCGTAATACATCCGTACTTTAATAAATGCGAAAGTGTGTTTGTATGTTTGTCCTAACACGCAGCAGTGATTTCTGGCATAGATATAGTTTATGGACCGGAGAGTAACATAGGCTACTTTATATCCCGGAAAAACGGACGGTTCCTTTGGGAAGCTACGCATTTCATACTCACCAATTATAGCTTCAGGTGAACTCTCAGGCTTTAGCATGTCATTTTCGACAGAAACCAACGCTTTGCCACCAAATTCTTTGAGCTCCAACAGTACCAACTCATCATACATCTCGTAACAGAAAAGCACTTCGATGTCTCGCTTTTTGAGCGATTCGTAGTATGGTGATGTTTGTGCTAATTCTCGGCTGGAAAAAATAATTCAAGTCATAACAGGAAATCTATCCATCACTGATCACACATTACCATATTAAAATCTGTGTGACCAAGCTACGCACGGTGTTTTTTTTGTGTAACATTGCGTTTTAACAGATACACGAAATGAATTATCTAGATTACCTAGCATCACTCTGTGCAAACACAAACAAACAAACGAGCGAATTTTTTTTATAAATATATATACCTCGCGGGCGCAGCTGCGAGCGCAAGCTAGTTACAGATTTTTACAGTTTTTTGTTTCGAGAACTACTTTCAGGTCACCTTTAAAATTATCTTGTCGGCTCCGTGGCTTAGTAGGTAATAACTCTATTTGCAAAGCGAGGAGCCCCAGGTTCGACGCCCGGCCGAGGCAAATTTTGTGCAGTGAGCATAAACTTTGTTGGATCTTGAGCTTGGGTGTTGTTGAATATTTGTGTCTATGCCACCTGCGATACGGGGAATCCTAGTGTAGGGGTAACGTTTATCTTTCGTTTTCCTCCTCATTATGGAGAGCTGCAGTGTCACTGCATAAAAAGTAATACCTGGGTGCAGCCAAATAGTAAATGCTTCGGTCGTCTTTTTGCCGTTCAACGTAATCCGCAAGAGATGTCTTAACTCCGCTTTCCAATTTTGATGATTCAAATCTGAGGAGTTTGGCTATTTGTTCCTGCAAGAACACAATGAATAATTAAATTAAATTTTTTAGATATAAAAAGAAGCCAATGATTTCAGATAGGTAAAGGTAACATATCTATAAATATTTAATTATATGGTTGTGTATAATAGAGACTTTCTTAGTTGTCCAATAGTGTAAACAACCAATGACATAAATAGAAATTCAAATTCGAATCATGTCATTGAGAACAACATGCATAATGAAATTCAATTTTTTAGATATAAAAACAATCCAATGATTTCAGATGGGTAATGGTAACATATCTATAAATATTTAATTGTATGGTATAATAGAGACTTTCTTAGTTGTCCAATAATGTAAACAACCATACCACAGATAGAAATTCGAATCATGTTATTGGTTAGCGATTGGATCACTATTGTTATCATTGGTTGGCATCCGCTGAGTTTGTTATTGAACAACATGAATTTGATTTACTTTACTACAACTACATTATAATGTGGCCTTTGTACTTGAAGGTCGTACATCGTCGTTATACATAAGGATATATCTACGACGGTCTCATATTATACTTCCTATTTCGTATTATAAAATAAAAAACTTAAAAGAAAGGAATTACCTTTTCCAAAGGATTCTGGCTAGTGACAATGCCCTCCTTCATGAACAGTGAATAATCTTTGTAGAAAGCATCATATCCAACGGGATCTTTATTGGACTGATCGACCATAAATTTCAGGAAACGGTTCGTCAGTACTGTCCGTAATTTTCTGAAATAAGGCAGGTATATAATTAGGAAACGGCTTACAGGTATACAACCTGAGTTTAAATTGGTATGTTATCTCGAATGGGGGTCAATGTACTCCTGGAGGTCAACGACATTTGCTTTTTGCGACGAGTTTTTGAAATTCGGAATTTTTTTCATAGAACAAAAGGCATTTTACGTAAAAAATCTACTACAGAACTTCCGGGCAGCCCTAGATCAGCTGATTCACTTGAACTATAGATGATGTTGATTAGAAGAGACTTCGAAGGAAATTTTGAATGACGTATTTCCGAGAGGTTCTTACAACATGTCGAGAACCATGGTTCTAATCACCCACTTCAGGATAACATTTCACTAGGTAGCAGGACTAACTCTTCTGCGAGTGTCCGTCTGGGTTGGTACCACCGCTTTGCTCGTGAAGTCAGCCGCCAAGCAGTAATGTGCGAGCATTACTGTGTTCCGGTTTGATGAGCAGAGTAGCCAGAGAAATTACTGGGCTTATGAGACTTAATACCCAACGTCTCAGGGTAGCGGGCGCACTGCAGTGCCACGCAGGACTTTGTGTTTCAAAGTACTAAGTGGCACTGCAATTGTTATGGGCCGGCGTTATGCTTACCATCAGACAAACGACCAGCTCGTCTCGCTATCAAATAACATGAAAAAAAACATACAAATTCTAACTCACCCTGTATAGTGCTTAAACTATAAATACAAGCATCAAGGTATGTCGATAGCTGGAATCCAACCGTGAGCTTTTAGTGATGAGAATAATCGTGATGGAAACATAATTGTAGTATCATGGTATATGGCATTAGATGCAAGTAGCTGATCCAAGTGGTATTCTAAGGCGGAGGTCTAAGTTCAGCAGAGGATTTCTTTCGACTGATGAAGATGGCATAATAACTTATCCTTTAGTAATGAATTAAACTATAGACAAAAATTCAAACACTTACGCAATCAGCGCACTATTCTGTAACAATTCTCTGCTAAGATTAAGTGGAATGTCTTCGGAATCAACAACACCTAAAACAATAATATATTGTTATGAGATGTTTACAATCGCATATATATAAAAGTAACATGCAACATCTTTTGTTATTTGATTCATATAGGAATTACCTCAAATGAAACCATATTTAAGATAATCAGAATCACGATACGAATCAAATGACGGCCGGTAATGCGGGTTTATCGAATCCGGCTGCTCTGCCGGTGAAAATACAATACAATTCAAAAAAGTATACTTAATTAAAAAAAATAAAAACACATATGCCCTAGCCAGTGTCACTCGGGATGATGTAAGGATTCTAATGATACCCCATACATCCAAATCGGTTCAGGCATTTAAGAGTTACTGTGGGAATAAAGAAACTTTACATACATGAACCTTGAAAACATTACACTCCTTTTTTGGGCAGTCGTGTAATAATCTGTCGCTTACTATCAATTCTTACTCATAAACATCTAATTATGTACCTATTTAAATCTAATTTTTGTTAGTGGTAGGACTAACTCTTCTGCGAGTGTCCGTTTGGGTTGTTACCACCGCTTTGCTCGTTAAGTTTGCCGCCAAGCAGTAATGTGCTCCGGTTCTGTGTTCCGGTTTGAGGAGCAGAGTAGCCAGTGAAATTACTGGGCTTATGAGACTTAATACCTAATGTCTCAGGGTAACGAGCGCATTGCAGTGCCGCGCAGGCCTTAGTTTCAAAGTTCTGAGTGGCAAACGACCAATTCGTTTCGTTACCAAAAAGCATAAAAAATAATATCACCTTTAACAAATCTCAACCATTTAGGCAAGATATTTTCAGCTCGGTTCTTGATCAAGATCTTTCTAGAATACAACGCCACCCCGACATCGGCGTCTCGTGAGAGCTCAAACAAGCCTGGTTTGCCTTCAGGGACATACAATATGGCCCGGATGCTCAGCGGCGCCTCAGTTTTGTAATGCAGTGTGAACCGCGGTTTATCGTATGTATTACCGATGAATCGGTAAAATTCAATGTGCTGCTCGTTGGTCACTTCTTTAGGGTCCATTAACCACAATGGCTGTGGAAATAATAAGTTATTTGTGGAAAAAGAAACTTTCCATACCAGCTCTTATCATATACATATAATTGGTAATCTTGTGGCCACCTTCCGGCTCCATCAACAGGACACTGGATATAATCTAGGATCACGAGTATTTGTAGAGACAAATCAAACGAGTCCAAACTAGATGTAGTTACGTCATTTCGTTAGAGAGTTTCTCACTTTCCGGCTCCATCATCAGACCAGCTCTGTGACATCATTATATTACATTGTCATCCGATTTACATACATATGTAAAATTTCGACTCAATCGAACACCGGAAAGTGGAGCTTGCAAGATTTGATCTAAACAAACATACATATACCTACTACTTATGAGTTACTCTGTTGTTAAAGTAACCTTATAATGCATTTTGGATCAATAAATGATTATTATTATATATACAAACAATAAAAGCGGCACACCCGGGGTGTTCAAACTCTCCTTTTGGGCTTCTTGGTGGTATTTACTATTGACATAGGCCCGTAGCCCGGCATTAAGACGTCGAGATTGAATACCGTCAGTTTTACCAAATGGTAGGCCAACCTCATTAGCTGGAGTCCATCATAAATACCACGCTGTCCCAGCTGGTCACCCATGGATGGATGGAGAATTAAAGCAGCATAGTAAGAGCAGTAGAATTAAACATGCTGCTGGTGGATTCTCAAAGGTAAGTAGCGGACTTTTTTCCCGCAATATTTTATTTGTTCAGTTTTTATTTCCAAAGAAATTATAGAACCATACATAATTAAACTTAAATGCCTACCTTAATTGAATTCACTTGTTCATCATTCAAGAGAATAGGGCTGCCAATGAAGTTGCTGTATTTCATAATAATACCTGAAAATATTTATGATTACAAACTCTCCATAGTCACAGAATAGATAACAGTACACCTTAGCAATACTAAGTAAATTTAGGCAATAGAATTGCACTGTTTAATTTAATCATACTAATATTATAAATACGAAAGTGCGTATGTTGGTGTGTCCTCCTCTCACGCAGTAATGGAGCAACGGATCGATGTGATATTTGGCATAGACCGGACAGTAACATAGGCAACTTTGCATCCCGAATAAATGTATGGTTCCTGTGGGAATGCAGATAAAAACCGCCGGCAGAAGCTAGTATGTTATATACTTGTAAAGAAATTATTGATCCTGCTTCAAGTAATAGCAAGCAATAAATAGTAATAAGCTTTAAACCTGCTCATATCAACTGCATTGTCACCCACCCGGGAAAAGCAAAAGTTGATCATACAACAGTGCATATACTTCCAACACATGACACATCATTATTTTGAAACATGTAAATGATCAAAATGATATTAAATATCTTACTTTTAACAGTATCATCATCAGAATACTCTCTGCTGTCAGTTTTTAAGTACACTACTATCTTCGTCCCAATGGGCACATTCTCAGCTTCTTGAATCTCATAAGTACCAGAACTGAAAAATGTAAGTAATTTGTATCATTTAAACAGAATACTTTGATAGCTATTCATTTTACAAATTGTGGAAAAATAGCAATATTTGTATCATATAAACATTTGTAAATTAAACTTTATGTAGTGGACAATAATAGTAATTCCATTCTAACATTCCTAAGTTGACTCATATAAAAATAATAATCAGCACAACTTTAGCAAAGTAAGCCTTTTGATAGTGTTTGTTTTTATTTATTAAGTTGTTATGAACACTGCAGTGATCAAATATTCATCAATATGCATTTTCATGTGAAAAAGCACTACACATGTTATGCAATGGGGGAGGGCTATGTTCAGCAGTGGACATCTTCCGGCTGGTGATGCTATTACGCAACTGCCCACTATTTTTTCACCAATATTTTTAAATTACAGCTGTAAAATGTCACAAATTGTCCAGTCAGAATTAATTATCATCATGCTCACCCATCAGAAGACCATTTATATCCCACCGAGCCTGTCTTACTGCTCCTTGTGTAAACCTCAATTTTGTCAGCAACCATGAATGCAGAGTAGAAACCCACACCAAACTGTCCAATGATGGAGCTTGCCTGATCTGCCCCTTGTTTTTTTATTTCTTGAATGAAGGACTTAGAACCGGATCTGGCAATAGTGCCTAAGTTCTCTGTGAGCTCTTCTTTTGTCATGCCTATTCCAGAATCCTGGTAAGGTTTCAATAATTGAATCATAAATGTAATAAACACTCACACACTCATTAGTAATTTCTCATACTCCTGTACTAGGATTCCCTGTATCACAGGTTGCATGGACGGACACAAAGACACACAACACAAGCATTCACAACGCAAGAAAAAACTTTATGTCCCTACGCAAAGTTTGCCCCGCCAGGAATCAAAACCGAGGCCCCTCGCTTTGCAGGCAGGGTCTCACTAGCAACTTATTCTAGATGAATCTCTCTTACAATTATCATATTAACACATATATACCTATATTCATACAATACTTCTGATCACTTACTTACAATACTCTTAGTGATCATCAGGTTACACTAATGATCAATTCTGAAATGCTCAATATTTGGTAGTGTTTTATTATATTGCTGTAGTATCTATTTTAAAGCTTCTATATAAATAAGGAGTAAAAATTGTTCTTATTTCATTTTTACCTGAATAGTGATGGTCCTGTTTTGCTTGTCTGTTGATATTTTTATTTCAAGTGCCCTATCTACTTCTTCAAGTTTTGGTGCATCTGCTGCTGAGCTTACATTTAGGTACCGGAATTTCTCTAATGCATCACTGGCATTTGATATCAATTCTCTGATAAATACCTAAAAGCATAAAAACATGTGATGATAATATAATGTTTTAAACTTCCACGGTTATTTGCTAATTCATACATTGTAATGGGACATTTACTGTGATTATTATTGAGTTATGATCACCCAATATTTTGATGCTCATGTGTGCATCATAGGAATAATATGTAATTTAAACCCGTGAACATGATATGTGTATCATGTTCATGGGGATATTATTCCTGACATATTCCAGTTACAATATATGAATGATAATACCAATATCAATATAAATAAATAAATAAACGCTTACACTCATACCCCCGCACTAGGATTCCCTGTGTCGCAGGTGGCATGGACACACACAGATACACATCACAAACATCCAAGACCCGAGAACAAACTTTATGTTTACACAAAATCTGCCCTGGCCGGGAATCGAACCCGGGACCCCTCGCTTTGCAGGCAGGGTTACTACCAACTTAGCTACGGAGCCGTTAATCTAAACAAATTAATTGAGTACAATTGAATTCCATTTCTATTGAATCATTACTTTCGTTGATGTGTTCCTTCAAGCAGAAACCCTGAAAGGTCTTCAAATAATATATTTTCTCCTGTTTTCCATGGGTAACATGGATTTCGCTACAAATGGTTAGGGATGTAAGCACATACTACATCGAGTAGCTGCTTAGTATGTGAAAACATACTATTTATGAGACTAATGACTAGAACTTACTTCTTTATCAGAATACAACGATCTAGCCACAATATCCAAAAGCATACGAGTTTCAGCTTGGAATTCTCTTTTTTCAGGATTGCCTTTTACCGAGTCTGTTTTTTTCTGTTCTGTTGCAGTGCTGAATGCTCTAGGAAAGGTTGTGTTTGGAGAGAGTAACCCTGTAAACCAGCAATAAGAATTTAGCAGAGCAGTGTCCTAGCAAATGACAGATCTGCATTGAGTACCGAAATTAAGGGACGAGGATATTGAATACATACCATTCTGTTTTCTAGCCGTAAAATTATTTGCAGCTACAACTTTAGTTCTGTTAGCCGAATGAAAAAATAACCTCCTTGCATAGAACGAAGTGGGACGCAACTTTGCGCGCAAAGCTAACATTTTGATTGAATAGAGTGCAAATATTTTTTAAATGCTAAAAATTGCGAGTCTTCTTCAGATTATGGCTTATTGCAAATCTTCTCCTGAAATTAACCACCCACCCCTAAATGCAATTGTTTTTTTGACTATTTGAACTTGAAGTATTTGACAAATTGTGAAATTGACACAAGTGACACCTGACATCTGATAGTTGAGCTGACATTGTCATTTCGTTTTGTTGTGTTGGCTATTGGATTTCCGGTACTAGTGCATTATACTGTGTTTGTTTCGGAAAATAAACGTTTTTTTAAAATACTGAAGATTCTCTGTATTTGTCGGTTGATAAGAAAGCATAATGCTAAATATCATTGGATCTGGAACGTCACAGTAAGCGTCACTGGCAATGACAGACGCAGCAATCAGACATGACAGTCTGTGTGTTTGGCCAGCCAAGTTCGGCTGCGAAAATTGTAAAACAGTTTGTTGGACAGGAAACTACACTTTTCAATGTGAATATTATTTCAGAATCTTTTTTTATTGTTTTTGTTATATCATATTTAAACTGTGCTGCTCTCTTCCTATAAATAACAAGGTGAAAAATGGATTTTGCAGCTTTGACGACAAAACTTGTTTCAAAACATTTTTATCATTTCGCTCGCTGATTTATTTTTAAATATTTTCTAATCGTATGACGTGCGATAAATATCGTTTGTGGCAGTAAAATTGAGAAGACTGCATAATATCGTGGGACTAAATCGATAAACATGAGTGTAGTGGGTGTAAACAGGACGAAAAGTTACTTTTTGATGGTGATATCTCGTTTGAGGTGCAGTACTTGAGTGACTGTCAACAGTGGTGTTTTGGACTGGGTGAGAAGAGTGGCCAGAATGAGGGAGCAGAGGTGAGCACGAGCAGTCATCGTGGAGCACCTGGTGGGAGGCGGTGGCGCGGGCAGCCTGCTGCCCGGCGCCTCGCCCGCCCAGCACCCGCCCAATATGCTGCAGCCCATGGAGGAGATGATCCTGCCTCCCAAACGACAAGCTGTTGTGGATCGCTTGCGGTAAGATCTACCAAGCAGCTATTGAAATCATTGTTATCATAATCATTATTTAATAATCAAATACCATGATGTCAATACTTGTTCTTTTATTACTGGACATGCTTTAAATAGACTGTTTAATTTTGTCTGGTTACAGTCTGAGTGTAACAGTTTTATTGCTATAAAAACTGAAAAGTAGGCATCTTTACGAGGGAGGTACCTATATGACAAAATGAGAATAAGCATATACCTATGTCTGAAAGTGGCTTTGATGATGGCTTTGATTTGTTTTCTTCGAACAAAACAAATTGTTCATAATGGTTATCTTAAATATTCACAGCTTAAACTTATTAATTACATCAAAAAAACTGCTATTAAAGTGATTGTTTTATGCTTCTTATATAAAAGAGAAATATAACTTAAATAGCAATGTTATGTAAACGCAATGAATTACAATAGTTATTCAATCAATATTAATTATTTTGCTGTTAGATAATAAACTTTCTCTTTTATACATTTTTGTGAGCTGCTTCTCGGTTTGCATCAGAAAGTGCAATTTAAATGCATGACTGCAAGGAAAGCTGTGGTGTACACTAGATTTTCACTTAGTTTCACTGTAGGGCACTTGTCACAGTGAAAGTGAAGTGGTCTTTCTTGACTTCACTTGAGTTTATTTATTTATTAGTGCAATTTTACCTAATATACAACACTCTCATACATTTATTATGAGTTATAATTTTATAGATCTTCTAAGTATCAAGTAGTATAATCTTAGGAGAAAAAAAAGAATAATTCATTTCAAAACCTACAGTAAACCTACCTTCTACAGTAAAGGAAAAATGATGAATAAAAACGTCATGGGAATAAAAATATTGCTATAAAATAGCTATGAGAACAAAAAACATGCTTTTAAGATTAAAACCATATAGTATGTAACTGAGTTAGGCTTGTTTTTCTATTGCTTCTAAGAGACTGACAGTTTTCTAGACTGCAAGCCAATTTGTTGCTACTGAAAAATTGGTTTGCTGTTGGTTCTGAGAATAATGAGAAATCAATTACATAGAAATATATTTATATTGGGAGAGGCTGATATTGATGATTATAAATATACAAAGATTTAAAACCAATTTTAATTCTACATTAAAAGCTATTTGCCAGTTTAAAAAACATAAATAACAAAGTACTTAAATATAAATAAATAATATAAAATACTTAAATAATAATATTCAATACATATTTGTCCAAATTGATGAAACATGTAAACATAAATTATATTATTGCAAACTAGTATTCATACCCTAAGCTATGGGTTTTCTTCAGCAAAGAACAGGAAACTTAAATAATGGCAACCTACATTTGGTCTGACCTAAATAATTGTGTCATGATCATGAATAAATTGGAGTTCCCAATATTCAATATCCCAGATAATTCCAATAATAAGTAGGTATAGTGTGACTGGCGAGTCATGTTGATCTGGAAGACACTTACCTATGGTCATATTGAGAATATAAAAAAATTATTGTCAGAAACCGATATGTCAAGGGTTCTCTTAGCACTTTTTTTTTAATCACTTTAAAACAGTAACCCATTTTTTATTCTTATTTGATAACAAGATGAAAAATTTGTTTGCCTGATGTTGAGCATAATGCCAGGCCATAACAATTACAATGCCACTCAGAACTTTATAATAAATGCAAAAGTGACTACAGTGCTACTGTGCAATGTGGATGATCATGTCTCAGTTGACTCCTCCAATCAGTCCACTTCTCGCACCAGTACTAGTGCTGCTGCAGGAAGGCCAGCATGTCTCGTCGGGGACTACCTCTCCGAGATGGAGGTCTTTCCAAGGATAACGGGAGAAGGGAGGAACCCCATAAGTCGCACCATTCCACCTCGGTCCTGTTTGCCTCCTACTGTACAACATGCATTGCATCCTGATTGGCTCCTATAATATTGTGGAGCGTTGGCTACGACTGGGTTCTCTGAGGTGCCAGCCTTCATGGCGTCGGCGTGGTTTGTTACGCCTATTCGTTACTGACGTGGTGATAATTTAATCTACATCCGTAAACATGTTACTTTTAGTCCTGATCCTGATTCTGGTGAATTCAAAGGCAAATACAAAATTATGACAGGAGTCGCTAGTTTGAGTTTCGAGAAAAGTAAAGCTTCATATTGATAATTCTACCTATATAATCAACTACTTACTCTGGTCTCATAGTAAAACTGAAAGTGTTAAAGTTTATAAATTTCTCATTTTGCTAAATATGCATATCTACATATTGTCCAGCAGGGTCAAATTGAGTGACAAGGTTGAACCTTGTGAGTTGTGGAGCACTATAGATAGAGCCTCATTTGTACTTAGATCTTTAGACCTATGTCACTATTGTTTTATTCAAAATACCCACCTTGTTTGTATGTATATACATTTTTGGTTAAAGAAATAAAAAACATTTTGATTTTTTTGATTTTTGAAATATGTAGTTTCATTTAGTTCAAAACAAAAAATATAAAAAATAAAATGTCTTTATTTCAGGCATGAAACCCATAAAATTTTAAATTTTAAATCCTACACATATCAAATTACAATTAGGAATAGACAATATTATTATAAAATAAAATTATGTAAGTAAATTAAATAAAAATAAAATCATTTGTGATAAAAAATAAATAAAAAACAAAGAATGAACGATGTGGTCGAAGATGGCGAATATACTAAATAACCACCACGTGGTTACACTTGGCTAAAAAAAGCGAATTTTGAATAACCATAATTTTATCCAGAGAACATGACCAGTCAAGGAAAAACCGAAAAATTATTGTTTTGTCATGTTTCCTAGCTATGAGTCAACTTCAACGTCGCTATACCCTATATAATTTGTGAACGTCACATTCACCAGCGCCTATTTCGTTATCATTTTCTATTTCGTAGCTGATAAAAGATGACTTGTCTTTTGGAACGTCACATTATATATTGTCATATGGGTACCTACTTAATTGTAAAAATAGTCAGTCTATCGAATTCTTTGTTTAGACTAGATCTACTTTATACATTATGTTAGTCCTCGTTTGGTGAATCATTGCCAAATTAAAGAGGACGCGAACGGAACTTCTATCGGTGCGTCCCTTTTTATTTGCCAAATAGCGCCAAGCGATTCGACGTAGTTCAGCTTCATCTGAAATATCAAATACCTAAGTCGAGGATTCTATACCTACTTTGAGCTTGAGCTCTTTGTGAAGTAAAATATAAATGATGCGCCGTAGACGTAGACTACTTTGCTATTTACGATCAGTGAGTAGGTATTTAACTAACCGCTCAGGAGAGTAGGTCGAGTTCTTGAAAGTCTACGCTAGTGTTCTAAAGGGTAGGTCTACGCTAGTGGTCTCTGGCTTGATTGTAGCTGTACCAAGTACCTTGTACCAAGAATTTACGTGGTTGCTACCCTATTTAATAGAGTAATCAGTGATGCCCTACAGAGATCTTGGCAGTGGCCTTGCATAAGCCTTGCCTTGCGACTATGTAAAAAGCTAGAAAAATTTCAGTTGTTGACAGGTTTCAAGGTTGCGTTTTTTCCTTGAGCACTATGAAGGAAACTTTCGCTTCTACTGTTTTAATATTTTGGACTAAAACCTTTTGTTGCTATAGCCCGGCCATAGACGCTAATCCAGGTTTTGCTGTCAAAATAACCAAGGTTTGGCAACAAGCGCGGATTCTGAATAGCTTGGCTCGGCTGTTTTATTGTTTCTGCGGTGTTTTTTGAGGATGTCTAATAAATTCAATATTTTACAAGTCCTTCTGGTATCAGCACCGCGGATCCTCAAACTACCTACCTATTTGATACTACGTCATATCACACGATATCTCGGAGTCAATAGTCGCTACTCTCACGAATGAAATGAAATGCTCGCAACTCCCGCAAGCGCTATGGGGCGTTAGTAGAAACGTTTCTCGATCCCTTTATATTTTTTGAACGTAGGTTTCTCACTGTCATTTTTATTCAAACTTGTTTGTATTATTACATCTACGTTTTCGATTCGCTTTCTATTAATAATTCTGTTAATGACTTCCATTACTTAGTGTGAGGTTCGGAACGCAACTGTCTCTGGATAGAAGCTTCCTTGATCTCTCTAGTTTGTGGTGTGCGCTAGTGAAAGTAAACTTATAATAAAACTGCATTTGTTAATAAATCAAAGGCGTTTTCATTGAAGATATCACACTTAGAATATAGAAGGCCATCTTCATGCATGTCATCACGATCAGTCGATCATCAATCCGATAGTAGGTTTTGTTATATTTGCCTGGAAGATTATTGGGACTACCTAAAAGCCATTTATTTCTATTGTACAACTAAAAGTTATAAACGTACTGTTACCCATACGCAGATCGAAAGGAAAACAAGTAAAAAGTAGCGCGCAAAAATAAATTAATAACGGCCCTCTGCGGCACGGAGCGGTCGATTACAGGCTGGTCTCCACTCGCCAGATACAATGTGTTTGAAATAATATATAAAGTAGGTACCTATCAAATGTTTGTTTGTATAGGTAGATACCTAGATGCATCGCGATTTGCAGCGAGTGAAATTATGTCGGAGCCTCGCCGTATGGCTAACGGTACTGAATAGCCGCCGCCGGTGCATAAGCACCGTGCTGTGTTTTATTTACATTACAGCTAACTTGTACCCCGATACAATTTAGCACCCACTTTAAAAATGTCGTCTGTTAGCTTTTGTATGCGTTCAGTTGAGTAACAATTAATTTAGTTTTGAGTGTTAAAATCTGCTGTCACTTCCTACTATGGACAGTTTAAACATCTGGTTATACGTACTTGGGGACCAGCAAGGAACGTCGGTTGCTTTGCTTTATGGCGATCAATATTGGCATCGCAGTCTAGCGAGGGACGATCCCCCGTGTTAATGGGATCATTTGTAGGGATACACCCTGTTCGCCGAGACGACCTTCTAAACACTTCATACCCATAAGCAATCCCATTTATTATGTTACTCCGTTCAGTAAGTAGGCTCTATGTATAAATGTGACTAATTTTTTATCAATACATTTTCTAATTCATATTACATTGTATTTCAATTCAAGAAAGAATCCTTAATAATAAATCCTTGAACATTATATTTGACGACTTTCCTTTTCGGTTTCGATCTCGGATATTGAATTAGGTACTGTGCATGACGCTATTCAACTTATTGTTTTTGCTTAAACCGGTTACTAACCGAATCACTGTAATGACTGGTAGCCTCGTAGAGAAAGACAATTGAACAGGATTATTATATTAGCTTTAGTCACACTGCACATAATGCTCGATCGTATGATGCTGTTAAGTGAGAAATACCTTTACTGGTAGACGAAATTATATAACAGTGGAAACTGTTCCAAATTTCTAACGGATTATCAGATCAATATAACCCTAATGTGTAGCAAGTCAAGAAAGAAAGGTGTCATGCAAACATGCTTCAAGTGATAGGTTTCCAGGCGGTGTTAGTGACATAGCGTGATACAATCGGGACTTATCGAACGTAGTATTATTATATGTTCTGTGTCGAAGGCGTTGTTTGCGTAGCGCGACTCGACTGGTCAATGAACTAAACAAAAACACCTACGAGTTTACACACGGTGCACTGTGTGCACCGATATTGCGCCCGATACGCCCGCGAGTCACTGCGGACTGCATCTTTAAGAAAAGGGAGCTGTGACAAAGCTTCACTTAAATACGTACATAGTACAGTTCTGTTGTACAGGTCCTACACACCTAACAATTATAGATGACCAATTGACCAAGTTGGTTTCTACTAGGTTTCGTCACACAAATATATACCATTGTATTCTTATTGGGCCTCTAGTTATGTGATACATTGAAGTTGAATCATCGGGTATCAGATTGTTAGTATGCCATTTATTTAAGTGATAATACATTTTATCAGTCGTTTAAACCGAATTCGCGTAGCGAGCTGATAAGCCTAGGAAATCGACTTTATCAGTGACGTGGACACACGGGAGGTATATTTACGTAACGGTTTGTTGAACTTTAGGTTTTTCAACTTTACGGAAAAAGATAAATATATACCCGTTTTTATTCGAGTCGCGAAGCCAAATTTAATTAGGTATTGTAACACAAATTTCCGCAAATTTGAAGCACTCATCATTTCCTTGCCTATATCCCAATTCATTTGACGTAGGCGCAGTTTTATTCATCCACTGGCTATATCTGCCGTCAGCGCATCACGCACTTCCAATTCTTTTACGCAATACGCCTTTACGCAATCTATCCATCTTTTCTTTGGTTTTCCTCTACCCTTCCATCCCTCAACATTCATATTCATCACTCTCTTAGTAATATGCATTTTATCCCTCCTCATAACATTCTGAGGACTCTAACATGGCCATACCAAGTTAAACAATTTCCTTTCAACTTCTCTGTCACTGGGTGATACTTTCAGACTCCCTCTAATTTACGAGTACTTACCTTATTTTATCCATTCTCGCTCATCTTAATCTGTTAAGCATTACAAAGTGTTTAATAATTCCTTTATGTCATCAATGCTCTTTTATTCGATTCTTAATTTTAAGATCCTGTTGTTAATAGGGTTCCGTGCCTCAAACGGAAAAACGGAATACTTTATAGTCTCACTTCGTTGTCCGTCCGTATATAAGTATGTCTTTCAAGACCTTTGCCTCAGGAATGCGTGGAGGTAGAAAGTTGAATATAATATGAAATATTCAGGTCTGCAATCTCGTGGAGCTGTGAAAAAATCAAACTTCTAAGTCAACGCAATCAATTGAAGATGCGCGCGTTTATACTGTATAATTATAATGACACTCGCAAGAGAATCAAAACCTACGGGGTACTTCCAATTATTGATGCTCATTCATACCTTAATACATTGTATTTAATTACATTAGATTTAATTGTACAATTAAATAAATAGTTTAAGATCATGCTGTTTACTGATCCGTCTAACCAGATTTTACTAGATGACGTGTTGGTCATCTACTCATCTTTAATACAAACCTCTATTCCTTTTCAATAATGTTTTCAGTAACTCAATCTGTAAACATGTACAATTGTACAAACACAAACAACAAATGATGTGTGCTTATAGTATGCCTGACTGCAGTTATGTAATTGTTACACATCGAAATAATAGTTACATAATTTGCAAGCCGTGTTTGCTTACTTTACTATGGTCGGCTAAAAGCAGAACTGCTTATTATCCACTTTTGATAAAATTTACAGAGCTCATTGTTAAAATTAGGTCCAATAACACAGAATAGGGATACAAGATAGAGAGAGTGCGTTCAGTGGAATAACGTTTTTCTTCTCTCTTTGCGGCCGCGGCACCCGGATACAATAAGGTTTCAGGAATCTTCATTATTTCATTAGACGCGTAATGACGCGAATCTGTTGTTACTTATTCTGTGGTTGGAAATAGCAGGTCTGGTGCTGGTCTGATATAAAGTTTGACAGCGTCTCGAGTTGACACTTGTCTCTCTGGGAGGTATTTAGGAACGCAAAATGCGTTCTAATCTTAGGTGGTTCCTAACTTAATGACACCGAGTTTCCAAGTCCTAACGCTAAGCAGGCGCTTAACAAGTGACAGTCGAATAAAACTGTCATGTCAAGTATTTAAAATTCGGGTATGTGCAATTTTTATTTTCACTATCTAAACCAACTAAACCACAGAGTAATACATAGAATTGTATCACACTTTTGTTCATTTCATTCCCTTACTTACGAAACGTCAGTTATAGGCGTAAACTGGTGGTGCAGAGGAAGCTGTTTGACTAATTCAAGACTTAATATAAGTATAAGTTTTATCTTAGTTGACTTTAGTGCAGACGAGCGTGAGACTCATTGGGCGTTATAGGTATTATATCTCTCTATTAGAAATTCTAAATTCTGGACGCTACTGCACTTATTGTTATGAACAGGCGTACCGCCGCGTAACGCTTTCAATTAGGCGTTTGAACTTTGACCTTCTCATCTGGTCGCCATATTGTATAAAAAAACTGAATTAATTATATGACAATAGACCGGTCACGAATTATGAAAACTTAGGTTAAAGAAAACAACCGTCATGGGTCAAAAATGTCGATCTCAACCGGTGTTGATTTTAGAGATACACAAAATAATATTATTTTCATGACTTTTGGATCGTGATTTTGACGGACCTCAGTCAGCCTTGAGGATATCGTCGCCAGCGGTTTGACACCATCTAATGAATAAATGAAAAGCTCGTAATGATTTTTTTACGAAGCCGACAGACTGAGTGTCCGCATTAACATTTACTCAAGGTGACCGCGCTCGGCAGTTGCGGCTGACTGAGCATCGGTTGAATATTGTTTGTTACATTACACCTACTCTGTACCTCAACTTGCTTTGTAAACGATTGTTTACTTCGTCGCCATATCACGTACACCTATATCGGACGCATACAAATGACTGTTATGTGCCCTCGCATTACGTGTGCAACTGTGAAACTATATATCGATTTCTACATTCAGACGACTGTAATAGGTACTCTTAAGTGGATACTACAACAATCTCCAGAATAGGAGTAATGAGTCGCCCGTCTTCATTGTTTGTGCAATCTTGTGAAAGTATAGCATTGCACAACCGAAAGTTCCGAGCATGTGCTCTGAATAGATTCACTAAGTTAGTTTGGGGAATACCCACCGCAGTGACAATGTACATACTTCGGCTGTTGTAAACTGTTTGTAGGATATAAATGGGTATTATATTAATTATAATATAATGAGTATAGTGGTTAATTATAATAGAAATTATTTGCTTCAGGCGACGGATAGAGACGTACCGCCGGCGGCAGTCAGAGTGCGTGCCGAGGTTCGACCAGTCCTTCAGCGGCTCCTGCGAACAACAGAACCTGGAGACGAGTGCGTTGCAGAAGAGGTTCATTGAAGGCA
This sequence comes from Crocallis elinguaria, assembly GCA_907269065.1. Taxonomy (NCBI): domain Eukaryota; kingdom Metazoa; phylum Arthropoda; class Insecta; order Lepidoptera; family Geometridae; genus Crocallis; species Crocallis elinguaria. The sequence continues at coordinate 10,941,542 of OU026080.1, read as the reverse complement.
AGGCCAAGCGTCAGGCAAAGAAGAGTGACCGCAAGCCGGATTTGCCAGCGATCAGTGGTAATCTGCACAGCAGTGTCGTGCATGTGGTAAGTACATGTTATGGTGAACTTTGATTGGTTATAGAATCTAAAGAATTATTATTTATTTGTCTTTGATTGTTGTTTGCGGCGTAATAAAACGTAAAAGCGTACACGTACAGTTATTTATCTCTCGCTAATAGAGTGCAAGTCGCAAGGGCAGAAACAAACCGGGGTGTTGATTACTGATGTGGTATAGGTATCTCTAGTCTGTTATCGTACCTAGCCGCCTTGAGCAATTGTAAGAAAACTTCCGTGTTTGTTTTATGCATCACGTGCAATTACCTGACGTTCACGTGTGTGCAGCGCCGCCGATGTAGTAGTAATGCATAGAAAGGTATCTACGTTGATTAAAATCAGATTAACTGTAGAGACTGTCTACGGTTTCATTTCGTTGTTCGATCGAATATAGCCAATAGATAGTTGTAATTGATGAAGTTTGTAGCACGTGCCGGGCGACTCAGCTCGCCGGATGTTGTTCGACGTCAATTGACTTGACCCTCTGGCACTGCATCCCGTGGCTCATCGCGGACCGCGGTACGCTTTACCAGCACGCGACACACGATTTGTAATTGCTTCACTCGTACGGGAGCCGTCGTAACTACCTCTGCCTCTACTCAACCGCGATGTGTATAGATCTGCTTAATCAGCGGAAATTGCAGCATATACAAACTCTGTTGCACACTAGAAAGGGCTCACTGACCTTCGTTCTTACTAGTGAGTAAAAAATAGCAAATATCAGCAATCATTGTTCAGAGTTTATGTTCATAACCGAAATTAGAAAATGTTGAAAACTGGCCAGTTTGAATTCGCGATCCAAATGAACGTAATAGCTTTCCGTTATGCGAGATTCCGGTTAACCCGTTCTTCTGCCACAGCTTCCTAGTACTACTTTTACCTGCGCTAGATCATGTAGAGGCGCATGGTAGGGCGGACCGGTGGTTGAGCAAACTGCGCTTGTTTCACAACAAACGCCTCGCATTGTCTCGCGCCGCTCACCGAGACGACCTCCGGGCGCCTGCGCACTTTTCTGACACGTTTTATCGCTACAAACACTGTTTTCGTTGTATTTTATCGATTCAAAGACGCATTCAGCGTTATAGTCGATAATAAGTAACTTCTATAAATTGAATAGACGTTAGCCGCACGCTTCTGGTCCTCATTGACAAATGTGAACGTGCGTGTATTGTGTTGTACGTTATCGCAGCCATGTAATTACAACACAGCACTGCGTGATCTTTGGCTCGGCTGCACTAATTACTGAATACTTACCTACATCTGACGGTCAATTGTTATCTTTGAAGCGGCCATGGTTTAACTGCGCATATTTATATTGGGGAGGGTACCTACGGCATTATTGGTGCGAGTGGTGCGACTACTTCAACGTAATGACCTACTGCAGTGCCAGGTCAGTTTAGACCGCTTTAGCGTGACATAGATACATAGTACCTGATCAGTCAATTCGCTCGTTATCATTACGCTTCTAAGCAGGTACGACTCCTTTACACAGTTATTATGAGAATAATGAGACTGCTTGAACTTTGACCGTGAGTATAGAGGCATAATGATGTCGTGGAGATGAAGACTGGAAGCACGCTAGACATAATTATATATCACAGTAAGCTCTGTTGTGATATTACAGATATCATTAGAGTACTGAGCAATAAACTTCCGTACTGTTTCTAACACTTCATGCCTAGATTTGATATGATATAAAAAACCTCAAAGTTTTGTATTGGAGTTATCGGAATATCCATACCCGTACTATCGCACTTTATGAACTCGCAGAGTTTGAGTGCGTGATTCAACCATTATTAATCCTATCAAGGTTTTGTTATCAGACGCATTTTACATGCAATACAATATGTATAAAACACTTATGTATAAGTTGACGTAACACCATAACAGAAATCGGTACATAACTTAGGTACCTATAGCGGTGTTGAAATATAATTCAAAACACAATTTGTCTTGATAGATTCTATGTGGTCGGTCAGTAAACTACACAAGCGACCGAAAATACCATCTAGAACTTTCCACCAGAAGTTTCCAGAATTTTTTACAGAAAGACAGAGTCGATTCCTATCCCACACGCTATAGTGCTGACCTTCCAGTGCGCCAGTCTGATATTTATCGAAATCTTTCGTTGTATAGAAATATAGACTAAGCGACCTCCACGTTTAACAGTACGGGTAATATTTTGTAGGTAGAGATTAAGTAACTCTATGTATAATACAAAAAACAAAACAGGTCAACGCGCTCATTGTATGTCGGTCACGTCTCCACACGTCATTGAATCACAATCACGACAGATTTGAGGTCATTCCATATTCTCTTGTTTTAGCAACAAAAATTTGGGTGCGGCGACTATGAGCCCCCGGCGAAGCTTCAGTGCGGCGCCGGCGCCGGCGGCGGCGTCGGAGGCGAGGCGCTCACTAAGTTCTCCGTGGAGATCGTGCAACAGCTGGAGTTCACTACATCCGCCGCGGACTCGCAACCGCAGCAAATCTCCACGAACGTGACGGTGAAGGCGCTCGCTAACGCCGTGAAGACGTCCAACTCCCCGCCGCCGCACCAGACCCCGCCCCGCGCGCCCACCCCGCTCGACATGGAGCGCGAATGCAAGGCCGAATGCAAGTCGGAGGTGGCCGACGACGAGTTTGTCGGGCTCGACGAGTGCGCGGCGGCCCTGGAGCGCGACGCCGCCTCGTCCTTCCCGGTGCTCGCCGACCTCATCGGCGAGGACGACGGCGACGACACATTCGAGTACCTTATGACGGAGATATCCGAGTACCCGGAGTTCATGAAGGACTTCGACTTGGACGGGGGGAAGTTGAACGGCGGTGGGGCGGGGGCGGGCGAGTCGGGGGAAAGTGAAGGCTCGCGGTATTCTAGCGGGGAGATGTCCCCGGCGGCGCAGACGCTGAAGCACATGGCGGAGCAGCACCAGCAGGCCACGGGCGGCGACTGGCGGTACCGCGGCTACGGGCCCTACCGGCCGCGCGCCGCGCCGCCGCCGCTGGACCACCTGCACATGTCGCAGCACCAGCAGCTGCACCTCAACCAACCGCATCATAACCTGCAGGTACGTGCTGTTTTATATCCATATCAGTTTATCTGAAGCTTTTGTTCCCATCCGTGTTGTCCGCAGCCTCGTCACATGTCCCTTTCACGGCGACGCGCGTTCAAATTTGAATTCTAAATACTTGATTCACTTGGGGAAGTGGCGCTCACGATTGTCTGAAATAAATATAAAATCTCAAGTTCGTAGAGCTATATATTATATAATCTCTGTTTTGGCTTACACCCGATGAAATTAGTTTGACTTCAAAAACATAAAAATTTAAATGACGGTAGGTACTAATTCAACTCAAGGACTCGCTAAGCCTATTTTGGACCTGTATTTCGAAATTCATGGCCGCCTTGCTCCCTGAATTTACGTTTCTGCTACACGTAATCCATATCAGATTCCAAACTTATTACTTAGGAGTAAATTAGGCTACTTTAATTAGGTGGGCGAAGCCGCGGGGCACAGCTATTCTTTACTATGTTCGTTTCCTAAGCCACATTTCAAATGATTGAAGCTAAATTCCAAATGGCCATAACCACCGCAATAGACAACCGTTTCTGTTTGAATGTTTCTTTTACTATACGTCCATTGTTGTCATGGATACTCTGTCATCGTATAAATATTTTTTATTTTCGCGCCAAAACTGCGTTCGCTCGGCAATCTTCGCAGTTACGTTTCATTTCAAATGTACCAATAACAGAAACGTCATAAAATCACGTAGCAGCCATAGAGCGATGGATTACGTTTTGTATAGCATCTAGTTGCGTTATGTAGTGATTTAATTATTTATAGTGTTTTTGCAATTATTGCATTTTGTGGGGAAATTCGTGACGTAAAAGGACATAAAAAACATAGGAGTCTGGCGCAGTATCGACCCGGGCGGTGTGCGCGCGCCTTTCGACCGGCCGCGCCGCGCGTCGGGCCAAGTGTGACGTCGGTACTTACTTTGATACCAGCAGAAGCGACACCGCATGCCCGCATAGGAACACACTTTTAAATGTGCACTGTAGATATATCAATATGTGGTGTGTTTGATATGAAGCTGTAATGTCTTGCTTTGAGTCACATCTCTACAATGCTACAAGTTGTTCAGGAGCCTAATGATATAGGGCGTCGTAACATTCACATTGAAGTAGATATACGATGATTATCCTTAGATAGAAATACGCAGCAGGGTGAGTGCTGTTGCTCTCTGCGAGGTAGTAATAGAATATAGTAGAAGAAATGTTAGTACCTACTTCAGTCGTTCTTTAGTAACTTGAACCTAACTTGAGCCCCAGCTATTATTGTATTGTAACAGAGGTCGCCAAACCTACCCTCAAGGAATTTTCCTGTTGAGCGGAAAGTTCGAGTTTCTACTTGCAAAGATTCCGTATAAAACCGTGCGATAACAAAGCCGCCTACGCTGGAAAATTTCTTGTAAGTAGCTGTATACTAACAATGAAAGAAATAAAAAATCCATGAAAAGAGACATTTGATATTCAATCTGTTGATAATGAAGATATCGTCGTTAAATATTGTTGTTATTACATAGTTTAACATTCAGATGGTTGGGACGAATCATAATAACGATCCAACAGTTTTTGATTGTCGACTTTATGTCTAGGACTCTAAGGTGGATTGTTTCTTATCTGCTTCAGGTATTAACCGAAGTGTAGGTGGATCCCATAAGTACGTAACGTTATGGTATGCACGTAGCTACACATGTTGGCTACTTACGTTTTATAAAACACGTGCGTGTATCGCGAAACAGCAGATGTATCTGTGGCCACATGTTGGGACTCCTTGTCTTGATACTCTTGATAAACAACATGTCAGCAACTCGCGACTTAGGTAGGTACCAACTCAAAATACTCAGGCGGGACGTGACCTATAGTCGAGTGACGATGTGGTCTTATGGACCATGTGGTCATGTGATCAAAGCCACCGATCAACCTGAGGTGATGTTTCCGCCAAACTTAAAAGCGCCTCTAATATTCATCGTAGTTGGTAATTACATGGGCGGGATTGAGAAGGTTGGTCATCTTAACTCGCTTGCAACTCACGGCGCACATTGTGCGTCCTGTTTCCGCATCACATCATATTACTGTCGTAGAAAAACGACTCGGTGACGAATTACGATCTGAATTGAATAGAGGTGCGGGTGCTCAAACTAGATTTCCATGAAGCCCCAACCACAACCACAATAGACGATACGATATGCGTCAAGCGGGGGTCATGGTTTTTCCATTGACTTCTCGTGGTCCGCGATGCTTGTCCATCAACCATGAATTAGGTGTGAGGGCTGCCTTACGGTAACAACAAGGGAGACATGATTTGTGATCGAACTGATATTTCACTTCATAAAGTTAACCATATTACTCGCGCCTCGAAAGTTAGCATATTCCAGAATCAATATTACCTAGTAGAACTGAAATTGAGCACACGGTACATCCCAATCCCGACATAGCCTTTAAATCTGTAGGTACATACACGCTCCGATTACAATATCATTGGAACTGAGATCACGTAGGACCGTATTAGCGTTACAATTCATAGTATATTCTTTAAAAGGTTAGGTACAAAATCAGGAGCAGTTAAGTTATGAGCAGGTCAATAGCACAAATATATTTATATCGCACAATAATGGGGCGCTTACAAGTGCTAAGTCCGTTTAACAATGCTGATAAGATAACAAATCTAACTCCACATCTGAAAACGAAGTATTGGCCATGACAACTTGTACATGTTGTTTTCCTGCACACCATTGACGTGTCGATTAATTCTGAATTGACGACTTCTAAGCCGTCTTTGGAATAGGTAATTAAAAGATACAATAGATCAGATATTCTCAGATCGTCGTTGACAACAGTCAAATAGGGCATTTGCCCTATATAGGAGATTTTGCTCCTATGTTGGAGCAAATTTATATATAGGAGTATTTAGTTTGTGCTTGTGGCGGCGGGAAAAAAATGTGTTAATCTTAATCATATTTCTGAAAGCCATATTGTTTCCAAAACACGTTGTCACAAATTTTACTGCAGAGAAAAAACTACGAAAGTTACCGCTTAAACTACGTTTGCAATGTACGTGTTGATAAAATAAAGAAGAATAACTTATCATACCTACTTTATTTTAAGGCTTCATAGCTTTATATTTTCGACTAAGCAACTAGTTTTAAGGTAAATATTTATTTTTTTGGTTTTTTACCCTTGAACCACAAAGGAGGGCACTTTCTTTCTTGTATAGTAACCTCTCTTTCATTCTTATACAGACTGACAGTGATTTTGGCGGTTATTTTCTCTGATCTTGATGGCGTGCTCCTCTCTGCTTAGCTAAAAATGGTAAAGAACGGTTTGTCATGATGGTAGCGGTAGCATTTCTTGTTTTGGCTAGCGTTTGACCACTATTTCAAATGATCTCGAAGTTTATTAATACGCAGATGACAATTCCTTACAATGGGAATTGTCATCTGGCTCTCAAGTGAGGTTGTCCCGGATCACCAATATCAGATTCTAAACTATAAAAGGAATTATTTTGAATGTCGGGTGCAGTAAAATAAAGATATGAATACACAAAACAGCAACATATACGCCCAGTTCAATTAAGATTGGTAGTTTATGTAGCAAAGTATGGGCTATGTAATTCTTACGTCAAACAATCTCAGTAAGATGAAATGAGTTGGAATGGTGGCGCGGCCGATGACACTAGAAGTGTTCATTCATGAATGGAACAAAAAGAGCATGGAACGAGCCGATTGCTTCCTGTACCGGGGACCACGTGCACCCGATGTCTCGACACTCGAGCACTCCCTAATTAAATCAGATGCACTACTTATGGTTTAAACTTGTACCAACGCTTGACGCGTTCACTTACGGATGTTGCATAACGGCCCATGTTCACAAAATGTTTTACATGTCCTTGATTTAGTAGGACGGCGGCGCAGACAGTACATTTTAGGAGCTTCGAGTTTCTTGATCAAGTTACGAATCGAGTGAATATAATATGTGCTCGCAACACACAATTTGATATTTTTTTTAACAATATAGCTCATCTGATTCTTTGCACAACCACACCAGGTTGCATAAGTATTATCGCAATTGGCTCGTTACATATACGCGGCTAATAAAATGAATGCTTTGTGGTAACTCAAAAGCCGGGTTACTTTCAATTTACCAAAGCGTAAGGCAGCCAGTACACCTAATGCATGATTGATGGATAAGCATCAATAACTGACCACGCGAAAACCATGGAAAAACCACGATCGCCGCATGACGCTTATCGTAGGTACCGTCTAAGGTGGAGCTTAGTAGAAATCTGGGCCGAGTGCTAACCGTACCACGGTTAGAGGTACCTACCTACTGCAGATAGGCACCGCAGCCGCTTCTACAATATCTACTAAAAACATAGTTTCACAACCACTGCGTGTTCAGTGCAGAAGCCGCGGTAAGTACGCGGTGGTATGTAGCGTAAAGCAGAGCCGTCGTCACTTTGAACCCAGGCGGGGAGTGAAAGAGACAGCACTATCTAGCTGTATTGCTGTTCTTGTCTATTTCGTGGATTTTTGATGGTTTTCTTCAAGCCGCGCTTGCGGCGTGTATTATCCCGTAATCCGAGCTTGTTGCAAAATAATGGTTATTTTGACAGCAAAACGCAAACTTGCATAAGCGTGTATGGTCCGCCTTAGAAGGGCTTATTTATCATTTGTTGTACACTTGATCTTTATCACTTGTAACTTAAAATTCTAGTAAGGTTTAGTCGTCAACGAGAGCTATTTAATTTGATTGTATCACAAAAAGTATCCGGGCCGAGGCCTGAATCCTTTGATATGATACTGTTTTATAAAATAGTTTTTTTTGTTTGAAGTAAGTATTGCTATTCGAGGCATTAATAAGAGGCTTGAGGTTGTTTATAATTTCACCGTAGTGACTGAATTCAGCAGTAAGTAATAGGTCGAAAGTTAATGTACGACTAGGAGTGAATGAACGAAGATTTGCAGAATCTGTAGGTGTTATACCTACTCGATACATCTAGCTATGCGTCGTATAGGCGGAGGGTGGCTGCCGACACGGTCGATTCCCCCAGCTCGAGGACACCCCTACCAATTTCACGATATCGTTAAAACTGCTAAATTAAACTCTAGACATTGCGCGCTAAAACAAATCATTCAATGCGTTCGCGATTGCGTCAAACTGGCTCAAACAAATTCCATCTATTCGTCCGCATTCAAATTAGAATATTTAACAGTCTTATGTCGCATGTGTATCGGTACTGTTGCCTACCTGCGCCCGTGATAACAATCCTCGGGACGTTAAAAAAACGATCTCCGGATGGATAAGGTGCCGTTAGATCGTCTGGCGCAACAATGGTATGGCGGGCTTAGCGGGTTTAGCACGCTTTTATACGGAGAGAAGTAACAAAAATCGCGGGTACGGACGCTCGCCTACCGAAACAGGTTTGTGGCGCGACCAGCGATGATGTACTCGCTCTATGGCCGCTGGCAGCTGTCACCGTCTTATGTTAATATGGAAATGTCGTCACACAATGGGCCTATTAAACGACCTGTGGCACATCGACTCGTTATTAGGCTCTACGGTGCTCTTTATTCGACTGTACATCTAAGAAAAACTATGTAGAGAAATATATTTAATTTTTCGCGGTGCCAAATTCAACGTATTTAAATATCGCAAAATTCTGTGTAACAACGCTTAGCCATAACGATGTAGACACACAGAATATTTTAATTGACCGCAAAGACAGGTTTTGCTCACATTCTATACATTCGTAATTATGTTACCGTGAGTGGAGTTTGAACGTATTTGTGAAAACGTTGTATGTTACATGCGATATGTTTATAATATAGTTATCAGAATATACTTTTATGAAAGAAATGTTATGTTGGTTTTCAGAATTGTTCCCCTTCCCTCTTTGATGAGATTCGATCGTACCCGCTATTTTATGATACAGAGTGATTCATCAGGAGGCATCCATAGGGTCAGTGGGGGAAGTCTGAAACTATAAGAGATAGAGAAATTTATTTTTAGGAACCATGTCATCGATTTTAGAATTTAAGAAGAAGGGCTTTTAAAGATTTTGGAATCTCATACACGCTTTGGGAATCGAACCTGCTCTTGTTGAAGGTTATCAGTAAAAAGTCCATTCAACTATTTTATGCTGATGCTCTATTTTTATGAAAATACGCTTGTTCTGTGGCTTTGTCCGACATTTCATATATGAATATTGTAAAACTTCTAGTGCGATTAATAACATAAACTGATATTATAAACAGCAAACCTTCCAAAATTCCGTAAATTAATGAAATATAAAGCATTTTATTTTTATTACAACTTAAATTATAAATTTTCGTAATATAACAAGCAACGAGCGATTCCAGAGGCATGTATGAGAATTTTTCAAAAACTTTAAATGCTGCTTTTCATATTTCTAAAATCGTCGACTTGGTTCCTAAGAAAAAATCTTGTATCTCTTATAGTTTAAGACATCCCACTGACCCCTGCCTGTATAAAATTTTACATCTTTTAAGAAACAGGAAGTGGTAACATTCCATCATCTACATTATGATGAATCGTAGGTATACGATTCGTCATAATGTGAAATGTGAATACCCAGTTGCGATCGCGTTCCTAACGCACTGATGTTATTGAAAACAATCGTAATCGCTATCGAGCGATGACTATAATTATTGTAAACTAGCTTCTGCCCGCGGTTTTCACCCGCTTTCCCACAGGAACCGTGCATTTTTCCGGGATAAAAAGTAGCCTATGTTACTCTCCGGTCCATAAACTATATCTATGCCAAAAATCACGTCGATCTGTTGCTTCGTTACTGCGTGAAAGAAGGACAAACCAACAAATCAACAAACACACTTTCGCATTTATAATATTAGTAGGATTAGTATGGATGTAATGAAATGATACAGTATACTTGTGTTTGGTGTACTATTATTATTTTATGTCTACCTATTAACATTATAATTTTATTGCCGACGATAAATATCTTCACGTGATTATAAAGTAAATTCACGTGATTAAACAGCATCTCGTAAGATTAGCACCACGTTTTCAAGTAAATGACAAATTATGTCACCATAATTTCATCTAAATAAAGTTAAATGGTAATTAGTATTGTGTAGGGATCTCTTTAATAACTCCCACTGTTTTTCGAACACTATTATATTTATTCACTTCGTACTATTTATACACTTTTTCTTAACTATTTATCACAATATGTATTTAAACACGACCAACCACTCTCGCGGTCTTTCCAAGATTGCCCCATCTACCAAGTATCCCCACTTCTCCAGTTGTCAATCGACCAAAACGGAAGTCGTTCCACCGACCAATCACAATTTTGCATTAATAATGACGTCCGTTCAAAACTACAGAATTGGTCAAATCAGCAACCGTATCCATTAAAACTGCGAAATAAATGTATTTTAAATGGACGAAACTTACAGGACCTTACAATTGTAAATTTGTAAAGCATTGTTTTTTGGTGAAATGTGTATAAAGAAACCTATGGCCAAAACTCAGTTAGTTACTAATGCGAAGAAAAGCTAGTAAAACAAGTCGATGTAACTAAAGTTACATAAATAAATAAAATACACGACTGCCCTAGCCAGTGTCACTTGGGATGTTGTAAGGATTCTTATGATCCCCATACACCCAAATCGGTTCAGGCATTAAAGAAAATCACATGAACCCTAAATACTTTAGACTCCTTTTTTGTGCAGTCGTGTAATAAATTCAACTCGAAAAATGTTGGGTAGAAAATCTGTTTGTTGCAAACATAGATATGTATGCAAATAATAACTGAAAAAATGGGGTCAGAAGACTAAGCAAACAGTTTGATGTCGATTTTAAGAAATTACAAATGGATACAGATTTTCGAATAAAAGTCTAGTAATTTGTGTGGGATTTCAAATGAAAGTTAAAATATTAAAAAAAAATTAACCTTCATTTTGGTATTTTTTTCATAATTATGTAAATTGCTCATAACTCGCGCACATTATCAGACAGAAGAAAAAAGGAATATTCCGAGTAAGTTCTGGGGAAACATGAATTATTATTACCTAACAAAACAAAACCATAACAAGAACAATACAATATATATTCAATTTTAAATTAGTCTGGTAAACGTGGTTCGGAACACTATATAGTCGCGCAAGTACAGCCTGCCTTTGGCTTCTTTATAAAAAAGAAAACAGAAGTTGCAAGGGAATATTTTACAGCTATTTAACATAATAGAGAGTTCAGTACTATAATATTTTTATTTCACATAGGCTGAGGAAATGCTCACATACAAAAGCACAAACTCCTTCACACAGTCATTTCATCATCATCATCAGCCTTATTACGCTTCTTCACACTGCTGGGATGCCGGCACAATCACTTGTATAAGTTATGACACGGAGCCTAAATACTTGCCACAGTTGTTATAAAAGCAACCAATGACGTCTTAGAACATAAAATATTTGTGTGTCATATTTTTTAATTCAAATAAATAATAATTATTATTTAAAAAAGCACAGACGCTGGGTGAGTTACAACTACTTAAAACAACAGAGACATCACGGGTTACTGTGGTCACCGCTTACACGGTATGTAGTTCGCTGTTCGACACAAGCACAATGTACTCGCGGACCGGTTCGTGATCTTATATTGTCAGGTGTCTTCGCTCTGTTGTCTGCATCTGTGACCGCATCATCGTCGCGGTCAAATGTTCCTGGGATCGATCTAAATAAACTATTCATAGGAAATACTGTGTGTCAAAGAACATTTATAACGGCTTGTATAGAATATTTTATATATGTTTTAATCCCGACGTTTAAAAATCTTAGCAATGTTCACGAATATCTAACTAATTTACTGTTTACCACCCCAAACATTTATATTATTCTTCTTGATATATTTAATTTTGTTAGTGGTAGGACTAACTCTTCTGCGAGTGTCCGTCTGGGTTGTTACCACCGCTTTGCTCGTGAAGTCTGCCGCCAAGCAGTAGTGTGCAAGCATAACTGTGTTCCGGTTTGATGAGCAGAGTAGCCAGTGAAATTACTGTGGTTATGAGACTTAATACCTAATGTCTCAGGTCAACGAGCGCACTGCAGTGCCGCGCAGGCCTTTGTGTTTCAAAGCTCGAGGTGGCATTGCAATTGTTATGGACCGGCGTTATTCTTACTATCAGGCAAACGACCAGCTCGTCTCGTTACTAAATAACATAAAAAAATTAAGGCATTTGAAAGTACAAGTAGACATAAAAACTTAACCTTAAAAATGTATTTATGATTTCAAGCAAAGGAAAGGAGTTAAAGAACTGTCAATTGAATACGTTTACAATCTAGCTAAATAAAGACAAGAAATTATTTTAAATTGTAGTAGTAGTGTGTCATTTTAATATAATATACAGAGCACAACACTTCGTGGTGGCACTTAACACAATCTAAGATAAGTTAGATAAGCAACCCTTAGCTTGTCACCAGACCGACCACTAGTAAGTTACGTTACTTGAATAAAAGTGCCTACCAACTCGTTTTAAAAAGTAAATTTGAATTGACTAAATGACAATCATATGCCTTAAATCTCAGTAGATCCAGAGGCCAGATCCACGATGGATCTAGTGTATAACTAACTTTAAGCTTCGAAAATGTTGTAAGTTGAATAGTTTATATAGGTGAGTTTGAATTGTATGTTATCGGAAGGGGATTATGAAGTTTTGGGAACCTCCCTTGGAAACACGTCATTGCAATTTTCCATACAAAGAAAAACAACTTCAAACGTGAAGTGCGCGGCATTTTCTGGAATTGTATCCAAGTCTCTTCTAATCAACATAATCATTTAACAAAGATCAACATAGTTCAAGTGAATCAGCTGATCAAGGGCTGCCCGGAAATTGTGTGGTAGAATTTTGAGGTAAACTTTAAATGCCATTTCTTCAGTTCTAAAATTTCTAATTTCAAAACCTCGTAAAAGAAATGTTTTGACCTCCAGGAGTAGATTTACCCCCTTTTGGGATTTAATACCAATTCAAACTCAGGCTGTATAGGGGGCAATTAGGGCCCATTAATATAAGTAGTAATTAGGAAAATTGCTTTTAAAAAAGCGGAAAACGACATTGACAAAAATATCGCGATATATAAAATTTCATCTCTCATTTAATTCTTTCATAAAATTTATCAAAGGATCAACTTTGAGTTCTACCTTTAAATCGGTCTAAATTTAAATCGGTTGAGAATTAAGGAAGAAATATAGTAAAATCGCCACAAGAAATACAGACGAATTGAGAATCTCCTCCTTTTTGGAAGTCGGTTAAAAAGGCATAAAGTTGGCATTAGAAGTCAATATTTTCCATATTTTAAAATAATCATGACTCGTATATTGTGCTGGTACAAAGTTGAAGCGACGGTCTTGAATTTATTCCTTTGGGAACTGGGTCTGTACCTACGTAAGTCGTAAGCAGTCGTGTAACTAAACACAGTGATTGATCTTCCTACAAACGTAACCTCGAAACTTTTGTACGCTCCTTTCGCCGTTCGAGTTCTTGCCCTTCTTCTCAACCATAAACTAAACATAAACACACACTCGTATCCCTGCTCTAGGATTTCGTGTCGCAGGTGGTACATGGACACACACAGAAACAAACTTTATGTTCACCACATAAAGTTTGCTCAGGCCGGAGATCGAACCCGGGGAATAGAAGCGAGGGGCGCTTCGCAGGTAGGGTTACTACTTACTACCAACTAGCCACAGGGCCGTCGCGCGTCGGTACAAGTGGAACGACCACTAGAAGTCTTTTATGAGCGCATTAATTTGCTCACCTTGTCATGCTATTTCCCTGTACACTCACAAGATAAACGATTTCTAAGCCGAATAGTTACGTCAAAATGTAATAATGGTTTAACGCAGGTGTCGGCAGCCCAGCATATGCAAGTGAGCGGCGCAGGCGCCGGGCATGTGTCGGTGGCTGCACAGCAGGGCATGTATGCCAGCTTCCAACACCAGGGCACGCCTTCGCCGCAGCATCACCAAGGTAAGATAAAAACACTTTATTAGTTTTCATTTTCGCCGGTTTTTTTTTAAATTATAATACCTTTTTACATATTGACCTAGTTGGTAGAAGATTGTCTGAAATAGTTTTAGTCTGCAGCAAGATAATAGTTATTAGGAGCTATTAGCAGAACATCCGTCACTGACTGTTAGTATTTATTGGTTAAATACATATAAATATGTTAGTATTTAGTATCATCAGGCGCTACTAAGAATAGCTTAGGTACCTTTTATCACTTATCAGCAAATTTTGTACCATGTTTTCTTCGTTCTGAAAAATGCGTAAACTTAACATTTCACACATTACACGGGTAGCAATTAGTGCGAATGACTTTGAAATGATAATATGATATTTTTGTTGTGTGGCTTCGCAAATCTACAAGGATTTTTCTGTAGGTCTTGAACTTGCGTGGTAACTTCAGTTGAAACGCAAACTTTCTCTGGCATAGCATTCCAAATGCTTGTAATTATGTGCATGTATAAAAGTAAATATTTTCGGATTATAAACGCACGAATATGTCGCTTTCTCATACGCGACGCGCCGAACGCGTCGCCTTCTGTAGTCATGCAAATGACACGCTATAATGATGATTCAATATCCGACGGCCGCACTCGGACGAGTAACCGATAACATTTCAGTAGAATCTGGCATGCGTACAATTTGACTCAAAATAGATGAAGATTATCTTCCCAAGATGGATTAAAAACAAAAAAACATCGCGTGCTGCATTATTTTTCACAACAGTGTAGGTGCATCGTGTACGTATTTTAAATAGTTTGTCGCAGACGTGTAATCAGACTAATAACGTCTTTATGCAGTTGGTTTAAGTGATAGTTTGAATTAAAGTTGTGTAGGTGGATGTGTGCATACGTGCAGTGCGCAAGGGGAGGGCAACCCGCGACCGAGGTTGACGCTCTGCTAGAATGCGCCAAGTCGCGCGCCTCGCATGACGACTACATGACATTAGATTGACGTGTTTATTGCATTTATGTTGCAAATACGAACTGCATCTTCGATTATAAATCAGAGGAAAATGTAAAGGATTATTTTAAGGACTTGTAGGGTAGCGTCAATGTGTAGCGTCGCGGTTACTTGGTAAATCAATACGCGAGTCTTGTTCATAGCAAGTTCGTTTAATGTTTTACAAGTTGTAGATTTTAAAATATTTCTTTGCTTGACCTAATCTCTCTAAACTCTGACAGCTGTAAAGCGGCCAGTGGGGTCGTGTCGTGTCCCATTATTGCTTTTTTCAGTGGCTCTTCTGTTACCGATAGCGCGATCAATACCGTAAAGTATTGAAATCAATTTTGATACTTTTAGCTTCTGCCCGTGGCTTAGCATCCTTGGAGTCAGGAGAAACAGTAGCCTATACATAGATGATGCAGCTTCCTATTGGTGAAATAATTTTTAGAATCGGACCAGCGGTTTCCGAGATTAGCGGTAATAAACAAATTTTACCCCTTTATAATATTACGATTATAGTAAGTAAATGGCAGATTTAGGGGATGGGTTCTATTGCGAATTTTTCGTTTTCGTCGACAACAAATCTCAAAAAGCTAGTAGTTTGATTAAAAAATAAATAAAATATTAAATAAAAAATAAATACATTGTTACTTTGGAACGGAGAAAATTGGCTTTTAAAAGCCAGTAGGTACTATACTATAGTATAATCGGAAATGTCTCTAGTCATATTGGACAATTTTATTACGAGCCTGAAAGCCACAAAAACGAAACGCCACTGTTTCAGTCTTAAATTTTAGTAGAGAAGGGATAGAAAAGTAGGAATAGATAAATATAGTTCAGGCAGTTCGACACGAGTCTATATCGATCCACGGCCCGCACGCGCGAAATACTGCGCTGATTCCGCACCAAGTTGTGACTTACATCGGTGGATTTTAATTTTGTACTCTTATTTGCTTTGTTCTAGGGGGCAATGGATGCGACACGTACTCGGTGTCTCAGTCGCAAAGCATCAACTTCACGCAGGCAATGCGCGCCCGGCCCGCGGGCCCTCCGCAACAGAACACCACGCCCGTTCCTGGCCCGCCGCCTTTAGGTAAAACAGAATTTTTAATTTTTCAGCTGAGAATGTGTACCTGACATCTTTGAATAACCTGTTCTGCCTATTATACTCGCAGAATATTGTTTTACAAATATAAATGCAGTATTTGAGACATTGTAACGGGATATTTACCGTGATTATTATTGAACGATGAGCACCCGATATTTCGACGCTGTTGCAAGCATCATGTTCACGGGAATACTGGCGAGACTGCGGGTGGTTTGTAGACGAAAATTACGAGCAGACAAATCTGTCTACCCGCTTTCTCAGTCGTTTATTACGCGCACCACCGGAACTCACTCGAAAGTCACGACAAAACACACTCACGATATCACTATTTGGTTTTTTAGAGTCATTGAAATAGTTATTAAATTAGTAAATAACCGTGAAAGTTTAAAACAGTATAAATGCAGTACTTATAATTATAAACATTTTCCGTCTTACCACAAAAAAATTAAACATATTTTAAACCTGTGTTAAACAGTGTTTAACTCCTAAACATAACTTAGTCGCGTATTTAAATATGAGCAACCACAAATCTTGATTTATGTAGTGTATAAACGTTGTCTAATTCCATTCTATTGTGACATTTCTAATCATTTTATACGTTTATCTTTAGACACTGTTTAGCTAAACAGACATGGGTCATTCCACGGTGACGGGCGTGACATTTCAACTTCTATTTTGTGCATTTATTCTTTAACTATTATACGAAATTGCTTAAATACTATTGTAATAGATAAGACATCGATGGTTTTTACTAAATTTACAACATTTTTTTTCTTATTCGGCTCACAAAACAAGTTACGACGATTTTAGTCGCTGTGACGGGCGTGACGCGTACTCGAACAAGATTATCGACCTCTTCGACAAGACAAAATATTTCTGCTAATTACACAATTGTTTTTTAAATTCAATTAGTCCGCCTTTTAGAATAATATGCCTTCTAGATTTACAGTGATATGTCGTATGTGAATATTTGATATTGCAGTTTTCGTGACCTGAAATAAGTTGTGACGGGCGTGACAAGACTTTGTGACGGGCGTGACGAGTTCAATTTTTAATAAGTAAACAAACAATTTTATCACCTAAAGTTATATAAGTATTAACCCAAATTCTAAATTTATAAGCGAAAGTTTAAAAATCTCAGTTTATTAGCTGGTTTTGTTAATGTTAGGACTAACTCTTCTGCGAGTGTCCGTCTGGGTTGTTACCACCGCTTTGGTCGTGAAGTCTGCCGCCAAGCAGTAATGTGCAAGCATTACTGTGTTTCGGTTTGATGACCAGAGTAGCCAGTGAAATTACTGGGCTTATGAGACTTAATGCCTAATGTCTCAGGGTAACAAGCGCACTGCAGTGCCGCGCTGGCCTTTGTGTTTCAAAGTTCTGAGTGGCACTGCAATTGTTATGGACCGGCGTTAGGCTTACCATCAGGCAAACGACCAGCTCGTCTTGTTACCAAATAATATATAAATAAAAAAAAGGTAAAAATACTGTGATGGGCGTGATTTGTGACGGGCGTGACCAAAGTAATTTGCTCAGCATCACCAATCAGTAACATAAAAATTTATAAAAGTTATTCGCATACATTCCTTTGCGACATATCCTTACTTTCGTAAGCTTTATTACAACGTGCAAGTGATTTGGACTCTTTGATGAGAACTTTTCTATGTATTTTGTGACGGGCGTGACATGCAAACTTGCCTTGCTAAAATGATTAGTAAAATATTATGTAATTATCTGAGAAACACCAAAAATTGTTCCACCACAAGCTGATATCTTGAGCACTCTGTTGACAGTCAAAATATCGCGGAATAACCCATAGAAAACGCAAATCAGTTTTTCCAACACACATGTGTTTTTTCTACCATGGAAATTCCTTGGCAAGATGAAACTTCAAATGAAATTTGATTGAGTGAATGCTAGAATTTTGTTTTTTTTACATCATTAGGTGAAAATTAAACATATTTACTATTAGTAATTAATGTTAAAGTGCTTGTAACATAACATTTATTTTTATCTCATCTGGTATCGATTACCGTGGAATGGCCCACATCTAAAAGTGTTTTTTGTGGTAACACGGAATATGTTTTCAAAAAAATATAACCACCTACTTGTGTGCGACCAAACAATCGATTGGAATGGCAAATAATAAATCATATTATTTTGCGAGATTGTGTTGGGAGACTATACATTTTTCAGATAAATAAATTGAGCCATTTACTTCTTGGTTACATGTACTTACGACTCGTATATTTATATGAAACAAAATAAATTGGAAATGTATATGTCGGCGGCGTACCGCCAGGTTGGGTAGTTTCATCCATTAAAACGTCGTAAGATGTCTAAATTTCGTATATTTGAAATAAACTGTTGTCAACAACACGATAGTCGAATCAGAAGTGTGTCTTTTACATTTTATCGCTGGTTTTAAATACAAAAACAACTGCAGTCGCGAGTAGACAATAAAATATCTAAATAATTAGTAATTTGTCCATAAAACACTCTTAAAATTATATTAAGGTAATAACAAATCATTACTTATTCAATTTTACATGAATTTTAACTTAAATAAATTAATTAAAATAATCCGTTTTACAAAAGGGATGTGATGTCACATTCGTTCTATTTTAATAATTATAATTCATGTAGTAAAATTCATACAACTGTTTCATAAATCATTAAATAATATTTTAAGAATTTTGACATTAATTAAACTTATTATTATAAATTTATTTTGGAAACAGGATATGACGTATTGACGTCACTTCCGTAAATTAATACAATAATTTGATAAATTGGTATAAAATTCATATTAATAATTTACAAATCATATAAAGTCTATAAAGGATTTTTAACAATAAATCTATATCTAAATAATATTTAATTTTATAAAAGGAAAGAATCAATATTATTACGTCATTTCTGGTGATTTCAAATCAAATGTCGTACTAAAAAGAACAGCGCCCATACGGCCATTCTGATCCAGCGCGTTCTCTGCGCTGTAATGAAATCAAATCTCGTACTACGGCATCACCCGCCTTGGATCTAGCCGCAAAGCATCACCCGCCTTGGATCTAGCCGCACAGCATCACCCGCCTAGGATCTAGTCAATATGCATGACATCACCCGCCTTGGATCTAGCTGCACGGCATCACCCGCATAGGATCTAGCCACACGGCATCACCCGCATAGGATCTAGCCACAAGGCATCACCCATCTAGGATCTAGCCACAAGGCATCACCCACCTGGGATCTAGCCACAAGGCATCACCCACCTGGGATCTAGCCAAAACAAGACCAGGAATAAAGGATACGCATGGTGGCCAGCCAGCGTTTAAGGAAGGACAAGTGGATGGGATTAAAATAAATTTACAACTCACTATTAGACTTATTATAGTTTGTCTCGTCACCAGCCCATACGGCCTCAACAACATTTTCCATATAAGAGTTATTTTGAGCTACAGGAGCGGGTTTTAAAGAATCATGGCTTCAGAACATACACACAAGTTAACATGTTTCAATTTATAACGATCGTTAGGTAAAATTTCTAAAACTTCCATAGGACCTTCAAGTTTTGTCCCAAGCTCAAAATCAAAAAATCAAAATGTTTTTATTTCTGTAACCAAAAATGTATATACATACAAACAAGGTGGGGACCTTCTTTTAAGTATGAAAATACTTGTGCCAGAGGGCCCCGCTCTTCCATATCCATTACAGAATATTATAATTTATAAGTAGGTTACACAGTATAACAGTATATAAAACAAACAAAAAAAATGTGTGAGTGTGTGTGTATATGTGTGTGTGTATGTTTGCATTTGTGTGTGGGTGAGTGTGGGTGTGTATGGTTGTGTGAATATTTATGTGCGAAGCTTTGTAGTGTATCGTTCATGTTTATGCATCAGAACAAAATCTCCTACATTAAATTATTGTACTTTGGCTTTACCTTTATCAAATCGTATTTTGTCTTGAAAAGATCGCTCGTCCATCCTTAATTTACACAAAGATCTTTCAGCATCGATATCTTCGATAGGTTCGATAGGTTCATCTTGGTCAACTTGTAGGAGCTTAATAGCTGGCGCAGAACAATTTTTGCCAAATAAAAGTTCCATTGGACTTATGAGCGTGGTTTTAGATATAGTCGAGTTTATTGCCAGTTGTAAATATTTAATAGCACAATGCCACTGCTTATTAAGCTCCACAACAGACATGTTATCATTAATTGCCCGACTACCGCCTTTAGCTACTACGTGATGTTCAATATTGTAACACTTACAGAAGTTTTTTTAAATTCTTGCGAGGTCATACTTCTATCTTGGTCCGTAATGAGACGTGTTGGAGTACCGAATATTGTTATGAGATCATGAAAGCAACGTATGGCTGTAACCGATGTATGATAATTAGTATAAACCAAATGAACGTATTTAGTGAAAGCATCTATTCAAACGAAAGCATATTCCGCTTGGTCTCGCTTGCCATTCATTTTGCCCGTTATGTCGGCCTGCACTGTATAAAAAGGAATTGCTACTTTATCTATTGGATGCAGAAACTTGCTTTGCCTCAGACATTACCTTTCGTACCCTGCAGCTAACACAATTATCGACGAATTTTCTTACTAATTTAGTCATGTGAGGGAACCAATACTGTTCCCTAATTTTTTCAAGTACTTTTTCCTAGCCAAAATGTTGAAGAGCGTCACGATAGTGACAAATAAGATTCCAACGGTAACTACGCAGAACGATTAACAGTTTGCGAGTTTTATTATCTATCTGTACTTTACGCCTAAATAACTTGTCCTGCATTATCACATAAGTGTCACCAACAGTTATAGATGATAAATATCAATCGCATAACATTTTTAATATTTATTTTTATGTTTAGAGTCAGACTGAAGTTGGTCGATACTATTTTTAAGCACGTCAGCTCTTTTCTGTTCAATTAAAAGCTAGTTATTATTCGAGTGTCGCAGCAATTACGGAAAATTGCAGGGCCTGGTTTGAAACTGGGAGTTTAGCTTTGTTTCTTTGTTTGTAACATTCAGTTCAATAGGGTTTTGACTAAAGAAATCAGCATGGAAGAGTCTATCACCTTTACGATACTTGACTTCGAACTGAAAGTTCCGAAGGTAAGCCCACCAACGGTGGACTCTTGGAGTGAGTTCTTTTTTTTTTTTTTTATGTTTGGAAGCTTTAAGAGCATTACAGTCCGTTACGATTTTAAAGGAACGGCCATACACAAAATGGCGGAAATGTTTAACATCTCTAACGACGGCCAGCGTTTCGAGCTCGTATGAATGATATTTGCTCTCCGCGCTAGTCGTTCGTTGGCTAAAATAGCCAACGACACGACCATTTTGATTTTGCCGTTGAATCAAAACAGCACCGTAACCAAGTGAACTTGCATCGGTGTGGAGCTCTGTGGGTAAATCGGGATAGAATATCGTCAAAAGTGGGAAAGATGTAAGCCTAGTTTTAATTTCTTGCCTAGCATTTTCCTGTTCTTCAGTTCAATGCCATGGTACTCCGGTTTTTGTAAGCTCATATAAAGAAGCCATAATTTTTGAAAAATTAGGAACAAACTTCCTAAGGTAACCTGCCAGACCATTAAATTGACGCAATTCTTTAAGATTGGTGGGAACAGGTGTTTTAGATAAACCCTGAATTTTTCTAAGGCTAGGTTTTACAGTTCCTCCTTCAATTATGTTACCTAGATATTCAACAGTTTTTTTTTCAATAAAGAACATTTTGAAATGTTTAGGGAAAATCCAGAGTTAGTGAGTCTATTTAAATCAAGATCTAGGTTTTTCAATCCGTCTCGGGTGTGGAAGACATGACAAGGATGTTATCAAGATAGACAAGTGCGATTTTATCCTTATAGTCACCGAGCGCTGTTTTAATTGCTCGTTGAAAAACAGAGGGTGCATTACATAACCCACAAAGGGCATACACAAATATTCATATTTACCGTCAGGGGTCACAAACGCAGTTTGCTCAATAGAATCTGTTGCTATTGGAATTTGATGGACTCCTGTGGCCATGTCTAAACAGGTGTAAAAACGGGCTTTACCAAGCGTGTCAATTTGGTCAGCAATTACTGGCAGAGGAAAGTTGTCTCTAACAGTGTTGCAATTTAATTCACGGAAGTCGACACATAGTCGATCTGTACCGTCTTTCTTTTTTACTAGTAGAATAGGGCTGCTATAAGGGGATGAACTCTCTTGAACGATATAATTTTCTTTAAAGTCATCAATTATTTCTTTGACTTTTTCGCGCTCAATAGGGGACTGTCTGTAAGGCCTGCGCTGTACAATTTTGTCGGTTTTTTTTTTTAATCTAATGTGCAATTTATCAGTTTTAACTTATTTTACTTTGTTGCCTGAAGTAAAACTGTCGCTGTGTTTATGCAAACTACCATTTAATTTCAACAGCAAGTTATCGTCGGTAAGGTCTGTATTTAAGTCTGATAGGGGATCTGCAATAACCCATTCGTTAATGATATGATCACGGGTTACGGATATGCCATTTTTACTAAGAGTGACTAAGTCGAGGAATTTGTAAAAGATTATATCCAATCAAAATATCTAACTGAGTCTGATTGTCATCAACAACGAAGAATTCTATTTCAACACAAACTTCATCTATCTCAACCATTGTTGTGATACTCTGCGAGGGAGTAACAGGACAATTTCCTATCCCCGAAAATTTAGTATTGATGGATTTTCTCTTCCCAGAAATCCAGCCAGAAAAGCTCTTCTTGATCAGAGAGCAATCCGCACGCGAGTCGAATAAACGAGGGTAGCTTGCGTTACCTATTTTAACAGTAGTTAAACAACGATTTGTATTACCGCAGGAATTAATAGATTTGTTTACTTTCATTTTCTCGTTTTTTTGTTTATGGTAGCAACTATTCTTGACATGACCTTATGACAACAACCACATTCAACAGATTTACTATCCGGCTTAGACGTAGAAGGCATAGACTGATCTCCAACAGTCCCTCCATAGTCACGAAAACTATGACCAGGTTTGTGGCATTTAAAACAAACGCGCTGTGTTGTATGGTTACTGGATGGGGCATCGGAAAAGCAAATGTAAAGAACTTGGGTTTCGTTTATCGCTACTGTCAAATTTACGTTTACGGTAAGTCTTCAAAACAGAAACTGATTTGGGCAAAGAATCAGGCGTATTTCTTAACAACTCAGATTTAACATGCTCGGGATAAATACCAGTAATTAAAGCATCTATTACCTCGGCATCTGCTGCTTCCGGACGAACTCGCCTGAAAAGGGTCCATCCTGTAGTTGCGTACCCTGCATAGCTCGCTGCATGATCCGAAGTGTAGCTACGCCATTTACCGCACTTGATGCTGCTTGTTTTGTGATGGAGGTCACAAGGCTCATCACTTGCTCCATTGTGAATGCCTGGTTACTTGGTCCAGGTGGATTCACCGTTGAAGAAGCGTATCCCACCGCTGCTGTCGGCGGCGTACCGCCAGGTTGGGTAGTTTCATCCATTAAAACGTCGTAAGATGTCTAAATTT
The DNA here is from genome assembly GCA_907269065.1 of Crocallis elinguaria. Lineage (NCBI taxonomy): Eukaryota > Metazoa > Arthropoda > Insecta > Lepidoptera > Geometridae > Crocallis > Crocallis elinguaria. Next base: position 10,917,745 of record OU026080.1, on the reverse strand, counting down.
CGTATATTTGAAATAAACTGTTGTCAACAACACGATAGTCGAATCAGAAGTGTGTCTTTTACATTTTATCGCTGGTTTTAAATACAAAAACAACTGCAGTCGCGAGTAGACAATAAAATATCTAAATAATTAGTAATTTGTCCATAAAACACTCTTAAAATTATATTAAGGTAATAACAAATCATTACTTATTCAATTTTACATGAATTTTAACTTAAATAAATTAATTAAAATAATCCGTTTTACAAAAGGGATGTGATGTCACATTCGTTCTATTTTAATAATTATAATTCATGTAGTAAAATTCATACAACTGTTTCATAAATCATTAAATAATATTTTAAGAATTTTGACATTAATTAAACTTATTATTATAAATTTATTTTGGAAACAGGATATGACGTATTGACGTCACTTCCGTAAATTAATACAATAATTTGATAAATTGGTATAAAATTCATATTAATAATTTACAAATCATATAAAGTCTATAAAGGATTTTTAACAATAAATCTATATCTAAATAATATTTAATTTTATAAAAGGAAAGAATCAATATTATTACGTCATTTCTGGTGATTTCAAATCAAATGTCGTACTAAAAAGAACAGCGCCCATATATATTTAAGTTTATATAAAATTAGGAGTCTTATACATGATGATGATCCATCAGGAGGGGTCAGTGGGGAGAATTCTGAAACTACAAGATAGAGAAATTTGTGTTTAAGAACCATGTCGTCGATTTTCTACTTTCAAAGATTTTCAAAAATCCCATACATGCTTCAGGAATCGAATCCGCTCTTTTTCGAAAAAAGATCGTTACTAATCAATAGTTTCAATAAGGGAGAAATCTTGGAAAACCATGTCTCTAAAGTTGCAAATTTGGCGACCTTGTGGGCCTTTTGTACTAATCCATATTAATTATTGTAAATAAAAAGTATTAGTAAAAAGTCCATGGCGATTCCACTATTTTATGCTGTTGCTCCCTGTTGAACAGTTAGGCTACTTTTAATGCCTTAGTTTGGCTTTGAAACTAAACCATATCTCAATATTGGTTCCTTAAACGTAAAATCATTATTCTAATGGGGGTTAAAATCAGAATCAAGCATATTTTTTTCAAATTTCCCGCCACAGCTCGGATCACCAGATATAACACACGATGATATAATAATAATTATAATAGCCATCACCATGTCTTCAATGATTATTATGTACATTATCTACAGTAAACTGGTATTTTACTGAATGTTATGTAAATTAGATAATGTTATTTTAATTATGTAAATGTTGATTACGTTGCTATGTCCATACAAATGTCACTAAAATTGTAACATCACTTGTTTGTTTAGCTGATATCAGATATGTTTCAAAATCAGGCGAAAACTAGTCAAGGCTAAATCCATTAAATAGAATATTAATTTTAAGAAAGAAAAAAAAGATAAGATAAATGCGCTTTTCATCAAAATATATACCTCACAAGTTTATTACCTAAACGATATCCGAGTAGATTTTACATTATTTAAAATTGAGCATAGCGGATTTGTTTTTATTAATTTAATTGTATCTCCATGTTGACAGTTACGTACATGTAGTGGTGAATATTATTGGCATTTAGCTGTATCTAAAACTATAATAAATAACGTTAAATTGTCAGTCAATCGCGAGCTCGATTCTGACGAAAATTAAACACTAGAAGCGAACTAGTTTTAGTAAAAAAATAATTACATCCTTAATAATTTATTACTGCCTCCACCAAACGAACTCAGTTATAGCTATAAGGATCAAAATTTACAACGCAATGTTAAACATGATTCTATTAATAAGTTCATTTCAACCACACACGTACAACTCAACCTCGGCCAAAGGAGTGTCATGAGGACTTACATTGTCGCCAAAATACATACAATTTCTTTTATGTGTGCGGGGTTTACGTATATACGACACATAGACAACTATACGATCGACTTCTCTCCTGTGCGTAATGTATTAACTTGAAGAATGAAGCCAGCATTTACCCAAGCCAGCCCAACTCCTTTATGTAACGGAGTGCGGCCTTGGGTCGCTGGCGAAGCTGCTCCAGTAGCGTTGACCAAACCAATCCATTAAAACAATTGTTACACAGTTCAATCAGCACACCATCTTGGGTCTCGTGTCGCAGGCGTGGCGGCGGCGGGCATCTCGCGCGAGCAGCAGGCCAAGATGTTGCAGCAGCAGCAGCAGCAGATGCTGCGCGCGCAGCAGCAGCAGATGCGGCCGCCGCCGCCCGAGTACAAGGCGCGGTTCGTGGGGGCCCCGGCGGCCGCGGCGGCGCTGGCGGCGCGCCGGCCCGCGGGGCCCCCGCCGCGCCCCTTCGCGCAGCACCCGCGCCAGTACGCGCCCGAGTGGCGGCACGTGCTCATGCAGCAGCAAGCCACCAGGCAGCAGTTCCCGCATCACCATCAAGGTACACATCACACATTTATTTTTGTTTGTGGTAGGACTAACTCTTCTGCGAGTGTCCGTCTGGGTTATTACCGCCGCTTTGCTCGTGAAGTCAGCCGCCAAGCAGTAGTGTGCAAGCAATTACTGTGTTCCGGTTTGATGAGCAGACTCGGTGAAATTACTGGGCTTTGAGACTTAGTACTTAATGTCTCAGGGTAACGAGCGCACTACAGTGCCGCGCAGGCCTTTGTGTTTCAAAGTTCTGGGTGGCACTGCAATTGTTATGGGCCGGCGTTATGCTTACCATCAGGCAAACGACCGGCTCGTCTCGTTATCAAATAGTATAATAAAAAAAATAGCTTCAATTATTATTTTGTGAATGAGGATCATGTAATTAACCACAATTTATGACTTCCAGGTTTCTCAATGGGTGGCATGGGCGGCGGCATGACGCAACAACAGCAACAACAGATGCAGCTGCAACAGGCGCGCCTGCAACAACAACAGCTGATGCAACACCAGCAACAACGGTCAGTATACTTATTGCTCAACTTATGCTGAAGAAGGAAACTTATCGGCTGATTTCCGAAAATTAAAATGAAATATATTATTTACTAGCTGTGCTGCGCGGCTTCGCTCACGTAGCCTAAGTTACTCCTTTTAACATTAGCTGTCTGCCATTGACAGTTCCGTCAAAATCGGTCCAGCCGTTTCGGAGATTACCCAGAACAAACAGATAGACAGACAACATTTTTTAAAATTGTGTTTTTGTTATAGGTTCCGTATATACTTTCATATGCATTTAGCAAAAAGCTGTTATTTTGATATATAGATATATAACAGACACTTCAATTTTAGTTATTTGTATAGATTTCATTTATATATGTATACACTGTGTCAAATCTGATGCCAAAAAATTAGAAGTGTTGTAAGTCTATGACATTATCCTATTTGTAAAACTGTTTTGGTTTAAAAGAAGGCACCTATGTGCAAGTTTTTAGCTTAGGTGGTTCTTAGCTTAGTTTTTTACTATAATGGCTAGCATTGTACTAATGTGATGGCATTAATTCGGTCGTGTTCGCCAGTTATCCACCAAAATCAATCGGATTATTCATCAGACTAGCATCGATTGATCAAACTAAGTTTTTTGTGTGTATTTTTAACGGACTTCCAAAAAAGGGGGTTATCAAGACGGTGGGTTTTTTTTAATATATTTGTTGCCTCAGATTTTATAAACCGATTAAAAAATTCTTTTGTATATTTGAAAGGATATAACTTTCAGATTTGTCCCATAGAAAAGTCATTAAAATTGGTTCAGTAGTTTGTCCCTAAAGTCGGTTCGTCGCTTTTTAAAGCAATTTCACTTGTGTGTCTAATGTTAATGTATTTATTTTTAGAACCGCAAATCAACAGTCGCCGATGTCGCATCTCATAATGCAGCAGAATCAAATGATGAATGTGCAAGGACAGGTAATATAATTTTTTTATACTGGCCATGTCTCAATACCAGAGTACCACTATTATCACATTGGCCCACAATTTATCAAAGCATTTTTCTCATGTCGTCATTTCACCGAAATCAATCTTACAGTTATTGATAAACAATAATTATCTTAAATTACATAATGCTGTCGATTCTGTCGTTTCATACCTAAATCTAATTTTAGTTTCGTTCTCTCTTTTCCATGAGAAAATGATAGATCTATATTTAGTTTTAGAGCTGTCAAATATCTTCCACCCTTGATAAATTAGATGCCACTAAATTCATTGCTGTTAAATTTACACTAGACACAAGCAAGTGAATTAATTTGATAAGTCTAAAGTCCTGTTGGCAGCGAAATTTTTGTCATTTTTTTTCCGGTACTTCTAAACATACTTAGTAAAGTTTAATTTAATTGTTGGCGCTTGGTGTAAAAAATAATACCAAAATCAATCCTCCTTCCCCCACTATGAGTATGGCCTATATAAGCAGCAGTGGACGCTTTCCGGCTGATCCTTACATATGTTTTTCATTCACAGATGCCAAATATCCACATGAGCCAATCACAGAGCATGTCAATGCAAGGCGGCATGGGGGGCATGGGTGGCCATCAAGGCAGCCCCATGCAAAACGGTCCCATGCAAAGCCAGAACGGTATGCACCAAAATACTTCCATGCAAAACTCCATGATGTCGCAGAATGGTATGCAGCCCCAGAACAGTTCCCACTCGTTCCCGTCGCTCCATAACACGTCTTCCTTTTCGGGACAAACGGCAGACTTCAACCTGGATTTCCTCGATAATATGCCTTCCACGGACGCCAGTAATCTCACCGCACAAGAGCTCCTCAACTCCTTAGATAATGCTTTCTTGAACGACATACTTTAAATTTTACCTTCGCCGAGCGGATGATTTTCCGTAACAGGGATATTTTTATTCACTCAGAATGATATCCTTGATCTTTTATATTTCGAAGACTATTCCAGACTTTAGCTGCTCCTGAAGTCTGCCGGCAAGTATTGTGCAAGCATTACTGGGTTCCGGTTTGATGAGCAGAGTAGCCAGTGAAATTACTGGGCTTATGAGACTTAATACCTAATGTCTCAGGGTAACGAGCGCACGGCAGTGCCGCGCAGGCCTTTGTGTTTCAAAGTTCTGAGTCGCGCTGCAATTGTTATGGGCCGGCGTTATGCTTACCATCAGGCAAGCGACCAGCTCGTGTCGTTACCAAATAGTATAAAAAAGACAAATATTGTCGGGATTATATCCGTGTAAATGCAGCTTAGTTGTCGAATCTAAACGGGAAATTTCCCTGACGGGATGCGATTCCGAAATATAAACGTTCAAGACAGTAGCTTCCGAGACGGATATAATTCAGAGTGAATTAAAATCAGCCTGAAGTAATAATTAATTAATCATGTAATTGACACTTTTGATAGTCAATTAGTCGCGTTTGGATCAGTCTACTTAATATTAAAATTATACAATGGATGTATGACCAATGTAGATCATGTAATGACCAAAGTTCTATGAATTTAAAACGGCCAGGATCATGCGGCTAACGGCATTTAGTGTCGGTGTAAGCGAACGGAACCTTTCGATATCTCTTACATTTTGGACCACGCTGTTTTGTAGACTATTTATTGTGGGTTATCCAATTTCGTAGTATTTATAGCTCTAATCGTTACTTCTTTTGTAAATATTTTAATTTTAGAATGTTTCCTTATAATGTTAGAACGATAAAGTGTAATATCGATAGTCCCCGAGTATCCACGAAACTGACATTCTATTTTCTATGATATCGTAATTATGAATTTAGCTGCGGAAATAGGTTAATGTATATTTATTTCAAATTTTATTATAGTTGATAAGGGATAGCACAAAAGACACTATTTTTATTTACTCGTTATTGATTTTATTTATACAGAAATAACTGTGGCAATAGAGATTTATAATTTGTATTTAACTCTGTATTAGATTACTCGCGTAATATATGTGTTGACCGCCTGACATTTCTGGGTGAACTATCGCCTTTGTTCCCGAGCGCGGGTTGCCATTAGCGAGTCGGATATCCGCCTGGGAACACCCCGATCTTTACTTTAACATAGTGCAAATGTACATTTTAATATGCTAAGGTAATATAAGATCATTCCTGTACCTAAGATATAGTAGTTTATACTGTGATGTTGGTCTCAACGGTCAATAGGTAATATAGTATCAATTATTACAAATAGATTATTGTTATTGTTAAGGATCTCATGGTATCATTTTAGTATGGGTTTTGAGGGATTCTGGAATTAGGCTGTTGGTATCATTTTTATTATTTTTTAAATGTGTGACATTGATTTATATTGAAGAACATTTACAATATCCTGTAAATAAACACGAGATCGTTGTTAAACAACTGTAGAGTATACTGGATTATATTGTTGTGTAAAAAGTACGATAAAGCATACAATAATATATGTTTGTTTGTTCACGTATCTGCCGCGCTGCAAGATTCAGCTCTCTGTAAACAATTACACATGAAAATTGTAGCAAAACATTCCAGAGCCATTGTTAACAATGTTTTTAACTTTAGGACCAATTTTTGAATGTTCTTTTGAAAATAATATTGCATATTAAATCATAATGTTTTATTTTTATTTTACGATTTGTAAGTACTTAGCATAAGTACTTACAAAATATCAGTCATGTGCGAAGTTATTATAACAATAAAAATAACACACGGAGCCAAACACTTTAGAGACAATTCCATGACTATTTATTTATACGTCGATAAATTATTTTATGGCACTTTTGTTGTACTCACTCACAGTACACCATTTGCAGTGCCCTTACTTCGGAATCGTTTTTCATTCTTTTAGAACACCCATAACAGCCAAAATAAATAGGACATCAAAATAGAGCATCAGGCTTTACAAATAAACTTGGAGTTGAAGCTGGTAAAGTATTAAGACCCGGTATCAGGATCAAAGCCCTTTCAACAACAATTATTCACTCCTGAAATTCACCACATAATAGAATCGGCTTCTTGCTTATACAAATAATCAGAAAACCTTTCAAGTTTTTTCTCTAAAGCATTTATCTCCGAGGCTAATTCTCATACCATCTCATTAGGTTTATTCGGAAAGATCCTCGGGTTGCGCACTCTGGGCGTGTAAAAGTTATTAGGTTGAATGTACTTTACTGTTACATTTTCATCAAGATTAGCTCCGAATTTGCTATCGTATATATGTTCATTGGTATTGTTGTCCAGGGTCCTCATGGTAATTGAATGTACGACTTGACGACGCTTCTTCAGTCGTATGCAAGATAGTATCGTGCTTAGAAGGACGCCGAGCTTGAATAACGCGAAGATAAATAGAGCCAGCATGAGGATTAGGTATTGTTGTTGGTACCAGTCTTCTAGCTTACCCATGCATCCCTGAGAAAATAAAAGAATATATTTGTACTTGCTTGTTGCTCGTGAAGTCTGCCGCCAAGCAGTAGTGTGCAAGCATTACTGTGTTCCGGTTTGATGAGCAGAGTAGCCAGTGAAATTACTGGGCTTATGAGACTTAATACCTAATGTCTCAGGGTAACGAGCGCACTGCAGTGCCGCGCAGGCCTTTGTGTTTCAAAGTTCTGGGTGGCACTGCAAATGTTATGGGCCGGCGTTATGCTTACCATCAGGCAAACGTCCAGCTCGTCTCGTTACCAAATAATATTAAAAAAAAAAAAAAAAAACTTACGTAACCTAAAAAATCTTCAGTGAGAAACTAAACCGATTTTGATGAAATGTATATGGCACCGATCTGCGGCGCAAGTACGGATCTATTCGGGTCGATAAAATTCGATAATATTCGATAAAATTGACAGTTCAAATCGATAAGGTGGGATTTATCGAGCCTCAAACAATCGACAAAAGTTATCGAAAAGCTAGGTCGAATCCAAAGAGAATATAGAGCTACTACAATACTTTACGATCAGACTTCGGTACTCGCAACATTCGATAAATTTGTCGAGTATTTCGGTTCGACAAATTTATCGAACCGACTTCCGTACTCGCGCCGCTGAAAGTATAGTTTCAAATAAAAAAAGAATTTTCCAAATCGGTTTATAAATGAAGAAGATTCCTTACCTTTTCCTTTGGGAATCCGTTAAAAACATGAACAAAGATCTTTGACGAGTAGAATGGGCTTCTGTCAAAGAATTTATCAAATAAGGGACACAGAACTTGGACAAAGATATATTTAAGATATCTTTGATGAGTGGACTTCACCCACTAAGTCATCATTCTACTTCCTACTAATACTATAAATGCGAAAGTGTGTTTGTCTGTTCGTGGTTTGTCGATTTGTTGGTTTGTCCTTCTTTCACGCAGTATATAGATATAGTTTATTTATCGGGGAGTAACATAGGCTAATTTTTATCCCGGAAAAATCTACGTTTCCTGTGGGAACGCGGGCGAAAACCGCGGACAGAAGTAAGTAATATACACGTACCGGAACATATCTAAATTCCGCATTCGGCTGCAACTCTTGGCACCTGGAGCCGTTGACCGGCGTTGGGTTGAGATAGGATACCCTGTGCTTGTGCTGCACGCAGCAACTCAGTGGCACGAACATCCCTCGCGGGCCCAGTCGCCGCAGCTGCCAGAGGGACATCTCGTAGTTACGCGCATCCATTATGCCACAGCACTCCAACTGAAATTTATTTAATGGTAATTCAATAACTTTCCTCTTAACTATAGCAGTTTTTACTTTGTTATCCTACTTTCTACTAATATTAAATGCGAAAGTGTGTTTGTTGGTTTGTCCTTTCACGCAGTAACGGAGCAACGGACCGACGTGATTTTTGGTGTAGATAGGTATAGTTTATGGACCGGGGAGATACATAGGCTACATTTTATCCCGGAAAAATGCACGGTTCGTGTGGGAACGCGGGTGAAAACCGCGGGCATAAGCTAGTAGATGCATGTATATAGGAAGGTCTACCTTTTTTGTGTAAGCCAAAATACGACGAATAAGATGGTAAATGCAACCATCAGGCAAACGCTCGTTACCGAATTTCAACCAACTTTGAGAAAACCCTCACCTCAGTTTGAACAAGATCCACAGAAGCGGTGAACTGTTCATAATCGGGTACAGCGTAGTAGTTCTGCAGAGCCCCCACGGCGCCGCCGCGCGCGCTCTGCAGCCCGAGGCAGCGCGGCCACACCGCCGCCATCACGCCGGCCGCGCACTCGCCGAGCAACAGCGTTAGCACAATCAGGAAGTACTGGAGCCAGAGGGATGCATGTATTATGTATCATTGACCGGATTCACTAACGTAGTGCAGCCGAGCTTCGCGACGATTGCCCGACCGCTGCCTTACCGGCAAACAATCTCGTGTTCGTTTTCAGTACCAAACCGATTAAAACCAGCGGTCACTAGTCTTCGTGTGGAAGGAGTTGTCAAGAGTTTTCACTTCTTTTCGTTTTGTAAGAACTTGTTTCCTTAATAACTTTCGTTCTAAAATGATAACTAGCGAAAAAGTTAGTGAACTCCTCTGCGAGTGTCCGTCTGGGTTGTTACCACCGCTTTGCTCGTGAAGTCTCCCGCCAAGCAGTAGTGTGCAAGCATTACTGTGTTCCGGTTTGATGAGCAGAGTATCCAGTGAAATTACCGGCCTTATGAGACTATAGGCGTTAAGCTTACCATCAGGCAAACGACAAGCTCGTCTCGTTACCAAAAAACATAAAAAAAAACTAGCGTAAATTCTAGACTATTCCTTCCAGCCGAAGACATAGCGACAGCTAGTTTTAATCGGTTTGGAGACAAAAATGAACACGAGATTGTTAGCCGGTAAGGCCCCGGTTCCGAGGCATTTGGTAGGTACCTCTTTATCAATGGAGCTAGTGGAGAAAGTGCAAGATATATGGTCCTCACAGTTCCTTATTCCCTAAATCACTAGAAATCCTATAGTTAGAAGTTAGGATGATGTACGTGTGTTAATATCCCAGCTACGGGCCCCCGTAACAGCAGGCATTGTAAAGAAATATTATAAAAACTAACTTCCAACTATATAGCAGTTACAATAGCACCTACTTATTTCCCAATATTTCCAACCACGAAATTGGGGCATAGTGAGAAACAAACAAAAACTCGCACTTTCGATCCTATTCATCATTTGCTCACATGTAATTTGCAGGCACGAAGGGAACGATGGTAACGATAAAGCTCACTATTGTAGTTTTGTATTGTGTTTCCTATCTCCATTTTTTTACAACCATAACAATTTGCATGATAAGTAGCTACCTTATGTATCTACTCGTTCGTGTAGTAATATTGGAAGTGTTGGATCCCGTTTTGACTACATTATTTTTTATGTTATTTGGTAACGAGACGAGCTGGTCGTTTGCCTGATGGTAAGCATAACGCCGGCCCATAACAATTGCAGTGCCACCCAGAACTTTGAAACACAAAGGCTTGCGCGGCACTGCAGTGCGCTCGTTACCCTGAGACATAAGATATTAAGTCTCATAAGCCCAGTAATTTTACTGGATCCTCTGCTCATCAAACCGGAACACAGTAAGGCTTGCACACTACTGCTTGGCGACACACTTCACGAGCAAAGCGGTGGTAACAACCCAGACGGACACTCGCAGAAGAGTTAGTCCTCCCACTAACATGACATGGGCCTGTAGTTGCCCTAGCCGTAGTTATAGGTACCTACTGAGTTTAGGTAGGTAGGTACTAAGATACTTATAACTTATCACGTATCCTTTAAGACGAAAAACAATAATGCTCTTTCATATATAGATCGAATAGATGAACAAGGTAGTTCACCTTGGTTTCCAAACAGACGCCTACTACGCTTAGAAATATTTTTGGACCTAGAGGTATTGTCTATAACTGCATAAGTACTTACGATAGTCAATATAGCGTATCCGGGCATATAAGCAGCCCAACAGCCCAATGCAGCAATAGCACAGATGATCAGACCAGCTGCCAAGAGAGCCAACGCTAAGTAGTAGAACGGCGGCTGATCCAAGCCACCTTCCGGCGAAGCTAGCAGGCGCGACATCAGAATGCGTTTGGTGTCACATAGCAGAAGGAAACCGCACACGACTTGTATGAATCCACATGCCTTGTAACAAATATGTTAATAACGCATTACTAGGTATTATACCTAGTAATGCGTTACGACGGCGGTATAGGTATTACTTTTCTAATAGACTACTCATTATTGTCAAAAACTGACTGGACTGACAAGAGGAATTGGTTTTCCTTACTGGTAGGAAGGAAAAGTAGAAAAATAATTCCACTTGTCCCCCATAGGGGGCACAGCTGGTAGGGCCAGGTGGAATTGCCCTTTATTACAGTACTACTCTATGGCATTACTTATGAGGGTGTTTTCTTTTTGCTATTTGATAACGCGGTGAGTCGTTTGCCCTAGAGTCGTGTAGAGAGAGGTGAGTCGTGGTAAGCATAACGCCAGCCCATTACAGTTGCAGTGCCACTCAGAACTTTGAAACACAAAGGCTTGCGCGGCACTACAGTGAAACGTAGTGGTTATATTCTCTTTGCTGCAGTGTGCTCGTTACCCTGAGACATTCTCATAAGCCCAGTAATTTCAGGGTGTGTAAAAGTATTGGTACCACTTTCTGTTAAGGCCTGCTGCCTTATCAGCTAACAATCTCGTGTTCGTTTTCAATACCAGACCGATTAAAACCAGCGGTCACTAGTCTTCGTGTGGAAGGAATAGTCTAGAATTTTCGCTGGTTATTAAAGAAATAAGCTCTTACAAAACGAAAAGAAGCGAAAACTATTGACAACTCCTTCCACACGAAGACTAGTGACCGCTGGTTTTAATCGGTCTGGTATTGAAAACGAACACGAGATTGTTAGCTGATAAGGCAGCTGCTGCCTTACCGGCTAACAACCGCGTGTTCGTTTTCGATTTCAAACCGATTAAAAGTATTAAAACCAGCGGTCACTACTATTCGTATGGAAGAACTTGTCTAGTTTAAGCTTCTTTTCGTTTTGTAAGAACTTGTTTCCTTAATAACGTTCGTTAACGAACACGAGATTGTTAGCCGGTAAGGCCCCATTTAAATAGTACATATTTAAATATATACGATTTGACAAAACCAAATGACCACCAACATTCGAAGGCTCAACTGGGGTCTGCAAATTGGTAAAGACTATAAATATTGATCCAAGCACTTTGTCTGCAGGTTAGGTACTTTGGGTCCAGATAGAATCCAGATGGTCATAATTTATGATTGTTTTTGATCTTCTGGCAGAGACCGGTTCAATTTGGAATTGTAGGTAACAAAAAATACAACCGTAGAAGAAAAGTATTAACTATATTGTCACTATTTTCAAGGTTCAATCCAACTTTTGAGCTTAACTTTTTTTAGCAGGTATGGTAAAAGTGAATCAAATAATAACTTACAAAGAATATAGTGTTGAAACATCCAAAGAGAACCCTGGCACTAGCATCTATTTTGCACTTCATGTTCACAACCAAGATTTTCTTCCACGTTAAGTAAATTGCACACACAATAGTTATATAACCCAAAAAATGAACTAGACTAAATAAGTAAAACTGCGCGGACGCAACACTAGGCGGTATCGCGCGGCGGTGAATAAACAAAATCATACAGTGAATAGACGCGCCGGTTTTGAGGAGATACGCTCTGCTGACCAGTTGGGGTGACTGATAATTAACGCATTTCGGTTCGAAATTAATGCACTGGTTACTATAACATACGTTAGCACTTACTCTATAGAGTTAAAAACGTTTAGTATTTAAACGGTGGTTTCGTTAGTGGGAGGACTAACTCTTCTGCGAGTGTCCGTCTAGGTTGTTACCACCGCTTTGCTCGTGAAGTCTGCCGCCAAGCAGTAGTGTGCAAGCATTACTGTGTTCCGGTTTGATGAACAGAGTATCCAGTGAAATTACTGGGCTTATGAGACTTAATACCTAATGTCTCAGGGTAACGAGCGCACTGCAGTGCCGCACAGGCCTTTGTGTTTCAAAGTTCCGGGTGGCACTGCAATTGTTATGGGCTGGCGTTATGCTTACCATCAGGCAAACGACCAGCTCGTCTCGTTACCAAATAACATAAAAAAAACCACAAGTACCATAACCTTTGCGCATGAAGCGTTTCGCTTCTTCATTCCTCATGCGTACCGCTATAAAGAGCGGCTAACTTAAGTTTCTTAAAGTTGAATAGGTGTCTTCTAGGTAAGCTTGCTCCATCGTCGACCGCATCGTCACTTACCAGCAAGTGAGATAAGGAACAAACGCAAGACTATTGAGAATTTAAAAAAAAGTTTTAATCATGTGACAGTTTAGGAGATTCTCTAAGGCTGATATTCAGAGACGAGTCTAAGCGTGGACTTTGTCTTCCTTATGTCAAAAAGTAGTGCTTACGCTCTAATTTGTATTCAGAGACATTTGGAACACTACTTAAACTTAGCGTATGCTAAGCAAAGCCTGAGTAGTCAATATCGACTACTTGAGCCGCTCTCAAAACAGAAGTGGCGCCACCAAATGATAACGGTAGAAACCATAATAACCAAACATTGAAATGTCAAACTTCAAAACTAACATGTTTCATTTATTATAATATCAAAATAGATTTATAGCATTAATATTGTTGTTTCACTCACTCCAGTGACATTTTGTATATCGCTATCTTTGTTGTATTGCTATTCATACATAAATGATAAAACCGGTAAACGTTCCGGTGAAAAAATTAAAAACTTAACAGCCATAGATAACGAGAGTGTGATCTTAGCTTAGACCGTGCACGAACTTTGTTTCTGAATACGAATTCGATTGAGCGGCTTAGCCGATGCTTGGCTAAGACAGTTCTTAGATCGTTTTAAGCTGTCGTCTCTGAATATCAGCCTAACACTCTACACAATTTTACATTATCTTACAGTTTGCTTTTTAATTTTGATATAGTTGTTAGGTACGCTTAACACAATAAAAATTATAGGCCTGACCACAAAAAAATTAAACACACCTTAAACCTGTGTTAAACACTGATTACCTCCTAAACATGACTTAGTCGCGTGTTTAAATATAAGCAACCACAAATCCCGATTTAAGTAGTGTCTAAACATTGTCTAACAAAATTCTGTTGTGATATTTCTAATCATTTTTGACGTTTATCTTTAGACACTGTCTTCTTCTTTCTTTATTTCCTGGCTTCTGTAGACCTTGTCTAGCTAAAAGGCGTCTAAAAGTGTTTTTTTGTGGTGACACGGTAAAAGTTTACATTTAGTAGGTACTTTTTCTAGGCCTTAGTAAATATCTTAAGATTAATATAAGTTTTTTTAAAAGTAACCAGAAGAGCTGGTCGTTTGCCTGATATTAAACATAAACGCCAGCACATACATATTGCAGTGCCACCCAGAAAATTGAAACAAAGGCCTGCGTGGCACTGCAGTGCGCTCGTTACAGGACATCAGATATTAAGTGACATTTTATGCCCAGTAATTTCACATGGCTAATGTAAAACAGTATACAGAATTACAGATATGTTAAAAATCGATATCCTTCTTCTTGAAACCGCCACAATTGACTGAAGGCGTCGCCGTTATGTCGTCCTGCTCGCGTTCACTTGAATCTTCCAATTCTGAAAATATAGAAATAGCAGTATATAAATTGGGTACCTTGAGACTATAATATGACGAAAACAAGCGATGAGTAGAACTATATTAGAGTATTGGCTTTTTGTGTATCTGGCTTTGTTATATTGCTATTCATCGGTGAAAAAAATAAAAGCTTAACAGCCATAGATAACAGAGTGTAATCTTAGCTTAGACTGTACACGAACTTTATTTCTGAATACGAATTTGATAGAGCAGCTTAGCTGATGCTTTGCTAAGACTTTTCTTAGATCGTTCTACAGTGTTGTCTCTGAATATTACCCTAACTCTACTAAACACTGAATACCTTCAACTATGCAAAATAATAATACTGTAATTTACAATTACTATTAGTTGTAACAAATGCCGATCTTATAATCCAATGAAGGTAGTGCAAAACACAAAAAAAAATTATAAATATATCATATTTGCGTAATGTAAACATTATAGTTGTGAAGTTTAGAATTTGCTCCATTTTATTAAACTAGCAGGCGTCAGTATAATCAAGGAGATAGAGTATCAAATTAGAGTTATAAGATTGAAGAGTTGTTCCGTTTTGCTACTAAAATTTAACCAGACTACCAGTTGTTTTTTTTGCAATGAGCTTTCAAAATCTAGATATTCTGAAATGAAATTACAATTTTATAGGCCTGCGATTTCCTGAAAATACATAGTTTTTTTTTGGTACGTAACGGAACGCAATTTCTCGAAACGGAACGGTTTTTTCAGCTTCTTTTTGGCTGAATCTGATAAAAAGCAAAGACAATAAAAAAAATTGACAGAACAGATAACAACATAGCTTATTATTTGTTAAAACTGTCAAAAATGACGTGCGATGACGCCATACTTTATAATGTTGCTGCTTTATGGATATTTTTAGGAACGCAGTGTTGCTGTTAATTCACCTCTACTACACTTTTTTTACATTTCATTAACTAGTTAGTACCTGGAGGCAAGTGCAATTTTTCGATAAGAAACTTCTTCCGTTTCAGTTTGAACGCTAGATCCAGACTCGGCGGCACAAACTGGACCAGCGAGTAGAGTGACGTCAGTTTAGTTATATGCAACAGGCCATGGTAGTCCTTGTACAGGGGGTTGGTCTCGCGGCTTGAGCCGGCGAAAGATTCTATCTTCACCGCATTATCGACTGAGTAGAGAAGTCTCTTTATTATATGCTCATCCTGAAAGGAAACTAGATTAAAGAGCATCCAGGTTATTGCAGGCCAGGGGTTTTGTAACTATTTAGGAATTATTGTCACTGTAGTGTGCTTCTGAAGTTGAAAATTTTCATAACTTTTTAAATAAACTATGCTGTATTTTTCACTGCATGTTAAATTACTTATTTTATACCACATTAAAAAGCACTTTGTGTTCAAAGTAAAGAGCATAGCTAGTCGAGTATTAATACATAATCTTATAAATAACATTTAAACTCTTCTTCCACATACTCTGATCGTGTTTTTGTGTTGGCTTATCTTGACCAATGAATCCTTGAAAGACATGAAATTAGAAGTAAAAACACACTTAGTTACCATACACCATAAAAATAATATTGTACTATGACAATTACAAAGATTTATTTGCTAAGTAGTAAAAGTACAGATATTTTAATATTTCGTTGGGAATGATTAATTTTCCGAAAATTGTAATGGATAAAAATATATGATAGTCACAGATAATGGTAAGTAGACCAATTATAATTATTTATTGTATTCGTTTTCCTATAGGATATGGTCAACTACTTGATAAAGGTACACTGGGGCCTCCAAGGACATCACTAAGGAATGTGGCAAGCTTTAAAAAGGGTAATAATACAATACTATAAACGCTAAAGTTTGTGTGGATGGCTGGATGTTTGTTACATTTTCATTCAAAAACTCCTGAACATATTTCGATGACACTTTACAGTAATATAGCTTATAGATCAGAATATCACATAGACTACAATTTATAGAGATACTAGCTTCTGCCAGCTGTTTTCACCCGCATTCCCACATGAACCGTGCCATTTTCCGGGTTGCCAGTCTCCTCTCTGGTCCATAAACTATAGCTATGCCAAAAATCACATTGATGCGTTGCTCCGTTGCTGCGTGAATTCTTTCAATCAAATCAACAAACCAACCAATGTACAAACATACTTTCACATTTATAATATTAGTAGGAATAGTAGGAACTAGGATACAGCAAGCGAGTGAAATAGTCATCAATAAAAATTCAAGAACTGAAGAAGAAGAAAAATTCAATAATAATTCAGTACTTACATCAAACAAATGTCCAGGAATGGTTACAAATGCAATAGCATTAGTGTCTCTGAGCAGGATTCTCAAGCAGTACATGAACTTCATCAGCTCATGTCCATAGCCAACTTCCCACTCCTCCCCGCATTCAAGGGACATCCACAGGGGGGAGCCCAGGGATTGTATGCTTATTCTCAGAATGTTGCTATTTTTACAACCCTCGTTTCTGTATTCTTCTTTGGATAGTACTCTTTTTATACTGGTTAAAAGCTTGTGATATAAACCATTTTTAAACCCTGAAAATAATTGTAGACTAGCATTACCCAATGAACTGTATAAACACTCTTATACTCTTATCTCACCTTTGATCAAATAAGCGTCTTTTTGAGATCTCATGTCACCCTCTAATTTTACTTTGAATATTTTTGTATCTCATCTTGTTAGTAAATTTTTTAATGGTGATGTTATCTGATATAATAAAACAGTACAGTAACTATTGTAAAGATAACAAAAGTGTACCTAAACATATATGCTTTCAATATGGTTGGTTTTTATGTGTCTTGCGGTTTAATCGAAAAGTTTGTTTTATTCTTGAAAGACTAGCAAATGTAGGTAAAAGGTAATAAACAAGTAAACCTAGACAAAGACTAATTCCCAATTAGAGCTAAAGAATATTGCACTATCATCAGACTAACAATTTAAAGAGTAATAATTAGTTGTGCAGACTACAAGAATAGTATACAAAAAGTAATGCATGTACCTTTAGTAGCAAGTTCATGACAGTTTACAGTTAAGTCACAGTATGAAATATCAGTGCTCTTTACAGTCTCCTCATCCATATGCTTGGTGAGGTCAAAGTAGTGGCCAGAAAGAGCAGTGCTCCCAAATGATGACTCCACTTGTTTGAGCTGATTGTACCTCCAGGCAATATTCATTTTTTCAACTTCACCAGTTACTGTATCAGTATCTTCAGGTGGGGCTACACATGGCATTGGGAGTTCTTTGACCTAGAATGAAAAAAATGTAACTAATAACTGAGTAATAAAGGTGTGCTTACCCTTGGCTATGGCCTGTTTTTTACTTTAGTACACAAAACCAGCTAAAAGTAACTACTATCGGAATTTATTGTTTCCATTTTGATGGAATATCCCTGTAAGTAATTTTATTGAGTGTATAATCATTATTTGCATTCATTATGTCAATCTCAGGGTAGTACTTCTATAACTAGGTAGTTGGCATTATAATATATATATTACTAAAATATATTAGGTATCTATTTTAAACATTTATATATTCTCTAACAGTATATTAGCTTTCATTGACGAGGGACTATTTTAATAGCTTTTCGAATAGGTTTTTCTTTACTTTCGTCTTTTATTTTATTGGTAAGCTATTATATATTTTTATACACATTACATATGGGATAGTTGCTTATACAGTAAGAATGATGTATCCAAATAAATACAGATCATACTCCGACCCCTAGGCCTCAATTAGGCATTAGGTGATGGATGTACAATCCATAATTGCAAGTTAAGTTATTGTTACACTATACAAACTTACAATATTTTTTGGATTCTCTTCTCCAGAAGCAACAAAAAGTCCATGTTTGCAAACCACTCCTTCAGCTAGGAAGTATTTGATCATTATTCTGCTGTAGATTCCCAATGCATCTTCCTCTGTAAACAAATGTTATAACCTTAGGTAATTTATTTGTTAGTTGGTATTCCACTCAGTCCAATGTGCATTTGGTCAACAAAATTGGATGACTTCATCAAATCACTTAGGAACTCCAGTATTTGATCAAACATGATAACAACAATAGAAACATACAACATCTTAGTGCCTCCATTTTCACAAACTATGCAAAATACTGTGCAAAATATACTAAGATATCTTGAACAAAGATATTGGACGAGTGGAATGGGCACCTGCCAAGGAAATTTGATCAAAATCTAAAGGACACAGAAATTGGATGAATGGAATATCATCCATAATGAAATTATCAACAAAAAAGAACATGATTATGGATTAATGTTTATTGTGGTCTTGCTTTGCGTGAAACTAAACTAATTTTAATATTAATCTAATGATGTTGCTTAGCGAAATTGTCTACTTACCAACTGCAAACACACTACCAGCTGGTAATCCTCCACCTAGAAAACGATTGTTATGGTCAGTTAGAATTATTATTGTATTGATAAAGAATAATTATTATAATTTTATATTCAAACTTTTGACTACTACCAACCAATAACATGGTCCAGTGACGGTATTCCTGTCGACGTGTGTGGTAAATTATTTTTTAATTTGGTACCATTTATAATTGGGGTATTAAATGATTTTTGAAAACTACGCATTTTGTTTAAAGAATCTAAACTGAGGCTAAAAGAATAAAACTTTGAATTGGGATTTCTCACTAATCATTCCTTTATACTTTTAATAATATTTATACATTGATTAATGAACAACAACATTTCACAATTCACCAAAGCACGCGCCCAAACCGGGATTATATCACAAATTATATAGGGTATTTATATTCTCTTTGGCCCAAACGGCCCAAACCAAAATTGATTATTTTTTGACACTCGTCACATCACTTTGTCAGTGTCAATTTTGATTTTTGTTTTACCGATTTTTTTTCCCGAAATTCCAGGTTCCTTAAGCCAGTATTCCACTCATACAACATCATTAAGAATTTGAAAAAAAAAACGCTAAGACCGTTCAAGGTGCTTTTGATCCATGATGCATTTGGTGCACTCTTCATAAGATAAAAAAGGGTTAAATCTCTACAATACTTTACGATCAGACTTCGGTACTCACAACATTCGATAAAATCAGTTTTTTCGATTCGTTTTTATCGTTTGAACGCACGCACGCTATTGTAATGCCTGCGGCGCAAGTACGGATCTATTCGGGTCGATAAAATTCGATAAAATTGACAGGTCAAATTGATAATGTGGGTTTTATCGATTTGAACTGTCAATTTTATCGACCGAAAAGATTCGTACTTACGCTGCTGCTAAACAAAAAAGGTAATTACGCACAGCAGCGCTCTCGAATCCCACGACGAGCCTCATTCTGAACAGACTCTATCAGCATTTTTTTCCGAATTCTTATATCCAATTATCCATATCAGCAAAAAAAGAGAAAATCTTCTTGACATTTGCGGATCTGTGGTCATTTCTAGCTACATAGTGCGGATCTGTGGTCAGTGCTTGACTGGCTGACTGCTTGAGGCACGTCCTGTTTTTCTATAATTTAATGGAAAAACTGCTTTATTTTCCAAGATAACATTAAAATAGTTCAAGATGCAAGTCCCAGCGGTTTTTATGGATATATCGCTTGAAGATCAAGTAATACAAGAGTTTGTTTTAATTTACGTCAACATAACCTCTAGGCTGTATGGTTGGCTGTATGTTGTCTACAATATGGCAAAGTAAATGATTTATTGCTTTAATTTACAGGCATTAGAGCTTAGAAAATACTTCAAGAGTCTTGGCGCCGATATATCAGAAGAGAAATCTCCAAACGGAGTGGAAGAGGATCTACATAAGATTGTGGGAGTTTGTGATGCATGTTTCAAAGAGCCAAATGAGTCTGATGTCGAAGCAATTCTCAACAGTATTGTTTCTATCATGGTTTCAGTAAGTATGCTGTGTTGACAGGGTTTTATAAACTAATGGATAATTAAGCTAGCGGGTTGTAATTTCACTGTCTTGGTGGCAGAATACAGGAGCAAAGTGGTTGTACCCAGCTCCCAGACGGATACTCGCGGAAGAGTTAGTCCTACCACCTATACAGAATATATAATAGAACAAGTACAGAAGACTCCCCAAAATCATTTAAATTAATAGCAACTGTGGCTTGGCCTGCCACCTGGGTGGTAGATATTTATAAACGTTTTTGGATGTAACATCAACTATAATGATATGATAATTTCTCAGATTCCCTTGGAAAAAGGAGAAGAACTTATTTTGGCTTTTGCCCAAAGGTTAACAAACACTCCAGGACCCAAGATGGGAGTTGTTGCTGTACAATCGTAAGTATAGATACTTAATAACATAATTTAGTTTAACAACTTATTATAACTTAATGGTGCAAATAATTATTTAATAATTCCATTTTTAGCTTATGGCGTCTATACAACAACTTGGAGTCTCAATCTCCTTTAAGATACCATGTGTATTACCATGTTATTGAGCTGGCTGCTCGGGTAGGATTTGTGCGTGATGTATTCACTAGTGTTGATCAGTTGAAGAAGGAATTTTCTGACTGTCCACCCACCAATGAACAAATGCAGAAACTCTACAGGTTGCTGCATCAAGTGTTGAAAGACCAGCACAGGTTTGTTAAAGCTTTTTTTAGGATTATTGATCAATATAGAATTTGTTTATTTCAAGATAAATTTTTAGGTTTTCACAACTAATACACATTGAATCAAACAATGTTGAAGAGTTTGTATCGCATCATGTAAATTATTTTAGTTTTGAGAATTAAAATAATGTGAAACATACATAGACATGAAAACCCTTTGCAATGTTTATAGTGATAGATTAAATATGACTAGATGATTGAATAATAATAAGAATCGAAGAATAATTTATGAATACATTTCTGTGTATGGTTTAAGATTGTAATTGATAAAAAATATGCACAAAGTAGATTTGCAGTTTTCCTGAGATTGTATGAGAACCCAAGCTGGATGAACATGCTAATTAATTTCTGTAATACAATTTAGGGTTTTTAATAACCTCTCATAGTGTTAATTGCAAAGGAGTTCTTTGGCATGATTTAAAATTGTGTTTCAAAAATGGGGCTGACAATGCTGGCATGGTTTACATGGTTGTGTCAACAAAAAGGCAACAAAGTTTAAGCATAAAAAATAAAAGAAATCTTGACAAATCTGTTTTCAGTTAGGTTCTTGTGTCTTATTCTAGTTAGAACCATGTCAACAAAAATCTTAATTTACTTAATAAGAAACTTTTCTGTTCCAATGACCACCTAGATTCATCTAATAAGAAACTTATCTGTTCCAGTGACCTGGCATCAAAAGTCATGGTAGAATTACTGGGGACATACACAGATGAGAATGCATCTCATGCGCGTGAGGATGCTATCAAGTGCATATCCACTGCACTGGCTGACCCCAACACATTCCTGATCGACCCCCTGCTCTCACTCACACCAGTCAAAGTCTTGGAAGGAGAACTTATTTATGAGCTGCTCAAAATATTTGTGTCAGAAAAGCTGTCCAGTTATCAGGCTTTCTATAAGAAGAATCAAGAGTTTGTTCAGGCTCAAGGTGAGATTGTTTTAGCTTATTTCGCTAATTGGGTTGGCTTTTGTTTTTTTTCTCTAATTGTCAAGCAATTTAAATGATTCTTTTTTTCAAGAGTAGGTAGGGTATATAATATAGCAAGAGTGGTCTTTTAAAATTTTTTATGAAAGAATATTATCCCTAATAGGTGAAAAATGGGGTATGAAATTTAATTTATCGCAATATAATCGTCAAAGCGTTCCTGCTTTTTTATATCGCCCAGCAGTTTGTAATATTGCCCAGGTGCACATAGTGGAATAAAACAATTTAATAAATTATTAGGTCATTATTTTAAATTATTTACTAATCATTCAAACACAATGTATCTTGTTCCCGAAACAATACAATATAGTTTAGACTGTCAAATTAATCCACTTGCTTGTATCTAGTGTAAATTCAAAGGGTAAGAATTTAGTAGCATCTAATTTGTCAAAGATGAAAGATATTTGACATCTTCCATCCCTTTCTCATATTTTTTATTGTAATGGGAGAGCAAAACTAAAATTATGTTTAGGTTGGTGATGCCAGAATCAACACCTTTGTGTTCATTTACTATTATTGAATGTATTTCTGAAATAGGCAAATGCTTGATATGTTAAGTACTTAATTGTTAGATAGGTTAATTACTGTGTCTTGATATTTTCAAGAATAATTGATGTTGAAAGGACTATATTCTTCTTTCAGGTCTTAATCATGAGCAGAATGTGAAGAAAATGAGGATACTGACCTTCATGCAAATGGCAGAATCAAATCCTGAAATATCTTTTGATGATATTGTGTCAGAACTTCAAATTGAAGAGAAAGATGTTGAAGCATTTGTTATTGAAGGTATGACACCCTTTAGTATATAGTGTTAAGGTTGATGTATTTTTGTGTTCTTTCATACTGGGTTTGATTCCTACATTAGAATTTAAAAAAATTGCAAGCTTTTGTTGCATTTTGTTCCCGAATCTTGGTTGCACACTTTAGTCACTAGTCCTGCTAATATTATAAATAGCAAAGTTTGTGACGATGGATGGATGTTATACTTTGACGCGAAATCTACTAAATGGATTTTGATAAAACTTCACAGCAAATATAGTTTTTCAATAGTAATATTATTTTCAAATTGAGACAGCTACAATGGCTTAACAAAACAGATTTTTGTCTGAATTTGCTGAGAAACTATTAAAATGGAAAAAGAAAAATAGAAACTGGGACATTAATCGGGACAACAAGTTATTCATATAATATACTTATAATAAATGCGAAAGTATTTGTACATTTGTTGATTTCTCCTTTTAACGGAGCAACGGATCGGTTTTTGACATAGACATGGTAACATAGACTACTTTTTATCACGGAGAAATGCGCGGCTCCTGTGGGAACCCGGGCAGAAGCTAGTGAAAAATATATCACATTTAACATATGTAACGTTGCAGTGCTGAAGACTAAGCTGGTCAGCGCTCGTATGGAGCAGGCGCAGCGTTCAGTGCGCGTGTCTTCGACCATGCACCGTACATTTGACCGCTCGCAGTGGGAACAGCTGCGCGGCGTGCTGCAGGCCTGGCGCACCAACGTGCTGGCGGCGCACGAGGCCATGAAATCCGTCACCGCTGCGCAGGTCGAGATAGCGCAGCAAGGACAGAAGGCCACATGAGGACAACAGCTGCACTGTGACGTCGAAGCTCTGTCCAAGTCGCGCAAATCTTTCTGAGCCCTCTGAAGTTAGCCTAATGCCCCTCTGCACTAAAGTTTGATAGTGCCTAAGCCGATACTTATCTCTCTAGGAGGTACTTAAGAATTGAAACGCGTTGCACTTAGGTGATTCCTAACTTTATGAAACTGATTTTGCAAGTCTTAAGCAGGTGCTTAAGTGACAGAGTCAAACAAAACTGTCATGTCAATTATTTGTAATTCGCGCAAGCAATTCGATTTCCAGTGTCAAAAACGCATCTAAACCACAGAATAATAAAATTAGATACAGTTTCGTTGATTTCGTTCCCTTAATTACGAAACGTCAGTGCAGACGAAGTTGGTTTTTAGTTTAAGAATTGCCTATATATATTCATTGTAGTTGACTTTAGTGCATAACATAGACGGGTATAAGATTCAGACTAGTCTAAGGGGGATTTTTTCTTTCATATGTCGTAATTCTATAGAATTCAGGCCTGTGGAAGCAAGAGTTTAACTCGCCTCTGAATTTTAGCCTAAGTGTGAGTGGTAGCGCTGTACACATACTGAAGGTTCAAAAGTTAACCAAATGCTCGGATTCTTAGTCGGGCATACATTTAGAGAGCTCAAAAAAATTTGCGCGACGTAGACTCGGAATTGTGTTAGTGTCGTGGCGTATCGTGGTACGGTCGGCGTTGTACCATAACATCGTTGCCAAAATACAGAATGTTCGTGAAGTCTGCCGCCAAGCAGTAGTGTGCAAGCATTACTGTGTTCCAGTTTGATGAGCAGAGTAGCCAGTGAAATTACTGGGCTTATGAGACTTAATACCTAATGTCTCAGGGTAACGAGCGCACTGCAGTGCCGCGCAGGCCTTTGTGTTTCTAAGTTTTGGGTGGCACTGCAATTGTTATGGGCCGGCGTTATACTTACCATCAGGCAAACGACCAGCTCGTCTCGTTACCAACTATCATAAAAAAAATGTTTTTCGTAATTTTTAAACGACGCGACATGCAACGACATATTTGATTTGATTCTATAAAGCTTGTATTAACTGACGTCAGAATAACTCTAACGCTGGAATTGTACCTGGTTGAAATGATAGGGGCTATGGGAATATTTTATTCTCGTTTGTAATGAATTTGAGTTGTTCTCAGTGCCGTGACGTTTCCGGCTAGGTACACCATTTTCAAAGTTGTAGTTGCGATCTATGTAATGAGGTAGCTCGGCAATTTTGTATTAAAATGTATGTAATATCAATTTGTGTTTTACTTTATAAATTCATCTTTATTGATTTCTTTTTCGTGGTTACATTAAGGCTTTTATTAATAAACAGTTTTAAACGGTTGAATTGTTAAACTACGTTTTGTCTCTTTCGATTCTGTTTAAAATTGTCAAAGAACAACAAATACAAAACGTAATTTAACTAAACCACCGTTTAACAATGTTTATTAATAAGAGCCTATATTTAACACCAGTCTAACCATGAGGAATACTGTTTGTTTAGGTTACACAGGGATTTAGATTAGTTTTATTGACTTTAGAGTGCTGGTGTATTAAGAAGTGCGTTTAATAAGCATTATCTGATTTAAAAGGCATGAATGAGACTAGGCAAACAGATACGCGAAGTACGTTTATATTTGAGTGTAGACTTATGTGTATGTCTATTTTAACTTGCTTTTCTGGAGGAAGCATAAAATTGTGAAAAAACTACAGTCACTTAGGTGACAAAAGCAAGATAGCTAGCGCTCAAACGCAATAGAGATAGCTGATATAAATTTATAGATAGGTATATGAATTATGTATATATTACACTACAATTGCTCATTTTATTACACGCGTTATAGGTACTCGTAATACGCGGGCACTGTCCCAAACTTTAAGTAAAGCCGTACATTTGCTAGTACCCACAGGCTATTATTACCTAACCTATTATTATAAGTAAGCATTTTAGATCAATGTAACTAAGTAGTAATAAAGTAGGTAGTTTTTCTAAGTTTGTACGGTGAACCTACCTAGATCATGGATTTTATATAATTAAATACACAAATTCATGACGTTGATTGTACCCACCTATACAATGCGATTAAAATAAGAATATAATAGACCTATCGCCATGTTGTGGATTTTTTTCAAAAATAATGAGTTAATTTATTCCTTACTAGCTTCCGTCCGCGGCTTCACGCACGTAGTATTTATCTTTATAGACTATGGTGTGTACCTAAACTATCAACATTCCAAATATACTCGTACCTATTCTTTGGCCGGTCCTATTCTTATTTGAATCGCATTATAGATAAAAAAACCTCAGCATAGTAGTCCTTCACCTCAGCTATTATTTGATTCTTGAAGGAGTTTCGAAATGCTAGAATTTCCATAGAAATCTCAACCTCTTTTCGTTTCTGTCAAATTCTGATCTCTATTCTAAAATCACAATATTTATACCCTATATAATTTGTGCAATATTTTTTATACAATACCACAGAGGAAATAATACTACGTTACAATACAATACAAAATAAAATTATGAACATGAATTACATTTGCGAATATGGTAACGTGCGTAACTTGTTCCGTTCGTTCGTGTGCATGACGGTGTCGATGCTGGTAGGGCTCCACGTTTATGCGTACGTGTGGGGCCCGCAGGAATCCATCAACGGCACCTTTGGCGAAGTCAAGTACGTTGTCATGCAGCTTACAAGAGGTTTGTCAGAGGTAGGCAGAAGTACCTCGTTTGTAACACCCTTTTGCCGTTTTTGCCAACCCTAGGAGATGCCTAGATCGGATGCCTAAATATTTGAGAGTTGCCTAGGGCAAAAATGTCACTAACCTTTAGGAGTGTTCTAAGGGTTTAAAGTTAGGACTTTGCTTGCATTAGGAGTTACTTAGTTAGCTGTCGCGTTATTCGTCGTTGGTGAAAACGGGCATTTAGAACATTTAAGATAACATAACACCTAATAGAGTTTTATAATGTCGTTTGTCGAAGGCTCGAATTCTACAGTGAAAACTTTCGGTGGTTAGTTACCATCTTCAATCGAAAATCTGACGCTAAGCACCTATCCGTGTCCGCCGGTGTGATTTTGGAGCTGGACTTGGAAGTCAGTTCCCATTAGCTTGGCGGGTAATCAGCTTCTAGCATCTGATCACTAAACATCCGGTGATAAAGTTGTGCTAACCTATTACTAAGAGTAAAATAGTAATATTAATTATCTAAAACTCACTGTCACCACAAAATCTAGAATGTAACAGAACGGGCGCTTAGGCCGTTCTTACGGCTAATT
This sequence comes from Crocallis elinguaria, assembly GCA_907269065.1. Lineage (NCBI taxonomy): Eukaryota > Metazoa > Arthropoda > Insecta > Lepidoptera > Geometridae > Crocallis > Crocallis elinguaria. The sequence goes on along the minus strand of OU026080.1, from coordinate 10,890,717 downwards.
ATCGGCCGCAGTGGCAGTGTTGGTAACTACCACTTGCAATAGGCGTAAGAACCGATTCCCGAACTGAAGTCCCGACTTCTAGATTTATTGTAATCGTTTTTTATTTAATACCTAGGTACAATGTAACTAGCTGCTGCCCGCGGATTAACCCACATGAAGATTACCACAGGAACCGTACATTTTAAGTAGTAACCTATGTTATTTATCGTTATCATGTGATATTCAGTTATTTTCTTCACTATCAAAGGTGAATCGTAAGCACGACCGTCTACAAAACGAAATGGAGCGTATATCATCAGTCCTTCCAGCCGTGGCTGCGGCGGCAAGCCGAGCCAAAGATGCCATAGAACCTTCCATGCGAAAAGGAAATCGTTTTTCTTTCGATGTGAGGGACTACGACCGACAGGTGAGATGAGATGCTGTAACTAGAATCAAATAAAAAGTACCTAATACTCATGACTGAGAAAGCATTGTTCAGCCATCTGTCTCAGTTGTAGGCAAGCAGTCATACAAAGGTTGGGTGGCCTATTGTACCTAAGTCTAAAACCAGAGCAGGTATAGATCCAACCCCGGTTTTGGGAACTCTAAAAAAAACTTAATTTACAAGAACACTTGCAAACCACGTCGCGTCATTACGTTAACCAACTATGCGTATCTATGATCAGATGGTGGACTACGCTCTGGAAACGGCAGGTGCCAAGATCGTAGACACAGGAGATACCATAGAGCACGTGAACTACGAGTCGCTGGCGAGCTGGGCGCTTCACTCGCTATCTGCGTGGATGTGTCGAGAGTGCCTCGGCGCGCGGGCCATCATCCGCCCCGGGACCTTGCCCGGCGAGTGCTGGGCCTTCAAAGGACTGAGAGGAGAGGCGACTATTCGCTTGCCGGGCGCTGTGCGAGTCAATGGCATCAGTATTGAACACATACCCGCACATATTTCACCTACAAGGTTAGTAGGTACTTTCTCAACGTGCCAAACTCAAATGCGCATCTAAGGTTCGTCGTAGTTGGGAGGTAACGCGATTATATTAAAACACAAAGTAGAATTCTACTTGATGTTCTAAAAAGGATTTGTGGAAGGTTGCTTGCTGTTCACCATCTCGCTCGATTAAGTTACTATATTACTTACTAGCTTCTGCCCGCGGTTTCATCCTCGTTCCCACAGGAACCTGCATTTTTCCAGGATACAAAGTAGTTTGTTACTCACCGGTCCTTAAAAATGAAATTCACAAAAAATATATAATTTCCACAAAGATCAATCGTTTTAGATATTTTTAATCATCCAATAGTGATTTTAATAATACTATCTGACTTTATAATTTCAATAAATAAAAAAATGTATGATAATGTAGTTTTTCACGGAAAAATCAACAAAATGTTTACAGCTTTACGGCCCGCGTAGAACAAGTGACGTCAGTTTTTCTGCCCAATTTGTATCGAGCGTTTTAGTGCTCAGTAGATACGCCCGACTATCGTTCTAATTTTTGATGTCTCTAGCGCTTGTTATCTAATTTATTCGATATAGACATTTGATTCTCATGATAAAACGAAATGATTGACATCATAAAAAAATGGAGTCTACATCCCTATTGACGGAATGACATTTTGGTACCCGGTGGTAATTTTAAATGCACATATGGTCGTGCCATTGTTAGCGGTTATTATTTGGTCCAACAGGGAAATATCGTCAGCACCTCGTTTGTTTCAAGTCGAAGCCTCGGAGTTCCGCTCGGATCCTTACCCACACGACTTTGGCAGTTTCGAATACAACAAAGATGGCAATCCTATCCAATACTTCGAGGTGCTACATCCTTCACCAAAGGCTTACAACTTCGTGAAACTTCGAGTTCTCACAAACTGGGGGCACCCTACTTATACCTGCGTGTACAGATTCAGAGTTCACGGGGATTTGGGCATAGGGGCAGCCTTTAAAACAACTGACGAGGAAATGCGAATTGAAAATGAAGAAGGAAGTAGATATTAGCTGAAATATTTTTCAGATAGGTATTTACATAGGTTTTTAAGACTAGTTTTTGGTGAAGAATGTTTTCAATGAGGTAAGTTTGTCAATTTTAAATCATTGTCTAACTCTGTATAACGATATTTTGTATTGACGCTTATAAAATAAATGTGTATAAAAATATTTCAAAACGCGCAATATTTTTGCATCACTATCCTTTCTCAGCTACAATAGAATTTTTTGCTAATATCTATTACGTTAGGCCATTATAGCCGGGGTGCTATGCCGGGTAACCTCCACGCGGTGCACCCTGGGTACCTGTCAGCAACCTCTTCTGGTTGAATTTTCGGTCCCGGAGAGGTTGCTGACAGGTAGCTGATAACCCGGCGAGGTGGGCCCCTCCGCGTGTCCCTCTGATTGGGTCAGCAGAGGGCACAGCGGATGGGGCGTATGGGCTGAGCGGAGTCCGAAGGCCGCAGGGCCATGGACGAGCTTGCCGAGGGGGCCGCGTTAGCACGCGTGGCCCTCCGGTGTGGCTACACCGGACGGGACAAGATAGGGGCGCGCTGTCTTCCAGCGTGGGACCAGGGGGTTACCTTATTGGGTAGTGGTCCCCCTGCTCCCGCTGGCAGCGCGCGGCTGGACGAGACTTAGGAGGTGGACAGCCCCTCTTAGGGGGGGCTGTACGAGGAGGAGCGCGCTGCCTACCAACGTGGGATCAGGGGGTTACCCTTTGGGTATGAGGATCCCCCTGCTCCCGCTGGCAGCGCGCTTATTTATTTACCGGACGTGACACAGTAGGAGAAGGGCCCCCACCCTGATTGGCCATATCGGGATGGGGGCAACACCGGACTTGACATCAGAGGGGGGGTCAGGTACCCCCCTCTGCATCTGACTCAGAGGAGGTGGAGCGCGCGGCCGTGTTCTTGCGACCGCGCGCCATTGTGATGGCCCCCGTCCTAAGCGGTGCCCCGTGCGGGCGCCGTGGCAGGCGGGGGACACGACGGTGCTCTCATGAGCACGGAGACCGGGGCGCGGTTTTACCCCTCCGTCTCCTCCGGGAGGGCCTGGGGCGTCGGATGCGGGGGCATTCGGCGTCCCGCACCTGCTTATAGGTAGGGCCCTCCCGAGGCGGGGGCAGTGCGTCTAGCGTGGGCGCACCGCCCGAGCCAAGCGGGGGAGCTAGGCTCCTCGCGAGGCGGGTCCGCCCCGGGGGGGCGGACGACGGCTGACGGGGTTCCGCGTGTAGTGCGAAAGTGGCACCGCAACCCCGTCCAGAAGCTGAGCCGTAAACGCCCCGGGGGTTTTTGGTGGGTAGTCCGCTGCGCAGTGGGCGAGCGGGAAGCCCACACTCCCCCCGTGACCTCCCCCGAGGCACGGGGGGGTAAGCTCATAAATGAGTTTTCCCCCGGGCACCAAAAAAAAAAAAAAAAAAAAAAAAAAAAGGCCATTATAGCCAGGTGCCGGCTACCCGGTTAGCCAGCCTATTGTGTCTTGCACAAAACGAGAGAAAGCCATGCACCGTAGCCATGAAGCCGTAGATGTTAATCTGGGCGTCCACCGTCCGGCAGCAGGGCTATAAAATGCGGCCATTGTGCACTGGACAATGCGACAAAGCACATAAATTAACATGAGAGCAAAGTGATCATGAGCCCCCGCGGCGCACGCACTAATGGGTTGACCGAGCCAACTCTACAGTCTTTTGTGTAAAAGACTGGTATACCTACGCCTTTTCGGCTTATGAATGCTAGACAGCCACCATAGTGAAGTCGATAGATGGACGGTTTAAACATCTGTAGCACGTACCTAAAAGTTGCAGGTTCGATTACCACAACGCGTTGACGGGATAAATAAAAGGTGCCTGAGAAGGTATTGTAAATATCTGGGTATTATTGGACCATGATCATTGTAGTTCCTGCAGTGAAAGTGCGGATCTTTTAGAAAAATAAAATTGACAGTTTACTAGTGAAAATTAGAAGTAGGTTACCCGTTGTTGATTTTTTCGAAAACGAAACAGCCTTTTTCCTGAGGACGTAAACTAATTTCCGCAACTAGTTTTGCGAAGACGACAAGTTTTGCTTGTTATCGTTATCGATTGCAAATCGTAATTACTATTTCATAGACCATTTTTAAACCATTTTCCCTTCCCTTCGTTCCCTAAACCAGTCTTCGAATTCATTCGATCAGTTCATATTGAAAGTAGATTCAGCTTCGTTTCGTTTTCGAAAAATCAAGAACTACCTAAGTATCTCTAATTTAAATTTTTAACTATTGGAACTGTCAATTTTGTTTATCGAAAAGATCGGTACTTGCACTGCTGATTAGCTAAACAAATGAAATCCTAGTTAAGCGTTATTTATTTTTATTTTTGTTAGGCTATGATTAGTCAAGAAGTTAACGTTGTTAGGATATTTTATGAGGTTTTTTGCAAGAACACTTTGTACTTACATAGGTTACTCAGGTCTAAAGCGAATATCTTCACCAATCAATACTTTTACTAAACCAATAAGTAGGTATCTAAGACCTTCTTTCACTCTATCACACATGCCAATGTACATTATCAGTGCTGTTATCACATACGTAACATTTCCTATTGCTTCTATAGGTACTGTATGTATATACTGCTCACATAATAAGTAGAAACGTTAAATTGTGGCCGTTCTTGGAATGTATATTATTTTACCCACTCAAGCAATAAATCTCGCTATTTCGTGCAATGATATATTTATAGTATATTCAGTAGGCTTACAGCAATAGATCGGTCTAAGAAACTGCTTAACTAAATGTTATATTACGACAGAGCTTGTTAACTTAATAGATGGGAATCTCCAGCCCTTCCTTCTGCTTTTAAAATTATCACGTCACACGTGCACAAAGTATCAGGACAACCGAAAAATCACCATCATTAAGTTTCTCCATGCAAAATGCTCCAGTAGGTATTCAGGAGCCATTATTTTCTATTGTGATACTTCGATGTGGTCCTTTCTCTTTGACAAATAGATCGAAGTCGTAAAGGGTGAAAGTACCTCTCCGTGAAACGTATCCTTTTCGGTACCGCCTACGTGGGCTCCTCAATATTAATGATGTGATCTTAGTTCAAACGTCTCTCGCAGTCTCTTCTTGACACATATTAATGAACCATTTGTGTCCACATTCGGTCAACTATTTTGGAAGATCACTACGTAGTAAATCGTGAATAATATTTGTTTAGTTTGTCGTATTTTGTTGAAGGGATACGTGTGTGCTGTAGCCGCTGAGGACCTTTTCTAAAGGCAGTCAAATATTGTTGTAACTTTCCATGGCTATAATTAGTTTCAAATATTTAAATAACGTTGGCTTTTAAAGTAATGCGGCACGCGTTGATGTCTTTTTGACCATACAAATGGCCTTATTAAATGGTTGATTTGCAATATTCCCGTGTATTTGATTTTACTGTAAAAGTGTCCAAGTATCAAGAAGACGCAAATATTTATTCCAAGTACGTAACGTAGAGCCAAGAAGAGCTTATTACAGTAGGTATCTATTTTTAGATGTAAATTAAACAATGTTGCAACTCACAGCCCAGGCTTGGATTCTATCTGAATCTAATATTACTTGTATAAAGAAAGGATTGCGTATAGTTGATACTTTTAGATACCTAATTACTGTATACCCGTTAAAAAAGCTCAGTAACAATAGATACTGCGATCATGTTTTACCTACTTATTACCTATCAAGAACTAGGAATATTTATCCAGCTTCAAAATTACTTAATGGACCATTAAACTGCAGCTCTAATTGACGCTCGCTACATAAAAGACTCATTGTGAACGCGTTCAAAATATTGAATAATATTAATAAGCGTTTCTGGTCTATCGCTCGTGAATGGCCGCTGGTAAAGGATTGCCGGTAATAGCGACGCGACGTTGAAAGTAATCGTCCAAGCGTTCTCTGAGCTTCCGCATGCGTGTGGCTCAAGTCATGAGCGTCATGCTCAGCCGAGACCTAATTAATACCTGTATGGTTTTTAACCAGCGGATATTAGTGTTTATTATTAGTATTAGTATTAGTTATTAACCGACTTCCAAAAAAGGAGAAGGTTATCAATTTGGTGGCTATTTTTTTAATGTTTGTTTCCTCATTCATCTATCATTCATAAACCGATTTGGAAAATTCTTTTTTTATTTGAAAGGAAATACTTTCAGATTGGTCCCATAGAAATTTCATCAAAATCTGTTCAGTAGTTTCTCTCTGAAGTCGGTTCGTCGCTTTTTTAAGCAATTTTTATTATAATGTAAATTGGGTTGATTTGTTCGTAGTAAGTTTTTAATTTTTGATTTTTTAGCTCCATTATTTACAGAGAATAAGTATAGAATTGATAATCATGAAATGTAATCGTGTCTTACTTTAATGAGCATATAATTTTTTTGGGTAACACCCATTTGTTCCATGGAACACGAAGTCATCGGACAAAATAAGACGATATTTTCTTTATTTGTACTATAATAGGTACATACAACACATTTTTCCTGTGCTACCGTCTATTTACAAACATTTTACGTTACCTACTTTAATTTAAGCCCTCGTTTATTATTACAAAAAGAACATCATACATTTAGATCGTAACATGCTGTAACTTAGGCCGCACCCTCACTTAGTAGTTGTGTGCGTGGTGTCGCCCAGGGATTCGTTTTAAATAGTCTCTGGAGGCATTGTTTGGGAGACAGGCTTTGTCCCGCGCACATCAGGAATACACTCGTGCGCGCTCCACTGACTCCGATAAATGTCGCCGTCAGGAAATGCGATTTTAACAGCGAAAACATCAGAATTACAAGTCATCGCGATTCACTCCATTGCCTTCGGGCAAAAGGGGTTTGCTGTCGTCTCCATACCGTTTCATCTTAGCTGTTTTATACAAACAACTGAGCCCGAACCTATTCTTTAGACCGTTCATTGTATAACATTGTAAGTAACAAAAAATGTAAAGGGTTTCACTTTTTTAAACGCTTTCTACGGGATATATTTTATTATTCTCGAGTTTCCATGCCAGTGACATCCACATAGTTGCAAACCTTATGGCTATAATGTAAATAACATAATATAGATACATCTTTAGTAAACACACATTACACTTACATTGCTTACATTGGTACTCATTCGAAACTATCTTTTACCTACGCGGACCATTACAAAAAATGTGCAAATAAAAATAATGGAGAGTTTTAACTCATTATGCGAAGAGCGAAGCGAAGGGTTCGCGGCAGGTACGTCCGTATGGCGCGATCAGCCCTTCATAATTTAGACAAAGAGCCATTTATTAAACTAGAGCCCTTGGTAATTATTGGGACTCCATTCCGACATATTCGCTATTGCTACCTGCCGGCAATTTGCCATTCGGCCCTTTGTCTGGCGGCGTGGCGCCCTAAAGGGTTCTAATTTTAAATGCAGCGTGTAACGATTCGGGCTTTTATTTGGAAATTTCTCTTTCGCGGTGGTGAGTTCGCTGGACGCAATATGGCGCGTTTTTTGTCGCGGGCAAGGGTGAGCATTTAACTGGATACAACGTGCCTTTGTTGGGTTTTTGCGGTTGATCGATAGTAATTAAATTACCACAGACATGAAAGTATCGGTATTTAACATAACATCATGCATGCGTGGACGCAAATTTTAAATTTTTTGATCACTACTCGAAGAGATACCTATATATTTTTAGTACCAAGATTTTGACGTAGCTATCTCTATACACTTATTTTAAACTAACTGCTGCCCGCGGTTTCACCCGCGCGGAGATATTGGATTTAATGAGTTTTATTTTTTGCGCGGAACCCTATTTTTTTTTCTAAAATAAGACCAGTATCACCAAGTAATCAAGTACCCTAAGTTAGTCATTGTAACATCAGCTGTCTACCAGTGAAAATCTCGTCAATACCGGTCCAGCCGTTTCGGAGATTACCCGGAACAAACAAACAGACAGACAAAAGTTTTAAAAATGGTTGTTTTGTTATTGGTACCGTATATACTTTCATATGCATTAAGTAAAAAGCTGTTATTTTGATATTACAAACAGACACTTCAATGTTATTTGTATGAATAGATATCGATGGTGACTATTGGTGACTTTAAAAATAATAATAAATACCAAATGGATTATTTTATAACTGAGCTCTTTCTTTGTTACTCACTTAGCCACTACATTACATTTCTCTCGATTTGCTCGCAAACACCAGTTACTCCATGTAAGTTACATAATATACATAGGAATTGCGTTATTTGACCGTATAAAATTTCACAGCATGGTCCGGTAGTGTGAGCAAACAGTGGCGCGGCATCCATCTCGCTAGTTTGTCCGCAAACAGCGGATCGAATGAATATAGACAAGCGTGTTTGTGATTGCGGATCGCGTTACAACAACAAATAACTGCTTATAGACAGCGTCGTATCGATAACTGGCCTTCGGAGTCAGCACCCTCCTCCCCGGCCGCCCGCCCGCCGTCTAATGCGATGCAGTTGCCATAGCGACGTTGCACTCACCCCTACGCACATTACGCACGAGAGACCATAAAAAAACAGAAAAACGGAGAGCAGAAAACTTATACGACGTCACCCCGGTTCCTGTCGACTCGAACGTCCGAGTGTTCCCTTCTTTCAAACATAATTTATGGTTTCGGGGAAATAAACATAAAAAATAGAAAAGGAAAAACGACAGCACGCACGATAAAAAAGCTCGTCGTAAAAGTGCGAGAGGCGCGGGGTCGCGCCGCCCAGTCGCCGCGTCGGGCGGCAACCCTTCCGCCCGCCCTATCCCGCCTCTCCCCACCGCACTAAAGGGTTAGGGCGACTTGCCCGACCAACCCTTCTATATGATCACTCACTTAACTATCGATAGTAGGTACTATACGACAGTGCCACGACTACTCTGAATAATTCAAGTAAGCAATTTAAAAAAAATGTCTTTTGCATGGTTCTTCTTTTGAAAATTGGTACTTGCAGAATTTTTAAATTGACTTATATCTAGCTGCTATCTGTTCTTTTCTATCAAGCTGAATGAATGATATCTAGAAACTAGAATATGTGCTCTCTTTAATCTATACATAGGGGAGAAAAAGTACAACGAATTGACACCAAAAATTGTGAAAAAGCGGGTAATCACGCTGGTTTTGTTGCGAGTAATGCAAGTACTCCCGGGAGAGACATCTCGGACCCATATTCCAATAGTGCGTCGGCGAACCGGAGGAGGACCGGGGTAACGAGAGCTTAATGTAAATGTGCTCCCTGGCGTCCCACGACCACAGATCAATTGATAGTTACCAAGCTACAGCGACCATGGGAGTACTGTTTGAACAAGGGCACGGTTGACCATTTGTGTATTTTACTGTATTACACGGTGGGTTCCCACGAGTAACACCAATCGAGCCACACTGTGACTTGTTGGGAATTTTTTCCCATCGAGTCGCACTGTTACTGGTTGCAACTTTTTTGAAAAGAATTCTCATCGAGTCACACTAGTGTAACAGTGTGTGTGACTCGATTGAAAAATAATTCCCAATGAGTCAATGTGACTCGATTGGTGTGACTCGTTCGGAACCCACCGTAACACGTAGTTAGGCTATTTTGCTAATAGTCGAGTGGTTTTGAAACAATGATGGTAGTATGAGCCTTATGAGGTAGCATAGGTTTAGTAGTCTTGGTACTAACTATACGTTCAACTTTTTTAATATACTAAGTATAAATATCTGCCATAAATAGTATGAGTACATTATCATTAAATTTAGCTCATTCCTGTTTGTCCGATAAAAACCTCGGGTCCTGCTCTGTCCGGTAGTGAGCCGGACGGCGCGGCACAGCGCGGCGTCCGCCGGTCTCACCGGACGGCCGGCTGTGTCCCCTCGCGGCTCGCATCCTGCCTTGCTTCATCCACGCCCTACTCACACCGAGTATCATAATGAACAGGGTTTTGCAGTTCGAGTTTCGAAGTCGTAGTTAAAAGAACAACGCGTGTACATCTGTTTTAAATGCGGATGCGGAATCGACGTTTCATGTTGTCCGTTCGAAGAAACTATTTTGCTAACTTATCTAATTTTAGTTCTGTAGAGGGTAAGTTACTGGGAAAATATTTTTATCTCTTAGACTATTCCAATTCCAAGTTTTTTAAGGGCTCCCGTGACGGTCAAGCGGTTTGATTCAAACACGCAGATTTTGGTTTGACTCAAACCATTTTGATCGTTTAAGCAACCGTTTGATAGTTTTGTCCAATGATTTTAGAAGAAAAAATTAGGTGATAATTTACCTAAATCACATTCGATGTTTACGAAGTTACGAATAGCACGCTGCGTCATGGCCGCACAAATGAAATGTGATTCCTTGACTTTTGGAAACCTTGCTTGTGTATTTTGTGCAGAATCTCATCACAAACGACGGCATTTTTGGTGGTTATGGGATGCAAAAACAAAACTCAACATACATTCAACGCCTTTGTCGATGACACGATAACGCAGCTAAGTTTTGACGTTCCACTTGCGGTCTGCGTCTAATCCATCTAATTACCTGTTTGTTTTAAAGGCATCGGTTTTGTCAGACATTTACGTTTTTGAAGCTTGTTTTATGAAAATTTAGATTTGAACTTTAGTAGCGTGAGGTTGCGTGCGATGGTGTAAAATGGTCTTATGTTACAGAGTGCCGATCCAAACTGCGCAGTACCGTTTGACAAAGCCTTCAAACCCACATCAAACGATTTAATCAAACACGTTAGGTTTGAATCAAACCGTTTGATCATCTCGCGGGCCCTTTAAAAACTATTACTTACAACATTACATGATAACTTGTTTGTGACTGCATGTCAATAATATTTCACTAGTATTGCTACTGGTAGTGCATTTTATGGAAATTGCATTTATATATAAGTATCAAAGATTAGATTCGATGTCTATGGTTTTGTAGATAGACTTTATTCAAGCTATTAGACTTTATTCAAGCTTTTCGACTTTATTCAAGCTATTTTAATTAAAATGGTAATCAAAACTCTTAAAAATACAGTTAAATCAGTTTTTGTCGGTTTACATTCACATATTCAATACCAGGGGTGGCAGTACCTATTCTTCTGATTACGTTGTCTTAATCTGGGTGGATATAAAAACGTCTGTCTCCCCGTTTGTTGTATCAAAATAACGATAAGATTTTTTCTTCTTAAAATGAAGAAGTTATATGTAGTGAATAGTTACGCACTTTTGAAGTTTTTATAATTATCGATATCAATGAAGTATAGACCCAGTGAGCACAACTATATAGTCCGAGTGGCGGCACTCGCAAGATGATTTTTTACTTTGTTTCCGCCCCCTGACCGCCGACGGACGCGCTGCTTTTTGGCAATCTTATTTATTGCTGAAATGTCGGAACTCGGACGCTAGCCGGGAAAATCTCGCATCATGTTAATTTTCTGTGCTGCCTCACTCTATAACAAAGTTTGTTCATGAGATTGAAGAACACCGCATTCAAATATCGCAGGGTTACAGTGAATTAGGGGAAAATAGCTTAGAATGTAAAAGATAGTCTTACTATTATGTATTTTTATAAGTTTTGATTGCTACGAATATAAGATCAGTATGTGCTTGAACGAATATGAGCAATCTAGTGAAGGTAGTCCTCTCCTTTGGCTGTGAGACGCCTCGGTTTGGTACTATTGTGCGACCATTGTAAAATATATATAAAACCTTTGAACTGTGCAAGAATATACTTGTGTTTTGATCTGCACTCGGGTGTATAGGGTTTGGACAGTGACGGAGTCCGGGCGCCGAAGTTCATCGGTTTCAATGGTTGACTCTTATTTCGAGGAACGGTAATCCTGACCAAATTCTAACCAGGAAAAGTCTGGAACCAGTGTGCTTGCTGGGCAATCGAAGGGAACATAAGGTTTATATGAACATATAATTTGGTGAAAGTATCTACTGAAAGATAAAATAGTTAACCAGCTCTGTCCGTGAAGTATGGGTATAATATTTTTTATTCGCTGAGGGCTGGTATTAATAACGATCTCTTATGAGAAGGGTCTGCTGGTTCGCTGCCACTACACTTATTTAAATTCCCGTTTTTGTACGAATTTACATTAGATTCCACGGCAGCTAAGATGTCAAGGTACAAGTAGGGAGATGTCCCTTCTTATGTTGTAAATTAGGGGTCACACAAAAACCGTTGAGCCCCTACCGGACCCATAACGTCCAGCCGCTCGCCGCTCGCCCATCATGACGTTGAAAAAGAACCGCTCTACCTACTTCATTTTTTCTCTTTGATGTCCGATCGATGCGATTAACAATTCGCAATGTATTTTTTTTTCGTAAACCGAATAGTAACCGGTGTACTGTATGGTTTAAATTTTTGTAAAAAAATGTGAAATTACGAGGGGACGATTATAAACACATGCGCGAGCGCGTCAAATGCTCAGCCGGCGCGCGCTCGCCGTTCTGGGACGCATTATGGCTTTTTTAAACTTCCAGTAGGACAGGGGAAGATAGTTTTTTAAAAATAAATTCACTTTTTTAGGGAAAAATTGTGTCCCGCAGTCGAGTCCAATTGTTGCGTGGCGGATGAGCACGAGCTGGATTTTATGTTCGGAAGGGATTTTTTATTGCGTGGTGTGTGCCATGCGGTGAGCCGTCGCGGGGTGGAGTGATAGATAGATGTCTTGGCGCTCGGCACACGTCTTTCGCCTCTCGCAAACCCTTTGCTTACATTTAAAAAGTCTCTGGTTTTTGTAATCGTGCCTCGGGCGTGACGAGTCCTACAGCTCCAGTACGTAGGTAAACAAATATACTATTTTTGTTAATGTTAGAGCTGTTTACCTAAAAGCTTTGTGTCACAAACGCAAAATTATTTTTAAATAACGCAACAGAGACATTTTATGGACGTCTTTGAATCAGGTAAGCGTATTGTGCTGCAATAATAGGAATGGTTCAAAAGATATTGTATTACTTCACATGTTATTAATACTTTTAGATCTGGTACTCCTATAATACATTTTGCCCTGGTTTGAAATGAAAAACCAACCTATGAAATCTAAAATGTTCTAATTTCAATAATTTCGACCGAAGTCATTATTACATATAAGCTCATATACCTACCTACTCACCATTTTATATAGCAAAAACTACGAGTAAGTTCGGCCATGGAGGGCGACAGCGAAAGAGGTGAATAAGTCACAACTACTTTTTACTCCCTTTGCTGGGAGGGCGGCCCTCCCCACACGCACACACGCGCGAAGGGTCTCCAGAGATGAAAGTTTTGTGGGGTTAGAACCAACACAGGCGCACGTGTGAGACAACAAACGGCGTTACTTGCCTAACTCTAACTTTAATTGTGTCTTTTCAATCGATAGTTCCTTGGGAGCCCGAACACATCTTTCATTTATCGCCGGCTCTGCCTACCCGCTTCTGCCTCGATGCCTATTGTCTTTTGACGTGGCTATTTCTTTCGTCTACTTGGAACCGGGGATCTACTACGAGAATCTTTTATGTGTTACTGCTAACTTTTATGTTTATTAACTGTTTCATCTCGCGGAAAATTTTACTTTCATAGCCTAAGTAGCGTAATAAATATTTATAGACGTTTTAGAAATCTGATAGAAATTTCCTCGTTTTGTTTGGTACTAATACGCGACGTCACATATAGCTCTACGCGCCACGGTCAATAAGAGTTTAAATTTCTTTTCAGTGAAATGTAATCTAAGTCGTAACGTTTCTTAAAGGATGAGTGCACATTAAGAATGAACCCGTATGTAAGATTTTAACAAAAATGGTGCGTGCACAAGATACATTGACGCGTCCCCATGCGTCCGGCCCAGTCCCTTCGCAAAAACCGGGCCGTTGCATCCCCGGACCGTTGCTTTGCATAATCAATAGTACCACCGGCCATTGTATAATCGAACCGTTGCTGGGGTGAGGTAAATAAAATACATGTTTACTGCATGAACGTTAAAAATAAAATATTCAATCGTTTTGATATGGGATGTGGGTATATATATGATCGCTTTGTGAATGTAGGTAACGTTAGTTCGTGCTTGTAGGTACTCACGACAATAATTGGTTTAAATCAAAAAATACGAAGAGCTTTAGAAGAAGGCTCTTCGCCTTTATAAATATTAAAATTTATTGATGAGGAAAATCAGGATTGTTTTTCTATTTGTAATGGGAAAATACATTTGGTTTTTTGAAGTTCTTATAAATATGTATAATTGTATATTCTTCTAGAAAGTATTCTGAAACTGAACAAGATGAGTCCAGACTCGGTCGATGCTACTGTGTCTTAATGTATCACTCCTGATTCCATCACCACTTAATATATGTGATTGTGTATCATGAAGTTAAGGGCAAAATTTAATAACGTAAGCCAATAAAATTGTTTAAATCAATGAAATAACTTTATGCCTAATTATAGCGTATACCTACGGTATTTAAAACACGTACGTGTAACATTTATAAAATTTTAGTAGATTTCGACTAAACAGGTACCTATTGCCTTATCTCCTAACATAATGTTTATATCCATCCATATGTTAACACCCTATTATCACATATTATTTCTGAGAAAAACGAATAACAAATACCTGCTTTGGGACATGTAATATTTCAATCGAGATTTGATCAAGTAACTTGATGTATTACCTGATCTTTTAAGTTTCTTTTTTTTTTTCAGAAAATCCAATATTTTATTAACAAACAATGCCTTATTTAGCTTATGCATTAGTTTTCACGACGCCTTGAGGCCATATTTATCAGAAGGTCCGATTTTTATCACTTTGTCGTTTAGCAACTTAACCTTTTTTTTAAGTCAATCGCGTCAAATATTCAAAGAACGATTTCGAGTTCTCCAAAAATACGGAAATCACCGGGCGGAATATTTAGTTTTGTCATCGATTACGCAAACTGTTTCAAGGGTGCGCTGCGTCGAGCCATTGTGAAAAAATATGAGAGCGTATATAAAAACTGATGCAGCTGTCGGGCGGCACACATGCGAATTGTAGCGAGCGAACTGTGCGCACCAGGACGACGTATGTCAGTTTGGGATATGGCAGAGATGCGACCTTGTGGAGCTAGGCCGCGGGCTGAGGTTCATATAAGGCGACCCTCGCGAACATGGCGGGAAGGGTTCCGCGCTCAATCCGCTCGCAGGGAAGGGTTCGCACGGACGCCCGCCGACGCGCAAGCGCACGCGAACTTGAAAAAACTCGCACAATGCACACAACATCGCTGTTTTTGTTGTTAATACAGCAGATTGTTCGTAAATTTCCTTTCTTTGCAAAAAAGTAATATCATCAACTCGTTCACGCCCGGCCTTTCAAAGGGAACTTTTGAAGAGGGAACAGAAATTGTTAAAAACTGGTAAAAAGTGGGTCAGAAAGGGGTGCTTTTGAAACTAGTAATCACTACCTCGCGTTGCCGATCGATTGCCGTTATTATAGAAAAAAATCCTTTTTTTGGAATCGACAGTTGTGAATTCGGATCTATTGTACTACGGATAAAATAATAAGCGAACAATTTTACTGATCGAAGAGGGAATAATTAAAGGGCCTTAAAAAGGGTACTGAATTTCAAGCGTATTTTGTTGTAATGCGACGCATTAGTATTCTTTTGGGGACTGTAGTTGCTTATTAGCAAGAAGGTTGAGTTGTGATACTTACTGGTGAAAGTGATGTCATTGAAAATAATTATATCGAAATCCTTGAGTTTTTTATGGAAAATGTGACTATGACCGGGTAACCCGCGTGACTCTCAATCCACGTTACCGAGCTTAATCCCACCAAAGCAATGACTTGTATAGATTTCATTGCTCAAAACGATGAAGAAACAAGTCGTGTTACAAGATTCAAGAGCAAAGCAATAGGCCTAGTGTGGGTTGGAAGAAATCTAGCTCAGTCAAGGCCTGGTTGACCATGCACTTAATCTTTTTGAGAGGAGGGCAATTTATACCAAATTTTTTTTTAAATATTTTATTGCAAATGGGCTTGCGTTTGACCGTTGTTTTACCTGATGTTAAGCGACGACGCGGTCGACGATGTAGCACGCTTGCTCAGAAGATACCTGTTCACTCGTCTATTGAAGATTCCCAGATTGTAATGTTCAGGAAAAACAGATGCCGTGATGCAATGAGATGTATTTTTACTGAGTACCTTTTTTACCTGCCCATAATATGTTGCTCGTGAAGTCTGCCGCCAAGCAGTAGTGTGCAAGCATTACTGTGTTCCGGTTTGATGAGCAGGGTATCCAGTGAAATTACTGGGCTTACGAGACTTAATACCTAATGTCTCAGGATAACGAGCGCACTGCAGTGCCGCGCAGGCCTTTGTGTTTCAAAGTTCTGGGTGGCACTGCAATTGTTATGGGCCGGCGTTGTGCTTACCATCAGGCAAACGATCAGCTCGTCTCGTTACCAAATAACATAAAAAAAAAATGATAGGTATAGAATTGGATCATATTTTATATTGGATCTATTTCATCTTATCTTTTCAACGTTGTGGTCGAAGTTAGTGTATATCCTAAACCTAGATTGGAACTGGCTCTCAAGTACAGCAGCCGGAATATATAAGTGGTAGAAAAAAAAAATGTTTTAAAACTAAAAATTACGTGAATCCCTAAAAACTGTAAAAAGTACGAAATCTCAATCATTTATAAATTAGCTCCGCGGACAGCTCGGTCGTTCATCCCTTTATCAGTTTACAATCGGCCGCAATAAAGGGTAACTATTGATTGTTAGCACGAGTTTTTTTATACTTTTATAGTTATTGTGTCACTCCACGATTTATGTCCTATTTTTTGAATGGAATACACACACCGTGTTAGGATAATGGTCCTTGAAACCGCTAATAAAAGGCGCTCTTTAAGATTAATTCGTTCCGCTTCAGATTAAAACAATTATTTTTATTTTATTTTATTTTATTTATTCAACAAAATCCACAGCTCTTATACAATTAATTATTAGGACTTACATCTAAAACTTATAGCCAATAATGGATTTACATTCTATGAATAATATTTGTTACTAAACAGTCATCAGAGAAGAAAATTAATAATAATTATGGCAGTTATGTTTAATGGAGTGTTTGCTTGTCAGTTTTATGATTAAACTCTTATAAGTTGACTAATAAATAAAAACTATTAAATGTGTGTTAAGGAATACCTTAACACCATTGCCTTACCTTAACAACATTGATTCTATAGGTCTACGAGAACCCTTTAGATTTAGATTCCCGGTCTTGCTGGATAGACGGACAAACGGACAACGAAGTCAGACTATAAGGGTTCCTTTTTTCCTTTTTGAGGTACGGAACCCTAAAAATCCACACAAGTACCTATAAGAACTCTTTCGATTGGCACTATAGTAAAATTATTGATTCTTATCTGGAACTTCCTGCATTTATCAAGTCTTAGAGAATTAAAAATACTTTTATTTTATTTTAATGCACAAATTACATTGTTATGCATGTTTGCGTTTTGCTGTTAAAATATTTTGATTTGCAACAAGCGCGGTATTACGGAACATTACACGCTCACACGTGGCTTGGTGGAAATCCATCAAATAGACAAGAACAGCGATAGGACTAGACACAGACAGTGCCGTCTTTTTCACTCCCTCGAATACCACAGTTAGCGCTCCGATTAGATTTCCATCGAACACCACATTAGACGGTACTATATGCGTCAAGCGGTAACTATAACATTTTCAATGCCACCTAGATCCTGTTAGCCTGCGGGATACCCCCCAAGGCATCAGTTTTACCAGGTGGTAGGACTAACACTTCTGCGAGTGTCCATCTGGGTTGGTACCACCACTTTGCTCGTGTAGTCTGCCGCCAAGCTGTAATGTGCAAGCATTACTCTATTCTGGTTTGTTGAGCGAAGTATAGTCAGTGAAATTACTGGCCTTATGAGAGTTAATATCTAATGTGACATGGTAACCAAAGCACTGCAGTGCGGGGCAGGCCTTTGTGTTTCAAAGTTCTGAGTGGGATTGCAATTGTTATGGGCCGGCGTTATGCTTACCATCAGGCAAACGACCAACTCGTCTCGTTATCGAATAGTATAAGTATATAAAAAAGTTTAGTTATTTTAATAACATTTTTTTGTCCTGAATCGAGTCATTTTTGCAAACTAGGTACTGTTTGGTGTATAAAATATGTTAGCAAAGGGGTGGTAACTACCATAGATAAATGTATCGGTACCCACCCAGAAGTCCTACTAACTATTCTTAAATCTATCTCATCATCATTATTTTCATATCATATTTTTTCTTGTCTGGTTTTATTTACAAAACATGATAGATGTATTGTCAAAATGAAAGGGTAAAGAATTGGCTTGTTAAGGCGAACCCTTTTACCTGCGTGCAATTACACGATGTTTACACGGATATAATGCATTTACAACCCTTCCAACCCTTCTATTATGGGGTTTTGTACGAGACTACAAGTGGTGTGTGCACTTGTGCACCGGACGTCGCTGCAATAGGTGCCAGTGATATTCACCAGTAATACATATTATGCGTTTTTTTGGTGAAGTTTAGTGGGTACTGGCAGTGGGTTTGGATGCGTTCACAACTAATAATATAATATAATATATTTGAAAAATAAAATACAAAATAATATATTTGATAGTCATTAGATAGTACTCAATTATAAATTTTTCCAAATAATCATATATTCATAAAGTTAGTTTATACGTGAACATTTTATTAATACATTTTAGAGTATTGGGTAATTGAGTAGGTTCTTGAATTGTTTTCAACATGTCAAACAAATCTTTATCTCTTTGTCTTTATTATTGTGTTATTTTTCCATAATGTTCTTGTCATAATTCGTCTTATTGTTAATAGTGTTCAGGGTAAAAAATCTAGTTTTTTATTTTTTTGAGAAAACTGGCATAATTGATCATTAATGGTATAGACCTAGAAGTCTAGGCTATATTAATAGACCAGGCTATAATACTAACCTATATTAATAGAAACATCGATTACAAGGGTGAAATTGTAAAATACAACTTGTAAAGAAAAATAAGATACATCTTTACTAATAGGAAAAAACTGAACTTTCACCCATAACAAAAATATCTTAATTCAACCCCTTTTTATATTTGAACGAATGCTAAGAATTACTTTAATAACCTTTATAGGTGTAGGCGTTTTTGTATAACTGAAAAAAATATCTGTTAGCAGTGACAGTTGAGGCTACAAAACAACTTTGTGTGGACACGGTTAGTTTTTTAGAGCGACACCTGTTGAATGGATTACTGAAATTGATAAAACAACATATTGCCTTATATTGTTGCACATAAAAAGTAAGAGTGTATTTTTTGCTGCCGGTTTTTGTTTTTCTAGAGCGTTTCTTGACTTTTAGGATAATTTTAACTGAAATAATAATATTGTTTGACCCCGCTTTAAAGGATAAAATTGCTTTTTTCTTAAACTCATTACAATATTTTGCTTTTTAAACTTTGTGACGCGACATGTAACTAGCTAGTTACACGTCGACTAGTCGCGCGTTTAATTTGTATGTTGAGCGCAGACGTTTAAAAACACTTTCATTTTAATTCGTATCACATGCGACTGTATGGGAAAGTCTAAAACTATTAAAAATAAAGAAATTGGTTTCAAAAATCATGTCACTGGCTTTATAGTTAAGGTGCAATCGGGTAATTCCGAAAAGCGAAAAATTCCACTAATTACACTAATCTACTAGACGCGATAATATTTACTTGGGAAGCAGATTGAGATGGCTGCTAGGTAAATGTTGTTAGACCACTAAATATCGCCGCGTTTAGTAAAAATGGGTAATTATCGGAATTTTCCGGATCTCGAAATTACCTGAATGTATTATAAGAAAAACTGGATTAAAGGATTTTCGAAAAATGTCAAAGACGTCTCGGGAACGTCAGGAATCCTAACGATCATTTGGAATTTGCGTTTTAATTTAAAAAGATTTCTACGCGTTTTATATACTTCAATGAACAAAAATGTAAAAGCAATTTTTTATAAATTAAAACTTGTTCAAAAAATTACAATTTTAAAATAGGCAGATGTCCTAGACACATGCCGTGAAAAGGTTATCGATAACCGTATGATCCAATTAATAGATACGAAAACAATCGCTCGTTCTGAGCCTTAACGGCTCTCAAATAGCTCTATCAGTATCCCGACGAATTAGGGTTACTTATACGATATCTGACGTTTTTTCTTAAGGCGCATGTCTACCCCTTTTTAATCGGATTTCGAAGGCGCGTGTGAGTGTTTTTATACGTCTTAAAAAAGTTAAATCCACCTTATTGCAGCCGTTAGGGGTCAGCTTTTTTATAAGTTTCCGCCGGCCGCGGTAGGTGAATGTTTTAATTAGTCAAGTTCTCTGAGGCCCGCGAGTAATAATTGTAAAGCCTCATTTATAACTCTGTTAGCATAATTTAACAGGCCAATGCGTATGCGTAGGTAGATTCATATCTAACATTCTTTGATATCAAACCGTCATATTTTACAAGCACTTACCTACTGTACGTATAGTGTCCAACACCGTTTCAAGTGTTTAGTTAAGTTTTATGTAGTTAAGCTTTGGTTTCCTCCAATTGCGGTGCCGTCGTTTAGCGGTCGCTTTATATCGTAGAATTACGTCATTGAAACGTTGGCTATAGAAACAAAACGGCGTAGTTTCCTGAGTTTTTTAACAATTTATTTGAAAATTAGCTTTCGCCTGCATCTTCGCCGCGTGGTATTTATCTTTATAGCCTATGTGTTACTCCAGAATCTAAACTATATAGTCTGGTAAATGATGGCACCACTATTGTAGGAAATTGAGCTAATTCTATAGAATTTTGACACGTTTTTTTTATGTTATTTGGTAACGAGACGAGCTGGTCGTTTGCCTGATGGTAAGCATAACGCCGGCCCATAACAATTGCAGTGCCACCCAGAACTTTTAAACACAAAGGCTTGCGCGGCACTGCAGTACGCTCGTTACCCTGAGACATTAGGTATTAAATCTCATAAGCCCTGTAATTTCAATGGATACTCTGCTCATCAAACCGGAACACAGTAATGCGTGCACACTACTGCTTGGCGGCAGACTTCACGAGCAAAGCGGTGGTAACAACCCAGACGGATATTCGCAGAAGAGTTAGTCCTCCCACTAACAAAAAAGCATACGAGTCAATACTTAGGTTAAGATCCACTATAGATAGATTTAGGTTAATATTATAAACACGAATCTAAGCGTGGTCTACTATGCTCAATATGCCAATTTTTTTACAGTTTTGGCATGTATATTGCACATATATCGAAAATATTCAAGCTTAGACTCACCTCTGAATAGCCATCATCTTAGCCTTCTTTGAATCTTAGCTTCAGACGTAGATTGTTGTTTAAGCTGCTGCTCTAGTACATAGTATGACAAAGAAACAGTAGATTGTTCCTCGTAGTTCTAACTCTCGACATGTACCTAAACACTGTATCTTAGCTGGGGCTCACGATGTTAGAACGAAAAATAGTAAATAACTGCAAAATATATAAAACATGTACTTAATTTTCTATTACCTACTTATTTTATGATAAAAGAAACCTCTTTATGGATATCGGAAATGTGTGACAGTCTGGCAGGGACGGAATTTCTCTTTATAAAATGGATTGTATGGAGAAAAAGCTAAGGAATGTCATTAATATTCAAAACGTAACGAGGAGGGATTATAAAATAATAGCAGTAATTTAGGACGGCACGCGTTTACCTCGCCCCGCGCACCGCGCTCCCCCCGCACCGTCCTCTCTGAAATTCCTCACTAAGATATGCATGGAAATATGTCTGCTTTATTACATTTTTTCAAGTGACTAACTTAGATTATAATATTCTACACTTGGCTGAAATATTTCAATAAATAGAGTAGAATGTCGTAGTAATATGTTTATGAAAACCAATTTGCATTTTGATTCAGATGACGTCATCTTGGTGGACAGTGCAAAGGCGTGTTTTGAAAGAGTAAAGTTCTATAATATTTTAAGTCAAACTCCCATCACCTACGTTTATTAAATTCCGTATGACAGCTGCTTGAATAATGTTAAATAATAATCTTCTTTAAGACAGTATTTCACATTTCTTTATTTCAATGCGTTTACATTTGAGATACCTCAAAGTTATAGTTAAAATACTCAAAGTTATACTTAAATCAATGCTGCGTTCATGCAGTAGCCGTCCTTGCAAAGACAACTAGTAATGAAGGAAAATTGTACCCATTCTAATATTTTTTTGTGCTATGTTCTGTTTTTTGTCTACCAGTAACTCTGTCATTAAATTCTATTAGAAGTAATTTTTTATCAAAGAAAGGATGTCAACCGTCGCAATTAGATGGCCAGTAATAATTATAGCCTGTTACTTTCCCTTCTTTTTTCTATCTATAAGTGAGCCTAACGAGTGAACGTGAGTTAATTTCAGTCCAATTTTTTAATTTTCACTTTGTAAAACTTAATTGATGGTTGTGGTGTTATTTCTTTGACCATTTTTGATTAAATGCCTGTTTGCAGTTATTGATTCGTTACTTCGAACCTTTGCTGTCTTCTTAGCTTCGAACCTTTTTCATATCTACTAATTCTAAATATTCGTGCTTTATACACCTACCTACATACATCTTCATGGGAATTATTCGGTGTATTATGAATTATTTTATTGTAGATTCCTGCACATCTTGGAGCTTTATGTTACCTTTCGGTACCCAAACATCTACGTGAGTAGCTTAACAATACTTCTTTTTTTTATTTGCATAAGAATAGTAAATAAAACAAGGGCAATGGAAATGTTAAACAGTTATTTGGAAAAATTCTTCGAACTATTTTTGTTTTTAAAGCAAATATGCAAAAAATATTGGCAAGTTGCTACAATTCCACTGAATGCAAAAACATTCACGCAAATTTTGCAAAAGAGTGCAACGGACCGTGTTTTTTGGAAGACTAACATGTTTTTGGAATATAGGTAGTAATAAATAATTATAGAGTAGGACTGTAGGACTCATTGTTTGGCAACTGTGACAAAATAACAATAAGTGGTAGAACAATTATTTTGATGCTTTATGATAACAATACAGTACATTTTGTAAACTAACCGTTTTAAATGTAGGTATATACCGGTATGTACCGGTGTGCTTCTGTAGATAAACCAAACCAACCATTTGAATATGGATTTTGCTCAGAGGTTTCTTGGTTGGGTACTCGTTTCCCTAATTTTGTCATTATTCACTTTAAAAACTTAATAGACTACACTTTTTATAAGTAAATGCTTAAAGTAAATACTTTTAGCTAATTTAATTCGTCGGTAAACTGATATACTTATATTTCACGTATTTTGGCTTCATTTATTTCGTTGAATAAATAGTTTTTAAGTCCATATAAAAATTTTGCTTATAATTAAATTATAATTTGCGTAAAATTAAACTAATATTTTTTTATATAGAATTTATTTATTTTTACATGACTATCTAGAGCTCACTTTACATTATTTCAATATGGGTTGCGTAACAAAATGTTTAAGTAAACTGGGACACTGGTTCAGGTATGATTTATGAAAATTACATGGTCACAAAAGCTTTGTTTAAATGCAAAACCTTGTATAAAAAAAAAACGTTTTTTTAATTACGACCAAAGTATTAAAATTTTCACAAAAAGTAGAGCATTTTTTTGTTTTTCGAACTATTGTCTCTTTACAATATGTCCTGGCCGTCCTGCGGTCACAAATATAAAGCAAAAACTACAAATGAAATATTGCACAATCAGTTCTGGGTAAGCAGCCTTTGCTCAGGAGGTCGTTCGGCAAATCAGTTACAAATAATTATGCAAATAAAACATTATGTTCCCAAGGACTGTTGAGTATTTTCTGGGTACAGCTAGTTCATTACTAGGCAATTACTCGGTAGTTTTTGCGTAATACTTATCAGCAAAGTGACGTTTATTAAGGGCACTGCAATAAACTCACTCAGCAATCAACTACTACCTATGTAGGTGTAAACAATAATCAAGTTAAAACGAATACATCAGGCTTGTATTAACTATGTGCCGGCGTGCTGGATTATAAGTCAGTTTCCTCTTTCTCCGACTTTTCTGCTTTTCTCAAAGAGAGAGAGAGAGAGAGAGAGAGAGAGAATGGGCATCAACAATAGGATAATATTATGATGTACTAAAGTAATTAAGAACCTAACAACATTAGTTCTATATAAACATGAGTTCTTTTCTTGCTATATTTAAATAACGATTTTCTTCAGTTATTTTAAAAATAATAAATAAAAGCAACGTAATTTATTGGATAGAAATAATGGATTAGAGCCGAGTAGGTGTTCCTCATCTATATATAGATTTGTTTAAAAAAATGTTAATTTACAAAATTTATATATTATAACCATATACATGACCATTCTTTCTTCATTCTTAATTCTTTCGACTCATCGTCGCAATACTGCGGCGCGAGTACGGATCTTTTCGATAAAATTGACAGTTAAAATCGATAAAGTGGGTTTTATTCGATAAAATTGACAGTTAAAATCGATAAAGTGGGTTTTATTCGATAAAATTGACAGTTAAAATCGATAAAGTGGGTTTTATCGATTATAACTGTCAATTTTATCGAAATTTTTTTATCGAAAAGATCCGTACTCGCGCCGCTGTTCACATGTCATCAAGAATTCGAAATCAAAAATAAAGCAAGTACGCAGCAACATTTGGTCCACTAGTCCACTATCCGACATATCCTTTATTCAGTTACGCAGATAATCAGAGCATGTTATCTGCAAGAGAGCGCGTAGCTGTAGGCATTCGGTAGTGGATAGGCTGATCAATCATGGAGCCTACCCCTTCTATCCGCCCAGCCGGCTCGAAAACAAACGGTTGCTAGGCGACGCGGGGGCGGGCGGCGCTGCCGCATCACTGGCTCCCACACATGACACACGAGCGTCGGCGATCCCTGCCTGACGAGTGTGCGGCGATGCACGGCTCGACTGAACCGACAGACGACGTCCTTCTGTGTTTTATCTTGCTGAGAATATAATTTGAACGAGGGTAGGTGGAATATTATATAAGGTATAATAATATATTACATTCATGCTTCTCAATGTCGAATAAACGGCATGTAAAGTATAACACTTAAATTTAATGTTTGGGGTTGGCAAATATTGACGGGTTTTAGTCTAGTGTGTCAAATGTATGTTTTTGTGCAGTTAATTGATTTCACGAAAACGTCTGTACTGATTTCATTTGAAATTATATACTTCATGTAAATATGTCTTCCTAATATACTTTTTCTCCCTCCCCGTATTTCAGCGACATGATGGCCTAAGCCTACATGTTCATACTACTGCATGGCACACCCCACCAGAGTTGAGATAGCCACCAAACACAATTTTTTAGGGTTTCCATCATTTGGTGATACTGTAAAGATCATAATGACCAACAGCACGGTCCTATTAAGCTAAAAGGAATGTTAGTAAAAAAAAAACCCAAAGCTATGTTTGAAAAGACGTAATGCCGTACTGCGCCAACCCCATGTTAAATGGAGCAAGGGCAAGAAGGATGAGAATGAGATGCTTATTTCAATTTAATTCAATTCAAATTAATTTATTTGCATAAATATGGGTTGGTAGGTCAACAAATTATCACCTAACGGTGAATATGGTGATCATATGATTGCAAATATTGCGTCGTTATTGATTAAATTATGTATTATTATTTCGCGGCCGAGTTCGATTATAGACCTGTGTACTTTAGCTTATAATGGAAAACAGAATATCGTATTGGGTGTTGTACGCGCAATGTATCTAAATTCTAATAGTATCTTAGTAAATTGTATATCTACCTATGCCGCCGTGAAGTTATAGGACCGGTTGTTGTCTATTTCAGTCGTTGAGCATGTTCGAGGTACCTACTATCTCAAGTCAGAAAACCTGAGCTAAGCCGCTCATTAGCTATGAGCTGTACACACTGTACTCGAGTGTATAATCACACGTATCATTATCTACCCTCCGTTTTGTTTAGCCGTAGTCGGAGAAAAAAGGTAACAATCGTTCCGGGTAACATGTCCATCGTCTCACATTTTATCTAAACCATTGACTAGAAAAAAGTATGGGTCGAATAATTCGTTCATAGTGATGTAAAAAATCTGAATGCTCTGGCAAGTTACCAATAACTCACCTACTTGTATGATTGATTATAGATATACACAGTACCTACAGCCTAGTAGATATTTACATGATTGTATTTTATAACTTAGTATATTTGATTATTGTTTCCTGCGCGCCTTCATACACGTTCAGGTAAAATTGTACTTACAGCACCAAGAAACATGCTGTATTTATAAATTGAAACATCGACATACTGATGAAAAGTTGCATAGGTACCTATGTAAAAAAGGACGTGGTTAATTAAATAGGCCGAATATTTGGTTTCAGTTAATATCGAGAGTGTCCGATATACCTCATTTTTATGTCTAGTTACGGAGAAATGTGTCCTGACTTAGATGCATACTATGAGTAGAACCGTATTAGTTAGTAGTCCGGCAGATAGATGTAACGTCATTTATTTTAACTTTCATGAGTGCTCCCTTGGGGCCCATGTGAATGAAGAGTTTTGAATTTGAAATATAAAACATTAAAGACACAAAACAAAACTTAATCAGTAAATCCACCCTGCATTTACTGCACCAGCAGTGCAAGTACTTAAAGCGTATTTTTAATTCTTTGGTTTATGTATCTTATAATCTTAGCGACCTTTTTACATAGTCGAATATACGTAATTATGAATCTACATTCACAAAGGCGTTCCGAAGCAACGTAGAGTACAAACAATGCGGGCTTCCTATTTTCTTGGCAGAATAAGTTGTTATGTGTGTGTGTAATTGAGAACAGGAGGAAGGCTGGCAGCCGCGCGGTGATCCATCATCCCGCCGCTGACCGCTACCCCACACCCACCCCGCTCTTACTTTTCACTTTCTCTACATATTTTAAGGAGAATAAAACTTTCCCTTCGCCCCCGTCCGCCTTTATTTTCTCGAATGTAATAGAGTCGCGGGCACAGTTCGTTTCCGCCGAGAGATTCGGTTTGGGACACTTCGCGAATCTTAGTTGTCTCGTTATCGTCATCGATGACAGCTCGGATACGCTCTAATGTAAAATACTTTATCTTGAAAATGGTAATTCTGTTGGGACTCAACTTTTCTGATCGATGTTGACTTTTGCTAACTTCGGGGATTTATATAACCTACTTTTAAGAATTGTCAAATTCTAATGGAAGTTGTTATAACTACCTGTCTTCTCAGTAGAGATTTTCCTACTCGCCCTAAGTTATTTGTGCTACGAAATTTGAACCAGCGTCTTTTTAAATTAAAATGTCTTCTTCAAGTATTTCTATGTTGGGGAGTGATGATTCCGCAAGAATGTAGAGTACGCTAGTTTTGTATTGCGGCGGTAGGCATCACAGTGTCTATAATAAATGAACGGGCGCGGGGGATGCTGACCAATGGCATCCCTCCCTCAATCAATATGATGGACTCGGCCGCGAGGGGACGATCGCTCACTGATTTTTTCCCTCGCTGACAGCGCGCGGGAGGACCCGTTTTTGCGCCCTCCGTGCATCCACACGAGAAGGGAGCTGGCAATTAATAAATGCGCTCGTTGGTCGTCTATGCTGGTCGCTAGTTCGACTTGTACCTATTAACTGCCATTAAGTCCGATTTCTTTTGACTAGTAATACATTTCAAGATATGTAGCAGGTAGTTATTATCTATTCATCTATTTCATCTAAGTTACGTGAGGGTACGTACCTAAATGAAGTTAATTTTTCGGCTCAGTGTTTAATTGTAATCATTGTATTAAATAGGTAACTCTCTCATATCGTACATTAATTACACATTATTTTTATCTTATTAGTAAGTATTCGACTAATTACTTTATAATTCCATTACGGCATGGTCTTTGATGTTTACATTTTCATTGGAAAGATATTATAGTAATGAACATAAATTTCTAATTCATAAAAAGTAATTAAAAAGCAATTAGACCAGATTGCTTAAAATTCATACTTCTCACTCAAAGTGATCCTTAGGAAATTCTCTCGACAACATCTCGCCGCTTCAAACATCGAAATCTTAATCTAAGTTTAAAATTTCTTCGAGAATCGGCAAATTTTGCACTAAGTCATTAAAGTATAAAACTTCGGTCATTTCGCTGGCGTTGCTTAAAAGCCTTTTTAGGCGGAGGAAAGTAATCTTTCATTAGGAGAGGGAGGAGCTAAAACGGAAGTTCTCTTTGAAAGGAAAATTACACGTCGGTTGTGTCCGTGTACCATTCAGAGGAGATGGATTTTAATTACGTCAAACAAAGTTGTGAGAGGGAAACTTTGTTGGACGCGATCCGCTGCCATTAATATCGGATGGTATTAATCAGCCGCAAGTGAAGAGCTGCATGGCTTTAGCTATTGATATATCTGATTATTGCCCTTGATTTGCTCATCTTCAATACTCAATACTCAATCATTTATTGCATCATATGTACAATTGTACATTACAGAAAGGTCTTAGATTACTAGGTGAGCTTACATATGACCCTAGTTAGGGTATAGCAACATAGGTGACGGGCGGGCCGGTCCATTTTACAAGCATAGTAGCAAACATTTTCTTTATGAGTTGTTACTATTGTGGGTCATTAAAAAAACCGTCATTCATTCATTTAGTAGGTATAGGAAGTCGACCTAACGAGTGCGTATAACATAGTACAGATAGACAAAATATCGTATTCTACGGATAGGTATTTGAATGGGCTAAAAGGTGCGATAAATCGGGCACTCCCCGCCGGCGAGCCATGGAAATGTATTGCGGAGCAGTGGTGGCGTTAATCAGAGTTCAGTCGCCATTAATTTGATTAGGGTTACTGGGCGCGGGTCTATCAATCCGCCGCATTACCATGTCCACTTGGCATCACTAGGGTTAGGGAGAACAGTTTTTTTAGTTAGCCACTCGGTTATGAGTTAACCTTTAAAATGGCGTGAGAGAAAGCGGCTGATATCCGATCAGGTATTTTCATCGTTAGTTTTAAGAGCAGCAGTGCAAGTACCGATATTTTCGTTAAAATAAACTGACATTTCAAATGGTTAAAAATTTAAATTCGAAATACTGAGATCGTTCTTGACTTTTTCTACTTTCTTCAATATGAAGTAATATTCGCTTTTCACAATTCGAAGACTGATTTATGGAACGAAGACTATTTTAGCGACTTAAGTGCGACTTATAATCCGACGCACCAAAGTTCGAATCTCGACTCGGCCCGCACCCTGTATACCTAATCAATTTCAAGTTATGTGCGGATTATTCACACTTGCTCTAAAACGGTGAAGGAAAACATCGTGAGGAAACCAGCATGTTCAAGAACCACAAAATTCGAGGACGTGTGATATCCACCAAGTCGCACTGGGCCCCCGTGATGGATTATGGTCCATAACTCTCTTTCTGAGAGAAGGCCGGTAGACCAGCAATGGGAGCGTAAGAGGCTGATAATAACGTAATGTATTGCACACCAATACATAGTACAAAAAAATAACCAATAGGTATCAGGCCGGGTCAGTATGGGGATGTCTGAAACTATATAGAGATAGACAAATATGTTCCAAGGACCTAAGTCGTCAAATTGGGCTGTTCCACCTGGCCCTACCAGCTTGTCCTATCAGCTTACTGGGACAACTGCATTTTAGATTTATAAAAACTTTATTCAACGAAAAAGTTCATACGAGCACTGGGAATCTAATCTCTTTTCAATCATATATACAAAAACAAATGACAGTACAATGTGCGGTCTTTCAAAAACTTTGGAACAAGGCGAGTAATCAAGATAATATAACGCTACGCTCGAGTAATTACGGTGGTCTTATTATTTGGTTCTCGTTTTTTACAATTTTAGGTCATTGTAGGTATATAAATTATATAAACATCAAAAGAGCAATATTCAGAATTTTTTCTGAATTATTTAGAAAATAAACTTTTAATTTTTTTGCAAGTAGGTACCAGCGACAACCCTCAGGGCTTATAAAACGTAGTTTCGACCGATTCGTGTTTAGCACTTTTAGGTCAATTAGGCAGAGTCGCGCCCGCTCGCCATTGCCGACTAATCAGGGGCCGCGCCAAACTTTATGCCGTGTTAATTTGACTAATGCCCCGGATTACACCCGGTGATAAACCGGCCCTGCCGTGTCCGACACCGTCCTACGCAACGCAGAGCATCCATCATTCATTTACGCTTAATTTGTTTATGTTTACGAATGATATATGACTACTTTCGTGAAATTTTCCCTTTCGAATTCCCGTAGTGAAAGTGAAAACAAATTGAAAAACATGGACACTGAAGACGATAAGTCACCCTTATTGCTTACCTACGAGGAGGCGTCGTGTGTTGCTTTTGTAATTTATATTTTGTTAATAGTAAATGCAGTTAACAAAAGCAGAGAAACAATATTCTCAAATAAAAAATCAAATAACTGCAATTACGTTATCAAAGCTGCGGGAGCTGTTCGCTGGGGTCGTAGCTGTAGCGTATGTGCGAGATGTCGTGTCCACTCACAATTAGTAGTCCGAGCTACTTAACCAATTAAAAGTGAAACAATCGCCCTCATCGTGTCGTGGCTGTGAATACGCCCCTATCACTGTACACAACATTCGCTTTTTGTACACCACTTTATGACATTTTAAAAGGCTCCTCATTACTGCGTCGATTACGTCCACAAAAAAGGAAATTTCGTACGAAAGCCGCGTACGTCCGCACTCATAGGGGACAATTTATGTTTCCCATATTGGATATGTTATTGTTGTTTTGGGAGCTCCATGACGTGTCGCCGGTACATTACTTATTCAATGTATAGTTGACGTTACCAGGCCTTTGGTAACAATTTGACTTCAATCACTCTAATACAGCTTCGAACAAATTAAACTTGTTTGGGGTAATGTCGTTTCATTAAAGTAACAAAATGGTAGGACGGTTTCTGTTCAATTTAGAAAGGGGTTTACTGAAGTATGAGACTTCGCATGTTGAGTCTTTTCTCTCTCTGTTTTGTGCTTTTGTGGTGTAGACAAGCCTATGTGTATAATCTGTATTTACTTGGGCAAAGGCTATTTCTTTAAAGAACATAAAATTATCAACAACACTGTATTTACTATATAAGCGCTAAAACGTCTAATGACTATAATTTTAACATTTTAGCGACTTAATATAATACCGATATAGTTTATCTTGACAACTGAATAACTGGGTACCGTGTGGTTTAATATTTGTCTGTTAAAGTGATAATTTGTAAATATGTGTTCATAAATTGGGAGTACAGTTGAGCTCACAATTCCTTTAAAGATAAGTTTAACAGACAGAAACAAGTCACAGTTTAGAAAATCATTATTGACGTGCCAGTTACTCACTGAAATTAAAAGCAAAAAACGAATGAAAAGATATAAAAGAAAACTGGTGGCTACATATTATGTCGGCTCAAATGGCAAAAAATCAGTGAACTCACTCGCATTAATGTGGTGTTTGGTGGAAATCTAGTCCCAACGCTAACCGTGCTATTCGAGGGAGCGAAAGAGACGCACAGCAGCCACTTATATGATCTCTACTCAAAAAAATAGTTTCACAACTACTGCGTGTTCAGTGAAGAAGCCGCGGTATATACGCGGTGGTGCCCAAGAGATATATATGTAGCATAAAGCGAGGCAGCCATCGCTTTGGGCCCAGGCCCGACATTAATAGGTATTAAGTATCATAAGCCCAGTAAATTCACTGACTCCTTTGCTCATCAAACCGGGACACAGTAATGCTTGCACATTACTGCTTGGCAAGCGGTGGTATCAACCCAGACGGAAACTAGCAAAAGAGTTAGTCCTACCGGCTACCATCGGGACGTACCGCTGTACTTAGAATGGCTGAGGCAGTAGGTACTAAGGGCAAGATCGTTCTGTATTATATTTACAAGCTAAAGCTCGCGGTTTCACCCACGGGCAGATTTCCACAGGAACTACGCTTCTGGGATAAAAAGCCTATGGCAATGCGATGCGCCGTTGCTGTTTGACCGCGGCGGTGCGAAAAGGACAAACTAACAACAGTTTCGCATCTTTTTTATTAAAATAGGACTTGTATAATTTATTATGTTACATATTTTACTGATGATAGTACTTTAACACACGCAGTTGTCTTCAATTGCCACGAGAGGGTGACGGCAGTTAATTCATTTGTGGCGGAGGACACATGCGGGAACATTTTATCTGACCACAGCACCACACTCGCTTTGGCGGTGCTTCATGTCGCTGTTCCCGGTAACTGCTATGGGTGTGGCACCATTAAATTATACACGGACAAATGTGAAGAAGGATATTACTTAAGCTATAAAAGAGGGTGACAGAAACGTTTGGCATGTAGACGCGTCGCACAACTCGCACACAAGCACGACTTGTCATGACGACTTGATTTTTTTAAACTATTTTAGGTTATGTTTTTGAAGGAACACTATCTTATTTGATGTTAACTGATTATGTTGTCAGAACTAGGTCATTCACGTATGCGAAGTGTCTATTTTATTTCTTTTAAGAGCTCTTCAGTTTAGTACTACAGTAATCGTTTTGTGTTCAACTGTTCATTATGTATCTAAACTGGATAGTAACTTGAAACTGATTCTCCATAGGAGCCCAACTAAAATAGGACAAAACAAGTTCCAATAAAAAAAAACAAGATAAAAATCTGAATAAAACTCGTAGTCAGGCTCCGCCTCAAATCTTATTGGTCGTGAGCCCTTCCATTCTACCGAAAGGGTTATTATTAGATCCCTAACAGACGCGCGCGCCGGCTGCGGCCGCGCCTTTTCTTTTACGTTTTTTAGTTATTTTTTACTTGACGACGACGAGATTTGATTGGACGAAAGGGTTGGTATTAGCCGTGGTCTTATGTAATACATAGAACGCTCGAGAGAGAAAGGGTTAGGGTTAAATGTCAATTCGGAAGGGGAATATCGAATGGGGTTAAGTGTGAACATAAATCATAATGGATCACTATATCTATAACTAATATATATATTATGAGTATTGGGTATTTACGTATATAAATCGAGTGCACTTTGGTACAATGGTGCGGTAAATGATGACTGTGTAACTCGTGCTAATTTTCACTAAATTAAATAAGTAAGCATCTTTACCACTAATAATTTAATTACGTCTTATTTCTAATAATAATAATAAAATAAATCAATAACACACCGTGTTACATACATGTAGATCTTGGCTCCTAGGAATCACTGTATCTAGTAAATTGGGAACTAAAAGGATTATGGTAGTACCACAAACAACATTATTGAAGCCTATAAGTAAGATTTATCAAAGTAACAAAGATTTAGGTATACATGAGCGATCTCTTTAGTAAACAGCGATCTCTTCCAGACACCCTTATCAAGAGATAACCAAGGGTCATAATAATAATTTCAAATGTGAGTGGGGTATTAATGAAAAATCAACAAGAGCATTATGAAGTTAAGTGTTAATCTTGTAACAGTTAAATTTAACTATTGCCTTAGGCGTTTGTGAAAGTCATAAAGGGCAGAGCTTTGCGGGCGATCTGACGTGACTATGGCCGCTACACCGGGATTACAGCCCCGACACCTTGTGATTTAATTTACGGTACGAAAGCTTGTCAACGAGTCATAATGCCGTTTCATCGACAACTCTATCCGAACGGATTAGCTTGCGCCATTAACGCAACACTCATTCACATTGACAGAGCCATTCTAATCTCCTTATTTCAATCTATGGACGCAACGTGATCGGCAAAAAATATTAGCGAACTCGTAAAAGTATTTTGCCTATTGTTTCGATGGGTACAGACAGTAGTTAAAAATGTTACATTTTGCGTATTGTCATTGAATATGCAAACTAAAATGTTATGATTGTTTTCTGCTCATTGTTACAGATTTGCAGAATTTTTTATTTTTATGGCACTACCTACGACACACCTACCGAAGTAGTAGACTACTGGGGTAGGCAGGTAACTGACGTTAAGAGCTTTTTGTTGGTAGTTTAGTTATACAGTGTCGTAGATTGTATCGATATCTCGAGCATGTTCGATGCTCTTCATCACGCAGTTTTCGCTGCCACATCGCGATCTTGATACGACAACTTCCAGGTCGAGATATTAAAAAAATGGTTTTTTGATGGAAGTTCGTTCATTTAAAATGAATCATACTCACGAAAACTTTCATACAAAAATAAGTAAGTGACGTATTCGACCACAATTAAGAAGGACAATAGATAACTATTATTAGTTCGGATAGCACAATCCACACTGAAAAACCAAATTTGGTCGAATCAACCTTTTTCAACCTATTTTTAGGGTTAATACAACACCTACCAGACACGATTGTTAAATCAACTAAAAGAAAATTGTTATTTATTATAGTTAAATTTAACGATAAAATTTAGTTTGATTTGTTGTGTGTTGCATTAACCTGTTTTTATGGTAGAAACAACTTATTTCAAGTTAAACATTTTTATTTTGCTGAATCAAATGCCATGCTATACTAGTATTAACATAATTTAATGTTCATTCAACTATAATAGAAAACATTCAATAATTCTACTATTAAGTTTTTCAGTGCCACCTGCTTGTAACTTAAAGACCTTTAATTTAATTTTATGAAAAAAACATGAGAAAAATTTGCAGGCTGACTAAAATTAACAAAGGAGGCCGAAGCAAATTATCTTGCCGAATCTTTAAATATGATCTCGGAGATATATGGTATGTCGCTTGGACCCGAACAACCCTAATATTTTAACGTTCGCCAACATCGGATCTGGCATGTTTCGCGGCAGCTCCATAAATTATCTATTAGTTGAACATCTCCTGACGTGTCCACAAAGGGCCGAGTTAACTTTTGTGCAACCGGATCGATCACAGCACAATAAGGATGAGTTTATGCAAACCCTTCCCCACCTGCGTTCCCACGATGCCTGTAGAAAGTTTCACCACGCATCGATACATTGAAAAAAGTTTGCGCAAATACAATTTTACGTGAAACATTTGAATTTTACCTACGCAAAGGGTCCGATTCTGGCAGGTCGGTATTTGAATAAAAACATGTGTGTGCGTGGGAAAGTGGCTCTTGTGAATGATTACGTTATTCAAAATATTATTACGATTCTTTCTCTAAATATATTTTCAATAGAAAGTTACATTAGGTAGCGATGTAAAGTCTGGCATTACACTTACTTTCTATAAATACTCGGGACCTTTTCTGTAACTTGTTCTTTTATTTCAAATAAGTTATAGCGTGTCCAATGTAAAAACTATAGTAAAAATAGGATCTCAGAATGACGGAAAACTGATTTCGAGAGCTTTTAGGTAGGGTATGCCTAACGGCTTTTGACACAAACTTTAAAGTCCAAAGCCTCCGAAATGAATGAACCGATTTTACTGAAACTATATGTGTATATAAACAGGATTTCTATTATTGAGATATGTATCTTGCCGTATAAAATTCCATTAATATAGTTTCTATGATTTCGAAGATTTTAGATTTTAAAGTTTGTATGAAAAGCATAAAAGAATTAGGTAAACGCTCATTCATAAGAGGTTGACTTTTTACTGCATTGATTAGATTCAGTTTATTGACCACTGCTATTAGACCAATTATGAAAACGGTTAAAATAAAATAAACTCGGTTAAAATTCAACACAACAAGAATTAGCTCTACTCTACTTCTGTTTTTGTTATAGACTTGCGAATCCTACCTACTCAGTACCGAGAAAAATTTAATATGATATATCAAAAAGATTCAAAGGAAAGATAATTAAATATGTATAGAAAATACATTCGTACAATGTCATCTAGGAGCCTCATCCTGGGAGATCTCCGTGAGATTGCTACGAGGGTTAAGCTTGCACAAGCGGTCGGTTCCACGAAGATAGTGATACCATCATTCGCATTCGAGGATGGAAATGATAGACATTTACAATCCAACGTGTGAAAATTTGCTTTGGTAAAATGGCAACAAGAACCAGGTCTGCTCGAAGCCTCTACTGAAGGTCTCTACAGTAAGCGATCCGTGTATCTCAGAATTCAGATGTAGGCATAACCGCGCGCTGATCAACTGTGCCCAGATGAGCTGTTCAACAACAGTCGTGGTGATAAGTAGCAATAGGTATATATAAAGATGATTACTGATAGGTAGGTACTTATTATGACTCCTGATACTTAATAGTAATTACGTTATATTTCAATCAAGTATGAAGTTATAATTAAAATATCAAAAGATAGAGCTCAGGGTGGAGCTCTTTATTATCCGAAAAGAGAGATTTCCAACAGTTGATATATCGAAGAGGATTAACTGAATGCAAACGAATTCCCACGTGTTTCTACTTAAGATTCGCTACAGAATCTGTGCATCTGATATTCATTGGAGCAAAAACTCCGAAGGTCAGTGAAACTGGGCTAGTTCTCGAATTGCATCGACCCTTTCACTCTCGATCTATACCTGCGCTTTTTACTATCTTCCCGGAATTTACAGTCGAGATGGGACCGGCGATTGTGGCTCTCAAACTTTGCTATTGCATATTTATAATTCCCTGTGAGGATTACACTAAAGTAGAGCAATGATAAAAGAAGGCATGCTCTACTTCCTATAGCCCTATTAAATAATACTTGTCTGTTCGGTGTGAGACTTTGAATTGATAGATAACTAGTTTTCTTTAGGCCTAGGCGTTGCAAGGTCCAAAAACGTTACTGTTATAATATTTAGTTTCCTGTTAAAATATTTTATAGTAACGGCAATAGAAATTACGCAAGTATGTGACATCATCCGAAAAAGTTTTTGTCTGATGATGAATGTGAAGCCTACTTATGACAATTGTAATTTCTATAACTACAAACCTGCAATACAGCAAAGCTTGCACGCTGCTGCATGGTGTCAAGTTTTCTAGCTTATGTACTTTTAAATGCATTATGCAAATATAAGTGAACCTGCTGCCTACCTACCTACCTACGAGTTACCTACGTTTCACAATTAATTAAGTATTCCGTCAAATTAAAACGTAACTCGGTATACTTATTTTTGCAAAATTTGGTTACTTACATACATTTGAAAATTTGAAAGTGAATACATACCTATTAACGCAGCTAACAGTATATCAATTTAAAAAATTTATTAACTCGCTATTAAGTGTTACTGTGATTCTGCTTTTGTGCATAATATGCTGAATTGTATTATGAAAAACGTTTGAGAAACATAGCGTTAGAGCAATGGACTGCAATATTTCGCAAATTCTTATTTTCGAAAGGGTCTTTAAAATAAATCAAATGTATATGGGATAGTCACAAAAAGTCGGGGTAATTACTTTTATTTGGTCTTTTCTGCGAAGAAACCGATCAGTTTTCAGACGTGTTTTTTGTGATGTGTGGCGACTAGGTTATACATATTTTATATTAGATAACATATTTTAGTTCGGTATAAATAATGCCTTATTTGTAATGTTAACTTTTGACCATAATATGGTATAGCAAAACAAAATAAAATAGCACACTATAACTGCGTGTCGGCAGATGACACAACTCTTGCCAATACCCTTTCAGACGGACTTTCGCAGAAGAGTCAGTCTGAAGTCTTAGGTACCATCAGTAAAACTGCTGCTTTTAGTTAACAAGATAAGCAGATCTTTCGTCTGATGGTAAACCTGTTATGACATTGTATAATGTATTCTTTCAAATAAACTATTTGTTGATATTGATTTTTGCTAATGCCTTCCTCTTTGCAGTGACACACACAACTTTTAATCTTGCTGAATGTATTAACACTATATGTTATGGTAACCTACTTCCACAGTAGCTCCCACTCCAATATAACATAATTTTTTAATGTGTAGCAAATTAGTTAATAGAAATTAAGTAGTATAATAAAATCGAATGAGTTTTTGCAACTCTTACTGATTTTGCCGCTTTTGTGTTCAGGTAAAAATACGTTTTTGTTAATCTATTACAAACTTGTGGCACTTTCAAATTGAATCGTAACTATATAAAAATAAGGTTTATTTTCGCTACCAGAAGTAGTAAGTTACATCGAAGTGTTCGAAATAAAAATCGATATCGGAGTTTCGATCATTTATAACTCGCATTTGATGGGCAAACAAAACGAACCATGGTAGAAAAAGTGGCGGAATGCCAAACCGGGTAGTGGAAATGAAGTATTATTGCAACACTTGCACTTTCAATCGTCCTTTGTATCAAATTGCAGAATTGCTCTGGTTTCTTAGCTATTGTATTCACACGTGTGTTGTATGGAACAGAATATCTACAAACCTATTCATAAGTGGATAGGTAAATGAAAGAGAGCCAAAATAGGACAAAATAGTTAGTGGCATTACATAGTCGCAGTGACATTGCATTCTATGTAAGCCTTGAAAGCTGAAATTAAAAAGCTGAAAGCACCATTAGACTCTGAAGGCAACAACTGCAAAAAAGGAATGTTTGTAATGGCCGAACTCTGATGTCAAAATACTACTGTAAGAACTATCAAATGGTTAGTAAACAACCGATGTCGTCATTGGCGGAGGGAAATTAATTTCGTTGTGATCTACCAAACTACCAAATTAGCGCAATGGCGATAACCGGACACCATTGTGGTTAGTGCATTGTCAAAAGTATTTTGCTTGTATGTCGTAACAATGATCGGGATTCATTATAAGACCGTTGTGGTTTAGTGCGCTTGGGGCTTGGATTTATATTTATATTGAGCTTAAATTTATTTGCTTTGTAAACAAGTCGATGTAAGGAAAGTTACATAAAAAAATACGACTGCCCTAGCCAGTGCCACTCGGAATGATGTAAGGGTTCTAACGATACCCCATACATCGAAATCTGTTCAGTAATTTAAAAGTTATGGTGAAATAAACAAAGTCACATACAGAAATACACGCAATAACTATATTTTGTCTCTTTCGATTCAATTTAAAATTGTCAAAGACTAACAAAGACAAAACATAGTTTAACCGTTTAACCCTGTTTATTAATAAGAGCCTGTGTCCTTAATTACGATTCAACATTTTAAATGCAGGAAGTAAAGCATTTCAAGAGGATAATCACAGTATCGGCAGGCTGCATATAAATCTGGTCTGTTTACTTGTTACCGATACAAGGAGTTGTTTGTCGGCTCACGTGTAAAACCTGCACAATGGCAGTCCAACGGGTGATTTCACACTCTAGTGGTTGGCAGCAACGCAACTTCACCGCTCCGATGCACAGATACGCCGCAGAGAATTGTAAGTGAAGTGACTTGTGTGGAAGAAAGGATGGGATGGAATTGGGATGTAGATTTTGTACATGTCCATGTAGCAGAAGAGCGGTATTTTGAATTACAAGTTTAAAGGTAGTTTCATACGAGTTTAAAGGTAAAGGTAAAATAAAATAGTTTATATTTGATAGGTGAGCATTTGACCATTATCTATCCTGGGGATGACCGATAATCACCGATTTACAAAAAGTCGTAGTCGTCTGTAAGTAAGCCAGTCGTCTCAGCGGGTGAATAAAATTATCATATCATCATTATACTTAAAATATTTATAGTGTAACGTTTTACAAGAAATTATAGGTAAACTTAATAAGCAAAACCTTATCTAAATACAAAATTTCTTTCAAATCATTAGACGTTCCGAGATAGCTGAAATACATTTTTATATTTATTTATATACAAGAATAGCTCGTATCAATTTATAAGGTGTGAATTAGTTTAGTTATAAGTAAGTAAACTAATTAAAATTTTAGCCGTTTGAAACATAACATTACAAGTTGTAATTTACAACATGAGAAAAAGTCCTATCAACTGGTCGGCTGGTGCTTGCAGCGCGACGGCGGCGGGCGCTCGGCATCGCACGCGAACTTTCGCTTGCCTGCACTCAAGTGCTCCACACGTGCACATTACGCCTTTCAAAGGATTTTTTACAACAAAACATATGCCGCTTTTGGCTTAACCCACTTTAAGCTCGATTATAACCTTCTTACCTACATTTGCTTCGCTTTTTGTGCAAGTGAAGCCGCCGAAACGGTTATGTATATATACTATATAGGTTACATGCGCAGATCTCGTATAGACACACATTCTGAATGCTTTATCTTTTTGTAAGTGTTCGGAAGTTATTTTAAATTATCGAAGATTTTTATCACTGGCAAATGTTTTTCATTTACGTTGAACATATTTCAGTGAACGTAATGTGTATCATCCCTACTATTAAAAACACGAAAGTGTGTTTGTTGGTTTGTCCTTCTTTTACGCAGCAACGGAGCAAGACGCCGATGGATCGACGTTGTCGTCAAAGATAGTCACTATGTCACTCCTAAGCAATTGTATTTCGCTGCTCCTAAGCCACTCTGGCCTTGAGCCGGAGAATGACTTACCTATGCCGCTATTATCTCAGAAAATGCACGGTTCCTGTGGAAATCTCAACACGGATCAATACCGCGGCCTGTATATCATGCAGCAGCTACCTAGTAATAATATTATAAAACTTAAAGGCAACAAAGTATGATAAAAAGTGAAAACTAATAAACAAAATTAGTTTAATTTGTATGAGACTTGTGGTGTACCACGACGACACGATTACACTGCATAATAACCTATTCAATTGTTTGAATATACTCTCACAAATGTGATAGTGAAAAACACGGTAATTATTATCTATACATGCATACAAATAAATAAAATGGAAGTGTCTGTTTGTAATGTCAAAATAACGGCTTTTACTAAATGGATATGAATGTATATACGGTAACATAAACACAATTTTTAAAATGTTTGTCGGTCTGTCTATCTGTTTGTTCCGGGTAATCTTCGAAACGGCTGGTCCTATTTTGACGGGACTTTCAATGGCAGATAGTTGATGTTATAAGGAGCAATTTAGGCTACGTGAACGAAGGTGGGGCACAGCTAGTATATATTATAGTTAAAACTTAAAAAGCACTTAATATAACACATGACACGGTTACTGTTAAGAACGTTATCGTGAGGGAAGTCTCATATCTCTCTTATTTAAACTAAGAGTAATTTTAATACTATTGAGGAATAGCAGAATCGTCCACGCCACCTATTCATTACAGTGAGAAACGTAGCTATGCGGTGAGGCTCAGCAAGATACCTTGCAGCTCTAAATCACAAGAACAGAGTGAAATTGTAGACAGATTGGGATCCAAGACACAAGACAAAAACTAAAGTGGTTTTTGTTTATGGTTAGCAGTGACGAGATGGCTCGCATATGGACGCACAGGAAGGACTCGCGGAATATCGCACTCATCTTTGTGCAATAATAACAGGGTTGACACATTAATACAAAGTTATTATATAAATTAAGCATTTTTCAGGCTTTGATCAAGTTTAATTTAATAATTGAGGTTTAGCAAGTTTACCATTGTCGTTCACATTGTCGCTTAAGACTAAGCGAGATATAATAGTGGCGAACATATCGAATGTTAAAAAAACTTTTTGAAAATAATATGAGCTCCCGGCCCCACGGGCCCAATTTTTCAACACCAAACCACTCAAATATGTAACCGCTCCCGAGCATATTTGAGCCGCTTGAGTCGTTCAGCCGAAGAAGCCGCGGCGCCAGCCCTACTTAAAGTAATTGAAATAACCCTAAATAAATAAATATAATTATAATTGAGAGTAATGTGGAGGTGCCTAAGATAGTATTTTTTTGTCTTTGAATTTGTAATATTGAAATTGATGTGCCCTATTCATAGTATTGTAAATTGTAATCTTTAATTTGTAATTTATGACTGAGTGTATAAAATATTGTCTGTTATGTATAAAATGATTCAAAAAGTAATAAAAGATAAACCATTTTCAAATGAACCAGTGTTTGAATAGGTGTGAATGTGAGTAAAAGTAGGTTAGGCAAGCGTTGTATGAGGTTGCTTGCAACCTATTTAGAAGATGTGTGATATTTCAGAATAGATCGAACAATCAGTGCCAACCCTGAATGATATGTTTGCGTCAGATCCCACGGTCGGTGTAACCGGAGTCGGGTGTCCGCGGCTTCCGTCCGGCTTTTAGCGGCGTCTCATCGGTCACGCCGCCCCACCCCCTCCGCCGCCCGCCCATCATCCATTCTCACATCTCATCCGCACATATCGCGTGAATACCTATCGCGCTTTCATATCAACACATAAAGCTTTTACTTTCAATGCTGTCGTCTGCTATATAAAACTGACAAGCGCCGAGCGCACCGGCCGGTGCGGGTAGCCGAAGGTGTCAGATAAAGGCTCTGCGAACTGCGATGGCGTCTCATCAAGTCATTAATATTAATTAGCCCCGGTGCCTTCGCCGCTCAGACTCAATGCGCGGGCTCTTTGCTTCTGACTCGCTGCGAAAATTAATTACTCGCAATCTTTATGTTCCAATTATAAAGGCCTTCGCAACAAATTAAATCTGTCCAGAGCAGGCCTCTTTTGAGAGAGGTTTCACTCTCTTTGTACGCTTGATAAATGTTCCTTTGCGAAAATTCTTTGAATTCAGCAAAATTTAGATATTTGACTTAGTACATTGAATTACGAGTGCTGAAACGATCTTTAGTGAGTTATTTGTTGCGGTTATGAAGTTCTAACAATGACGCAGTAATTATGAAAGACGTTTGTAACAGCCTCAATGTGGTTGCGCGTATGTAATTGTATGTTATTTACGAGTGGAGCCCGTTGAGAATAAAAGCGAAATCGATTCCCAAACCCAGCTTTTGCATAAACGTGCGCCACTTCCGCGTTTCGATTGCAAAAACGAAATCTCAACGAAAAAACTAGCAAGTTTCCCTTTCATCGGAGGCAAAATATTTAACGGCCGTAACCGGATATCTCGGTGAGGCTCTTGGAAACAAAGAAAAAACCACCAACGTGTTATTACGTGAAACCAACATTTAATAAGCCCATTTTTTATTTTGCATCGGTTTAGGTTATCCATTAATTCGTTGAGCAAAAAATAGTTCGGTTTACCAACGTTCGTACCTCCTATATGTATTTGAATAGATTGAAGGCGCACTCATTGTTGTAGGAAGATGCGGAAATGGGATATTTTCTTTCGAGAGAAATATAATCTTCGCCGGCTTTATGTTGACCCAATGCAAAAAGTTTCCGTATATCGCAATAATTGAACAATCCTT
This sequence comes from Crocallis elinguaria, assembly GCA_907269065.1. NCBI lineage: Eukaryota > Metazoa > Arthropoda > Insecta > Lepidoptera > Geometridae > Crocallis > Crocallis elinguaria. The sequence goes on along the minus strand of OU026080.1, from coordinate 10,847,596 downwards.
GAAGTTGCATTTTTGCAATGGGTTTGGTCGGTAATATAATTTGTACGATATTAATTCTTATTTACATAGTACATGCCTTTCTCTATATTTTTTTAAACTTTTTGACAACGAGACGAGCCTGTCATTTGCCTGATAGTATCCATATAGACGGCCCATAACAATTGCAGTGCCACTCAAAATTTTGAATTTGAATTTTGCGCGGCACTGTAGTGCTCTCGTTGTCGTGAGAAATTAGGTATTAAGTCTTATAAGCTCAGTAATTTCACTGGCTACTTTGCTCATCAAACCGGAACACAGTAATGCTTGCACATAACTACTTGGCAGCTGACTTCACGAGCAAAGTGGTGGTACCAACCCAGACAGACACTTGCAGAAGAGTTAGTCCTATCACCTAGTATTTTATATGCCGTCTATATATATACTATCCTCCTCCTACCTATCCTATCCTACTCCTATCAATCCTGCTAATATTGTAAATGCGAAAGAAAAAAAAATACATTTTATGTAAGATTAATGACCGTTGATCACGTATAACTTTTTAGAGAGTAGGTCCGATTTTTTATTCTTTTTGCATTGGATAGGGAATATCAGTATATATGTGCCCTGTATAGTATGTACATCGATGTTGGTCACACACAAATTTAAGAAAAAAACGGTTGGTAAAATCGTGGGTTTAATTTTTACTAAAAACTTTTTATTTAGGTATTTTTTATGCGAACTTTTGCCTATCGTATGTAGGTATACACCTACGACCGACGCACGACGATGGCCCTTTATGATCGCCCAATGCCATTGATATAATTTTGATGTTGACTGACATTCGCCCACACAATGGCAAATCTGTATTAAATGCTCTTTTTCTGATTTCTAATGGATTTACTTATATAACGTTTTGTGTATAATTCAATAATGTGTCACTTTGGACATCAGGAAACGGTGATATAAAATATCCTTTAGATCAAACGATGACGTTTTGCGAATCGCATCGTTTAGAATACCTTTTTTTATAATAATGAGGTTGGCCAAGCACCTATTGTTTAGCTTGCAATATGTAATATAAATTTAAAAAACTCTGAAAGTTGAGTATATCAATGCTAGAGGTTGAAGTCCAGCGGTAACACTAAAAAAATGTGGTTACTTCTTTGATATCTTTGCATTGAAATACTGCAGCATAGGATTTCGACTGTTTTAAATACTATTTGATAATGAGACAAGCTGACCGTTTGCCTGATGGTAAGCATAACGCCGACCCATAACAAGTTGCAGTACCACTCAGAACTTTGAAACACAAAGGCCTGATGCGCGGCACTGTAGTGAAGCGCTTGTTGCCCTGAGACATTAGGTATTAAGTCTCATAAGCCTAGTAATTTCACTAGCGACTATTAACAAATCATCAGTATGTGTTTGCGCAACATGTAATTTATTTATTGCTACCATGCACTTACAATCATATCAGGTTTTTAAATCTTAGCAGGTCTTACACAATGCATATTATGGTTAGTAGCTTACGTTAGTACATTTCATATTTATTGGTAATTATAATTTTAAACAAGGTTCCTGTCAATTTATTTAATAATCATTATGCATATTTAATTATTCGGTGAGGCAAATTAGATAATAAGTAACAATGAGTGTAACATAGCATTTCGTGCAAATCATTCGTATTATTTTGTTAACTTTTTGAACACATTTCATCCATGGTGTCGACATTGCAGTGAATGTTAAACATAGGCAAAAAACATCTGAAACTCAATATTCGATACCCTGATATTGTTCTCCATTTGCGACACATCAATTTCCACGCGGCAGAAGACGCGGGGCGCAGCTAGTTATAAATATGAAACATAACTATATATCGGTACTATTTACGATATTCAAGCCAACAGATTAATTAAGTAGGTACCTACGTATATGAAGTGATGTACAAATGTTTCCACATTTCTTTGCAAAAAATTCTCATCTAATCGATTTCCTGTCAACAACTGACCATGCACAAGTGGATCTCCCGGCGCATCTCTCTCACGACCGCTACCGAAGTTAAGATTAATGAATTTCAAATTAGTTGCGTCCGAATTGAAACGAAATTGGACTTTTTGAATCGGAAGTGCACACTGCGTGTTGAATGGCAGTGTAGTATTGATGGATTGTTGCAAAATTAGTTTAGAAAAAAACAGCGTCCGCAGACTGCCCTGCAGCTGGTCTTCGATCTAAATAATCGGGATAATGTTTTTTACTTGCTCTTTGAAGGTTTTTGATATTATATATCGAACGTCAATCTGGTTACAGAGTTACTCCATGTGAATGCAGATACTTGTTTAGAAATATCTGTAGGTAAGCTAAATTTATATTATAGTTTAAGTAATTTTTGCCTAATATATTTGGTCTTACCACAAAAAAATTAAATACACGTATGTTGAACTCTCACTTAGGATAAACATGCATTAGTCACGTGTTTAAATATGAACAACCACAAACCTTGATCAATTCTTCTACCAACAGGCCGATGTTCGTATCATTGTGCTATATCAAACCACTGAGATATAATATTCTTTAGAACGCATACGAAGTCATACGGCACAGCTAGACCTATACATATAATGTGACAGAAGTCTGAAAACAAAACTTGTTCAAATTATAACAGCTCCAGTGATTTAAGTGTGAGGCGTCGCGGCTACGTGCTATTACGTAGGTCAATTGAGTTGAAATTGAAAATAGCAACGTATTATTTGCCATTGATTTGTGTATGAAAGCGACGGCGGGTCGAAGAGGGTGCTGTTGCGAAAACTTGCGTAAATTGAGTCAAAGGTTGTCGTCGACAGAGGTGACGGTCACAAAGGGCGATCTCGACACACGTCAAAGGATTTGTTGTGTCCGAGAGTGTAGATCCCGTTCACAATGCTGTTCATATTCCTAATGTTTTGTAATCTTTATTATTTAATGATTCTATTTCAATCTATCTTTAGCCTATTTGACATTTATTGATTGTTTGCTGCCGCTATAAGAAGATCTTGTCATAAATGATCACACGCACAAAGAAAATCGCAGAAATTAGCGAAGTGAGAAAATTAGCTTATTCTAGATATTTTGTTATCACTAAAACTTAAGTTTATTTCGTTGGGTTATGGTGCCTTGTTTCTAGGCATAAAAGTTTTATTTTTGTCTGATTATTATTTCTTGTGCATACCTACACGCATGGCTTCAATTTCAATACGATGAAATCGTAATAGTATAAATGCCTCAATGCTGAAATATTAATTCAACTTAACTCTGTTCTTATTTACATGTCATAAGATCGTCTGAACATGCGCTTTATAACGCCTACCAATTAGAATTCCTTACTCTTCCATTAAATGGTCCTATATTTTTTTTTATCTAATCTATACCGACTGAATGAACTGAACTCAAATTTCCGTTAATAATAATGTTTTAAAATTACCCCGGATCATTAATTCACTGATTCCCTATCCTTTCCTTTCATTATAGAATTATTATTTATTATATTATTATACAAATATAATTATTATATGTAATGTAAAAAAAATTAAATTCTACGTCGTTATGGTCTGGATTTTTGTCATTGACTGTGAAAAAGCCTTTAGCCCAGCGGGGTGCAAATTGCTCCAAACGTGTCCCAACCCAACAGAACTTTTATACACATTTAGGTATAATCAAAAGTTCAAACTAATATTTAAGGAGAAAGGTCCGTTACCACACCTTCACCTATTGGCCTGAAATCAGCTTTTATGCTAATATAAATCTCATTTGGCGACGCAAGTATACACCTATGTAAGTACCTATATAGTTACTCGTGCTTTGTGCACTATACGTACTTAGGTCTTATTATATGTAACACACTTTTATTAGCTTCACTTGTAACTAACAAACAATGTAATAAAATCTTAGAAGTCAATTTTACTTTTAGGTATACTTCTAATTGTCGTATCGAAATGAAGCTTTGTATGTATATGTAGTTCGGATGCTAAAACTATAATTTGATATCATGGAGCTGATCTGATGATGGTGCCAGGAGGTGGATAGTGGAACTCTTCAGTACAAGTAAACCCTTCGAGTCCGGGCTCATATGATTAGTTTTGACGAGTCCAATAGATTGCAGTTGGAGTCGCGCGAGGGCCTGATGATGGAACCAGGAGGTGGAAGTGTGTTTTTTTAGTTTCTTTAAACTACTTCTATATTTTTTGTTTCTTACTAGTTGTATGTATTAGTCAACTTTATTTTATGTGGGTCGAATTTATGGATTTTTTATTTGTTTCTTTTACAATCATTTAGTTATGGGCATATCATTATTAAAACGTCCATCATTAGTCCAAATCTTTATATCATAAAAGTGTCTCGAAAACTACGTGACCTATGAAACTGCAGGTATGTCATTTATAGGTAGAATACGTTAGCTAAGAATGGATTTTGTGACAGGGCCGAATTAAGGGGGTCTAAGAGCTATCGTAAGTTTATATGAAAGTCTTAAACAATTACTCATGCGAAGCCAGGGCGGGTCACTATAGTAGATAAATAAATCTCAAAACTACAGATTAGGTATGTTCGTTAACGTTAATGACCATGACAGTGTAAAAACATATATCTAATTTTTTTTTTCAATTTTCATACTGAACATAAATTAAAATATAGACCAACAATATGAAAGTTTAAGTTAATATTATTTTAACCACAGTCCTAATAAACCGGATGAGCCCTTTTAGGTTTCCAACTAGTGTCTGGCAATATAAGAAGCCTGTATCTTACAATACTGATTTCTACTCGATAATGGGTACAATTTTGTCCAGAGTACAAAATCTTTCAGTGATATTCTCAGATAGATTTAACAGAACAGAAATTATTTCACGACTACTTACCTAAAGTAAGGTTTAACGTTTCCTGATGATTGTGCATTCGGACCGATGATAGGGTCATTTCAACTTGAATAAAATATAGTTAAAATTTTATTCGGGTAAAATAAAAAAAAAGTAAAATTCCCATCTTATTAACAATGGATAGTGCACATAAAAATATCTTTTATGTGAACGTGCACCTGGACGTTACTTTATTTGAAGTCGATGTCCACGGGTCAAAAAATATTCAATAGATCGACCCAACGGATTCCCGTTACATAGTCGCACTCTGGGTCACTTTTTATCTTTTTTTAATGTAAAAAAACGGCATGTGCTCGACAAATTATGCATTTCGTTGCATCACAATGGCACGAGGCCTGCCGCGGCACGAGTGCATATTATATTTTTTAGAAATTGCACAGTGATGTCAAACGAAGGACCTTTTGTGTCATGTGGCGTCTTCTCGCCACACAATGTGTTTTAAGTCACGCGCGGAATTAGAAGTAGATGTTATTTTGATTATAGATTTGCAGTCCGATGATTATAGCGAAGCGCCTATTGTGTTTTATTTAAGAAAAAAAACAGCTGTGTCATTGGGGTCTGGAGCTGTTACTATTATTTACTTTAATCGAATTACAGTAAATAATCAAGAACGATTTAGTTTTCTCTTTACACACTCTATGTACACAGAGTCTTAGAGGTATTTGAAATGTAATTGTACATTATCATAACAATTTTTTTACTACAAGCGAAACGGCTCGTATCGTTATCGTTTCTAACCCTCTGTAGGAGACCTTTCCATTCACAAGAAGGCAGCAGATAAGCCACAGGACGCGACATCCCTTGTTTGCATCAAACAAAGATTTCGTCTCGCTAAACTTATCTAACGTTTGCACAGGGACACAAAAAAGTATGTCGATGTTATTTTTGAATTTGTGCAAGGAAGAGTCGCGGACGGTACAAAAGGTGACAGCTCCGGCGACCGTGGAAGGAGTGCGCGACGGCCGCACAAAGACACGAGACAGTTGAAAGACGTTATGAATGGGGATGGAAAGAAGGAGTGATCGAGCAGTGTCCGCAGATTCTATCCCGCGCCCCGCCCGCCCCGCGTACCCCTCCGCCTGAGGCCGGACATGAATTCACACAATGCCCATACGATACCTATCGCTAATCCTTTGTTAGGGAAAATATAAGACATGACCGTGTTGATGATTTTATAGGGACTATAATAATTTAATCAATACTGCTATAAACTACGGTCTCTGAACTACGAGTCTCGAGGATGCGTGTAGTCGTACAGAGTGTCGTGTCTCAACACTATTAGTTGGTAGGACTAACTCTTCTGCGAGTGTCCGTGTCTGGGTTGGTACCACTGCTTAGCTCGTGAAGTCTGCCGCTAAGCTGTAATTTGGAGGCATTATTGTATTCCGATTTGATGAGCAACGTATTCAATGAAATGACTGGGCTTATGAGACTTAACACCTAATGTCTCAGGGTAACGAGCGCACTGCAGTGCTGCGCAGGCCTTTGTGTTTTAAAGTTCTAAGTGGCACTGCAATTTTTATGGGCCGGCGTTATGCTTACCATCAGGCAAATGACCAGCTCGACTCTTTATCAATTAGTATTAAAAAAACATTGACCGCGACTGGTCGCGCGTTAACACGATAATTATAAGCTCATTATCGTCTTTAATCTACATTTATATTGCATCTTATTTGGATTGAAGGCCAAATAAATAAACATAATGTTTTTAAACAAAATATCTAATTGAATAAAATAACATCGCTATGAACATGCTCTCAGAGCTTTCTCCCAAATGTTGCTTGTTGGAAAATAAACACGTGACTGGTCATAATGTTCGACGGAAAAAGAATCCAGCTTCACCGTTGAAATAAAAAGAGGAGTTCTGTAAGTGGGATAGTGTAGGATATAATTCACATTTATGCGAACGGCCGACGGTGCGTATCGAGTCGCCGAGATAGTTCGCAAGGACAATTTTATTCTCTGTCGGAGTAAAAGGGAATTATTCATCACACCCGGAAGGGGAGAGCCCTTGACGCAAGCATAGAATAGCCACCTGCCGCCTCGCGAACGTCCAAACCACCCTGTTGCCAATTTCTATTCCATGTCGTATTTTGGTGCTGCAAAGTTTGTTTTTGCTTGTAAGTGTGTCTCTATCGAGCATTTTGATCGATTCGAAGGGTCCAGTTGACTGTTGCCAGTTGCAGAATCAAAAGTTTAAACGGTCGTCGAGAACAAAGGGCTTTCGGACAGGGCTCCGCGGGATAAATATTCCAAGCGAATCCTTTGGAGGCGATATTTTATTCTTTATTTTTGTTCGATTGTCCCCATCCCTAGCTCTCACCTGCACACATCTAGTAAAACATGAGCAAAAGAATTTTCGGTGATAATTTGTTGCATTGGGGTAGAATATTAGTAACGGATTTCTAATTTTAACAGTTCTCGTTTATTCGAATGATAGGGGAATATCTATTCATCAAAATTACACAATACCAAGTTATTTATAAAGTAATATTAATTAAAAGTACTTTAAAATGTTACAAAAACTTCACAATTAGTTCGATCGTTATTTCGTCTTTCTGACGATTTGATTCAGATGTCAATCTGCGAAAACAAGTTTGTAATCAATCACAAGATTATTGTTATTGATTCTTGATCAACCGCCCTTTCTACCTTCTATAAAGGAAAACCAGATTTGCGCAAACTTCACCAAAATTTACATTAAAATCACAAATACAAAAAACTGGCTAAAATTCGGGTTCATTGTGTGCGATTGATTCGTAACGGCCGAACGCACAATAATGTGAATGAAATATTCACGATTTTTGTAATTTAGGCGGCGCTAGCGCACATCTGTCGTTCACACGGAAGGGATTCACTCTATTGTAGTGAAGTAATCGAAGGTATGTCACGGATACTCATGTTTCGTGCCAATTAATACTAATAAGTAATTATAATATCAAATTCTATTTATAGTCTTAGAAGCCTAGGACATATTCACCATCTAAGAATGACGGAATATTTCGGGTCTCTTTAGAAACATGAACCTTCTTAGTTTTTGCTCAATTTAGTTAAATAATTTTGTTGTAGATGTGGCCTTGCTTTTTTATGGTAGCCAGTTATTTTTCTCGACATCCGACATCGAAGCCCATTGTTGATATTGTTAAATGCTGCTGCAAAAACATTTGCAAGGCTCTATCTGCTATCAAACAATAGGCACAGAATTATGTCATAAAATACGGTTGTGCTCTAGTTTGCAAAACTGGCCTTAAAATTAGCTTTGTTTCAGATAACAACGCAATAGGACAAATAAATTACTTGCGCATGTCGGAACACTTTGTTCCTAGTCCTTTTGTTTGCTTTCGCTTTTAATGCCGGCTTAATGACGTCACTACAATAAAACTTCTACCGAAAACTGAAAAGGCTTGCGAATATGGAATATAGGCGGATTTTATGGATGCAATTGTGGAGTTGTTATTTTTCGTTATGAGAAGGGCAGATAGATAAATATGTAATGTAATATATTTTAACTTTTGTAAAAAGTGTTAGACTGTTCACAAAAACCTGAACACAATATCTATTGACCGGATTCCAAAATGGACGGGGCTAACAAATTCACTCAGTTTAGAATTTTATATATATTACTAGCTTCTGCCCGCGGCTTCACTCACGTGTTATATATTTTTATAGCCTATGTGTTATTCCAGTAAGGACTCCATCTGACGTTGGTTTGTAAAACTGTGGGGTAGGTATATAACCGTGAAACAAAGGAAATACCCAAACAACATAATTAAATATAATCACTCCGTTAGAAATAGCTACATCCATTAACCAATAGTATTAATTTACTTTAGCTACTATAACGCTTTTTTACATTTGTCTATGGTAGGTAATCTACGGATAATCGCTATCGATACATATATCAATAGCACAAACCAGTTCTAACAACAAAGAAAGCGAAAGGGTGGCCTATAAAACATGTTTTGAAAGGGTTTTTTACACAGCATTGAATAAGAGTTGTAAACAATACACGCATTTTGTGCGAATAACGCTCGCAAGATGAAAGAAAAGTAAAAGTGTTAGGCGAATTCCTTTTATTTCTGTGTAAAGTGATGCGTCCTTGAATTCTCTCCGGCAAGGCTTAATAATTGTGGTTTCACGTCTACAAAGAGTTGGTTCCTTTGAGCGGACACCAGCGAGGGAGCCTCTCACGAAACAAAGAAATACTCAACCTTCATTTTCACTGCAGACAGAAGCTCGATTTTGTATCGAGTGTTGTTTGTGAAAGTGGTTAAAATATATACCAAAATAAATCATTTTAATAAAGTTTCCATCTCATTGAACTTTTAATCATTAAAAATAGAGCATAAACAATATAAAAAATCGAAAATATATTCCACGACGTTGCTGTCTTTCCGTGCTAATTTACGATAACAAATGTCATCTCAAGACAAATAAGTGTAAATCAACATTGCAATCGTGATTCGATCTTCAGAAGAAATCAGCTGCAGAAGGACACTGTTTGCTTTAATTAACTACTAATATTGATGTTAGATAAGATAGAGCGGCACCTGCCTCGTCGGCAAACTTAATTGTTTATCTGCGAATATTAAACTTGATAAACAGCCGGGAGCTGGGACACAGGGACAGACATCTTGTTGTTTCCCAATTTATAGAGGTTTCAGTAAAGCGCGAGGGCCTGCTTCCGAAAATGGAGCAAGGTGCGCGGCGTGTGCGAGATAACAGACCTAAACATCCTGTTGAATAGGGATGATGCACTACACTAAAATGAGACGAAAACTCACTTTTTTATTAACAAAAAACTTCCCATTTTACAATTCCATACCCTATTTTGAACCTTATTTATTAGACTTAAAGATGATAACTCTATTTTCGGCTTAAAGCACGCGACAGAAGCAGGTGGGAGCAGTGCTCTTAAAAAACTTAAGAATATTTTTCACTGTGCTATGTGAATAGAGTGGTTTAGTCTTTTGAATTGTTTATCATGAAACATTATTTTATATCTACTCGTTAACAAATTCAGATTTATTTAAAAAGTAGCGTTAGATGTATGCTGGATTAGAGCTAAAGAGGCCTACCCACCATGGTCTCATCTTGATTTTTATCTTCAGCGAAGAAAAAAGTTAATATTTTCAAGGGAACGATCGATAGTCTGAACTGTACACTCAGCACACTATGTGCTGAAGGTGAGCTGATTAGTTTCATGATTATGTTAAAAGTAATGAAATCATGTAGGTAGGTATAATCATGGCTTTAGTGAATTGGGACGTTGACTGTTTTGGGAAAGTGTTTAAAACAATGTATAAGTACCTAATATAGCCCAAATATTTTTTATATCGACTAATACTTTAACATTCATGTATTTTAAATTCCATTTCAAATTTCGCTACATAATGCCAATAATGGTCACGTGGCCGATGTCACGTCACGCGTTCAAAAAGACTGTTTTAAAGTGATAAGGTACATAATTAATATTTTTCGTAATATTTTTAGAGTTCTAAGTTTTATAAGTGTTGTGCGGTTAGTGCCCTTACTAGCCCTTTGTGCGCCCGGTGCAAGCTTCTGTAATTGCGCCCTAATGTGCTAATTTAACCCGAATTTTGTAATATTTGCGCCTCTCCAGTGTACCTGCGCCCTGTGCCTGGGCACCGCTGGCACCGCCCTATTTATGGCACTGTGTGCGGTCCCTCAGTGGGCAAGCACTGTAATCAATACACCTGAAAGCTATTTATTCACTTCCCTGAGGGAAAATAATAGAAACATGTGGGTTAAGCTATCCAGGAGGAATCCGGTACTTGTGACAACAAAACATAAAATGTATTTTTGAAAATATCATTTTGATGTACCTATCTATAAGCTAGAATACATACTCGTACATGTTAGCATAAGGTCAACTATAATTTTGATCAATGTATTCAACCTGCAGACAGGCGTGCTAATATTGTTATAATACCTATACTAGTACACTAGGCACGGAAATTACTGTAAAATGCTAACCAAATAACGTGATGCACGTGATGAACGTGGCGTAATGCAGCATTTTCTGTGACTCCAAATGTGATTACATTTTGACTATTAAATAAAAATTAAATTACTTAAAAATAAAAAATTAATGTTGTGTTTTTAGAATTCCTATCGCAGAAACTACAGTTTCACAGCATAATTTAATTTTAAACGTTCTTAAATTCATTATTTTTAGTACACATAAGTACACCCAATGATTATTAGTTCTAACCTCTGAAGCAGATATATCCACGCCACTGCTATTTCTGCAGGCTAGTCTGAGCTGATCATAAACTTAAGTTAATTAATAACGTGGTATGAAACTAGAACTTTTGACTGTCGATAGATAAGCCCACCACCGCAACTATCTCAGTTTCTATGAAGGTAAATACGACAAGTCTAGAATGAGGCTTGGCTCTCAAGTGCGGTTGCCGGAATACGCAGAGGTACATACGCTTGAAGGTAGATTTTGGGAAAGTAGACTTGAGGGTGCTAGCTAACTAGACGAGCTCTAGAAAGTAATCTACAATCATGCTATGGTTCGATCACAATCTATTCCTTCTACAAAAGCTCAAGGTAATGAATGCTACGATTCGAAATTCGACCTACGGATGGGCGGGTGGGGCGACCCACTCTTAAATCATCTATCTTCAAAATATTTGTCTGATTGCACTGCAGTTACTTATGAAATTATCATTCAGAGATAGCAAACCACTTGTATCACAAAAACGGCTAATATATGTTTTTTAGAAGTAGGACTAAAAGCGTATGGTGGTGTTTAAAAAACCAGGAGCGGTAGGGTGGCGCGTGCCCACCAGAATGGTAAAAATAGTGATGTGGTAAAAATAGTAGCTTCAAGCGTAATAAAAACGCTTAATTTACGCGGTCTGCCATCGTGTCCCGACACTTATGCTTTTTATGCGTGTTGTCTTTGAGCCAATAATTGCTTTGAGACTGTTATTGAAGGCCAAAGATAGAATCGGTTGAGTTCTGTCAAGTTTTAACGATTACGTGGCCCTAATGACTGGGCTGGTTGTAAAATCGTAACAGTCCATGTTTCTAAGAAGCCAAAATGCAACATATTTTTTTTCGATTAAATTTTTTGTTGTTTGGTAACGAGACGAGCTGGTCGTTTGGCTGATAGTAAGCATAACAATTGCAGTGCCACCCAGAACTTTGAAACACAAAGGCCTGCGCGGCACTACAGTGCGCTCGTTGCCCTGAGACATTAGGTATTAAGCTTCATAAGCCCAGTAATTTCACTGGCTACTCTGTTCATCAAACCGGAACACAGTAATGCTTGCACATTACTGCTTGGCGGCAGACTTCACTAGCAAATTTGCAACTTTTTCTCTTTATTGTGAATGGACTGTATTTTTTTCTAGTCTTTTTTCCTAAAATAAATGTGATCATATCAATTTCCACATAAAACGTGAATATTGATAACGTCATTTTGTCGTTATGCGACGCGTAACCAAAATACTGGTATTTATTTGGTTCAACGGATCAGCATTGCAGTTCAACGAGGCAATGCCGCCAGCATGATGGGTACGCTTCCAACTGGTAGTGGGATAGAACATTTGGATTATATATAAGCCTACTTGGACTTGGAGATTATCCAACTGTTTTTGTAGTTAGGTTAGATGTAGTGTTTATTTATGTATTAGCTAGTTAAAAAAGGCATTTAGCCCGTTAAAAAATTTCCACATCAAACGTTTGCAGCTAACGGTGAATTTGCACTTTTAGCTTTTGTGTTCCTATAAACTTAATCTTTCCTGAAAATAGGGAAACATTCAATTCAACACCTAAATTCATATAAGAGACCAAACATTTACCATATAACATTCCAATGCAGTAAATTAGAAAGTATAACTTACTGTATATCATAAATAAAAATGTAAGTAATCATGTTCTCGAATTAGCTCTATCTGGTAAAAGAAAGCAGCGTCCGCCCCGCGCGAGACGGCAGCAGTCATAAAATATAAAAAGTGCTTATGTGGCGCTCGCTTCAGAGGGCTAAAAAACAACATCAGGAAGGAACATAATGTAGTAGCGGCCATAAAAAGTGAATGCATTGCGTGCACGTGGAGTGCAGCGGGGATTGAGGTGCGGTGCGGGGGTGGGTGGGGAGGGGCATGGGGTGTGTTTACCGCGCGGAGGGGCGGCCGGACGAGCGCGCCGCGGCCACCGCGGACCGCCAGTGTTGTGGTAGGTCGCTCCGAGAGCGCCCGCTTCGCGCGTTGTTCACACTCATGATCGCGACTCCGAACCGACATCACATGTAATCTCATTGCATCATATCAATTATCCGATATTATTAGTCCATATTAAAACCGAAGTTCAATTAAAATTTATTACAATCTACAGACTTTTAACAAGTGGTGCAAATAAATGAATTACACGTGAGATGGCCCTGTCGCTGCAGTCGACGCAGAATTCGAGAGGTTTGTGTTTATTTATGTGTTGTGAATGTCGTTGTCTCCTTTGTTTCGCTGAATCCCGAGGAAGTGCATGTGTGAAAAGTTTCAAAGTTAGCGGCACGACATGCGTGGAACGAAGCCCGCGATTGGCCGCGCCGCGCCGGGAAACTCGCACACATGTTTATTTGCATTCGAGCTTTTGCAGATTCAGTGAACCGTAGGCGGCAGCGAGCGTAGCGGCGCGCTACAACATACGAATTTGCTACGAAATTTCGCGAAACGTAGCACGCCGCTACAAATGTTTCGTTGAATAAAATCAATTGATAACTTTATATGTTTCTAAAAACATTGTGTGTTAAAATAAGCGGCTGATACGTACACATATGTGAGGACGTTCTGTTGGTATGTACACGATTCCTGTATATCTTTTATTAATGTTTTTAATTTTAATTATAGGAATTAACATATTCCTGACCGTACCTTTAACAATTTGCGAATCGTCATTACTTTTCTTATCTTTGAAGTAATTGTACGTTTATTTTATAAACATATAAGTAACTACAAGAAATATTTTAATGTTACGCCATTTACTATTTTGCTCATTCATTAATAAAAACTTTAATTAGGTAGATAATTAGTGAAAACGTTTAATAATGAAGATTACATGTATTTATGAGCAACTCTAAACATTTTAATCATTTTTTGGAATCTATACCGGTTTCCACCTTAATTTGCAATTACATTATTGTAAACCTGTTAGTAGTCATCAAATTAAGGACCAATGATTAAAAACAGATCCTTCAAGAATGTGCACATAAAGCTTTTAAGAACCTCTGCCAATTATTATTATATATCTCATATTATTGTTGTATTTAATTAACTCACCTCGCACATCCCAATCATTCTTTCATTTCTTCAGTTTATTTCCCGTACACGACCTGACAAACTTATAGAATAGCATTAAGTTATTCAATGCTGTTTTTGTGCTATATTATTAAATTAATAAAATTGAATATAAACTGGATAATATAATAAGTATATAACTAAGTATTTTTAAAGTAAATTGAACAGATTAAAAATATTTTAATGGTTAACCGGTTGCAAATTACTTAAAAATAAGACAAGTCTTTTTCATAAACCCTTTAATTTCGGTGGCTACTCTGCTCATCAAACCGGAACACAGCAATGCTTATACATTACAGCTTGGCGGAAGACTTCACGAGCAAAGCGGTGCAGGCGGGATACTCGCAGAAGAGTTAGTCCTACCACCTACTAAAATACCAGTAATTTGCTTCAAACAGTGTTAATGAAATCTTGCCATTACTTAATCCTTAATAATACCCCTGAATCCCTTCAAAATCCACAATGAGGCTAATTCCGCGACCAACCCCTGCTCTAAGCGTTATTTTAGTATTGTCTTATTCTGACATTATGTTATAATTATCTATGTGTAGATTACTAATTATGTTATAAAACACAGGGCACATTGGGCAGGAGACATTGACCTTCTCTTCTCTTCTTCGTGCTAATGGTTAGTAAATATGATTAATACTAGTATGTGTCTCAGACAATAGAATTCTATTTACATCATTTTAGTCAATAAATTATTAAAAACGCTGCTTTATTTTTTATCTCTTATTTACAAACTGTTTTTATTTGTTCTAAAAAATGGTTATACCACATAAATATTAACACTCTAAATGTATTAAACAGCGTTAACTCCTAAACTCGCCTAAGTCGAGTGTCTAAATATAAGCCTCCACAAGTCTTGATTTAAGTACTGTCTAACCGTTATCTACCTCCATTCTGTTGTGACATTTCTAAGCATTTTAGACGTATATCTATAGATATTGTTTATCTAAACAGGTGTCAACAAGTAACTTTTTGTGGTAACACGGACTCTGTTTAAAAACTTAATCATTGTTTATGAATGACAGTAAAACACAATACATTAGTTTTTATGCTCTATTGAGTATAGCGAATATAAACTCATTCTACACATGCATACATACATTTTGACGGACAAATAACATTCTTCAATAACTAAATAGAATAGAATAGAAAAACATTTATTCAGCACATACAATGTAAACATAGAAAAACATACATGAGAAGAACATACACATACAAATCATTTTAATCTGGTCCCGACAGCCAACCTAAGTTCTATCCGTTTTCTAATCGTAACACAAAAATATGTCATTAGGAAGCCTTGTACCAGTTAACCCTAAACCGGCGAAACCCGTGAAGTTTAGTAATCTGTGGAGTGCGTGCTCACCTACTAACGTACCTACTAGTGTTAGACTAATCCCATTACACGCGTCCAAATTAGGCCATCGCAATCTATTCTCCTACTCGTTACCATCTACTTATTGGTAACTCACTTTTGGTTTAAGTACTATGTTTATTTTCTAACTTGCTGTGCCCCGCGGCTTCGCTCACGTAGCCAAGTTACTCCTTGTAACATCAGCTATTTGCCAGTGAAAGTCCCGTCAAAATCGGTCCAGGCGTTTCGGAGATTACCCGGAATAAACAAAGAGACAGACAGACAGACACAAATTTTAAAAATGGTCGTTTTGTTATAGTTATCGTATATACTTTGATATGCATTTAGTAAAAAGCTGTTATTTTTATATTACATACAGACACTTTAGTTTTATTTATTTGTATGTATAGATAATAGAAAAAATGAAAAATGTGTCTATTGAAATAATATTATTGTGCGTTGAAAACTTGTATGTAGTACTAGTCTTTTCGGGGTTCATCGATGTATATCTAGCCATAATTGATTATAGCTTAATTGAAGTATACCTACATTTGCCAGACATATTACTTACTAGCTTGTTAGTAAATTTGCCGTTAGTAATTTATATTTCTCCGAGTAAAAATAAATAAAATAGAAATTGTATGATAGGTGTCATTACGATTATAATTTGGGAATGATAAACAGAACGAGATTCAATTATAATGCTCTATAATAATACTCTATATATCTCCTTAGCTGAAAAGAACACGTATTAGAACACGCTGTAGGTATTTATGAGTTTGTCTACATGATATACTTAGTAGGTATATAAGTAGTAGTGTATAGTATTTCCTACAATACATTATTCGTTGGACACCACCTTCTTATCATTTTCACGTTTATCCAATCCATTCTAAGGTTGTCTATAAGAGATTGCTTGTAGCGATAAGACCACCGATTGTATTGCTGTAATTTGTTAATCATTTCTGTGTTCATTGTATGTCGTTTCATATTATTGGTATACAATAAAGAATTTTTTTAATTGAATTTGTATTCTAACACAATAATACTTATCCAAAACCCTGAAAATAACAATATAATTGTTAAAATTGTAAACGTTGTTGTACTTATTTAATACAATATTTGAAAAAGTCACTTTTCTAACGATTCTTACGTGAAACTAGCACCTGCAGGCGTTTAACTTTTGTGTTTATGACGGTTGCCATATAAATAAATTATTTAAATTAAGTCCCCAATCTAAGCTATGAACTAATACTTGCAATACAGTAGCTTAAAGAGATAAAAAGCAACAATAAGGACGTCATTGACACTGCGGCTGACGGCGGTACCCTTGCGCAATAATGAGTTATGGAACGGCAGCCGCAGGCGACTCCATAAATGTATTGAATATGGGTTATTGACAAATATTTATGGGGTATAAAGAGGGGATAATTACAACTCTTTAGCACATAAAAAGCAGCGCACGGAAGGGTGCGCCGCGCTGTAAAAATTTATCACCAACATTGCCGCGGCCGACGGGCCCGGCCGCCTAATAAAAATGACACATTAGTACCGCTATTGGCGCTCGCCTTTTGACAACACTTCATAATGGTTTTTTTATTATTTAAAACGCATTACAGTTTTATGCTTGTTTTCATGAAATATATAGGTACTTTTCATAAAAAGGACTCTCTAAAGATACAAAACCATATTTTACATACCAAAGGTATCGAAACCAGTTATGATTTGAGGAGACAAAATTTGTCACCTCTTTCTTGAGTTCATGGTCTGTAAATTAATATTAGTAGTTACTATCCACCTCTTGGCCTAACAGAGTGTTAATATTTAAAATATAATATTATAATATAATTATAATATTTATTTGCAAGCGTTGCTTTAATAATTATTTTTATTAGTAAAGGCAAACTTCTATTACCCAGTGCCAAACCAGTGGCGCAAGTACGGAACTATGCGATCAATAGCGATAAATAGATTAACAGTTCGATAAGTTAAAATTAGAAATAGGTAGGTCGTTGTAGAATTTTTTTTCGTAAACGAAACACCTTTTTCCGAGAACGAAAACTAATCTCCGAAACTAGTTTTGCGAAGACGACAAGTTTCACTTGTAATCAGTTATCGATTGCATTTCATACACAATAAAGTTCAATTTTCATTGCATTGACCGAATAACTAATTTCGCGATATGATTTTCGTGTGAAAACCGTGGCTAACGACTATAAAACCATTTATACATTTATGTTAAAATAGTGTTCGTTCCATAAACCAGTCTTCTAATTGTAAGATGCGAATACTGAAGAAAGTAAATATGACTTCGTTTCGTTTTCGAAAAAATCAACAACTAGTTACCTATCTCTAATTTAAATTTTCAACCATTCAAACTGTCCATTATATTTATCGAAAAGACCGGTACTTGCACTGCTGTTACTTTAGAATTACTCAATTACTGTCTAAGTAACTGTCAAAATTACAAATGTTGTCTACGTGCATCTCAAAACATTTTCGAAACTCTTACTTCATAATCTCTTTCATCATAATTGTTACATTCCATCAGAAAAATTAGAGAGCTTTAGTTCTGTTTCGATTATGTTTTCATTAGAATTGTTGTCTAATGTCATCATAATGCAATTTGTCATTGGCCATACATACAACATAGGTACACCATCTTTTTTTCCGCCTTTGTCGTGTAAAAGTGGTAAAAGGGCCTCTGTTGAGTCCACCCAGGTCTTAGTTTCTACCAACTACCCTTCTAGGTCTTATGTATACTAATCTGGAATACTTACTATTTGTCCGCTATTAGCTACGTCATCGATCCTTCTAGTTGGAGGTCTACGCTTGGGCCTTTCCGTGGCCTCCACATGGTGACACGTTTTGTTGTCCTGCCTCGTTAAGAGTCCATTTAAACTGGGTAATTTATGTATGTACATATCCAACAAATCAATAATTTGAGCAATCTTGAGCATGATTTGAGCTTCCTTAATTTCGTGAATATTTTCCAGCGTTAGCGACCATTTTTCAGCTCTGTAAGTCCAAGAAAGACACTGATTTAGAAGCTTTGTGGAATTTTCGTCTTAAAAATGTCGCCCAGTTTACCAAAGACATGTCAACTAACTGAATGCGTAATATGTGTAGCATTTGAACAAAAAATTTTCCTTTTTCAGTTTAGTTGTATAGATTTATCATGAGCAGTTTTGCCGTTGTTTTATTATATTTTGCAATATAATTACATTCAAACCATTTCCAAGAGATAATCTACATAAAGAAGTTGTCCGAATGATAATGTATTAACTTGTTTAAACTTTTACATTAGGGGCGGCGCGTTGTGATTCTGATCACATCACGAGTGCGGTTCGTTGCTCGTCCTCGAAACACTGAGAGGAATGTTATTAAAAAGTTATGGGATAAGCCGGCGGTACGTGCTACCGCGACACCACCGCCGCCCGCGCCCGCCGCCCTCTAATCACAAACTTTAAAATTATCTTCTACTACACTTCGGCTGGGCTCACCCAACGCCTTTAAAATACTTCTCACCGCAGACGAATCTACTTTTGAACAAAATTATATTAAAAACGAGATCTACAGATGACAAAATATTTTGCCTTTTTCAATTAAGCGCGATGGCCGGGAGCGGGCTTGCCGGGAATTAATTCCACGGCTAAGTAGATAATGTAAGGAGCTCGCCGCGCCGCCTCTTCACGCCTCGAGGAGAACTTTCAATTATGATTTTGTCTAATTTTAATTAAGTGCTCTCAAAAAGGCTTTTCTTCAACGAAATTAATATTTGAATATAATTTGGGCGGAGCGGGCGCGGCGGGCGGAGTTTGCCGCTCGAGGAATAATTAATTCCATTATATAGGTAAGTGGTCCGGTCGCTCCCGGCCGCTCCCCCCACCCCCCTGTGCCTTTCGCGTCCCCCATGGCCCGATGACACTATAAGCTCATCCTGCTGCTTCTCTGATTAGTTTGATCTTCTCGCGTGCGACGCTGACTTTAAACTTGACTCGTTCTAACTGTGATCAATCTACTCGTTCTATCGTGGTATTTAGATGCAAAATATAGTTCTTACTTACCTATATGAGATCATTATAACATCATGCAGACAGGAACCAATATGTTTCGGAGTGTATAGAAAGACACAATTTGCGCAACAGGTCGGGGCGGAAGCGACCTGCAGCGGCAGCGTCGCGGCGTGATTGCGACCAAATGTTTCCTTCGAAACGTCTGCTTCACTTTTTGCCCTGTTTTTTGCTCTCTCTCGCTGATAAGTATGCTATCGATAGTTTCCAGTTTTATGTTTGTTTAGGCAGAAAGTAACTCTGAACGGAAGTGATCACGATGTACGACGTCTGGTTCTAGAAATTGTAGTTAAATATAACTACAAAAACAAGTTAAAATTGATATTAGAAACTACAATAATTTGCTTTTTGTTATAGGTGTGTCCGTGAGACCGCTTTCGAGCATGCGTCAGGAATCACTTCCGATGTTGGCGGAGAGGCTGCTAGCGACACGTGCGGCCGCGCTGGTGGCGGGGCTTCCGGCCGAACTCTACTCGGGTGCGCTGCTGGCAGCGTGGCCACCTTCGCCACCTGCGCCGCTGCTGCCGCCGCCCGAACTGGAGCGTACGCGCAAGCGTCGCCGCACGCCAAAGCTCGACGATGCCGCCGCTTCCGCACCACCCTCGCCACCCTCCTCCGGCTCCTCGCCTGGCGCCGCTGACCCACCCCGCGACAAACTCTTTACCTGCAAGGTCTGCTCCCGCTCCTTCGGCTACAAGCACGTTCTACAGAATCATGAGCGCACACACACTGGCGAGAAGCCGTTCGAGTGCGGTGAATGCCACAAGCGGTTCACGCGTGACCACCACCTGAAGACACATCTGCGGTTGCACACGGGCGAGAAACCATACAGCTGCCCGCACTGCCCTCGCCACTTCGTACAGGTTGCTAACCTGCGGCGCCACCTTCGCGTGCACACGGGCGAACGTCCGTATGCGTGTGCGCGCTGCCCTGCGCGCTTCTCCGACTCCAACCAGCTGAAAGCGCACGCGTTGGTACACGAGGGCGACGCGCCTTTTGCGTGCCGCTGTGGCGCGCGGTTCCGGCGGCGGCAGGCGGCTGCGCTGCACCGCTGTGCCGGCGCCGGCTGCGAGCCAGACACGCCGAGCCCGCCAGCCGCCGCAGCCGCCGACTGGCGCTGGGACGAGTGGCCCGAGCAGACGGAGCCCGAAGACCTGTCACTGCCACGGCGGCCGTCCACGCCGGATTCGCCCACGGACCTGCGCGTGCACTCCGCGTAGTCAACGCGCCGCCACCGCCCGCCCACTCGCTGAGCCGGTATACGAGTTCCTCCCGCGTAGACCCCGCGCCTGTTTCGGCTCCCGCTTTCTGACGGTCTCCTTCTTGAATTTAATACTGTTTCAGTTTGCGGCTCCACGGTTCCGAATTCCTTCTAGATGCAACAGTTTGTTGTTGCTCCACTAAACGTTGCGTTTTTATTGCATAGTTTTTTCACTTCTCGGTAACACTACCGCGGTAGTCTTGTTAGGTAGTCAGTTCAGTTTTTTTTGTTATGAAAAATTAAAATTTGCAATGTGGCCATAAAAAGCACTTTTTTCATTCATGCTACAGTTTTGAAATGTATTGTCGTACCATTTGCATAATCGCAAGGCAAGGTGATGCAAAAACGCGAACGTTCTGTTCTTTTGTTTCGCATCTTGCAAAACATTTAAAGAAACTTTGCACAAAAGATGTTTTTTGATTTATTGGCATCGGCAATTGTTTGAGTGCAGGAACTCAAAAAATTGTTTCGTTATGCTTGAAATTAGATTTTAAATCAGCGTTGTCCTCGCGATTAACGAACTGAATTACTAGAAAAAGACCACGACTACATACACCTTTTTGTATCGGTTATGACAAAGCGAGTTTACAAGGAGTAATTACCTCGCATTGATGGGTGGCATGGAACCGAGACGGTGAGACGGTCACTTATTGTGCGCGCTCCGGTATCGAGCGAGCCTCGCGATAACTGGTTCGTAATCAAATCACCCTTATTATGGTGTTACATTTGTCAAGAATCGTATGAATAGGTTTAGGATAAACGTGGATTTTTGAACTTTTCCACGATTTTATAACGGATCCTCAATAAGCTCTTAATTGCGTAATGCTATAGGGGATATTGTCCGGAACCGGTGGAAGTCTGCTGTAATTTAGAATCAATAAAAGGAAACAGTTTCTCTGGAGTGGGAACGTCGGCTACGGGACGGTCGACCGAGCGCAACTTGCTTCTGTAAATATGCCTATCTTTAATAAAATTATTTATTATTTATCAATTAGTTTGTAGATGTTCGTTGTATTTATGGTATCTATTTCATTCGAGATTAATAATGTACATAGTTATAAAAAATGAGAATGCTAGAGCAGCTACTCCTTAAGAAATAAAAGACAAAATGTCGTATTCTCTTGTTGTAGATAGAAATATATTGATGTCCTCTTGGTGTGATCTCTTGCTAGGATATTGAGGAGTTTTGATCTATTATATGTGTTATTTGTATGTATCTATCGATTGTAGCCGAGTCTTTCTTGGAATAATGTACATTTAGAATTGACAAATATTTTTAAGAAACAATTTTCTGTAGTCTTAAGATCACCATTTAAAAATGTAAGGTGGGTAAAATATGTATGTTGTAAATAATAATGGGTAGTCTGAATAAATTCAATTCTATGTGTACATGATCTACCTAAGTAAGATGAAGAGGCGCTGCGTGGTGAGTCCTCTAAGATGGGAGTCAGCATGCAGCATTATTGCAATTTGTTCTACGGGTATTAGTTTCCTACTAGATGTAACGTGTTTATTTTTTCGTTTTATTATACAATTGATATTCGACGACTGCGTTCGGTTGTCCGGAATGTTTAGCGCACATGGTTTACGATTAGTGTATGCAATGACTGTTGATTATTTTTATTTTATTTGTCTTAATTCTAATCGTGATCGGAGTGTAGGGTCTCTGTAAGTGTAAATGTGTTTAATGTATTAAACATCGTCTTTATGTAAGAAATATTTTCCCAAAGAAATTATTGGTACAAATATTAATGTGTACAAATTAATTATTACATTCGATTAGAATTCGTAATTTCATGTTGCAATGTTGTAATATTATATGGTAGTTAGAGTAAATTAAGGCAATCGGTGCCATTATCTACCTCATTTGACTACGGTTATACTGCGCCAGGGTAAAGAGCCAAAGTTCTTGGAATATTTTCTTTTATCTCTCTTGAGATAACAGACGACAGGATAAGTTGTGGCCGAAGAACAAACGGAGTCTTAACAATTATTGTGAGACTGATTTTTTGATTGTTTATTTAAACTATAGTAACGTCGCATCACAGCTGGTTTGTCAACACAACACTTAAGGCGGAGTTCACCAACCATTTTGAACCTAAATTCAATTATGAACTAGGTTTAACTCATGAACCGAAGCTCATATAGCTTACGCTTAGAATTATTTGAAAGATAATTTTGACAGCTGCTGTCAAAGCTAGCTCTTGAACTGCCGATCATGTGAACGTCGTCCATTTCACATTTGGCGAACTCCGACCTTAGTAAAAAGCATTTGCAAACAGAGCTGGCGTAGCTATCGAGATCAGTGTGACTGTTCATTCATCATGTACCACTTTACTGCAGATAGTCAATGTGATTAAGCTATGGTCTTGACGTCGCATGTTTGCAATTTTTTTAATTTCCTATATAAAAAGTTTTTTAAATATTGTTTTAATTGAATTGTTTATTTTTAGATGTGCCATTTGGACATGACAGGTTAATAATAACCAGTCACAAGAATTCCAACGAAGTCTACATAATTGTAACTATGTCGATTATTTAAAGGAACACATTACGATAATCTACCTCAAGTACAACCGGAATACAGGTTTTTTTTATTAACAGTCAATTTTTCTATAAAAGCACTTGTGTACAAATGTATTAGGATGTACCTACTCAAACTATAATTGAATGTGACAAGATTATATGGTACGATAAATATATGTATGTATGTATTTCTCTATGTCCAGTACCTAATATTAATAAAAATGTTTGTTATTTAAAACTATGCTCTTTATTAAGTATATACCCCCTTAGCTAATAGGTATAGCGAGTACTGACCGCGTAGTTTTATAAAAAGTATTTTTTTAACCCCAGGATAATTTTGTTTGATGAAATGTGGATGCATTTCAGAATTTATTTCTTGGAACCAGTATTCTATGTATAGCGTAGGTAATCACTATCTCCAAACACATCGTCAATAGGCACCATCAGCTGAGATATACTGCATGGTCGAACGTTATCGTAGTTTTTTTTTACAGTCTCCCCCGCTCTAGGATTCCCTGTGTCGCAGGTGGTACGGACACACACAGATACACATCACACACATCCAAGACCCGAGAACAAACTTTATGCTTACAAAAAATCTGCCCCGGCCGCGGGAATCGAACCCGGGACCCCTCGCTTTGCAGGCAGGGTTACTACCAACTTAGCTACGGAGCCGTCAAATTGTTATTGAAAGTGAAAAAAATCATCAAACTCAAAATCATGTGAGGCAATAATGCTCGTTACCATAGGTGTTATTATATGTTCTGTGACCATATGCGAAGCACCTATTAGACGCGATAATAATACTCGCAAGAATCCTGTACCTATATTGAAAGTTTCATTCACAAAATTGTCCTAATTCGTCCATTTTGTAAAATGTTACGAAGCAGTAGAATCACTGACGTCACAACTATTGTGTGCAAATTAGTTGGTACATATGCGGGTTAAACCCATTGACTTTTCCCAATTCTCATGTTTGTAAGTAGAGTGCAAAATAATCATTTGCATGGTAATAACAATGAAGGTTAGGAGACCTCAGCATTTTTTATATATTTGACGTTTCAGTAATATTCCTAATAATGACGTAGGCACGCACTTGTAAACTATGAAGATGTGTGAAGAACTTGTCTATATATACTCGTATTTACAAAAAACGACGTTGTCCTTTCTCAAACAATAAGTATAAGCATAGTTTAGTGTTTTAAACGTAAAATAAGCCGAACAGAAGCTGTTTTTGAGGTCACGGACAAAAATTAAACTATTATCTTTTTTTATAATTATTTGGTAATGAGACGAGCTGGTCGTTTGCCTGATGGTAAGCATAACGCCAGCCTTGCAGTGCCATTCAGATATTTGAGACTAAGGTCTGTGCGGCACTGCAGTGCACTCTTTACCCTAAGACTAGGTATTAAGTATCATAAGCCCAGTAATTTCACTGGCTACTCTGTTTATCAAACCGGAACACAGTAATGCTAGCATACTACTGCTTGGCGGCAGACTTCAGCAGCAAAGCGGTTGTAACAACCCAGACGGACACTCGCAGAAGAGTTAGTCCTACCACCTAGTAAGCTGTAAGACTGTGGGTGAGTGCGAGTATGTGTGCGTGAGCTTGTGCGTGTGTGTGTATGTATGTGTGAATGTTTGTAACCACATATCTCTAGAACAACTACAACGATTTTGATGAAATTAGGAATGTAGATAGTAGATTGTAATAACACACAGGTTATAAACATATATGCCACGCAGGCGAAGCCGCGGGCAGAAGCTAGTTTTTAATAAAATCTAAGTCGACACTTTTATCTTCTATAGCCGTAAGGTTTGTGAGTGGGAGAGAGTCACAGATTGGAGAAAAGTTCGTCCAGCGAGTAATATATCTAAGATCGGCGGTAAGTAATGAGTTGTCTCACTAATATCACGACAAGGCCCTAACCCTCACACGTCCTAGTGTTGGTAATAGGTACGTACGGTACGCACACACGCACGTGCCACCCTCAGCTGTGAGGATGAATGACGTGGAGACAGCTTTTTGAGTAATAATAATTAAGAATATCTACTACTACTACTTTAGACCATTTTGTTGTATAGACAACATCTAACTATCTATAGAGATAGTTCAATCGATTTTTAATTATTTTCTTACTTTTTATTGATAGATAGATAGATAGATAGATAAACTCTTTATTGAAACACCACAATAGAGATACCTTAAAAAAAATTAAAACAATTTAACAATAAGTGTTACAATCGGCGGTCTTATCACTTAGAGCGATCTCTTCCAGACAACCGTGCTTTGTGACTGATATTGATTTTGACCGTGATTGATATGAATTATATTTCGGTTTTAGTTTTAATTTTGTACAATATTTCATATTTTAATTAATTTTACTTGATAACTAGCTGCTGCCCGCTGTTTCACCCGCGTGGAGATATTGGATTTCATGGTTTTTATTTTTTTACGCGCGACCCTAATTCGTTGTCTAAAATAAAAGTAGCTTAAGTTACTCCTTATAACATCAGCTATCTGCCAGTGAAAGTCCCGTTAAAATCGCGCCAGCCGTTTCTGAGATTACCCGGAACAAACAGACATACAGACAAAAATGCTAAAAATGGTAGTTTTGTTATAGGTACCGTATGTACTTTCGTATGCATTTGGTAAAAAGCTGTTATTTTGATATTAGAAACAGACACTTCAACTTTATTTATTTGTATAGATAAGGGATATTATTGATATCTAGTTTATAACTGCAATAATAGCAGTACCTACGTGTGCATTTTGACACAATGTGGAAAATTCAAAGTGGAATACAAAACCTAATCAAAGTTAGAATTTCTGAGCAACTTCGGAAACAAAGAATTGTTTTAGTATAGTGAAGTGAACAGTGAAGTAGTATATTATAGTATGTTAGGTTCTTCTCATTGTTTGACACCTTTGACCGAATTATTCTGCGCCAGCCACCCTTTATATCTTGTGACGTAATACCACTAATCGGCAAGGTGTAGGTGGTATGGCAGGAGGTCGCAGGGCGAACGATTAATTTAATAAATACCAAACGGATTCCGGGGCGTTTGTCTCCGGACAGAGCTATGCGGAGCCGTCAGACGTAGCCTGAATTACGATTCTATCTCATATAACTATTTGAAGTTATTTACTTTATGTCCGTAGGTAGATATATATATAGCAAAACATTCCAGAGTGTATATAATTATATTTGATCACTCAAGATACTCCAAGATAGAAGGTTACAACAGTAAACAATACAATTGCTTGATTTAAACAACACTATTAACATCTCAAACTAATTTTGTCTGTTTCTAGATTAAATACTTACATACTAACTCTGTACCTTCACCATAGATTAGACAATAGTACAAGCCTTCACTCAGTTCTGGACTGAATGTGAACAATGTACATGTTTTTCGCAAATGGCAACAATGTCTCTTTAAATTAACAAGTCATTACATTGTCAAATATCTCGCCACGCTTGTACACAACATTTTATTTTTATGTTTTCCATTTAACTGTCTCTTTCATATATCCAACACAAATTACACACTTATAGAACATTATTCAACCCGTCACAACTATAAGATAGTAGTATGTACAATAGTACATAATTGTATTTGCCTAATGCCTATACCATGTTATTTATCTTAGGATCATTAAACATAAACGCTTACATACTCATACCCCTGCACAAGGATTCCCTGTAACGCAGTTGGCATCGACACATAGATACCTACTCAATACAAACACCCAAGACCTAAGAACAAACTCTATCCTGAGTATTCAGGTTCACCTCACCACACCAAATCTGCTGACCGCGAATCGCTGCTTTAACATCAACATCATATGTATAGAGCCGTCCTCATAGTATGTTATAATTATTTATAGTGCAATATGTTTGTTTTCCTTCTTAATTTTTTACATATTCCTAGATTTTGTTTACATCATTTAACAGTGTGTATAATAGATTGCTCAAATCAATTATTAAAATTAATGTGAGATCGTGACAAAGAGATAATCGACAACAATAAAGACAATCTACCAAGGCCAGTATGATGTTGTAACATCGGTAGAATTCGAATATTAAAAAAAAAACAGAAACTCGGTAGGCTCTAAATTTGTAAAAGTTTACACAAAATTTTAATAAAGAATCAATACTGTAAATCAAGATTAATAGCTAGGTAATAGGCGTCTTTGAAACAGTAGTCGCGGAGGCTTCTCTCGCAGAAGACGAGAGCGAGCGAATTATAATTTATTTGGAGAAGTGGCAACGAACCCCCCGCTAGCCCGCGCCCCCGCGCGCCTCCCGACCTACCCTTTGCTTTCGCCCTTCGTTACGGACGCACACGACTAGCGTTGTAACTCCGAACTTATAGCAAATATATTTTATTATTAAAATTATAGGTATTACTCACTTTATGTTTATCAATACTGAATGGAACATTTGGTCTATCACATTGATTCTAAATTACAGGGCTGCAACATCCAATCAAGAAGGTACAATACCTACGCAAGAAATCGTGAACAGCTAGACAAAAAACTACGAACCGAGCGTCTCAGTGGGCCAGGGATGCAAACATGCTGAAGTAATGCTTGAACTGCGGTAAGGAGATGGGACGGGTTGTGTTCAATCCTTCGTGTTCCGAAATTGATAAGTTTTAACCAGGGTGGGTTAATTTTGTAAATCTTGCTAACCAATACTACTTGAGCTACCAAGAAATAACGAAGAATATGTATTTTTTTTTATTATATTTTGATGGACCGCTATTATAATTAAAAGACGTCACGCACGTAATAACCTGGCAAAGAAGCATGATGCAAGCACACTGTTTCTGGATATTTACTCGTATCTACTACAATAATTAGTCCTAACAAAGGACACAGGACCTTTTTGAAAAAAAAAAACATCACGTTAGAACCGTTGAACCTTGTGCCGGCTAGCACACGTAGCAGATTAGCCGTAGGTAATAATAACAAACTACTGAAAAAGCTTTACAGCTCAAACTCAACTACGATTTCATACAAGTGGGTTATCTTACTATTTTCGCTTATCCCACAAATGGCTTGTTTAATGGCTTATTGTTTTGAAAAGTGGTTTATTTGTCATAAGTTTTTTAATCAAGTATTGGTGTCAATTCTTTCATCAATACCTAAACCTAATTTGAGTTTCAATCTCTCTTTTTAAATGACAACATGAGAAAGAGATGGAATTTAGTGGCGTCTAATTTATCAAGGATGGAAGATATTTGACAGCTCTAAAACTAAATTTAGATTTGTCAGACATCTTCCATCTCTTTGTTTATTTTTAAGCACGGGACTTAATCGCGATAAAACACAGGTTTATATTTACCTCGACGTTTCGATCAAGTTGCATAAAAGTTATCTTCCATCTCTTTCTCGTATTATGTCTTTGAAAGAGAGAGAGAGAGAGAGAGAGCGAAGCTAAAATTAGGTTTAGGTACGAAAGCACAGAACCACTGTTCTATACCTAATTGTTGGCAGTTATATACCTAATTGGTGTATACGCATCCCTGCTAACCTTATAACCACAGAGCTTATAATATAGCGTGCCAAAATTAAAAACGTAATAAAAATGTATCCCAAATAACTAAAAGAGTGGATACACATGTGATTTGTGAGTGCCTGGCCACTCTTCTAATATAGGTTCATTGCCTTCTACGTAGGTACCTATACCAGGTATTGGCCTTTCCATTGCATGGTACAGGTATTCCTCTGATTAAGGGGCTGAATAGAGCGAAAGACCTTTCAAATAACTGATCTTTCAAATTATTCCGTGGCTCTAGCTTATCACTGTAGGTTACTCGAAATAATTAGTTTTTTGTTTGTGTAGCTTTCATGCGACATTCATAGGTAATATTCGCACGATAATAAAGGGAAATAAAATAAGACACGGGAATAAATAGCCAGTTAAGTATATGTTTTTATAGTAAGCAAGCTTGCCTTTGACCACCATTTCACCAAAAGTATTATGCTTAGCCCTAAAAGGAAAATGCAAAACGCTTGAGTGGAGCCCGTAAAAAACTTAATTGCGGCGTGGAAAAAAGGGCTAAAATAATTAATAAATACTATTTAGTAAACAACCCATAGTATCTGCAGGCTGTATTAATAACAGATTATTACACGAATAAGGATCGATTTGCGAGTTGTCACTATAGGATAAAACTTAACTAGGAGTGAACTTAATGAGGAGGGTATTGAGATATAATCATAATTATTTGATTATGATTAATCATTAATCTACATTGCAACATAGAAATATATCAGCCAGACTTTAATAAAAGCAAACAGATTTCTTTATACGAAAATAGCATTAATTAAGCTGCAACAGTTGGGGAGTCAACTTTATACTTTTCTGTTTTTTCTCTACGTAGGTTGCGTTCAAAGGAGCTGGCGCGGGCGCGGGGCGAGGTGGCGGCACGCGGGGGGCGGCGGAATTAAGAGGGAGACGGGGGCCCGCCCTGGATACTGAGAGGAGTTTTAACCAATTAATTTTGTTCCTCAACGCAAACTCCGCTATATAATAAGGTATAAGTAGGCATTAACTGAGGCGCGCCGATAGCCCGGCCGGGGGCGACTCTCGCCGTCTCCTAGCCGAGCTATAACGATGTTTTATTTCTTGTTAAGCTCTCTGTTTCTCCACTTTTAATATTTAATGGCATTTTCATGACTCATTTTTTATAGCGCACTTACAAATACCCGACATTATTGATGTTGTCTTTAATGACATCGTTGTTTTTCGACGGGGATCTATAAAATTCAAGTAATTAATGCGCCCTGTTTGTTTATTTTTGTAGAAATATTCGACAGGCAGGTTATTTAATTAACGTCAACGTCAAGTAGGCCTTGACGACTAAACCAAATAACAAACAATAATAAACCCACTCAACCAATCTATTTCCTACTTATTTCTGGAATCATTTTCAATTTTATTTCAGTTAATTCAAAATATGTAGGTAGCTAAGTTCTAACACACACATTACTTGAAACCTGTTATGTAATAGTTATGTGTATCTACACACAGGACACAAATAGATAAGCAGGCGCATACCGATGTTTTTTTAAAAACCCAGTATAACACCTGCCCCTCGTGAAAAACATCAGTGAGTTTGTCTAACGAACCATATGTCTCAACAGTTCGTGCTTTACCCTCTTTTAAGATATAAATACAAATTATACATAAAAACACAAAGCTCTTCCCCTTTACCGGGCCGTAACTAAACAGTGAAAAGTTTCTGTATATCCAATTTACCCAAAGCGTCGAGATTTAAAAATAAGATCCTTCACAAAAACACTAGCGAACGCGCCTCGCGCCGCGCCGCGGCTCACCTCAATATGACGCTCTTAAAAAAACAATTCTTAACGGCAGTATTGTGTTGTTAAAAAACACGAGCGCATCACCCGAAAAAACAAACCGCAGAATACGGTTAAAAAACAGAATGCAGCACGCGAGTCGGCCGAGACACCCTTTCCCTTTTACGCGACGCGCGCTACGTTTTTTCTTATGTCTTAGTGAGGGTTGAATTTTTTACTTCGATGCTACGTATAAATTAATAACTGAACGTGCTCATAATCTGCTGCTCGGAACACTTTCGGCTTTGTTATTTTTTCTTGAAAGTTGGCATTCATTTGTTTTTGTGTATGGTTATATGACGGAAACGAACCAGCTCTATTGATTACGTCCGCCGCAGTGACAGGTGTTGGACTTTGTTTCTGTTTTAGTACTATACACTTATTTTAATTACCATACGCAATACACTAAACTAAGAAAACGCACGACTCAGACATTTGGCAAAGGCGTAATCGGTAACCGATTTTAAACAATAGTTCGATCAGTAGTTTCGTTAGTTCGATCCTGAAATGAAAATCAATATATAATTATTGGTATCGACAATTATTTCACGATATTTGAGCCCTCTATCAACCACAAGTGCGAGTATATAAAATACGCTAATTTGTTTAAATTTTGTAAATTACGATTTATAATATTGGATACAAAGATTTGTATTTTGAGCATTGGCAGATTGTACTTGTAGTCGACTGTTTTGTACAAAACAATCGACTACATCTATTTTGCACCCTATTGTATCAATAGCTCGTAAAGTGGCTGGTAGATAAATGATCATCATCAAAGATGTATTTACACACCAATAAATATTAATTCATGTTTTGTTTAGCCTGTTTCTTTTGATATTTACTGCAACTAGACATAATATTAGTTTATTGTACTGTGATTATAATTTAATTTATTTTGTTATTGCACTTAATTACAATTAAAATATTATTATTATTATATTCATTTTTATAAGCTGTAACACAAGCTGCAAACTTAGTTCTACGTCCGTTTTTGGACATTAACAACTTTTGTCATTAACAAATTTCGATTTATGAATAAGATCATCTTTTGTACACGATTTTAACAACAATACATATTTCAATACTTCATTTCATTTCATGGATACAACATGGTGCAAAATACATATAAAAGTAGACTAATTAAAGGTTACCACAACCTGCTGTCGTAGACATAAGGCTACATAGTTATTGATTTGATCCATTTTGATAACAAAGGACATTTTTAAAATATGGAATATGCGACACGATTCTCTACTACAAAATATTTAAATAAACTGCATGCACATTATAGATACTCTTACAGCTCCAACAAAAAACTGCAAGATTACCGGAAGACGAATCAGGAAAGGATATGGGTGTATCGGGATAATCATCTGTGGCGTGTTTTTGTCCACATTCTATCGAGCCGAAACAACACCAAACGAATTTTACCATTGACATAAAAGACATGACATTAGTGAAGTTATTGCCGTTTATTTTAAACCATAATACTGACGTCGTCGACAGAAAAGTGTTTTTAAGAATATATGAAATTAAATTAATTAGGAATGTGTGACTTGTCGACGAGCAAGTCGTTTCTCTGATGATAAGCATATCACCTAATATGCTTACCCCACCTGTAATAATGCAATGCCACCCAGAACTTTGATAAATGCTACTTTTAGCTAAATGCCTGCGCGGCGCTGTAGTGCGTTTGTTACCACGATCAGTGCACAGTGCCACCTGCGGTTTTTGCGACAAGCTACAACAAGGGACTCTTTAAAAGAAGAGTGAACAGAGTCTTTAAAGGTCGGCAACGTATCAGTAATACCCCGAGTGTTACAGATAACCATAGGCGACGGTAGCTGCTTACCATCAGGCGGGCCATCTGCTTGTTTGCCACCTATGGCATAAAAAAACCAGTAATTTCACTGACATAAATCCTATGAAAGTAATAGTGTCAGTGCACTTTTAATGTAAGTACTAGGTATAACTATAAGATTTGTATTAATAAGTTGGTGGCTTACTTTGAGGTCTAGAAGTGAAGACCGCAAAGTGAGCCTTCAAGATTATATAAAAAAATGTTTTATAATGAAGCGAGCTGGTCGTCTTTCTGATGGTAAGCATAATGCCGCCAGAATTGCAGTGCCACTCAGAACTTTAGAACACAAAGGTCTTCGCGGCACTGCAGTGCTCTCGTTACTCTGAGACATTAGAACGTATTAACTATTAAGTCTCATAAGCCCATTGCAGTAATTTCACTGGATACTATGCAAATTAAACCAGAACATAGTAATGCGTGCACATTACTGCTTGGCGGTAGACTTCACGAGCAAAGCGGTGATACCAAC
Organism: Crocallis elinguaria; assembly: GCA_907269065.1. Taxonomy (NCBI): domain Eukaryota; kingdom Metazoa; phylum Arthropoda; class Insecta; order Lepidoptera; family Geometridae; genus Crocallis; species Crocallis elinguaria. Next base: position 10,814,453 of record OU026080.1, on the reverse strand, counting down.
CCAGAAGAACACTCACAGAAGTGTTAATCCTACACTTAGCAAAATAATCTATGGACTATGACATATATATATCAATAAATTGTAATAATTTGGAACTTTTGAGAAAATATCCTTTAGAATCATTTGTGTAAAAGCTTAAAATAGAAAAAAATGGGTCCTCAATTCTTTGGGTTACACAAACACGTGAATTCATTATATACGCATTGTGATCGTGGAATCGATGGCGCACGTGTGTGAGGAATCTTGTAATTTTTATATTTGCCATGGCGTGGATGACGAACGATTTTCGCGCTCTGATTTGCTCTTTTTGTATACTAGACATGCTCTTGATCCCGCATCATTATTAGTCTAAACCTTTTATTTATAGGTGCTTATACGCATAATGACATTTTACCATGAATTAAAATTATACTTGTAAATAGGTATCCATTAAAATACGTTTTTTTAAAGCATTTCAGATTTTAACTTAGTTGTCTACAACGAGTTTGAGCTTATGGTGAAGGAAAACATCATGAAGTAACCGTAACAAGGTGGTAGAATGTGTACGTTTATTACCCGTCTGGCTAGCTGCCACCATAAAATTGAAAATCTATCAATTGGCACTTATCCGTGATCCGTGTAATGGTTCATGACATTGTTTATTATCACCCGCGATTGTAGTGTCACTTAAAATGAATGGTTAAACACTTTCTAGTAATGAAAAAATAAAAAAGGTAAAATAGGCGTTATAGGTGGCTTTATAATACTACAATTGAAATTCGAATTCAAATTCAAAATGCTTTATTCAAATAGGCCCCAAAGGAGCACTTATGAAAGTTAAAATAAAAGACTCTAACAGCGGGCCTCTGCAACATTCGTCTACCCGAATCACAGACTAAAACTAATACTGTCTTTATCAGAACATAAGAACAATCTGTTTAATATATACAGAATGAAAATTAAAAACTAAAACAGAACTCTCCTATCAATAAAACACTAAGAATAGGTATATATTATTTAAGACTTGAAATGAAACGTCCTAGAAAGTAATATTACATAAACAATATAAACAGAATAGGTATAATTAAAAATCGTTTGAACTATCAGACAACAAAATGGTCTACAATCTTATTTACCTGACAGACTTTCGATGAAGAAGTTTGCATAGAAAAATTAAATACATAACAATAGACCTTGACGTTTGTGAGTGGTAGTCAAATTACACATTATTAAATTGGATAACTGTCTTGCAATTTTGTTGTAAAATTATAAAAGACAATCGAATCTTTCTATTATATTTCCGTGCATGATGTTTCGTAGACTTTAGTGAAGAAAGCGTGAGTATGCTGAGATTTTGTTCCGCCTATTGGAATATTTATTTATCCTGTAGTAGTAGGTAGCGGTGTGAATGATGTCGCGATTTCGTCCCACCACTCCAGTTTGAAGTAACGCAATAAAAACTCCACCCACCGCGTCACGCAGGATCATTTTATTTTGATAGTGAGTTCGTGTAACCGCCGCCCATTGTAGCCAGCCAGTTTGATTATTGATTTTTACGCTAAATGTTCCCTTTTTCAGAAATTCTATTCAACGCAATTATAACTTCCTTTTACATTTTTGATGTATTTACCTATTCACACAAAGGGATGAAGCTGCACAATGTCATTAATAACCCGTATGCTTTGGAACTTGTCGCGATTCGGTCCCCGTGGATACCGCGAGAGCAATACATACAGACTATTTTGCAAGTCATTTTATCACTACTTGTATCTGTTTGGTTTTTTTATAGATGCCTATCAAAAATTTAAAGGCAGCGATAGCAAATCGCAAGTAAACGTTTGGATGTTCATAAGTACGAAGAAAGAGGTTTGCCGACAAAGTAATCCAAGAAAAGAGTGAAGAAAAGAAATTCACGCGAACTTGTTATTGTTTATTATGAAAACGTAATCCAGTATCACTACTGTGCCATGTTGCCGCATTTTATTCAACGAACAATACATAATTGTCGCTGAAATTGAATATAGCTGATTGTAGGTTGTTGCCGAAGGAGTTTTCACAAAGGAGTTTGTTTGTCCCCATTGCACTAAGTAGATGTTTGTGTGACCGCACAGTAGCCGGGTTTGTTTGTATATTTAATCCGTTTGTTGTGATATTGTGATAATATAAAATGTAGAGTCGAGGCATACTTTGTACACTACAATACTTACGATTTGTATACTACGATGATGAAATAATAAATTGCTGAAATAAATAGTTAGTTCTTAAAACTAACAAAACAGTTAAATTCCAATACAAATGTGGCTTACACATTACAATACAATACAAATTGGCTCCTTATATAATATTTATATTATGTAAGAAATACCAATTAATGATTAATCTGGAGCAAGTACTCAAATTTCACTATCTTAGGTAGTTCTTGAAAATTCCAATAAAATATATTTAAATAATAAGGGAGAGTCATCTGAGCCGTGGCCTGTTTGGGCATAGCTAGAGATATAATTAAAAAGAACTCTTAGAAACTTCTTGTCTATTGATGAAATTCTATCGTTGCGAAATAGGATCCGGGCCGGCTCGCTCTCTGTTCACGGAGAAAAAGCGCTAAGTTTTTTTCGTTTCTTGGTAAAAAGTAAAGTAGGCAACACGGAGGCGGTCCCACAGCTGCCACTAATTTTGGAATCGCAAAAGTGGTCTGTTGGGCTCACTAGTACAATGGGGCTTGGGACTATTAACTTTAATCAGGTAGTGTTGTATCTTGTTTGCCTAAATAGGGCATGCTATTTCATTAGTTTGACTGTATGTTTGACAACGAATAGTAAAAAAAACTTGATAGGTAAACTAGATCACACGCATATACACTTCACTGTGTCTATAACTTGTTATTATCAGGTTAAGATGGATTGTGGTTTGATGGAAAAACACGTTTAACTTAAAAATGTTTAATGTTTATGTGCAGTAATCGTAAATTTTCAAGTAACGATTCCTTGAAATGAAAAAAACAGGCCCCTTATAGGACTTTTTTTGGTCTTTTTGTATGTCTGTCTGTCACAAGGGCCATATTATCTCAAAATAGATTAAGCTATCAAGCGGAAATTAATATTTTCTACAGCCTCAAACAATTGTGCGTAGCTTAAATTGCTAGCACTACATAAATACTACCAACAGCAACTTCATCACTTAGATGATACTGGGCAAACTTCGTTGCATTAAGCAATATTTGGGTACGAAAAAAAATGGAAAAGATAATAAGGTGCGAAAATACCTGGAATAAAAACAGAGATAGGCCAAGATATTCTTATGAAGAGAATGATGACCAAATAAAACACATACTTCGTACACGTTTTATTTGTTTTTCATTCTCAAAGACTATAAAGAGTTTTCACATAACCTGTGAAAGTGCATGAAGATTGATAAATGTTGAAGAGTAGAGAAGATAAGGTGGCGATTCCTTCTCTCTCTACACTTACCCCAAAGGGTACTTGACGTGATAATAATAGTTGTAGAGATACAAATAGTTGATTTGAACTCTTACCTACTTATAATATTCTCGTGCATATTTTGAGATCGATATGGTATGGACGGACAACTTAGAAATATTTTTTTTTTTAAATAAACGCTTACACTCATACCCCCGCACTAGGATTCCCTGTGTCGCAGGTGGCATGGACACACACAGATACATATCACAAACATCCAAGACCCGAGAACAAATTTTATGTTTACACAAAATCTGCCCCGGCCGGGAATCGAACCCGGGACCCCTCGCTTTGCAGGCAGGGTTACTACCAACTTAGCTACGGAGCCGTCTCATAATGAGGAGATATGTTTTAGTAAACAATAATAACCTTTGAATTATAAACAAAACTAGCTTCTGTCCGCGGTTTCACCCGAGATCCTACAGGAACCGTATTTTTCCAAGATAAAAAGTAGCCTATATGTTACTCTTCGGTCCGTAAACCATATCTATGCCAAAAATCGCGTCGATCAGTTGCTCCGTTGCTGCGTGAAAGAAGGACAAACAACATAGAAACGCACTTTTGCATTTATTATAGTACTGATACACGTGGTACTGATCTCGATCAAATTGTGCAAAGTAAAAATATTCTGTATAGATAATTATACCCTGAATTTAAGAAACATAAATAAATACCTCTAAAAACCGTAAAAGTGTGGTAGGTATTCTTTCTTACCTTAAAAACTACCTTATTTACACCTATTTATTAATTAATGCCAGCTAAGAAATATATTATACGAACTTTTATATTACTCAATAATATTTTGAAAAATAAATTAAATATAACTCTATATTCAATTCTAAAAAAAGAAGCGTCGGGTAACAGTAAAAAGGGCACGTTTTTCGATCGTTAAAAAAGAGTTCAACAAAAGGCTTGGCAAATAAAATGTGCACAACTTAACGGGTATGGAACTTGATAACCCTAACACCTTGATCAATGTGGGTTAGTAGAATGTAGGCATCGGAAATAATACACCCGTGCAATTCTTTTTTACTTAAATTGCCAAAAAATGAACGGCTGCCGAACGGGTCGGAAAACGACACCCATCATCCGGTGTTTCAAATGATAACTGTATCCATCTATAACATTGCTAAAAGGTATATGGAAAGGGTAAAAAAAGCTGTTCATCAACTGGGTGTAGGATAGACTTAAGAGAATTAAGGTGCAACTATCAGATTTGTATATAGCTAGGTAATAGCTTAAATTCCACAATATCTATTTATCATAACAACATTCTAAACATTCGTGATGATGTTTATTTATACTAGACAAATATCGTGTATTCCATCGTTCATAGCTAAAACCGCTCTATCAATAAAAACACTCCCAAATATAGAATGACCTTGAACGACAATAAAAATCAATAGCACATGATCGCAAGTGCACTGTTATGGCATCAGCTGATCTCATGGAAGGTCAATGCACTTTTTATTGTTCTCTCCGCTGGGTTCATAGAGAAAAAACTGTATGAGTAAAAAGCGTGTCGATCCATTGTAAAAAACTTAACCCTACCGTCGAGTCGCGTGGCAGGTACCCCACACACACAACCCTTTACAAAAACGCTTACAAAAACACTCAGGGTAGCGAAAGGGTAAAAAAGGGTTAGAATTACGCATGCGCCCCGTGGGATCACTGCCCTCGTTTCTCATTTTAAAATTTAGAATGAGCATTTGGCTTTAATATTTTTTTATAACAGTGACTTGTTACTTTGAGAGAATTTATGATATATTATTAAATGAAAAAATTCAATGTTTGTTACAATTATCCAAACTAATGAAATGCTCGCACAATACAGAATATAATAGAATGGATTTATGTGACACCATATTTTAAAACTAAACAAAGAAAGATTATTCTAATCCATTCATAAGTAGGTTTGTTAGTAAATACCAAAATCACCAAAATATAATATAAAGACTACAATTTGATACGGAGACAAACAATGCTATCATAGTAGCACTTACGTTAGTTCTCGTCTAAGAAATTTAAACAAAGGTGAAGCTAGACCAAAAAGTTTGCAAGTGGAACAACCGTGAAACACAACTAATCTTATCAGTATGGAGGTATTAGAGGTAACATGCAAACAAATAAACTTCACCCCTTATCTAAAGTTATTTGTTACCACTAATCTCTGAAGCCACAGTTCCGATTCTAAAAATAATTTCGCTAAGAGAAAGCTGTGATCCATGTGTGCTTATACTTTATCCTTATTCGAATCGTGAGAAACCGCAGGCAGAAGCTAGTCCGTACTTATAATAAACGCGAAAGTGTGTTTGTACGGTTGTTGGTTTGTCCTTCTTTCACGCAGCAACGGAGCAACGGATCGACGTGATTTTTTTGCATAGATATAGTTTATGGACCGATAAGTAACATAGGCCACTTTTTTATGCAGAAAAAATGCACGGTTCCTGTGGGATCGCGGGTGAAACCGCGGGCAGAAGCTAGTATTTTATAAAGTGAAAGAATATCTATAAAGCCTCCAGGCTACAACATGGACAAATTTAAAGTTAACGACAAACGCATATAATTCGATAATAACAAAAACAGTTGTAGCAAAAACACGCACACAGCTACCAAACAGCGCAGTGGAACTATAATTAAGAAAGATAAATATCGTTTATTACTGTTAGGAAAGTCGATTAGAAAAAACTACCCCTTTCACCCCACAATTTGTAACCCGTACAGTGGGCGCCGGCCCGACCGACACGCATAAAAACTTACGACCGGCTCGCGAGTATGGAGTGCAGTCTTTGCTGAACTACTGCTAACTATTCATTTGACACGTTCGAGTTATTCAAAATTCTAATAAACTGCCATCTTTATACATAACAATACTTAATTAAACCTTCTTAACTCATATATAGGTTAATGCTGCGACAGTACCTAGCAGTTTATAGTAGTAGTAGATAGCTGCTTAGTCTTTAAAAAGTTCTTTAGTTTTCCAACAAACTTAAAATCTTAACTTAATCATAGTGAGTTCAATGACAAGAAAACACAACATTCAATAGGTAATAATTTACTTTTATACTGCTTATATATATTCGCAAAACAAGGTCGTGTAGTCGTTCGTCGCGACTACTGAATCTCTTGTTTACTAGATACATATTATGTTTTTTTCTACTTTCTATAGGTAAGTTAGGGTTCTACCACTATGTTTGTAAGATTATCTTGTGATTGAAACTGGTACGCGTACTCGATAAGTTCTTAGCGTACAATAGGACTATATGTGATACTTTAGTCGGGTCATCGTAAAGCACAACAAGTCGTTATCATGTGAGAAGAAAACATAGGCGATGTTGGGCACCAAAATAATTTGCTTTATTATGAAATTGGGTTTCATCCTAACTTTGAACAACAAATCGATTCCATACTTTCGCATCAGTAAGGAAAAAAATGTTACAGTTACATAACGCTTTTCCATAATAATAGAATCATTATCGAAAAACAGAAGAGCGGGCAGCTGATTTATTGGACGATAATGGTCCCTGTCATAAATAGCTTTTTTCTAATGAATGTTTTTTGAACACGCGCTCAAACACCGGGCTCTTTTTATTAACGCACTTACGTATGCATGTCAGTTTTTAGGAGAGATTGGTTAAAAAACTTTAGTCACCTTTTGTCATAATTGAAAATAAAACAAAAATTAGTTCCGATAAGAATAATGGATGGTCGAAGCTATCCAAGGATCAGATCTGGACGGCTGTTCATTATGCATTGAACTATGTATACGACAATTTTCTATACTCGTCCAATAATGTAAACAAACTTGATGGCTTACCAATTACATAGAAAGAAATTCAAATTCGAATCATTAGCGATCGGACTAGTCATTCGTTGGCATCCGCCGAGTTTGTTTAAATTATAAGACAAGAATAGAAAATTGTCGTATATGAATACTACTTTCTTAATATTTGACTTCAATTTAGAATTCTTAATTATTCCTAACACTTTCCTAGTATTTAAAAAAAAACGTCTCACAACGATTATACACGCAAAATTACTTGTAACAAAGAGAACGAAATGTAGTAAAGTAATGATTGTATCAAAAAACGAAAAATCAGGGTTATCGACGTCACCCACATATGCTGCCCGACCTTGACAAATGCACACGAATGGGTTGCGATCGCGCTGCGAAGTGATTTATCGAGTCTCACTGCTAATATTAGTGGTAGTGAGATTTCCGCGAGCTGTGCGCAACCAATACATTCTACACGCGTATAATTGTTACGGTGAATACTTAAAACGACTTAAAAATTCAGCGTTTCCCCGTCGGAAAAAAAGAGTTAATATTGATCGTAGATTTCTCGTCGTGGGGTGCAGCGGCCGGTTGAGTCACCCCACGGTTTTTTACTCACCCTAAGTTATATTTTTTGTAAAGTCCCCCCTTGCCCCCCTTCGGGCCGCTTTAAAGGATGAGTAGTCTCTATGGAAACGGCTCGATCTAATTTATAGGCGGGAGAAAGTACGGATTGCTTAATTAAGAATTTAAAATGTGTCTGCTAAGTAATTAATTATAAATTTTCAGTCCGCCGACTCGCTTCAGATAAAAAGAGAACTTTACTTTTTCTCATAACGAAAGCTTTTACTAAGGAATTAATAAGAATTTAATTAACATGGAACAAAGAGCTTTGTACATAGACACACGGAATGGACAAAAGTACCTTTTAATATTACTATTTCATCCCTGCCTACTAATTAATTCTATTCAAACATAATAGCAGCGGAGCTCCAAATCAGTATAATAAATCGAGAAATCGATATAAATTGGAGACAAACTCGATACTTTTAATATCTCCCATAGATTTGCATGAGCCGTCATATGAGGCATCGGTTTATGAATACGCAAGGGTTGATTATGCCCGTCGGGGGACCGGTGCGAGGGCACGCGCCGCCGCAGAATACACAGCAGATAGTATGCGCGGGGCATAGAATGAGTAGCAGTGAGTACGTGCGGGTTAAAAAACTGTGGGTCACGGCCGCGGCCTGGGAGTCAGTTGGCGCTTTTTTGTGGCGGAGAGCGCGCGTTTTCACTTGGTCCGCGCCCGCGCATATTGCCTTGGTAAGTGTTTTTATTTTAAAACATTTATCTATAAACAAAAGTAATGAGATATGCAGAAATAAACGATTGGAATCAGACCAGAGGCCGAGATTATATTCTTTTTTTTAAATAATAATATCAAATATGCTAATGGTTCAGCTAGCAACTTAACGGGGATGTGTATCGATTTTATTTTCACTAGCGGGTGTTTTATGTTGGGGTCAGTAAATTTATAAGTAAGTAAAACTTTATTAATTAATGATCAGAAATTAAGCTTGACTTTAATTTAGTACTACTGGGTTTCTTTATCAATTTAAAATCACAGTATTTAATATAAAAATACTACTTAAATATATACAGTACTATTTCATCATACATGAGATGTTCTAGTAAGTATTTAATAATTATTAAATTTTATATAGGTATATATTACGACACCGTCGCCCGTCCACAAACAGCAATAGGTTATCTGGAAGAGATTTCTCATTGTAATAAATAATAATGATCAATACGATATTGCACCTGTATTAACCCACTTTCAAGGTTTTTTCTTTTAAGTATTTCGTAAAAAACACTTTTTGCACTGCATTCAATTGCCTTTCCATTGCAAAGTACGTCGTCCTTCTATTATAAAAGATTACTGTTACTAATTATATTAAGATTACATTTACTATTCGGACACTAAAAACATAGATTTAGGTGCATAACATTAAAAAAACGCAAGTCGAATTATAGAAACTCTTCCTTCGTAAAAGATGGTTAAATACTCCTAGTAAATACCCCTAATCTCGTATATAGAAAATAACAAACCAGTATATAAAATTATAGGCGTTCACTATATCTGACTTTATTTTAAAAGCACTCATGTTTGATAAAATGAACATGCAATCTTTGTATGTCGATACCAAATCAAGTGTTCTGTAATAATAACATTTGGCTCAAACATCAGCGAAATGCCAATGTGCCGAAACCGCAAACAGCTATCGATCGGCAGATTTGCTGATCATAATAATTGGATCTTGTGGGTTAGGCGAAAAAAAACAATGGTGACAATGCTGCCTAATGAGCCATAAAGAAGAAAACGATACGTAGAGCAAGGCGTAGACAAAAAAGGGCGAGGCGGGTGCGAGGGCGGCGTGCGGGCGGGGGCGAGGAAATGGCGGGAGAGCTAAATTAATTTGCGCGCTCCCGCCAAACAAAGGCACGCTAATGGAACGCGCCGAATGGAAAAAATGCCACCGTCCGCGTCCGCTCTCAGCCGACTTATATATTTTTTTGCAAACACAACCTTTGACTTTCCCAAATGAATAACATTACACCCATCGAAGTTGGCGGTCGCTTTGTCCAGATTTAATGAGGAAGAAGAGAACGCGATACGCGTATTCGTTTAATTGCTCGCTCAAAACAAACTTTGCTTTCTGTATTAATTACTTCGAGCGGAAAGTTTTGTGATGAGGAAATTTTAATATCCTTTTGTTTGAAAGACAAGAAAGAGAATATAAGTTGTATTTTATTGTGAAAATGAAATCATTTTTCACATTGATACTTATACAATTTGACGACACAGTATTTAAAATCTTAGCTATTTTTACACGACTGCACAAACAGGAGTGTAATATTTTTTGAGTTCATATTTGTATGTAAGTTTCTTCGTTTATTCCACCATAACTTTTAAATGCCCGAACAGATTTGGATTTAAGGGGTATCGTTAGAATCCTTACATCATCCCGAGTGACACTGGCTAGGGCAGTCGTGTTTTTATGTTACTTTTGTTACATCGACTTGTAGAATTTACGTATTTACCCATTTTAATAACACCTACAATCTACCCGTGTTACCAGTAAAAACAATTTTAGACGCGTGTTTAGCTAGACAGTGAGTCGACTCTGTCGCTTCGTACCTAAACTTAATTATAGTTTCGCTCTCTCTCTCTCTCTCTCTCTCTTTCCCTTTCCAAAACACAACATGATTCGTTTTATAGATCTAAATGTTTAGTTTTAGAGCTGTCAAATACCTTCCATCCTTGATTAGACGTTACTAAATCAATTGCCATTACATTTCAATCTCTTTCTAGTGTTCTCATTTAGAAAGAAATATTAAAACTAAAATTTGGTTTAGGTATGAGATGACAGAATCAACACCAGTGTTTAAAGATAAACTCCTAAAATTATTAGAAATGTCACAACAGAATTGAGTTACACAACAATCAGATACTACTTAAATTAGGATTTGAGGTTGCTCATATTTAAACACGCGACTAATGCATGTTTAGGAGTTAAACACTGTTTAACACAGATTTAAAGTGTGTTTAATTTTTTTTGGTGTACGGTATGTTTTGATTTACGCCTCGCTTCGGCTGCTTGTAGAGACGTCGTAGCACTACCTACGTATTCGTAGCAGGCGTAGACAAGAGCTACAGAGAATATAATATTTGCTTGCTCTGTCAGATGCTTTGATCTGTACGAAGTAGCGAAACACCAAGATTTTATTATTGTGACGGCATTGTAGGTACCTACTTACTTGCTGGTGTTGTGTTTTGATATCGAGTTAAAAAACAAAGTACAAATTATGTTTGTTTCGGGATTGATGCTTTGGTAAAGTTCTTGATATACAGAAACTATTACCCCAGAATGACATTTCATTATGACGTGTTTACTAACACTAGTCTTAAGTCAGGAAGTTGAATCGGCGTCCGCTCATCGTAGCGATGAGTTGGTGGAAACAAAGAGCGATCGTTATCTAAATGTACCTCCTGGAAGCGCGTTTTGTCACGAGATTAAATGAATGTGTCTTCCATTACTCTGAGCGGGATTTATGCCTCCCAATTAAAACTTCCCGGAGCTGAAGACGCGAATTAGTGGAATTCACTCGCATTTATCAAGACATCAACGTTGGCCCGCGCTTCGCGAAACTTCCCAAATTTAAATTAGAGACGATTTTTACAGCTACCTCCTTGGGGGGAAGGGGGGACGCTACCCTTTCCTTATAACGAGGAAGGCCTCATGCATTTTTATGTGCTTCTTTTTTCGCCGGCGTTTTAAACAAGGGGGTGAGTTTGGGGAGACGGGGGTGAACTTTTTTATTCGCGTCTTGATAAGTTAGGGTTGAAATTAGACGTTCGAGTTTCGTTCGCGGAATTCATAATGACGAAAATTAATAAGTTTTCTTTTGAGGGGCCTTCGAACCGCGTCGTTTGTCGAATATTTAGGTACAGCGCGGTGCCTCCTGGATTGGGTTCGGTTTTGGTATTCTAGGCGCTGCAACGCTGTCAACACAGGAATATTAACTCAAACTTTGAGATTGATTTTGTACCGTCTACGTTCCTTGTGATAAATCTATCGTGATCGATGATCACTTACGTACTTATCAATCTGTATTATTAAGTACCTACTATAAGGGACTGTTTTACAAGGAGCCAGTAGGCGAAGACAGAGCGCTTGCAAGTCAGCGCTGGCTCTATATCGTCATCGTTCAGCTCTTGTAGTTTTTTTATGCTCAGTTTAGGTTATCGTTCAGCTACTTTCATCAAAATCGTTTCAGTAGTTTGTCATTGAAGTCGGTTGCCGATTTTAAAAAGCAATTTTACTTGTTTATTTTCTATTGTACTCGTATAATGAGACGAACGAGTCGTTTGCGATAAGATAAATTTTATTTGTGTAAACACGAGTATTATACACACTCAAAATTAATTTAAGTAGGTACATTGGTGTTATATTGAATGTAAGCATAACGCTAGCCTATCACAACTGCAGTGCCACCCAGAACTTCGAAAGTAAAAGGCCTGCGTGGCACTGCAGTGCGCTATTTACACTGAGATATTAAGTAGTACCTAAGTCTCATAAGCCCAATAATTTCACCGACTTGTCATCAAGCTGGAACACAGTCATGTTTGCACATTATTATATTACTGGGTGGCAAACTACACGAGAAAAGCGGTGATATCTACCCAGACAGACACTTGCAGAAAAGTTACTCCTACCACCTGGTTAAACCTGAGTTTTATCACGCTTACGGGCAACATCTAGAAAAATACCTTACCCTACGTTCAAAATGGTGAAAACTTGATGAGATAAGAGACTACTGAGTATAGTGTCATTTGTAAATATGAGCGCTTTTGTGCTTAGCTTTTTTCACTCTAGGCCGTCAATCCTTAGTTTACTTTTGTCTACTTTCGTTGACAACAATTATTGTTAGGAAATATAGAAGGCTTTTTGAGCGACCCAAAAAGCTGTGATCAGCCTTTGCCACATGACCATAGAAGACAGAAAGAAGTTCAGACTGTGCGTAAACGGACAAATCAGGTCACTCAATTTGTATGAGAAAAGGGCTCGGGCCAAAAGTAAAAATGTGATTTTTTGTAGGTAGTGTAGTGTCTTCACAGTAACAATGTGCATATTTTAGTGTAGACAAACCAGGTACCAAAGCTATGTTTTTTAATAAAACGACTTCCAAATTTTTGTGTAAAGTAGTTACCTACAAGCCGTCCAAATTATTATCAGCTACAGTATTTCGTAAAATAACCTTAACATAAACTTAACTAAATTGTTGTAATAGTGATTCTTCCTGCTGTTGATTTCTATATCGTTTAGGTACCTAAGTATCTTACTTCTTATCATGATGTTTAAAACTTAAACTATTAATACCTATCCCATATTGAATGGGCAGTTTTTTCCCTAATTGTTTATTTGTGCCAGAAACACAGTGTCCGCAGACGGCGCGGCGAGCACATGTGAACACTTGTTGAGCGTGTGTGGGCATGCGCGGCGCACGGCCGCGGCGGCGTTTCTGTTTACTATGAAAACTTACCTAGCTGTCATGTAATTCACCTGCTGCGCCACAATGGAAGTAATTGGTGTCGTGGAACAGTTATTAATATTAACAGTACTAATTCTCGAAGAAAACATCTGAAATACGTTTGTCTCGCTCCTCCCTAACATAAAATAGGTATTTTGATTGAAATATCGGCGTCATTAGAGATGCTAAGGTAAATAAATTAGATGAAATACGGAAATTTTATCATTTTATGATGAGGAATGTCCGAAAATAAATCAAGATTATATTTCGACACAATTACGAAAAATCAAGGAGTCTCCTAAATTCCAATTTGAGCAATTATGAGAATAAGAGAGAGTCATTAGTCCAATCAATCCGGGCGCTGGCGGGTCGGGCGGCCAACGGGCGGCATTATGATCCGCGTCTAATAACGTCGTTAACAGCGCACATTAAAACAAAACAAACAGAGGCGACGCGGGCGGAGGCGCGGGGCGCCATCCTTCCTCGAATCCGTGTCATTAATTTACGTAATGCGTAGGTACGCGCTATCCCCAAATATTTAAGAAGCCTCCTCCGGGAGCGCCCGCTCCTCCACTATTCCCCCTCCCGCGCTGCCGCCCGGCACCCACCCGCCCGCCGAGAATTATGGCGGCCGCCTTGTAATTATATTTTTTAATTTATCTTCCTTAGCGAATACAATGGAGGCGCCACCCCGCCACCGGAGCGCTTCTTTCTCATGCTGAATATTGTATCAGGCCGCTGAAAAAAGGAAAAAACGCTTTAATTACAAGCGAGAGAGCGACCGGCATTACGCGTTAAATATTTGATGTTGTCTCTTTCTCGGAGCTCGCTCGCCCGCCTCGCCGCTCGGCTCTGTCGTCAATAATTAAAACGCCTATTAACTCATTCCTCTTCAGGTGACCCCTCATTACTTACCGAATAAAAAAATTCGATCCTCGCCAGTACCGTACACACCCATACCAATAGGCACTTAACGATTCTACCCCAGTTTAATTAAACCAAAGCCAGAAAGAACAAAGAATATTTTTTATAGGGGTTTTCAGTATCATTATTTTTAAATAGGTATTATACTTTTTTAAACAGCGGTATAATTTTCAAAACCGATCATAGTTGTTGAACTACATAGCCACCGTTAGATTACAATGGTAGAATATAGAGAGTAGAAATTACCGTGTCAGATGTAATTATTCGTAGTCCGCGGCGTTACTTTGGGTTCTGCTAATCCCATCTGGAACGGCGAAGCGTATGCAAATGTGCCCGCACCGCGCGAGCTCCGAGCGGAGCCGAGCGCGTTGATTTATTGCCGAACAACAGTCGCAAATTAAGGCGGAATCCTTCGCGCGGACACCCGAGCCTGCAGTACTTAGCGCGCGGAGACAAAGTACAAAGCAACCCCCAGCCACCCACTGAAAAACGTCTCTAATATTCTTTTAGAAACGGTGGCATTTACGGGCTATATTTTATCCTGAATTTGCATACGCTCCTTTTTTCGTACCCGTCCTCTATTTTATGGGTGAGTATTTTTTCATCCGGGGGTTAAGATACAAAAGGGTAAAGCGCGGGAGCTCGCTCCGATAATTAAATTGCACCGCGCGAGCCGGGGTGCGCCGAGGCTCGCACTCACGTTTGCCTACGGTGACTACTTTTTGCCTTTACAACACTCTTTGCGATAGTCGCGGCGCTTATTTTATTGTTCCACGATACATTAAACTTGACGATAGTTAAACGATTAATCTTGAGTGTTGTTCGTTATTTGTTACAGTTTGGTTTTGGTTTTTAGAGTGGTCTCAAGATTCAATACGAGTTTGTTTTGTTCGGCTGGAAAACAATCCAGATTTTATATCGAAGAAGTCTTTAGTAGTTAATTTGTGACATTCCCATTGCATGCACACAATGCACGCGTTGAAATCTTTTACAAAGAATGTTAATAAATTGCCAGAACAGTTTAATTTTATGCATATTGCAATTAAATTCAAATAGAAGGGAATATTTCATGTCCTGAGCGTCGCGATAATAATTTAACTAACAAATTAGGAGAAATCTTACCCTGCTCTAAGTCAAATTAACATAATTGCTAATCAAATGTTGTAGGAGTAGCTGCGGTGGCGTGGCTTCGCTCTAATTACAAATTCTAATTCCCTCTTGTTTCCCAGGCCCTTTGAATTTGTAAATTACTGCCAACGCTTTGGGCTATCAAATGAATTCTCATCTCTCTTGCTTAAGATAATGTTTTAAATATATAAAAGTGGGTTCAGTGGCAACACGTGTCAAAATTATAACTACCACTTTAAACAAGACTGAAAAGATGGACAAAGTCCCATTAAAGCTGCTAGTGAAACCATAAATAAAACCTTTAGCTTTCGTAAATAAAACCGTTGCCTTACGCACATAGGTGTAACGGTAATATTTTATATTTAAAACCTTCATAGAAATAAAATACCAAAATGTATAAAATAGATTAATTAAAACTTGAGATAACACAAATATATACATCACAAAAATTTCGCTTCCAACAGGATTCGAACCTGCGTCTTCTGGCTGATGCTGGATGTTATGTATTTCTTTCATAAATACATCATATCAAGAATTTCGCAGTCAACATCGATTGCTTGATGAAAACTTATAGTCTGTAAAAATACATCATTCGTAGAGATAACTGGTAAACTACGAATGGAACCATTTATAAAACGCGATATAGTAATAATTTTTTGGGGATAAATATATTTGTCCAAACAAGATTTTATTGATTGGTACTGTAATCTTGTGGCCACCTTCCGAGTTCATCATCAGGACCCTGGACATCATCTAAGATCAGAGTACTTGTCAAACGATAATAAAGATAATCAAACAACCCCAAACTCAATAGGGTTACGTCGTTTCGTTAGTCGCCTTGCGGTTCCATCACCAGACCGTGTGACATCATTATATAGCATTGTCATCCGATTTATACAGGTTGAGTTTGAATTGGTATGTTATTGCGAAGGGGGTGATTAGAACCATGGTTGACTACAAGTTGTGAGAACCTCTCTTGGAAATAGGCCATTCCAAATTTCCATACAGAAAAATCAATTTCAAACGTGAAGTGCGCGGCATTTTCTGTAATTTTTTCCAAGTTTGTTGTAATCGACATCATCATTTAACAAAGTTCAACATAGTTCCAGTGAATCAGCTGATCTAGGGCTGCCCGGAAATTCTGTAGTAGAATTTTGACGTAAATTTTAAATGCACTTTCTTCAATAAAAAATTCCGAATTTCACAATGTCGTAAACCAAATTTTTTTACCTCCAGGAGTAGGCTGACCTGCTTTCGGGATAACTTATCAATTCAAACTTATTGTCTTTAGACTTTATTGTCACTTTCACTTACATACTGTAAAATCACTATACACGAGCTCCATTTTTCGGTCACTCTGCGTCACGAGTAACCAGTTGGTAGTAACCAACTGCAATGAGCGCTAAATGGATCGTCGTATAGGCCACTAATGATGAGTTGGAACATTGGATTTGGATCGTTTGGATTTCTAATATTTCTATCACGATTCCCCACAGACGGGCGGTTTTTGGAACGTTGGACTAGAATATTGTGTATTGGAGTGCTCTTGTATGTGGGCTCTAAAGCAGTTTGGTTTGTCCCAGACAGTTCTCAAAGTTCCGAAATGTGACTCTGCTTGAGGTAATGATGATTTGTTTTCGTTACTTAATAAGACATTTTAGTTTAGTGGTAGTTATACAAAAATCTGGTTTTATATAAATTACTACCTTCTGCGGTTCTACGGTTTTCACCCTCGTTCCCACAGGAACCGTGCATTTTCCGGGATTAAAAGTAGAATATGTTACTCTCCGGTCTATAAAATATATCTATGCTAAAAATCACGCCCATCCGTTGCTCCGTTGCTGCGTGATAGAAGGATATGATTTTTGGCATAGATATAGTTTATGGACCTGAGAGTAACATAGGCTAGTTTTTATCCCGGTTATAAAAATGCACGGTTCCTGTGAGAAAGCGTGTGAAACCGCGGGCAGAAGCTAATATTACATAAAAGCAGTTTCAAATAATTTCAACCAGTTCAAAACAATAAATACGTCTCTATAGTTGCTAATTGGTATTTTTCTAAAAGAACTACCTACTTATAATATTTCTGTTACATGTACCTACGTGACACGTATAAGCAGGGATCTATTTCAGATCTATTTCAACAAAAATAACTGAGCATTGAAATTAAAATGAAAGTAAAAGTATTTGGTGCCCACTGCCACCCACTAGTCTTTTAAGTGTCAAACAAAAATAAATAATAAAACATAAACCTGTTTAATACCTATTTATATTATATGAGCCCAAAGACGCTGTGAATTTGTTTGAAGTCCTATAAAGAGGATTTTCTTGAAAGGAAAATAACTCGTCAAAAACTTTATATTAAAACATTTTCTGCGTAAGTATATAGGTATTCAAAAGCGCCGTAGCGCGCGATTTTAATTCTATCACAAGTCTACTTATAAATAACACCGGGTCCAATTAAAAGCGCGCGACAGCTTTGAAAGCGGAATGAAGGAAAGTATAAGTACCCGCTCGGTGGGGAAAAGTGTCCGTGTTTACGGAAAGCTCCTCCGGCAAATATTATCGCGAGACGGGCGCGATCAAATATTCAGGCGGCGCGCGGAGGCGGCGAGGCAACCCTCTCCAACTTTCAAGCCCTTCCCTTTGCACGCCCTACACTAATTACGTTTAGAGTTCTTAAGCGAAATTACTTAGGCCCCTCGCCACCCGCGCCCGCGCCCGCGTCTCCCGCGACCCCCTTCCGGAAATGAGGCGCGCTGGAAAAACAAGAAAGAGGAAAGCGTTATATAAGGAGGTCGCTGTCTTTCTGAACGTCCTAAATCTGGCCAATCTCTGAAAGATGTTGATGTAATGATTTTTCTTCATTTTCGCGAGCGTTCTCTGTTCATGAGCGGTTGCTAAGTGAAAAGCAATTAAAGCACGGGCGAGTGATCTTCATCCCTCGCCGGGGGCGCCACCCCGCGAGACTATCTCGATCGGCAAAATAAGATATTATAATAAACATCCGTTTTGATGCAATAATAATACCAAGGCGATTGGTAGGTATGCCTTAAATGCTTATTGTAGTCTTGTTCTGCTAGTTACCTAATACTTAATTAATCTATAGAGTATCAAGTACCACCTATCCAGTGTAATCCCAAAAATACCCTGGGAAAATACCATGTCAATCTATTACAATGTGATCATTTTGAACCACATAGGGATGTTTCATGACATAGGTAGATAGTAACTGTCATTATACAGGTTTAAGAACATCACATTAACACAATAAAAATGAAATTCACAAAAAATATATAATTTCTACAAAGATATCTACTGCATCTAAAAGTTTCGCGAATTCAATACATTTCAATAAATAAAAAATGTATACTGCAATGCAGATGCAAAAACAGTTTTTCACAGCCAAATCAACAAAATGCATGTTTTAGTACCTACAACTTTACGGCCCGCATTGAACAAGTGACGTCAGATTTCCTGGCCAATTTGTACGGGCGTTTTAGCGCTCGATTTCCAGTTTTTCGATATATACATTTGATTCTCATGAGAAAACCGAATTATTGAATGATATCATAAAAAATGGAGTCAACATCTCTATTGATTGTTGATACGAATAAATCCTACGTAAGTTGGTACAATACAATACCAGATGCAAAATTATAGAAGGAAACGGCGAAGCTACCAAAATAGCCGGTTGTACCATGGAGACTATGGAGAGCTTCTTGCTATCGTCAGTTATTTCTAACAGGTAAACTTTAAATGTACAACCGGTATTGCGGTCGGTGCTCGCATACATAAAGTTGACGCAGCAAAACGTACCGAATATTTTATCCAAAAAGGATTTAAATAAAAATCCAATTCATAACCGTTCAAAGGAAGCTTTCAATCTGCCGATGTCAGTGTTTTTTTCGGCGTGACTCTCTCAAGCAATACCAAGAAAGTTGAAGTCCTTGAAAGTAAATAGGATTCAACAAATTAATGAGTACCCGGTAATGGAGTGGCGCGGATGCGGCCGTGGCGAGTGTCACTCGCACGCCTGAGCTTAGCGGAAAAGCGCCCGCGAGAGGCATTTCCGCACCTTTCATGTGCCATCGCACAGTTTAATTTCCTAATTTTCAATTTTTCTCCCAAACAAGACCGTCCTGCGAGACTTCATTATCCAATAGGAAGCCCCGTCAACGCGAACATTCAAATGCTCTGTAAATACCTTCCTACAACAACGTTGTATAATTTCCTGTTTAACTAAATCGCTTTGATGCTTGTAAATAGACTTTTATGAGAATTTATAGCGATTTATCATTCGGTAGGTCTGATTTTATGCATAACGCGAATAAAGTGTGGTAGAGACATGTAACTTACCGTGATAGAAGTACCTAACTACCTACTTTCTAGTAACATCGGTACAAAGTTTAACTACGAGTATCTCGAGTAATTTGTAGACGTTAATTAGGAATGTCATTTGTTTCATTTAGCATCGGGTGTAAATTCTTTTTCAATACCATAGGAAGAGCTATTTTATTTTGAAGGTTTCTACTCTGTGCGATACAGTCAATGTGGGTTACATAGTAGGTAAAGTACCTACATCAGCACAAGGCGGCTCTCTTTTTTTTGCGCTTTATAAAGTAGCGTTTGACCACTATTTCACCTAATTTTAAACGACAATGAGTTGAAGATCTAGATCAGGACTGGCGCTCAAGTGCAGCTGCCGGTACACACCGATACGTGTGTGTGGCGACAGATTTTCAACTTGAGAAAGGTAGCTAGCCAGCAAGCCCTAGAATTTTGTAGCGAATGCTGGCTAGCTAGTAGTAGTAGTTGCATGCCTCACGATATTTACGAAAGCTTCAGCGCATTATATGATTCAAACCATCGACCTACATCCAGATCAGCGACGGCAACTAGACTATATACTGAGTCGTCAACGCTTCATTTTCATTAAGGTACATAGGGCCTGGTTTTCTATATTTGTCCAATAATGTACATAAACTCGGCGGATGCCACCTAATGACATCAATAGTGATCCGATCGCCCACCAATGACATGATTCGAATTTGAAATTACATCTATGTCATTGGTTGGTGAGCGGCTGTTTGTTTAGATTTTTGGATAACTAAGAAAATTCACACCATATGTAGTATGTGTAGTCAATCAACCAGGTGAGTACCTGGTTGGTCGATAGGGTCCCTAAAAATTCCGGACAATCTCCTAAGAACTGTTTCCTGTAAATACAAGAGAGAAATCCTCTTTACTTGAGGCTCCGTGGTCGGTCTCTGAGCTTTGCAATTTATATATCATGTTACCATTAGATACATGCGAATTAATGGCAATTGCACTCTATCCCGCCGTCCGCTGATCTGCGCTGGTCTTTATAGGGATCTGATGATGTACTCCAAAGTTAAATGGAACGCGATTTTTTATTTAGAAAGAATAATAATATATTCTAATTTTATATTCTTTAAAAATGTTTAAGAAGCCGAAGAAATTCCCCCGTTGTCCAACGGCTTAAATTAGGTACTGCGCGTGGAATGGCGTCGCGGAATTACAAAACAGAGAGGGAAACTTGCGGCTGTTTAATGAGATTTAAATAATTAATGAGCGTGCAAAATTGGTTTCTTTTTTCAGCAACGGGAGTGCTTCGGGGGCGATGAAAAACAAGCCATAATTGCTGGCCCGAGTGACGGGGACCCGTCGGCAACTCGCTCTACTCTCTAGGTACTCTGCGCGCTACTCGGTGCCTCCACCTCATATTAACCGGGAGGGAGCGCCGACAATCATAATTTATAAGGTAAAACTTTTAATTGCTCTCGTTATAAATCTTATTAAGACGGCAATTAAAATTTAGAATTTTATGCTTATAAAGCGAAGGGACACAATAGCACGGGGGTCGCTGTAGCTCTAGTGTTGAGTTTCTTTTAGAAGCCAGCGAAGTAGTAACGGTTATTAGGTATTCTTTTTGTTAGTGGGAGGACTAACTCTTCCGCGAGTGTCCGTCTGGGTTGTTACCACCGCTTTGCTCGTGAAGTCTGCCGCCAAGCAGCAGTGTGCGAGCATTACTGTGTTCCTGTTTGATGAGCAAAGTAGCCAGTGAAATTACTGGGCTTATGAGACTTAATACCTAATGTCTCAGGGTAACGAGCGCACTGCAGTGCGGCGCAGGCCTTTGTTTCAAAGTTCTGGGTGGCACTGCAATTGTTATGGGCCGGCGTTATGCTTACCATCAGGCAAACGACCAGATCGTCTCGTTATCAAATAAAATAAAAATAAAAAAAAAAACGAAAAGGCAGAGGTGTCAGTTAAATATATGGTAAATACCTAATAATACCAAAATATAAGGAGAGTTGTGTACAAACTAGAGTGTTTCCTTTCATTCCTATGGGTACAATGTCGGTGAATTTCGTTAACGATGTTATCGCTTTTGAAGATGAATGACAGAAATCCGTTAAAGTAAAAAAAAATGCGTTTTAATTTACATACATTTATACCATCAACTGAAATACGAAGTAGGTTCTCAGCGTTCTCAGATGGACGATATGATGTTTTAATTGATTTCTATAGCAAGACCGTTACAGTAGCCTTCCACATGGCCGACTGTGAAGTAATTTACATTGAAAACTTACTTTTTGACTAAAAATGCAGTTTTTAGTTCGTTGACTTCATTATAATGGAATCGCGTTATCGATAAATCTCAGCGGAATATGGAATAGGAACAATGTCCTTATTCAAATGTTTGTGATTGACATCTCTCCGGGTGGTCAGCGGCGCGCAGAAAACTGCGACATTTTGCGAGACCGTGCCCCCTTGCCTTCCCGACGTAACCGTAAATCTATTGTTGAATTTGACCACGATCAAAGCGATTGTGATCAAATCTTAAATCTATTTAAATAACATTCACAAACAGAAACTATTCTTGGGTTGCCGCTGGGAATTTCCGTTATTATGTAGGGAAGTTAAGACTGTCGATGTCAAATATATAGTACCTATACAGAACCGTAGGGTCGGTAATAGAAGAAAAAGAACTAAGCATGCGACAATTTTGGTTAGACTTGTTAGTGTATTGAACTTGTCTAGAAACTTCATTACTTTAATAACTCGAAAACTTGTAGAGAACTTAAAATATTATGTTTCTAATTTGAAGTGTTTCATAGTACGTGCTCGGTGCAGATGGCGGCTCGCGTGCGCGGCACCCTACAGAAACTCCATTGTGCGTTCCGTCCCAAAAAAACGCTCCCAGATTGTTTACCTCACTTTTTACCTTTTTTAAACTACTGTTTAGCTTTTTATAAGTATTTTTGTCGCGGCGCACGCGGCGCCCGCCTTTATGAAGATCTCATTGAACCGTTAGAGCGGTGCGTCTCTATTGTGACGATTACATCGACGTTAATTCGTTTTTGATGTTTACAGATTTATTTAGATTATCGGTGGGCTCGCTTACAAATAGTTTAATAGCGCTGGTATTATTTATATCTATTTTGACTTTTTTATCTTCCTAAGTAATATTGGCGGATTAGGGAGGTCTAACCATTATACTCATAATTTAAAAACAGTTACATAGTTCTTAATAAATCGGCATGTGATAACAGAACAATGTGTGTCGATCTGTCGTTATCCAATTACCTATGTATTTTCAACTAGCTGCTGCCCACGGTTTCACCCGCGCGGAGATATTGGTTATCATATTTTTTGCGCGGAACCCTAATTCTTTTTCTTAAGCCTTAGTTACTCCTAATAGCATCAGCTATCTGCCAGTGAAAGTCCCGTCAAAATCAGCCCAGCCGTTTCGGAGATTACCCGAAACAAACAGACAGATAGACAGACAGACAAAAATGTTAAAAATTGTTGTTTTGTTGTAGATACCTATATACTTTCATATGCATTTAGTAAAAAGCTGTTATTTTGATATTACAAACAGACATTTCAATTTTATTTATTTGTATAGATGTAGAGCAGAATACAAATCACTGTGATTAGGCCCCCAGTTACTATTAAATATTGTGTTATCTAATATGTAAGGGTCCCAGTCAAATGAACACTTGTGCTGTGTGCCACGAACTCGTATCTATAAAAATGACATACCTAGGTATCTTAGTACCTATTATACCTACAAGAGATAATAGTATACCTATGTATAAATAAATATCAAGTATATAAGTAATCCTTGATATTTATCTATTTTATTTATTTATTTATCATTGGAAAACTTACAGCCTATTTATTACAGTAGGTAAATACGGTAAGGTAGGTATGTTATTCCGAAAGGATGTCTAATCTACTCTTGGTACGTAAAACAAATTAAAAATAAACCCTTATAGTGTTACCACAAAAAACCCATTTTTAGTCGCCTGTTTAGATAGACAGCATCTAAAGACAAACGTCAAAAATGATTAGAAATGTCACAACAGTATTGTGTTAGACAATGGTTAGACACTACTTAAATCAGGATTTGTAGTTGTTCATATTTAAACGCGCGACTAAAGCATGGCGTTAAACAGTGATTAAAACAGGTTTGACGTGTGTTTAATTTTTTGTGGTAAGACCCATATATTTGATAACCAAAGAAGTCCGAAGCCATATGATACCTTATCGAACGCACACTGTCAAAGGAAATACGAAAATTATTCGTTTTCAGATTCCTCCAAAAAATTGTTATTTGTTATGCAAGGCTGCAAAGTTGTTATTTGGCGCGAGCACTTCTATTGAAACCCGAGGAGGCGAAGGATATGGTTCAAAAATAGAATTCAGAGCGTAGCGAGGGTTTCAAAAGTATGAGACGCAAAATAACTGCTGCCGAGCGAAACACAATTTTTCACCTCGCGATTTTGTTTATCATTCGAATTTCTGTGCGCAAAAGTGCTTTTTCCACGCTAACGTGGAAAAGTTATTTTTTTATATAACGCAATATAATGTTAAATGTATATTTTATTTGTTTCTAGAAATATATGTGGGCATTAAAACATTGTAATAGAATAGAAAAATACTTTATTTCAAAAAAGGCTAATTTAGTTTACAATAAATATGCGACTCTAATACTGCAACGACAAAAAATGGATATCAGCGCGTAATACGTTTACTACACAATGAATTGAGTTATACACATAGTTTGTGAAATGATATTTAAGGCAAATAATAATAAATCCAATTGCACACATAGTTATTAGCTTAGTTCCTATAAAATATAAGCTCTCAGAGAACGTTGCTAGCAATTATTGGTCTACAATAAGGGAAGAACAGGATTCACTTATTTAAAGATACGAGAGGTCGGTCCTGAAAATCGCGGCAGCATTCATTTAGCAGATGCAAAGGGGAAGAAATGAAAGAGTTATTTCGAAATGGATCCTGCAATCGAAAAATTCTGAGACTGATATGCTATAGGTACCTAGATCTGTGTACGGGAAATTAAAGTAAATGGAGAAATTCACGAACTGTACAAAAGCTATTTAAAAAATGATATAGGTAACTAGCAAGTCGCTAGCGACGGAAATCTTGAGTAGATGAGAAGATACCAGCCCATTCCGCTGTCTGTTATTTTATCATTCACACCAAAACTTAAATCGATTTTCATGAAATTTTGGACACCGGTAGTGTCCAATACAGATACCAACATAAAACTTTTACCTCGAGAAAATGCAAATATCCCGCAAAAACAACTTAAATTTACTTATAAAAAAAATATCTAGGCATCAGGAATTTTTATGTGACATACATAGTATGTCGATCGAATGTACTTACATTAAACTACTATCAACTATCTGCAATATTTTTTAACCAATGCAGACCTGCAGGGTGATTTTAATTCTCTCGGAATTATATCCGCATCGGAAGCGACTTTCTTGATCGTTTATATCTCGGAAACGTATCCTGTCAGATAAAATTCCCGTTTAGTTTTGACAACTCAGCTGTATAAACACGGATATAATCCCGACAATATTTCTCTGTCGGGATGCGTTTCCGAGATATAAACGCTCAAGAAAGTCGCTTCCGACACGGATATCATTCCGAGTAAATTAAAATAACCCTGCTGAACGGGTTTACCTAATATTATTTGCGCAAGATACAATGGAGAAAATGCTAAAGATTTATTACTATAAATATTACTGGCTACTACCAATGTGTCAGCAAGTGTTAATGGATGTTAAGTACTCGTTGTATTTCTTCTCTTGAGCCTGTTGTAGTTTCTGCAGTTTCTTGACCAGACCTTTGCTGAGCTCTTTGCCTTCGTGGTCGTGCGTGGGGAGCCCCTGAGGACAGAGGGTTTCAGTTAAATCCTGAATGCGGATGCAAATAAAGTCATTGTAAATCGTAAACATATCATTGTAAATTGTAAACATGTCATTGTAAATTGTAAACATGTCATTGTAAATTGTAAACATGTCATTGTAAATTGTAAACATGTCATTGTACTCAACAGACTAAATTGAATGGCGAGGCACAGGCGAAGCTAATCTCAGATGGCGCCACCATCGCTGGTGCTTGTCATTGATGTTTACTTTGAGGGTTAGTGAATTAAACTATAACCAGTAAACATGCTTGCGTGTTAAAAATCATTAGATTTGAATTATTATTGGTTATTAGTTTCCAATAATTTTTTGATGATGCTTTGATCCACAATTTCCGCTTTTTCTCGTCAGAAGGGAAACGTGTGTACCTTTATTTTTATATTGAATTGCAATACAGAGGCATGCTTTATTGCAAAGACGATTTTTTGTTTACTTACTAAAATTTTATAATGAAGTTCCATAGTGAAACAACACCAGCTATAATGCACCACCTAGCGGGATAAGTAAGCAGTGTGGCTCCTCATTGTCTCAAGTGAAGTCACTACGTGCAAAAAGTCAATTTGTGACAATAATTAATGAAATTCCAATTTACATAATCAAAAAAACAAATTAAGTAAAGTAAAGGTTGCATTTAACGAGCCTTTCAAACCCTTGAAAATTTCATTCGTAAATCCACTACCAGTAAAGTTTGTTGTGTGTGTTATGTTTATTGTTACATCTAATCACTAGAAACAATTCTAAAAATTATTCACTATGTAATAGTAAGCTATTAGCCTTGCCATAGCTTAAATCTTATGATTCCACGCGTGCGAAGCCGCGGGCTAAAGTTAGTGTTGTATAAACAGTTTTTTAATTGTTAATATATACTATTGGGTAACGATGAGAGGTCATGTTTTTATTCTTAAAGTGGTGGAATGGAATTGCTTTTTACTCTATGATATTGGATGGCGTTAGCGTGAGCGGAAAAGTAAGAACTCACCTTATCATCAAACTTCGAATATTTATCAGTTTCTTTCTTGAACAGCTCCGAAGGTGGTATTTTCTTCAGTTCCTCTTTCGCTTTTTGAGCTTCAAGTAAATCTTGCTTTTTCTTCAGCTTCTCAGCTTCAATCCGTTTTTTTTCTTCTCTTTCTTTCATCAGTTCGTCCTTGCTCACAAGTTTGACGACTGTTCGGTCTGTATACGAAAAAACATTGAAATAAGAAAATATCTTGAGTATGCAGACCTGGAATGTTAAAGGTTGCCTGATAGTAAGAAGAACATCCCGTCCTTTGAACTAACACTTTATCCAACATTGAAATACAAAGACGCGACATTGCAGTGCGCTTGTTACCTGAAAGTCCTGAGACATAAGGTATTATATAGTATACAACTTTTCGTTGTCTATGAAAAATACGAATGAAGAACTGTGTATACTGTGTGTACTGAATATGCAGGCTGTGGAAGTTTTTTTATTATACTGTTAAAAGTTTGCCTGAAGAGAATATCTACTGCTACCCATTTTCGGCAGCCCAGCTCACGGCACCCGCCGGTAGAGATGGTCCTATTTATAAGGCGGCTCATCACACGTCCAGAGATCTGGCGCCACCAGCTCTGTGTTTGTTTATTTTATTTATTTATTTTTATTTATTTATTTTTAAGGAAAACCAACAGCTGTATTACAATAACTTATAAAACTAACATAACATTAGAAAGCCAATTATAGGTTCTCACGAATAGTAACAGAGAAAAATACAGTGAGCTAGTGATACCGACCCGGCTTGTCCTCCAGCCGCACGCCCAGGTCCGGCAGCACCGTGTCCCGCAGCTCGTCGCACAGCGCCAGCACGACGCCGGCGCCCGCGTCCCGCGCCGCCGCCCGCACTTGCGCGCGGAACGTGCTCAGAGCCTCCAGGTACGGCATCACTTCCTCCTCCACCTAACGATAGAATACAATTCGTTGCAATATCGGATCTGCGGCGCAAGTACGGATCTTTCGATCGATAAAATTCGATAAAATGACAGCTCAAATCGATAGTGTGGGTTTTATCGACTTTTTATATAATTTATCGAGCCTCGATAAAATCCACAAGTTATCGAATAGCTAGGTACAGTATAGGTAAAGAGAATATAGAGCTACAACAATACTTTACGATCAGACTTCGGTACTCGCAACATTCGATAAATTTATCGGGTTTTTCAATTCGACAATTTTATCGACTTACGTACTTGCGCCGCTGTTTTTGCAAATAATTTTCATGAGAGGACGGTAAACATAAAAGTTTTTCTTTGTTGTGCCGCATAACAAGCCTATAAGCACGATATCGATTTTTGACGAGATGAAGAATGTTAGACTCACGCATCCAACGTTGGCGTCCCCTAGCGGGAAGCCGATGCCGCCGCGCGCGCCCTCGACGGCACCAAAGACGTGCAGCACGTCGGTGACGTACCGCGCGGCGGCCGCCAGCAGCGGCGCGGGCCGCGGCGCGCCGCCGCGCAGGAACACGTGGCACGCGCCAACCAGCTCGCGCAGCGCGTCCAACGCGCCGCGGGTGTCCACGTTGTCTACAACAACAAGTCGAAATAAATAACGTTGCAGCTTTAAGGGCAGGATAGTGGGAGGACTAACTCTTCTGCGAGAGTTCGTCTGGGTTGTTACCACCGCTTTGCTCGTGAAGTCTGCCGCCAAGCAGTAGTGTGCAAGCATTACTGTGTTCCGGTTTGATGAGCAGAGTATCCAGTGAAATTACTGGGCTTATGAGACTTAATACCTAATATCTCAGGGTAACGAGCTCACTGCAGTGCCGCGCATGCCTTTGTTTCAAAGTTCTAGGTGGCACTGCAATTGTTATGGGCCGGCGTTATGCTTACCATCAGGCAAACGACCAGCCAGTCTCGTAACCAAAAAAAAAGTATACGGCGCGCCGCTTTCTCGCTCGCCCATCTCAACATTTTTGAAGATAAACAATAACTTACTATAATTATGAAAAATCACATTCGGTGAATTTGCTGACAATAACATTACAAAGGTACGGAAAAAGTGTCATTTTGATCTGATCGGGTTTTTTAGGATTTTATGTTTTTATTTGGCACAGAGTGTAGTGTTATCTTACCGCAGAGAGCTGCGTGCACCTGGGCCTTGGCAGCGCTGAGCTTGGCCGCCAGCGCCCGCTCCTCCGCGCCCCACGGCCCGCCGCAGCCCTCCTGGTAGCCACTGCGAAGCGCGTCCTTCACTGTTAAAAAGAACTCCTGAAAACGACAACTAGTTTCAGATCATATTTCGTAGTGTGGTTTGTCAAACAGGTTTACGGTAAAACCCATGCTTTTACGTAGTCTTAACATTTGTATTTATATAAAACTATATGTGTGTATGAAACTCACTTTAGTTAGGCCTATGGAGTAATTTGTATATACTTTTGTTATATTGATGATATGTTCAGTAAGGAATTGTTATGTGTAAAATAATTATTATATATAAATAATAATTAAACAAAGGGTGCGAGCTCTGGAGCTTGCAGAGCATAATTATAATTTAAAAAATAATAATGTGAATGTTTTCTGTGAATGAAATCAGAAACTGAGGACCATCGTCCAAAATCACATAGATGCGGAAAAAATACTTGCTTAAGTACTTTTTATAAGCACCTAATTGTGTCCCATTGTTAGCAGCAAATCCACAACCTGTACATGTTACAAAATATCAATCTATCAAATTCACTAAAGTTGTACTATTATCTATTCTGTGACTAAAGGAAGTGTCAGCTGATACGGTATCCAAGATTCCTATGCTGGTAAGAGATATGTTAGATTGTATCACGCATAACCGTTTCACACTGTCCTTTCGCTCATTACGATATACCGCAGTTTTACCATATTTTTATGGATGCACTGTTCAGTGATGTCATGATCTCATACGACATAAATCGTCATTCGCCTGTGTGTACTAGTGTGTAGGACAATATGCGAACGATGTAATACTCACACTGAAAAGTTTCTCAGTTTGTATAGCCATGTCCATTGTATTATCAGAGTAGTCGAGTGTCTCCTTCCAGCCGTGAAGCAAGAAGCCGATACGCAATTGCCGCGCCGTGTGGCGCTGCAACGCGTCAGTGATTGTGACGAAATTCTTCAGGGATTTCGACATTTTGCAACCGGCAATCGTTAGGTGGCCTGTGTGGAGGAAGTAGTTCACCCAGCCAGGTTCATCGAAGTGAGCCTAGAATCAAAAACGTATATTTTAGTGAAATTAAAAATGGTTTCGTAACTTTTTATGAGAACGCTTACATTCTACTCGCATTTATAGATTGCAATAATTGTATCGTAACACGAAAAGGTATTTGAAGCGGAGACCATTGTTACTTTACATAGCTCAACAGTGTTCCTCGCTTCAAAGTCAAATATTTCAACACTTCCTATGTTTATGACATAATTTTGATATTTTACTTGCCATGTATTTTAAATTATAATAGCCCAGAACCTTAGCTAATCAACAATTATTATTCTAATGTTCTAATTTAGCATATTGCATTGATGATGTAACCATATAAATATTATTAAATGTTCATATGCAAAGGTGCACTAAAAACACAATAGGTACTCGCTTAGCAAGTAAATGCTAGTAGATTTTAGCCTATTTTGAATAAAAAAAATAACAAAAACTCACTTCACTCTGAGCCAGTTCATTGTCATGATGCGGGAATTTAAGATCAACTCCCCCGGTGTGAATGTCCACCTTTGAGCCGCAGACGTCGGATGCCATTGCGGAGCACTCAATGTGCCAGCCTGGACGGCCCATGCCCCAGGGCGACGTCCACGACGGCTCGCCGGCCTTGCTGCGTTTCCACAGAGCGAAGTCGTTGGCAGAACGCTTTTCGGCTGAGTCATTGCTCAGGTCACCTGAAATTATTATATAGAAAAAAAATAACATTCTGGACCTCAAAGCTATGGAGCTGTGCTCAGCTATTCAACTGGCTATGCAGCTATTGCACAATGCCATGTGTACAATATGTATGTATGTATGTATGTACAGATAATATATAGATCTGCCATTTTAAGCACGCTACTGTATTTATATGTGTATTGTGTTCCATGTCTCAACTCATTTTGTCCTGTGCCCTTATCTGGCTTTACTTGTCCAATTAGCAAGGCTTGGAACCAGTTTCTAAATAACTGTTTAAAAATTACTTAGAAAATAAAAATGTTGAATATGCAAGAGTGTGTACAATCACATCTAAACAGTAATTATTTAAAATTTTACCCACCTTCCCCTTCTTGTAATGATTTTGTGTCCCCATATGCTTCCGGCACAAGTCTGGCATAATGATGATTTTCTCTACTGTCAAACTCACTCACATTAAAATACACTGATCCATTGGATTCATATGCTAAACCATTGTCTATTATCTTTTGTATATATTTTACTATCTGTGGTACATATTCACTTACTCTTGTTAATACATCTGGGGGTAGGACCTGTAAGGAATAGTTACATAATTGCAATCAATAAACAATAACCAGTACAATAACCTACAGTAATGGACTTATTGTGTACTACAATTTAAAAACATTACATTAGAAATGGGATTGCCTATCTTGAGATATTTTTTTTTTGTTACCATGACGAGCTTGTCGTTTGCCTGATGGTAAGCATAACGCCGGCCCATAACAATTGCAGTGCCACCCAGAACTTTGTGACACAAAGGCCTGCGCGGCACTGCAGTGCGCTCGTTACCCTGAGACATTAGGTATTAAGTCTCATAAGCCCAGTAATTTCACTGACAAATACTTATTGAACATTGAATACAGTAGCTGACAAACTAATATGTGCCTCTGGAGTGCTGCATAGATAAACATGACGGTTTCATAAGACAAAGGAGAAGAGTATAGGTAAGGCTTACCTCTTTTGTGCACAATCACTACCACATAATCAGTAAGCTTTTTCACAAGACTGAACAGATGAATATAAATCTGACTATACCATCTTTTTTAGCATATTTGAGTCTCAAAAGTACTATTTTAAAGCACAATAAACAAGTTGAAAAGATGGATTTTAAATGATTTCATTTCAATAATATTTCAGAGGATATTTATAATTATCATGGCAAGATTTTTGCAGATCGAACTGGGGGCTAGCTTATCTATGGCTAATGTAGTTGGTATAATATAGTGAACATTAGCTTATGTGATACAAAAGAATAATGAAGACATTTAAACTTACATTTAATGCTTTCATGTCTTTGTGGAATTCATTCTCCCAGTACCTAGGTAAATCTGTAAATACTGTATTGTCGGTAACTGTTGCGCCATGCTTGCTGTCGAGCCAATCTGATATTGGACTTCTTGCTGAATTTAGGAGATCACATTTTGCCTTTATTATTTTTTCCTGATCATTTGTTTTTACTGCAACTTTAAGTGTCTCAACTGCGTGTGCCATACTGAAAAGGGTATTATTTTATGTCATATTTGATTCAACAGGAATTCAAAATAGTATGTTTTTAATTACAAAAAACTGTTATATGTCTATGTTTATGGAACATACCTGACCTGATACATACAGTGGTGGATAAATAATTAAGAATGAGTAATAGTACAAAGCCAATACAGTTTTTTCACTATACATAATCTGAGTGCACTATTTGTGTCTAAACATACACTGATAGTGTTGTAGAATATTCTTATGACTGATCTGTAGCATTAGTTATAATCTTGTCAAAACTGGCATCATTTGAATCATAAACCCAAACCGAATGAAAAAACATAAGAATATTTATAATTCTAATCATATTTATGACTATGTAGACTGTGACCCCTAACTAGGATTCCCTTTATGTAAGGAATCAGGAACTACAAGGTCCATGTTCCCAAAACAACTAAACATAGACAAAAAACTTGCATTTTTAAAGTACACAAATATTATTTTGTCACATTGTGGGCTTATTTGTGACCCTTGCATACTATGGATGTTAAATATACCAACTATGGCCTATTTTATTGTTTACTGTGTAGTTGTTATGTTGATGGACTTAGCCCTTATGTGCTGTTAAAAGATGGATGAATAGGCAATAAATATTGCATACATTCATCAAATTATACAGATAGACCATGTTAGCTATGAGATTGATGAGTCTGTTGATTCTACAAAATATTCAAGCTTACCTTTCAAGCATTTTCTGCATAACATTCTTTTTATCTGGGTCAGCTGTGTCTTTTACAACTTCCTCATAGTAATTTACAACTTGAGTTGCATCATCTATGATGTCACTCAAGCATTTCTGTTCCTTAAGATATTTCTCATATAAATACTTCTGGCGTGCTCTCATTATGATTTTATCATCAATATCTGTTATGTTCATCACATACAGGACATCATATCCAAAATAATTTGTCAAAACACGCCGTAGTATATCAAAAGATATGTACGATCTGCAAATTTGACAATATAATCATTAATATTAGTCTGTTAAATGTAAAATTAATTATTTGTGTTATTGTTAGAATTATATAGGACACGATTTTGGGAAAATACATTTCCTGAACCAGTACTAAGCCATTTTTGAAAATCAAAATACTATTTATTGTCTTTGAATCTGCCATATTTTGCAGCAACACCATAATATGCATAATTTATTTGGTTTTACCATGTAAGGTGCCGTTCGGTTTGGAATTGGTGGTGTTTTTGGCATTTACAAAATTAGTGTTGATGTAAAGTGTTCATATTTGGCATCAACACTTGAATGGTACATGAAATTAGTTTGGTTTTTGCTATTGTACAACAGCAAAATGTAATTACAATTTTCGGCAATAAAAATTAGTAATTTTAACTTGATACCCGCTTAAACCCCTATAAATTGATAAACCCTTTTTACAACCCGCAAAATCCAACCCACCTCCACAGGTGGGTCAAAAGTGGCAGTTCACTACATGGCAATTTAACTGTTTTGGCACTGAAGGCTATCCGAACGGGCCTGTAATGACTCTTGGTTGAGTTATGTTTTCTGGTTAAAAAATGAAACATCTGGGAAATCTTACCTAGCATGCCCCATGTGGGAAGCATCGTATACAGTTGGTCCGCAGCTGTACCAGTTAACTCTGTTTCCATGGCCTGGTATAAACTCTTCCTTTTGCCTGGTTAGACTATTAAATAGTTTTAAAGTATGGGGCTTTTCCGATTTTACCGGCGGAGACCAACTGGGCTGACTTCTTTTCGACATTTTGAATTGAATTCATAAAATACTCTTGTTAGAACTCAATTACTTATAGTTTTAACTACAAATATAAACGTTTTAAGTTTAACAGGCTGTAACTATTGTACAAAAATTATAATTTCTTCATGATCGCCACGTATTTTTTTAGGTTGAGAACCAAAACTCGAACCGCAGTCCGCAACGCAAATCACAATCGAGCTCGCGCTTCTCTTAGACTAGGCAGACACTGACACAAGTTGACATTGACAGTGACACTCATACCCAATTTTTTTTTGTTTTTTGTTTAGCTCCACGTGATTAGCGTATTTAGCCAGTGTCGAGTTATATGAAATAATATATAATAAATCTCTAGTTTTGGTGCATGAAAGTAGTCAAAGTCACGTTAAAGTTTAGTCGAGGCGCGGTCAAGTCGAAGTAATGCTTCAGTAAAGCGGTGGATACGTTACTGAAGCTTCTATGGAGTTTTGGATAGAATACGAAAATACACGTTTTTCGTCTTTGTACTATTTGCCTTCCACTCATGCACGTTTACGAACACTTAATGGTTAATAATCCACCATTATTACACATTAACACTCGATAAAACACAGGTTTTAGTAAATAACACAAAATCAACAACAGCACATTTTCGCATTCCCGCCAAAAGGCCATACCCAATTTGTTGCCTTGGTATAAATATTGTAAAAGTATATAAACCTTCTTGCGTTGGTTTGACAATAGGCATGGACAATTTATTCGTCACAGATTACTATATATGTAGGACAGACAACCATCGTGGGATTTAGGGCACTGCTGTGCTTTATTACATTTTTTTTGTAGCGTTAGCGCATCACTGCGGTGCGATTACGGAAATCGGTTCGATTGTCAAATAGAAAAAACTGATTTTATCGAATGTTGCGAGTACCGAAGTCTGATAGTAAAGTATTGTAGTAGTATATTCTCTTTGGATTCGACCTAGCTATTCGATAACTTTTGTCAATTGTATCGAGGCTCGATAAATTATATATAAAAACGATAAAACCCAATTTATCGATTTGAACTGTCAATTTTATCGATCAAAAAGATCCGTACTTGCGCTGCTGATGCTCCGTTGCTAAGTGAAAGAAGGACAAACCAACAAACGTACAAACACACTTTCACTTTTATTTTTTTGTAGAAAGGACTTGACCTGATTTTCAGATTGGTCCCATACAAATTTCATCAAAATCAGTTCAGTAGTTTGTCATTGAAATCGGTTCGTCGCTTTTTTGCTAATTTCTCACAATAGTCCGAACATCGGTGGAACTCCCAAAGCTTGTGCACGTGTTGTCATAAATTATGGATATTTATTTTTTAAATGCATGCTGGTTTTGGACCATGATTTTATATTATTTGCAAAATGTACAGATTTCTTTGTAGCAAAAGGTGTAATAATATAAATTGTATCTTTAAAGGTAAACTTTGAAGTGATGTTTTAACGTAAACATATTTATGGCATATTGACGGGAAATATTTTCCTATAACATGTAATATAAACATTGTCACAATGTATGACAATTATTCTTTGAGAGAAAATCGTGTACCTATGGAGCACTGAGGTAGAAGATGGAACTTTCATGTGCTTTATCCTCAAGTATTTATCACATTGTATGTCAACTTATACAAATGTAAACATATTTTTGTAACTCTCAAAATATGTAAACATATATCCTGTGCATATATCTATGACCTCGACTAGACAATGATCTTTGATCAGTGGAATACCACCGTTATTTTTTTTTGTTAGGTTGTCTACTATGATTCTATTTTGATGTGAAGATAATTTGCTGCATTTCTTTTTCTCTTTCTCGCATTCACTAAAAAGCCTCTTGTTAGAATGAGAAGACATATTAAATCAGCGGCCCACCATGCGTCTTTGACTCTTTGAATGTGTGACGTTGGGTGAAGTAAAAAAAACTGGCTTGTTTTTGTGTACACTGTACAGCACATAAACACACACATGCACACACACCTACTACCTAGCTGAAAGTGGATTTAATGATATTGTTAAATTTTCTACGTTTTTTGCGTATTTTTTAGCTTTTTCGTTAGAATTGAACGATTATTTTTACACATAATGGTTCTCTGTGTATGCAAATGCCTAAACGTGACACTGGAAAGTGATAAAATTGACGATAATGTGGAAATTGGAAAACTGGAGCTAACATCCATGGAACAAAGGGATTTATTTTTCAGCGAGGTACCGTCAATAATCATGTCTTGACCTCTATGAAGGGCCTTTCTTTACTTTTTTGTAAATTAGCTTAGAATAAGTCACAAAAAACATTCCGTTTGACTCAATCATAGCTGTTACGCAGTATGTTATTGACATAACAGTAGGTATTTTGGACATGTCTTGATAATATGGTATAACTATGTATGTACCTATATGTTTGGTGGTTTTAAAATAAATAGTAGCTTCTGCAAAGATTTCACAAAGTATTGTATTGTACAACAAGGTCAGTTCCTATTAAGGAACATTGAAATAATCCAGAACTGCCTGTAAGACAGAACAGATAGGTACCTATGACAAAATTATTCCCATGTGCTAGCTCAGGACCTTGGATTTTATGAGCATTTACTTTTTTATGCTGATAAACTACATCTATTTCTTAAACAAAACAAGCCCCATTATTGGTCCATTATTTGTATATAAAAACTTCATTAGTTGAGCACACTCACATTTGTTTACTAGGTACCTGAATAACAGGTTTCACAGAACATCAAGCATTTATAAAATATTTTAATTTTCGATTTACCTAATATTGTTAGGTATTTTTACTACCTACCAACATTCTAAACTACTAAATAGATATATGATAAACAAACTATCAACTGGACATAATTATGTTTAAATATATCTTACACATCTCTAATTATCCTACTTCCTATCTATCTAATGATTTTAAACAAGCAATTCTTGTATATATATATATACATTTATTTCATGTACCTCAGAAACAGCTCTAATGATTTAAATGAAATTTTGTATTTAGATAAGGTTTTGCTTGTAGTACATGTATAAATGCAATTTTACACATAATGAAGCTTTTGAAAACACCTTGGTCACCCAGGTACTTTATATTACATGTGAAAAAATTTGAATGTTTGCTTTTTTGGTAGCACAAATTGGTTAAAAAACTTGATTAAAATTGAGTATTAGAGGTAGATAATTCAAGCATGAAAATTCATAGTCGGGCATCAACTAAATGTTAATATTTTTTTACAATTTAATTACAGAAATTGCTGTCATGTACTCCCAATAACTTGAAGTCCCTAGTGGTGCAGCCAGCATTGCTGGGCCAGCGTGGTGTAGGCCGCTGGACTGTGCACTCCTGCCTTGCTTGTGGACAGAACACTCATGCCATATTGCAAGACACAAATGGACCTAATATGGTGCTCATTATTAAATCTACTCAGGTTTGTAAATAATGTTGTTTTAGCGGTATCTAAAACAATCATAGAAGCTGCAAAGTTTTCCAAAAAAAGGGGTTTTCAGTCAAGGCCAATAAAACCAGAACATTGAAAAATGTCCCTAAAATAGACATGTATTTTTAAAACTTGTTTTGTAGAGTAACTAAAAATTAGGCTCTTATTAATAAAAAGCGTTATATAGTTAAACTACATTTTGTCTCTTTCGATTCAGTTTAAAATGTCAAAGAACAACAAAAACAAAACATACTTTAACTAAACCACCATTTAACATTGTTTATTATTATAAGGGCCAATCTTTCAATTGCAGCGTTAGTGGACTGATTGCTAGTGAACCGATAAATTTTATTGATCCGTTATGTGCTTGTCATTTTTTTTCGGGTCTTTCAATACGAATTTAACAGACCGTTAGCTACCTAAGGTTTATTTCTTTAGAATGGCAACAATTTATTTACGTCTGCCTTCTCCAAAAAGTTACTATAGCTCTGATGATTCAGAGAATTTACGACAAGTTTTTTTCTTGGCATTATATTGTTGGAATCCTTTTCTTATTTGCAATAAATACATATAGCCATCCTGTAGTCAAGCGAGCGAGGCAGCCCGGAACATATCTGGTTAAACGTCGTTTTTATGTCACTTCTACGTGTTGTTATTTGCATAGCGACCGCTTCTCCTTGGTTACTTGTTGTTTTTTTGAGTTTTTTCATTGGATTTAAAATATGGCTTTTTCTGTGGCGAACATACCACAGAAGCCAGGAAATAAAGAAAGAAGAATATCGCTTTTACCGTGAGGTTCAAAATGAGTGAAAAACTGAACGCAAAATTACCAAAACGAAAAGAAAAGGGCTGTAAATTTCCTCAATGAACAAAATAAGTTTCGTCCCATTTGCATTCTTCCCAATGATCAGTGCGATTCCGAACAATATATTATGGGGGCATGCGTTGCTGGTTGATATTTTGCAAGCGAGGCAAAACGCGCACTTGGCGCCAGTCACATCACTTCAGCTTCCACATATTATTTATAATGTTAGATTTTTATAAGTTTACAGTGTTTTGTATATAATTATATTTATACTTTTTTACAATTGTGTTTCTGTAAAACTTTTTTTCAAAATGAGGAGTGTTGATGTGGGGTCATGCGTTGCAGGTTGATATTTAGCAAGCGAGGCAAAACGCGCTCTTGGCGCCAGTCGCACCACCACCCTGCAACCGCGTGCCCGGCAGCCTTCGCTTTTATGTTTACGTGTGTCGTAATAAATGAGCATTAATTAATGTGACTTCGGGCTTATGATTTCCTATCTAGTAGAGTGAGCACATACCTATAGGGACACATACCACCTAGCACCTACAACTAAAATATTCTAATCAGTGATCAGCCTATTCCTCAATTATTATCCATTTAACTTCTATAGAAACTGTTATAACCTTACTAGCTTCTGCCAGCGGTTTTCACCCGCGTTCCCACAGGAACCGAGTATTATCCGGGATAAAAAATAGCCTATGTTACTCTCCGGTCCATAAACTATATATAAGTTTGTCAAAAATCACCTCGATCCGTTGCTTCGTTGCTGCATGAAAGAAGGACAAACAAACAAGCCAACAAATTAACAAACAGACAAACACACTAGGATAAGGTAGTTTGGCTTTGACATGACGAGTTAGCGAGAGAATAACAACCTTATCTGGCCATAAAACAGTCCGATAAAGTTATACCTCCGCTACGTGTTTTATTCCTCCGTTAACTCGTAACTGTCACTTGAAAGATTCAAATTTCTTCTATCAGAGCAATAAGTCTTAGTTGATTCTTTAACGCTAGACTAAGGACGTTATCTCACTCTTGAAAGATCCGCCCTGAGTCTAAATATTATTTCTTTTTAACATGTGGCATTTTACAAGAACTTTAATTAATATAATGTACTTACTTACAACATAGCAAATCCAATCAGTAAAATGAATTATGAGGCTTCTTTAATGCCCCAAACACATAATATTCAAACATGTTTCAAATCTATTATTAAGTGTTTATTTCTCACTTGCAGACCACACAAGATCGCATAAATACATTGAAAAAATCAAGTACCTACTCTCCCATATTCAATTTGCTTGTGCCTGAGGTGACGAGTGATGTTGAAATGAAGGAGAATATTGATACCAGCAATTTGATAATGAGTGAAAAGAGAATCAATCCCCCTATGCACCAAGTCATTGGCACATTAGGCAAACAAATGAACCAAATGTTACAATCACAGTTAGAAGCTGTGGAAGAAACTGTGAGACAGTTCAGAGATCAGAAGTATGCAGAGTTTGAAGCTTATAGAGAAAGAGCACAAAGAGATCATAAAATTTTAGCTAAGTAAGTAAATATCAGTTTTCTCAACTATAGTGAATTAATTGATGAAATTTGGCGGCGCCGTAGCTAAGTTGGTAGTAACCCTGCCTGCAAAGCGAGGGGTCTCGGGTTCGATTCCCGGCCGGGGCAGATTTTGTGTAAGCATAAAGTTTGTTCTCGGGTCTTGGATGTTTGTGATGTGTATCTGTGTATGTCCATGCCACCTGCGACACAGGGAATCCTAGTGCGGGGATATGAGTGTGTAAGCGAAATATATAATAAAATCAGTACAGTACAAGACATCTGACATTAGCGACAATGTGGTTTGTGATAGTGAATATACTGAAGAATATTCACACAATAACATAAAGTAAATAATCAAATTAATAAAATAAACTAAACAATAATACCTACCTATAAACAATAATAATAATAAAAATTAGAAACTATGTGAACATTGACATATGATTGGCAACAATTTTTCCACTTGAGGGTAGCTAGCTAGTTGAGCCCAAGAAAATGCCACCATGCTATTTGCACCACAATGTCCTTCACCATGACATCAAGATAGAATTTGAACCACCAACCTACAGATCGCTGGCTGACATCTGTACCACATAGCTTCAAAACCACATTCTCATCTCTAACATCCACATCTTCCAGACCTGTGTGGATTCCTTCATTGTGGATGATTTTATCCCAATATCAGTGTGAATCAGAGTATGGCAGTCACAGATTGTTTAATTTTTAATAATAGGTAACAGATTTTAAAAGTAATTTTTTTAATATATAGTAATATCACTTTTCTGTCAAGCCCCAAGTTGAGTATTACAATTGACAATAATTCACAAGGATCAATTTGTTTCAGTATTGTAAGTAAAGCACATAGTAATATGGAAAATAACAGCTGGAATAAAGACACAAGTCTACCCACTTCACCGCAGCTACCTCCCCTACAGAGAAGAAGACTGTCCTCTATCAAAGATGCCAAAAAAATTCCACAGAATATTGTTAAGGTATACAAATTACTTGTGCATGATTATTTATGCTACATTATAAAATAATCAATGTTTATTTTGTTTGTTCATCAATTTTTCAATGGCAATTAAGTACAGAAAGGTTTAGATTTTTAGAAGAATAAATAAGACCACATTTTTGTACTACCAGTCATATTTTATTAATTTTAGTTCATGCTTAATATTTATTTAATTGATTATTTCTTTCAGGCGCACAGATCCCTACCTTCAGAAGACGACTCCTTAGATGCGGAAGATCTTTTCGATTTAGAAGGCATGGACTCTCGGAATCACAATATGGGCTCCGATATAGAGGACTATGACTCTGATGGCAAGTTGATAAATTTGCGTGTTGGATGTTATTTTTAGAGCTGGATAGCTCAGCAACTTCATAATTAAAATGTATCATGTCATGTACTATGTATGTATGATTGTATGTCAAATATGTCATACTTTTATTGTATGTCACATAAATAAATATTACAACAAGTAATGAATCCATAGGCTCCCGAACTAGTAACAACTGTGTTTCAGGATTACTATATTTATTACAATGCAGTGGTACGTGCACGTTGACGTATGCGCATCCGCATGTATCAAGTCTGATACAGTTCCATACATTATAACGCAGTGGTACGTTCACGTGTACGTATACGCATCCGGTG
This sequence comes from Crocallis elinguaria, assembly GCA_907269065.1. Classification (NCBI taxonomy): domain Eukaryota; kingdom Metazoa; phylum Arthropoda; class Insecta; order Lepidoptera; family Geometridae; genus Crocallis; species Crocallis elinguaria. The sequence continues at coordinate 10,773,158 of OU026080.1, read as the reverse complement.
TTCAGCCTTTTTTTTTGGAACTAAATGCAACCTTTTGTGTGTGCAGAAGGCAGCAATGACGAGGGTATCCACATCTCGCGGCCGCGCGGCGGCGGCGGCAGCGCAGACATCGCGCGCTCTCTGCCCATGAATATGCCGAGGTTCCCCAACGACCGTTCCAGTCATCGGGAACTAGACGACGACGTATGTATACAAACTAAAACATGTAAAAATAAAACAAGTCTAGACTGAACTCTGGTCATTATAGAATACCTATACTAGCTGCTGTTCGCTGTTTCAGTCTCGTGTAGATTCTCACATGATCGTGCATTTTTTCGAGCCAAAAAGCTATAATTACCTAAATTAACTACTCAATCAAAGTACAATAAACAAACACAAAAAAAGAAACCTTACAGAAAAAACCGCATACAGGTAGCCTTCTGCAGGTAAGGTACCTAAAAACCTAGACATTACCTCGCTGAATAGCTTAGCTAAGTATAATGACACACCTGCCGAAGGTACGACGCCGAACGTTCGGGTAATCGGGCCTATGACAAATCAGCTGAAATCACGTAAAAACTGCGAGCGTATTAGTGGAAAGTTCGGCGCCGTACCATCGGCAGGTGTGTCGCTATACAAAAGCGTTGACCGAGGTTTGCGCCAGCTCGTTGATCACCTGTCACTTTTACTCTGGTCGTTTGCCTGATGGTAAGCATAAAACGCTGGCTTGAAACACAAACGCCTGCGCGGCATTGCAGTGCGCTCGTTACCCTGAGGCATTAGGTCTCAGGCGTTATGCTTACCATCAGGCAAACGACCAGCTCGTCTTGTTAAATACCATAAAAAAAAAACCAAAAATGTATCCTGTAGAAGACAAAAAGACTAGCAACCTTGCGTCGATGCTCGAGGCTCTGGAGCCAGGGGCCTTACTCAAATCGAACGTCGAAGCTTCGGCTGACGGATCGGCATTTTCCTACTATGAAAGACAAAATGTCAAGTGCAAAAGTCGAATCGAACGTTGGCTCCGAAGCACTTTCATAGTAAGGAAACTGCGATCCGTCAGCCGAAGGTACGACGTTCGATTTACGGAGTAAGGCCCCTGGCATCAACCATCGTATCGTTGCCAATGACCCTTTTGACTCGTCTTGCAACAGATGAGATGATAATGGTTGTTCTCGTTGTTATTAGGACTACGAAGAGCCACAAGACATAGCAGCCAGTATCAAGGCGCTGGCGCGTTCAGTGCACGGGGACGTGTTCGAGCTGCCCCGACCGCGCTTCTCCACACAGATCTAGCGCCGAGCGCCGCCGCCATACCTTGTAAGATTCATTGCATACGTCTACTAGGGCAGCAAGTATATTAAGGGGCAGACGGCGCGCCGCTATCTCGCTCGCGCTTCATAACATTTTTGAAGATAAATAATCACTTAATATAATCATGAAAAATCGCATTCGGTGAAGTGGCTGGTACATTACAAAGGTACGGCAAAAGTATCATTTTGATCCGATCAAGTTTACATACATGAAAATGGGCAAAACATAAAATCATATTTTTAGGTTGAACGTATCAAAATGAAATTTATGTTGTTCATAATTATATTCGAAAATGTTGAGATGCGCGAGAGAGATAGCTGCGCGCCGGATTCTGCCCTTTAAGAGCTTGGCGTTACTCTGCAGGCCATCATAAGGGAATATCTTTAGAGAATTCCTGTAATTCGATTTATATTATTGAATTGATGTTTCAGTCGGCAGATACATGTCAGATGTGGTTCGACAAGTGTGTGTTGCATTTGGCAACTAAGTTTAACTAGGTACATATAAAAGAGGTTTTTTGGAATTTTGCTCTGATCAGTTTGTTTCAATCAATTCAAAGTTACGTATAGCATCTTTCGATACAGAATTATAAGTATGTCAGATAACATAAATTTTACCTGATGATGGTCGCTTACCATTAGTCTTTAATGTGACAGCATAATATCATCATTGTTTCAAATCTGATTGCACTGATCATCCTCTACTGCAATTTTCTTTTACGAGTGGTCGTTTCATACGACGTCAAGCTCTTCATTAATCGAGTCAAATTAAATTAAATGTATTTCATCGCGTTGTGCATCTCAGGTTTGCAAGTGATTTTTGACGGATGTCCCGCCACGTAATTGGTGCTTAAGGATTGTGATCACTGTGACCCTAATTATTCTGTATACAAAACTAACCAATCCATATAAAAATTACCTTTTTTTGATTTTATAACTAAACATTCATAATGGCACAAAGTAAATTGTACTTGAATTTTGACTAAGTATTGCTGTTGTTGTGATTATAACTTAGCTAAGGCTTTGTTGCTTGATACACCTTGAACCTATCAATTAGTTCATCTTAACACCTAGTGCGGTCTTCTTCTGAAGACGACGAAGACTTTTTGATGTATGTGTGCATTATAACTTGCAACAAGAATTGAATAAAGAGATAGTGTTGCATACATTTATTTGAGTTTAATATGGTTTAAAATAAAGAAAACCTATAATTGTTGTATGGATCGGTTACAAGATGCACATAGGCTTTAAAGTTAGTGATATGATGAAAGTAGTATACCTGTACCCCATACTAAGCAATAATACAATCAGCAGTAATATAAAAAGTAGAGAAATATGAACAGGTAAATAGAATTTAAATAAGAGGCTATAAGAATATGTATGAGAGAGACAATTATTATAGCTACCAAAATGTATTTCCATAAATGCAAATTTTCATAGTTCCAAAGTAAATGTGTTTAAGAATGTTAAACAAACGCAATTTACTGTAAGAGATATTTAAACTGGTATGATATACCTACCTGTACATTAACGTTATTATAATATTGGGGTATTATTATTTTAAGATAATAATTATCGTAAAATAATACAACAATTATTTTGGATAGCGTTCTGAATGCGAATACAAGGAAATGACGAAATTTTAAACAAAATTTTCGTCAGTATCTCGGTCAGTGTCCTAACCTTCCTATCTTTAAACATTGTCTCGACTCGGATTAAGTAAGTATTATATATTATGGGCTTTGGCATTTTCAATCCCTAATATTGCGACCACTCGGAGCTTGCCTTAGTTACTCTTGCCCACTAAACTCTCCACAGCTGAGCACGACATACGACAACAGCATAGTTTTTTCCTTTTGACCATCTATATCTATATTATAAAGCAGTAAAGTTTGTAAGTTTTTTTGTTTATTTGTTACCACTATTACCTCTGGAACCGCTGTTTCGATTCTAAAAATTCTTACGCTAATAGGAAGCTACATTATCCCTGAGAGCTATAGAGGCTACATTTTATTCTGATTACACGCGTGCGAAGCCGCTGGCAGACGCTAGTCAAATATAAAATTCTACAGACTACAGGCTTGAACTTGATTTAGCCCAACGTTATACTATTCAGGTAGCACTGAGGTGGTGCATTTTGGAGCAAGCGCCAAGGATAATAATTCAGAGCATACAATTTCGGTATGATACTACGAACAAGTAATAAGTCATTTATTCGTAGATATGATAACATAAAAAGTATAAGTATACATTAACCTCATAAAATAAAAATGAACTAATTCCATACCAAAAAACTAATTGCCTGGGTAGTGGTTAATCTTGATTAGTTTTTTGTTCCATTAAATCCCACATGATATTATGATGATCTGGCTTTGAGTAACTTTTATATCTTAGTAGGTATATCATAGTAGTAATTAATGACAATATTCAAATTTGCTCGAATTGTTTAAAAGAAAGTGTTAGTGTGATAGCGAATCACTGTCTTTTGGGTCAAGTGTTACTTTGTGTATGTTATCATCGTCACTCTGTTCTAAGCAATGTTTAATAAAATATAGATGTTATTTAAGACATAATAAATGAATAAGTATTGGATTTTATAATGAATGTTTCTAAAAATACCGAGTTTCGAAAATAGCGTACCTATTTAATCATTTATTAGAAATATCGTAACGAGTAAAATTATTATCCATTGTTAACATCTAAGTCATATCTCCGTTAATATACTTCTATTATTATTTTTATCTGGTGTTATCTTAATGATAAGTATAAAGTGTACAAAATATTGATATTTGCATTTCTTACTAGTCTCTTAGGGTCACGAATATTATTTCTCTTTGTTGAAATTTTTTCAGATTAGTTAGTTCATACAATTAATAAAAATCATAAAAATGTACATAAAATAATTTTTTTTACTTTCGACGATAGTAAAAAATAACTTTTGAAGTCATTTATTTTTATATATAAACTATTGAATGTTTTAATGAAGGACAGACATGAATCATGTAGGCTTTGGTGGCGATTTGGCATTGTAGAGTAGGCACAATTGCCTCCTGGATTTTCTATAATTTCACTAGTTTATAAGAATATTAATTATTATGTGTTGAAATATTATGTTTTCTTGTGTGAACAAAACAATATTTTTCAGTGTCTTCCAGTAGCGCTGCTTGATAGAGGAAGTGATGTTTAATTGTGATTTCAGTTATTTTCAGTCAATTGTTTTAGTTTAGGTCTACATATTAAAAATTGTTTTATTGGTGTGACGAATCAAACTGAAATGGAAAATTCGATTGTATTGGATAGTGATCATGTAATAAATATTGAACGTGAACTTGCTCTTGTATTATTCATAGTTCACCATGACTCCTCAACCTTGAATAAAACTTGAAGAAAATTATATACAACTTTCTTAGCATTGACCTCCATGGCTAAAGGTATACACTATACAGTCAAAGAGAATATAATCCCGGTAAGAGGCGGAACTCCATAGAGCGGTTTTTATGCTAACAAATGCATTGCTTTGGCAACATTAACTCAAATTAATTTAACAAACACGAAAGATAGTTCTACAGTGATTTGGATTTTACCATGTCCTTGATCGAATTTTTGGATACGGTATCATATCATTTGTTTTTTGTGTTACTGAAAATATGTATTTGTCCCAGTACATTTTCCTTCTGTATTCGAACTTTCGAGCCACTGTATACAGTCACACGTGTTTGCCTATAATAATGGTGACAGAAAAAAACTAGGATAGAGGTAACCATGGTAACCGCGTCACAACAGAATTGGAGGTTAGACCACGGAGTACTAATACTCAACAATATCTCTTAATTTTCTTAAAAATGTTAAGTTCGCGATATTATAGTGCTTCACGGATGGGTACAGACGCGAAGCCTCGGACTGCTATGATTGTGGATGAGGACGACGAGCTTTACGCTGGTTTCAACGACGTGGCTCCCGCGCTGGACACTCGGAACCTTCGGGAAGACGAGACCTTTCAGGAGACGCTACGAACTGCTGGCATCGGCAGGAAAGTGCCCAGTCGTATGGGCACTGGGGTCAGTACATTTACATCTAAACGTTTTAAAAATTTACGTTAATTATGTGTACCTATGTTTTATATTCATTTTTATCAATTTGTATATACTCTGCAAGGAGCTGGCAAATAGTCTATCACAGAAATCTGAGCCCAAAATTACATTACCAATCATTCCCATCGTAATTTCTTATGTTATTAATTATTGGATGGAGTTATTGGATTTCTAAGGTTTTATTTTTTAGCGCGGCATCCTAATTCTTGTTCTAAAATAAAAGTAGCCTAAGTTACTCCTTATAACATCAGTTATCTGCCATTGAAAGTCCCGTCAAAATCGGTCCAGCCGTTTTGGAGATTACCCGGAACAAACAGACACTTGAATTTTATTTATTTGTATAGATTATGTTTAATCAATGGTATAAAACGGAGCTTATTAGATGTGTACGACGGGGTTACAGATAATGCGGCTGGGCACAGTGGGCGTGCGGGGAGGCTCTCGGGCCGGCACGGCGGCGCGCCCCGTCACTGCGGTGCGGGCGGCGGGGTACACCTCTACCACTAGGGACGTGCCCTCACGAGAGGAAAACAGAGAGGATACGTGAGTCTGCTATATCTAAACTGGTTCCTACCAATGAGGGAGGCAGCCTGGGGTCCAAGCACACTAAACCATATTGGTCAAAATAGTAATGGTTTGCGATCATTGTGACGACAACTGACACTTTTAGTAACGCACTAGCCACAATGGTGTCCGGCCATCACTATTACGCTAATTTGGCAGTTCGGTAAAGCATTATGATATCAATTTCCCTCCGGCAATAGCAACGTAGTTGACAGATATGACATTACCGATTTTTGGCACAATTGCAGTTGTGATAGATAACACCACTGCCATGGCCATCGCAATTTCAGTTGTTTAGCGTGCTTGGCTCCCTGATGTAGTGACAGTCTGCATCTGTAAACCGAAGCAAGAAATGTGAGCCGGCGATGACCATACAACGTTGTCTTGGAGTGTGTAGATTTTTACGGTCACAATCCTCGCCGAGATGACGACGAAATTAATAGAAGTGATTCGTGGAACGATGTGTGTGGAGGTCACCAATTTTGGCGACATCGACAGAAGAAGTAACATTGGCTACTCCAAAAGGCTAGGGATCTTGAAAGATGTGATATGTATTATGTACTGTAGTTTTGCGCAGCGCTATTAGTAAAAAAATAGTTTATATTATGAAATTTCAAGCCCGTTCTTCACTTTCAAAATACGCTTTGCGTCATCAAAAAATGTCTTCCGATGTTTATAAAAAAAAACTTCAACGCAGCAAACGCAAAAATAAAATCAGAATAAATATAGATAAAGATAAAAGATAAAGTTCTCTTGAACTATAAACAGAATACTCTACACGTACGACTTGATATTACGTCAATAGCTATCGTTTTGTAAACAAGTTTGACCGAAATGAGCGCGGCTTCCAAAACATCTCTATTACAATATGAATGTGCCACACATCAAGCACAAACACGATAATAAAATGCGTAATGAAAAAATATCTTAAAAATACATGCTAGTAACGATAATGACAAGCCGTCGTTTGGGAAATGAACAAACATTGAAACAACCATGTGAACTTTCGTACTTCACAGCGGTTATGATCCCGTTTATTTTATGTAACGTCAGTTTTCGGGGGGGGGGGGGGGATAAATCCCAACTATCCCCCCCTCTGTATACGTGCCTGATTGTCACCGATATATTACTATGCTAATAAGTATTTTGTGCTAATCTACCATAAGCATATTGACATTATTGCAAAGATTTCTTATTTACCTACATCGACTTGACAAAAACGAAGTAATACCTTATATTCTTAAGTGCTTGATAAATAATTACACGTGATATAAATGTTCGCTGATAAAGAACTGGTTCTAACCAGCTTTATTGATCGGTGGCCTTATTTTAACAAGTAAATAGGAATAGGTCGCATGACCGTGTAACTTATTGTATGTATTGTAAGTGATACTACTTATCCAAAACCGTGCTGCATTTTATTATGGAATTTGATAAGACATAGGAAGTTTTGAAAGCTGAAGACTCTGAAGAGATTGATATAATATACCTGTAGTACATAAGCAACAACATGTAGAGGTACATAATAAAGAAATATATACAATATCTTTATAAAACCTACACATGTTCGATAAATAAGCACCTGTACTATATTTTTATTTTTTAAAATAATCAACTGGGCTTAGTTTTTTTATTTCGAATAAAACGAATATTTTGAGTTATGTTGAATATTTTTTATGCTATTTGGTAACTTGACGAGCTGGTCGTTTGTCTGATGGTAAGCATAACGCCGGCCCATAACAATTGCAGTGCCACTGAAAACTTTGAAACAAAGGCTTGCGCGGCACTGCAGTGCGCTCGTTACCCTGAGACATTAGGTATTAAGTCTCATAAGCCCAGTAATTTTACTGGCTACTCTGCTTATCGAACCGGAACACAGTAATGCTTGCACATTACTGCTTGGCGGCAGACTTCACGAGCAAAGCGGTGGTAACAACCCAGACGGAACACTCGCAGAAGAGTTAGTCCTGCCACTACCGACATTTTTTCAATATTACAGAATAGAAGATAAAGTCAAGAATATGGAGGCTCGAATAATGACTCTAGTAGAGGAGTCTTGCATGTTGAGCGCGCGCACTGACCCAGATGACGACTCGGCTCCCAAAAATGAAAACGATTTGGGTCAGGTAATTATGTTTTTCTATCTGCTGCTAATCTAGTGCGTAGGTAATTACCTACATTCAAAACACACAGTCATATTCATTTAAAAATAACCAACAGTTAAGGATTGTGAATTACACATTTATTTACTGCAGAGTCAACTGAGTTTACTGCTGAGTCTTTAAGCCAATAGGTCACCACGTTTGGCCATGTTTCACTTGAGTTCTATAAGTATCAACATTTTCTGCACGTCGTTATAGACGTCGTATTTTTGTGTTGATTTGGTCGGTGTATCATGGTACCGAGGATGTCTCACAGGTTCTGTGCGACTATCATTCTTTGCACAACATTCTGTCTGAACATCTGAGTCCTAATAAGCCATGGTTGATAAGGTACAAGTCTTCGATATTCCCGAAAGAAAAAGTATTGTGAGGTGTTTATTAGATACAAATAAACACGTATAGGTACTAAAAATATACTCCGGCACTATTTTTTTTTATGTTATTTGTTAACGAGACGAGCTGGTCGTTTGCCTGATGGTAAGCATAACGCCGGTCCATAACAATTGCAGTGCCGCGCAGGTCTTTGTGTTTCAAAGTTCTGGGTGGCACTGCAATTGTTACACAGTGCCACCCAGAACTTTGAAACACAAAGACCTGCGCGGCATTGCAATGCGCTCGTCAGTAATTTCACTGGATACTCTGCTCATCAAACCGGAACACAGTAATGCTTGCACACTACTGCTTGGCGGCAGACTTCACGAGCAAAGCGGTGGTAACAACCCAGACGGACACCCGCAGAAGAGTTAGTCCTACCACTAACATTATAACACTACTAGCGGGATGTTCACGTAAATATAATCGTATTGTGTTTACAGGCTCTGGCAAAGGCGCAAGAGGCATCGGCGTTAGAGCGACAACTAATACGAATGCAAGAGCAAGCGAATCTTGGTGATACGCACAATTTGGATCTCACTTTTGCGGTAATATTTAATTGTACAAATACACAATTATTAATAGCTGGCTCTGTTGACTTTGGACCAAGGACTTACTTATCTAGGATAAGTGTTACAATACAATATTTTCACCACCTGATTACACAATACCATAACTACAACATGGTCATCATACTCATTATACTGTGTTGGTATGTTGAGAAAATATGTAGGTACCTGTTCACTTCTTGGGAAGAAGTGAACAGGACAGTTCATGATTAGCTTTCATTTGATGCTTTCATATCTACAATAATTACAAGCTTACAACTAAACTTTTTTGGGTTGTAGGACTAACTTTTCTGTCCGTCTGGCAACCCAGACGGACAGAAAAGTTGGTGGTACCAACGTACCACCGCTTGGCTCTTGTAGTCTGTAAACAAGCAGTAATGTACAAGGATTACTGTGTTCCGGTTTGTTGAGCAAAGTAGTCAGTAAAACTGGGCTTATGAGACTTAATACCTAATATCCTTACGGTAACTAGTGCAATGCAGTGCCCCGTAGGGCTTTATGTTTCAAAGTTCTGAGTGGCACTATTATTATACTAATAATAAAATATCTCTGAACTTGTACGCCGAGTTTTTAATATCCTGATATATGAGGTTAATAATATAATAATATGCCACATGTGCTTAGTTAGTGTTATTTTAAAAAATAGATTTGATTTTGTGACATCGTAAATGCAACATGTTTACTATTCATTAATTAGGTATTAAAACATGATAATATATCTTGAAAAAAGTATCTATAAGCATTAAGCATTGTATAAGGCTGGTATGGCGCTGTTTCATTTGAAAATATTTTGATGCAATCTTACAAGTAGGTATCAAGTATACGAGATGAAATCCTTTACTTTACAGGTCCTCTGTAATTTGGCTGGCCAATACGCTCTCAATGAAATGTACACGGAGGCGTTGAACACTTACCAGTTACTTACCAGAAATAAACTGTTCCCTCATGCAAACAGACTGAAGGTACATTCTCATTACTACAGTATTATACGAGTTTTATTACCGGTTTATTCAGTAATAAATGCACATTTTTTTAGGTTAACATGGGAAATATATATTTTAAAATGGGCGAGCATCCAAAAGCGTTAAAACTCTACCGGATGGCACTTGATCAAACGCCCACCGCTGAAAAAGATCTAAGGTAATTTTAGTAATTGATTGTGTATGTCAATTTAATTATGTCATATTATCGATGTTTTTATCTAAATGCTTGTATAAAGAACAACAAATATAGGAGTTTTTATTGTCTTTGACTTTTATGCACTACTCACTTGCACATCTCTTGGTTATAATTACTGTAAGTAAGAAAAAAAATACTTTTTTTTTATATTTTTGCGACATACTATTTGTACACATACTTTCATATGTATTTAGTAAAAAGCTGTTATTTTGACATTACAATAGACACTTCAATTTTATTTATGGAATAAGTAGATACTTTAATAATAATATGAAGTTATTCTTTTTCAGAATGAAAGTGATGCATAACATTGGTCTTTTGCTAGTGCGCATGGGTAAGTTTCGCGATGCCGTAACGAACTTTCAGCACATAATGCACGAACAAGGAGACTTTCAGACTGGTAAGTTGGTCAGGCTAAATAAACCTTTTTTCTATTTGTGCAAGAATATTTTTTATGCATAAAAATAGCTACGTCTACACCCTACTTTGCAGTGATATGTTGTTTGAGCTAGTGTGGGCGAGCGGGAACTTGTCCGATTTTCAATCCGACGTACCATGTTTCGAATATCGGCTCGGCCCCGGCCAATGACTTATATCAAGTTATGTGCGGATTTATCACACTCGCTCTAAAACTGAGAAGGAAAATATCTTGCGAAAACCCGCATTTCCAAAGTCACAACAATTCGACGACATGTGACATCATCCAAGCCGCATGTTGAATTAGGGCCCATACTCTCTCTCCAAGAGAAGTCCGGTACCCCAGCAGTAGGAGCGTAATAAGACTGATGGTCATGATTGATGATGTTGATGTTGTTTAATATATAACTTACTTGCGCTTGAGAAGACTGAACAAATATCTTGTGGCGGTACTCAAACGTTTTGTAAACTCATTTATCTACTGTTTTCATCAGAGGTAATCCTGTGCCCTTTTACAGTTTTGCTTGGAAAAATATAAGTACCTATAATAACTGTAACTTTTGCAGGCTTGCACCTAGTGTTGTGTTCAGTGGCTCTGAACGACGCGGAAGGTGGAAAAGCGGCATTCCATGCCATGCTGGACGTCGAGCCGCCGACGTACCATCAGGACATCACTATTGACGACGTAAGGGAGAATGGTATATTTTATGTGAGACAGTCCTTACGACCTAAGTACATCACCGCACATTGACAGTCAGAGATGCAAGTTGCAACTATTTCAAAGATCAAAATAATACCTACTGGTCTGTGTTTCCGCGTTGGCTCTGGTCTGTGCGCGGAAATTATCAGAAGTGAAATATATCTTGTATTTCATGTTTGTTTTTAAATAAGCTGCTTAGCTTTTAATATGCGGTGTGCAGGTTTACCGTTCTGTGGTAATACAGGGACCTTACCGGCTAACAATCTCGTGTTCGTTTTCGACTCCAACCCCATTAAGACCAGCGGTCGCTAGGTCTTCGGCTGGAAGGAATACTCTAGAATTTTCGCTGATTATCATTTAAAAACGAACGAGTTCTCACAAAAAGAAAAGAAGCGAAAACTCTAGACAACTCCTTCCACACGAAGACTAGTGGCCGCTGGTTTTAATCGGTTTGGAATCAAAAACGCACACGAGATTGTTAGCCGGTAAGGTAGTTGTAACCGGTTGCCTTTAGGAGAATGACGCGTACGAGTGCGTGGTGCGCGACGTGGTGCGCGGCGACCGCCTGGCGCGCTGGTCGCGGCGCGCCGCCGCCGACGCCGAGCGCTGCCTCGCGCTGGCCGCCGCCGCGCTGGCGCGCCCCGCGCACCGGGACGACGACTCGGGGTACGCTTACTTTAACCGCACACGAATCACATCAATTCACAAGGTGGTAGGACTAACTCTTCTGCGAGTGGCCGTCTGGGTTGGTACCAGCGCTTTGCTCGTGAACCTTGCCGCCACGCAGTAATGTGTTCCGGTTTGATGAGCAGAGTAGCCAGTGAAATTACTGGGTTTATGAGACTTAATACCCAATGTCTCAGGGTAATGAACGCAAAGCAGCGCCCCGCAGGCCTTTGCGTTTCAAAATTCTGAGTGGCACTGCAATTGTTATGGGCCGGCGTTATGGTTACCATCAGGCGAACGACCAGCTCGTCTCGTTAAAAACAGGAAAAAAAAGGAAGAACGTGCTCTCTGGCTATAGAGTACGGAGTAATATGAGAGGTCTTGTCGGTTGGTTGCAGCGGCATGTCGTGGTGCGTGGAGGCGCTGCGCGGGTACGGCGGCGGCGCGGCGGGCGCGCGGCTGGAGCTGGGCGGCGCGCTGGCGGCGCTGCGGTCGCTGCGTGCGCCCGCGCCGGCCGCCGCGCGCGCGCTGCAGCGGCTGAAGGCCGTGGCGCGCGCGCACCCGCACGACCCCGTGCTGCGCGCCGAGGCCAACGCGGACGCCGCGTTCGTCGCTTACGCGGTAGGTACCTCATCTAACTGCTCGATTCGGTCGATTGCCGGACGGTAAGTAATAACGCTGGCCCATAACAAGTTATTTGTGAAAAATATTTTTTTCCAGAGTCTTTTAATGTGGCCACTTTCCGAATCCATCATCAGGACGCTGGACATAATCTAGGATCAGAGTTGTTGTAAAAACGAATCAGATGAGCCCAAACTCGATGGGGTTATGTCGTTTCGTTACAGAGTTCCTATGGCCATTTTTCGGCTCCATCATCAGACCAAGCCTGTGACATCATTATATTGCATTGTTATCATTACACATGTACCTACCTATGTACAATTGTAACTCAATAGAATACCGGGAAGTGGGCCAAATTTAACTTGCAAGATTTGATCTAAACAAACAAATATATACATACAAATATCAAGTTAACTAAAAACTTGTAATAAAAAGACTTTAGGTATTTACATCGTGGCAGATCGATCGAGATTCGCTAATTTATGGCTTGTATTTGACCACTGATATGTAACAAAAGAAGAATGAATGAAAAATGGCTTATGTTTCGATCGTGTTCCAGCTCGGCAACTTTACGGAGGCGCGGTCGCTGGCCGAGGCGGCGTCTCGCGACGACCCCTACTCATGCGCGTCGCGTGTGTCGGCCGCGTTAGCTGCTGCGGCGAGCGCCACGCAATCCGCCACGCAATCCGCCGCGCAATCCGCCGCGCCGGTGGACGCGGTGCACGCGTGGAGCGATGCGGCCGCTCAACTCACTGCGGCCACGCATCTAGACCCCGCAGATTTGATCGCTATGCACGATCTAGGTATGCATGTTGAGTACGCTACTTTTGTCGTATGTGTTTTGTTCACCGTCATTATCGTCGTACCCACGTCTTTTAAGAAGCTCCGCTTATAATAACTGTATTCAAATTGGACAATATCATGGACCTCTTGAAATTACTTCTAAGGGATAATGCCTGCGTTCATATAAACCAGCTCGCATTAGCCAAAGTGCATAATAAATCGCGTATTACGCAGGTCTCGCTAACGCTCAGTACCGGGTACAGCCGTGAGCTCAGACCGGCCAATCTTTATGGCCGGTCTGAGCTCACGCACTGACCGCCCCTATCACTCTTGTAAGTTGTACACACAGACCAGTAAACCTAGACGCCGCAGGTTTGCATGAGAACAAAATCTTAAAATATTGGTGGCGGACGAGGGAAGACGGCGTGTTGTGAGATCACGATGATTTTTGAAAGAAGAAACATTGGTTGACTCAATCCTACCCGCGTTACGTGTTGCAGCTCTGGCTCTTGAGCGCAGTGGCTTGGAGGGCGCGGAGGCGCGCTGGGCGCGCGTGCGCGGCGCGGCGGGCGCGGGCGGCACGCTGCGCGCGCTGGCGGCCGCGGGGCTGGCGCGCCGCGCCCGGGACGCGCGGGGGGACCCGGCCGCCGCCGACCACTGGTACTACACAACTGTACCTCCTACCTACTATACTCCGTCCATCGAGGAACTAACCCCTAGAGATGCACAGACGTTTGGTTTGCACGAAATAAATTTTATATGTAAATAATCTGATCGTATCACTTCGGGTTCGGGAAATTTTTAGATGCAGTTATATCTTGGTGGAAATTATATATATTGTTTTGTGAATTTATTTTTTATTGTGTTAATGTGATCTTCTTAAAACTGTATAAACGACAGAAATTATGTATTTTGCGTTGTACGAGCCATCGTACATTTTTGTAATATTGACTATTTTATACTTTGTACATCATCAGCATTTTCATACCGATCGCGCCCGCGACCCACGGATTGACAGTTGAGTTCGTTCGTAATCGCGCCTTCGATCGCTCGTGCTCATCATATTATATCAAAAATCATATATCAGAAATCATATAGCATAAATCAGTTAAATTAATTAGTTTCATTAACGACAGAACTTTCAACCGTACGTAGAACCGTACATGCGTTTCATGCAACATTCCAGTTTGTTAATCGAACTTTCGTTTCAGGTACAGTCTCATCGGCAATTGGGATGATAGCGTGACGTGTGCGCTTGCTCAGCTGCACAGTGAAATGGGTGACGCGCAAACTGCAAAGCATCACTATCAAGATGTAAGAACTACGAAGTTTGTAAATACGTATGCTAAGTATGTGATCTCATGAATTGGAATGTTGCATGAAAGACAAAATACATAATTTCTGTCGTTATACAGTTTTAAGGAGATCACATTAACACAATAAAAAATCAAATTCACAAAATATATATAATTTCCACAAAGATACTGCATCTAAAAGATTCTCGAATTCAATTTTTTTTAACATCCTTTAGTAATTTAAATGATGCCATCAGATTCTTTACATTTTAATGAGTAAAAAAATGTATAATAACTATGGACTTGCAGTTTTTCACAGCCAAATGCACGTTTTTAGCACAGCTTTACGGCCCGCTTAGAACAAGTGACGTCAGATATTCTGTCCAATTTGTATGGGGCGTTTTAGCGCTCAGTCGATACGCCCAACTTTGACTGTCATTTTTAACGTTTCTAGCGTTCGATTTCCAGTTTTTTAGACATTTGATTCTAATGTGAAAACGATGTTATTTTCATAAAAAAAAGAGGCAAATTCCCTATTATATTTGTGGTCGGAAAGTGTCAATTTACAGGATGTAATTTGTACAGTAAGAGGTAAAATCACAGATTATTTAGCCTGTTGATAGCTCATGAACACTATTCCTCATACAAACATATCTCACCGGCGCGGGCAGGGGGCGAGGTAATATTCTATGCTTGCAATTGGCCGATTATTTGGATGACGTAATTTAGTGATGTGGTACGACTACTACTGAACAGAATAATATCGATAAAATTGAATAGGTAGTTAGCATCGCATTCTTGATTCCCTGACATATACGATTAATAATAAATTATTATATGGAAAACCTAGACAATACATACTTACTTTATAAATTAATCTATAATACTACTTATAATAAAACTCCAGGTCACATTTTTTTTGGATGGCATTCCTATCTATACTGAAGCCAAAACTGTATTTTTATTTTTGTCTGTCTGTCTGTATTTTGGCCACGCATCACGTCGAAGCTACTGAATGGATTCCATGACTTGCGATGTATGGAACCAATTCTCTTTTTGAGTCGCTTCTATCCACTTTTCCTTTATTTCTGGGATGTCTGGAAATCTAACAACAAAAAGCAGAAATACTTTAAAAAAACCGGGAACCTACTTCGATGAAAATATCGCGATATATGAAAATTCAAGTACCATTTTTTCATCTTTAGATGTTCTTCCATAAAATGTATATACCTTGAGATGATACACTTTCAAACAACAAAAATAATTTTCAAAATCGGTCCACAATTGACGGAGAAATCAGTTAAAATACTTAAAAAAATACATACAGTCGAACATTTAACCTCCTCCTCTTTTTTCGAAGTCGGTTAACAAATCCAAACGAAAGGTTATTATTTTTCCAAAATAATTAATAATAGTATATATATTAATTGTAAAGTATACATTGAATATCGATAAGTTATAAGTCTGCACTCGTACTCGCAGTGGCGAGAAGTGCATTTAAATATGTCGTTTTCGCCTGAGGGGAAGTTGTATGATTAGTCAACAGGATTTATAGTCTTTGGGTAAAATGGTATGAGGGCGCAGGTGGAAGCGGTGTGGCCGTGCGAGCTGTCGGCGCTGGAGTGGCTGGCGCGCGAGGCGCCGCCCGACCAGGCGCTGCAGCACTACCGCCGCGCGGCGCGCCTGCAGCCCACCAACGTATGCACCGCGCTCTTATTTTTTTTATGTTATATGATAGCAAGACGAGCTGGTCGTTTGCATGATGGTAAGCATAACGCCGGCCCTTAACAATACTGCCCTCCTAAGCATAAACAGCGCAAGTGCATGTCGGTAAGTTTCGAGAAAAACGCCCTTAAAGTTTTTTTGCGTATTTTCATTGTAACAAAAATATTATTGAAATATTATAAAAAAAATATTTTCTGCAATACCTATTGGTGCATAATATTCGTCAGTATTCATCGCATGTCCTTCGCAAGTAGGTAGTGAACCGTAGGCTACCATACGTTGTTAATCCTTAGGAAAAATATAAAAATATGTCACTTACGTTTTTTATGCTTAACATTACATATTTCCTTTTCTATCAAATAAATGAAAAAACGGGTAATTGATCCAAATAGATCTCATTACGTAGATTCCGAATATGTATATAACTCATTTTGGCCAAAACTGTCGATTGGGCTGTTTATGGTTAGGAGGGCAGAATAGCAGTGCCGCTCAGGTCGATTCATGGCACAGATAACTATATTCACAGAAATCACTCTAAAATACTAGGCAGAAATAGCAATATACTCATTCCGATTGAGCGAGTGACGTCACGCGCGTTTTATGTCACGTGACTTCGGAGTGATGTGATTACATTTTGATTATTAAATTAAAATTAAATTCCTTAAAAATACACAAAAATATTGTGTTTTATCAACATCCCAATTCCTCTGATGTGATATACATACTGAACAATGCCGCTAATTGTGGGTGTCGTCTTAGTTATTATTCGATACTTGTAAAGTGCTTTTTTGGGTTTTTCGCATGTACTTGCATAAGTAAGTATGTACTTGAGAACTGTGATAGTGCTTGGTAATCCGATGTCTAGTCTATAGATAAGCCTCATTCGTAATCCACACCATAATCAATACAGATATGGTCATGATATAAAATTGTTCACCGTGTTCACCACGTAACAGAACATAATTATAATAATACTAACCACGTTAAATGTATTAGAAGTTGTAGAAAGCCACGACCAAGGCTACCACCCTAACCTTCGAAAGCAAAATTTGACATGTTTCACACATCATGATCTATAATGAACCTCACCAAATTAGCATTGAATTGAATTTAAAATTTTAAAATTCGTCCGTAAATAACATCACTTTTTGTGACCTCCGCGTTGCGTTGTATAAGTATGTTTTGAAAGGAAGGTTATTTGCTGGGTTTGAAATCGTTTGACAATCTTATAAAAAACAATCGATGGAAATACCATACTTTAGCTCTTATTTTCTGACGGCAAGCAGTAGAGTGCAAGCATTACTTATGTCTCATTTTTAAAGGCAGCCATGCAGTGAAACTACTGACTTGAAAACTGGTGTCTTAGAATAACAAACGTAGAGCCAAGTGTAAATATGAGATAATAATAAATTATAGAGAAGGGTGGCTTCAGTGACGAAAAAGGCGAACTCTCGCGCATGACTGCGTTACAATGATCTCAGGTATAGTCAGGTCTTAGCCAGTTGCGAGTGATCGCCCGTTGGCGATAGATGTAATTTTTGTCGTACATTTAGTTTGTTGTAGTAAGGACTCCTTTTTTAATCACAAAAAGATCCTTATGAACCGACAAACCTTGATAAAGTAACACACCCTTGTTTTGTCACATTATTTCTTATTTGTTTTCAAGAAAAGTAAACTACTTATTAACATTTTGTATTATCGAATTTTATTTTTATAATCGGAGAAAACTTACTCTTAGGATATTCTCTTTGTATTCACTAAATTACATTAGTTATGTACTGCACTTAACTCATAGTGGTTGTGAAACTATTTTTTTGAGTAGAGATCGTAGAAGCGGGCCTTACACTACAGCTGACCGTGGTACGGTTGGGGCTCGGACTAGATTTCTATACCAAACTATATAGACGGTATATCTACGATATGAGTCAACCATGGTTTTCTTGTGATCCGTGATTGATGCTTATCTATCAATCATGCATTAGGTGTACACTGTACACTTGTACAGGCTGTGAAAGCATTTCGACCACATCGTCACTTCAGTTTACCCAAGAATGTCTTTATTCAAATGCGTTAGATATAGGTGTCAAAATTGAATTGTGTCTTACAGCCACAATGGGGCCTGCTTATGGGAGGCTGCCTGCGAGCGGGCGGTCGCTACCAAGAAGCTCTCACACTTTACAAGAAGATGAATGCTCGCTTTCCTGACAATGTTCAGTGTGAGTCAGAGATACACACCTAATTAAATTTCCCTCAGGCCTTAGGTATAGGCTAGTATGGGTGCTAAGTAAGTGGCGTATATTTTGATAAAATGAAAAGATTTATCTGGTGTCTCGCTATAGGTACAGAACAGTAGAAAGCTAGAGGAACAATGAACTATTTATGTAGGTTGTCACATGATTTGTTACTTTCCAAATAATTTTCCAAAAAATCGCTTTTATGCAGGTCTAAAGTTAATAGTAAAGCTGTGTGGAGATCAAGGGCTTTCTGAGACCAGCGCGTGGACGCGAGAGCTACAACGCGCTCAGGCTCGACTGAAGCAACAGGAAAGAGGTAATTTATTATGTTTATTTTATAACTAGATCTAGATATTTATATCATCTGTTATTTCTTGCAATATAAAACTTCTTTTTCTGAATTTTACAGACTAAGAGAGAATATAGATGTCCCGTCAAATATAACACGCTTACGTTTTCAAACTTGCGATGTCTATATTCTCTATTTATTTATTTATTTTATTTTATTTATTAGGAACAATAAACAGCAAACATCTATACACAAGTGCGATGATTTCACCTCTTGGTTGTTTCTTGCTGTTTGTTTTGAAGCATCGTTTCTCCGTCATTTGACCTGGGTCAATTTGTCGGGACAAAGCAGTGATTTTTCGATACTTTTAAATGACGTAGGTAGGTAGCTATATAATATGAGTTATGACGCATGCATGTGGAAGCGTAATAAGGCTGACGATGACGATAGCTATTAGGTACTGGCTATTACTGGAAATGTATGTCGTACCGTAGATTGTTTTGTTTAGACTGCTCAATGCTTTCATTTATTTTAGTACCGATCACGTCGGCTGGAAGCGGGTCTTCTAGAGCAAGTCAATCGCCGATCGATCAAATACGAGGTAATTTACGTTAAATGTTTTTAATGAAGCAATCGGGTCGATTACCTCATTCGATACAATGAAGTCGAAAACTTTGGATAATTTTGACGCTGCGCACCTAATTTCATTTTACTTTTTAATTTTAAAATTCTGGATGGCACTGAATTTGTTATCGGCAAGCGAAAGGAGCAGCGGATGTCAAAATAGTTACTTTTTGAATGCTATTTGGTAACGAAACGAGCTGGTCGTTTGCCTGATGGTAAGCATAACGCCAGCCCATAACAATTACAGTGCCACTCGGAACTTTAAAACATAACGGCTTGCGCCGCACTACAGTGCGCTCGTTACCCTGAGACATTAGGTACAGTAATTTCACTGGCTAGGTACTCTGTTCATCAAACCGGAACACAGTAATGCTTGCGTATTCCTGCTTGGCGGCAGAGTTCAGTCACAAATCGGTGGTACCAACCCAGACGGACACTCGCAGAAGAGTTAGTCCTACCAGTAACAGTAACTAGTTCCTACTGTACAGGTGGGTCTCGCATTGACAGCGCGTCTGCGTTGCCGACCACCTCGGGCTCCAGACATTCGAGCGATGGCCGCGGGGACAGTGGCCGTACACGCTCTGTCATGTTAGTTTTCAATATTATTATTATTATTACTAGCTGCTGCCCGCGGTTTCACCCGCGCGGGTTTTATTTTTTTGCACGGAACCTTAATTATTTTTCTAAAACATAAGTAGCCTATGTTACTCTTCATAACATCAGCTTACTGCCAGTGAACGTCACGTCAAAATCGGTCCAGCCGTTTTGGAGATTACCCGGAACCAACAGAAAGACAAAAGTTTTAAAAATTGTATTTTTGTTACATATTAGGTACTGCATATACTTTCATATGTATTTGGTTAAAAGCTGTTATTTTGACATTACAAACAGACACTTCAATTTATTTATTTGTACTGTAAAGTTAATATATTTTAAAAGGGTTAACCCACGCTAACGTGACAAATAACAAATAGGTACTAATGGATGGTGAAAGCGTCTGGTCTAGATAACTAGGAAGACCCGGGTTCGAATCCCGTTTTTTTGAGACGTATTTAAGTATTAATTTTTTAAATCTGTTAGATAAGAGACATTGCAGGTGTCGAAATAAACATGTTTTGTATTAAATGTGGGTATACCTATATACTATTATTATATTATCATACTATAAACTTTCTTATTTGAACAACTTAACTCTAGTATAGTAATACAACAGAATAATACTTCAGATAATTACGTACAAGTAATACGAAGAATAAAGGAAAATTACATCGTAAGACTACTTATAGTTCGATTTAGTTTTATACCAGACAGAGGTAAACATTGAACTTATTATCTCAAATTAGGGTCAAGATTGCAACCTAGGTAGGTAAGTTCAATCCCCGTAATAGATAAATCGATAACTGAATCAATTTGCGTACCTATTAAATATGCAATTCTGTTATTCAATTTATTGTGTCATTCATAAATATTGTTTCAGTTTAGAAGTTATAGCGTTTTCCATGTGGGTTGCTGACTTTAGTATATCTGAGATAAAAGATGACCGAAGATTAAATAATAATATCTAATGTTTCACATAATCAGAGTTTAATTCTTTGTTCGCCCGAATAAGCCGAACACATATTTCAATTAACGCTGGTGCGTTAATTTAGTTCACCAACTTGATTATTCAAATGCATCACTCGTTCGAAGAGTGCTAAAAGGCGCGTCGTAACACGCTTTCATTAAAGTTATTGCGCACCAGATGTTTGTACCAAAAAACGGAGTCTACGGCGCCACGGGGTCAATCGTTGGAATATTTATCGCACTTCATTCATTTAATCTATTCCGCTCGTGCATTTACATATGTTATGTGAATTGATTTGTGTAACATTTAATTCAAATCGCCAAACGTTTAGTTTAAAAAAAAATTACAGGTATTCAAATGAGGCATCGGTTCACGAGAGCTTGCAGCCGATCGGCCGGTCTCTGCACCGGACTGAAAGTAAGAAGAAACACATCGAAGAATTTGATGATGACCTACCGTTGCCGCCAGAATAACAATTGTATCTACTTATCACGATATTAACAGTTTTATAAACCACTCTTTGAAATTAAAATGGTTCTTAACGTTATAATTGTTTACAATCGACAAATCGTTCATCTTCCTTGTAACCTATGCTATATATTCTATAAAAATGACAAGAAACTTTTCTTCTTTAGCTCATATCAATAAGGTCGACATTTAATTCGTAAGCCTTTCACGTCTATATATACGTAACACGTGGCGTAACAAGCTGTAGCCCCACCAAAGTACGAACTCTATTACACTAATCACTACCAATAATTATTATCGGGTGTTTACAAGTGGTCACCAGGGGGGTAGAGTCGATCGAATGAATGGAAATTCAATTCTGTAATCCCTACCAATATGTTTTTGCTAATAAGCACCTACATTTCTGTGGTAATCAGACAATCACAAATTAAGGCTGATATGTATTGTCCTATACCACATGGCTCTACCAGCTCATCATCCTGTTGAAAAACTGAAAAACCACCTCTCCCCCCCCGTATATTTTGAACGCCAGTATGGCTTATGAACGCTCCCAACTGAACGCTTTTTCTGTGCCAAATATGATTCAGTGGACAAAGAACGTAACTGTTTATTCATTGTGTAATCATCGCAAAAACATATTAAATTACTATGATAATTACGTTCCAGTATTTTCGGACACACGTGATGATAACGCGGGCTTGTTGTGATTTGATAAAATATAGCATTCGTCACACGATTACAAAGGTGATAATATGAGAAGGCAGGGAATCATTATCTAGTGTGCCAGTTGCCATATGGTATTTATGGCTCTTATTTGATTGGAAATATGTATGGTAAAGCTTACGACTCATCTATATAATATTTTATTTATTATACATTTATTATACAGATTATAATCATGACCCAATATAAAATATTTGCAAAGAATCGTGTCTTGTAAGTCAAGAATAAAAGGTTTAGAATAAAAGTAAAAAAAATGTACAGGAAATGTACAAAACGTGTATTTATAAATAATTAACGAATCATACAGATCTTAGACTAGAAAACAAACATTCTCATCATATAAAATTAAGACTACGCTTAGAACTAAATATTTTGAACATCACATTTAGTTCTTTGTGTGCAATACTAATTTTGCATAAACAAAACAATTTTTAACCACCAGAATTAGTGAAGAATGTTAACGAATACAAGTCTGAAAGTAACAATATTCGTACAATGTATCAAATTAGCATTACGTACCTAATAAAATATCAGTCGCTAGAGGTCATTATTTAACGTGATAGATCGCCAGTAATCAACAATTACAGCATAATCATTGAACAGCAACGCGTGTGTAACATGTGACTGAGACGCACGTTTGGTAAACCAACATTATTATTCTGCAATACACCTTTGACCATGTTGTTACCTACAGTAATAATACTCCCTCTCATTAAAAATTATCAACAAACACTATCTTAGTAGGTAGGGAGAGAAAAATTTATTTACGAAAGTTTAAAAGTACGTATCATGTACCTATTTCGCTTTTAATAATTATAAACAGCGCGCCCTTATCTATTTGTTGGGTCAGATTCATTGGGAAACTTTTTTCAATGCCATATTGCGCAATATTTTTCGCTACACATTTTCCTTGACTTTAAGGATACAGATTTTATAATAAATATCGCTTTCTGGTTGTCTGGTGAGATCTAGGTATTTGGACGCCTCCAAACTTCATTGGCACTTATGGATCCGTTCAATTGCAAATCCCACTCTTGCAAATCCCACTCAAATCACGAAGAGGCCTAGATACCTGCTGACGAGCAGTAGAAGCCACGGTACCTAGGCAAAATTTGTTTGTTAAAATACTTTTTTTTATCGATACAGTCATGTGCACATTATCGACAATTCTCTGCTTTCTTGCACGAAAGTAGAGGTGTCTGAAATGCAAATTGTTCGCTTCGTATAGAACTCCGGTATGAATACAAAAACGTGTCATCATAGGATTTCGAACGTTTCAGAGTGTAAAAACTGATTAATCAGGTACATAGGTATTAGGTAGAACCCTGAGTGAATGAGACATTTCTCGTTCATTTGTATTGTTTACCAAATATTAACTTGGAAGGATTTGAAAATATTTTGGGAAAACCAAATGGAAATTACACGTTTAAACACACTCATGTGTATGTTTATGAAAAAGTATTTGAAATTCTTTCGTAATGTGATTATACATTATAAACATGGAATCTTCTATTCTATATTTACCTAAATTTGACATGAAACGATTTTATAGACGACCTATTTGAATAAGAATCGTCCATCACATGCACAAGATTTGAACCGTTCACAATACATCCATCTTCTAATAAGTTAACATCACCTACTCCCAACGAAGGTAGATAAATGGACGAATAAATACATTTAAACATTAGCGTTCCGATATGTCTTACGATAACTTAATAATAATAGTAGGCGTAATATCGCGGTATCAGATGCGCAGCACTTCGTATCCACGTGGAGACTTCTTTGCCTTTGTTTAATTTACCTTATCAATACACTTTATCATTTAAATAACATTTAGTTTATCAATCGCACATTTCGACTACAGAAAGTTTTGTAAACATATATATACCTTCACGACACGTGAGCACTCAAGAACGATATCACTGATTGTTTTTCACTGTTTCTTACGTACACCCATCGATATACTAACCCCGAGAGATGAAATACTGTACTATCCGATCTCACAACAATATATTGATTTTGCTATAACTAATAGTGCTCAGTCAGCGCACGAGGTATCGGCGCGAGGCGGTGGCTTAGCCAATCAGAGCGCAGTGTGTCTAGGCAAATATGGTGCAATTTATTTCGTTCAAACCAAACGTCACTGCACCTCTTGAGGTTAGTATCTCGATGCGTACTCCTCACGGTCGAATGTTCAATGTTAAAGTCACCGATGACGGCTTCACGTCCGTAGGTGTCACTATGATATGAGTTTGGCGTAGGGGTGCTCTATGTGTCCGTACTGGATGGCCAGCAGCGTGTCTTTGATGCGCTGGAACACCGGCTGCGCCTGCTTCATGGTGGGGATGGGGATGTTGTTGTCGAGGAACCCCACCCGGCTTATAGGGCTGATAAGCACCGCCGTGCCCGCGCCGAACATCTCCAACAACTGAAGACACGTGCACAGATTAGAACCGCGGAGACAATTTATATAGGTAGTTATATGTACCGCCAGCTGTGCAAGTACCGACCTTTTCGATAAATAAGTAAGACTTAACTTTTCTGCGAGTGTCCGTCTGGGTCGTTACCACCGCTTTGCTCGTGAAGTCAGCCGCGAAGCAGTAATGTGGGAGCATTACTGTGTTCCGGTTTGATCAGCAGAGTAACCAGTGAAATTACTGGGCTTATGAGACTTAATACCGAATGCCTCAGGGTAACGGGCGCACTGCAGTGCCGCGAATGACTTTGTGTTTCAAAGTTCTGAGTGGGATTGCAATTGTTATGGGCCGACGTTATGCTTACCATCAGGCAAACGAGCAGCTCGTCTGCTATCAAAGATTATTAAAAAAATGGACTAAAATTTTCGATAAATAAAATTGATAAAATTTAATGGTTAAAAATTTAAATTAGTGAAGTGAAGTTCTTGATTTTTTTCGAAAACGATACGAAGCCGAATCTACTTTCTTCATTATTAGGTACTTAACATAAATGTATAAATGGTTTTACTGTCGCGTCGTTCGCAACGGTTATCACACGTTCCTTCCGTTTGCGGAATCAGTTATTCGGTCAGTATGCAATGAAAATTGAACGTCATTGTGTAGGAAATGCAATCGATAACAGATTACAAGTAAAATTTGTCGTCGTAAAACTAGGTACCTATAGTTTCTGAGATTAGTTTTCGTTCTTGGGAAAGAGGTTGTGTTTCGTTTTCGATAAAAAACAACAACGACCAAGCTACTTCTACTTTTAACTTATAGAACTTTATCGATCGCATAGTTCCGTACTTGCACCGCAGGTTTCTTAAGCATGGCAATGCCGCCAGACTTATTGAGCAAGAAAGAAACAAACGCTTACACACCCCTACCACTGCACTAGGATTTCGATTCCCTGTTTTGCAGGCGGCATGAATAAATCCAAGTTCTGAGAACAAACTATGTACTCATCACACAAAATTTGCCCCGGCCGGGAATCGCATCCAGATCTTTTTTGCGAGCACATTTTTTTAGATACAATTTTGGGCACTTGAACCCCCGTCGCAATTTGCTAATTTCAACTCAAAACATTCTCGTGCTATGCTATAGCATAAACGTTATAGTGAAGTTACATTATTATTTCATTAAAAAATATATAGTAGAGTTAATAATATAGCTACGTGGCTCTGACATGATAAGTGATACTTACTCGTCCGTTTTTATTGAGTTCGACGACGCGGTCCATAGTAATGACTTCCTCTTTGACGATGATGTCCTCCCACTGGCCCGCGAGCTCTAGGATGGAGCGCCGCGTCACTCCGGGCAGGATCAGCCCATTCAACGGGGGAGTGCTAAGTTGTTTATCTAAAATAAATAAAAAATAAAATAAAATAATAGATAACAACTTTTATTTGCACATGGGCCATACTCGTGACGCGTGCCGCTTGTGGTGTCTGGTCAACGCCAGTTGTAATCCTTCTGTCGTCTTGTAATTTAGTTGTAACGTTTTTTTTATTAGTTTAAGAGGATAGTTCTTTTATCATTGACGTTTTTTTTATCATGTTTCTATCGTTAATTTCTATTAATATATGACCTAATCTTATAGGAGTATGGACAACGTGTCCGTAGAGTGTAATGTAACAAATTAAAAAAAAAAGTTGTTTATCTATATATTATATAAGACAACAATGACGTGACGTAACAGGCTTACATACGTTTATATAACTTTTTAAACTTTCATGGTCACACAAGAATTAACTTTAGTAACGGGATATTTACCATGTATTTTATTTGTTTTGAGCACTCGACATTTCGGCACTGTCGCAAGCGCCATGTTCACGAGTAAAGAAATTACTGCGGGTAGATTGTAGACTTGCAGCTGTGAGCAAACGAAGCGGTCTACCTTTTTTCGTTCACGTTTTTTGAGCTAACAGTGCCGAAATATCGAGTGCTCAAAACAAATAAAATACATGGTAAATATCCCGTTACTAAAGTTTACATACGTTTCTTTGTGCTCGGAAATTGTCTGATGTGATTGACCCTAATTGTTGCTTCAGATATGAGACGAGAATTTACCGGTCAAAGGGTCAGAGCGACATCGCCACGCCCGATAGATAACAATATCGGGCGGGACGCGGATATCCAGTTATTAGCTGCATGACTCCACAGTTTATCTGCGTTGTTAATGTGAACGGAGTCAAAAAATACCTCGATAAAATTTGAGAATGATATATGAAATAGATTAATTTTGAATATTCACTTTAGCTATGGAATTACAAATTTTGTAATTCCATAGCTAAAGTTAATATTCAAAATTAGACTCAAAAACAAAAAAAAATCTAGTGCAACTAGGGGGCTATCTTCAAAATTTAAATCTTGAACAAAGTAACTGTTCTGCGTTAAATAACTAAGCATTTGTAAATAAATAAGCACCTCCTTGATCGTTGATATAGACCATGAATATGTTCATGGCGCCGACCTCCGTAAGCTCGTGGTTGGGGCCGAACAGCCACAGGACCTGGTGGTGACCCATCTTGGCCGCTCGAGCTGTGGCCTCTGTAATCGACGTTTACTTTATCAATGGTGTTTCCTTTCGCAGGAGAAAGAGCGAGACGAAACAGTAGACAAAATTGAGTCGTGGGCCGTGGCGTACATGTTAGTTTGGCTGGTTGATCACTATTAGAGATTAGACAACTCATTATTACATTTTTATCCTACTACAGAAAAGGATGACGAGGTTATATGTTCGACTGTACGTATTTTTTTGTTTCATAAGTTTTTTACCAACTATGTTAAAAGGTTTGATGTACTATTTTTATGTAATGTATTGTAAAAAAAAGATATAGGTGCATAATTATTTTTGTCTATCTCACTGTTTAGAATACAGAAAGTCTGTACGGAATACAGCGAATAGGGCAAATATACTGTTTACTAGCTGCTGCCCGCGGTTTCACCCGCGCGGATATATTGGATTAGATGGGTTTTATTTTTTTGCTTCCTTACCAATAGTAGGTCCGTAGTTGGAGCCGACCTTGCGGTTGCCGACGCCGCCGGGGAAAGCGCGCACGACCGCGGGGTCGGCGAATATTGACACGGCGCCGTCGCTGCTGGCCTTGTAGTACGCGCTCACGGGACTCAGGATCACGAACAGCAGCGCCGACTCCGGCGCCATGATGCCGAACGTAGGCTGATGGGCAACTCAACGCTATACAACACTATCATCATGACTATAACTATTCTATTGATCCTATTGGTCACTAGGTGATAGGACTAACTCTTCTGCGAGTGTCCGTCTGGGTTGGTACCACCGCTTTGCTCGTGAAGTCAACCGCCAAGCTGTACTAATGTGCGAGCATTACGCTTAGACTGTAAATATATATGTATATATTTACAGCCTAAGTGTATAAAAGCGTGGTATACCACGCAGGCGCAGCCGCGGGAAGAGACTAGTAGATTTATAAAAGAGTCCTAGACGAACAAATATTTTAATGACATTTTTTTTATGCAAGCAAGTATTCTTGTGTGTGATATGTACGTATGTCATACATTATAGCAATATAAATAAAAAATGGTGAAGCGTTTAAACGTTAACGTAACAACGCAAAAAGAACAGCTCACATTAATTATTAGCACTTACAGTGTGATTCATGCATAACAATCAACGAAGATCTCAAATAAACAACAAATCATGGAAACGCGTTTATCAACAATGTACCTAGGTAGTTAGCAAATGTAATTTTGTGAAAGCATTGGCTATCAGCACAACAACAACCTTATCGGATTGTTGGGGGTCCTCGTATCAGATCTAAAGCGTGATAGCAGTGCAAACGGCGTCAAGTAATAAACTCTGATTAGGTACTGGTCTATGTCACTGATGTCGTATTATTATTATTATTTTGCCAAATCAATGCTTTATAAGGTCGTTCAATCGATAACTTTATTTATCTATCTTTTTTATGGTTATGTTCTACAATTTTATAGCACTCAGATATGGAGATTACCTACTAATATTTTGTTTAAGAATTTGGGTAGCCAATTATAAATATGCTCGTAAGCGCGCCCCAGCTGATCTTACTTGGTTTATTAAGTCTCATAAGCCCAGTAATTTCACTGGCTTTACTCATCAAACAAGAACACAGTAATGCTTGCACATTACTGCTTGGCGGCAGACTTCACGAGCAAGGCGGTGGTATCAACCCAGATGGACACTCGCAGAAGAGTTAGTTCTACCACTATATAGTGGACCTATATACCTATGTACCACTATATATGGACTATATAGTGGATAAGTACATATAAACATTGCAAGTTAAATAAAAGCTTGTGAAAATATAGAGAAAGATTGTCTATAAGTCCTAAAACCACCCCTATTTCGAAGTACAGTTGGCTGCAATAATATTCATACACTTTCAAATTTTAAAATCGGATGTAACTGCGATCGATGATTTTGCGAAAATAAATGTATTGAGTTATGTTTCATATTACGGAATAAGGAACGTAATACATGTATTTTTTCCTGGAATAAGTAGTACTTACACCTACTTTTCCAGTTAATTAAAGGAAAATTATTCACACAGATTCTCAATGCTGTTGTGTTTGAATCTTTAGCCTTTTGGCAACCGATCGTTTCGAATTGTCAGAGAGACGGTTTTACACATTCGTTTGCTATTTCCATCACCTTCGTTTTGTAGACTTAGACCAAAGTTAGCGTTGCAAACCTACATAGTGTTACCACAAAAATGCATTTTTAGTCGCCTGTTTAGTTAGACAGCGTCTAAAGATAAACGCCAAAAATTATTAGAAATGTCACAACAGAAATGTGTTAGACAATGGTTAGACACTACTTAAATCAGTATTTGTGGTTGCTCATATTTAATCGCGCGACTAAGGCATGTTTAGGCGTTAAACAGTGATTAACACAGGTTTAACGTTTTTTTTTTTGTGGTAAGACCCACAATGTTAATGTGGTGGTTTATTTCCTGTTCAATTGTTCTACTGTATGTTGAAGTGCTAATTTCTATTACAAGATAAAGAGCACCAAATAAAGATAAGAAACGGGCATATCAAAAATTCTAAGATAACACTTATTTGTGTAATTTTATCGTAATCTCTAATTGCATATTTTTGTGCCTAAAAGAAAACTAACATTCGTTTGGATAACATTAATTACGTTGTATAAGTATCATAACGAACAGTGAACTAATTTTGTTGCAAAATATTTCTATAGTATTTTTAGTAAGTATATAATTATCGAGACATTTTGCAATCTATACAAATAAATAAAATTGTTTGTAAATCTCCGAAATGGCTGGATCGATTTTGACGGTACTTTCACGGGCAGATATCTGATGTTGTGAGTACCTACCTTAGGCTACTTTTGTCACGTGGACGAAGCTAATTAGACATAATTTTATTGAATTTGACTTTCAACAAAAAAGTACTTAGTAAACTTACTTCTGTTCCTATTAACGTGGGTCGTATGTAGAGGGTTGACGTTTCCGAGTGCGGAACCCATTCCTGGTCTATCTGCACCAGTCGCGTGAAGCACTTGATGAGCTCCTGTCCGTCGAACATCGGCAGGCCGGACCTCTGGGCCGCCAAGTTCATTCGCTCCATGTTAAGGTCTGGTCGAAACAATCGGATCTTGTCATCTACTCCCCTGTATGCTTTGAGCCCTTCAAATAGCTGTAAAAAAATAAAAATAAAATTAAGTACGAATTTCTACTGTTATCATATTTTGTGTGTCCTAGGTTTTCTAAATAATAGTATGTTTTACAGTCGAATTTGACAATAACACAATAATGTAGGTAAACTAGGCTAATACACATTGTATTGTTTAGACGCACGGTTTTTTAATGTTAAATAGTTAGGTATCCTAACCATCGTAGCTACAAGAAGCCGATTTTAGAAGATCGACTCCAAGTTTTGAAGACAGTCTAATATTATGCATTCATAGATTTTGGGAAAAAATTACAGTCGGGAATAAAATTGGCAGTTTATATTTTTTATTTTTTTATTTATGTTCTTATATTTAATTACAATTAATGATTTACCATCAGTACCGGTAAACCTCGTAGAGGTTTGTCTTGGCCCTGGGTATAAAAACGTTTTTTCATGCCAACTGATCCTTTTTAAAGGGATCAAAAGATTATATCGAAGGAAGTCAGGTTTGAGTGCTAAAAAGTCAGAAATAGATAAAAATTAGTGTGTCCCCAGGCACATATATTTCGTAGGAAACTTCTGAATAGCAACCGGAAAATTTTCTTCTTAGTTTTTTGTAAACATTTTCACCTGCGTTTCTGTATCGAAACGAGAGGCAAAACGCTAGTAGATAAACCATACAAAAAAATCGCGCTATACGTGTAACCACGTAATCGATATAGATTGGTGTTGAAGCCGATGGCGATAACGTGATAACACACAGTAAGTACATTTATAAATCACGTTGTAATAGATTTTTCCAATGATTCAGCAGTTCACGTAAAAAGTAACGGGAATATAATTATACTCTTCCTGATAATTATGCAAATACTTATACAAACGTTAGCAGAACCGACAGTGGCAGTATTCGCATATAAATAGTAATATATACGAATATACTGCGTCAATTAGGTAGGTATATCAGGCGTAAGCAATAAGTTCTTAGAAGTTCTAGAAGAACGTAAAACAAACGCATTTATAAAAACAATTTAAAAACTTACTTGTATCGCATAGTGCAGAGCTTTAGCAGCTGGATGTATGCTAAGGTTTTCAAAGGGCATGATTTCGGGCTTTTGCCATCCTCCTAATTCTTTGTAGTAGTTGATTTTCATCATGTGGTCTGTAAAATATTTGCCAAATCCGAGTTCTTTCGCTTCAGGTTTCGGTCGCAGCTGGTAAGGAGCCGCCAGTCTCACTTGAAGGTCATCAAACTGAAATATCAAAACATGCACTTAAGTAAGACTGCATCTATATAGAGCGCATTCATTTTAGATTTAGTAGTAAGTATCCCTACTTAAAATTCATAAATGTACCAACATACTACAAGTATTACATAACAATGTTTTTGTTCGTTATGTACGTTTGTACGTCACGTGTGCGCAAGCGTGATACGGGTAAGCTTCATAAATCATGCAGCCCGTAACTGACATGAAGATAGTTTAGAAATAAATACGTACTGGCGCGGACCGACACAAACAAGATAAAGGTTCAAATGAGACATTAATGAGGTTACTGTTTAATAACAAACGCGTTCGTTAAACAAACTGTTTACCCACGTATGAAAGTTTATCGAAACGAATCCGTAAGCACTCATCATATTATATTGTCATTGTAAATAAAATATCTATACAGGGTGAGTTTGAATCGGTAAATTATCTCGGAAGCGGGTGATTAGGATCTTATTTGTGCGAATATCCCTTGGAAAAAACACACTCAAAATTCACAAAAAAAAAAATTAAAATGTCTCCAAACTTGAAGTACTTTTTTCTAAGTCCTTGCAATCAACATTATCATTTAACAAAGTTCAACAATAGTTCAAGTGAATCAGCTGATCTACATATAGGGCTGCCCGGAAGTTAAGTAGTAGAATTTTGACGCAAACATTAAATGCCTTTTCTTAAATGAAAAATTCCGAATTTTAAATACTCGTAAATCAAATGTTGTTATGGTGTGGGTTGGTAGGGATAACATACCAATTTAAACTCAGGTTGTAGAGTGCTAACTTAGGTCCTCGGCTGAGCTGATTTACGAGTAATACTGCTCTTAGTTCGTATATTGTCTTTTGTTTGCACACCGCAGTTGAGCAACATTTTAAACCTAAACATTTATTTTCAAATCTGATCGAATGCTTTTTAGTAAAATCGTTTTTAACTGTAGTTTGTACAAAGTTAGTACTAGTCTACTCTCCTCTCAATAGTTTGAACTCAGAAGAGGTTATTTTATTACGGGACTTTAGCTTAGACATGATTTATCATTTCGACAATCCCACCTAAACGAATGCAGTTTAGATAAGCAGATTGTATCTTCGTAACGCTTTTTTTTATCATTTTTCGAGTCTGCCTCTACTTATTTTTAATTTTAGAGTATGTAATCAAAACTTGAGAAATTGGTGGAAGAGGTAACGTAGACTCAAAAGTTCGTAAAAAACCAAAACCTCTAGACTCGAGTAGCACTGTGTCGAGTTATGTGGCGATATGTACGAAAGTAAGTTTGCCACAGAAATAGATAAAGACAAAAAAATATCAACAGGAAAATGCAATAATTATTATAATAACATAAAGATCATATTATGATGGAAATTAACCTATCGAAAATAAAACAACAACGTACCTACTTATTTTATGAAATTTCATCATCATCAATTAATCAAATATTTTTCTCAATTATTTAAGTAAAACCCAGGCCTTGATATTGTTTGGTAAGGTTATACAACTGCCTAACGCTAAGCATTGTTTAACGACTGCGAAATGTCAAAATAATGTTTTTCCACGCCGATGTTACAATGAAAAATCTGCTGCATCAACTGCTGGATTAACGACTTTTGTGCTGACTAGATGACTTGGTGAAATTATAGGGACTTACAGTATGTGTATCAGTAAACTTAGTATTTTGTGCGCCCGAAGGTTCTGCTTCGTTGTACCTACGTCACGTTATTGACGTAGCTATGTATAGAATAACAACTCAAGCACGGAACCTCAAACTTCCCTCCTATTTTTTCCAAACTTGCTGCTTTGGTACCTACACATACACTTCGGACTTTGGGGTGTGATTTATATATATATATATAAAAAAAATTTATCGAAGCTTGTTAATTTAAGAAAAAAATCATCTTTGAATATTAAACTTCATGATGATTATACTAAACAAATATCATCATACACTATCTAACGCCTAATGCGTATGTATTATAAGTGAATGTTGATTCAGTAGAACCTATTTTTTTGTCTGTTTACTATTTCTGTAGATTACCTACTCATATCACAAAATTCCACTTTTGCTGATTGCATTAACTTGTTCTAACAGGTAGGTAGTGACGTTGTAACATTGTTTTACCATGTTATTAGTTTATTACCTTGAAAGAGATTTCCGGCGTGATATGTGGGCGTGGCGGGCCGGCGGGCGTGGCCGGCGCCGGCTCGGGCTGCGCTTGCGCCGCACTGTCCTCCAGCTCCTTGTATCGTAGCGACGAGCTGCACCACCTCACCGTTTGCAGCTTGTGCTGGTTCTCGAATATCCATTTCACTAATACCTGTAGTTACGTAATTATACACATATAACCTATCCCGCTTAAATCAAGACCATTCAATAATAATAGTTTTTCATGATTGAAATACCTATATAGAAAAGGTTTTTAGATTTTTTTTTATTTAAGTAGTTGTCCATATACCTATTATAGAAAACGTTTATAGTTCCGTCAAACTTGCGCTTATTCACGAAAATATGTACTCGTATAAGTCGTATATTATGTAGAGTCCCACAAAAATATGTACCTACTCGTAGGTAGATAGTCCTTTCTGTAATTACTAGTTAAATATGTACCAATAATATGACAATATACATGATAAGTAACCTCGCAACATAGCCGAACATAATATGCGAAAAGCAAAGTAATTTTCAACCGCTTATCCAATTTCTGATATACTTACAAACAAAATGTTATTACAAAGAAGTTGGCAAGTCACTATCAATATAACAAAAAACGGACTTAAAAATTTATGCCATTATAATAATTTATAAAATAGAGTGTGACAAAATATCACAATATTCAATGCATAGGTAGTTATGCACTATAAATGAGGTTTTTTTTTAATGTGCGATAGGTTTCAAAATAGAAAATGCTTTATCATCTTGCTAATGTTACACCACGACGTTTTTCTACAAGCCTAAGCTCATTGTAGGATACGAACGAGCGACCTCCCTACTACTGACTCGTCATCGCTTTCATTTTGGTTGTAATACTGTTACCACCGTTCATTGATTTTACGCATTACTTTGCATTTGATTAATATGTATTTTACCCAAACAGGGTTTTACTGTAGAAATTAATATAAAATGATTCTTACCTTACTGCGACGAATAGGCATCTTCAATCTCTAAATATTTTACGATTCACTTATAAAACACTCCCAAAGGTCTATCACAAAACACTTCAATAAACTTTTTAATAATCCAACGTCTTAGTTTAATATTACATTCACGTCTTCTCAAAATACTAGATTCATAACGCGCTTCCAGTTAACTGACTTCATTGGATCTAAAGCACAAACATTTAAACGAAAGATAAGATTGTGCGTTGACCTATGAATGAGTACGCATTCATAATCAACACAAATTATAAAATAACTTGATAACGGAGAACTTAATCAAAATAAAGATTGCGCACCGACTTATTTTTGAGGGTGATATTTGCGCATCAAATCACTGGAAAGACGTAAGGAACTTGCGTCCGCGAGTAGAATACCTACGGGTATTGGGTCGCCGGGTGTAAATGTTCATACACATTTAAATGAATATGGTAATACTCCTGGCGAATAAATGTCGATAGGTATACCTAAGTACGCGCGGCTTATTTACATTACGAATTATTCTGCATAATAAATGTACCAAACTTAATGTAACAAAAGAGAAATCGGACAAAAGTAAAGTAACGTAATAAACTAACGCGTAGAACTAAAATAAAAGAACGCCGAACATTACTTATAAAGGCACAATAATGTGTTATTTTTATTGTCCTGAAATAAATGTATTTTCTTTCTTTCTCTTTTCAGCACATGTTTAAAAAATATTGGTAAAAAATAATGTACCCTTTACCTAATTTGAATGCCGGTTATCCAATCAAGACGTCGAGGACAGACTAGTGAAGTGGAGGGAGAATATAAGGAAGGCTGATCCCACCAGTCACCACCACGTGGGATATGTAACCAGGACTTTTGTCTAGACCTAGTATTTTGCGAGGTTGGAGTAAATTGATAAATGTTATTATTGTTTAAATAAATTTTTTAAAGACTAAACAAACATGTTCTGTTTATAGAATGGATCGGTTCGCTCTGTTACCTTGTGTTGCTATACCCTAACAGGGTCATATGTGAACTTTACTAATAATATAACATCTACATATAATGTACATATGATTGCAATAAATGATTGAGTATTGATTGAGTATTGAAATCAGGTTTCTCTTTCAAATGGCTTATTGTTAATGCAATTACACACTACAGCCACACTGCGAGGTACAGTGCTACTATCTATTATTTTGCTATCACAAAAAATAACAAGGGTAGGTCTCTAAAATCCCTTAAAAACACCTGGTACACCCAGTTATTATGAGGTGGACCACAGGAAGAAATATTGGCCCTGGTACACCCAGGTGAACTATGTAGGTGGACCAAGGGTAGGGACCGCTATAAAGTGTTTAATTCCTGTACACCAATGTCGATTAATATGTTTTGTGCCAACGTGCCAATTACTATACGAATCCTGGCAAATTAGTTTAAAGAAATGACTGTTCTATTCACTGCCATATTCTGTATAATAATATAATTTTACATAACAATAATGGTGGTGATAGCTTGCTGGTTGTAATCTTTTAACTCCAGGTTTGATTCATCTTTCATTTAAAATAGAGATGTAATGCAAAGAGAATAAGAAGAGATAGTGATTCATGTTTTTAAACCAACTGGAAAGGAGACACCTCACACCGTTAAAGAGAGCAATTTTATAATGACATTGGTACCGATTCTGAA
This sequence comes from Crocallis elinguaria, assembly GCA_907269065.1. Lineage (NCBI taxonomy): Eukaryota > Metazoa > Arthropoda > Insecta > Lepidoptera > Geometridae > Crocallis > Crocallis elinguaria. The sequence continues at coordinate 10,736,644 of OU026080.1, read as the reverse complement.
TAGCTTGTAGGACTCTCGAAACTAAATAAAGAAATATAAAATTTCGTTTTGTCAAGTCAGGTGAACAACAGAATCGACAACAATACCTCTGGAGTCACATTCAGAAAGGATTACAGAAAACCAGCTAATAAGAATGCTATATACTGTTATTAACTAATTATGTTAACTGAATTATTGGTGAAACTTATTACGAAGTCATTAAAGTGGCAAAGTATACAAATTAATGTTAATAAGTAAATACTATTGATCTAACACACCTTTATAATATAAAATAACAATTAATTTAACTGTGCAAAATAAAATTGCCTGCCATGAAACAAAATAAAGAAAAGTCTGAAGTTTAGTAAACTCCAAACTGAAGCCCCGGATACGAAACTTGATACCAAAGAAATCTGTGAAATATTCAATAACTATTAGATAGGGAAACTCGTATTTAATAGAAACTAAGGTTCCGCCCGCGGCTCTGCCTGTTTTTTTATATAAAATCCTACAAATGTTAGAAAAGCGAGTGTTAGTTGGTTTGTCCTTCTTTCGCGCAGTAACTGAGCAACGGATCAAAGAGATTTTTGGCATAGATATTATATAGTTTATAGACCGGAGAGTAACATAGGCTACTTTTTATCCCGGAAAAATGAACGGTTCTTGTGGGGACGCGGGTGAAAACCGCGAGCAGAACTCAGAAGCTAAGGATACTTAATAATCTATGTGTATTATTGTCGTGAGCCTGTTTTATTTTCTTTCATAAAAAGAAATGTGAACCTTTAAAAACCCCAAAAAAGTTTACCACTGCTATCAGACGTCTAGCAAACCAATTTGACGCATTTATAACATAAAAGAAAAACAGAGAACAACAACCAAAGCCTTTCTATTCTCCAGCTAGGATGTCCTCATAAAGCTAAGATTTGAGGAATATTTATGTGCTCATTTAAATTACAGCATTTATGTTAAAGCGTTTGGTCTAGACAAACAAGAAGACGCGGATTCGAATCCCGTTGGCAGCGAAATTGTAATCTAAGTATTGTTATGATGTTATGATTATATGTTTTAAATCCACTAAATAATTTTTACTGTTCAAGAAATAGTAGGGTCAGGCGATCTCTATTGGGTCACGATCTTTTTAGCAGAATCTAAAACCTGTTGACATACACCTTATAACTGAGTTTCTAAAAAGAGCCTTAGGAAAACGCATGGAGTTATGTTTTAAACATTTCTTTAGTATGTACCTATAATAAAATAAAATTTAAATAAAATATCACTAGCGACTATTAAGTACAACTATAGGTAATTCTAGTCTAGTAATCTATGTAACATAATAAAACTGTTTGCTATTACTCATGAAGGTCAGGTAGACGTAGAGAATTTTTTTCTTCGTTTTTCGCATGTTTCTTTAAAAGATTCATGATTTCGTTGTCAAACTCTTCTGGAGTTTCCTTTTTTTCTACAATCCAGTAAAATATATCCCAATCGTTGCTCGGTGAGTTGATAAGACGGTCGTACATCATGGTTTGTTCTTCTGTGAAACTGTTCAAGTATTTCTTTGCGAATGTGCTGAGTAGGAGATCGTTTTCCAACATTCCTCTCTTGCGTGATTGGTACAGGAGCCTGAAATTTCAAATAAATAAATATGATAACAGTTCTCCATGTGTATTAATACAGGGTGAGTTTGAATTGGTATTGGCTATCACAGGTGTTAGTGAGACTAAATGATAAGTGGACCACAAAGTCATGACTATAGACTCCTCATGAGAGATATCTTATGAAAAGTGAAAGCTGAGACATCCTAAAACAATTTCTATTTTACATTATATTACTGTATTTGATTGATTACTAATTGTTATATTCTTATATGTTTAATTAGATACAAAAATATGGTGAAGATTACTGTATGAAGTAATGTAAGCAACATAGAGCGTCACACATTCATCACCACTGTGAAGTTTAATCTAAATAAAACAGATGCACATTCAAGTTCTCTCACTTAAGAAAAGTAAAGAAACAATCCTGGATCAATTGAATCATATCCATTTGGTGATTGTATGAAAACTCAGGGTAGATTTCATCATTCCTGTTTGATAAATAATTAAATGAAAACTCTGGATGGATTGCATCATGCAATCATGAATTTCATCATGAAAACTATGATGAAATTGAATCTACAGTTTATCACATTTGTCCAGGTTTTGGGGACACTAAATGAGTTACAACCGAAATTTGTGTCTGTTATCTGTATTATTATTGTTACTTAGTATTTGTGTTGATGCTAACAGCTTTTTGGCATTAGGGGATGACACCAAGTAGGTAGGGAACACTAAAATGTAATAAAGTCTAACAGTTACTTCTTAATTTGTAATTAAAATACCAGTTATTTTTAAACACATTCTAATTTTATAGTCTTTGTTCTTATTTAAAACATTTCTAGTACATATAGAATTTGCCATAAAATTCATATATTTTGTGGACCCAAACTGCAGGGTGTACATTTTTAGAACTGGAAGATAATTTTTAATTCTATTAATCATTTAATTGGCTCAAAATCATCTTGCATTCTTTTACCATACAAATGTATTTATTTACATGCTAATAAAGATAAAAGTTTTTCAAAGTAAATTGGCTACTTTCATGATGCTATAGCACAAGTTTTTGAGTAGTTAACACTACTCTTTATCTGTATAGTGCATACTATCTTGTTCAAAAACTTCTATCATCTACAATACTTGATAAATACTCATACCTTGCTTTACGTTTCTCCAAAGATTGTGGTTTGTCAACATTGTACACTGGAATCTCCATGTAAGTGGTGTCTACCGACTCAGTGGTGTTGCTGTATGTTGCTACATTGAGTTTTCTTATTGCATTTATAGCCTGAAAGGTAATGGTTATAGTAACATTTAATTATTTAAATGAGTTACACTGTGCATATGAGCTATTTATGTCACAGTAATTAGAATGACAACATCATCCTTTCAAACCGTAACATAATTTTTCATGGATGCGCTCAACTGGCCGATGGTAGAATTATACAATTTAAAAAAACCCCAATGAAATGAGCTGATAATCTTCAAACGGTTGAAAATATTTTCTTGAGTGATACCTAAGAACACACACTCTCAGACAATTAAAACATCTCAGCTTTAGTCAGCCAGGGAAGCTTGCACATTCTGTGTTTTTTTTCACAGATAGCCTGGAATATAAGCAATCAAATTCCAAAAGCACAAAGTAGTGTTTGAGAAAATAATTTTTAAAATTTTTAATTTTTCATACAAACTAGCACTAACATATTGTTTTTTTGCAAGAAACGGCAACACAAATCCATTTTAGGTTAAAGGATGCAAAGTCCATTGAAGCAAAAAAACGTAATTTATGTCATTTTCCATATATATATATTTTGCCAAAAAAAAATTGTATTTCATGACATTACAGAACCGAATTTGCCAACTCCTAATAGGATAGATTAGGTTAATTACGGTCACAGAACCAAATCTGCCCATCCCAATTCCATGTGGACTTATATGTTTTGTTCGTGAAGTCTGCCGCCAAGCAGTAGTGTGCAAGCATTACTGTGTTCCGGTTTGATGAGCAGAGTATCCAGTGAAATTACTGGGCTTATGAGACTTAATACCTAATGTCTCAGGGTAACGAGCGCACTGCAGTGCCGCGCAGGCCTTTGTGTTTCAAAGTTCTGGGTGGCACTGCAATTGTTATGGGCCGGCGTTATGCTTACCATCAGGCAAACGACCAGCTCGTCTCGTCACCTAATAACATAAAAAAAAAAAAAAAAAACCCCTAGAGTTTGTATAAAAGGAAGAAGGTGAAGAGGGAATGCATCCCCAGCATACGAAGATGAGCACAGGTGCCTGTGCTTTGTTACGCAAGGGCGAAGGGGCTGCACTTCCCACAACACCTTCTAAGATTTGCATTGTAGTATTACGTGCAAATAATTTTCACACAAATTCTAAGATGTAAGTAATGAGTATAACCACAAAAAATTAAAAACTAAATTAAATAACTCTAGAACCTCTCTCGCCTCTGCACCCCTCTTTTTTGGGGAGGCTTCTACACCTCCCTCTCCCCCATCCCACTTACCGGGATTCGGCCTACCTAATTTTTGCACTGATGTTCTAAGCGTAAACCTCTGGAGCTTTACATAATTCTAAGCTCTGGAAGTAGCCTAACAATCTGGGTGCTTGGTTATGTTGTGCGTGTTTATCGCTTGCTTTAGAGAAACTTAAAGTACTTACTGAAAGAAATGGCCGAGATCGCAACATATTGGATAAAATCCGATTACAGAAAATGGAAATAAACTCGATTTGTTACAATAATTAAAATAATATTATAACCGCACTTTTTGACAATATTTGACTTTTCAACTTTTGACAGGATTGACCACAGACTACTTAGAAATACTACTGAACTAAATATATATATATATATTATAGAAATACCGACAAAAAAAGGTGCATACCTACAACTCATATTGTCGAATAAAATGGCTACCATTGCTAGGGTTACGCGAATCAAGAAATATAGGTGTTGCTATAACGGGTATCGACATTAGATACGAGCCTGAGAGATATCTGTTTCACAGGAATCACATCTAACCAGAAAAACTTACTGTAGAAAACAGAAACAAGATAGTTGAGAAAATGCATGCCTTCCATTCATAAGAACGCTAGGTCTGAACCCCTATTATGCTCTAAATCCCATTTTCAATCACATTGGGATTATAATTTCAGTATTTTTATCAATAAATTAGGTTAGAGCTGCTAATTTGGAACTAAAAGTCCCGTCAAAATAGGTCCAGCCGTTTCGGAGATAACCCGGAAGAAACAGACAGACAGACAAAAATTTAAAAAATGGTTGTTTTTTTATAGGTTTCGTATGTATATACTTTCATATGCATTTAGTAAAAAGCTGTTATTTTGATATTACAAACAGACACTTCAATTTTATTTATTTGTATAGATAAAACTCTGCGGGACGGTATCTCAATGTTGTGAATCACGGGCCGGACATAGTCACTCGGACTGATTAGAACACGCAGAAAGAATTATGTTAATATCGCAGATTATATCCATATCGTTTCAGCGGAGGAACTCATTTCGGAAACTATTACGGCAACGGTACAACACTATTCCACTATTTTTTGTTTATTAAAATGGCTGCTATGGCTCTTCACTACAACTGTCACTACGTTGAGAATAAAATAATAATACGGCACCTCTATGTATTTCCTACCTCCATGGGTTTGACCATAGAGTAGTTCTATAAGGTCATATGGTACAAAATACAGAAGTGTTGTCTATTTTGTAATTTTATGTTTATATACTCTTTGGTTTCCATAGCAACGGACTTTTAAATGTCACAACAAACGATAAAAATTTCGATTTTGCGGGTAATCGTCTAAATTCTAAACTGAAAATAGATTGGTTTTCTGTTTGTGCGTAGAAAAGTGTGCTATTCATTATAATTTCTGTATAATCTTACAATGCATCAGTTATGAATTCTACCCGGACCTTCATATTGAGTACTCTGGGTATGTAAGTTCACAACTTGTAAATAGAAAAAAAAATGTATTTTTTCATAGGTAGACCACCTGTGATAAAAAAGATATAATTAAAATCAAGAGAAAAAAGCTTTAACAGATTAACACTCTTACTTGGCATTTCATGATCAACACAAGAAAAACGATATTACTGTGATTAAAATTATGTAGGTACTTAATTCAAGATCGTCAACTATGCAGCGCTAATGCCAAATGATTTTTCATTTCGTCAACATATCACGCACCGCTTTTTCGGATCGATAGATCCATTGATTCAGTACTACCGGCTGGGTCAAAACCATGGATTAAGCAACTTAAGGTTAAGAATGATAATCCACTCATCAAATATCTATAGCCAATAAAATTGGAATGATCAACGAAATTGGAAGACTTCATCAAATCACCTAGCAACAACAATGTTAGATCAAATATTATGACAATGATTAATAGCAGCACATAGAGTCGCTCCAAATTCCTCTAATTTCTCAAACTATGCAAAATAATTTCCAAAATATTAAGATATCTTGAACAATATTGAAAGATTGAATGATATTGGACCAGTGGAACCCTTTTATAGAAGTTTAGGGTAGGTAGTTATAAGTAGGGTGCATAGGTTGAGAAAATTGAGGAACTTCATGTGCTGATATCATCTTAATCTCTTTGATCAAATATACATTGGACAAAGATATTTGACGAGAGGAATAAGGGATACAACTCTTATGTTCTAGATGTACCTACCTACCTACCTAAATAAAATAGATTTTTAACATTAATTAACAGGCAAACCTGACACTTCATGAGGTTTTGTTACATGGCATTATTGTTTATATTGGTGGCCACTTTCAATAAACATAGTTTTGAAAGGTGTAAAGGTGTGCTTTATATGAATCAATTGGGTTCCACATTATTGTTCATATGTATGACATAATGTTTTGCTAGCATACTCATACATAGGACAAAGCACTCAAGCTGGCCCTGTATAACCAGTTTTTTCTCAATTAATTAGTTATAGTTGGACAACTATTTTACCTGATCTTTAGTGAAAATGTCTTTACTATTTGAAGTTGCTAACACACTCAGTTGCAGATCTATGGGTCATTTTTTGTGACCTTTGTTTTTACTCTAGGGTTTCTATCACCCTCCTAGCTTGAGTCCCAGCATTGAGAATGTTAAGGCTGATGATTAGCTATTAATAGATTCTGTGTTTTAACAAGTGTAAACTTTATGCTTTCCAGAGCATTTTTATAACAGAATCAATCTAAAGTTGGATGATAGATCAGAGGATACTCTGTCAGAATTCATCAATGATTCTCAAAGGTTATTAATTCAAAGCTTTGTAAGCAGCGAAGATTACTTAACGCTTCAAACACAGGTATTTTATTTTATAGATCCAGTTTTTCATTTTATTTTAATATTCAAAATCTTTTATTTTAAAAAAATATATTTTTATCAATATGACAAATAATAAAGTTATGCTATTTTCCTAGGTATTAGGCACCACCAGGTCAAACACAAGCCAATAATTTATATAAAAAAAATATATATTACTTTGATGGAATTTCTAAGTACCTACATATATTTTGCATACGATGATAATAAATTACTGAACTACTATTATAAGTTTTTTTCTAATTTATCATGCTAGTAATGTTATAAATATGTTTTTTCCTTTCTTATTAGCAAGTAATTTAAAATCATTTCTGTAATGACATTATAGAAAAATTATACAATTTCTAGCCTGTTTTTAATTCCAAATATTATATTTTTCAGATACAAGATTACAAAGATAAAAGCTTGATATTCTACAAGGATTCAGCTCAACAATTAGCAACTGAAGATGGTGTGACGGGGAATAATATAAACATCATAACTTTATCAAGCAACCCAGCAGAATCATTGTATCATACATTGCGACAAGTGTATTCTCCTTTGCTAAGTGCTGTGAGTTTTTGGCGATTTTGACTAGCTAGCAAATTATTATTAACAACTTTAATTTTTTACTTTTGATAGTTTAGCATTTCACCACTTGAAAGTCTGGTTGTAGGTCGTAAAATAGTAATAATATATGTATATATTATATACTACTATAGCAATAGTGGCTCTCATAAGAGGCTGACTGACCTCATTATCAGATTTAGATCAGGAACTAAAAATGCCCAAATATGATGCAGAGATGCATGATTCTCATGTCTAAAATAATTTTGCAGGAAAATGATGTATATTCAGTCAAACTCCAGAAGAACCTTTCAGATTTGGAAACCATCCTTAGAACTCTGACACATGGGAGGGGTGAAACAAACATAAACAGTAAGCAAATTATTTTCAATCCTTTTATACAAAGACTATAAATAATCTGTGCTTTTATACCATAAACAGGCTTTATAATTTAACTCATATTTTTCAGTCATCTTATCAATTGAAGATGAATTGGAATACTGGAAAACCATCCAACAAAAGAAAGAAGTTGGTAAAAAGGAGAGAGAAGCAGCAGCAACATTCTGCGATTTATTTCAAGATGTCTGCGAAGAAATTAAGTGAGTAATTCAATTGTGATTAATAAACTTTTTAAAATTTTATATTCTGCGGTGTGTGGTAATGTGGTAGGTAACTGTAAAATGAAGCCTATATCCTATGCACTATTTAATTTAGTACTTTACAAAGTGGTCTTCCTAATTTCATATTCTTTTTGGGTCTGCCACAATTGCATCTAATGGTTTGTGGAGTCTTTTTGTCCAGTATAGTATTACTATTATTAGTATTAAACCTATCCGTTATTATTGGTTTTACCCGGGTCCTAGCGCCCGGGCTTCGCACGGTTAATAGGTAGTTTTATACTTTCATATAAACTTACGATAGCCCTTAGACCCCCTTAATTCGGACCTGCCGCAAAATCCGTTCTTAGCTGGCGTCACCTATCACTACCTACCTGCCAAATTTCAGTTTCATAGGTGAAATAGTTTTCGAGATTTCGTCCTTAGTGGCCTTTCGCTTTCGAACTCAACGTGGACTTTTTTAGCCAAACAGACTCAGATTATTGGGCTTTGAATTGGCATTTCAATTTAATTCAAATTCAGCATTCGATAGAGTTCAACCATTGAATGCAATGATAATTAATTTATTGCACTATTTACTTGCAGAGTCCTTCAATCTAGCAGTATATCAGAAATGAGAGAAGTTGCTGAAAACATCGGTGGACTTCTTGATGATGTGTGGCGTTTTACATCTGCGCCTTACTCACAAAGTAGAATGACACATGTTTTTGATATAATTGGTATGTAATGTATGGCCCTATGCCATTTTTTAGTTAATTATAGCTTAACACTAACTTTCGCCCGCGCATTCGCCGGCGTAGTATATGTATATTTTTAAATTGTACCTAGTCTATTTGCCATTCTGATGTATAAGCTACATTACTGTAAAGTTTCATCGAAATCTGTTGTTTTTGCGTGAAAATGTAACAAACATCCATCCATCCAGCCTCGCAAACTTTCGCGTGTAAGTATATATTATTAGAAGCAGTAAGATACAACCATACTTTGTAATTTTTACAGGGCACCTAATATGCACAACTGTACAAAAAACAGTATCATCTATAGATCTTTGGAAAATAGACACGGAAACTAAGGATTACGAAATATTGACAATCCTTTCTGATGGTTTTAAAGTCATTCAAATTTGGAATAGCGCCTGCAAATCTCTCACTGAGACCTACTGGCCAAATTATGCTCTACACACGTGGAATGGAAAACCATATGTTCCTCTATTTTGCCAGAAATTCGAAATTAGAGTGAAGGAGGTAGGTTATAGATATACATAGTACCTACATAAATTGGTTTTAGCATAAATAATGCTCAAGAATCGCATCACAGACCTTGGTACCGTGAAATAAGCAATAAAAACTGTTACAAGTTGTTTAATTCAATGTCTAATAACCAGTGATCGGATTTTGTCGTGCAATTACTGGAATTTCATGACTTTTTCACACTTTGTTATGGATAAGCCATATAACCCGATTCCCGGGATACCGTAAGATTGATTTACCATGCACTTGCTATACTAAGTTAGGTTAGTACCTACTAGGTGGTAGGACTAACTCATCTGCGAGTGTCCATCTGGGTTGATACCACCGCTTAGCTCGTGAACTCAGCCGCCAAGCAGTAATGTGCAAGCCTTACTATGTTCCGGTTAGATGAACAGAGTAGCCAGTGAAATTACTGGGCTTATATGCGACGTAATGCCTAATTGTCACAGGGTAACGAGCGCACTGCAGTGCCGCGCAGGATTTGTGTTTCAAAGTTCTGAGAGGCCCTGCAATTGTTATGGGCCGGCGTTATGCTTACCATCGGGCAAACGACCAGCTCCTTTCGTTATCAAATAGAATAAAAAAAAGTTGTAATATCGATTAAATAGGTACATTTTAGTAACTGACATGATTATTTGTTATGATATTTGTATTTGGAATTTAAGTTGGCATTTTCTCTGTCATTGACTTGGTCTATACTTGTGCATTTAAGCTTGTATTTTTTTTCAGATTCATGATATAAGATCTACTCATAGCCAGCTCAACAAGCTTCTGTCAAAGAGTGAAAAGTCAGAATTACAAACCTATAAATTGTTTGCTCCATTTGAAAGTAAGTAGTTAATAAGTAGTAACTATGTGCAATTGTGCAAGTAATATAATTTCTTCTAAGATTTGCTGCTAAATGAACCAAAAAACACAAAAATGTTCTATTATTTTTAGATACTAATGTGTGGATGTGTAACGGAGCCAATGTGTCATGGGAGATGGCGGTTTCGAAGTTTGCCGCAAACCTCCGTCCTGCTGAAGCCAAAATCGCAGACAAATTGAAGCCCAGATTACACAACACATCTACTAAACAGGTAAAAAACGACTACCCTTCTCTCTTCCCCTCTCCCTCTCTCTACCCTACTTTGAGTGAAGACCAGCAAGTGCAAATGTAATATGTATACGTTTGTTGTTTCAGATGCTTTACGAATTCATGAGATACCGCGCATTAATAGAGCGACCACTCGTCAAGCACGCGCTGAACAACGAGCTGGAGACGTTCGTGTCCTCGCTGCAGTCGATGCTGAGGAGCATCCAGAACCAGCTGGACTCCGACGACGCCGACGTGCGCATGTACCAGCCGCCGGAGATGTCGCCGGTCGTGCACCGGATACAGTGGGCTAAGCAAATGGAAGCTAAAGTCAGTTTTGTTAGTGGTAGGACTAACTCTTCAGCGAGTGTCCGTCTGGGTTGTTACCACCGCTTTGCTCATGAAGTCTGCCGTCAAGTAGTAATCTGCAAGCAGAGTAGCGAATGAAATTACTGGGCTTATGAGACCTAATGTCTCAGGGTAATGAGCGCACTGCAGTGCCGCGCAGGCCTTTGTGTTTCAAAGTTCTGGGTGGCACGGCAATTGTTATGGGCCGGCGTTATGCTTACCATCAGGCAAACGACCAGCTCGTCTCGTTACCAAATAATGTAGAAAAAAAGTTTCTAAATGTATCTTGAGGTGCTATATGTAACAAATTGATCGCCGATTGTATAAAGGGTATTTGTTGTTTGCTCTTTTAATTGTACGATGTTTTATGTATTGATGTGCATCAGACAGTTTTCAATTTAATTACTTTATTATATATTTGCTTTCACTGGACATTTGCGCGCCGCGCTTTACTTGTAGGTACCTATTCCTTAATAACAACGACGTCTCGCAATAGATAGGTGAGTAGGTAATATTTGAGGCCATGCAGCAGATAATCTGATATCTAAAACAGTGCAGTAATAGTTAGATAGTAAAATTGTAGTAAATAAAAACGGGAACAGTAATTATATTTGTATAACTGCTGTTTTTTTCTTTAGTAGAAGGCAGCAAATGAGTTCAAATGTATAATAGAGTAGTAGAACATCATTATCAGCTCCGGGCCTGAATGCAGTTTCTCCTAAACTTATCTTTAGAGACCATTAATGTTTGTTTTAGGTAAAAGAAGTACAAACCTGCGCTGAAAAATATTTGAATGAATTTGAAGGTAGCTCTGAACTTCTGAAAATTGCCACACATCTTCTGAAAGAGCTTAAGACAATGTATATGCAGCTGCATGAAGAATGGTCCAGGGACTTGCAAGTGAGTAACAGTCATTATAATTTCAAGTGAATGACACTATCTTCTACCTTCTCGCCCGCTTACTGCAACGTTTCCCCAACGCATTACGAAATACAACAATAATGTTACAGTATCAACTCTCCGAACTGTCTTATGTCTTGTTACAGGCCCAAGCTAAAAATGGCTTGCTTCAGCTATCAACCAACAAGCCAGTTGTCGAGTTCAGCGGCGAGAGCAAAATGATGGAGGTAGTTTTCAACCCGCGGTTGGTATGGGCGGAACTAGAGGCGCGGTCACTTGCCGCGTTAGGATTGCCATCGCCGCCAGCTGCTGCAGCGCTGGATTCCATTGCTACAGCGCTGACCCACGCGAGAGATCTACAGCAGGTGAGCTATAAAACGCCAGTCGCCACAATACACGAAAGAAGTGATATCCTGTCTGCAGCTGAACACCTTCCACTACGGCCGCATGCCAGATTACAGATTCTTGCTTGATTACGAATTCTTGCTTTAATTTTTATCTTTCGTTGACGATAGAAACGCGTTTTTTGTTCACATTATAGAGGTAGGATATGGGACAGTGGTAGTGTACAGGCACGGTAAGAATACCTTCGTCAGTTTCCAAATTCTTTCCTTTATCACATATGGACACTTAGTACCTTTTGATCTTACGAAAGTATTAATAATTATTATTTAATGCAGTAATAACAAAGGATAAATAAAACCGCATTCACCTTTGACCAATGTCTAGTTTACAACATAAAACCTTCTCAATGGCTTGGCAATGTATAAAAATAAATCTTATTAAACTGTCAAAGTCTGTTGTCACTGTTACTTGCATCTCCCCATTAATTTTCTCATTGTTCATAAATCTTATGATAATGGAATCGTTGTCACGGAAATGCAATACTGGCATAGACTAGAGTCTAGTCTAGTCTTTGTCTAGTCACTACACAAATACGTTTAAGCTCAAAACAACTACTGCGCAAACAAATATAGACCTCATGGTGACGAACGTTTTCTTACTGCGACTGTACCTAAGATTCCAGTGGTGAAGTGTAGGAAGTCAGGAACAAGCCGATTCCCATCAGCATCCTTTTTGGTATCCACCATAAATATGTAACTAGGTTCGCATTCAGAATCAAAAGTTTCAATTACTTGTGAGGCCAATGATTTAATTTTCTAAATCAAGTGTACTTTAAAATTTGTCATCGTTGTTTAAGGGGCAGAATCCGGCGCGCCGCTATCTCCCTCGCGCATCTCAACATTTTTGAAGATAAACAATCACTTAATATAATTATGAAAAATCGCATTCGGTGAAATTGCTGACAATGACATTACAAAGGTTACACAAAAATTTCATTTGGTTCCATTCAGGTTTTCAAACCTAAAAATGGGATTTTATGTTTTGCCCATTTTCATGTATGAAAACTTGATCGGATCAAAATGATACTTTTGCCGTACCTTTGTAATGTTAATGCCATCATTTTCACCGAGTGCGATTTTTCATAATTATATTAGGTGATTATTTATCTCCAAAAATGCTAAGATGCGCGAGCGAGATAGCGGCGCGTTGGATTCTGCCCCTTAATACCATACACATTAAAAAAATTGACTTCATTGTCAAGTCTTTCTCACCCTATATACTAAGAAGTACATAAGGTTTGTAACAACCAGGTGGCATCATTCCACAATACCCTGGGCGAGCGCATGATCCCGTCTACTCGGCCCATGATGCTGCAAGCAGCGCTCGACTTGTCCTCACTCGTGCAGAACCAAAAAGCAGTATACTGGGATGACACGGAACAATTGGCCAACTATACGGAGAAACTCAAGAAAGCCGTCTTGAAATTGGAATCCCAGGTATGTTTCAACAAAAATATGAGTCAATGCTTTTTTTATTTATTTGTTTTATTTTATTTGGTAACGAGTCGAGCTAGTCGTTTGCCTGATGGTAAGCATAACGCTGGCTCATAACAATTGCAGTGCCACTCAGAACTTAGAAACAAAGGCCTGTGCGGCACTGCATGGCGCTCGTTACCCTGAGACGTTAGGTATTAAGTCTCATAAGCCCAGTCATTTCACTGGCTCAGTTCAGTTATTTGTTACTACTTTCCCAGCATTATTTTTTCCAGAATTCTTACTTGACAAGCCATCACGTAGCTATAAGGAATATCGTAGAAAAACTGATGGACACAGAACTTCTGGCGAAACAGTCGGAGTGGAAGAAAGGAGTCAAAGACATCAGGGACATCATAGAAAAGGTACATACTATTCATACTGTAAAGTACTGGAAGTCTCTAGCAATTAAAATTATTAATAACTCCTAAATTATTAAAAATTTGACGTCATTGGCGATCTGCCATATTTAATTAAATTACTACACACTTTAAAAAAATGGAATTTACCAGTTAAACACAGATTGGGTCTGTTGATGTCTTCGTCATTTATTATGTTCTGATAAAGACAGCATTAGTTTTAGTCTGAGATTCGGGTATACGAACGTTACAGAGTCCCGCTGTTATAGTCATTTATTTTACCTTCATGAGTGCTCCCTTGGGGCCTATGTGAATAAAGCAATTTGAATTTGAAACTTCTATATTTGTAGGTGGAAGCAAACGGCTACAAAAACACCGAACTCTGGAGGTCGCATTGGGACTGGCAGCTTTACAAGGCTCTCGAATGTCAGTACATAAAGACACTGCTCTCTCTGCACAAACATTTTCCTCACGTCAAAGTCGATCTAGTACTGCGGTAAGTTTAACCGTTGTTTTATGTAATTAAATTACAAGAAAGCAGGCGGTTATTCGCACTGGAGACTACAACTTCTTCCCATAACGATAACTTACAAGTTTTACTTGAGAAGTCCGAAATCAAATCAAGGCGGTCTCATCACCCTGAGAACTAAGTTCTGTTTTTTTTATTCCTTCACCCACTATCTCACCTGCTGCTAAGTGATAATGTGGTCGAAGTAAAACGACATCCTTCGCTTTATCATCCTAGTCCATCCAATCAAATTTAAATAAATAGAGTAAATTTAAACGCGGCTACCTCAGCGCTGTACCCTAAAATAAATATCAATATAATAAAATAAATAACAATTCACTCCAATAAATGACGGAAGATTTCTTATTAGTTATAACACACATACAGAAACTGGTCGAAATCAGTTCGAAATCTGGTCGAATCTCAATTTAGGAGACCGTTATGTTACAAATCAGTATGTAACAGTCTACTGCTGGATATAGGGATCTCCCAATAAGCGGCACTGAACCCGATCTTCGGCCTTGGCTTGGTGGTGTCATGGCACATGTAAAAGGACTTGTACCAAATTTGTATGGAGCTTGGTAATTTATTCCTAGAAAAAATTAACTGGCTTCAAATTTTTTTTCTAGATATGTGCATGAAATAATGAGCTTAGGACAGTAATAAAAATTTATTTCGAGGCCTTCTTCGTTTTATTTATTCTGGTTTTAATGAAAAGTGTAGTAGAAATGCAAAATTAATTAACAGCAACACTTCGTTCCTAAAAATTATCCAAAAAGCAGCAACATTATAAGACTATCGCGGCATCGTCACGTCATTTTTGACAGATAATAAGCTGTGTTGTCATCTGTTCTGTAAATTTTTTTATTGTCTTTGCCCTTTATCACCGTCAGCTAAAATGATGCTGAAAAAAACCGTTCCGTTTCGAGAAATTGCGATCCGTTTCACGTTACGTACCAAAAATTTTCAGGAAATCACAGGCCTATAAAATTGTAATTTCATTTCAGACTATCTAGATTTTGAGAGCTCATTCCAAAAACCAACTGAAAGTCTGGTTAAATTTTACTACCAAAACGGAACAACTCCTTTCATAAGTTCTTCGCAAGTTGTTACCGTGAGCCTCTTTGCACCTTTTAGAGGCCGCACTGTCCGCGTGCAGCCGCCCATGGAAGAACTACGCGTACAACACTACCACCAACTGCGGCGGCTGGTCTCGCTCCCGGCTCAGTTTGTCGGCCTACAAGCCAACCTTACCGACAAACCTTCTATATTCGCCGCCATCGTTGAAAAGTAAGCGATAATTTTATTTGATCTTTTATAATCTGATCTTTATACTCTAAATGTGGCTCTATTTGAAATTAAATAATGGAGCTCTTTTAAAGTCCGTCCAACCATTGGATATACTTGTTAACGCTAGCTTCCCTCTCATTTCTTACTTCCGTAGACACAGCTGGCTCGGCAACAAAGCGGTGAGCCAGTTAGAAGCGGCTCTATCCGCCCTGGACCGCACGTGCAAGTCATGGTCGCGGCGCGCCGCGCTTGCCTGCGTGCCGGACCTGGAGGCACTGTGTGCGGAACACCTGCACGAGCCAGACGACTGGGAAAACAACTTCAAAGCTTGCAAGGCTTACGGGCAGGTGGTCGCTAAAATGACCTTGTAAGTGTTATTTTTGGGTTGCGATTATTATAATTCAATGTATTTATTTACAATCTTAAGTCTAAGTTTTTTACAATATTTCTATAAAAACACAAAATATTACAAAAAACCTAAACCTAGAGTGCCGCCGGTAGTGGGGCAGGGCCCAAGCTACCGGTGGTTAGGGCTATTACTATTATTTTTTTATTGCGTTTGATAGCGTGACGATCTGGTCGTTTGACTGATGGTAAGCATAATGCCAGCACATAACAATTGCAGTGCCACTCAGAACTTTGAAAAAAGACTTGCGCGGCACTGCAGTGCGCCCGCTACCCTAAGACATTATAGTCTCACAAGTAATTTCACTGGCTACTCTGCTCATCAAACCGGAATACAGTCATGCTTGCACACTACTGCCTGGCGGCAGACTTCACGAGCCTAGCGGTGGTAACAACCCAGATGGACACTCGCAGGAGAGTTAGTCCTAACACCTACCAACAAAATAAAACCCATAAATCCAATATCTCCGCGCGGGTGAAACCGCGGGCAGCAGCTAGTATAAAATCAGAATTAAAAAAAATACGTTGAGTGCGTTCTCCCAGCGAAGACGAGAAGGTGGAGTGGATATCAGTGTGCACGGCGGGGCTGCGGCGCGAGCTAGAGGCGCTCCCGCGCGCGCTGTGGGGCTGCCTGGCGGCGGCGCTGCAGGCCGCGTGCCGCCGCGCCGCCGCCGAGCTGGCCGCCTTCGGCGCCGCCGCGCGCGCCGCCGCCGCCGCGCCGCCCGCCGCCGCCCGGGACCTGGCCGACGTCAGCGCCAACCAACGGGCCTTGCAGGACAAAATGCCCGAGGTTCGTTTTTTAATAACTTTACTTTTGTCTATGCTCTTATATGTATAATTCTATTGTCCGTCCGAGACTGTAGGCTAATTAACTCTGAGACTTGGCATTAATAACCCAGTATCTATAACACTTGATTATCTTGTCTCTTAACATTATATATAGCATGTGGGCAAAAACTTGCTTATTTGGCGTTCAAAACAGTACAATACATCAATTAAAGTAAATATTGTTCGTCATCGTAATATGTCTTTCGTTTGAATGACACACAAGATGTAGGTTAGCGGTAGTTAGTTTACTTATTAACTAACTAATGATCGCCGTCATATGTATTTCATTTTCATTTGCACATCATATCTGACTAATATTTCACTAAGTTTAACCTAGAGTGTAAATAAATAAAAATAATAAAAGTGTACCATTAATAATTTTACCAAAGCCAGAATCATATCTCTGACACACGTCTATGTTACTGAATAGATTGATTTGATTTTTGCCCAAGAAATGATACTTGAATAACAACTACAACATATTTTAGATGGAAATGACAATGGAAGCTCTGAAAAAGAAGGGTCACATGCTGCGCACATGGGGCGGGGACGCGTCCGTCGACGGAACTATCAAAGAGTGGGAGAAGGTTCGCGAGCTCATGCTTAGTCAACAGCAGATGTTTGAACAACAGGTGGGTAATATTAATATGCCAAGTCTATAAATTAACATTCCACAGTATTAGCTTACTCAAACATATATACACCAAGTCCTAAGTTCTTAATAGTGCTTGTGTCAGATCAGTCAGGTGCCGGGGTGCTATGCCGGGTAACCTCCACGTGGTGCAACCCTGGGTATCTGCCAACAATCTCTCTGGTTTCCCGCTTTGTCTAAGAGGTTGTTGTCAGACACATCAGATAACCTGGCGAGGAGGACCCTTCCGCGTTCCATCTGAAGGGATCTGCAGAGGGCTCAGTGGAGCAGAAGGGCTGAGCGGAGCCCGAAGGCTATTAATACTTGTCTTTACAGGCCGATATAGTAAAGTCCAGTTTGCAAGGCGAATGGGAGAACCTCAACACCGGCTTAGAAGCGTGGGTGTCGCGCTGGAGTCAGGCTGGAGCGCGCTTGCAACAGACGCACGACGTCGCGTACGAAGCAATGCTCGACAGATGTCGCTCGGTGTTTGAAGCGCGCGACCAGTGGGATAACTTTGCCACAAATAAAGACAATTTGATGTAAGTTATGCTACGGTTGTATTTCTTATGTCATTTATAACTATAGGTACCGATAATCGGGCTCTGCCTTCAAGAGGCTATATCCAGTAACTGTTGTGTAGTGCACTTATGATGATGATTTTTCGATTTTTTGAGATTGTAGTATGCTTCCCAGAAGATGGTAAGCAAAATGCCTGCCAATAACAATTGCAATGCCAGTCAGAACTTTGAAAGGCCTGCGCGGCACTGCACTGCACTCGTTACTCTGAGTCATTAGGTATTAAGTCTCAAATGCCCAGTAATTTCACTGACTAATTTGCACATCAAACTGGAACACAGTAATGCTTGCTCATTTCTGCTTGGCGGCAGACTTCACGAGCAAACCGGTGGGGGATGCTGGTGGTACTTACCCATATGGGTGGGTACTACCCACATCCATCTGAACACTCGCAGAAGAGTTAGGCCTAGCACCTGGCATGTATAACCATACATTTACATTTATTTCATGTATAACCATTTAAAAATATTTGTTGCAAATTTCTATTACAGAAAAGAATGTGAAAAGTTCAAAATGGAAATAGAAATATCTGATATGTGGAGCCAAGCTGAAAAGATGATTACTGATTTTATAAATCTTTGGAGTGTATTAAAAGAATACAATGAAGGTACATACAAAGTATAAGTTAAAGATTTATAACTTATGTCAATAAAAAAGAATAGAAGAAGGGTTAGATGGAGAAATCTGATTAAAAGAAAGAAATAAAAAATTCTTTCATTGTACGCACCACCAAGGAAATCTTGGCCGTGTTTCTTGTTTCCTTTGAAATAGAATTTGGGTATCTTCAAGGCTAGAGTGAATAGGTATCTTCTGAATTTACATCTTCGGCCACATCTTCGCTTACCAGCAGGCGAGTTGGTGGCCACACGTAGATTTATAAACGATAAAAAAAAAGAATCATTATCATCTGATGATGATGATGACATCTGATGCCGGAAGACGTTCACAGAACATGTACTAACATAGAATGCTATTTAGAACCACTGCTTACCGCTTTCGTCCAACGGCTCCCCGCTATTTTGACAAGGTCACCTAATGGCTACACATAGATACTTATATGAATCACGCCTGTTTTTCGACTATTGAATTTCACGTACTTTTCATTGATTGTTAACCTAAACTGACCCGAATTGAATTTTTATTATAATAATATATAGACTTTAATCTGCGTTGCGTCACGAGAAAACCTAAAAGTTATTTGCTAACCAACTTGAATAATCAAGATTTTACATTGTTACGTTCTTGTTTTGTTTTCCAGAATTTGAGTCGATTGCTGAACAAGACTGGATCATTTTCCAAAAGAAAATCCATTTGCTGGATGAGTTTACTACCAAATGGAAAGGGTGCTTGGAGCCGTACACAGTGATCACGCTATTTTTACAGCAGGAACTTGAGAAATATTCTGTAAGACCTTGTGTTACATTCGGTTTTACTATCCCAATGGTGTGTCAATTCGTTTTAACGGCATTCCTCTTCGTTTTATGTCTTTCAAGAACATTTCTACATTAAAGTGGCAAGATCAGAAGGTCGTTCGCCTTATGTTAAGCATGTCGCCTGCCCATAACAAATTTTAGTGCCACTGATTGTTTAAATAATAAAGTTCTGTGCCGAACTGACCCCAGCTTCCTCTGAGTCATCATCTCTTATGCCTCATGCGCTTAATAATTTCATTTGTCTTTCAAACTGGAATTGATACAGTGAGTATTGTTGTCTTATGACTCTAGCCACGTCATCACTCCATCTGGCTAATAGTCTGCGCTTTAATCTCTCAATTATTATTATTTTTTTGTATAACTAGCAATGCCCGTAGATGAATAGCTTCGGACGCCAAAATTGTTAAAAACAAGCCTTAGGTGGTCACAGTTCATAGAGAGAGACTAAACAATCAGACGTCCTGATAGACGTAGGCTCTAGGTTTCTGTAGTACATATTTAAAAAAAACCTCATAATCTTAATCTGTTACTCAGGATCTGACAACAATTTTGAAATACCTTCGAGGCACTGAGTTCACGGAGCGGCATTGGAGTGAAGTGTTTGGACTTCTTGAGATGGAATACAAAAAGCCTGACATGTTGAAAGTGAAAGACCTGTTAGCTGTAGCTCCGAATATCAAAAAGCAAATGAAGGACTTGCAGGTGAATTTATTTGTATGTAATAAGATTTTTTAAACAATATTTAGCGATTGTTTGATTTTGAGAATAACTCTTTACAATAATACAAAATCAACACAGATAAAGTAGATATTGAATGTCCTCTGTTCAAAACTTTACCTATAGGTATTAACTAAATTCTTGCTTCATCCTTGGTTTTAGAAAATCTGTGCTTCAGCATCGAGCGAGTCTGCTATAAGGAACGCCCTCAATGAGCTGGAGATATGGTTCGCAGGCGCTCGCTTCACCATTATCTACTACAACGACAAGGCCAAACGGCAGACACCCATTGTAAAAGACTTTAAAGAGATATCTACAAAAGTGAGTCGAATATTAGATTGTTTTTACCATTGCCACTCGAAAAAGGGTGTTTGATTCCTCGATAACAGTAAATAAAACTCACTTTTATTCACAAGAGAGTAAATACGGTTTGAATATGAAACAAGTACGAATGAATCGAATTATGTACAAAAAATAAATAGACATACTAGGTAGGTACTGAATGAGCTATTACATTGAGCTATAATTTGATAAATATAAATACTATACTACTACTTATTTTCTCGCAGTCAATGGTAAAAAGAAAATTAGGGAGAAACTCGTGAAAAAAAAATATTTCAACTCGGTCCTTGTATCCCTCGCTACGCTCAGGATTCTACTCTGGAATCCCTCGCTGCGTTCGGTATTCTACCATAGAATCCTTCGCTGCTCGCAACTTAGTCCCTTGAATTAAATTCCCTTTTATTCACTTGTGTAATCTACTATTATTGGTCTAACAGTAGTGTGCAACCGATGTTGCGTCCCGTTTGAGACTTTAGAACATCATTCTATTGAGATGCACTAGCGTCTAACGCTTTGGTAGTCAATGCTTAGGATCTTACTGTGTGCACAGGTTTGACGCTTAACATCAAAACCGACAAAGTTTATCAAAAATAGGTATAGTAAACTTTCGCAAGGATAAGCTTAGTATCAATAATGAGAGTAAATTTTCAAATTAATACACGTACGGTCGTACGTACTCGTATTTTCGATAGAAAGATAAAACGGAGTGTTTTTTTTAATGAAACTTTCATTTTACTTTGATTCATATTGGTCTGTTAGTCTGGGATAAATCTGGCTATATGTGTTTCGACCAAATCTTAATATTTAATCGTGCTGAAATTCTAACATACAGCTTTGGCTCTGAAGACAATTAAAATATATAGTTTGGAAATATATTTTTTTTTTGTATTTGGTAACGAGACGAGCTGGTCGTTTGCCTGGTGGTAAGCATAACGCCGGCCCATTGTAGTGCCACCCAGAACTTTGAAAAACAAAGGCCTGCGCGGCACTGCTGTGCGCTCGTTGCCCTGAGACATTAGGTATTAAGTCTCATAAGTCCAGTAATTTCATTGGCTATTCTGCTCATCAAACCGGAACACAGTAATGCGTGCACACTACTGCTTGGCGGCAGACTTCACGAACAAAGCGGTGGTAACAACCCAGACGGACACTCGCAGAAGAGTTAGTCCTACCCTTTTTTTAAAAGGGAACAAATTTATTTAGATCGAAGAACAGCAGTGGGTAGTGTCGTCGCTGAGCGGCGGCGCGGATGCTTGCGCAGCGTGGGACGCGCGCCTGCGCGCCGCGCGCCGCCTCGCGCGAGCCGCGCACCACGCGCAACGCAGGTCAGTACTACACATTACCACTATGATTGTAATGGCACTATGCGATCGTCCAACACCCGAACTTTGAACTTCGACTCTGAGCGAGCTCCATTGATATCCAAACTGGTCCATACATATACATATCCAAAGTGAACTGCGAACTTCATAATGATGCAACCGTGGAAGCGATACAGCTGCCTCGCTGTATCTGTAGTTTTTTTTTTAATGTTATTGGTAACAAGATGAGCTGGTCGTTTGCCTGATGGTAAGCATAACGCCGGCCTATAACAATTGCAGTGCCACCCAGAACTTTGAAACACAAAGGCCTGCGCGGCACTGCAGTGCGCTCGTTACCCTGAGACATTAGGTATTAAGTCTCATAAGCCCACTAATTTCACTGGATACATTGCTCATCAAACCGGAACTCAGTAATGCCTGCACACTACTGTTTGGCGGCAGACTTCACGAGCAAAGCGGTGGTAACAACCCAGACGGACACTCGCAGAAGAGTTAGTCCTCCCACTATAATAATTACACTTCCTTTCGTCTTCACCCATATAATCGGAGACAAATAGAAGAGACATAGACAAAGAGTCCGTGACTGACAGATAGCGAGCTATGATGTGTGGCGGGTCGGATTGTGCGCGTCTGAAGGTGAATAATCGAGCCTCTGAACAACTTAGAGCATTCGGTTGCACCCGGTGTGTAGGCAGTGAACGCAGCCCCTTGGTCTGTTTATTTCCTCGCAAGTGTGTTCAAAAACGTCGTATATGAAACGCGCGTTCTATGTTGGTCATTACAAAAGAGGTGTAATTATTCGCGCGAGCCGAAGTGAGTGATATTCGACGAGTAGTATATGACAAGTGATATTCTTTATCATATAGGTACGTTCTCTGTTCCGTCGTAGGTAAAAACAAGACTATAAGCGAACCACCGCGCCCGCCGCGACCGTGCCGTACCGCGTGGTATGTTGCGAATTATAGGCATTATGCAAACCGTAGACGCTTATGCGCAAGTATGCGTTTATTTACCGCGGCTACACTGAGCACGCAGTGGTTGTGCAACAATTTTTTTAATAGAGGTCGTAGAAGCATTTGTTGGAGCGGGTGCCGTGCTCGGACTAGATTTCCATCAAGCCCCAACCACAACCATAATAGACGATACGATGTGTCAAGCGGGGATCGTGGTATTTCCATAGTATTCTCGTGGTCCGCGATTGATGCTTATCCATCAATCATGAATTAGGTGTGAGGGCTGCCTTACAAATCGTTCTAGGAAACCGCTTGCATATTAAGCTACAGCAGTTATACCTCCCACACGTGTGTAGAGACGACTTGCGTTGTGACGCGGATGATCAGTTTTTGCATCATTTTTATAAGCATTTTGGAAGCGGGTCAATTCATCTACTTTGTTTGTTATATCTTTAGATATAGGTAGTTTCAGATTGGTCCCATAGAAATTAAAATTGGTTTAGTAGTTTGTCATTGAAGTCAGTTCCCTCTTTTTTAAAGCAATTTTATATTATTTCAAAATTTTGTTTCGCAACGAATCTTAATCGACTTTGAAAAATGAGGAGGTTCTCAATTCGTATTTTTTGTGTGTATGTTACTCGTATTCTCCGCCAATTGTCAATCGGTTTTAATGATTCTTTTTTCATGAGTATGGGTATTATACCTCAAGGGTGGTCCTTTACTAAATTCTATGAAAGAATATCACACCTAAGGGTGGAAAAATGGAGGTTAAAATTCCATTTATCGCGATATCTTTGCCGAAGTTGGTTCCCGCGTTTTCAAAAGCATTTTGCTATCAGTTAAAATTGTGATCCTTATGATATACGAGTAGCAATGTTATATAATTTAATTACTGTGTGTGCATCTTCACAGCCAAATAGTAAATACTTAACTTATTCAGTACAATTTGCAAGAGGACCACCAGGTTTTAGTAAAAATAAAATTTTAGAGCTTTTATAGGCCATTTATCCTTAGTAGATATGCAGATTTCCCGCAAAAATTGCGAGAAAGTCAGACGCGAAAGGCATCTGGTATTGGATTTAACATTACAATCGCAACAAACAAGTCAATTTGAGTAAATAAATGAATTATAATCAATTGCGCATATAATGTTGTTTTTGTGGGCGTTTTTTTACCACACCGAAAAGTAACATTATTGACTATTGTACGTACATTGGTGTCGATTCTAGCGTCATAATCTAAACGTATCGATATCGAGAGATACAGCAAACGCTTCTCCTTGCCTCTTAATGGCCCACTAAATCAATTGATGAAGTGTGTGTTTTTGGCGGATGATTCAGTTCTTAAAGTCTCTTTCGACTCAGTTAAAAATTGTCAAAGAATAAACAACAATTCAACAATAAAACATTGTGTAACTATACCACCGCTATATACTTACTATATACTAGCTGCTGCCCCGCGGTTTCACCCGCGTGGAGATTTTGGATTACATGGTTTTTATTTTTTTGCGCGGAACCCTAATTATTTTTCTAAAATTAAAGTAGCCTATGTTACTAATTATAACATCAGCTGTCTGCCAGTGAAAGTCCCGTCAAAATAGGTCCAGCCGTTTCGGATATTACCCGGAACAAACAGACAGACAGACAGACAAAAATTTTAAAAATGGTTGTTTTGTTATAGGTACCGTTATATAGTTTCATATGCATTTAGTAAAAAGCTGTTATTTTGATATTACAAACAGACGCTTCAATTTTATTTATCTGTATGGATGGATTATTAAGACCCTTAGACTACAATTTATAAAGATATGTACCCCGCGGGCGAAGCTGCAGGCGGAACCTAGTTAGTAATAAAATTACTTGTCTCATTTAGGTATTTTACGTCCATTTTATTTAAAAATTATTTCTTCTAAAGCTAGAAAACAGGCAGAATTATACAACTTTTCTAAGGGCTGATTTTTCAATACTTAGTCAGATAGCGTCCTGTTAGATTTTTCCCTGAATCATCTAAGTCTGTGGTGAAGACAAACTTAAATAAATTTTATGGCAGTCTAAAGAAATAAACCTTAGTCAGCTAACGGTCCATTAATTTTGAAATGAAAGACCCGAAAAACACACTAAAAACACGAAAATTAATCGATTGGATAGCAATCGGTTCGTTAAAGTGCAATTAAAAAATCGGCCCTAAGACTACTATAAGTACTACTTATAGTTTGACTTGATGAATATTTGTAGCAAGATTTCAACATGTGCTACACACATGTAGTACCAGCTGTTTAGTCTAATATAATCAGCTTTATTTTAATCTTTACAGCAAATGCTGACGTCATTTTGTACTAACGAAGCTTAATAGGTTCTGTGCAGCAAAATAATGGTACTATTGTATATATTTGTTCACGTTTTAAAGAGACTTGATTATACATGTAATCAAAGTACTTAGTACCTAATAACAATTAGAGTAGAAATAGGTACCTTGTAATTTCTTTAAAAAATTGCATTTGGTGTGTGTTTTATTCACCTACAGAGATACAACCAACATTATTTGATTCGCGTTGGAGACGGGTCTAAAATACCAAGAATACTTAGAGATTGGTTTTTTTTTTTTTTTTTTTTTTTTTTTTTTATACAAGATAGGCTCGCGTTTGACCGCAATCTCACCTGATGGTAAGCGACGATGCGGTCGACGATGTGGCACGCTTGCCTAGAAGATACCTGTTCACTCTTGATTTGAAGACTCCCAAATTGTAGTAGTCAGGAAATATAGATGCCGGCAATGAGTTCCATTCTTTCGCTGTTGGTTCTCAGAATAGAGTTGTACATGCTCTCGTGATAATATTTTAGATATTACCCTTACTTCCTGGTCACCAAAATACACCATGAGTAACAGTTACCTAATGTCTCAGGGTAACGAGCGCACTGCAGTGCCGCGCAGGCCTTTGTATTTCAAAGTTCTGAGTGGCACTGCAATTGTTATGGGCCGGCGTTATGCTTACCATCAGGCAAACAACCAGGTCGTCAAATTACCAAATAAAGTTAAAAAAAAAAATTCAGTCAGCTGTCTGCTGTTCGAAAGGTAGGATTCTACTAATTTATGTACGTGGCCTCTTAAACCGTACATTACAAGCTTTCTAAGTAATGTTTCATGGTTTACAAAGTCAAACGCTTTTGTCATGTCCATGCTATACAGTGTACTTAGTACTTATTTGTGAATACGATTGATGCTTATCCATCAATCATGCGTCAAGTAGACGGGCTGCCTAAAAGTTGTCAAATGTAATTTTAATTTTTGGGCCGCAAATTTAGTTTTTCCTTAGTAAAAGGTTTTAAACTAAAAGTTTGTGTTTCACTTATTTTTGTATCGAAGATTGAGCAGTAGTGATGTAAAAAAAATAAAAAATATGGAGACCTGGGTGACCAACTACGGAAAAAATTGCCCATTTCACTCTAAAATGGTATAAGTACATAATATAATTATGGTATTTCAATCTAATAAATGTCTCTTTTAAGATCAGGGTATATTGTTTGTTGTTAATTGGTATTAGTATCTGTATAAAATTGGTAAAACGGTCGATTAGACCAGATGGTGTTCCACCTTTTTTGGTTAAAGATTGTGGTGAAGTATTGCGGAAGCCTCTACTCTATCTGTATCAGCTATGTTTTAACAATGCTTACTACCCAGAGCAGTGGAAGTTAGCGCGCGTTGTACCAGTGCCGAAAGGTGCAGCTTCAGATATCTGCGATTACAGACCGGTGGCTGTGCTATCAGTGTTTGGTAAGCTATTCGAGTCAATTCTGCAGTGTCGAATAAGTC
The DNA here is from genome assembly GCA_907269065.1 of Crocallis elinguaria. NCBI lineage: Eukaryota > Metazoa > Arthropoda > Insecta > Lepidoptera > Geometridae > Crocallis > Crocallis elinguaria. The sequence continues at coordinate 10,709,923 of OU026080.1, read as the reverse complement.
AGCAGTTTGAGAGCCAGATGAGTGATGCACAGCATGGATTTAGGGCAGGGAGATCTACTACCTCAAATCTCCTCTCTTTTTGGTGTCATGTAGTGGAGTCGGTTGATTCTGGCGGCCAAGTAGATGCTGCATACTTTGACTACCGAAAGGCGTTCGACACTGTAGATAATGATGTATTGATTCGGAAGTTCTCTATGGCCGGATTTACTCCCCCACTACTGCGGTTTTTTTGTTCATATTTGCGTGATCGCAGGCAGTATGTGTAGTACAAAAATTGCTTCTCTGAGCCATACTATACTTATTCTGGGGTGAGTCAAGGCAGGAACTTGGGACCTCTAGAATTTATGATCATGATTAATGACTTGCCGCAGGCTGTTAGCACGGTTTGATGTTTGTTGTTCGCTGATTACTTGAAGCTGTTTTTGGAAATCCAAAATCGGGATGATTGCACTAAGCTGCAGAGTGACATTAACAATGTTGAGCAGTGGAGCGAGGTGAATAAACTATTTTTTAATGATAAAAAATGCCCAGTCATATCTTTCGCTCGTTCAAAAAACCCCGTTATTATGCAATATCGTTTGGGTGGCACAATTATCCCTAGAGTTAGCATAGTGAGTAAAATGCTGTTATTTTGATATTACAAACAGACACTTTAATTTTATTTATCTGTATGGATGGTTTAGTAATTATACTATTATAATTATCTAACTGCATATGGGCGCATGGTTGTCAGGTTAATCAAAGTAATATGATCGCAGGGGGGCGTTTTCACGCCCCCCTTTTTTACGTCCAAAACAAATTTTCTGGAATGCTAAACTAATTAGTCTCGAGCCACTTCTCGAACGATCAACACATGGACCATGACCAGACTACTCGTGTTTTATATTTATCTAGTAGTTTTGTTTACAAGTCTCGACTGTGAAGTTTATTTAGACAGACCAAAGATCAAGACTTCCGATGGAGATCTCATTTTGGAGCCGGCTTTCGACAAAAATATATTTTTACGTCCCAATGGTCCAAAATCAAGTATATTTGTCGGAGAAGTTAATATTCTTAGTGCAAAATCAAAACCAGAGTTTGTTCAGAATATAAAGGAACCAAACAACGACATCCAAGCATTATTAAATGGGCCCAGTGGAATACTACATAGGTTGGAAAAGCTAGAAAGCAAAACATCGCCTATACCAGACGATTTGTTTCTAAACATATCCACGCTATGGAGAAAAGTTAATAATCTTCACAGGAAAGTACACACTCTTCAAACACAAATCAACAATCGCGGAAAAGATGAATGTCAGTCCCAACCTTGTCAACATGGAGGTACGTGTTTAAACTTAGTAAATGGCTATCATTGCTTGTGTCCAAGTAACTGGGAAGGAAGGGATTGTGATGTCGACGTAAATGAGTGTCGTAATTTTGCCGGTACGGACATTGGATGCCAAAACGGAGCAACGTGTATCAACAAGCCAGGTTATTATGAATGTCTGTGCAGATCTGGATGGTTTGGATTACACTGTACAAGAAAGGCAAAGGATTGTTCCGGGGGTGACTTTGAAATGTGTGGCTATGGTACTTGTTTAAAAGTCGATACTGGAGACGGTGTAACTTGTATTTGTCATCAAGGATGGACCACGAACGGGACAGGCGTTGCTTGTTTAACGGATGTAAACGAATGTGATTCTCATCAAGGAGTACGTTGTTCAGTGAACCCTAAGGTTGAATGCATTAATCTTCCAGGTTCATTTCGATGTGGCCAATGTCCACTGGGATACGAGGGTGATGGGTACACCTGTGTGGATATTAACGAATGCACAACCATACCTAACGGAGGTTGCAGCCCAATGGTTGCGTGTCATAACACTATAGGATCTAGAATATGTGGGCCATGTCCTTCTGGTTACGCAGGTGATGGTGTTACTTGCTCCTGGAGAGGGTCATGCAATATTAACCACGGAGGGTGCCATCCTTCTGCCCAATGCGTTGAAAATTTATCACTCGGACGAACGGCACAGTGTGTTTGTCCTGATGGCATGGATGGAGACGGAATTGGGATTCATGGATGTTACATTTCTATTAATAACAACTTAACGGAAAATTGTGCAAACAACCCTTGCGGAGCCCACGGACAATGCCACATGCTTCGATCAGGATATACTTGCATTTGCCAGCGAGGATATGGTGGTTCCCACTGTGATATTCCAAGTAATTTTTGTTCAATCAACCCTTGTCGCAACGGGGGAATCTGTAGACAGGATGACACCGCGTCTACAGGATTTAGATGTGAGTGTACAGCTCAATTTTCTGGCCCTCTCTGTCAAGTGCTGTCAAAAACCTGTGGTGGCGTACTTGATGCTGACGAAGGTAGTATAGTCTATCCATTATCTAACACAACATACATTCATAATTCTAGATGTGCTTGGGTCATCCACACTGTGCCAAGTAAAGTTGTAAATGTGACGTTTAGTAAATTTAGTGTAGAAGAAAGTCCCGATTGTGCTTATGACTTTCTACAAATTCATGATGGCCGAAGTTCTGCTAGTCAATTGCTTGGTAGGTTTTGTGGGAACGCTTTTCCAAAAGGGGGTAATATTATATCGAGTCATAATAATTTATATTTTTGGTTTAGGTCAGACGGTACTGTCGCTAAGGATGGGTTTGCATTACATTGGACTAGTGTTGACCCCGTTTGTGGCGGTGAAATTGATGCCACGACTCATGGTCATATCAGTTCACCAGGATCTCCCGGAAAATATCCACCAAATCGTGATTGCTTTTGGCTATTAACGGCCAGTTTGGGGAAAAAAATACAGATACATTTTTTTGCTTTAGATATCGAGAATCACACAAACTGTAGTTTCGATTACTTAGCAATTTATGATGGTATGCGCATAACTGATCCGTTGCTTAATAAGTATTGTAATTCGACTCAACCAGAACCATTAGTATCGGCTGGTTCCGAGATATTGATTCATTTTCATTCCGATGCGTATGGTTCTGGTAACGGTTTCCAAATAGCTTATGCGCCTATTCCAGGAGTACCTGGATGTGGTGGATATTTCACAGCAGACAAAGGAGAAATAACCGCTCCAATGTTTAATGGAACCTATCTGAACAATGTGTTATGTGAATACAAGATAAAAACTAGTTTTGATACAAAAATACGAATAGATTTCAAACAATTTAATCTTGAAAAGTCGGTCAGATGTAGGTTTGATTATTTAAAAATTTATGATGGTTCCTCCGAAGATTCGCCACTTGTCGGCAAGTTTTGCGGCACCACATATCCAAAGTTTTATGTCGCTTCTTCGAATATGCTTTTCTTTAGATTTCACAGTGATGTCACTATATCTGGCGAAGGTTTTAAAATATCTTACGAAGCCCTCTGCCAACAAACTTTTAGTGGTGATAGCGGGGTAATAAAGTCACCCGGGTATCCGTTTAGCTATCCTGAAAACAAAGTATGTGAATATTTAATAAGTACTACTCCTGGTAAAGCAATACAATTGACTTTTCAAGATTTTGACATTGAAGATAATCGATACTATGATTGTCAATATGATCATGTTCAAATTAGGGATGGGGCAGATATTAATTCGACGCTCCTAGGAAAATATTGTGGAGGCTCGTTACCTCCAGTTCAGTTGTCTACCCATAACTATATGTATATTCGATTTAATTCTGATATGAGCTTAACTGGTACAGGTTTTTATGCAAATTATACGACTTTAGTCACTGAATGTGGTGGAATTCATAGAGAAACAACAGGTCTTATCAACCACCCATCTGGCGATAGCGCTACGTATAAAAACGACCAATCGTGTACTTGGATTTTAGTAGCGCCAGAGGGTATGCATATTAAGCTAACGTGGCATAGATTTGAAATAGAAAGTATGCCGTCGTGTGATAGTGATTATTTGGAACTTATAGAATTGGATGATAATAATGGCAATAACAGCATGGGAAAATATTGTGGAACTAAATCACCGCCTGCATTAACAACTTCTTCTAATCGGCTTAGGATGGAATTTAAATCTGACAACAGCGTTAGATCTACCGGTTTTTCGGTTTCTTATACTTTCTTAGATGAAAAATCTAATTGTGGCGGAATTTTCTATAGAAGCCACGGTTCTATTTACTCCCCAGGCTGGCCTCTTAAATACGATCAAAATCGAGACTGTACGTGGATTATAACTGTACCAGTAGGTCAACAAATCAGACTTAACATTTCCCAGTTTGATTTAGAGCGCCCTATACGAGGCAAATGTACCCATGGAGATTTTTTGGACATAAGAAATGGTGCTACCCAAAATTCGCCATTAATCGGTCAATATTGCGGCCAATTTAAAACTAAACTTGTGACCTCCCTGGCCAACACGTTGTACATACATTTTCATTCGGATTACTATTTAACTGGAAACGGCTTCCGATTGGAGTGGGATGGTTCTGTGTTCGGTTGTGGTGGTACCTTAACTAGTTCTACAGGATCCGTGTCATCCCCAAATTACCCAGATAGTTATAACGAAAACTCGGAATGCTTTTATAGGATCGTGACAAGTCTCGGATCCCGTCTACGTATATCGTTTACAGATTTGGAATTAGAACGAACTTCGGATTGCAGAGATGATTATATTGAGATTTTCGATGGAAGAGATTCAGATGCTACTAGTTTAGGAAAACATTGTTTTATGTCGGCTGGATTAAACAATATTGAAACAACAAGTAATTATGCGTTCATTAAATTTCGCTCAGATTCTTACCTTGCCGCAAGAGGATTTTTATTTAATTATTACACAGTATGTAACAATAATTTGACTGGAAGATATGGTGTCATAGAGAGCCCCGATTACCCGAATGATTATCCTCTACGGTTAAATTGTTTATGGAATATCAATGTTCCCAAAGGAAACAGAATAAACGTAACCTTTACTCATTTCGACATCTTGAAATATGGTCGTCATGCTTGGTATATTTACAGTAGAGACTTTAGAACCCGTTCATGTAATCAAGATTATTTGCAATGGAAAGAAAAACCAGAAACTAAATATAGTGAACCATTTTGTGGAACAGAACCACCTGCCATGATCACTACTACAAGTAATTCATTGCAAATCAATTTTGTCTCTGGCGGATTTGGCTCAAAGACTGGCTTTCGTTTGGAGTGGGTAAATTATGGATGTGGAGGTCATATCCAAAAACGTTTTGGTTCTATTTCAGTTGACAGAAATATAGCTCATTCTGAGGAACTAGAGTGCGAATGGCTGATTGAAACTCCAATCGGCACTAGAGTATCTTTGGTTATTTCTGATCTGTTCATGAAAGAAACACAAAATTGTACCACAGACGCTGTTGAAATTTATAATGGCCAGAACATAAATACGCCTCTTTTATCATCGATTTGCCACCATCAAATATCAGCGATACAGTCTACTGCCAACGTTATGCTTGTCAGATTTGTAAAGCGTTCGTCATTAAAAGGAGCTTATTTCACTTCGACCTTTACGGCACCTAGGTCAACGTGTGGTGGGATCATACAGTCACTCTCTGGATATATTTATTCCAAAAATTATCCCAAAAACTATGACAATAACCTAGATTGCAAATGGATCATATCAGTTCCTCCTAATCATCGTATAGAACTAAATATTATGGATCTTGATTTATATTCAAATGCCTATGGCGAGTCAAACTCGGGCTGTGACGATTCTATTAAAATATATGATTACCATTACTCAACAGATATGAATTCGAATTACACATCTATCATTTGTCCTGATTCCACTGTCAGACAAATTATAACAAAAAACAATAGAATCGTGGTTCAATTTATATCCGATAACTATGGAAATGCAAAAGGTTTCAAAGCAAATTTTAGTGTGACTTGTGGAGCTTTTATCTCAGCACTCAATGATGGAATAATATCTAATGAACACTACATTGGTGGTCCGAACAAAACCTGCACATGGACGATTCGTGCAGCGCAATTAAATCAAAAGATTTCTTTCACCATCACCCACATATTTTTACCAATGTTTAGTGAAATAAGTAGTAACAAAAGTTGTCGGTCATCTTATCTTCGAGTATACGATGGTGATGATATTGATGCACCTCTCATTGACGAATACTGTGGTAAAAAAGCCCCTCCAATGATAGTAAGTCGCGGTAGTGCTATTACTGTTTTACTAGGTAGCTATAGCAATAATACTGATGGTCGTTTTTCAGCTCATTATTCGTCATTAAATGAAGCTTGTGGCGGCATTCTTACCTCGGAAGAAGGTACTATAGCTTCACCTAACTATCCGCGCTCCTACCCTATAGGGGCCAATTGTGAATGGACATTAAGTACTTCAGCCGGTAGTAAAGTTTATGTAACTTTTGAACAGTTCGATTTAGAGTACTCAGAAGGATGCAACGAGGATTATTTAGAAATTCGCCAAGACAATGGTGCTGGCCAGCTCTTAGGCGTTTATTGTGGCACGAATGTTCCTATAAACGTAACTACGGCATCAAAAATATATATTAAATTTCACAGTAATGATAAAAACAGCGGTCAAGGTTTTGTATTGCACTACGGATTTTTGCACGGAAATGAGTTGATTAATATGGAAAGAGGAGAAATTGCTTCACCTTTATATCCACATATGTATCAAGGTTCTGCTTTATACTCATGGCGAATACAATCAAAAGGTCCTGAAGACGTTACTATTACTATTGACAATTTAGAAATTCCTTCTTTTGGAACTGTTTGTAACAACTATTTATCCATTTACGATGGGTACGATGATACAGCACCACTTTTATCTCAGTTGTGTGGAAAATTATTACAAACAGTTGAAGTTTTCGAAACATCTTCCAACATGGCGTTTATAAAGCTTTCACTGGATGAATCTAATTCCGGTAGTCTGTTTCATTTGAATTGGGAGAAAAAGAACGTTGCAAACTCTAATAATGAGGACATAATTAATTGCGGTTCTAATTATACTGAACTTATACCAGCTGGAAATTATAGTACATTTAATTCGCCAAATTTTCCTGAAACCTATGATAACGATTTGATTTGTGAATGGAGTTTTCAAGCCACGAAAGGCCGACATTTTGTATTGAGTTTTAGTGAATTTGAAATTGAAGAGGTAAACCGCTGTTTTGCTGATTATATTAGTATTTATTCATCTGATGTTCCAGGACAATGGAAACCAATTAAAGAAAACATATGTGAAACACAAGCAGCAATGCAGGAGACAAATGCAACAAAATACTTGAAAATTAAATTCAGGACTGATTCTTCAGTAACAAAGAAAGGGTTTAGTGGCAAAGTAAGCTCTGTGTGTGGAGGAGCCATTACTGATCTATCAGGTGAAGTTGGACCAATTTGGAATGATTCTCACGTTGGGTCTTATACTCATACTAGAATGAAATGTGAATGGACCATCAAAGTACGCCCAGGTAGACTTATAGACTTTAGATTCTCCCATTTCAATATAAGTAGCACAGCTGACAACTGTTTTACATCAGTCACCCTAAGAAACGGTGACTCCGTAGAAGCACCCCTCTTAGGTAGCGGAAAATATTGTGGATATTCGCACGAAAATAGAGGGCAATTAACCACATCAAGCAATTCTTTATATATATCATATGCCAATGATTTCGGTCGATATAGTGCCAGAGTTTTTCAAAATTTCGAAATCCGTTATGAAGAGAAAAATGTTGAATGCGGAGTTACTTCAAAGTTGGATGACAGTCAACGGTGGGAAATTATCAACTCACCTAATTACCCTTCAGTACCGGTGCCATTTTCTGAATGTATTTGGATATATTCTGGGCCTCCCGGCGAAATTTTACGAATCGACTTTATAGATAGGTTTGATTTGGATAATGTTGACGATTGCGCAACTGAGTTTGTTGAAATACGTGATGGTTCTTCAAATTTGTCACCAAGTCTTGGGCGTTATTGTAGTGAGAATCCAGGAACCATTAAAACTAAGAACAATGCGCTATACATAAGATATGTAACTCAACTTTCTGAACCACGAAATGGATTCAAAGCAAATGTTTCTATTGATATTTGCGGTGGCACAATAGTAGCTGAGAATGGTGAAATAAAATCACCAGGTTACCCTCACATGATCTCTATACCTTACAGTTCTGTTTGTGAATGGCGTATCCGAGGGGAACCCAGACTTGTTTTCAATATAACACCACAAGATATCGATTTGCCTGAATCAGAAACGCCTTGCGCAACAAAGGTTACTATTGAAGAAAATATACCAGGTGCTAACACTACAGCTATATTAAGACAATTTTGTGATTCAACGATTGCGGACGAAAAGATTATTGAGACTTCAACAAGTGAAGTTGTTATTAAATTTTATGTTGGAAAACCGAGTGAATGGAATCAAGGAATTCAAAGCAAAGGCTTCCGATTCACTTTTAATTCTCTGAAACCAACATGCGGAGCATCAATTAAGACACCCGAAGGGTACCTTACTACCCCGGGCTACCCTCTAGAAACAGTTCTAAGATATTGTAATTGGTATATAATGGTTCCAGATAAAACACGTAGAGTGCGACTTGAACTTGTAGATGCAGATACAGATAAACATTCAATTGGACTATACAATGACAATACATTCCAATCTCTTATTCAGACAATACCAGGTGTTGGTTATTCTCGTACAGAAACTGTTTATGAAGCATCAGGTAATAAAATGGCAATATTCTTGTGGTTAAACCCTCTAACTTCAAGACATAGATTTAAAGCTAAATTTAGTTCCGATGAAGAATCGGTTTGTGGTGGGGACTTAAGTGGAGTAACTGGAGAACTTTCTTCGCCGGATTTAGAGAGATCATATGCATGTGAATGGCACTATAATAGCAGAATAGAAGGTCAAGATGTTGAATATAATACTATATTGATAACTGTAATGGTTAATTCTTCAAGCTTAAGAAGTCGTTGCCGATATTCAGATCCTAAATTGAACATAAAGGCCACTGTCAATAAACAAGGCTTAACATTTTATCGGGCTCTTTGTGGTAATACCCAATCAACTTTTAGAATACCGTCATCAGTCATAGACTTCAAAGCGACAAAAAGCAATACCAATTCATTGCGTTTTCACTTAGAATGGAAATCTCAACCTTGCGGAGGAACCATAAATGTTGGTGAAAATCCAGTAAATATTTTACAAATTCCTAGCGATGCTAACGATACGTTAGACTGTGCTTGGATAGTAGCGACGACAATCAACAGTAGATTAGAACTTAAAATGGAGGGATCTTTCCAATATAGTTGTGATGACGAATTTGTAAGTATAGGCCATGGTTTGTCGCAATCATCGCCTACCATAGGTGATTATTGTAGTGGAAAAACTTTAGATTCTTTAGTTATTAATTTTAGGAATATTTACATCCAGTATCATACAAAAGCGACAAATTCGACCAGTATAAAACTTATTGCAAAAGCTGTAAAAGGCCAGTGTGGCGGACAAATTACGTCTTATCAGAGTGTATTTTCTTCACCTAATTATCCTAAAAATTATGAGCCTAACCAAGAATGTTCCTGGTTCATAACTGCAGATTTAGGTAGCAGGATATCCCTGAGTTTTATTGAACGCTTTTTTGTTGAAGATACACCCAATTGCACTAAGGATGCTGTTATAATTTACGATTGGAAAGAGGACACTTATAATGAAATTGCCAGAATATGCGGACGACCGGTACTGAAGACATATAATTCAACATTCAACAAAATGAAAGTGGTTTTACGTACAGATGCCACTACAAATACGGATGGATTTAAGGCTTCATGGACCTCCTTATGCGGAGGAAATTATTCAGCAACAGACAAAAAGCAATTATTGTATAGTCCAGGATTTCCGTTCGGATACCCTGCGATGTCAGATTGCTTATATACTATAACTGCTCCGGACGATAAAAAGCTTATAGTACAGTTTTTGGACTTTGAATTAGAAGGTAATTATCCAGAATGTGAATATGACAACATTACAGTATCCGGAGAAGATGATTCAAATTACAACTATTTGTACGAAACTCACTGTGGAAGCAAGCTTCCATCCACCGTAAGTAATTATAATAAAATAACAATAACATTTAAATCAGATAGATATGTCCATAGAAAAGGATTTAAATTATCCTACCAGATTTATGAATGCGGTGGACAAATAAAAATACCTTCCCTCATATCGTCTCATCATGGTGATATTTACGATACAAACATGAATTGTACTTGGTCTATTGAAGCGCCTACGGATAAGCTAGTAGTACTCAGATTTTTATATATTGATTTAGAAAGTAACTACGACTGCAACAATGATTATGTAGCAGTATTCGATGATCTATTAATTGATGAGAACAAAAGATTAGCTTTAATGTGTGGTCACGTAAATTCTACTACAGTATTGAGAAGTCACGGTAATAAAGTACTGTTACAGTTTGTTTCTGACCAAAGCTACAATTTTAAGGGATTTAAAGTTGAGATATTATTCTCTTACATGGAATCAGTCGGGTGCGGGGGTCGCGTAGATTTAACAACCACAAAAACATTTAAATCGCCACTCATAGGAAACAATGTTGTGTATGAAAATTACTTAGACTGCCATTGGACAATAACATCGCCCCCTGATACTATAATCAAAATCGAGTTTACGTCATTCCATATATCACCATGTTTAAATGTTAACCAGACAGCAATTGGTTTTAGTAAATGTGACTGCGATTATGTAGAAATTAGAGATGGGTTAAACCCAGATAGTTTCGCAATAGGTACATACTGCGGTCACACAATGCCACCTTCGCTTCATTCGTCGGGAAATCTGATGAGCGTCAGACTTTCTACAGATGGTGAATTATGTAGTTCTGGATTTGAAGCTCGATTAACTGTACAACAATCCGTATGTGGCCAATCTCGATTTACAATAGGAGATAAAGTAACGCGAATAACATCACCAGGCTATGAAAGTGGAATGATTCCTCGGGGAGTGCATTGCGTTTATTACTTTGACGCTGGCCTTCGTACTGATTCTGCTGTTCGACTTTCAATACTCGATTTAGACTTACAGCCTCCTTACGACCAAGGCGGAACAAAGGTGTGTAACAAAGATAAATTAATTATAGCCAGCAACCCTATTTCTCGAAACGTTTCGGTTGGAAAAGATTACATCATGAATCATGCATCAGATTCATTTTTCTCTACTAATTATTTTTATTATGAAGAAGAAGCTAGTTTTCCCCGACGAATGGAATATTGCGGTTCTAACAAACCTTCAGACATATATGTAACTGGAAGCATGGTCCTGTCACTTATTACTTCTCCGGAATCAGATTCATTAACTCATAAAGGTATTGAAATTGAAGTAGAATTTGTTGGATTTTGTGGTAGGAATTACACTGGCACTCAGGGCAAGATACAAACAACATACTTCCGTAGAATTTACGATGATGAATTTTCTCAAACTCACGATTGTTACACCTTAATTGCTGCACCAGATAACCACACCATATCTGCTTATTTTATATCTGCAAATCCAGACTATTGGAATGACAATGTTTACCTCGATATATTCGATGGTAATGAAACCTCTTCGAAAAAGTTGATTTCTATTAAAAAAGAATATGAAACAACTATACCTATATTTTCTACGGGCCGGTATATGTTATTGCATAGTCATGCAGACGACAATGATCATGTATCGTATGATATGAACTACGTTACGACGGATAAAGGACGCGGGTGTGGTGGTAAGCTGCAGAATGAGCTCGGCAGAGTTACTAGTCCGATGTATCCTGATATCTATAGGCAGAAATCTACTTGCGAGTGGGAGCTGCAAACCCCGACAGGAACACATCTAAAATTAAATTTTGACGTGTTTGATTTAGGAAGAAGTTGTGATCAGAATTATGTGCAGCTTGTAGATAGTAATGGTGTTGTTGTATCGTCGTACTGTTCTGAAAAACCAGCCGTTTACACAAGCAGTGATAACTATGTTAAGATCGTTTTCTACACTACAATGAATAATGGTGGCACAGGTTGGGTAGCAGATTTTGTAGGTATTGTTTGATATAGTATTTTAATACTGTATCATTATGTATTTTAGCACTCTTAAGCATAATGCGGACCAAACGAATAAAATGCAAGCATTGACCCTTGTGGTCTACGTCAGCACTAAAAATAGAACCTTTTTGTCTGTCAAAGTTTAATATTTTATCAAAAGAATGTTATTTGTTATGTCTTCTTTTTTGATAATTATATTTAGGTAAGTATTTCTAACAGACTTCCAAAAAAGAAGAGGTTCTCAATTCGTATGTATTTTTTTTGTGGCGATGTTAGTCTATTTCTTTGTCAAAACTGAACCGATTAAAATGATTATTTTTTAATAAGTTATAGAATCAAGGGTGGTGCTTTTATAAAATTTATTAAAGAATTACCAACCTGGGTGGAAAAATGGGGGACGAAATTTCAAATATCACGATCTTTTTGTCCAAGTCAATTCCGGCTTTTTTAAAAGCAAATGAAACAATATAGTTAGTGAATACATGAAGTGATAAGTTGTAGTTATATTGTACTTAATAGCAACGATTGTCAACGTTTTTTTTCTGGTGTATTACAATATAAGTGTACACAATATAAGACAATATCATTATGTATATAACTTAAGTGTTACATTAAAAATATTTTTTATAAAATAAAACTGTTATTTATTGTATATATAGTACTCCTCATCGATTTCGATGACAGCGACCTCGTAAAATTCCTTTATCTTCGAGTGTGAGCTCTAATATGACTTGTTAAACCGAACTTGGTTTTAAATATCCGGTCACACGCTGGGCAGTAGAGTTGGCCCTCTGCATTGTAGAGAGTGTCTAGCTAACAGACCGCGTTTGAAAACTCAGTATTCTTTCATCGTCGCGACGACGGTGTTGGGGCAGGCCCCGTAAGAGATTTACTGTTTACAGGATGGTAAGCAGTGGGAGACAGGAAGATATGCCTTTATCTGAGGGACATCACAGTCTTAACACAATAAAAATGTGAATGGTGGCACTTGCTTAATATATGTAATATGTGACATTCCACACACTATGCGTACGGCAACAGCAAGATAAGCGCTTTACGGATCGCGAGCTTATCTTATTGAACTCTGGCATCATAACCGCCTTTGGAGAATGAACCTTTATCGCAGCGAAAGCGTTCATTCACAGTTATGATAATATACTTATAACGCACACTTCTTTAAAAAGGAGGTTTGATTTCAATATATTCATATCATCCAGTCGGTACCTATATTGGAACTAATATGAAACTAGCTGTGCCCGGTGTCCCATGGCTTCGCCCACGTATCCTGAGTTAATCCTTGTAACATCAGCTATCTGCTAGTGAAAGTCCCGTCAAAATGGGTGCAGTCGTTTTGGAGACTACCCGGAACAAACAGACAGATAGACAAAATGTTTAAAATGGTTATTTTGTTATAGGTACCGTATATACTTTCATATGCATTTAGTAAAAAGCTGTTATTTTGATATAACAAACAGACACTTCAATTTTATTTATTTGTAAGATAGGTAGGTTATTTTATTTTGTGTAGATAGATCGTATTTAAAATTAGCTAATTATTTATTTGAGAAAAATAAAATAGGAAAAATAAATGTACATTTACATATATAACACAACAATAATTCCACTTAACTAATTAAAGATACAAAATTTTAATTAAACACCTAGTAAATCATCACCCGATGGCAACGCGTATAGTATACTGATCGCACTGCCACGTTGAATGGTAAAAAAGAGTATAAATAGTTATTTTCAAAAATTCAAAAAGTAAAAAGCTTCTTTCTCGCCTCGGCATTCTTGCTGCGGTTCTTGTCACCGAAAAATACTCGCTACGAAATGTTGAATTTCTAGGTGGTTCCATATCTAAATGAGAACGAAATCTGATGACCGACGCTACCTTATGTAGATACCTCCTATTGACTATAATCCTTAAGTTTCCAAGTAAAAAACCTTTAAATTGAAGGTTTTAGTTACTGTATGGAGTTATAAGTTATCTCCAGCATTATAACTATATACCTACTCCACTCCAACGTTATCTAATTGTTTACTAGGTGGTAGGACTTCTGTTGGACTCTTCTGTTTGTACCACCGCTTTGCTCGTGAAGTCTGCCACCAAGCAGTAATGCACAAGCATAACTGTGTTCTGGTTTGATGAGCAGAGTACCCAGTGAAAATATTGGACAGTTTTACAATGGATAGTAAAATAGTGCATGTCTGATGTGCCATTTACTCAACACACGATCTAAATTTAAACTTTACGCAACAATAATAATTATAGTAGTAATTCTGCCACTATTGTTAATCTTATAGTTTAAACTAGATTCGCAAACCCCGAAATTGTTTTATTTTCAGCGTTTTATTTCTAACTTGACTCCGATAAGAGGTTATCGTTACTGTTGTAACTGTAACGAGTTATCGGTTTAGTTTAAAGGGGCCGCTGCTTTTTTATACCTCCACCATCCTCTACGATCCCGGTTCTGATATTACAAAATTTAATGATCAGTTGAACTAAATTTATCGGCAATCAGAGGGAAAAAGCATGTAGAGAAAGTCAACACAATAGGCCATTGCAGTGACAAGGCCACTCTTATTTTTTCACATTTTGAATTTTTATATCTGAAACAAAAACCTGTCAACCTGTCATAAAACTAATGTTCGTCTTCAAAAACATTTCACCGTCTTAAAATCTCGTTCTTTACAAATAACATAATTACTCATTTATCTTAATTGAGCTAATTTTTCTTAAAACTTGCAAATTTCAATAGTGATAAAAATAGGATTTGTCTCATCTTCATATGTCTTCATTGACGCTTCAGCAAAATAAGAGAACTCTTTGTTCTTGCTCCTTTTTAAATACTTTTACTATATTATTGTACAGTAGCAGGACGTGGCAATATAAGGTTGACTCAAGTAGACAATCTATATCATTATGTGTTCTAACTTCTATACTTTGCACCACTTGGTTGCGAGTTACAGATGAGCTACAGAAGAGGATAAAGTTATGCCATCATAAAAAGAGCCCTGGCTAAAGGTGTGTGTCACGTAAATCTGTATTCAAACTTACACATTAAATCAGAATTCATGTGCACTGCAACATATCTAAAGACATTGTATACCTATTACTCCCTTGTACAGAACAATTGTTTAAAGAGACTCCACACCGACTTATTAAGCGTAATTTAATGGCATTATAAGAGAATAAATCTACTGTATTGAACAACCTACAGCAGTAACACAGGTTCTTATAAAGCCGGCATCTGCACGAAAGGTGTGTTTACCTTATTAACCAAACATACAAAAGCCGAAGGTTTTTTAACCAGCTATGAGCATAATTTGCGATTAAAAGCTGAATAATAACCCTTGAATTAACTGATATAATCTATTATAGTACATTTTTGCCCTCTTTTGACCTCTTTTGCATGTCTTAATCAGCAGAACTGTACAAGACTCAAAAAACTTTCCATGGTGAAGTCTTGAATCTCACCTGGAACTCTTACGAGTGTATATCTTTAGTAAAGGTAAATTCTAGGTAAAGGCTAACTTATTGCTGAATATTCAGCCTATGCTCTACTTGGGTATGATGGAACCACTCCTATTTAGTTATTTGATTGATTGTTGAGAATGAAACAGGAAGAATAGAAACGAAAACCAATACTTAGTGAAATAATTCAAGTTTAATGTTATCTTACTATAAGTTAGTTATGTATAGTTATTTAACTGCAGAGCCTGGCACATCGCTGCGAAGTCGTAAGCCTATCGGTGTTTTACAGAATATACCACGGAGAATGGGTGCAAGAACTCCATCGCTTAATTCTGCCATTACCCTTTTTCTACCGCACAACAAGACGTTCGGCTGGGTGTCACCTATTATGGTGGAAATACTACCATCTCGAACGAAGCGCTTCGCTTCTACCTACATAATAAGGAGTGGAATGCTTTGCCGTTCTCTAAACGTTATAATCTGGGTATGTTCAAAAATAGAGTCAATAGGTATTTAGGGTTGGGAAAGCGTGCTACATCTTCGACCACATCGTCACTTCACATCAGGAAAGATTTTGGTCAAACGCTTTACCAGTCCGATGTAAACGCGAATGTGTGTGAGGATGTATGGATGGATAGATGTTACTCTTTCACGCAAAAACTACTGAACGGATTTTCTTGAAACTACAGAAATATCCTACTATTCTTCCAATTTTAATATTATAAACGAGAAAGCTTGTGAGGATGGATTGATAAATCGATTGGATGTTTCACGCATGATGAAAGTTTACAGTAATATAGCTTATACATCAGAATAACACATAGACTACAATTTATAAAGATAAATAACACGCGGGCGAAGCCGCGGGGTGAAGCTTGTATATTATAAATTTGTTAAAAAAAATAGTTTACGACGATTACTACATTGTCGAAATGCACGATTATTATGTTGTAATGTACGATTACTGTACCAGAACGAAACACGGATAATTTTCTGACATACTTCACAATTATGATCATCATACCGTCAGCTTATTTTCGAAAAATGTTCATAAATTATAGCCTATAACCTTTTCAGATAATCCATCATTATATTGGTGAAAACCGTATGAAAATCTGTACAATAGTTATATATATAATAGTTGCGATTACCCCGAACAAATATGAACTTAGCGCGGCGAAAGACTTTATTATGCTGTTTACACATATATATCTCTATGGCTGTTTATCACTACGAGTACTCGCGGCTCTCGGGCTTGGACTGTTATGTTCCAAGAATGTTCCGAGATCCATGTCCGCCAACGATGTCTATGTGTGCGTTGTTCTAGCGCGCATAGTATGAAACTTTACTTCTGTACTCCCGGTATTTTGTTGTTCAAGCCTTGGTGCCAGTAGAATAAGTTATATAATAAATCTAATACCTAGTATGACATCAAAACCAAGAGTAAGATTGGTTGAACTCTACTTTACGGACTGTATGACTACTTACTACATAACATATAACTACTTTGTAACATGACGCTGACAATCCTAATGAATGTCCAGTTCATTGAGCTCAAATAAGCTCCCTTCTCTAAGCCCCACCAGTTCGCTCTATCTATGAAAGCCCTTTCGTTTGTCTTTTGTAACAAAGGCTATTTTTGTGACGAAATCGTTCTAACATAACAATGATTATTGTAAGTATACTTAGTGTTTATAGCCTGGAGACCACTAATGAGCTCGTAGATATTATATAATACCTACTTATTGTTCTCGCAATATTGTTTTTTATAGGCACTCTAAATAAATATGCATCTATTATTTGAACGTTACCAAACTTAAAAATTAAAATCAACTAAATTCACTATTACGATTTGTCTAACCGTAAGCTACCTACTCCATTCCATCTTAGTGTACAAGGTACAATAAAGTAGTAACGATAATAATATACAGCAAACCGATGTTATTTTTTTTTGCTTGTGGGCTGCTTCATTTTGTTGGGCCGGTCGCGCGGTCGCTGGTCACTCAGTGTTATCAGCGGATGCATAGGGCGGAAGACCGGCGGCGCGGGGCTTGTCTGCTCAAACGGGTGTCTAGGTATCACATGACCGAGAAAACTATTGTTTTATGCAATCGCATTTTTAATTGACTCTTAAAACCATTTTACTCGCCCACACCAGCCAGACTATATTTTGCACCTTACCCATCTAGTACCTAGGTACAAGATTAGTGTGCTGTAACTGTGAGAAACCTTTCTTTTTCTTACTCAACTTTTTGTAATAGACGGTACTATCAAACGTTGCTCTGATTTGTTTATAAATAAATTTCAAATATGACGATGAAAAACCATGACAACCGATCACTCGTGCATCATGACTCATATCCAAAACCTCTGTATCAATAAAAAAAGTTTAAGATAAAAATAGTCAATCAAGTTACAACACCGCCCGTCGTAATGTCGACCCGCTCGATTTATTTTAACGCCATGATATTTTACGCCCATTTGCAGCTATAAAAAATAAGGGCACATAAAATCTGAAGAGTAGGAAGCAGCCCGTTGCCATAATAATGACCAAAACAAAAAAGCGCATCCCGAAACGTGCGTTATTTTTGTTGCTTAGTGCCCGATTCGGAGAACGGAGAGCGGGCACGCGGGCGGGAGCGGTCGTCGCCACGCACAGGGCCGCATTCTAATGCCACGTTCTATTTCTTGTACCTGCTCAACTGAGCGAAGTGTTTTAATATACGCTATAAAATTATAGAATTAATCATAGTATTATATTATATTGTGATTTAATTAGCACTAAACGTTCTTGTCAAACACAAGCTCTCAAAACTTATATTCTTCTTGCTCTTAATAATTATTATTTTTCATTAATATCAACCGGGTTTTTTAAATTTATTCTCTTGTTCTAGTCTCTCAGTGAAAAACTGAGAGAGAGAAAGAGAGAGAGAGAAAAAAGATCAGAATAAAAAAAATATCATTATAGTGTCTTCATCGAGATAAGATTTAACTAACTTTAATTTTTTTGAATTGCTTTGAATTTAGGTTTAACTAATGAACCAAGGTTCACTTAGAATTATTTGAAAAAGAATTTTGACATCTGTTGTCAAAACTAGCTCTTGAACTTCCGATAACCTGAACGTTAATTTCATTTTTGATGAACTCCGACTTGACTCAAATTCAATCGTTTATTTGTTAGAATACATAATAAGACATGTCAATTTCTTAGAATATGTTTGGAATGTATTCAGCCTGCAAGCAGGCGTGCAAATATTATTATAAATTAATGATACATTATACATGTCAAATGTACGTTATAAATGCCAAAGTATTATTAGATAATTAATTAAATTAAATTTTAAATATTGATTCATGCAGTAAAAACAACAACAACAACAGTAATTCCAACAGCCAACGACTCAAGAAAGTCTTAAAATCATTGCCCTTTAATTGCCGTTTTTTTTAATATATTATGGGAAGGAAGGTGGTATAATAGGTTTATACATTTCCACGCTTCTGCCTCGGCATAATTTCATTTCGGATTTTAAAATAATCAAGATGAGTTTTTACAAAATTACACAAGTCTCTTATATTATATAAACATGGGAAAGGAAGAATATAACATTTTTTTTAATAAAGGCTTACTTTTGAATAACCTATGCGAACCTAGGTTTATGAGTTAAACCTAGTTCATAGTTACTAGGTGGTAGGACTAAATCTTCTGCGAGTGTCCGTTTGGGTTGGTACCATCGCTTTGCTCGTGAAGTCTGCCGCCAAACCTGCACCAATTTGCAAGCATTACTGTGTTCCAGTTCCATGTGACAGCAACGTTATATGCTTTTTATAAAGTCGTGTGCCAAGTTCGTCCCTGGCTAGAGCCGCGGAGTGCGGTGGGGGGAGCGCAGCGCGAGAGTGGAGCGGTGTGGTTCCGGCAGTGCAGTGAGCGGCGCGCGGAGTGCCCGTACCGCGCCATGGCTCTGCGCGTTTTGTTTATCGCGTCGCTTATCGCCGGCGGCGGCGCTGCTTACCACGACCGCCTGCGGAACGACCTCCGCTTAACTGCGCGCGCTTGTGACCTCAGCTCCTGCTACCCTGCCACGGGGAACCTTCTCATCGGGCGCGAGTCGCGCCTCTTCGCTTCGTCCACGTGTGGCTCCCACGGTCGCGAGCGATACTGCATCGTGTCCCATTTAGAACCAAAAAAGTGCTTCTGGTGCGACTCTACTAACAATACGCTCCATAATCCTAATCTCAATCACAGGATACAGAATGTCATCGCAAAATACTATCCCGGAACGCGAACCAAGTCATGGTGGCAGTCGGAAAATGGCAAAGAAAATGTGACAATTCAGTTGGATATGGAAGCAGAATTTCATTTTACTCATTTGATTATTCAGTTCAAAACGTTCAGACCGGCAGGCATGTTAGTGGAGCGATCTTTCGATTTTGGAAAGACTTGGCGCGTTTATCGATACTTTGCGCATAATTGTGATGACTTCGATGTTCCCGAAGGAGACCCAAGATCATTGACGGAAGTTATTTGTGAATCTCGTTACTCAAAAGTAGCACCGTCGAGCGAGGGTGAAGTTATATTCCGAGTTTTGCCGCCTAACATAAACGTGACCAACCCCTATTCTGAAGAAGTGCAAAATCTACTACGCATGACGAATCTTAGGATAAACTTCACCAAATTGCATACTCTTGGTGATGACAAATTGGATAATCGAGCTGAAATTCAAGAAAAATATTATTATGCTATATACGAAATGACTGTGCGAGGATCTTGTTCTTGTTATGGTCACGCGTCTCGTTGTTTACCGATGCCTGGAGTTGAGTCCAAGAACGACATGGTACATGGCCGTTGTGAATGTACACATAACACTAGAGGATTAAATTGTGAATATTGTGAAGACTTTTACAACGATCTTCCATGGCAACCTGCAGTAGGCAAAACCTCTAATGTTTGCAAAAGATGTACTTGTAATAATCATGCGACGACATGTCATTTTGATCCTGCTGTTTATAATAAAACTGGAAAAATAAGTGGTGGTGTATGTGATAATTGTCAGCATAACACAATGGGCGTTAACTGTGAGCGATGCAAACCAAAGTTCTATAAAGACCCTAATTTAGATATACAAAGTCCTGAAATTTGTAGACCCTGTGATTGTGATCCTGAAGGGACGACAGATCAACAGATTCTTTGTGATGATGAGACCGACGTGGCTACCAACAAAACATCTGGCCGTTGTTTGTGTAAATCTAACGTCGATGGGTCCCGATGTGACAGGTGTAAGGACGGGTATTGGAATTTTGATACTCTAAATCCAGAGGGCTGTGAAATATGCACTTGCGATAGATTGGGTACTATTAATGAAAGGGGGTGTGACGCTGCCACTGGAAACTGTTTCTGCAAACGTCACGTAACTGGAAGAAATTGTGATCAGTGTTTACCGGAGTTTTACGGTCTTTCCGACAATGACGATGGTTGTCTGTCATGTGACTGTGATGTTGGTGGATCATTAGATCGTGACTGTGATGTGATAACTGGACAATGTAAGTGTCGTACTAACGTAACCGGACGCCGATGTGATCAACCTATTCAAAATTTTTTTGTCGGAGCTCTCGATTCTAATGTCATCGAAGCAGAGTCCAGTCAATGTGATTCGCAAATTGACGAAAATGCTATTCAAAGTCAATTGTGTCACGTTGTAATACGAGAAAATTTCCCAGACGGTAGGAAAGAAACCTGGTCAGGTCCCGGTTTTATGAAAGTTCCCGAAAGCAGTACTTTAGTTTTTATTATTAACAATCTAAGGAAAAGCATGAATTATAATGTATTAGTCAGGTATGAACCTCAGTCGCCGCAAAACTGGGAAGAAGCTACAATATTAGTCAAAAGACCTTTGCCTATAGATTCAGATTCACCTTGCGCTAATGTTCGCCCAGAAGATGATTCTGTTTACACTAGATTACCATCAAATCAACGTAGTGTTTTAGTAAGTCCTCCAATCTGCTTAGAAAAAGACAAGGAATATGAAATCCGTATATATTTAGGGCGTCAAGATGGAATTAATTCCAACAATAGGGCATCCATATTAATTGATTCAATTGTTCTCATACCATCATTTGATGATTTGCCATTTTTTGCAAACGGAAGCGCAATGCGAGATGAATTCGACCGGTACAACTGTGGAGATGCGTATTATTATGATTTAAATAGAGAAAATGTTCCTGATATCTGTAAAAAATATCACGCAAGTATTGGATTTTATATAAGAAATGGATCGCAGTCTTGTCAGTGTGATCCGTCAGGATCCAAAAGCCACCAATGTGACCCTTATACTGGATATTGTCAATGCGTAGAAAATATTGTTGGAGCAAGATGTGATAGATGTGCACCGGGTACTTATGGTTTTAATAAATTTGGTTGCAAACGCTGCGATTGTAATAGTATAGGATCTCTTGACAATTTTTGTGACGCTACAAGTGGACAGTGCAAATGCAGAGCCAATACGTACGGTCGTGCTTGCGATTTATGTCAACCAGGATATTTTAATTTCCCTAATTGTCAACAATGTGACTGTAATGGGCACGCTGTTGAATGTGATGATAAAACAGGAGCGTGTAAAGAATGCAGAGACTACACCGAGGGCCACCGCTGTGAAAGATGTATCGAAGGATACTACGGTGATCCGCGTCTTGGCTTTGATATACCATGCAGATCTTGTCCATGTCCTGGAATAAAAGGTGAGCTTACCAAAAGTAGTCATGCTGACCGGTGTGAGTTGGATCCAGAAACAAAAGATGTTGTTTGTGATTGTAAAGAGGGCTATGCCGGATTGCTTTGTGATGTTTGTGCTGATAACTATTATGGCGATCCTGTAAAGGGTACATGTGAGAAATGTGAATGTAATGAAAATACAGATATCACAAAGCCAGGTAATTGCGATCCTTATACCGGAAAATGCTTACAATGTCTGTACAACACAGCTGGAGATAATTGTGAACTTTGTAAAGTAGGATACTATGGAAATGCGTTAGAAAAATCTTGTTACAAATGTAACTGCTCCCGACTTGGCACCAATTTTACCATAGGAGATTGTGATGGCATCACTGGACAATGTCCTTGCTTCAACAATGTAATGGGCATAAATTGCGATCAGTGTACAGAAAATCATTGGCGAATTGCACTTGGTAAAGGCTGTGATCCATGTGAGTGTGATCCTGTTGGCTCTTTATCGGCTCAATGTAATGAATATATCGGTAAATGTGAATGCATTCCCGGTCATGGAGGACGGCAATGTGATCAATGTCAAGAAAATTATTGGGGTAACCCTAACATAGAGTGCCATGAATGTGAGTGTGATTTAGAGGGTTCTAAGTCTAGGCAGTGCATGCGAGAAAATGGATCTTGTATTTGTAAACCAGGAATTGGAGGATATAGATGTGATATGTGTGCAAGAGGTTACCTCGGGCAAGCTCCTGATTGTTACGCATGCGGTGAATGTTTCGATAATTGGGACATCATAATTAATGATATACGCACCCAAACTGAATATGCAATTGGAAATGCTAGTAAAATAAAACTTGTTGGTGCTACTGGAGCTTACACAAGAGACTTTGATGAAATGACTAAAAAACTATCAGATGTTGATAATTTGCTTCAAAGTGCTAAAACAGGTCAAACTACAGTAAAAGACTTGTTATCTAATGTAACCAATTTACAAATACTTTTAGATGGAGCTGAAAAGAGAGTTAAAGATAGTAACGATAATCTTAATGCTGTAACATCTAAAATAAACCTTCGAAATGTAACTTTAGATGGTTTAAAATCAAGCATTGATAGATTGAAATCAAAAACTGTTGATTTAGCAAACAATGCAACCAAATTACAAGAAGCCAATTTAGAGGGTGCGCTTAATTTAACTCGCGAAGCAAAACAAAGAGCTGTCAAGGCCACTGATGACGCTGAAAATGTTCAAACAGTCATTGCAAACACAGATAGACAAATTAAAAATACTGATAGGCTTATTGAGTTACAGTATGCTCACTTCAATAACACTCAAAATGAAAACGATAAAAAATTGGATGACTTAGCTACACAGTTGGGCAACTTAGAATCTCAAATACCTAAGCTAAACGAAAAAATGTGTGGTCAAGAAAGTGATAGTTGTGATATTTGTGGTGGTGCTGGATGTGGAAAATGTGGTGGCATTTCTTGTGATCAGGGGGCAGTGACTAAAGCTGAACAAGCTTTAGACTTTGCCAATAAAACAGAGCATAGGATCAAAGAACATGAACTTACTGCAGAAGATTTATACAGATCAATATCTCAAGTAAAACAAGATACAGTCGCCGTACGCTCGAGGGCAAATGATTTACACCATAAAGCCCATGATTTTAAATCATCGGCTGAAAGAATCACAAATGAAAGCCTAGATTTAACAGCAGAGTTGAAAGATTTTCTGTCAAATACTTCTAATACTCCATCAGATGTTAGAACTTTAGCCAGCGATATTCTAAATCTATCCATTAGAATCGAACCAAAAGAAATAACCGAACTGTCTCAACGTATCAATTCATCTGTATCGCAACTCACTAACATTGAAAATATTATTACTGAAACTAAACCAGACTTAGAAAGAGCTAAAGCTTTAAAGCAAAATGCCACTGCTGTCAATAAAGCCGCTAATTTGACGCTAGAAATGGCAAATAAAGTTTTAGACGCCTTAGATGAAGCACAAGCCGCACAAGATGCTGCCGAAAACGCTATCGATAAGGCTAATAGTGATATAGAAGCAGCAAAAGGTGATTTAACACCTATAGCTGCAGAAACAGAACAAGCCCAAAAAAAGGCAAACGAAACTAAAGATGAAGTCGAAAAACTGCGCTTAAGGTTATCAGATTTACAAAAAGATATTTTAAAAATTGAAAGCGATGCTGAACAAGTAAAAGAAGAAGCGAATGATGTCGTTGTTCGCGCTGAAAACGCAGAACAAAAGGCGCGTGAACTCCGACAAAACTTCAAACAAACCAATATGACTCTCGCAGATCGAGCCAGTCAAACTTTAAACTCTAGACAGCGAGCTCAACTTTTGCTAACCCGTGCTACTAGACTTGCCAGTGACACTCAAATGCAACTTCAACTCTTAGCTAACATGGAAACGTTGTATAATGATCACAACGAACAATTGAGCCTCCTCGAAAGAGAAATAGGTGACTTAAATACGCAAATGAATTATTACCTCTCTGAAATATCAAAACGTTCTGACAACTATCGGTCTTGTACAACTTAAAGTTTAACTTTCCCCTTTTATTGAGGTAAACATAATTTCCGTATAATGATACTGTTCCATGTGTGCCATACTTAATACTGTAACTGACAGTGTTAGTCATATCGTTTATAGTTATGTAGTTAGACTACACAGTGTTTGTATTATATTGCAATATAAGCGTGGGTTGTAAACAAAAGTTAAATTTTTGCATATGTTGTAAAGCTGTATTTTGTTTGTTATTAATTCATTGTCAGTAGCTTAACAATACACTTATTTTTTTGAGCGCATCACTGGTCAATCAAATTACCGGTCAGATTCAGTCGGTCCGGCCAGATAAAAGCCGACCCGTTATAAAATTTGCATACTCGAATGTATAAGTAAAGTACCTACCTACAATTTAATACCTGTAGTTAGGTTAATACATATAGAGAAGGTAGAAGACGGTGTTACAAAATACAACTACTATAATATTCTTTAAGATAGTTGATTTCTATGTGTGTGTTTTCATTGCGATTTCTTTGAATGCACTAGCAATAATAATAATAATGACATAGAATAATGTAGATTTCTAAGAATCTTATGCTTGTAATACTTTGTCTACTGTTCCAAAGAAATTCTGTTAGTTTCAATAAGATGGCATCTGTTAATAATTAATTTAAATAATACTTTTACGTAGGATAAAGTTCTTGTGCCTTAAATCGTTTTCTTGAAATTATGTTTGTGTATGAGTGATATATTTTACATGCTTCACTATATTTACACATGGCTTCTTTAAATTATCCATGATCTTTTAATAGACTAGCCATAAATCAAATATATTATAATACTTATGTTTGATTAAACTGTAATTTGAAACATTTACATCATACAATGTCATTTATAGACACGTTAAACATACTCGTACCTATAATGTAATATTCTTCAGGTCACAATCGAAATAATATTTATCATGTAGTTATTACTGTAGATAAAACTGCCTGCATTTGTAACCTGCATTTGTAATATTAATAGGTAGTTCAAGGCACCAATACTTAATTGTTAATAAAACTTTTTAATTTTACTAGAACTCGGATTTTTATTAATTCTGCCCATGAACCTTGAACTAACTCCTTTGAGATATGTTTTCCCGTACAATTGGGTCAGGTAAGACTCCTTAAATCCAGTCTAGTAAAGTCTATCAACTATAGTAAATTATTACCGTGAACTGCTACAACTTTGCACGGAGTTTGAGATGCTGTGGGTGCTCCCCGAAACGCAGCGCTAGCGATTTCCGATCATTTCAACCAATAACGTGTTATTGGTTGATACAGTAATGGTCAACGCGTGTTTTGTTTTGTATGTAACGTAAATACATAAATATTCCAGATGGTTGTATCTGGAACCGATCTTGTCTAATGACGAAGGCGATCTCGCCACCAAGTTCCGGAAGGTGGACCAAGGGTTCAGGCAGGTGACGCGCAATCTGGAATCAGACCCTCGGCTCTCGGCCTTGCTGCAATCCACGCGGCTCCAGTCGATGCTGGACTCCATATCTGAACAACTTCTTGCGTGTCAGACAGCCCTTAACCAATATATTGATGTAAGTGTTCTAAAGAAGTAAGTAAGTAGAATATAGTATACACATATACTAGTATACCTGTACATACTAAGGACCCAGTGGATTTCGAAATGATGATCATAAATTGTTTCGCTAATGACTGATACTAGCAGTTAATAGCTTTAGAGGAGAGTTTCTGAAATTATTTCGTGTAGGTAGGTATATAGTATAAAATGATTTAGGTATTGTAATTTAGCAAATTCGACTTTTAATCTATAAAATAGTTAAGGGTAAGGGTTAGTAAACATCAGAATGTAGAATTATTTTGTTGTCCGTGTGCGTACCGACACAAAAGCACAATCCAAAGACTATCCGTCAAAGTACTGTTTTCCAAGAACAGTTGAAATGACTGAGTTTAGTTGAAAGAAACTATCAAGTACTTAGTATGATAGTCAATGTAAGTAGAATTAGCGTACCAAGTCTTGCGTATGTATCGTCGATTACATTGTAATTTGATAACTATTCTAGAGTAGGTACTATTTAACTAATTCATTATATTCAAGAAAAATACAATTAGGGTATATATTATATGGAGCCTTAAAAATTAAATAACCAGCTATTTTCTCGTTTACTGCACCTACAACCGTGTACTATTTTCGTCAATAGACGATTAAGAATGTACAGTACCATTTTTTACTAGTTACTTAGTTGATTGTATCACGTCTAGCAAAAGTCAAGTCTATGTTGTAAACGTTTCTCTGCTAACAAGAGATCAGAAAATATTGGTACTATTTGATAAATTTTTTTTAATTCAGCGGATGTTGCTTTTAGCACACTTCCTATTAACTACTACTTAGTACTCCAGACCACCCTGAAAATAGAGGTAAATATTGGTACAGACGGACCCACAGCACACGGTCATATAAACTTCTGTGTTTTCATTCTAGAATTCAGAATCCTAGATATATTATACTACCAGTGCCCTGTGGCTTTGCCCACGTAGCCTAAGTTATCGGTCCAGCCGTTTTGGAGATTACCCGGAACAAACAGAAAGACAAAATTTTTTTAAATTGTTGTTTTCATGTACGTACCGTATATACTTTCATATGCATTTAGTAAAAAGATGTTATTTTGATATTACAAACAGACACTTCAATTTTATTTATTAGTATGTAATATAGAAAAAGATAGGTCTGTAGTTACTTCTTTAGTTAACTATTATGCTTCAAAGTTCAAATTTTTAACACATCCTTTATGTTAAGTGTGGTATTCTTCAATTTCTAAAGATGATGTTGAAAATAAAACGGAAGCGAGAAATAATTGCTTCGAAAGCACACATGTAACGCATTTAAAGTAATGTGGACTATCTAAAATAAGAACAGGGTATTCATGGATGTTTATCTAAAGCAAACTTGCCAAGACAACGATATTATCAATAATGGTGTCGATTCTGTCATCTCATACCTAAACCTAATTGATAACATAAGAAAGAGATGAAATATATTTTAGACCTGTCAAATTAATTCACTTGCTTTTGTCTAGTGTAAATTTAACGGTAATGAATTTAGTGGCGTCTATAATTTATCAAGGATGGAAGGTGTTTGACAGCTCTAAAACTAAATTTAGATCTGTAAAACATCTTCCATCTCTTTCTCTCGTTATGTTTTGGAAAGAGAGAGAGCGAAACTAAAATTAGATTTAGGTATGAAACGACAAAATCGACACCAATGGCTATTTTAAAATCTAATTTGTACCTAAATTCATACCAGGTTAGCTGAAAACCTATCGCTAAACACATTTCAGTGTGTTGTGACTGCCGCACTTGAGAAACCCGTACCTATTCTAGACTAAATGTGATATAATCTTCGGCCACACCTTCATTTATCATATATCATTCAATAAATTAATTTTTATAGCGGGAATTAGAGAACCGCTTTGCATTTTGCTAAAAAGCTTATGACAATAATATGTATGTATTATATACAAAGCATTGAATTCGAAACGTGGACTGAGGACTCTATACACATATGAAATAATAAGTATCTTGCCTATGTCAACAAGCTATTTTATACTGAAAGGTGCAATTAGTGCGTTAAAAGATAGGTCAGCAATCAGGACCAGATTTGAAATATATTATAATGGGGCAGACTAGGGCGCGCCGCTATCTCGCTCGCGCATCTTAACATTTTTTGAATATAAATAGTCACTTAACATGTTAGCTGCGGCACCAATTTTTGCAAACTTTCCGTTCCTGCGGCACGAGGTGTTATCGGCCCGCACCATGACCAGACGTTAGGGCGACACGCGGTCTATTAGACCCCACCTCCTTTAACAGACTAAAATCCATTTTATGGCGCGAAATCAAAGATAAATGAAAATTTTGGTCCTTATCGATATAGACAGTGAATTGATGAACCCTAATGTACCGTCGCCCCGGGATCTGATAGCTAGTTTATTAATTATTGGCAAAACAAAATATGGGATCTTATACACCTCGTAATGCACTGAAATAGGGTAAATTTTCACTAAGATTAGTGATGAGAAAAATAATATCGACACAACGACGTTTATCTATTTTTGTGTGAAAGTCTTAATGCGGTTCACAGAATAGAAAAAAAAGAAAACCAGAAGTAGAAAAGAAACTATCCTATTTATTCTGCCTCGGGTTTAATACGTACTAACACATAATTTCTGTACTTTTACCATCGTACAATAATATACCTACTCCGCCTGGTGCTCTCTTGTGACCACGTGACTGACACATGCTTACGTCATCATATATCGTGTAAAATTTACATAAGTCGAATCTAACACACTCAACAAACTTGGTGATTAGAAACAACCCTGTACATATTTTGTTGTTTTTAACGTTTTAGTATTGTTGTTATAGCGGCAACAGAAGTAGCTACTTAATTTGAGAAAACTTCAACTATCTAGTTATCGCGATTCTTGAGATATCTGGTGACAGACAAACGGACAGACAGCGAAGTCTTAGTAATAGAGGGTCCTGTTTTTATCTTTCGATACGGAACCCTAAACATCGTTAGGTAATCTTTATTTACTTTCAAATCCTAGACAAAGAACTACTGAATTATTAATTAATTACTTACCTGTTTTGTCAACGGCTGCTTTGCGTTTTTTGTGGAGTTTTTCACTACCTACAAAAATATCAATTAAAAAACTAACCTGTTTTGGTTCTGTTTCTGGGTTTTTTAAAATTAACTTCTTCCGACATCGTTTAGACATGTTCGGCGATGTAAAAGGACGTGCTCTCCAATCGACTTGATGCACAACACTAGTCGCGGGAAGCTCGCGTTGGGTGCGGTACGAGGTCCGGGGGGATATGGGACGTTTTAGCCTCGTTCCGCACTGCATTAAAATTATATTAATTCAGTGCGGTACGAGGCCTAAGACATCCGGTACCAAGGTAGGTATACCACCGAGTCCGGGACCATAAGCACGTCTCAAATATACATTTAACTCTTTTCTATACTGGACCAAACCAAAGCTATGCCCTTCGCACGACAGAGATGTTCACGTTTTTCCTTGCCGCACCACAAGGAAGTTGCATGAGGGGTGATTTAGGCCTCGTTTCGCACTTAACGTGTTAATATAATTATGAAAAATCGCATTCGGTGAAGTTGCTGGCAATGGTACGGCAAAATTATCAATTTGACCCGATCAAGTTCTAATACATGAAAATGGGCAAAATATAAAATCCCATTTTTAAGTTTTTAAAACTTAAATGGATCAAAATGTAATTTTTGTTTATCTTCAAAAATGTTGAGATGCGCGAGCGAGATAGCGACGCGCCGAATTCTGCCCCTTGAAGCCTAAAGCGCTTTTAGCTACGAAACTCAAAAAAGAAGATACGGCTTTAGAAAGCTTATTTTCGTACAGATTTTGACTCACAATTACAACATCAGCGGCGCAAGTACGGATCTATTCGGGTCGATAATATTCGACAAAATTCGATCAAAATGACAGTTCAAATCGATAACGTGGGATTTATCGAGCCTCGAAACAATCGACAAAAGTTATCGAAACGCTAGGTCGAATCCAAAGAGAATATAGAGCTACTACAATACTTTACGATCAAACTTCGGTACTCGCAAAATTCGATAAATTTGTCGAGTTTTTCGGTTCGACAAATTTATCGAACCGACTTCCGTACTCGCGCCGCAGTACATAATAAAAAAGAGTTGTTTTTACAAGTTATGAAAGATACAACTGTCAACATAAATTATAAGCAGCGCTACGGAAGCCTCGGAGTGCGAGTGAAACTGTCACTTTGCGTATTTTTAATTAATAGCAACAACACCACCACATCATCTTTTTTCTATGCTACAAGCTTAGGCTACGAACCAGGCACCCATCTAGCCTCAGCTAGGTTCTTTTTGAATTTAGGAAAAACGTTCCATCTTCCCTCGACTCTACTTCCTGAGCGACGACGACCTGTTGGAACTGCTCGGGCAGGCGCGCGCGGGCGCGGACGGGCGCCGGGCAGTCATGCAGACACACCTCAAAAAGCTGTTCCCTGGCACGACCGGCGTGACCCTCGGCCCTGGAGATATGTCGGTTACAGCCCTGTGCAGTCTCTACGGGGAGACGTTCCAGCTCGAGCATCCTGTCGATATCGATTGTCCTGTGGAGGTCTGTTCACAATATGTTGTTTGAGAGTACATAAATACGGTATACGCTTATACGATTAAATAGGTTGCCTTTGGAATTATTACATTGCATATTAAATTGCCAATTAAAGGGCGTTATTATATTATCGTCATGCCATATCCATGACGTGTATACGATATAAGTTAAATATGTGTATCGTGATTTATGACGGTAAAATCGTGCCGTGCAGTTTCATGGTAAATTATAAAAGTATCTATAGTCCATCAAATCTAAGATAATATACATATTATTGACGTTTCTTAGTTTCAAAACGCAATAACCTTGTTCAAACGTGTACACGTGATTACAAACAATAAATACTAGATCTTAAAATGTCAAAGAATTATTAAGCTATTTATATGTACCTATAATTATCATTATGTGTAACATTCCTGTACAGTAAAAGTGGTATCTCGTTAAAACTAATTTAAAATAAACACAATAAATCTGCCTTTACTCAATTTATTCAACCCAGCAATGCCACCAGTATGCAGGGTACACTAACTACTGGTAGTGCAGTGGGTTAGAACATTTCGATTTATAAGGCCTACATTAGCTTGTAGGTTTTCATTACTTGCTTTTTTGTGCAGACGCTTTTGGCCTGGCCCGCAACCTAAAACTTTCGCTATTGATTTTACCAGTTACACAGAACATATAATAATACTACGACAAAGGCCTGCTCGGCGCTGCAAAATCGAAAGAATCATAATCGATTTTCATTTTTAAATAAATTTAAAGTTTCGGTGGCGATGATTTATCTGAGAAAGTGTATAACTGTATATCTTAGATTTGATGGACTATAATAAGTAGATTACTTACTAGTATTTTGGTCAAGAGGATTTCCTATGCTCCTTGCTTAGATCTGCTGATCAGGTCAATGGCCATACATGTGGTATGGCGTTGATATGAAAACGATGAAGTACCTAGCGTACCTACCTACGGCCTACCCCAAACGCAGACTTGGCTTAATAATTATTATAGTACTAATTTAATGAAAGTTTTCATTTTAAAGTAAACATTTTACTACAATAATAATGTATGCATTTATTGTTGTTGATTCTAATGGCCTGTATAAAAAAATAACTTAAAAACCTATTGTTACAGGTGTGGCTAAAGAACCTAGAAACAGAAATGCGTTCATCGCTAAAAAGTATGACATTGAAATGTATGTTAACGAACTCGCTGCAAAGTCAGGATCCATTTTCGCTGCCGACGCAGATTCTGTGCCTAGCGCAAAACATTCGATTCACCGAACAAGCTGAGAGGGCAATAACATCAAGAGACCTTCATAAGTTGAAAGGGAACATCGAAAAGGAGAATTTGTATTATGCGTCGGCTGAAGTGGAGGACGAAAGCGAGCAAAACAAAAGGCAGGCGCTCATATTACAGTGTGCTCATTATATGTCTGTCATAAGGACTTTGATAGACAACAACGTGACGTCGACCAACGACTGGCTCTGGCAAAAACAATTGAGGTAGGCAGCTGAGACTTTTTTTACTACTGAGTAAAAAGATGACTGCTTGTAAAATACTTAGGTGAATCGTGCCTCTTTTGAAACATACTGACACTGTATTATCTTCTTATGTGAACTCATTTTGAATACGTCATTACTACTAGTTCTGCCTAGTAGAAAAGCCAGATACAAAAGCTGCTGGATGTTTTGACAAGCACAGCAACTTTCAGTGATGACTACGCTACTGTTCTTTTATGTCGACTCTTTTATCATTTATGCTTTCATGAATACTTGTGCATTCACAGATTTTATTTGACGAGCAGTAAGGAGGTTGTATCGAAAATGGGGCTAGCTCAAATTTCGTATTCGTACGAATATCTAGGCGTAAACACCGGACAGTTTGTGCGCACGGAATCAGCTGATGACTGTTTTCTTATATTGACACAGGTACGTTTTTGTGATGGGTAAACTTCGTACTTTTGAAATTATCCGAAATTATTGATAAGTATTATGTTTTTATGACAAAAATGAGGGAGTGGATGCGCCCTGCCTCCTGGGATTTCAGTATTTATATTATCCTCTTTACCTACAAACTAAGTAGGTACGTATATAGGTACTTACTTTTGGTTGTGTATTCAAAATTGTACAAAAAATTCATGATGATTACGTATCGTCAAGGATGTTTCTTAAAAAACCATTCAGATAGATGGTTTAGGACCTTGATACCCTCAGCTGTTTTCAGTTCATTTTCATACAAATTATCGCGTAAAATCGAAATTAGGTACTTCCCATTGTCATACAGTCAAACCGGAACACAGTAATGCTTGCACTTTACTGCTTGGCGGCAGACTTCACGAGCAAAGCGGTGGTACCAACCCTGACGGCTCGCAGAAGAGTTAGTCCTACCACCTAGTAAAAGTGTTTATTCCGGCTAATTTCGAAACGGCTGGACCGATTTTGACAGGACGTTCACTGGCAGATTGCTGATGTTATAAGGAGTAACTTAGGCTACTTTTATTTTAGAAACAGAATTAGGGTGCCACGCAAAAAAAAAACCCATGAAATCCAATTTCTCGTGCGGGTGAAACCGCGGGCGGTAGCTAGTATAAACATAAAACTTTAATCATTTCAGTCTTTGCATCTCGGCCTTGTGGGGAACCCATTCGGTCCGGCCGGCACGGGTAAAACCGAGTCTGTGAAAGCGTTAGGCGGATTGTTCGGCCGTTTAGTGCTGATCTTTAACTGCGATGAGGTAAGTCTATATACGCTAGTAATATAGTCGAGTGGCGAGTAATTTAGTAACTAAACATGTCTGAACAACAAGATTTAAGTCGATTTTCTTTGTTTAGACGTTTAGTTACTAAATTACTCGCCACTCGACTAAATTACTAGCTTAGTGCGAGTTAAGCCTTAGGGATTCAGAGAGGAGTCTAATCGAATACTTTTGTTTCCATATGTCAAAATACAGTACTTACGTTCAAATTCATATTCAAAGACGTTTGGAAATTACTAAGCATAAGTAAATCGGCTACTTTATAGCCACCCTTAAAACAGAAGTGCCGCCACCAAATGATGACGATAGTACCCGCAGATCTCCAGCACTTGGGCTAAGATTCAGAGACTATTCTAAGCGTAGACTTTGGCTTCCATATGTCAAAACTGTATAGAATTTTGACATATGGAAGCGTGAGTCCACGCTTAGATTCGTCTCTGAATCTCAGCCTTAGACTTGTAACGAGATTGTTAGAAAAATATAATATACAGCACAGTAAGGAACAACAATTAAGTACTTTTACCATTCGAACATTCAGTACAATTTGTAATGTTTAACGATGTTGTCGGTTAACACTATAAAATATATTTCATAAGGTATAACGATGTTTGGAAAAGTAATACACATCCATATATCTAATACTGTCGATTTGGATATTGCTGGCGTGTTATTTCGTTGCGTAACGAAAAGAGACGGTTGTCGATTTTTTTAAAGTAAAAAGCGATTTTCAAGCCTTTGGAAAAAAAATTACAAAACATTCGATGCTGACACCGATCGCTCCCATATCTTAGTTGGCCTAGATACTCTGCTCATCAAACCGGAACACAGTAATGCTTGCACATCACGAGCAAAGCGGTGGTAACAACCCAGACGGACACTCGCAGAAGAGTTAGTCCTACCACTAACGAAATGAAAATTGCTTGGCGGTAGGCGATGGATACAGAGTGCATGGGCCGGCTGCTGACGGGGCTGGCCCTGTGCGGCGCCTGGGGCTGCTTCGACGAGTTCAACCGGCTCGGCGCCGACACGCTGGCGGCCGCCGCCGGCCCGCTGGAGGCGCTGCTGGCCGCCGCGGCCGCCGGCCACACGGCCAGCTTGAACGGGAGGCAGGCGAGTACTGGCCAGGAAATAATAATAATAATAATATATTGATTTACTAATTGATGTACAAAGGAAGCTTATTACTAAGTACAACAATTTTTTTATTGTAAATCATTATTCCATTGATTTAACCGGCGGTAACACACTAGGCTCTGGGCCCGATCAATGATAGTAGGGTGAAACATCCTTTTTTGAAAATTGTTCCAATTTGATCCTAAGGTAAACTACTAGAAAAATTACTAAATTTCCGCGCGTAAATTGGCGAAAATGCTAGACGCCATGTTGCGTAGCCTGATAACGTCATAATCATAGTAACCAACGACGAAGTTGTGCTCTGCTTAGTGAAAGAGCTGCTTTCTCCTTTTATAAAACCGTCTGCCATGGTAATATAATAATATTATTAAACATTACGTGAAAATAAGTCACTATTCGCTGCAGGTGCTTTACCACAAATTATATAGGTATGTTTTACCACCAAACTCGCCAGAGGAAATAAGTTTGTTTACTGACGTGATGACGTCGTGTCGGAATTCGACATCTTTCTTTCTTTCTTTCATATTACTACTTGGCAACAGGCTAGTGAATTGAAAGTCACACAATTTGGTGTCGATTCTGTCGTTTCTTATCAAAACCTAATTTTAGTTTCACTCTCTCTTTCCAATACATAACATGAGAAAGTGATGGAAGGTGTTTGACAGGTCTAAATTTAGTTTTAAAGCTGTCAAATATCTTCCATCCTTGATAAATTAGACGCCACTAAATTCATTCCCGTTAAATTTACACATTTACACTAGACACAAGCAAACGAAATAATTTGACAGATCTAAAATACAATCCATGTCTTTCTCATTTAGAAAGAGAGATTGAAACTAATATTAAGTTTAGGTTTAGTCTTCAAGAGACGAGCGGAAGATCTTCTGAGCAAGCGTGCTACATCGTCGACGGCGTTGTCGCTTAACATCAGGTAAGACAGCGGTCAAACGCAAGCCATAATGCAACAAAAAAAAGGGTTTGATATGACAGAATCGACACCAATGTCCGGCTCGGCTGCGGTCGCTCTTTTTAATTTTCAACGCGATGTGTTGTTGTGCAGGTAGCGGTGTCCTCGTGGTGCGGCGTGGCGGCGACCATGAACCCGGCGGGGCGCGGGTACGGCGGGCGGCGCGCGCTGCCGCCGGCGCTGCAGCGCGTGCTGCGGCCCGCCGCCGTGCCGCCGCCGCGCGCCGCGCCGCTCGCCGCGCACCTGCTGGCCGCGCGCTGCGTGCCGCACGCGCCCGCGCTCGCCGCAGACCTCGACAACGTCTTCACTATGGCCGGGTAACGGAACTCTTGCCATTTGTATACAACACCGTCATCAGCCGGATGGTGGCCGCTACTGAACGTAGGTCAACTATTCTCAACATCCTCTCCCATAGATTATCCGAAAAAATCCCTTATAAGATCGCCCTTTGTTCTACTACATTAAGCATTAAGTATCTTGACAGAGAGGGTTCATTAGCACTTACTGGGAGAAACCAGTGTCCAGCAGTGGACTAATACTATAAACCGATATAAATCGATAGTTTGTCGCATGTAGATTGTGAACTTTATCTGAATGTTGCGTGTTCGGCAGCGCGCTGATAAATGACGAGCGGCACTACGACTGGGGGCTGCGGGCGCTGAAAGCTAGCGTGTGCAGTGCGGCGGCTGCGCTGGCAGCGGGCCCGGCCGGCCTGCCCGCCCAGCGCGCCGCGCTGCGCCGGCTGCTCGCCCGGGACAACATGTCCAAGCTCACACGGGACGCCGCGCTACGGTAGGTCACGAGGTGGCGCGCCCGGCCGGCTCGCCGCGCTGCGCCTGTAATTTTATAACACCCTTACTTACAAACGTTGCTAGGAGGTCTCACAGTCGTCGCGAATGCAAAGGGCCCCACGATCCCATTCATAAACGACACGACAATGTGTGTGTTGACTTGAAGTAAAGCACACGTAGCAATTGTAGATAGTTTATCGCTTTAGACCATTGATCTAAATAATCAAGATAGGCCCTATCTAATTAATTTTGAAGACACTCTATTTTACCTAACCTAATGTGACGTTAATTAATAAAAAGCCCCAAACCAATGGCCCTATATCTAACACACGCAATTCATCTGGCAGTAGGTATAGCTGAAAACAAGGTTTGACTACCACAACGTCGCACGCTGAAAATAGCTTGCTTTATGAGTAAGAACAAATAAAGTTACAGTCAAGTTGATTGATGTAACTGGTTTCAGTAAGCTATTTATTTTCAAAAGTTGTAGTTAAAACTAAGTAATCTACCTATGTGTATTGTGTAGTCAATATCCCCGTCATTGTTTTTCTCTAAAATTGTGTAAGATTTTTATAAGTGAACGTTTCACATAGGTTTATTGTTGCAGGCGCATGCAATTTAGCTTTAAAACACTTATATGCTTTCAGATTTGAAAATATTTTATCTTTGGTATTTGCTGATGTTCCCGAGGAAGAAACATTATTGGATCCCATCAAAACTGCCATAGAATCGTCTATAGAACATCTGAAACTGGCACATAATGAGCTTCAGGTTGGTGTCGCATACATTTTTAACCTTAAATTAACTCATGCTGTGTTTATAACTAGCAATTATTATTGCACTAGCTTCTGCCCGCGGTTTCACCCGTTTTGCCTTAGGAACCGAGCAACCGTTTCCGGGATAAAAGTAGCATATGTTACTCTCCAGTCCATAAACTATATCTATGCCAAAAATCAGGTGGATACGTGGCTCTGTTGCTGTGTGAAAGAAGGACAAACCATCAAACGTACAAACATACTTTCGTATTTATTATAGTACGGATCTACGTTATCCGTACTATTTATTTCTTGTAGACAATAAACCTAAAATAGGACTATCTCTCGAGTGCAGTTGCTGGGAGTAAACAGTTAATTTTTAAGTGATTATTTTATTTATTTTATTTTATTTATTCATTATTCATAACCTCATGTGATGTTTGAATGTTGGACTATTGTTATTGCAACAACCCCCTAACTTTGGTAGAGCTAGATAAGTTGAAGCACAAGTTTGCTTCTCCACACTGAAGACTATTGCGCACATAACTACACTTTGCATCAAATAATATATCGAAATCAAGTCTTGCGCTCGCTCTCGAAATGGGAACTAATTTTGCGTGGCACATTTGGTCCCCAAATGTAACCAAGTATTTCAATGCTTTTAAAAGTTTTTAAATAAAATACATTTATTTCAGGCTAAAACCCATAGACACAAAACAACAATAGAGACAAACAAACAAGAGTGACACAGATATTATGACATATAAACAAAATTTTACACTGTTAAGCTGTGGTTTTCCTAAGGTGTCAAATTAACTTAGGTGTCATACATAGCTATACTGCTTAGTCTAAACAGGAATTATTATAATAATCGAAAAATTGTATCATTTTATCTAGAAAATTTGGTGAAAAAGGCATCACACTGTCATCTCATACCTAAACTTAATTTTAGTTTCAATCTCTCTTTCTGAATGAAAACATGAGAAAGAGGTGGAATATATTTTAGACCTGTCAAATTAATCCACTTGTGCCTGGTGTAAATTTAACGGCAATGAATTTAGTGCTGTCTAATTTATCAAGGATGGAAGATATTAGACAGCTCTAAAACAAAATTTACATCTTTTATCTCTTTCTAATGTAATGTATTAGAAAGAGAGAGAGCGAAACTAAAATTAGGGTTAGGTATGAATCGACACTGTTGTCAAAAAACTAACAGCTTGTGCATCGCGCACGCGTACACAAACGCAATACGGTACGCACATTAAGCTATTCTCGTCGCTCCCGCTCCTTTGTAGAGTAGACTGGCGACACGCCGCG
Organism: Crocallis elinguaria; assembly: GCA_907269065.1. Classification (NCBI taxonomy): domain Eukaryota; kingdom Metazoa; phylum Arthropoda; class Insecta; order Lepidoptera; family Geometridae; genus Crocallis; species Crocallis elinguaria. The sequence goes on along the minus strand of OU026080.1, from coordinate 10,671,222 downwards.
TGTCGCCAGGCCTTTGACGTTCCGCGAGCCGCGCGAGTTCATTGAACCCATTGAAAACAGCTGGTCCGCAGTGCCCGTTGCTCGTATCGGGTACCTATTCTGGAAGTACGGTCGTATTCTTTTTTTTTTAAATAATCTTTTTATGGTATTAGGCTATTATACTCATACATAGATTTTGATTACTATTTTTTAACAACTGTTTGCACCTAGTACATTGCACTTGGGAGTTTGAAACCTGTTTAAAACCACAGCTTGTATATGTGCGAAAGTTAATAAATTAGTTAAGTATTTTTTCTGGTTTACTATTTTAGGTTCAAAAGTGCTTAGAATTTCACGAACAGCTACAACAAAGGATGGGAGTGGTTATAGTGGGCCCCCCGGGTTCCGGGAAAACTACCATCAGGCGAATGCTGAAGAATGTAAGTCCATGAATATAATATGTATAGGAAAGTTATATATTGCTATATGAAGTATTACTTTAGTAAAAATAACACAACAAGCTTTATATGTACCTAAAATGATAAGTTATGTAATCAAATTAAATACGTTTCAATTTTGTAGTTACCACGTTTTTTTCATAAAATTTGGCTATTAAAATTAATTATGAGTTAATGGTAATTGGTATCGATTCTGGCATCACAAACTTATGTTTAGTTTCCCTATCTTTCCGATAAACTAGATGAGAAAGGGATTTTGGAAGGGATGGAAGTAATTTGACAGGTCTAAATTAAATTTTAGAGCTTTCAAATATCTACCAACCTTGACCACTCAGACGGAACTAAATTCATAACCGTTTTTACACTAGATACAAGCAATTGGATTAATTTGACAGATCTTAAATGTATTCCATCCCCTTCTCATGTTCCTGTATGGAAAGAGAATGAAACTTACCTTCTATTTCTAGGCTCTCATACACCAGGGCAAGAACATAGTTGAGTACACAATTTGCCCCAAAGCAATGAGTCGAGATTGGCTACTAGGAAACATCGACCATGACACTCGGCAGTGGACTGACGGCGTCATCTCTGCTACAGCTTTGGAAGTGTCCAACCAACCTTCAGGTAACTTTTACAGCAATATAAATTTTATGAAAAATATACAAACAACATAAGCCATTGATGACCAATTGACCAGGGTCTATGACAGTTTAAAAACCTTTGTCATAAAAATATAAATATTTAGTTCGATTTTTTTCCCACTTACTAAAATTCTTTAATGAAGTTTGACAGCGAAACAACACCAACTACAATGCGCCACCTACCGGGGAACAAATAAGCAGTGTGTCTCCCCATTAATACCTCATTAAAAGTACCTACTTACAGCAAAAGCAAACCTTTAAAGTTAAACCAATGCAAAAATAACTGCACATTGCAAATTAGTATTGTTGTACAAACAGGCATATAGATGCCTGTTTGTACAACAACAATGTTTTAATGGGTAAAGCAATTGCTCAGACTATTAAACTATCTAAGGTCGGAGTTCACCAAATTTGAAATGACGTTCAAGGGATCGGCGTTTCCATTCCCAATTCAAAGTTACCTTACCATCAGGCAAACCGACCAGCTCGTCTCGTTACAATATAGCATAAAAAATATTTTCAGATGTATGGTCATGGGTGGTTTGCGACGGTGATATAGACCCGGAGTGGGTTGAAGCGCTCAACTCGGTGCTGGACGACAACCGGCTGCTCACGCTGCCGTCCGGCTGGCGCGTGCAATTTGGCAGCAACGTCAACTTTGTGTTCGAGACGCACAGTCTGGAGCATGCCTCGCCCGCCACCATATCTCGTATGGGGGTTATATTACTGAGGTATTTAGTTTTAGAATAGCCTTGTAACTCTAAACCACTCCTGCACGATCATTTTCTGTATCCCAGGTGGCATGGCTGCTCACACAGAAACACACAAACATCCAAAACCCGAGAATTACTTTATGTTCATCGCACAGTTTTCCCCGACCGGAACGAGGCGAGGACACTAGGGCGTAGTGGCGTGACCCTAGCTCGTCTTCGTTCACTGCCGATCGGTAACTAACATCACTGGGGGGTCTATTCTCGGAAAAGCGATTTTTTGTGTTGGTGGTAACGGCAGAGCCGAAAAAACGCGAACGAAAGAAGGTAGACCGGTTCGTTTGCTCATAGCCTTATCGAAGTCTACAATCTACCCGCAGTAACTTCAGTTTCCTCGTGAACATGGCGCTTGCGACAGTGCCGAAATATCGAGTGCTCAAAACAAATAAAAGACAAGGTAAATATCCCGTTACTAAAGTTAACTCTTGTGTTAGTGACCATGAAAGTTTAAAAACTTATAAAGCGATATTTTGGTGATATATTAATATCATATAAATTGCTGTTTATGAAAAATGACGATCGCATGTCAAAATCCGTATTCTCGAGAACAATAGATATTATAGTTATTTTTACACAGTTAATTAATGTTTTTCACAGATTATATAGGTTTTGTCTGCGTCAGATACGTAACGTTTCAATCGACTGCGCTTAGAAAATCGAAAATTTTTAGCATAATAACTTTTTGCCTCTAAATTAACAACTTTGCAGATAATTGGGATGATTAATGTCTTTTTAACTTTCGTTTTTTCTTAACTATACGTTAAACTATACGTAAAAAAATTAGGGTACCGCGCAAAAAAATAAAAACCATGAAATTCAATATCTCTGCGCGGGTAAAACCGCGAGCAGCAGCTAGTATTTAATGTTATTGTATGATCACTTTCGTTCCAGCGACGATGTGAGCTGCGATGTAGAGCTGCTGTCCAACTGGACGCAGCGAGCGGCGGCGACGGCCGAGGCGGGGCGCGCGGCGCTGCCCTTACTGCAGCAAGCCGGCGCCAAGTGTGTGCAGTGGCTCCACGCACACAAGGCCGACGTCGTCTTGAACTTGTACAAGATCACTGTTGTAAGTTTTTTTATGCTATTTGGTAATGAGACGAGCTGGTCGTTTGCCTGATGGTAAGCATAAAGCCGGCCCATAACAGTTGCAGTGCCACCAGAACTTTGAAACACAAAGGCCTGCGTGACACTGCAGTGCGCTCGTTACCCTGATACATTAGGTATTAAGTCTCAAGCCTAGTAATTTCACTGGCTACTCTGCTCATCAAACCGGAACACAGTAATGCTTGCACATTATTGCTTGGCGGCAGACTTCACGAGCAAAGCGGTGGTAACAACCTAGACGGATAATTATTTCGCAGAAGAGTTAGTCCTACCACTAACAAAGTATTCGCAAATTAGATAAACCATTACTGTATTCTTATCTTAACTTCCATTTTTAGAATTCCGTACCTCAAACGGAACCCTTATAGGATCACTTCGTTGTCCGTCTGTGTGTCAAGAACGGGAATCAAAACCTATGGGATATCTATTTCCCGTTGACCTAGCATCAAGTTATTTCTTATAACATCAGCTACCTGCCAGTGAAAGTCTAATGCTACCAATTTATGTTTGTTTCCAGTACTTGTCAAAATATAATAATAATTACTGTTTGATTGTTGTTCAACAACTTTACAGGTGAAACAAATATTGGTCCAGTTTGAGTACCTGTTTCAAAACACGGCGGTGAATACTGATCGAACTAGTCCAGAAGAACTTGTTTATCTTGCTATAGAGGCCAGCACGGCAGACGTTGTGAAAGATAGCGCACTGGATTCTTTTCATCAAGAGGTACGTTTTCAAAACGAAAGACACTAAACATATGGATATAATCCATGAGCATCTTCTAAATGCATTATCAGATATCGACCAGATTTATTTGGGTATGTACACCTTGGGGTCAGTATTAGGCTACTCATTACTTACTTATTAGGCTTCCAACATGTAACATGAAAAACATTGAGATTGCCTGTGGAAATAAAATCGATTATATTTAAAAAAAACCTTTGGTCGCTAGTAATTATTATTATGCATTAGCATATAATTGACTCAGTTTACGACTTTAAGTTTATGTAATATGTTAAATTGATACTTTTAAGTAATTGGCTATTTAATTTCTAGTATACTCGTAAATGAATGAATAGTCCTGGCGTCTCCTCCTAAAAACGACAACGATATAATGTGACGATGCGACATTGATACGGCATTGCTCCGAATGTATCGAAGTAATCCTACCACATGTTCCTATGAGAAGCATTTTTTAAATATGTTTTTTGTAAGCCGAAACAAGTCATCTTCTCAAGAATTTCGGAGTCAACATCGATCGCTCCCATATCCTAGTTGAGGTGTCTCGTCTAAATAACCACAAGACGCAGATTCGAATCCTGTTGGCAGCGAAATTTTTGAGATGTAGGTATATACTTATATTTAAGTATTTTTAACTGTCAAACTGATATCGTTCGTTCGACCGTCAATTACCGACCGAAACTCAGAGTAGGGTACGATACGAAGAATGCAACGTACATCATTTTTGCGAGTAGACACTGCTTTCTTCTTTGTAGCTGTCGTTGATCCTGGGCCCGCCGCCGCTGGCGCCGCCGCCTGCGCAGGAGTGGGCCTCGGAGTCTCTGCTGACGTCACCGCGGCTGGCGGCCTGCGCGTGCGTGCTGCGAGCCTGTCTGGCCTCCGATCGCGGCCATATGATAATCATCGGGCCCGATGCTTGCGCTAAGAAGTGGGCCATATTTTTTTTTAATACAATGAAATTTAACACACTTGTTCTCGTGCTGTTTCTAATGTTGCGGATGGCGTGGACACACAACACAAACATCCAAGACCCGAGAACAAAGTATTATCACCACAAAAAAAACCTGGCTAGGGATCGAACTTGGGGCCCCTCGCAGGCAAGGTTACCAACTTAGGCAAGGAGCCGCTGTATTAGAAATCGAAATAGCGCGACTAAAAGATTCTTAGACTGATAATTTTAGCTCACATTTAGTGTTGCTTACGTGCCACATCTGAAAAATAAAAATAGTTTATGCTTTCTAAACTGACCGAACGTTGTTTCATAAAATTGTTCAACGTTGCTCAATGGGGAGATAATTTCAGTACTTTTAAATATCGTCACCAGGGACAGGTCTCCATCTACAAGGGCGCCACCAAGCGGGATAAATAGCGAGAATTCTTCTCATTGGGCAGATCATTTCAGTAGTTCTAAAAATCGTTACCAGTTGACAGATCTCCACCTATAACAGATCGTCACTAGACGACAGGCCTCCATCTACAATAGCGCCACCAAGCGGCAGAAATAAAATGACATGGCATTGCTCAATTGCGGGGTGAAAACAACTTAAAATTGAGCTAAGTCTATGTTCGCTCTACATATATGGATCCTTACTCTTGAACTTTCACGTTGCATACTACACAAATAAGTTTAACTGATATTAGCGTGACAATTATATTTTGACCTTTTTACAGTATTTTAGCAGAACATGTGGTCAAAGAGTGCAACTCGCCCCTGATCATAATAGACTGTACGCCTATCTTGGAGCCGTCTGATATCATCGCAGAATTGAAAAGGGTGAGTTAAGAAGGATTTGTATTATAAACCTCATAAACGTATTAAAATCAGTTTCACTTGCGGCTACGTCCCTTTCATATAGAGTAGAGGATAGAGGTAGTGAAAGAGACGCACCGCAGGTGCTTCTACGATCTCTACTCAAAATATAGTTTCTAATCACTGCGAGTACAGTGCAGCAGCCGCGGTAAATACGCGGTGGTGCGCAAGTGATGTATGTAGCGTAAAGTGAAGCAGTCGTCAGTTTGAGCCCAGGCAGGGAGTGTAAGAGACAGCACTATCTGGCTGTATTGTTCTTTTCTATTTTCTGGAATTTGTGATTGTTTTACATCAATAATACACGCGCAAGGGGCGTGTGAAGTCTGCTTGACGGCACACTTCACGAGCAAAGCGGTGGTAACAACCCAGACGGACACTCGCAGAAGAGTTAGTCCACTAATGTACTCTGTGGTTAGTCCTACCACTGACGAAAAGCATTGTCGTAGAACAATGCGGTCGGGTCGGGCGCGGCGAGCGGCGGCGGCCGCGGGCGCGTCACCGTGCTAGTCCGCGCGCTCCACCGCGCGCACGTGGACGCCTGGGGGACCAGCGCCGTGCATTCATTCTTGCTTCAGGTATTTACATTCTGTGCCGTGATGGCTTAGTGGCAGTGACGTCAGTCATCGATCTGTAGGTCGATGATTAGTATTATAGTAGAGGCTAGAGCCGTCGAGAGATTACCGATTTGACACTTCAAAGGTGCTATATAGAACGTAACGCACTATCGATCTTCAAAATTGTAAACAAATATTTCTTTAGTTTATGAGCAGAAAAAAATGGAAAATATTATTTTAGACTTGTTAATAATTAACTTATATATAAATTAAGTTTTATTTCTGCATTTGAAGAACAGCAAAATGCGTAGTTTGTGTTCACGAAACATAAAACGGTTACGTTCTATGGTTTTTTTTTTCTTAATAATAGTGATGTCGCTATTGGTATAGTTTTTGTAACATGTTTATTTTGTTAAACATAACTAACATTTAAATCCCAAAATGTTTTATTTAAAATTACCTAGATCTGTTATTTATTTCATTTTTACTATTTAATTACTTCTTACAAGATATACGCTGTATCAATATGTTCACGTTAAATAATACCGTCACATGTCGAATCGGTAATCTCTCGACGGCTCTACTATAGCTATTATATTGCAGTTTTAAACGATTTCCTTGTTATTTTTTAAATTCTTGTCTAGCAACAGAACTAGCTAGTGAGGCTTTTGCCCTGCAGTGGGACGACCACACCTGATAATAATAATAATGGAACTAGTGCGGCAGACTGGTAGTTTATTTCTGGCAGCTGCTGTGAGCGCCTGTCATCGAGATACTAAAATAAAAAGGTGCAGCGACGTTTTCGTTTGCACGCAATAAATTCCACCATTTTTGCCTAGGCATAATGCGCTCTGATTGGCTAAGCCACCGCGTCGCGCAGATTCGCCGTGCGCTGATACGCTGAGCGCTGATATTAATTACAGCAAAATCAATACAGGCACGCCCCCGCACAACGAACCTGGAGACGGTGTCGCACACACTCCACACAAGCGCATTGTTACTTTTGAATGTTGTGTTTTCCTGTCATTGGACTCTCACTAGGATTAAGTTTTATTGCATTGTATAAACTATGTTAAGGTGTTTAGTCTGTTGGAAAACCTAAATAAATAAATACATTGTCGTGAGATCCGATAGTACAGTATTTTATCTCTCGGGGTTAGTATGTAGATGGCGCTTGTGATCGTTCCAGCTGGTCGAGTACGGCGGGTTCTGGTCGCGCGGCGCGGCCGAGGGCGGCGCGGCGCAGTGGAGCGGTGCGGCGCGCGTGCGCGTGCTGGCCACGGCCGCCGCCGCGCTGCCCTCGCCGCGCCTTTCCGCCGCGCTCGCAGTCTACGTGCTGCAGTAACTACCCTCTACTTTTTTTTAACATATCGCCGTCCCATATCAATTAAAATGTCACTCAGAACTTTGAAACACAAAGGACGCAGGCCTGACACTGCAGTGCGCTCGTTTCTTTCACTGGCTATTCTGCTCATCAAACCGAACACAGTAACGCTTGAACACACAGTGAAACACAGTGTTCAGTCAATTTTTATAGTTAATCAGTCTTGCAATAAACTCTGTCCAGAGCACACGTTTGTTTACCTTTAAAAACCCACACAAGCGAAACTGAGCCCTATCACCGCATCATATGGTCGCAATCGCGCCGGATCAAGTTATCTACCTGAGCTATATCGAAGAACGGAGAACATTAAGCGCTTTGCTAATAATCAGCCGATGTTATGTTTACAACGTTTATGCAGTTTTGTGGAACTTTAAGTTTATTTACGTGTTTAACATCGATATAAGAACATTGTGTGATTACGTATGGACTAATATTGAGTGTAGTGACGAACTATGGCTACTAGTGAACAATTTATTGGGATTTTGGAAGATACGGCCGAGTTATTAAAGAAGACGCAAATTAATTTGAAGAAATGCCCCAAACAACGTTTAACAAGAGGTTATATACAATCGCGTATACAATGTATCGAGGAATATTGGTCTACATTTAAGAAAGCTCATCAAGATTTAATGAGGATTACAAACCGAGAACAACGTAGTTTATTACCTTATTATGTGAACGACGAATATTACATTTACGAAGATTTGTATTTAAATATGCTTGGCGATTTAAAGGACATGCTCGCCGCTACTAGCGGGAGGCCAGCAGAACAAGCCAGAAGTAGGGATGCATCATTAGAACTACAGCCGAATATACAAACGAAGCTTTCTCCCATATCACTCCCTGTATTTTCTGGATTATATGAAGAGTGGCCAGCATACAAAGACCTCTTCATATCTTTAATACACAACAACTCGTCACTTTCCAAGGTTCAGAAACTTCACTATTTAAAGACAAGCATCACGGGTGAAGCAGCAGCATTACTTAGACACATTCAAATGACGGACGCTAATTATGAACAAGCCTGGACTACATTAAATCAAAGATATGGTAACAAGCGAATTATAGTAAATTCTCTATTGAAACGATTATTTGCACAAAAGAAATGTACCGCACAAACAGCTACACAGTTGAAATCGCTTCTGGACACCACTACTGAGGTTTTAAATAGCCTACAAAATCTAGAAATTGCTACCGACTCTTGGGATCCAATAATAATATTTCTGGTCGTGCAGAAGTTGGACTAGAGTCACATAAAGAGTGGGAACAGTTTGCCTATACTCAAAGCGGAGAAGAGCTGTCAAAGTGGGAACATTTAAAGAAGTTTCTAGAATCAAAATTTCGTACTATAGAACTTGTCACACCGTTATTGGTTCCCAGGGAGAAGACTGTAAAAGAACGAGTTTTCCATGTGTCTACAACAGAGAAGACCTGTACTATGTGCAAAGAAAATCACACTCTGTGCCATTGTAAGGTATTTACTGCCATGCAACCTTCTGAACGAAGTCAATACGTACAAAGTAACAAACTGTGCTACAATTGCCTGGCTCCAGGGCACTCGGCGTTCAAGTGCCGTATGACGGTGTCCTGTCGCATATGTAAAAGACGCCACCACACCCTTCTACATCAATCAAGGAAACCAGATGCGTCGGCCTCATCCCTAGAACCTAATCAACCGACGTCATCAACTCAAGCAGATGTAGAAGAGAAGCAAGTGCACACATCGATAGCGTGTCACCAAGAAGATGAGCGTAAAATAAATTTATTGGCAACTGCAGTGGTGATATTAAAAGGAGAAAATGATCACACTACTGTGCTTAAGGTGCTCATCGATCCCGGCTCACAAGCGAGTTTTATAAGTGAAAGGGCGGCCCAAGCTCTAAAACTGGAGCGCAAGCAAGTAAATCTAATAGTCACTGGAATGGAGTCTATGAAGGTACGCGTCAAGCAAGAAGTTGAAATAAAGGTTCTATCACGATGGGAGCCTGATTTCGAGTTGACCACGAGAGCCTACGTAATGTCTGGGCATCTTACAACAAACATACCTTCAAAGGCGAAGCCAGCAAGTGAATGGTCACATGTGAAGAACCTCAATCTAGCAGATCCAAATTTTTATGCATCTGGATCCATGGATTTGCTATTGGGCGTTGAAGAATATTCAATTATAATTCAACAAGGACTCATCAAAGGTCCACCAGGCACACCATGCGCGCAAAAAACAAACCTGGGATGGATCATAATGGGAGGAACTAACACGAAGTTACAAGCACAAGAGATGTCCTTGTCGACCATTACACATAAAGAAGATGAAGCAAACATAGAAGATTTACTGAAGACAATATGGGAAATAGATACTGATACGAAGAGAAGTCTAACAAGAGAAGAACAACTTTGTGAAGATATCTATAAAAATACATATGCGAGAAATAAAGAAGGAAGGTATATAGTCAAACTACCTTTTAAAACTAACGATCCAAAATCACCCAAAGCAAACACAAGAGACATAGCTTTAAAAAGATTCATGCAACTAGAAAGAAGGTTTAAGAAGAATACAAAGCTAAAAGAAGAATACACTAGGGTGATAGAAGAATACAAAAAACTGAAGCATATGGAAGAGGTACCTGAAAAAGAAAAGAAAAATAAATCGGTTTACTTACCTCACCACGCTGTGTTCCGTGAAGACAAGGAGACATCGCGAACACGTGTCGTTTTTGATGCATCGTGCCGAGAAGCTGAAATTCCGCTAAATAAAGAACTTCTAACAGGACCATTACTACAAGACGACCTTAGAAGTCTTATAATGCGATGGCGCATTCATGCAATTTGTTTCGTCGCAGACATTGAAAAGATGTATAGAATGATTCTCATACACAAAGACCACGCTGACTACCAGAGAATTCTGTGGAGGAATGACGAATCGGAACCTATCACAGACTACAGACTATTGACAGTCACCTTCGGCACAGCTTCAGCACCATATTTAGCTGTAAAAACACTTATGCAACTGGCTGATGACGAAGGCGACAGATGTCCTGATGCTGCCAGAATTCTCAGAGAAGATTTTTATATAGACGACCTGATGTCTGGTTCTGACTCACTAGAAAAGGCCATTCAAGTTAGCCAAGACTTAAAAGAACTTCTACGTCGAGGCGGCTTCGAGCTAAAGAAATGGTCTTCGAACAGTGCTGAATTCATGCAAAGTATAGAACCCAGCGAGAGATCAACTAACGCACAATTAGAACTCAAAGTCGACGGAATAGTAAAAGCTTTAGGTATCCAGTGGAATCTACGATGTGATCAATTTGAATACAGCTTGAACTTACCTCCTATCAGCGACACGATCACAAAACGCAGCATTCTCTCCGACATACAAAAGCTGTTTGACCCACTAGGATGGATTGCACCGTGTGTAGTGATGGCGAAGATTCTCATCCAAAAACTGTGGCTTGAGAAGGTAACATGGGACGAAGATCTCAAACCATCATTGAAAAACGAGTGGACTAAGATTCGCCATGACCTTACAAACGTAAACGAGATTCAGATAGACCGATGGCTAGGAACTTCCAATGAAAACAGAGAGATGATTCAAATTCACGGCTTCAGTGATTCATCAATCCAAGCTTACGCTGCAGTAGTTTATTGCCGTGTGACGAACCACGATGGGTCTCACAAGACATCACTTATCGCTGCAAGGACTCGAGTAGCTCCACTGAAAACTGTTTCCTTGCCGCGACTCGAATTATGTGGTGCTCTGCTAGTTTCGAGACTGCTAAAACAAGTTTCACAAGCAATGAGAATACCAGCATCACAAGTATTCGCTTGGACTGACTCCTCTATAGTCATCTCATGGTTGTTTGGAGAACCTTCAAGATGGAAGCCATTCGTTGCCAACCGTGTAGTCGAAATCACGTCGAATGTTAATAGTAATCAATGGCATCACGTTGAATCTCACGAAAATCCCTCAGACATAGGGACTAGAGGCATGTTAATAAAAGATCTGATGAAGTGTGATCTTTGGTGGAAGGGTCCAGAATGGCTATCGAAAGGAGAAATACAATTTAAGAGACCTAACATCATACCTACAGATTTAGAACAAAAAAAGAAAGAAATTCAAAGCCTGGTGATGACAGAAAACGAAGAAAAGATAGAAATGGATATGTCGAAGCAATTTGAAGAATTTAGTTCACTGACGGAACTTTTGAGAGCGATCAGCTATTGCAAAAGATTTCTGAATTACAAGAAGAGAAAAGAAGATATAGATAAGAAGTTGACAACAGAGGAACTAGAAGATGCAATGATGACATGTATAAAGATAACCCAGAGAAAAGAATTTTCAGAAGAGATTGAGGCTATAAAGAAAAAGAAACAGGTTAAGAAAACGAGTAGATTAAAGTCACTGAATCCATATTTAGACGAAAATGAAATCCTGAGAGTAGGTGGAAGATTAAGACTCGCACACACGATAGATGAAGAAAGCAAGCATCCAATTATATTGAGTAAAGATAACAAACTTACCTCATTGATCGTCGCTGAAGCTCACGCTAAGACATTACACGGTGGAATACAATTAATGCTGTGCTATCTCAGATCTAAATACTGGATACTACGCGCTAAAGGAATTGTCAAAAAATATATCCATCGATGCTTGATATGTGCCAAGCAAAATGCAAGGCCGAGGACACAAGTCATGGGTGACCTACCGACGGTACGTGTAACTCCATCACGCCCGTTTGTAAACTCAGGGGTGGACTTTGCCGGCCCTTTCCAGACATTAATGAACAAGGGCAGAGGTGCAAAAACAGTCAAGACATACATCGCTATTTTTATATGCATGTCTACAAAAGCGATCCACCTGGAATTAGTCGGTGACTTGACATCAGAATCTTTCATTGGTGCATTTAAAAGGTTTTGTGCACGAAGAGGAAAATGCACCCACTTATGGAGTGACCAAGGCAAAAACTTCGTTGGTGCTAATAAAGAGCTGACCAATGCCTGGAACGAAGCGCGTTTGCAATTTGATGGAGATATAAGCGACACTCTTGCAAACGACGGTACACAGTGGCACTTCATTCCTGCCTACTCACCAAACTTTGGAGGCCTATGGGAGGCAGGCGTGAAGTCAATAAAATACCATCTTCGAAGAATTCTGAACAATCACCTTACATTCGAAGAAATGACCACTGTACTTTGCGAGATAGAAGCTTGCATGAATTCACGCCCATTGTACCCAATCGAACCCTCAGATGATAAGATGCAGCCATTGACGCCTGGGCATTTTTTGATAGGGGAAGCGCCAGTCATAGTACCCAGCCCGAACTTACGAAGTGTGAATATAAGCAATCTGGCACGCTGGCAACACTGTCAAAAATTATTAAATGATTTTTGGTGCAGATGGCAAAAAGAATACCTGTCCCGACTTCAACAAAGACCAAAATGGCTGAAACGGACAGAAGAATTTAAAATCAATGACATTGTGTTAATTAAACAAGATAACTTGCCACCAGGCAAGTGGGCCCTTGGAAGAATAGTAGACAAATACCCGGGGCCAGACGGATTCACAAGAGTATACGGTGTCAAAAGTGGAAATAATGTTGTAAAACGATGTGTTTCAAAGTTATGTGCTTTGCCAATTGAGACTGAATAATGATGATTAGAAGTTAATGTGTAGATTCATACTCACCTTGCATGTAGTTTACTTTAATGTTTAGATTCAATTTTGAAAGGACTCATATAGTCCTTTGGTGGGCGGTTTATGTTCAGTCAATTTTTATAGTTAATCAGTCTTGCAATAAACTCTGTCCAGAGCACACGTTTGTTTACCTTTAAAAACCCACACAAGCGAAACTGAGCCCTATCACCGCATCACACAGTAATGCTTGCACATTACTGCTTGCGAGCAAAGCGGTGGTAACAAACCAGACGGACACTCGCAGAAGAGTTTGTCCATATCGAATTCAATTCATTCATATAAAATATGTGCGATCGAAATAAATAAGCATTTCGTAAGTGTAAATAGCTCTTTCATACGACATGACGTGACTACGCTAACTTTTATATGAAACACTGCCCCTAATATAAAGAAGAAATAAAAAAAATGCCTGCAACATGGTTGTGTTGGACCTTTCTTACTTCTAAAGGCGTATAATTAAACCAAACGTAAATACTTTTTAATCACTCTCTCACTAAGTTCATGTTTATTTCAGAGAAGCAGATGACGATGAACTGTTAGAGCTAGTCAAAACATGGTTACAACAGAGCGTTGACAAAAGCATGCAAATGAAAGATATTATTGTTTTGGCTGGCACTATATTGACTATGTTTAAAGAGGTAAGCCAAAAATTATGTCTATCTATTACTTTTACGAAAACGAAATCTTTAAGTGCCTTTAGTTGCATTGTAGAATGCCAATGCATAAGATTCCAAAAGTCATATCGTACCTAACACAGATATCAATCAGCTCTCTTGCTATAATAATAATAATTATTATTATTTATTTAACATCGCGCAATAATAAAGCCAGGTTCAGATTACTGTGTCGGGGTGAGTCGTGGCGTAACTGAACAATATTGAATTTATACATTTATTATAGTCAGGTTCACACTATTCTGTTGTGTTGTGTCGGAGGGCTCTCTGTCGTTTTCACATTAAATGTATTTTTTATACTATTTGATAACGAGACGAGGTGGTCGTTTGCCTGATGGTAAGCATAACGCTGACCCATAACAAATGCAGTGCCACTCTGAACTTTGAAACATAAAGGTCTGCGCGGCACTGCAGTGCGCTCGATACCCTGAGACATTAGGTATAAGTCTCATAAGTCCAGTAATTTCACTGGCTATTCTGCTCATCAAACCGGAACATGGTAATGCTTGGACATTACTGTTTGGCGGCAGACTTCACGAGCAAAGCGGTGGTACCAACCCAGACGGGCACACACAGAAGAGATAGTCCTACCACCTAGTATGAATTCGATATCGTTCTGTAGCTCCACGACACACCCCGACACTGTAATCTAAATGCGTCTTTGGTAAATATTGTGTGCTTACAGGTAACAGATGTATTCCACTCTAGGCCGCACTACAATTGGAATGCTTCTCACTTGCAACGGTGGTGTGAAAACGTCAAGTGGTACTCGCCTACCAATATGCAACAACTCGATATGGTAACATTTAATTTTAGCTTTGTTGTCACTTACGTACACAAGACACATGCATTATGGGAGCACGTTTATGTGTTTAACTGGCCTTATTATTTGGTTGCATCGGAGACTTAAATCGTATTTTAAAATAGTTTATTCAATCTTAATGCAATTTGATGTTTATTTAAAGCAAACATGTATGTTATTGGATCATACAGGTTCTCATAGTACCTGCTTCAGCAAGTTTGTCAAAGTTCTAAAAAAATTATATAAACGGTTATCATTAAGAATAACTCGATCTAAAACTTATTTCAGGCTATCACAGCAGAAGCAAACTCAATCTTCAGAGATAGGCTAGTGACAGACGAAGAAAAATCTAAGTTTACTAACATAACTAGAAAGTATTTCAAGGGAAACAACGATGACTTGTATTTCACGTACAAGTTGCGCGGCGATGGCGTGTACAAGGAGGCCGTGGACTATGGGCTGTGGCACCAGACTACTCAGAAACTTATTAATCAGTGTTGTGAGTATATACCAAATTACTTGCTGATACCTATAAATTACCGCTGCTCGCGATTTGTTAATTATACTACATCGGATAAGTTACATAACGTAGATTCTTTTTGGCTTAAGGATAAATAATATGAAATTTGTTATATAGTACTAAGTAAAGCTGTGAATCTGAGATAAATAAATAAATAAGTGACGACAGTTTGGCATAGATTTGCACACGTCCAAAAAGTCGATGTAGTCGCTGCGAATTACATTGCAGAGTTGTTACGTATTGTCTGTAAGATAGGCCAGACACCTTATAGCTTACGGTTTTTATTCATATCGAATAACACTAACACACATTGCCGATTTTGACGGCCTGTTCATTCAATATCTGCCCAAGATTTAAATAAAAGTAAGACGAAAGCTGTCTGTTTTGACATTCATTATGAGTTCGTTTTCAGTATCAGAATATGAATACAACATATTCGGTGACTCCGGCGCAGAAGTTTGTTCAGAACTGGCTGTATTGTGTGACGCCATGGCGCGAGCGGTAAGTTATGTTAACTTATTATGTATTTTTAAATTGGAATTAGTATTTATATAATTATCATGAGTGATTTAGATTAATTAATTGAATTTCATACACAATGTATATTGTTACTGAATAAATAAATACAATACGTTAACCAGTAACAATCAGAAAATTCTTTCAAAAATTCTTAAATATCACCTTCGGAGTACATCATCAGATTTGTATCTTTATAATATATTCAGTTAAAAATCGAAAATATCAATAAAGTTTGTATGGGAAAATAAAAAATAACGAAACAGGTTGGGCTAGAAACCTAGGTATTTTTTTAAAACGCTGTATGAATTCTGTGAATAATTCACACATTATAACGGGATATTTACCGTGATTATTATTGAGCGATGAGCACCCGATATTTCGACGCTGTTGCAAGCATAATGTTCACGGGAATACTACAAATAATACAAATATCCCGTTATAATGTGTGAATTAGTTAATAACCGTGAATGTCTAAAACAGTGTTCTGTGAATAACCTGAAAATTTAATACACCATACACTTTTATAGGCTTCCGTTGGATGTGGTCCAACGTATCGATAACAGTTATATCTTACCTTTATATTGTTTATGTTTCAGAGCAATGGCAGTTTGTCTGTTTGTGTGGGGAGTGCGGGCATCGGCCGGCGCGCCGCTGCATTGCTGACTGCTGCTGCTTTGTCTTCCTCCACGCTATTCATCTACCATCCGAGCCAACTCTACACTACATTCAAGAACGTAAGACATACATTTGGATATATTTGATATAACGACATAATATTTAATTGCACAAACAATAGAATTTAATTTCACACAAATCGTCCACATAACGAAATAAGGTTCATGAGAAAACGCTTAAAAATGTCAAAATAAAAAAAAAACATGTTGTGGAAGGTGCTTGGCGACATAGGGGGGAGGGGTAGCTCTAGAAAATCCCTGCGGCTATGCTATGGAATATAAATGATTATAAATGCAAAAATGTGTTTATTGGTGTTATGAACGCAACGGACGACAGAACGGATCGACGTGATTTTTTGCCCAGATATAGTTTATGGACCGGAGAGTAACATAGGCTACTTTTTATCCCGGAAAAATCCTGTGGGAATCGTCAGGCGGGTGAAACTGCAGGCAGTAGCTAGTGGAATGGAATGGTAAATAACAGTACAAAATTATAGGTTTATAATATGTCTATGATTTGACGCTCACCTTTTATGGTAGGCACCTATTATTTTGACTGTAAGTATAGTTTTATAATTGCTATTCAATTTTTAAACTGTTATGGTCATCACAGAGAGTAAGGTTGCAAATATTTTAGATAAGTTCTCTATGAAAACTACCTTCACGCCTCACAGGAAAATAGCGCAATTTGTGCGATCGCCAAAGGAAAGTTTTCCTCTAGAAGTTCCTGGCGTCTACAGGATCGACTGCAGCTATGGCAGCTTACTAACTTTGAGAGATATGTCGGTGACTTTCGTTCTGCTGCGGATCTCCTGGTTTCGTATTTTATCACGCAGGGAGACCCCGAGCATAGCCCTATCCATAGCACGTTATTTGACTACCTACACATAACTAAGAAAGCAATTCAAAGGAAACAATCACCAGCGATGTAAAATCTGCCGAACACATGGTGGTGATTGCTTTCCACGTACCGTTGCAGGGTGTAGCGAGCGCGGCGGGCGGCGCGCGCACGCTGGTTGTGGTGCAGGAGGGCGCGGCGGGCGGCGTGGCGGGCGGCGCGGCGGGCGGCGTGGCGGGCGGCGCGGCGGGCGGCGCGGCGCTGGCGCACGTGGAGGCGCTGCGCCGCGCCGCGCACGTGCACGCGCTGCCGCCGCCGCTGCGGCTGCACCAGCTCGCACACGGGGACTTGGAAAGTCAGTATAGTACTACTAAAAGTTACAGGGCCGCCATTTGTTGAAGGGTGTCGGCCATGCGTCCACCTTGAAACGTTAAAAACCGGAACCATGTTACATAAAGTTTTGTTTTATTAGCAATCTTTTGGATTGATTTTTAACAAGTTTTTTTATACCATATACTTTTTGTTACTTTTTGTTAGTGGTAGGACTAACTCTTCTGCGAGTGTCCGTCTGGGTTGGTACCACCGCTTTGCTCGTGAAGTCTGCCGCCAAACAGTAATGTGCAGGCATTACTGTGTTCCCATTTGTTGAGCAAAGCAGTCAGTGAAATTACCGGGCTTATGAGACTTAATACCTAACGCCTCAAGGTAACGAGCGCACTGCAGTGCCGCGCAGGCCTTTAGTTTTAAAGTTTTAAAGTTCTGAGCAGCACTGCAATTGTTTAGGGCCGGCGTTATGCTTACCATCAGGCATACGACCAGCTTGTATTGTTATCAAATATCACATAAAAAATTGTAGTTGGCTGATAGGATTTTTGTGCGATAGTTTGTCTTGGTGAATAGGCACCTACCACCGATTTGCCAGCTAATGGGATTTCAAGCGGTCATGTGTAAAAATTACTATACTACCTATAGCAATAAGGAACTGTAGGCATAAAAGGTTACTTGTGTTTTATATCATTCATAGCAAGCCAAGAATTACCCAACACTTCTTCATCATTTTTTTTATATTAAGTTCGGTTAGGTTTATTCATAGGTAATTTGGTTCATGTCTACATCTTCTACTATCGACATTTTCAGATATAAAAAGAAACCTAGGAATAGTGATATGCTTGGACAAGCGACAAGATAATCTACAAGAGCTAATAGAAAAATTCCCGATGCTTTACAACGACGCCCACTTTCTGTGGCTGGATAAATGGTCGCACAATACTCTGCGAGAAATGCCGCCTTTGGTCATACAGAGGTACAAGAAACGTGGCTCGGGATTTCGTTAGTTGCACAAAGTGATCACGTTTTTTGCACTGTTTGTCGCTTTACCATTTCTTTGAGATAACTCACGGCACATTAGAGTTTTGTACTCATGTATTGCACTTAGGCGAGAATAGAGAATACGATATAGAGAATAGAGTATACCGTTCGGTACATACACTGTAAAGTCGATAGAACAAAACCACGGTCCTTCTCAGACTAAGCTCACGTTTAATGTTTTCCACACACTGAAGTTTTGCAATATGTATTTTAAACATTTCACAATATATAGATTAATAATGGTCTATGACCGAAACTTCTCTTGTTTTAAAAAGTTACTAACCTTTGCTCAATTTCTGTATACAGGCAACATTTAATGAGAGCAACGACTGAGCAAAGTATTACTCTCCATACATTTTTCGCTTATATACAGACTTGATTCTCAGTATACTTAGTAAAAGCAATTCATTGAGTCATGTCCCTAAATTCACAGGTTGTTAAAGGAGGACATGAATGAAATATCAAAGGAACAGCTAGATGCAATACCCAAGGAGGAATTTGTTAAGATACACAACAGCCTGGACGTGGAGTGTCTGCGAGCGCCGTGCCGCTACGTCCACTTTATCAAAGCGTACCACAATATCATCGTCAAGAAAAAGTCTGCGCTTCTTCAAAGGCAGACGACTCTTTCAGTACGTAAAACATTATTATTATTACCTTATTCTGCACATGTATGACATGTGGGGCAAATTCATCGAGATACTAACCCCGAGAGATGAAATACTGTACTATCCGTTCTCACAACAATGTATTGATTTAAGTAAATTAGACTTGAAAACTTGTAATTTTCTACTCTCCAACAGTGGGCCAGCTTGGTGAGGCCAAAGTGTAATTCCTCCATTTGTTTTATAGTTTCCTTATAGGTACTTCTTCATGGTTTCTTTTATAAGAAATCTCTTTTAAAAAGTTGATTATTTCACTTTGGGGCGAATATGTTGATTGGTTGCATTGCTAAACGTGGCTAAAACAGAAATGTAGAAAATTGCTTTAAAAAAGCTACGAACCGATTTCAGTGACAAACTACTGAACCGATTTTGATGCAATTTCTATGGGACCAATCTGAAAGTATATCCTTTCAATTAAAAAAATAATTTTCCAAATCGGTTTATAAATGACCGAGATCTGAGGTAACAAACATAAAAAAAACCCAACGAATTGATAACCTCCTCTATTTTTGGAAGTCGGTTAAAATATTGAAGGACTATTAATTATAAAAACAAACACAATAACGCTTCAAAGGCAATTAATGCCAATTCAATGAATTCAAAATGCCATTGTCTATTTCCTATACATTTTCTGATTTTTTCTAAAAACAAAAAGCGGAATTTTCAACATATGAAAAGATTTCTTCTGATTTGTTAAATTAAATAGTGTTCTAAAATTAAAACTTAATCTTGTTACCATCGTTATGCCCTAATCTTATAAGAGTGTGGACCACATATCCATAGAGAGTAATGTAATAAAACTAAAAAACACTTAGATACGATTTAGGCCTAAGTATACCTGTCGAGAATGCGAGAGTGGCAGAGCGGAAACTTGTGCGACTTTCACTCCAACGCACATATACGCATAGTTCGACTCTCGACTCGGCCCGCACCAATGACTTATATCAAGTTATGTGCGGATTATTCACACTCGCTCTAAAACGATAAAGGAAAACATCTTGAGGAAACCCGCATGTTCAAGAACCACAAAATTCGAGGACATGTGACATCCACCAAGCCGCACTGGGCCCGCGTGGTGGATTATGGCCCGTACCCTCTCTCTCTGAGAGAAAGCCGCTATCACGATAATGATGATATCCCGATAATGATATCTAGAATTTAATGTCGTATAAATCTAATAACACATTATGCATAGGCGGGTGTAGAAGCGTTGCGGCGCGCTCGCAGCGAAGTGGCCACTCTCCAGGCGGAAGCCGCGGAGCAGGAGACCCAGCTGTCTGAGAAGCAAGGCAAGGCCAACAGCGCACTCGACCAGATATCCGCCACCGTGCGCGCCACCACAGACAAGAAAGAGGAGATGCACGCCTTGAAGACAAATATCGAACAGGAAAACGAAAAGCTTCAGATACAGTACGGGTTTTGTTTCATAAATACATCATTTGTCCAATACATTGGCTTGTGTATTTTTTTTTTATGCTATTTGGTAACGAGACGAGCTGGTCGTACCTGATGGTAAGCATAACGCCAACCCATAACAATTGCAGTGCCACTCACAACTTTGAAACACAAAGGCCTGCGCGGCACTGCAGTGCGTTCATTACCCTGAGACATTAGGTATTACGTCTCATAAGCCCAGTAATTTCACTGGCTACTATGCTCATCAAACCGGAACACAGTAATGCTTGCACACTACTGCTTGGCGGCGGCAGACTTCACGAGCAAAGCGGTGGTAACAACTCAGACGGACACTCACAGAAGAGTTAGTCTTACCACTAACGAAATTCTCGACGGAAACGTACATACATGATCTATGACCTGACGTCACTATATCCCCCACAATTTTACTACTGTCCTCTTTTATAAAAATCATACATAGTATCTCTCCTTGCCCTTATCCCATTTATCTTTTCTAAACTACTGCCATGGGTTTTAGCATTTCTTTTGCAGCCGGCCGCTTGCTTGACACCAACCCTTCTTGGGAATACATAGTACCTACCTAATAAGACTGCTTATGTGTAGGGCGTCTATTATATTTCGCCACTTCATTCTCGATATAAGAATATTCACGATGTAGTCCCTCTATCTTACAAGGTAGCTTCGCACGATTTTTAAAGTAGAATCGATTTCTTTTTAATCGATAAAGTTTTTGAACGACTGGCTACACTACGCCGTCGCCCGATTCCTCATTCCTTTTTCGTGCGAGGTAGCGTGCACAAGTGTTTAAAAATATTTCTTAGTTCTTTTTTTAAACCTACCTACACTTTGGAGAAAATTCTGGAAAAATGCCGAAGCGAAAGAATAAAACAGCTAAACGAAGCCGAAATACAGAAAACGTCAAACGTCGAAGACTGATAATTTATTCGGATTCATCAGATTCTGAAAATTCCCGTAAGTATTTGTTTTATTTTACACTCATGACCTGTAAGGGACATGAACTTTTTTAAGCCTGGGGGTTGGTCGAGAATCAACACGAAGGCATTAAAACCACGCGCAATGCGTATAGTTGGTCGAGAACCACTTTAACTATATCAAAACACCTGGAGGTTGGTCGAGAATCAACACGAAGGTATGAAATTATTGGTAATGTTCTGAGGGTCGGTCGAGAATTGACCCAGAGATTTATCTATCTCCTACTTGTTAAAAGTCCTGGGGGTTGGTCGCGAATCAACACGATGGTACTAGAAATGCAATATTGATATTGTAATGCAAGTTTAATAAGGCCCCTAATTATATCTTTTATTTTTTCTCTAAACTTTTGGGAGAAATCTACCCCACTTAAAATTAATGTATCGTTATACTCAATGGGTACGTACTATAACGTTAATCTTATTCTTCAGATAACGGAGTACCCAAAGAAGTGCCTGAGGTTCCACTAGTAGAAGAGGTTCTATCAGTAGAAGAAGTTCCATCGGACATTCTTGCTTTGATTCCTGAGGAACCCCCTCAGGAACTGACACAAAGAGCTGACACGGCAGATACAGAGCCTGAATTATGTTCAGAGATCTTGCAAGCTCTTGGTGCGAAAACCAGCGAGGTACCCGAATATGGAGATAAAATCCACCAAAATTTAGCGGATTTATGGCTCCCCTTACTAAAAAAGGGTTTACCAAAAGATGAAAAAGAAAAAGTTCTTAAAGAATACTTAATTCCTCAAAACTGTCCCTTACTGATGGCACCAAAACTGAATCCCGAGATATCCGCAGCAATAACGGAAGCTAGCCGTTTGAGAGATAAAAAGATGGGTTACGCCCAGCAACAGCTGGGAGCAGGGATATCTGCAATTAATAGAGCTATAGACGTATTACTAAGTAAAAGCATAGACAAACTAAAAGTTATTAAAATCTTAAGTGATTCTTGTCGCATTTTAAATGACTTACACTATCGAAACACTCAAGCAAGGAAAAAACTGCTAACGCCGAGTCTAGACAAAAGTTTTTTACAAATACTAGACGATTCATGCAGGGATGAAACACTTTTTGGAAGTAAACTATCCGAAAAGATTAAGGTTTCCAAGACCATTGAGAAGCAGGGACTTCAAATAAAAAAGCCGGCCACCCCCCCTTTGGCCGCTCCATCAACATCGCGAGCCCCTCAAAACCTGGGAAACTGGGGAGCCCCTTCTCGTTACCCGCCCAGCAAGAACAACCAACCCCAACGAGGAGGGGCCAGGAAACAGCTGCAACTTCCGACAACGTCGCGCAAACCGCCTTATGCCGGCCCTGCTCCAGCGAAACAACCACCCAGCAAGCCTCAGACCCGTGTAACACAATAGCACAGGTATTACCTCACGCTGGTCGTGTTAGTTATTTTTATAACTGTTGGAAAATTATAACTAATAATCCAATAGTTTTGAAGTGGATTCGATGCGGTCTTAATATTCCTTTTGATAAACCGGTAATACAAAACGCGGTTCCTAATACTAAATTTTCTCAAAAAGAAACATTTGAAATTTCTACAGCAATACAAAATTTAATAAGTTTAGGAGCAATAAACTTATGTACACCTATATTGGGGCAGTTTATTTCAAAAATATTTTTGGCACCAAAACCTAACGGAGATAAAAGATTTATCCTAAATCTTAAGCTCCTTAATAAATACATTAAACCCGAGCATTTCAAAATGGAAGACCACAGAACCGCTTCAAAACTTATACCAAAAAATGGATTTTTAGCCACGGTTGATTTAAAAGAGGCTTATCTGTTATTACAAATAGATCCACTAGACCGAAAGTATTTCCGGTTTCAATTTGTGGATGAAAATTTTCAGTTGAAAACATATGAATTCACAGCTATGCCTTATGGGCTTTCCATAGCTCCCAGAGTGTTCAGTAAAATCATGAAAGAAGTAGTTACATTCTTAAGAACTCGTGGCTATAAATCGGTTCAGTATCTTGATGATATTTTGTGCATTGGCGATACCTACACTGAGTGTTTACAAAATGTAACCGAAACTATAAATCTCTTGCAGTGTCTGGGTTTCATAGTAAATTATGAAAAAAGTTGCTTAGAACCTCAGCAAGTTTGTAAATTTCTTGGCTTTATTTTTGACACTAAGAATTTGACTTTATCGTTACCTAATGAAAAACGTAATAATATTGGCCAATTAGTTAAAAAATTTTTGCCTTTGCCTCGTTGTACTATCAGAGAGTTTGCTCAACTCATTGGAGTACTCATTTCGACTTGTTCAGCAGTCAGGTATGGCTGGCTTTACACGAAAATTTTAGAAAGAGAGAAATACCTTTTGTTACAAAAACACAATAACAATTACGAATCAAAAGTTTTTCTTTCAAAACAGATTGTACAGGATTTAGTATGGTGGTCTGAAAACATAAATACAACGGTTTGCCCTATGAGAATATCAAATTATGATAAAGAAATTTTTACAGATGCCTCAATGACAGGTTGGGGCGCGTTTTCCGACGGAAAACGTGCTAACGGGAGCTGGACATTGGCTGAAAAAAGCTTACACATCAATTATTTGGAACTATATGCGGTATTTCTTGGCCTAAAATGTTTAATTAGTGAACGTGTTAATTGTACAATTTTATTACGAATAGACAACACTACCGCTGTCAGTTACATTAACAGAATGGGGGGAGTCCAATATCCCCATTTGAATGACATGACAAGGCAAATCTGGCAGTGGTGCGAGAAGCGAAATATTTGGCTGTTTGCGTCCTACATTAATACCAAAGATAACAAAGAAGCCGATGAAGAATCCCGAAGAATTAACCCCGACATAGAATGGGAGCTTTCGGGGTCAGCTTATCAAAAAATACTAAAATCTTTTGGTCAACCTGAAATAGATCTATTCGCTTCTCGTACCAACGCTAAATGCGAACGATATATGTCTTGGAAACAAGATCCTGATGCTATGGCTGTAGATGCGTTTACTATTGATTGGAGTAAATATTACTTTTATGCCTTTCCTCCATTTTCATTGATACTCAAATGTATAAGAAAAATAATAGAGGATAAAGCAAACGGGTTACTAGTCTTTCCCTATTGGCCATCTCAGCCGTGGTTTCCCCTCCTGAAAAATATTTTAGATTCAGAAATAGTATTTTTTAAGCCAAATAAAAATCTATTACAATCTCCCTTCGGAACTCATCATCCGCTACACAAACAGCTTACGCTGGGTGTCGCGAGGCTCTCCGGGCAGCATTCATTCAGCGATGATTACCGACAGCAGCAGTAGACTGTGCTTGTAGAAGTGCTTGCTTTACTTTCCAACAACACACTCCAACAATATAGCAAATCTTTAAAATTGTGGATGGGACTATTGTTCAAGTAAAGATGTTGAACCATTTAAAACTTCAAATGAATTAGTTACGTCATTTCTTGCCGAGCAGTTTACTAAAGGAGCTAGCTACGGTACGTTAAATATCCATCGCTCGGCTTTATCACTATTATTGAATAGTAATATTGGAGATGATGACCGCATCAAGCGTATGCTAAAAGGTGCCTACAAATTAAAACCATCAGCACCTCGATATAGCACAACATGGAACCCACAGCAAGTTCTTAACAAAATTGCAGAATGATGAAATTACTGTTGGTAAGCTAACTAAAAAACTAGCAGTATTGTTAGCTCTGTGTATGGCTCACAAACACTATCTGTTATCAATATAGATAAAATTACTAAAGGCACAAATGGCATTCAAATTAATATTACTTCTATAATTAAAACTTCAGGACCGGGTCGAGAGCAACCCGTACTTGTTCTACCTTATTTTGCAGAAAATCCTAACATATGTCCTGACACAACTTTAAATGATTATTAAGACATGCATCAACTTCGGCGGCACATGCTGCCGGGCTCAGCATTGATGCCATACGTAAGACAGCAGGCTGGTCTAACTCTTCGTCTTCTTTGATTATAAACCTTAACCTAATGTAAGGTCTATGCTCTTCGTGTACATTTGCCAAATTTTACAACCCGCCAATAGATGACGACAATGGATATGCTAGATCCGTTTGCTTGCCTCAACCACTACAATGATTATATACGTTTATTACTTAGGTAATAAATAATAATGATGATAATTATATAAGGAAGACTTTTTGTTTGTTAAATAAAAATCTTGTATTTTCATTTACTACTGTTTTATTAATACTAACACAAAACTTTCTTCTCCAAACATCTACATCGTGAATATTCTTATATCGAGAATGAAGTGGCGAAATATAATATACAATCAAACGAACTTAACAAGTGAAGTTCGATAGATATTATATGAGCCACTTCATTCGAAGATATAAGTACCCGCCCTCCCGAAAACCCATAAGAAAGTTTTGATTTACTTACCTCTAAAGAAAATGAGGAATCGGGCGACGGCGTAGTGTAGCCAGTCGTTCAAAAACTTTATCGATTAAAAAGAAATCGATTCTACTTTAAAAATCGTGCGAAGCTACCTTGTAAGATAGAGGGACTACATCGTGAATATTCTTATATCTTCGAATGAAGTGGCTCATATAATATCTATCGAACTTCACTTGTTAAGTTCGTTTGATTGTATATTGTCACGCAGTTATACCTTGGTCACTTTTTACGACACATCGTCGGTTAGCAAATGAAATCCAGAATGGACAACCCGAGCCATTTTTTGGGTTTATTTAGGCTTGTTTGATTCGTCTAATAACATGTAAGTAAATCTGCTTGATAGGAAAAAAGAAATCGAAGTGGAACTAGCATCAGTGGAACCGGTGATCGCCGCTGCCCGAGCCGCCGTGGGAGACATCCGACCGGAATCTTTAAGCGAAGTAAGCAATATATTCTAGTTTCCACCTGTGTACTTTTCTATTCCGGTATAATGTCGATACTGATTAGAAAGTAATAGTATAGGTACTTAGTCCGTTATCGGTACCTACCAATGGTACAGGGACGACGTTTGATATCGGTATCACACCAAGTCTGGATACCAAATCGGGATATTTATAAAAAACTATTGCAGTATGTATGTATAATATATTGTATTATAAATCTAAATGAGGGGTAATAAGGCCTAATTTAAGAGCAAGTATATTAAAAAAATATATTATCTCCGCTATTGCCGCTGATAAATTAAATAGATACGCTGTATTGTTTTAGCACGAATTTACAGTTTCCTATATTAATTGTTTTTTTTTAATCTGAGTTGACCGAATGCATTTTAGAAAATTGTTGCGAAAACTCAAATTAACTGCTTTTATCAGTTACATAGTATTGTACACAGCTACGCGTTTTTGTACTATCCCCGACGATATTCCGTACTATAATAAACGTTTGTACGTTTGTTAATCAGTTGGTTTTGTGCTTTTTTCACGAAGCAACGGATTGTCATGATTTTTGGTATAGATATAGTTTATGCGCCAGAGCGTAACATAGACACTTTTTAACCCGGGAAATGCACGGTACCTGTGGGAACGCGGGTGCAGCGGAGATGCTAGTGTGGTTATGTCTGATGCTGAATGTAGTTTGGGGTGTAGGTGCGGTCGCTGCGCGCGCCGCCCGACGTGGTGCGCGACGTGCTGGAGGGCGTGCTGCGGCTCATGGGCGTCGCCGATACTTCTTGGCATTCTATGAAGAACTTCCTCTCCAAGCGAGGCGTCAAGGAAGACATCAGGTGCCGCTGCAATGCCACTGTCTGTACTCAGGGCCGGATTATCCATAAGGGAAAGTAGGTTACTGCCCAGGGGTCAGCAAAGAAACGGGGACCGCACCACGAGAAAAAAAAATTGGAAATACTTCATCGCGATAAAATTAAATTTGAATATTTGTATGTAACAAACCCTCAATGATAATATTAGTAATATTGCGTTGTTTTTTGTCTTATATCGTCATATTTTACGTTTCAGAACCCCTTTCCGATTATTATAGCATAATATTATTATGGTTAGAAAAAGGGGCCCGGGGCGTGCATTGCCTAGGGGCCCCGAAATGGTTAGGTAATCCGGCCCTGTCTGTACTATTTGGCCGAATGAGCGAAGCGAACGAAGTCTCTGCTACAACTAGCCAATAGGGATGTTGCATGAAACACAAAATACATATTTACTGTCGTTATACAGGTTTAAAAACATCACATTTAATTCACACAAAAATATATAAAATCCGCAAAGATACTGCATCTAAACGTTTCACAAATTCAACGATTTTTTTTATCATCCAATAGTAATTTAAATTATACAATAAGATTCTTTACATTTCAATGAAAAAAAAAAAATGTATAACAAGTATGTACTTAAACGTAGTTTTACACGACCAAATCAACAAAATGCATCTTTTTAGTACAGCTATACGGTCCGCGTTGAACAAGTGACGTCAGATGTGGTGACCAATTTGTATGGGACGTTTTAGCGCTCAGTCCGACTTTGACTGTCAGTTTTGACGTTCCTAGCGTTCGATTTCCTTTTTTTCAATATAGACATTTGATTCTCATGAGAAAACGAATTGATTGACATCATAAAAAAAAATTGAGCCAACCTCCCCATTATGTTTTCAACTGTTCGGTAGATTTCCGTACGTACTCGCGTGAAGGTCATATTTTTCTACAAATCAATTTACAATTTCAGTAAATTAATGATGATGAAATTTGTAATGGAGTCAACATCCCTATTGACTACTTCGCAGGAGTGGCCAATTACGTGTGCGGAGAATGAAGGTTGTCTCGTCGCTCGGTCCGCAGATGCCTGGACGCGAGCCAGATCAGCCCGGCGGCGGCGGCCAGCGTGCAGAAGCTGGTGGCGGCGCGCGGCGCGTCGTTCACGGCGGCGGCGGCCAAGCGCGCCAGCGCGGCCGTGGCGCCGCTGGCCGCCTGGGTGCGCGCCAACCTCGACTATGCGCATGCGCTGCAGCGCGTCAAGCCGCTCAGGGACCACCAGGCGCAGCTGCACAGGTCGACACACCCTCTGTACACTTAATTCTACTAAAGTACTAATATTAATGCGAATGTTCGTGCGTGTTTGTGTGTGCGTGCGTGCGTGCGTGCGTGCGTGCGTGGGTGTGTATATACAACAGTAGCAGAGCATTTCACTTTCTATTGAAAGCAATATTTAAAAAAAGTGACATATTTGTATTCAGTACTGTTCATTATAGCAATTTGTCTGTAAACCACAGAAACCTACAAGAAGCAGAAGACCAACTGACCGCTCTGTCGAGTGGACTGGCCACAGTGGACGAGCGCGTGGCCGCACTGAAGGAGCAGCTAGGGCAGCACACGCGCGACGCCGCCGCGCTAGAGATGCGCCTGGGCGCCGCCACCGCCACCATCCGCGCCGCCACCGGCCTGCTGGACCAGCTGGCTAGCGAGTACCGCGCCTGGGAACTAGACGTAAGGCATCCACCACCCAGGGTCGGATTATCCATAAGGCAAAGTAGGCAACTGCCTAGGGGTCAAGCACTGACTAAGGGCCCCGCACCCCGGGAAAAAACATGTTTCTTCGATTGAAAATTAAATTTGATGAATTGTATGTAAAAAACCTTCAACGACAATATTATCAAATTTTATTTTATTTATTTTGACAGCATTAATTACAATGTATTTATATTGTAACAATATAGACAACAGTACGGCCAAAAAGGATTACACAACTAGAATACATGTACATTTACGAACTGTGAATGCATATAAATCAGCACAAGAATATAATAGCAAAACCCTATTGGTTTTGTAACACAGGTTTGGAAACACAGACCCTGACAAATAACTCAAATTCCTATGGTCGATAATAAGCACTTAGTCATTATGATCATCAACTATGAATGGGTACTTATTGGGTAATGGGAACTTTCGCTATGGAGGATATATCCTCACCTCATCTCGTTGCATGATGACATTCATATACTATAAAACTAGTATTTCGCGCGGTGCGCGGGCTGCTAAAGTAGCCCGCGTGCTGTGGTTGTGTCCGTTTCGGGGTCAGGAATCCTAATTCTAAGTTTTAACCAAATCGGAGAAACTTTTATTCTGGCTGATATTTGGCCGCCGCGAGCTGTAGTGGGCCTGCGCGGGCCGCAAGCGGCCCGCGAGGAGTTTTGACATAATAGTGGCCAACCCTAAATAGATTTGGTTATCGTAATAAAAAATCCTCAATGCCTCTGAATTTATAATCAAAATTTTGGAGCAAGTTTGTTTTTGGCCGCCGGTGTTGCCACTATATATGGCCGCCGCGAGGCTTTTTTGACCCTGCGCGGGCCGCAAGCGGCCCGCGAGGTGGATTTGGCTCTTAGTTTTGAATTTGAACCCAATCGGAGCAACTTTAGTTTTTTGCGTTTGACCCCTACGCGTACGTTGCTACCCCATTGCGACCACTGATTCCGGACGCCCCGAAAGGACTTTGCTCCTGCGCGGGCTGCAAGCAGCCCGCGAGGTGGGCGCGGGCAGCAAGCTGCCCGCGTGTTGAATTTTGCGTTTAACCCCTATTGGGTATTGTTTTGCGTTCGGTTGTTGTTGTGTCCGTTTCGGCGTCAGGAATCCTAATTCTAATTTTGAACTCAAAAGAAGAAACTTTAATTCTGGCCGCAATTTGGCCGCCCTGAGCTGTAGTGGGCCAGCGCGGGCCGCAAGCGGCCCGCGAGGAGTTTTGACATAATAGTGGCCAACCCTAAATAGATTTGGTTATCGTAATAAAAAATCCTCAATGCCTCTGAATTTAAAATCAAAATTTTGGAGCAAGTTTGTTTTTGGCCGCCGGTGTTGCCACTATATATGGCCGCCGCGAGGCTTTTTTCACCCTGCGCGGGCCGCAAGCGGCCCGCGAGGTGGATTTGGCTCTTAGTTTTGAATTTGAACCCAATCGGAGCAACTTTAGTTTTTTGCGTTTGACCCCTACGTTGCTACCCCATTGTGGCCACTAATTCCGGACGCCCCGAAAGGGTATTGTTCCTACGCGGGCTGCAAGCAGCCCGCGAGGTGTGCGCGGGCAGCAAGCTGCCCGCGTGTTGACTTTTGCGTTCAACCCCCATTGTGACCACTAATTCCGGACGCCCCGAAAGGATTCTGTTCCTGCGCGGGCTGCAAGCAGCCCGCGAGGTGGGCGCGGGCAGCAAGCTGCCCGCGTGTTGGATTTTGCGTTTAACCCCCATTGGGTATAGGTTTTGCGTTCGGCCCCCATTAGGGCCACTAATTCCGGACGCCCTGAAGGGGACTTTTTCCTGCGCGGGCTGCAAGCAGCCCGCGAGGTGTGCGCGGGCAGCAAGCTGCCCGCGTGATGAATTTTGCGTTCAACCCCCATTGTGACCACTAATTCCGGACGCCCCGAAAGGACTCTGTTCCTGCGCGGGCTGCAAGCAGCCCGCGAGGTGGGCGCGGGCAGCAAGCTGCCCGCGTGTTGGATTTTGCGTTTAACCCCCATTGGGTATTGGTTTTGCGTTCAACCCCCATTGAGAGTTGGTTTTGCTAAGTTTTTGTAAAGATCTACTGTATGAGATAGGTACCACCGCTTTACTCGAAATCCTCCGGTCCCGTTTAGGCAATAACGGCGCCCAGGAGCATTACTCCGAAAATCTAACGTCGAAGCTTCGGCTGACGGATCGCAGTTTTCCACTATGAAAGTGTTTCGGATCCAACGTTCATACTTAACATTTTGTCTTTCATGATACGAAAATGTCGATCCCTCAGCCGAAGCTTCGGACTTTCAATTTTCAGAGTAAGGCCCTACGGTGCGCTGTTCGTGTTTTGTTTCTTTTGCGAACATAAAGTACCATTATGATGAAAAATCGGAAAAAATCTTCCCGTTTTAAAGTTTCCGAGGCATTATGTGGCCATATGGTTAGAGCTATACGAAAACAATGTATGGAAGAAACGTTCCCCTTGAAATGATTTACAAAAAAGTCCGCGATAGCATATGTCTATGTATTCGGGTTTGCTTGCAATTCACGTTTTTACCATTTTAAAATTTGGCCAAAAACGGTACTTTATTTGCAGCCGTGTTTTCACCTACACGATATTAATCCTTATCTAAATAAACACGTTTATTACCGAGAGTGTTTCATCGAGAACAATATTGCTGTTTGCATCGTTCAATTTGGACGAATATCTTCGGAGATATAGCGAAATTAAAATAAAGCGGCGACGCGGGAATTAATTTTTTGGTCGAAATTTTTTGTCTCTTTTTTTAATTTTTTTTTTAATTTTTGGAAATCCCTTGTGATTCTCTACAATATTAGTTCGAGCACCACCTTCCTAACTGCTACCCTTTTTCAGATATTCGCTTCTACTTTTTGTATGGCGGCCATGTTTTTTTGTTCGGGACCCATGTTTTTTTTTGGTGGGTCAAAATCTGCTCAGGGTCTTCTCCAATATTAGTTCGAACGCCACCCCCCTAACCCCAACCGTTTCCGAGATCCGAGGGGGTACCCTGGTGTACCTTCCACATTCAGGTCACGCGTTACTTTTACCGTGTTCACGAGTCGGACCGGAACACTTTTCCAGAACATTGTTGATACCTCAGCACGCTACTTCCGGCGCAAGAAGACATCGAAAATCCGGACAACTTTTTGTTCGGCAGCCATATTGAAAAATGGAGTTTTTGAATTTTTTTTTCGAATGGGACCAACAGCACCCCAGAAAACCCCCGGATGCCAATTTTCAGCCCGGCCGGATCAAAATTTTTTTTCGGCCATTCTTTTCGGCCACTTTTTCGGCCATTTCGGAAAGCCCTCGCGATCCTCTACAATATTAGTTGGAGCACCCCCCGCCTACCTCTTACCGTTTCGGAGCACGGGGCGTTTACTTTTTGTATGAAAAAAAAGTTTTTTTGTTCGGCGGCCATCTTTTTTTTTTGTTTTCCTAAATCGGCTCAGGGTTTCCTCCATTTTTAGTTCGAACGCCACCCCCCCATCCCTGATAGTTCCCGAGAACCACATGGCTGTTCCATTCCACCTTCGACTTTCTTCCATTATCGGATTTTTCTGGGGGTCCTGGGGCCCATCCGCGTACGATCCGGTATGCCACACCCCCCCACCTAAACTCCTTCTGGGAGAACAATTCTGTCAGTCAGTCAATGGTAATCCAACTTTATATAGTATAACTAGTATTTCGCGCGGTGCGCGGGCTGCTAAAGCAGCCCGCGTGCTGTGGTTGTGTCCGTTTCGGGGTCAGGAATCCTAATTCTAATTTTGAACTCTATTGGGGAAACTTATTTTCTGTCCGCAATTTGGCCGCCGCGAGCTGTAGTGGGCATGCGCGGGCCGCAAGCGGCCCGCGAGGAGACTTTTACATTAAGTGGCCAACCCTAAAGAAGTTTCGTTACCGTAATCAACAATCCTCAAGGCCTCTGAATTTAAAATCAAAATTTTCGAGCAAGTTTGTTTTAGGCCGTCGGTGTTGCCACTATATATGGCCGCCGCGAGGCTTTCTTGATCCTGCGCGGGCCGCAAGCGGCCCGCGAGGTGGATTTGGCTCTTAGTTTTAAATTTGAACCCGATCGGAGCAACTTTACTTTTTTGCGTTTGACCCCTACGTTGCTACCCCATTGTGGCCACTGATTCCGGACGCCCCGAAAGGGTATTGTTCCTGCGCGGGCTGCAAGCAGCCCGCGAGGAGGGCGCGGACAGCAAGCTGCCCGCGTGTTAAATTTTGCGTTTAACCCCTATTGGATATTGTTTTGCGTTCGGCTGTTGTTGTGTCCGTTTCGGGGTCAGGAATCCTAATTCTAATTTTGAACTCGATAGAAGAAACTTTAATTCTGGCCACAATTTGGCCGCCGCGAGCTGTAGTGGGCCTGCGCGGGCCGCAAGCGGCCCACGAGGAGTTTTTGCCAGACATGGCCAACCCTAAATAGGTTTGGTTATCGAAATCAAAAATCCTCAAGGCCTCTGAAGTTAAAATCAAAATTTTTGAGCAAGTTTGTTTTTGGCCGTCGGTGTTGCCACTATATATGGCCGCCGCGAGGCTTTTTTGATCCTGCGCGGGCCGCAAGCGGCCCGCGAGGTAGGTTTGTCTCTTACTTTTAAATTTGAACCCGATCGGAGCAACTTTACTTTTTTGCGTTTGACCCCTACTTTGCTACCCCATTGTGGTCACTGATTCCGGACGCCCCAAAAGGGTATTGTTCCTGCGCGGG
Source organism: Crocallis elinguaria (assembly GCA_907269065.1). Classification (NCBI taxonomy): domain Eukaryota; kingdom Metazoa; phylum Arthropoda; class Insecta; order Lepidoptera; family Geometridae; genus Crocallis; species Crocallis elinguaria. The sequence goes on along the minus strand of OU026080.1, from coordinate 10,637,489 downwards.
CTGCAAGCAGCCCGCGAGGAGGCGCAGGCAGCAAGCTGCCCGCGTTTTGAAGTTTGCGTTCAACCCCCATTGTAGCCACTGATTCCGGATGCCCCAAAAGGACTTTGCTCCTGCGCGGGCTGCAAGCAGCCCGCGAGGTGGGTTTGTCTCTTACTTTTAAATTTGAACCCGATCGGAGCAACTTTACTTTTTTGCGTTTGACCCCTACTTTGCTACCCCATTGTGGTCACTGATTCCGGACGCCCCAAAAGGGTATTGTTCCTGCGCGGGCTGCAAGCAGCCCGCGAGGAGGCGCAGGCAGCAAGCTGCCCGCGTTTTGAAGTTTGCGTTCAACCCCCATTGTAGCCACTGATTCCGGATGCCCCAAAAGGACTTTGCTCCTGCGCGGGCTGCAAGCAGCCCGCGAGGTGGGCGCGGACAGCAAGCTGCCCGCGTGTTAAATTTTGCGTTTAACCCCTATTGGGTATTGTTTTGCGTTCGGCTGTTGTTGTGTCCGTTTCGGGGTCAGGAATCCTAATTCTAATTTTGAACTCAATAGAAGAAACTTTAATTCTGGCCACAATTTGGCCGCCGCGAACAGTACTGGGCCTGCGCGGGCCGCAAGCGGCCCGCGAGGAGTTTTCTCCAGACATGGCCAACCCTAAATAGGTTTGGTTATCGAAATCAAAAATCGTCAAGGCCTCTGAAGTTAAAATCAAAATTCTTGAGCAAGTTTGTTTTTGGCAGTCGGTGTTGCCACTAAATTTGGCCGCCGCGAGGCTTTTTTGCCCCTGCGCGGGCCGCAAGCGGCCCGCGAGGTGGATTTGGCTCTTACTTTTAAATTTGAACTCGATCGGAGCAACTTTAGTTTTTTGCGTTTGACCCCTACGTTACTACCCCATTGTGGCCACTGATTCCGGACGCCCCGAAAGGGTATTGTTCCTGCGCGGGCTGCAAGCAGCCCGCGAGGTGGGCGCGGGCAGCAAGCTGCCCGCGTGTCGGATTTTGCGTTCAACCCCTATTGTAGCTACTAATTCCGGACACCCCAAAAAGATTTTGTTCCTGCGCGGGCTGCAAGCAGCCCGCGAGGTGTGCGCGGGCAGCAAGCTGCCCGCGTGTTGAATTTAGCGTTTAACCCCCATTGAGTATATCTTTTGCATTCCGCCCCCATTGCGACCACTAATTCCGGACGCCCCGAAAGAACTCTGTTCCTGCGCGGGCTGCAAGCAGCCCGCGAGGTACCACCGCTTTACTCGAAATCCTCCGGTCCCGTTTAGGCAATGGCGGCGCCCAAGAGCCTTACTCCGAAAATCTAACGTCGAAGCTTCGGCTGACGGATCGCAGTTTTCCACTATGAAAGTGTTTCGGATCCAACGTTCATACTTAACATTTTGTCTTTCATGATACGAAAATGTCGATCCCTCAGCCGAAGCTTCGGACTTTAAATTTTCAGAGTAAGGCCCTACGGTGCGCTGTTCGTGTTTTGTTTCTTTTGCGAACATAAAGTACCATTATGATGAAAATTCGGAAAAAATCTTCCCGTTTTACAGTTTCCGAGGCGTTATGTGGCCATATGGTAAGAGCTATACGAAAACAATGTATGGAAGAAACGTTCATCTTGAAGTGATTTACAAAAAAGTCCGCGATAGCATATGTCTATGTATTCGGGTTTGCTTGCAATTCGCGTTTTTACCATTTTAAAATTTGGCCAAAAACGGTACTTTATTTGCAGCCGTGTTTTCACCTACACGATATGAATCCTTATCTAAATAAACACGTTTATCACCGAGAGTGTTTCATCGAGAACAATATTGCTGTTTACATCGTTCAATTTGGATGAATATCTTCGGAGATATAGCGAAATTAAAATAAAGCAGCGACGCGGGAATTAATTTTTTGGTCGAAATTTTTTGTCTCTTTTTTTAATTTTTTTTTTAATTTTCGGAAATTCCTTGCCATTCTATACAACATTAGTTCGAGCACCAACTTCCTAACTGCTACCGTTTTTGAGATATTCGCTTCTACTTTTTGTATGGCGGCCATGTTTTTTTGTTCGGGACCCATGTTTTTTTTTGGTGGGTCAAAATCTGCTCAGGGTCCTCTCCAATATTAGTTCGAACGCCACCCCCCTATCCCCAACCGTTTCCGAGATCCGAGGGGGTACCCTGGTGTACCTTCCACATTCAGGTCATGCGGTACTTTTACCGTGTTCACGAGGCCGACCTGAACACTTCCTTTAAACATTGTTGATACCTCAGCACGCTACTTCCGGCGCAAGAAGACATTGAAAATCCGGACAACTTTTTGTTCGGCAGCCATATTGAAAAATGGACTTTTTGAATTTTTTTTTCGAATGGGACCAACAGCACCCCAGAAAACCCCCGGATGCCAATTTTCAGCCCGGCCGGATCAAAATTTTTTTTCGGCCATTCTTTTCGGCCACTTTTTCGGCCACTTCGGAAAGCCCTCGCGATCCTCTACAATATTAGTTTGGGCACCCCCCGCCTACCCCTTACCGTTTCGGAGCAAGGAGCGTCTACTTTTTGTATGAAAAAAAAGTTTTTTTGTTTGGCGGCCATCTTTTTTTTTTGTTTTCCTAAATCGGCTCAGGGTTTTCTCCATTTTTAGTTCGAGCACCACCCCCCCATCCCCTACCGTTTCCGAGAACCACATGGCTGTTCCATTCTACCTTCCACTTTCTTCCATTATCGGATTTTTCTGGGGGTCACGGGACCCATCCGAGTACGATCCGGTATGCCACTCCCCCCCACCTAAACTCCTTCTGGGAGAACAATTCTGTCAGTCAGTGAGTGGTAATCGAGCTTTATATAGTATAACTAGTATTTCGCGCGGTGCGCGGGCTGCTAAAGCAGCCCGCGTGCTGTGGTTGTGTCCGTTTCGGGGTCAGGAATCCTAATTCTAAGTTTTAACCAAATCGGAGAAACTTTAATTCTGGCCGCAGATTTGGCCGCCGCGAGCTGCAGTGTGCCTGCGCGGGCCGCAAGCGGCCCGCGAGGAGTTTTCGCAAGACATGACCAACCCTAAATAGGTTTGGTTATCGAAATCAAAAATCCTCAAGGCCTCTGAAGTTAAAATCAAAATTTTGGAGCAAGTTTGTTTTTGGCCGCCGGTGTTGTGTATATGGCCGCCGCGAGGCTTTTTTGACCCTGCGCGGGCCGCAAGCGGCCCGCGAGGTGGATTTGGCTCTTACTTTTAAATTTGAACCTGATCGGAGCAACTTTAGTGTTTTGCGTTTGACCCCTACGTTGATACCCCATTGTGGCCACTGATTCCGGACGCCCCGAAAGGACTTTGCTCCTGCGCGGGCTGCAAGCAGCCCGCGAGGTGGGCGCGGACAGCAAGCTGCCCGCGTGTTGAATTTTGCGTTTAACCCCTATTGAGTATTGTTTTGCGTTCGGCTGTTGTTGTGTCCGTTTCGGGGTCAGGAATCCTAATTCTAATTTTGAACTCAATAGAAGAAACTTTTATTCTGGCCGCAATTTGGCCGCCGAGAGCTGTAGTGGGCCTGCGCGGGCCGCAAGCGGCCCGCGAGGAGCCTTTATCATGTAATTGCCAACCCTAAAGAGGCTTTGTTATCGTAATCAAAAATTCTCAATGCCTCTGAAGTTAAAATCAAAATTTTGGAGCAAGTTTGTTTTTGGCCGTCGGTGTTGCCACTATATATGGCCCCCGCGAGGCTTTTTTGATCCTGCGCGGGCCGCAGGCGGCCCGCGAGGTGGATTTGTCTCTTACTTTTAAATTTGAACCCGATCGGAGAAACTTTACTTTTTTGCGTTTGACCCCTATTTTGCTACCCCATTGTGGCCACTGATTCCGGACGCCCCGAAAGGGTATTGTTCCTGCGCGGGCTGCAAGCAGCCCGCGAGGAGGCGCAGGCAGCAAGCTGCCCGCGTTTTGAAGTTTGCGTTCAACCCCCATTGTGCCACTGATTCCGGATGCCCCGAAAGGAATTTGCTCCTGCGCGGGCTGCAAGCAGCCCGCGAGGTGGGCGCGGACAGCAAGCTGCCCGCGTGTTGAATTTTGCGTTTAACCCCTATTGAGTATTGTTTTGCGTTCGGTTGTTGTTGTGTCCGTTTCGGGGTCAGGAATCCTAATTCTAATTTTGAACTCAATAGAAGAAACTTTAATTCTGGCCACAATTTAGCCGCCGCGAGCTGTAGTGGGCCTGCGCGGGCCGCAAGCGGCCCGCGAGGAGTTTGGGCATAATATTGGGCAACCCTATAGAGGTTTGGTTATCGTTATCAGCAATCCCCAAGGTCTCAGAATTTAAAATCAAAATTTTGGAGCAAGTTTGTTTTTGGCCGCCGGTGTTGCCACTATATATGGCCGCCGCGAGGCATTTTTGACCCTGCGCGGGCCGCAAGCGGCCCGCGAGGTGGATTTGTCTCTTACTTTTAAATTTGAACCCGATCGGAGCAACTTTACTTTTTTGCGTTTGACCCCTACTTTGCTACCTCATTGTGGCCACTGATTCCGGACGCCCTGAAGGGGTCTTCTTCCTGCGCGGGCTGCAAGCAGCCCGCGAGGTGTGCGCGGGCAGCAAGCTACCCGCGTGTTGCATTTTGCGTTCAACCCCCATTGCGACCACTGATTCCGGACGCCCCGAAAGGACTTTGCTCCTGCGCGGGCTGCAAGCAGCCCGCGAGGTGGGCGCGGACAGCAAGCTGCCCGCGTGTTGAATTTTGCGTTTAACCCCTATTGGGTATTGTTTTGCGTTCGGTTGTTGTTGTGTCCGTTTCGGGGTCAGGAATCCTAATTCTAATTTTGAACTCAAAAGAAGAAACTTTAATTCTGGCCGCAATTTGGCCGCAGCGAGCTGTAGTGGGCCTGCGCGGGCCGCAAGCGGCCCGCGAGGAGTTTGGCCATAATAGTGGGCAACCCTAAAGAGGTTTGGTTATCGTTATCAGCAATCCCCAAGGCCTCGGAATTTGAAATCAAAAGTTTTGGAGCAAGTTTGTTTTTGGCCGCCGGTTTTGCCACTATATATGGCCGCCGCGAACCTTTTTTGATCCTGCGCGGGCCGCAAGCGGCCCGCGAGGTGGATTTGTCTCTTACTTTTAAATTTGAACCCGATCGGAGCAACTTTAGTTTTTTGCGTTTGACCCCTACTTTGCTACCCCATTGTGGCCACTGATTCCGGACGCCCTGAAGGAGTCTTCTTCCTGCGCGGGCTGCAAGCAGCCCGCGAGGAGGGCGCGGGCAGCAAGCTGCCCGCGTGTTGACTTTTGCGTTCAACCCCCATTGTGACCACTAATTCCGGAAGCCCCGAAAGGATTCTGTTCCTGCGCGGGCTGCAAGCAGCCCGCGAGGTGGGCGCGGGCAGCAAGCTGCCCGCGTGTTGGATTTTGCGTTTAACCCCCATTGGGTATAGGTTTTGCGTTCGGCCCCCATTAGGGCCACTAATTCCGGACGCCCTGAAGGGGACTTCTTCCTGCGCGGGCTGCAAGCAGCCCGCGAGGTGTGCGCGGGCAGCAAGCTGCCCGCGTGATGAATTTTGCGTTCAACCCCCATTGTGACCACTAATTCCGGACGCCCCGAAAGGATTCTGTTCCTGCGCGGGCTGCAAGCAGCCCGCGAGGTGGGCGCGGGCAGCAAGCTGCCCGCGTGTTGGATTTTGCGTTTAACCCCCATTGGGTATAGGTTTTGCGTTCAACCCCCGTTGTGACCACTAATTCCGGACGCCCCGAAAGGACTCTGTTCCTGCGCGGGCTGCAAGCAGCCCGCGAGGTGGGCGCGGGCAGCAAGCTGTCCGCGTGTTGGATTTTGCGTTTAACCCCCATTGGGTATTGGTTTTGCGTTCAACCCCCATTGAGAGTTGGTTTTGCTAAGTTTTTGTAAAGATCTACTGTATGAGATAGGTACCACCGCTTTACTCGAAATCCTCCGGTCCCGTTTAGGCAATGGCGGCGCCCAGGAGCCTTACTCCGAAAATCTAACGTCGAAACTTCGGCTGACGGATCGCAGTTTTCCACTATGAAAGTGTTTCGGATCCAACGTTCATACTTAACATTTTGTCTTTCATGATACGAAAATGTCGATCCCTCAGCCGAAGCTTCGGACTTTCAATTTTCAGAGTAAGGCCCTACGGTGCGCTGTTCGTGTTTTGTTTCTTTTGCGAACATTATGATGAAAAAGGGACCATTTTGATGAAAAATCGGAAAAAATCTTCCCGTTTTACAGTTTCCGAGACGTTATGTGGCCATATGGTAAGAGCTATACGAAAACAATGTATGGAAGAAACGTTCATCTTGAAATGATTTACAAAAAAGTCCGCGATAGCATATGTCTATGTATTCGGGTTTGCTTGCAATTCGCTTTTTTACCATTTTAAAATTTGGCCAAAAAAGGTACTTTATTTGCAGCCGTGTTTTCACCTACACGATATTAATCCTTATCTAAATAAACACGTTTATCACCGAGAGTGTTTCATCGAGAACAATATTGCTCTTTACATCGTTCAATTTGGATGAGTATCTTCGGAGATATAGCGAAATTAAAATAAAGCGGCGACGCGGGAATTAATTTTTTGGTCGAAATTTTTTGTCTCTTTTTTTAATTTTTTTTTTAATTTTCGGAAATTCCTTGCCATTCTCTACAACATTAGTTCGAGCACCACCTTCCTAACTGCTACCGTTTTTGAGATATTCGCTTCTACTTTTTGTATGGCGGCCATGTTTTTTTGTTCGGGACCCATATTTTTTTTTGGTGGGTCAAAATCTGCTCAGGGTCCTCTCCAATATTAGTTCGAACGCCACCCCCCTAACCCTAACCGTTTCCGAGATCCGAGGGGGTACCCTGGTGTACCTTCCACATTCAGGTCACGCGCTATTTTTACCGTGTTCACGAGTCGGACCGGAACACTTTTCCAGAACATTGTTGATACCTCAGCACGCTACTTCCGGCGCAAGAAGACATCGAAAATCCAGACAACTTTTTGTTCGGCAGCCATATTGAAAAATGGAGTTTTTGAATTTTTTTTTCGAATGGGACCAACAGCACCCCAGAAAACCCCCGGATGCCAATTTTCAGCCCGGCCGGATCAAAATTTTTTTTCGGCCATTCTTTTCGGCCACTTTTTCGGCCATTTCGGAAAGCCCTCGCGACCCTCTACAATATTAGTTTGGGCACCCCCCGCCTACCTCTTGTCGTTTCGGAGCAAGGAGCGTCTACTTTTTGTATGAAAAAAAAGTTTTTTTGTTCGGCGGCCATCTTTTTTTTTGGTTTTCCTAAATCGGCTCAGGGTTTCCTCCAATTTTAGTTCGAGCACCATCCCCTTGCGGCTGATAGTTTCCGAGAACCACATGGCTGTTCCATTCCACCTTCGACTTTCTTCCATTATCGGATTTTTCTGGGGGTCACGGGACCCATCCGAGTACGATCCGGTATGACACTCCCCCCCACCTAAACTCCTTCTGGGAGAACAATTCTGTCAGTCAGTGAGTGAGTGGTAATCGAGCTTTATATAATATAATTAGGGCCGAATAGGTTCTAACTCTATGTGCTAGAATGGGTTGTGTTCCGATCCGATCTACCTAGATTCCTTACGCGTAAGTACTGTTTTTTTTTTAATTTATTTCTTGACCTGGATACATAGTCCTTAAGTCGCAATATTAGAAACAATTTTCGAGTCGAAGTGACGCTTCAGTAAAGCGGTGGATACTTTACTGAAGCTTCTATGGTGTTTTGGATAGAATACGAAAATACACGTTTTTCGCTTTTGTACTATTTGCCTTTCACTCATGCACGTTTACGAGCACTTAATGGTTAACAATCCACCATTATTACACAATAACACTCGAAGAAACATAGGTTTTAGTATATAACACAAAATCAACAACAGCACATTTCCGCATTCCCGCCAAAAAATCCTGTAGGTACTGTATGAATGTGGTGTTACCAGGACCCTCTTCTAGTAAAACTGAACTATACATATAATTTGAGGGATAATGTGACGCAGAATATGAAAAACTACTCATTCAAATTGGTTCTATGGGGGAGGCCTATGTTCAGCAGTGGACGTCGTCCGGCTGATGATGACTCACTCAACTTACATTCCGTACAAAGTAAACAAATTTAGAATTACATATTGATGGTGTTGAATTTCGTGTTCCAGCTAGAAAACATACAAAAAGAGATTTCTGATTTGAACCGACGATCACTACTAGCTGCTGCTTACATCGTTTACCTGCCCGAAGCAACTGAACCAGAATCCAGGTAAAGATTATAGTGTATAAAAATGTTACTCTTGAGTGTGAAATAAAACTGGGCCCTGAAGACAAAACCTTATAAAACTCAAAACCAGTCGGAACTCATCGTCATAATCATCAGATTATATTATTAATACTCTGCAAGCATTCATTTCCCGTGTATTTAGTTTTTGTACAAATAACTGATGATGTTTCCTTCTTCTAGAGAATACGTAAAAAAGTGGAGCGCATTAATAGGATTTGAGGATGAGACATTCTCAGTAATCAATTTTCTATCGTCAACTGAGAAACAGCTGAAATGGGAGGCGGAGGGCCTGTCTACTGACCTGTCGGCAGTCAAGAACGCTGTTCTGATCGATCAGGTAAAATCCGTTTTGTCAGCCTTTGTAATCGATATTAGTTTTTGTAATATTACGTTAAATACTACTAGCTTCTGTCCGTGGTTTTCACCCGCGTTCCCACAGGCACCGTACATTTTTTCGGGATAAAAATGTTAGCCTATGTTACTCTCCAGTCCATAAACTATAAGTATGCCAAAAATCACGTCGATCTGTTGCTCCGTTGCTGCGTGAAAGAAGGACAAACCAACAAATCAACAAACAGACAAACACACATTCGCATTTATAATATTAGTGAGTTTTTCTATATATTTATATACTATTTTCTACATATTACAGAGTTTTACCACTACCACATCACCACAAGTGGGTCTCTTTGATATCGAGTGACTAGAAATAAAAATAAAAAGTAAACGTAGGAAATCCTACTTATATCCTAATTAATATTAAAAATGCGAAAGTGTGTTTGTTGGTTTGTCATTCTTTCACGCAGTAACGGAGCAACGAATTGACGTGATTTTTGGCATAGATATTGTTTATGGACCGGAGAGTTACATGGGCTACTTTTTATCCCGGAAAAATGCACGGTTCACGTGGGAATGCGGGTAAAACCGCGAACAGAAGCTATATTAGTAGTATAAATAGTATCTATTAATTTCTATTGCATTCCAATGAATCTATCATAGAAAAAAAAATCTTATTCTAGGTATTCGACACGCCGAAATGCGGTCTAACTCCGCTGATAATAGACCCCGACGGCGAGGGCCTGGCCTGGCTCAAGAAAATGCTCGCCGACACGCCGAGCGATTTTGTGTCACAACAGAGCGACAAGTTGCTCACCACCGTGCAATATGCTATTAGGTATACTTGACTCAGAATATTTATTTGTTTACATAAATATACATTTATATACTAGCAAGCCGCCCCGGTTTCCACGGTAGCTTTTTGGCAGTAACAGCATGTGAAATATAAAAAAAAACGGGTGCGAGGGTACTAACTCCTCTGAGAGGGTCCGTCTGGATTGATACCATCGCTTTGCTCGTGAAGTCTGCCGCCAAGCAGTAATGTGCAAGCATTATTATTACTGTTATTGTGTTCCGGTTTGATGAAATTACTGGGCTTATGATACTTAATACCTAATGTCTCAGGGTAAAGAGCGCACTGCAGTGCCGCGCAGGCCGTTATATCTCAAGGTTCTAAGTGGCACTGTATTTGTTATGGGCCGGCGTTATGCTTACAATCAGGCAAACGATCGGCTCGTATCGTTATCAAAATGTTAGAAGAAAAGAAAAAGCTTGCAGATAATAATCTATACAATTAAATAAAATTGAAGTGCCTGTTTGTTATATCCAGCTTTTTACTAAATGCATATGAAAGTATATACGGTATCTACAGCAAAAACAATTTTTAAAATTTTTGTGTCTGTCTGCCTGTTTGTTCCGGGTAATCTCCGAAACGGCTCGACCGATTTTGACGGGACTTTCACTGGCAGATAGCTGATGTTATAAAGAGGAACTTAGGCTACTTTTATTTTAGAAAAATAATTAGGGTTCCGTGCAAAAAATAAAACCCACGATTTCCAATATCTCCGTGAGGGTGAAACCGCGGGCAGCAGCTAGTATATAAGTAAGGTGTTGTTTGTTTGTTGTCAGACTGGGGCGCATCCTCGTGGTCACGGACGTGGCGGAGGAGCACTGGTGCTGGGCGGCGGCGGCGCGCGCGCTGCCCGCGGCGCGGCTGGCGCTGCACGCGCGCGCGCCGCCGCGCCTGCCGCCGCACCTGGCCAGCCGCCTCGCGCCCGCGCACTTCTCCGCGCGCCTGCACCCGCTCACCGGTCACTATCCGCATCCTATTGTGTTTCAGAAAGAATCTTTATTTCTCATTTAAAACTAAATCTCACTTACATGGGACAACAATTAAAATTAGTAAGTACAATATTATCGTCGTCCATAACAGGGGCGATGTCGCTTGACGTCAAATGCAGTCGAGCGTTAGTGTGGTACATCCACAGATCTCTTAGGTACATCTCACTAGTAGTGTTTACATGTCATTGTACATTGGACTCTCCCTACGATTACATTAATTTACTGTGGTGCAAATGCAGCGAAAAACCATTTTAACCTGACATTTAGAAGCTATCATCGCATTATTTCATGGACGTTAAAAACATAAAAAAGATATGCTGTCAATCTCCAACATTTCCCCTAAATGGTGTTGGTCCCCAAAAAACGCGCCGCGCGCCCAGCCCGTGTGCACGTATCGGTCGCTTGCGCATATACCTTTCACTTCTCGGCGCGGTACAATCAAAACAACCAAAATGTTTACATGTCCAGTTTGTGCTAATGACTTTACGGATGGAGTTAGATGCTCTAAGTGTGCATTGTTGTACTGTTTTTCGTGCGCGAATATCTCGGAATCGAACTACCGTAAACTTGAGGCGGCCAGGCAAGCCGCCGTGCAGTGTACCAGCTGTAAATCCAATCAAGTATCGTCCGCATCACCATCAATGCAGCCCCACCTACCATCGGCTGCTACCTTGGACCTCGTCCTGCAGGAGTTGCGTAACGGTATCAAAGGGATCAATGTCCGCCTCGAACAGCTGCCGTCTATTGTACTTGAAATTAAAAATCTAAAGGATAACCTACATAATTTTGAAATTTCGATGTCCTGTATTAAGAAGGAAGTGGAAGGAAATTCAGTGAAAATCGAGGAAGTGCAGAAAAGAATAAATATTCTCGAAAATCAAACCACTGTCGCCGCGGAACCCGCGGATTACCCGCATTTGAAAATTGAAATAGCAAAGTTGTCTAACGATCTTGCCTCCAAAAATCAAATTTTAAGAATTAATAATGTTGAAATCAAGGGCATCCCAGAAAAAAAGAGCGAAAACCTTTTTGAAGTGCTTTGTAAAATCGGCAATTTTATTGGTCAGCCTATTGAGAAAAGTGACCTCAACTTTGTCACTAGGTCGCGTTCTTCGTCTCAGCCGAAGCCCATTGTGGTGGGATTTCTAGGCAGATATCTGAAGGAGAACTTCGTGGCCTCAGCCAGGTCTCACAAGCCGAATCTGACTGCCGAGGATCTGGGCTTCGCTGGAATCACGACCAGGATCTACATTAATGATCACTTAACAAGAGAAAATAAACAACTTTTAACCAAGACAAAAAAGGCAGCTGCTGAAAAGAACCACCGATTCGTCTGGGTGCAGAATTGCAAAATCCTGACTAGAAGAAACGACACCTCACCGATCATCGCAATCACCAGTGAGAGTGATCTTACAAAAATCAAGTGACTTTGCCTAGTAATATCATTGCCGGTTAATATATTTTATCGTCATTGTTTATGGTCGGTTTACCTAAATGTTAATGACCTGTTTGTGTACAATTTGTGTAGCCCACATCAATTTATTTTAATACTCATTACGTTTAATTTTTCTATAATAAATAATTTAGTTTTTATTCCCTTGCTTGACTATTTAAAGTGTATTTATATACCGATTAGTATTAGATTAATGCATCAACATTCTATTAACAGTTTGTCTCGTCTGTCAATACCTCAACAAAACCTTTTTACATTTTTTTCTTCGACTGTGTCTTTAATTGGTTATACGTCATATAAACCTCTGTGGTCGTTTTACTATGTTTCATCCAGAGTGCGTAAAGACGTAAGCAACAGCTGTTTATGCTTCGCTCGCTGCGCGCTACGTAGTGATGTACATACCAGCTGTTTTTACTATAGTCACACTTATACTAATTTGCACTATATAGCGAATACATGTTGTTATACCTACTGCGCTTATGTACAGCTCATTTTGCTCGCATTGCCACGCTCGTCGTTAGCCGTCCCTTGTCACTATATGTACTACTCTTTAATTAATATAACTTACATTACTTTACTAGCTCGTCATTTACCCACGGACGTTTACTATTACGATCACGTTTCGGATTATACTTCATTGCATCATTTTATTTTGTTTTGTGCTCCACTGTCTTCGATTCGCAAATGCCTAACTTTACACAAACTAAAGTTACTCGTGTCAATTTCTGTGGCGCGGTCCGGCCTAACGCGGCTGGGCCGTGTATCATAATGTTTGATATTTATTATCAGAATGTTAGGGGTTTGCGAACGAAGACTGTGGAGTTCAAGAGAAGCGTTCAATTATGTAATCATGATGTGATAGTTTTGACCGAAACGTGGCTGTTAGACGGTATAAAAAATGAGGAGCTTTTTAGTGACAAATACACGGTATGGCGGCGAGATCGCGATTACTCTCAGGTTGGTCAGTCGCGCGGCGGCGGCGTGCTCGTCGCGGCGCGGCGTGAGCTCGCGGCGTGCGCGCGGCCAGAGTGGCACTCCACGGCTGAAGATATCTGGCTCTCTATTAGGTTCGATGGGTATAAAACGAGAGCTCCGGTAACTTTGCACATAGGTTGCTTATATTTATGCCAACAAAATCAGGGGCTGTCTTTCTCTTCGCAGTTGTCGAATGTCGCTGATAAAATTCTTTCGATCTGTACTAATAATCCTAGTGACAAAATGTTTATAGCGGGAGACTTTAATTTGAGTGATATAATGTGGGTTTCATCTAAAGATAGTACAATTCTCACTCCGTTATTTTGTAATAATAATTTCAACCATAATGAGTTACAAGACTTGATGAACTTATGCAATCTTAACCAGTTTAATGGCAACAGAAATCACATGAATGGTTTGCTTGACTTGGTTTTTTCTAATGGCGAATTCTCAGTGTCGCATTGCACTGAGCCCTTAGTAAGCGAAGACCCTTATCACCCAGCTCTCATATGTAGACCAGATTTTATTGATTTGCCTGTATTGAAACCCAGCCCGAGATTAAAGTATCTTTACTCTAAAGGAAATTACTCGGCCATATGTGATGAACTAGATGGCAAAGACTGGCAATCTATATTATCATGCGGCTCGGTAGATGAAGTAGTCAATTTATTTAATAGTATATTGACTGGGTTACGAGACAAATATGTGCCATCTAAGTACGTTCATCCAAGTGAGTATCCGGTATGGTATTCACCAGCACTTAAAAAAATTCTTTATGAAAAAAATAAGTGGCATAGGAAGTACAAGATTTATGATAACAAAGCTGACTATAACTCATTTAGTATCGTACGTAATCGAGCTACACGCGTAGAACTAGAGTGCTATAAAAATTATATAACTTATACTGAAGCTTCCATTCGTAAGAACCCGCAGGCTTTCTGGTCCTATGTGAAGGCTAACAAGCAACATAACTCCTATCCTTCTTCTATGACTTATATGAATGATAGTTTGACGTCGGGTGATGCCATATGCAATGCCTTTGCAGATTTCTTTAACTCCACGTACTTACCTTGCGCTGCATCATCCAACTCTTCTGCAGGTCAATCCTATGGACCTAACTTATCTTCAGTGTCTCAGGCTGATATTTGCACGATTGAGATTGTGGACAGCGAAGTGAGGAAAATCTTAAAATCACTAGATTGTAGGAAGTCAGCGGGTCCTGATGGTTTGCATCCCACCTTGATTTCTAGATGTGCCGGCAGTTTGACTTCGCCAGTTAGTTATTTATTTCAGCGTTCCATTAATGAAGGAATAATGCCAAAAATCTGGAAATCAGCTTCCATCACTCCCATTCATAAGAAGGGCCCTAAACGAAGTGAAGTTGCCAACTATAGACCCATCTCTAAACTTTGTGTTTTAGCTAAAGTACTAGAAAAGCTAACTTATAATCAGGTCTATGCCGCTTTTAAGCATACTTTTATAGCACAGCAACATGGCTTCTTAAAGGGAAGATCGACTGTTACCAATTTGTTATGCTTCACGGACACTCTGTCCAACGGTATGGAGTCCGGAGGTCAAGTTGATGCCATTTATACCGACTACAGTAAGGCATTTGATCGAATAGATCACGTGATCTTATTAAACAAGCTACAATCGGCAGGCATACATGGTGACCTTCTTAGGTGGTTTAGTTCTTATATCACGGGTCGCTGTCAAACTGTGGTTCTTAATGGGTTCTCTTCACACTCACCAATCTTCACTATACCATCTGGCGTCCCGCAAGGATCCATTTTGGGACCTCTATTATTTACACTGTTCATTAATGATATTGGTGGGTGTTTCGAGAACTCACAGTTTCTATTGTTTGCAGACGATATGAAAGTGTACAAAACCATTAATTCACTAAGTGACTGTTTTCTCTTGCAGCAGGATCTTGATAGGCTTCAGGATTACTGTTTTAAAAATAAACTTGAATTAAACGTGTCTAAATGCAACTGTATCACATTTACCAGGTCCAGGTTAGCAGTCTTTTTTGATTACAAATTGAACCACTTATCATTGACCCGAACTGATCAAATCAGGGACCTTGGTGTTATCCTTGATTCTAAACTTCTCCTTGATAAACACATTGAGAATATAACAGTTAAAGCTATGAAGACCATGGGATTTATTTTTCGAATTACCAAAGACTTTAAAACGCTCAAAACTCTGAAAATTTTATACTGCTCGTTAGTAAGAAGTCAACTCGAGTACGCATCTCAAGCTTGGAACCCTCGTTATGAATGTTATGTCAATCAAGTTGAAAGAATTCAAAGAAAGTTCCTGCGTTTGGCGAATTATAAGTTTCGGTTAAATTTTTCTGAGTATAATGACAGTTGTAGACATCATCATTTGCTTCCATTGGCACAGCGAAGAGAAGTGACAGACCTGACCTTCCTCCATAACTTGATCTGTGGCAGAGTGGATTGTAGCGATCTACTGTCAAGAATTAAACTACAAGTACCTACTCGTACTGTTACTAGACGTAACTACCTCAAACTTAATGTCGATTCCTGTGTGACCAATTATAGACAAAATTCATATTTTATCAGAATTAGTAGAATCTTTAATTGTAACTATTCAGAGGGTGTTGATTTATTTACTGCGAGACAAAACTTTTTCAAAAAAGATGCTTGTTTAAAATTTTTTACTGAAAGTATATAGTTACAGACTTATTACAGAAATTGAAGAGATTGAACTAGTCGGATACAGAATGGATTGTTGTGGGCTAATACAAAAATAAAATTGTTTTAAATTTAAAAATTGTTAGAATGCACTAGATATAATTGTATTTTTTTTTTTAATTTTTAGTTTTCTTAGTATTGTAAACACTCATTCTATAAGTGGAAACTATTTAAGGCTTTTTTGTACCTATCAGTCATATTACTATAATCCTTAGATATAAGCTGTTTGTTTCCCATGTTAAATAAATAAATAAATAAAATAAATAAATATTGCACGTTTAAAATCTTTTTTATATTAATTATTACCTAAGAAATCAACTTCAAAAGAACGCCTGAAATTGAAATAAAAGCAGTGATTTCTTGCATCTCCGTATAAATATTCTCGTATATCATATATTCTCGTGCGTAAAATCATCACTTGTCTGGTTGTAGTTGTTAAAAACTTACAGATTTAGTCGCATATGTTTTTTTTATTTATGAACAGTTATCTCAATTAAATACCTACTAAATAAGCGTGTCTTATTTTGCAGATCAATTAATAAACTACGCGCTTCAACAGCAAAATCCGGATATAAGTGAAAAGTCCAAAGAGATCAAACTGCAGAAAGCCAAATTACAGAAACAGCAATATGAGCTACAGGTAGCTAAATTATAAGCACAAGTTTTTTTTATCATCTAATAGTAATTTAAATGACGATTTAAAAATTAAGACAACTATGTACTCAAACGCTGTTTTTCACGGCCAAAATCAACATATGTACAGTTTTACGACACGCGTTGAAAAAGTGACGTCAGATGTCCTGTCAAATTTGTATGGGGCGTTTTAGCGCCCATCAGATACGCGCGACTTGGGCTCTCATTTTTGACGTTTCTAGCGTTCGATTTCCAGTTTTTTTACATAGCCATTTGATTCACATGATACAACGAATTGATTGACATCATAAACACTATGGAGTCAACATCCCTATTCTATACCATCCGGAAACCCGACATTAGACAATTATTATTTGGTGACAGTTCCATTGGATTATGCAATAGATATTTGGCTTGCCCATTTTCAGATAAAGCAAGGATGGTACTAGACCTAGTAAAAAGTGGCTTAAATAATAGATAAATGTGTTGCTTGTTTAGGTATAATTATGTACCACATTGTGTATTTTTTTTTTTAAATTTATTTCATGACCTGGCCACATTGTGTTATAGTTGATTGTGTTGCCATATGGAGTGGCATATTCGCCTAAGCGAAAAAGCTCCTTAAATAAAGATTTAAAAAAAACCCGACAGGAAAACCTGCTCCGGGATCTGTCCCGCAACGGCGACATCCTCCACGACGCCGCACTGCTGGCCTCGCTGGAGCAGACGCGCGCCACCGCCGCGACCACCGCCGCCGCGCTGGGGGAGGCGCGGGCGGTCGAGCGCGCCAGCGCGGCGGCCTGCGCGCAGTACGCGGCGAGCGCCCAGCGCGCTGCGGCGCTGACGCTGGCGGTCAAGCGGCTCAACGCGCGCTGGCCGCTCGTGACGCTGCCTGTGGACTCCGCGCTCAACGCCTTCGTCGACGCCGTGCGTAAAGCGGTCAGTATTCTTTACTACTCATCGGATATAGCTGATACATTTTTTTTTATACTCTTTGATAAGGAGACGAGCTGGTAGCTTGCTTTGTTGTAAGCATAACGCCAACCCATAACAGTTGCAGTGCCGCTCAGAACTTTGAAACACAAAGGCCTGCGCGGCACTGCATTGCGCTCGTTACCCAGAGGCATTAGGTATTAAGTCTCTAAGTCCAGTAATTTCACTGCCGACTTTGCTCATCTAATCGAAATACAGTAAAACATTTCCTGAGAACTTTTACCTGTGAGCACGAAAGCTGCAACATATTCGGAATGTCCGGATTTAGCATACTGTATAACAAACGCGATAGAAACTTCTAAAAATTGTCTAATTCAAGGTATTAAGGGGCAGAATCCGGCGCGCCGCTATCTCGCTCGCGCATCTTAGCATTTTTGAAGATAAATAATCACTTTGGAAGACTTTCAGCCTCCAATTCCAGAGTCGCGTACGGTGCGGGGTTGTTCAATGAAACAACGTTTGAAGTAGCACTTGTACTATAATTATTGAAATATATAGCAAACGTCAGAATCAAAATTCTATCTGTCACTCTAGATACCTTGGTGGTGTGTCAAACGCGAACGAAACGCTTGCGTGTTTTAATTTTACCTGTGGCGCCATCTAGTTCGATTCGTGAGAACTACATTGTTTCACACAAAATATCGTATGATAAATCTTAAATGTTAGTTTACATTAAACATACCGCCCACCAAGAACGCTATCAACGTTCTTCACCACCAAGTTGGAACCTTTCACCGCCCACCATGAGGTCAAGGGGGTGTTGAGCTTGGAAAAGCTCTCTGACAGAGTTTACATAACAACAAACCTTAACCAAAATATTTTCTGAGATTCTTTGCAAAAACAAGGAAAATTTCTAGTTAAGAATATAACAGCTAAAGTTGACACAAGTCACGACAAAGTTGAAGATCGACTTAATGACAAATACAAGGAGCACACTGCTCAAGTGCCTTTCGGCGATTACACTATTTATAGGCTTAAATTTTAACTAAATTAAGACTCATTACTCAGTCCGTAACTGGCAGAACACAAAGCTTGGAGGTTGGTCTCTTAAGTAGAGAACCATTACATTTTAAAGTGACAACTCTTGTGATGTTGTCCAAACCTGGATGCTTTGTCTCAACCTTTCCTAACAACCAACGGGCTGGTGGAAGATTATCTTCCTTCACGAGAACTATATCGCCTACCTTGGGTTCAGGTGTGAACTTCGACCACTTGTACCTTTGCAAACAATGAACTAAATATTCAGCTGACCACCTACGCCAAAAACTCTGCACCATTCGTTGTGCCAGTTGCCACCTCCTCAGAGTGGTGATGTTGCTCTGTTCATAGTTGTGGTCAGGGACAATGACTAACGGTTCTCCAACCAAAAAATGTCCGGGAGTGAGTGGCGAAGGATCCGTGTTACTTCCTGGTAGTACAGATAATGGCCGAGAATTGAGGCAAGCCTCAATTTGGGAAAGCACAGTGGACATCTCTTCATAGGTGAGAGTCGAGTCACGTACAATACGTCGAAGATGAAATTTCGTCGATTTCACCCCAGCTTCCCACAAACCACCGTGGTTAGGCGCATGAGGGGGGATGAAATGCCAAGTGACACTGTTATTGCTCAACCATTCGCGAATGTCCACAGCTACAGATGATATCTGTGGGTCAACAAGACCTTGGAGTTCCTTGGACGCTCCCACAAAATTAGTTCCGTTGTCACTCCAAATATGAGCGACATGACCTCTTCGAGCTACAAAACGTTTGAAACATGCTATAAAACCTTCGGAAGTAAGGTCACTAGCGGCTTCTAAATGTATGGCCTTGGTGACCATACATACGAAGAGACATATATAGCCCTTATAACAACGATTGCCGCGACCTTTAGACATTCGAACGCCTATAGGCCCGGCAAAATCCACACCACTATGCAAAAATGGTCGTGCAGGAGTTACTCTTGCTGACGGCAATTGCCCCATTAATTGGTTCTTGGTTATCGCTGAATGTCTAACACAAGTCACACACTTGCGAACATGATTTTTAACTAGGCTTTTGGCTGACATTATCCAATACCTTGACCGTAAGTAGTTAAGCATCAGCATAGGACCACCGTGCAGCGTTTTACGATGAGCGTCATCTACTATGAGATCGGTTAAATGACATTTATGAGGAAGAATAACAGGATGTTTGGTATATTCAGGAAGGGTTGCATTCTGAATTCTCCCTTGGGCTCTCAAAATTCCTTTATCGTCACAATACGGGTTCAGAGATTTCAATTTACTCTTATCTTCTAGTTCCAACATTTGGCAGCGCTTTATGCAGACTTTAAGAGCGTCATGGAGTTCGGAGCTCGTAAGGTAAGTTTCAAATTTGTAACTCTTATTCTTTACATCCTTGATTCTTAGGAACCTACGACAAAAAGCAACAACGCGTATGAGCCTTTGCAACGACGAGAATCGCGTATATATAGGATCGTCGCTTGTTGACTCGACACTGACATGAGCCTTGACCTTTCTTTGTTCTAGATCGGTGGAGATTGACTTCGGCCTTTTATACTCAATAGATGAGTCTTTCAGCCACGACGGACCCTGCAGCCACATGCTGTTATTAGCAAGTTCCAGAGGCGTACAACCCCTAGATGCAATATCTGCAGGATTTTGGGCCGATGGGACATAAGCCCACTGATTATTGTCCAGTTTTGACAGTATATCCGAAGTTCTGTTGCCGATAAATGTTGTCCAACGACTCGGGTGACTACTAAGCCACGCTAAGACTACGGTTGAGTCAGTCCATCCATGTACATTGGTACTGTCAATACCCAACACCTTTGACACATCGATGCATAACTTAGCCAATAGAACGGCTCCCATTAGCTCAAGGCGCGGTATCGACACTTGCATAGTCGGGGCCACCTTAGTTTTTGCCGAAACTAGATTGACATGTATATCGCCTGCCGCGTCAACCGTCCTAAGGTAAACTGCTGCGGCGTAAGCGATGCTTGACGCGTCGCAAAAACCGTGAATTTCTTGGTAAGTATCGTCTCTTTTAGCTTCAATCCATCTTGGAACCGCCACATCGTGGACGCGAACCAGATCTGATCGGTAAGAAATCCATTCTTCTATTAAATTTTCAGGTAATTCTTCGTCCCAGTCTATTCCTGCGAGCCACAACTTCTGTATCATCACCTTGGCCACTATGACGCAAGGTGCTAACCATCCCAGTGGATCGAATAGACGTGAAATATCAGATATTACCTTCCTCTTTGTGATGGGATAGTGCAGAGTAGGAATCTGTGTAGTGTAATGAAATGAGTCCGATGCCCTGTCCCAACAAAGTCCCAATATCTTCATCACATTATCCATTTTTATATCTAACTTTCTTTCTTGGTTTTCTTGTCTGTCCATTACTACTCTTGATAATTCCTCGTCATTTGATACCCATTTCTGCATTTCAAATCCTCCTCTTCTTAATACTTCCTTCATGTCCTTATAGATTTTTATTCCTTCTTCCATAGTATGACAGCCGGTCAACAGGTCATCGACGTAAAAATCTGTTTTAATTCTTTTTTCTGTTTCAGGGAACTCTTCGCCTTCATCGGTAGCCAGCTGGTGCAACGTCTTCACAGCCAGGTAAGGAGCTGATGCCGTTCCAAATGTGACTCTTACTAACCTAAATTCTTCTGTTTCAGATTTTGGATCATCTCTCCACACAAGCCGTTGGAAGTCTGCATCTGGATTAGCTACGATAATCTGGCGGTACATTTTTACGATATCTCCACTCAGACAGATGGGATGCATACGCCACCTCATAATGATGTGCCGTAATTCCTGTTGAAGCGGGGGCCCGATCATCAATGCATCATTGAGAGACGCTCCGTTTCGATCTCCTCGACAAGAAGCATCGAAAACTACCCTGACCTTGGTTGTGGTCTTATCTGCACGTATAACGGGATGATGTGGCAAATACACACTCTCGGATCGTCTTTCATCTTCGCCGGTTATACGTTCCATATGACCAAGGTCCAAGTACTCGTGCATCACTTCGGAGTAACTTGCTTTAAGTTCTGGGTTCCTCTTGAATCGATGTTCAAGATGCTGGAATCTCTTGAGTGCAATATCTCTTGAGTTTTCATATTTGCATTGAGGGTCGTCCTCGCGAAATGGAAGACGCACAATATAACGTCCGGTAGGATCTCTGTGTGTTGTCTTGGAATAAAATTCTTCACACGACTGCTCTTCTTGAGTGAGCATCTTCGTTCCGAAAGAATCGGACTCAAGTTGCCAGAATTGTTTCAACAATTCGTTGTCATCTACATGAGCATGCATACTCGTGATCACGTTGTGATGACAATGAGTTTGCGAGAGGACTTGATCATCATCAACATGATGTGTTGGACCTGACAGGACCCATCCTAAGGCGGTGAATTGTGCCGTGAGAACGCCATTAGGACCTGTGATCAATCCGTCTCTTATGATTTTACCATACACGTCGGCACCGAGCAGAATGTCGATTTTGTTCGGTGTGTCATATTGGGGATCAGCCATGCTGATCTGTGCTAGCTCAGGCCAATGAATGTTTACGATCTTCTCAGATGGAAGCAAACTCGTTATAGCACCTAAAACGTGCGCGTGGACTTCCAACTGAAAACTGGGATCGTGACAAGACTGGACATTCATTGCAACAACATACCTTGACGACAAAGTACCTTTGTCGCCTCCCAGACCAGAAATAACACTTCTAGTGGGTGTTTTCCTGAGGCCGAGTAATTGAACGGCTGCTTCAGTCACAAATGAAGCTTGTGAACCCTGATCTAAAAGGGCTCTCAGCAAGCATACATTACCGTTTCTTGCCCGACACTGAACAAGAGCGGTGGCTAACAGGACCTGATTAGGTACTGTTTCCTTCGAGAAATGTGCTGTCACATTCGAAGGTGATGGAGTTTCTGACGATGTCGTTACTACTGCTACTTCGGGTTTAGCAACCCCAGAAGTACACAACTCTTTAGTTGGATTAGGATGAAGTAAAGAATGATGTTTGTGATTGCAAATGCGACATTTGGTGGAAGTTACACAAGACCTTACTGCGTGGTTTCGTCCCAAACAGTTGAAACAAAGATTAGAGGTTTGAACAAATTTATGCCTAGCGTTGTAATCTAACTTGCTGAATTCCTTGCAATTTGCTAGCTTGTGTCCTGCCTGCTTACAGAATGAGCAAGAATTCTTCGCGTCAGTGGTAACAGTATGCAATACCTTCGGCTTCTGGTTTGAAGAAGTGGGGGTCGATCCTGGTTTATCTAAAAACTCTAATGACCGAAACCTCGATTCTAAAAAATCTCGCATTTGTTTTAAAGTAGGCAGCTCATCTGAGTTACTTATCTTGGCCTCCCATTGCTTACGAGTTTCAGAATCAAGTTTCATACAAATGATGTAAATGATTATGATATCCCACGTATCCACATCGATGCCCAAATTCTTCAAGCCATTCATAGTATCATTAGTTGTATCTAAAATACATTTTATTGCCTTACACGATTCCACTTTGACGCTTTGTAGATCCATGAATCGCTTCAATAAACAACTAGCCAAATATTTTTTATTGTTAAATCTATTGTTTAGAATCGCCCACGATTCACTGTAGTTTGCTGATGTTATAGGAACATGTCTCAGAAGTTGCTCAGCTTCTCCTGAGAGATGCCCTTTCAAATAGTGGAACTTTTGGACGTCATCAATGGAAGCGTTCTTATGAATCAACGACACATACAAGTCTCTAAACGTTGGCCACTCTGAATACAGACCGGAAAATACAGGGATTGATATTTTAGGTAATTTAACATTGCATTCGCCTTTTAATGATTGCCCCGATGGCACTTTGTCTTTAGTGTGTGAGGATTTAAAGACCGACAATGCCTCTTGTAAATCAGACTTATAAGCTACATAAGTGTCCTCAATGTTCTCATAAACATTGTCCAGAAAGTATCCCGACTCGATTGTGGCATCTGATAATTCAGATAACTTTCTGTGATTTTCGTTAACTACCTTCCACTGTTCTTCTAAAGTTTCGAGTTTAATTTGTAAGTAAGATTGTTTTGCAAGTCTTTCTTTTGATGATTTTTTGAAATTCACATAAGCTCTTTCTATAGTACCTTTATAACTTAACTGACTTTTCATTACGGATGCCATATTTTATCGAGTATACGTTAAGACACTAAAAGCGAAACAAGTACGAAAATATTACAAGTGTTTTAAACCTTAGAATAAATTTCTATGTAATGATTCAAGTTCCCAAATCATGAACATACAAACAAAAATTATTGTAAGTTCACTGATCCATAAACACATTAAAAATATCAGTTTGTAAATTATATCAATAAAAACCAACTATTTAAACGTCAATAATATTACAAGTTCCAAACAATTTCGTGAAATTTTTACAAGTGTTTGAGTTTTAATTCAAATGGGACAGAAAACGGGCGTGGATTCCCCGTCTCAACACTTTTTCGTAAATTATTCTAAGTCTAAACATGCACAGAAATTTTTACAAGTCCGGTATTATATTCAAAAGTTAATCTATAAAAGTTAAAGTCCAATAAATGCTCGAAAATTTTCTAAGTCGATGGTTTAGTTACTTCTCTTTAAGATAGATGGCACTGCACAATTATTTTTAGGAAATCACAAAATGTACTCACAATTTTTCCACTGGCAAACCTCACTGATACGCCGCTTCCAATCCAGGTGGTGTATGACAACGTTCTTGTAACGTCACAAGACTCCTCTGCTTCCTCGGTTGTCGAAACTGCACTCCTCTTCTTCCGCTCCAGGAAGAACTGCTTGCGCTCGTTCCGCTCCAACCAGTCGCGCCGAATCTCACCCAGAGATTCGCACACGATGAACACCTTCAGTGGCGGCCCACCACTGGTTTCTAGTGTTTACAGCAAAATTCACACTCGCACATCCGGCTCGAAGGACCATGGAAGACTTTCAGCCTCCAATTCCAGAGTCGCGTACGGTGCGGGGTTGTTCAATGAAACAACGTTTGAAGTAGCACTTGTACTATAATTATTGAAATATATAGCAAACGTCAGAATCAAAATTCTATCTGTCACTCTAGATACCTTGGTGGTGTGTCAAACGCGAACGAAACGCTTGCGTGTTTTAATTTTACCTGTGGCGCCATCTAGTTCGATTCGTGAGAACTACATTGTTTCACACAAAATATCGTATGATAAATCTTAAATGTTAGTTTACATTAAACACACTTAATATAATTATGAAAAATCGCACTCGGTGAAATTGCTGGCATTAACATTACAAAGGTACGGCAAAAGTATCTTTTTGATCCGATCAAGTTTTCATACATGAAAATGGGTAAAACATAAAATCCCATTTTTAGGTTTGAAAACCTGAATGGAACAAAATGAAATTTTTGTGTAACCTTTGTAATGTTATTGTCAGCAATTTCACCGAATGCGATTTTTCATAATTATAGTAAGTGATTGTTTATCTTCAAAAATGTTGAGATGCGCGAGCGAGATAGCGGCGCGCCGAATTCTGCCCCTTAAGATAGTACTGTTCTGCAGAAACTCTTACTACATTTCTAAATAGGAGTAAAATATAGATAAATATTCACAAACAAATTTTGTGAAATGTGATCAAGTACATATGTGTTTTGTTTTAACATTTAATAGTATTTATAAATGTTAACTATATAATTATTATAATTTTAATGTGGCGTTGCTAAACTATATATTTTTTTCCAGGACCAGACAAACTTAAATAGTGCAGAGATTGTGAAATACTTCATTAGAAGAATCATAGAGAGAGTATTGTTAGCTTTACACAAAAAGGACAAATATATTGTGGTTTTACATCTGCTCAAGCAGGTTTACGACGATTTGATGCCTGATAAGGTACGTTAAATAAATTCAGTAGTTTTGTATTCTATGAAAATGTAAATACCTGGTTGTATATTTTTTATTATTAATATTTGTTTAATTTTTTCATTTTAGCTCTGGCAAATATTGATTGGAAACAAGGAAATCAATGAGGATGTTCTTAATATAAATGAAATTAAAATAGCCCATCCATGGATACCTGAAGAGAGCTTAAAAAGAATCGCTCAGCTCAAGGTACGAGACGTACTTTATTAATAAAAAAATCTGGTCTTTGCTAAAATACGGCTGCTTCTAGAGTTCGTTTCGACAATACTATAATTTTTTTGTTTTCATATCAAACCAGGCAGCTGACGAAGATCTGTACAATCGTCTCAAGTTTAAAAACAACGATGAATGGAATCAATTCGTATCATCCGGAGATACCGGCATGCTCAATAAATATAAATTGAGCCCGTTCGAAAGCGTCGTGAGTGTGGCGGCCGTCCGCCCCGACAGTCTGTACCGGGCCATCGTCGCATTCGTAGACAGCATCTTAGGTGAGTTGGTTAAATCGACGTTCATACTACAGAATCACCTGCATGTCTATAAAACTTAAAAAAAAAGTGTCTTATACCCGTCTGCACTAAAGTCAACTAAGATAAAACTTATATAGGCAACTCTTAAACTAAGTCTGACTTAAACACCACCTTCCTCTGCACCAATCAGTTTACGTTAAGGTAATCCTACAACTGACGTTTCGTAAGAAATAAACTTATCGTTAGTGGTAGGACTAACTCATCGACGGGACTCTGTCTGGGTTGTTACCACTGTTTTGTTCGTGAAGTCTGCCGCCAAGCAGTAATGTGCAAGCATTACTGTGTTCCAGTTTGATGAGCAGAGTAGCCAGTGAAATTACTGGGCTTATGAGAATTAATACCTAATGTCTCAAGGTAACGAGCGCACTGCAGTGCCGCGCAGGCCATGCTTACCATCAGGCAAACGAACAGCTGGTCTCGTTACTAAATAGCATAAAAAAGTAAGGGAATGAAATAATAGAGTAGAAGTAGATGTGTTATAAAGTGTTGCTGGGTGTATCCCGGTAGGTGGCGGCGCGGTATGGGGCGGCGCCCCGCTGCGGCTGGCGGCGCGTGCGGCGCGGCCCGTGCTGGTGCTGGCGGCGCACGCGCACGACGCGCTGGCTGCGCACGCGCCGCCGCGCGCACTCATGCAGGTCAGTGCACCGTAACACACCTATCTATACCGTATAATACATACCGCGGGGTAGGATTGACTCTTCTGTCAGTGACAGTCTTGGAAGAGGCCACCGCTTCCCTTATCTAGTCTGCTATTAAACACTAAATATCTGGGTGACATGGCCACGCTCGGAAATTGTAAGACACGTTTCCGAGGCAGCCGAAATAAATAAATGTATAGGAATTGCTCGTTTTAGTTATAAGATGTGCATGCATTGTAGTATTCTATTTCAATTAGGAAAGTATTCAGTTAAATTATAGAGCTTATGAGACGTGTACTATAAGTATTATCTATTCTGTGCCTAGATTCAGAGAAGAATCTAAAAGTGGATTCGTGCTTCTATATGTTTTATAATATGGAATCTAAAGTCCACGCAAAAAGACACGAAAAGACTTCACTGAATCTAAGCCACAAGTCAGGGTAACGGGCGATATTTTTCACAAATGAAAACTTTGACAGTGACTCTTCGTGACATTTCTTTGTTTACAAAAAATATTTAAGATTATGGAACAGGTATAGTAAACAAAGTTCCGTGGGCGGCGGCAGGTGGAGGCGGGCGCGGGGCGCGCGGCGTGGCAGGCGGCGGCGGCGGCGGCGCGTGCTGCGGGCGCGTGGCTGGTGCTGGCGGTGGGCGGCGCTCCGTTCTCGGCCGAGCTGCAGGCCTTCGTGGAGCACGTGGCGCGCGCCGAGGTTACTACCGCACACACGCACTGCTACAACCACCTGCTCGCCAATGAACAATAGGGATATTGCATGAAGCATAAAATACATAGTACACTTTTGTCAGTGGGAGGACTAACTCTTCTGCGAGTGTCCGTCTGGGTTGTTACCACCGCTTTGCTCGTGAAGTCTGCCGCCAAGCAGTAGTGTGCAAGCATTACTGTGTTCCGGTTTGATGAGCAGAGTATCCAGTGAAATTACTGGGCTTATGAGACTTAATATATACCTAATGTCTCAGGGTAACGAGCGCACTGCAGTGCCGCGCAGGCCTTTATTTTTCAAAGTTCTGGGTGGCACTGCAATTGTTATGGGCCGGCGTTATGCTTACCATCAGGCAAACGACCAGATCGTCTCGTTACCAAATAACATAAAAAAAAACATAATTACTGGTGTCGTTTCTGACGTTTCATACTTAAACCTAATTTTTGTTTTGCTCTGTCTCTTTCCATAACGAAACATAAGATAGAGATGAAAGATGTTTGACAGATCTAAATTTAGTTTTAGAACTGCCAAATATCGTCCATCCTTGATAACGCTTCTAAATTAAGACACACGCAAGTGGATTAATTAAACAGATTTAAAATATATTCCATGTCTTTCTCAAGTTCTCATTTAGAAAGAGCGATTGAACCTAAAATTAGGTTTAAGTATGAGATGACAGAATCGACACCACTGTCGTGTACAGGTTTCACATTAACACAATAAAAATTAATTTCACAAAAATATATAATTTCTACAAAGATATTGTATCTAAAATTTTTCCCAATTCAATTATGTTTTCTATCATCCAATAGTAATTTAAATACTATCAGATGTGCGGAGATAATTTTAATTAAAAATCCTCCTTATTAGATAAGTTACGAACCTTTGTTTATTAAAGTCGGAAAACAGCAGCGAAGAATTTCGCCTTTGGATTCTGTCGGAGTATCGTGACGTTCCGCCCCTCGTCGCAAACTCGTGCATCAATGTTATATTAGAGGTGAGTCTTTCAAAATTCACTCAACTCCATTTACGCTACCATCATTTTTTTGCTAGTAGCGGTTTTTCTGATTCGCAGTTCTGATTGACAGTCTTTGGGGTCCCTTTAGTAGGAAGTCACGGTGCGATGCGCGTCATATGGTGCGTCGCGTCGTGCGGTCAATTCGAACATTTATATCTAGTTTATTTTGATGATTTCATTAGCGGGCTCCAAGCACTCTCTATATAGCCTGAGTTTGAATTGATATGCTGTAATGTATTTTACTAACAGCATATATCGATGTAGTAGTCCGAAATAAAATTTTATTATTATTATTAATGTCCGCAAATAAATACGCCTCATCGTGATCGGCAGGCGCCCGAAGGAGTGAAGAACAACGTGATGAGTACCGTAGCAGCGTGGGGCGACGTGCGCGCCGAGCCGGCGGCGGCGCGCCTGCTCGCTTGCCTCGCGCTGTTCCACGCGCTGGTGCAGGAGCGCCGCGCATACATCCCTCAGGGTACGTGCCACGAGCGACAGCGGCCAGCGAGCCCCACATTGACCCTGCACGTAGTCATTACTGCAGTCGTACCGATAATTTTTAATGTACTACATTACGATTGTACGGTGGTTGCGCAGGCTGGAGCCAGTGGTACGCGTGGGAGTGGGGCGAGGTGGCGGCGTGCGCGCGGCTGGCGTGCGGCGCGGGCGCGGGCGCGGGCGGCGCGCTGGTGCTGGCGCTGTACGGCGCGCGGCTGCCGCGCGGCGCGGACGCGGCGGTGCTGCGGGCGCTGCACGCGCGCTGCCTGCCGCCGCCCGCCGCGCCGCCCGCCTGGCGCCCGCCCGCCTTCACGCGCCTGCCGCCCGCCACCGACAACATGCAGGTATTAGGTACTACTGCCGCACGGCGCGGATGTGGCCGCACCAGCGCTAGCCGGTGTTAAGGCGACTGTGCGTGTTAACCCTAAATTGAGTATCCTTGTATTAAGGTAAGCAACACCAATAAAAGAGTGCGTGGTTTAAGTACGTGCGTTTTAATTGATCGCCAGCTAATAACTGACTGTAAAGGTGTTATTACATTATGCACATATTAAACTGGACACTTTTTTTTTTTTTTTTTTTTTTTTTATTTGGTTCACTAAACTGGTTGGTACACACAAATTTATGGTAAATGAAAAAAGAAAAAATAGTACACGACATTAGTGTACAACCTTCTTGAAGTGAACACTGCATGCATAATAAAAAGTATTTTTACACTACAAAATTGTTTACATAGTAAGTATAAAGTACCTAATTATAACAAAAATAAATATGATTGATTTCCTAAACACTGTTACTATAATTTTGGAAAGACAAATGTCTTTTAATAGAAACAACGGGTGCACTGAATATATCCAAGTCGTGGCACACCTTGTTGTAAGAAGAACACATCCGATAAATTGGCGAATGCTGTCCGAAAATAGTACGACAAGAGGGAAGTCTGAACGTTCTTCTGTTATGGAGACGGCTGCTTGAACGAGGAATATCCAGGTCGAACTTTCGGAGTAGCTCAGGGCTATCAACCTTTCCGTTTATTATTTTATGCAGAAATACGATATCAGCGATATTCCGCCTCTGTTCTAGCGACGGCATTTTAAAATAAGCACTTACGTGCAAGATAGTCTTATGATGTAACCCTATATACAATCTTATAATGTACTAAATATTTTGTTGGTCTGAATCTTTCCAGACCTACGCGTCGGCCTTCGCGGAACTGCCTGACATCGACTCGCCGCAACTGCTCGGCTTGCCGGCCAACTGCCGCGCGGCGTGGGAGAAGGACGCGGCAAGGGACATCCTCGCCGGGTTGAAAGGTGAACTAATCTGTCAAAGACACCCTGACTACGTGACTACACTCACGTTGCATGTTGGCTTCCTGCACCCTCAACTTGAAAATCTGTCACCGAGTACCTATTGGCGTTCCGGCTTCTGTACTTACCTATTATTTAAAATGCAGCTGATTGTTTCCCGTGCAACGAGCGCAATGCAGTGCCGGGCAGGCCTTTTTGTTTCATAGTTCTTAGTGGCGCTGCAATGGCGTTACGCTTACCTTTAGGCAAACGACCGATTCGTCTCGTTATCCAATAGTATAAAATATATATATACAGGATGTATATGCAAACGGGCGCAATATTCGAACACAATGTCGTATTGAGTTCTTAAAAAATATAGGAAGTAATTATAAATCCATATCAATAAAAAATATCTACTAAAATGTCATTAACCTTTGCAAGGTAATTAAGAGAGAATATAGACACCCTAAAAACAGTTACGGTGTCTATATTCTCTGTAGTCGGTCAATGACACGGCACAGCCAGCTGTCTGTGCCTACCGCGCAGCTCGCGCCCGCGTCAAACCAGCGGACGACGTGGTGACTCTGCTTTGTAATAATTAAGGATATTTTGATTACGCAAGAGGTATTTTTTTTTTCAATTGTTTCATATCTTAAATAACTTGTATATTCACCTGCTTAAAAATGTCTACCGTTTACGTATACACCTTGTATATAATATCCGCAGAACTGGAGGCGACCGTCGTAGCCGACCCGCGAAGCGGCAGCGCCACCTCCGTGAAGAGCCTGATGGCGCTGTGGAAGAAGCAGATGTCGGGCAGTCCGCTGTTGAAGGAGGGGTTTTCGGGCGGTGGGGGGTGCGGGGATGGTGGCGGGGGCGAGGGCGGGTGGTGGCGGGGCGTGGCGCGGGGCGAGGCGGGCGCGGCGGCGCGCGCGGCCCGCTGCCTGCACGCCGAGCTGCGCCGCGCCGCTCCCCGCCCCGCACTCACTCTGCACGAGGTACGAACACTGTCAGCATAGATACTCCAGTACAATGCGATTAAGGGCCGATCAACCAATTGCAGTGAACTGATTGCTATTGAATCGATAAATTTAACTGATCCATTATCTGCTTGGCGTTTTTTTTTCGGATCTTTCGGCTTTAATAATTAAGGGGCAGAATACGGTGTGCCGTTATCTCGCTCGCGCATCTTAATATTTTTGAAAATAAATAGTTGTGTTTTTGTGGTAAATGTGGATATACCCGTTACCCGTATCACCATTTACCATTTAAGTTTGTTGTATGTTTCTTTCTTACCACTACTCTCTGAAACCACTGGCCCGATCCTAAAAATTAGTTAATAGGTTACAGACTATACAGCTATATTATTCCTGAGTTATATTATATTACTGTAGCTATATATCCCTGAGTGATATATATCCTGATATGAACGATATTTCCCTTTACACACAACGATAGCAAATAACGCTTAGGTGTGAACATGTTGTGGCGTGCGCGCAGGTCCCGGAGCGCTGGCAGGTGTCGTGGGCGGGCCCGCGCGCGCCGGATGTCTACCTGCGCGAGTTCTGCCGCCGCGCGCGCGCCGCCGCCGCGCGGCCCGCCGCCGACCTGCCCGGCGGTACGACAGCCCGCCACCCTACCTACATCTCTAGTCCCAAAACCTAATTTAAAAACTAAATCAGACTTTTGACGGGAACGCAAATATGACGTATTTGTGTTTTTGTCGTCGTTGACTTTGGGTGTTTTAAATAAAAAAGAATGAGAAATGAACGAAAACATGAATGAAAGTTGAAGTTCCGCCAACATTAAAAAAAATATTTCCTTCAAGTTTCATGCGTCAGCCGCGAGAAATGTCGAAACAGCGACTAAAAATATCGGTTGCGAGAATGTTTGGAGAACCTCCTATAGTTACGTCCACATATATAGGAACGTTTTGAATTACGATCAAAAATATGAGTGGTAGTGCTCGTGTACGTGCACAAGTGAAAAGCAAATAGTACAAATAAGTACAAAGACAAAAACGTGTATTTTTATACCTATTCTTTCCAAAACTCCAGATGCATTTGGTAAAGTCATCAATGGATAACCCAGCTCCAGTAATGATTTTACTGGAGCGAGACTTTGACTCTAACATTTCGTCAGTTTGGATAAATTAAACTTAAAAAAACGCTCTCTTGCACATGACTCAAATTTCTTTACTCAATAAGATACGAGTAAAGAATTTTGGATTCGACTAAACCCAACGCGTCGGGTTCAAATTTAAATCAAGATCAAAATTCATTGATCGTGGTCATGACAAGGTTAAGAAGATCACTTTTGTTTTAAGTACTACTATGAATATAATTAGCTAAGTTTTAAAACTAAATGTTTGGTGGTTTCAGAGGTGGATCTGCGCGAGTTTCTGTTTCCATCGCGCGTGGTGTGGGCGCTGCGCGCGCGCACGGCGGAGACGCGGCGCGTCGCGCCCGCCGCACTTGTACTCACCGCAACTACCGGTAAACTACCATCACTTTTCACTATAATATATCTATATAAATAAATAAAATTGAAGTGTCTGTTTGTAATGTCTATACCAATAAATAAAATTGAAATGTCTGTTTGTAATATCAAAATAAATGCTTTTTACTAAATGCATATGAACGTACATACCTACGGTACCTATAACAAAAACACAATTTTTAAAATTTTTTGTCTCTGTCTGTCTGTTTTTTCCGGGTAATCTATGAAACGGCTGGACCGGTTTTGAAGGGACTTTCACTGGCAGATAGCTGATGTTATAAGGAGTAACTTTGGCTACTTTTATGTTAGAAATAGAATGAGCGTTCCGCGCTAAAAATAAAACCCATGAAATCCAACATCTCCAACATCTCAAAAAAAAAACAGCTTGTGGTATTATCTCCTCTGTTACCTTATGTGTACTAGAAGTGATAGAAGTGATTGTCGTCCGAGTAAAAAAACTACAGGGGCTATAATTACTTAACTTATGCAGAACATAATTTACAAAATATTGGCGCATCATAGCATACGATATAAAAATCTTTTTGATTTTATTACAATTTGTATAAACTTTTTTCACTGCAAATTACTGGGCTTATGTCTCAGGATAACGAGCGCACTGCAGTGCCGCGCAGGAGTTTGTGTTTCAAAGTTCTGAGTGGCACTGCAATTGTTATGGGCCGGCGTTATGCTTACCATTAGGTAAACGACCAGCTCGTCTCGATATCAAGTAAGTAGTAGAAAAAAATATAGCAGGCGCGCATTTTGTTAGATAGAGTGCCATACATTTAATCTCGAAAGTCCAGTGGAAGCGCGCACGATACGCTTTCTATATCAATTCTCTAACGATTGAGTGTTCGTGTTATGCAGAGGCGGCGCCGGGCGCGGCGGACGACCTACTGGTGCGTGGACTGCGGCTGTGCGGCGCGGAGTGGGCCGGGGGTGCGGGGGCGGGGGCGTTGGCGCCCGCGCCGCGTGACGCGCCCCCGCACGCCCTCGCGCCGCCTCTGCGCGCGCGATACATCACTAAGGTTACCTCTTATCTGTGTCCCTTGTTATATAAGCGTATAATTCTTACTGTTAGCCGTGTGGTCCCGACCAAGAATACTTTAATTTTTAAGATTACAAGGAAGCCCCACGCAGGATTTTGTAAAACTCTACGTTTTAAGTTTACAAGGAAGCCCCAAGCAGGACTTTTTAAAACTCTTAAGTTTTAAGATTACAAAGACGCCCCACGTTAAAATGAAGCCTCACGCAAGATTTTGTAAAACTCTACGTTTTAAGTTTACAAGGAAACCCCAAGCAGGACTTTTTAAAACTAAGTTTTCTTAAGTTTCCAAGGAAGCCAACTAATATCAATCACCAAGTAAATCATCGACGGTTCTTCTTGGTCGCTACGCTCTTGACAGAGCGGTCGTGCTCGTCATGTAGTACTAGTGGGGGCAGATGTAATGCGCCTCACAATATCTCGCCATCGCCGGTTAAAGAATGTATATTTCCAGGAGCCAGGCGATGCGGCGGACGGCTGGCTGGACGTGCCAGTGTACAGCAACGAATCCCGAGAGGACCTTCTGTTCTCCGTGCGATTACAACTCGCGCGCTCTTTCCCGCGCGAAACGGCGTTACTCAACGCAGTCGCGTTGTTCGTCGCACCTGTCGATTGAAACTGCACGTGTGTTCGTTTTTATTAATAAGTAGGTAATAAACTATCGGTACGCGCAATAACTGGACGTACGAGTATTACTATTTTAAGAAAAGAGGTTGCTTTCTCAGTCCCTCATCAGCATATATTATTCGTTTTCACTTTCTGTTTCGATCATTCTAGAGTCCTAGATTCTTTGCGCGTACAGTACGCTTTTACGATATTACTATTGAAGCACTTCTGCATTTTCCTTGATTATCGATTTATTATTCGGAAATTGTATTGATTACGTAGAAGAACACTTTAATATGTATTTAGTAAGTATCTAAGTTTTTAAGATTTCTTTTTTTCAATGAGAAACAGTCACGTTTTTTGTTAAGTAATGCAGATTTATCGTGATAAAAAAACAATAAATACCATGAAAAAATATTTAAATAAATCACATTAGATCATAAATGACGAAGATCCAGCGAGTTTAGTGCTGTGGACCCAAAAACGCGCGAAAAACGTCCGATCCACTGTGACGTCATGTGTCATGATACTCATGATGCCACCGAGCCGCCGCGCCGCCCGCAGCGCAAGTCTGATGCACAGCAGTTCGTGCGTAGCATTTGGCCACTCCCACTTTTTGTATCATATTTAGCTCATATTTGTCTAAACAAATGTACGTATAGAATAACACGGCACCCCCATGTATGTACCTCCATGCATTTGACTAATAAAAGATCGCGCGCGTAGTGACAAGTGACGTCATCGCATAAAGCCAAGCGTTTTATAGCTCACACGCCAAAATAGGTAAAAAACAAATATCTGTTATGTGATTGATCCTCATTGTGCATAATGCAATTTAAAATAGATAATTAGACTAGTCGTTAATATAAATAAAGTATTTCAAGCACAAACTGTGTGTTTTAAATTTTCACAACCTGGTTAAACCCGAAATTCCCCTAACATGGACACCCTGGGCGATTTATTGGGATGTTTTTTCCACATGGATCTCATGGAGGTTTTGTTTTGGTTTTTTGTCTACATGGATTTTATTTTATTCAGTTGGTACAGTAACAGCAATTAGGTTATTACGCGAATCTTAACATTATGTATAGTACTAATCATTTATTCATACTTGGTAACATAAACATAGCGAAGCGAGGAATTTACGATAAGAATTCTGAGTGAAGCGAGGGATTCAATGTAGCCCAAGACGAAGACAGCTTTATCCTTGAGGTGAATATTCTATACAACCTGCGAGACAATATAAAGCAAGGCAAAGATAAGAAACCATTTTAAACTTAAAAGGAAATAAAACTTATGAAACAAAGGAAACGCAAAACAAACAAGACAAGATACAAGAAACCAAGATTATTTAGCCTGTTGATAGCTCATAAACACAATTCCTCATACAAACATATCTCACCGGCGCGGGCAGGGGGCGAGGTAATATTCTATGCTTGCAATTGGCCGATCATTTGGATGACGTAATTTAGTGATGTGGTACGACTACTACTGAACAGAATAATATCGATAAAATTGAATAGGTAGTTAGCATCGCATTCTTGATTCCCTGACATATACGATTAATAATAAATTATTATATGGAAAACCTAGACAATACATACTTACTTTATAAATTAATCTATAATACTACTTATAATAAAACATCACATTTTTTTTGGATGGCACTCCTATCTATACTGAAGCCAAAACTGTATTTTTATTTTTGTCTGTCTGTCTGTATTTTGGCCACGCATCACGTCGAAGCTACTGAATGGATTCCATGACTTGCGATGTATGGAACCAATTCTCTTTTTGAGTCGCTTCTATCCACTTTTCCTTTATTTCTGGGATGTCTGGAAATCTAACAACAAAAAGCAGAAATACTTTAAAAAAACTGGGAACCTACTTCGATGAAAATATCGCGATATATGAAAATTCAAGTACCATTTTTTCATCTTTAGATGTTCTTCCATAAAATGTATATGGGACCATCTTGAGATGATACACTTTCAAACAACAAAAATAATTTTCAAAATCGGTCCGCAATTGACGGAGAAATCAGTTAAAATACTTAAAAAAATACATACAGTCGAACATTTAACCTCCTCCTCTTTTTTCGAAGTCGGTTAACAAATCCAAACGAAAGGTTATTATTTTTCCAAAATAATTAATAATAGTATATATTAATTGTAAAGTATACATTGAATATCGATAAGTTATAAGTCTGCACTCGTACTCGCAGTGGCGAGTAGTGCATTTAAATATTTCGTTTTCGCATGAGGGGAAGTTGTATCATTAGTCAACAGGATTTATAGTCTTTGCAAGAAACAGTACAACAAAAAATATTGTGCGTCGCACTTCAATCATTGGTGCGCCTTTTTGCCAATCTTATTGATTACATAGAGCGTCCCGTTCGATTTTCAAATAAGAATTTGGTGTAGTTTAGAGTTTGCACATTTAAACACTTGTCATCACAAATTATATAGAGTATTCTTGTCATACTTGCCACTGGCATGGCAATTGGCATACCATGAAATTATTAAAATGAAACCATTGCTGATCTGCATAAAACTCTAATTTATTTGTTCAATATATTCATCTAATATATTTTTAAACATTCATAAATAGACATATATTCTTACGTGTCTAGCATGCAAGTATACTATTTAATTGGCACTACATTTATTACAATGGTTCAACCACGAATAACAAGCATCAGTAGAAAATGATTAAACCTAGTAGAGAACAACACTTAGTCGAAATGATAATATTAAAAAAAACATTCGTTTTGGTGCGTGGTAGTACTTGCACTTACAGTCTTACTAATAAACTCTGTATAAGACCTTGCGGTGTCCGTATACCGTTATTCAGTCTTTATTAGTAAAACAGTACTGTCAGTGTATTATTGTATAAGCTATGTAGCTTTTTAAAATGTCTCCACTTTTGATTTAGCAAAAGTATGTGCAAGTGTGGCCCTAGCATAGTGCTCTCGGCCTTTTTAAATCATATTATAATTATTACATTTACAATAAATTTTTCTACAAGAAAAACATTGCTATAATCAAAATTTTAGGTGAAGT
Organism: Crocallis elinguaria; assembly: GCA_907269065.1. Taxonomy (NCBI): domain Eukaryota; kingdom Metazoa; phylum Arthropoda; class Insecta; order Lepidoptera; family Geometridae; genus Crocallis; species Crocallis elinguaria. Next base: position 10,600,474 of record OU026080.1, on the reverse strand, counting down.
AATAACTCCATATTTATAAATTAATAGAGATTGCCCCAAAAATCAGGCCAATTAACATTTGTGCATAATTTCAATGACATAACAATCCAATAGTTACTAAAATTAAAATACAAAAAGTGCTTAGCACTAAATAAAGCCGCTTTGTTATCATTTATCTCTATTCAAGGTACTTGTTAATAGGACTTTTTATGCGATGAATCCTTTTGGGAAGGTCACTCACTACCTAGTATTAGGAAGAGTAAAGTATTTGTTTAGTGCAGGCAGCTGCTTTCAAGAGTTGTTCATAATAACTAGTTCTACTTCAACTTTTAACGAAAAAAAAAATAACAAAGAAATTAGCTAAACATCAGTTTTATGATTCTGAATTACTGATTGTAACAAAGTTATATTTTATTAAGTAACTAACAAGTCAGCTTTTCTGGAACATAAGTAGGTATAATTATTTATCCTATTGCGCATCGCCCAAATCCAAATCTACAAAAGGAAATTAATGTAATTATTATCTGATATGTGTACCAAGGTCCAGTAAGTTAATAAAGTGCGAGGTTCTGAGACTAGTTTGGACGGTCAATTCCGGATATATAACACATTAAAAAATAGTCAAAGAGGTCACAAGCTTAATTTTGAAGATAACAAAATCTGAATTTGTAATTAATCATTATTGTTGCTAGAGCCCACGCCACGACTGAAGTCCTGCGGAATAAAAAGGAACTAACATCGCGCTATCTTCGCATTTATTCATGTATCTTGAGATTACTTCTTTAACACTTGAAATACTTTAATATTTTATACTTTAATACTCTAAGTCTAATACACTACTTGTGTCGACACTTTGGCACCGTCTCATATTTCCGAGACACAAATTAGGGCTGGCACCGCGGCATCTTCGGCTGAGCGACTCAAGCGGCGCAAATATGCTAACCTCGGGAGCGGTTACATATTTGATGTTGATACATTGGGTCCGTGGGGGCCGGGAGCTCATAGTATTTTCAAAATTTTGTCAGAGCGTTTGATTGATGCGACGCGTAACCAAAATGCTGGTAACTATTTGGCTCAACGGATCAGTATTGCGGTTCAACGAGGCAATGCCGCCAGCATGCTGGGTACGCTTCCAACTGGTAGTGGGCTAGAACATTTGGATTATCTATAGCCCTACTAGGGCTTGTAGATTATCCAACTGTTTTTGTAGCTAGCTAGCTAGGTTAGATGTAGTGTTTATTTATGTATTAGCTAGTTAATAAAGGCATTTAGCCCGTTAAAAAAGAAAAAAAAAGTCTAATACATGGCAGGGAAAATGGGAAATATCGTTGGCCTCCTTATTCTGACCTACTGCAGCGCCGTGCCTATCGGAGTTCAGTGATGGCGCGGACCCTAGGTAAGATTTTACAAATTCTTACAATATAAAATTACCTGGCAAGATTTGATGCTTGCCAGCAAAACTAGTCAGGTAGTGAATTAATACAGTGACACACTTTATGCAAATTCAAGATCAAGATAGGTATTAGTACCTATCTTCATCTTGAATTTGCAGTCTTTAAAAATCTAATATTGCTGTTTTGATTTAAACTAAATCGAACTTGTGACTCATTTGGAGTTTTCACTATTTTTCAAAAGTTTCGGAGCCCTTCCAAACTAATGCACAAACATCTTAAAATAACTTTGTAATCAACAATGAATAAACTCTTGAAATGCATTAATTTACTTAACCCAAGTTATAATGGGGAAAATTACTACTTGCTTCTTTACCTACATACATTCTACATTTTTATTTATTTATAAAATACAGATTTCCAAGAATATGATTACAGTATTGCAGTAGTTAAGTTACTACGGATATAAATACCTATTGTAGTATAATATACTAGATAATCGAAATTATGCTGTTGAACAAATTTGAGAAATTGTTGTTTCCAATACTTTTCAAAGAACTTCTAAACACTGGAATGTAAGTAAGTACCTACACTTACGCTAAAGTGATAAAGATAAGTACATAAATTAACAACTAAAGGCCAGACCCAATTATCCTATTCTATTTATGATAGGTTACCCAAATTTGAGATCAGATTCTGTTATATCTTGTTGTATTGTTTAAAAGTTAAATAAATAGATAACCATTATGCGTAAAATAGAATATTTGGATCTCATATAAAATAGACATCTATAGTTTTAAACCATGAAAACCATGCATGGTGTACCTACATTTAAAGTACATTTTTGTGATAAAATTAAGCACCAAGAGATATTTAAAATAAACATTAGGTATACCTTGCTGTATAATCAAATTATGAGCAACCAAACCGAAATATAACTTATAAAAATATCACATTATAAATTTAGATAGACATTCTGAACATCAAACACTAAACAATTATTGTACACATTTGGCAAGAAATATATTTGGTTTCATAGGCGAGATCAAATTAGTTAGCATTTTCAATCCTTTCTTTGAGCCGAAAGTAAATTTTGAGACAGGGACGCAATATTGTGCACAGCATGACAACTAGTACCAGAGAGAGACCAGTATATCTAAGAGCATCTCCAAAGTCCCACCAGCCAGAGAACAGGCCGAGTAAAATCGTGATAACTCCCAAAACAAATGTTACCAGTCCAACTGATGCATGTACTATTTTGGTGTAAATTGGAGCAAGGTAATGTTTTAGTGTGAGACTGTACAGGGCACCCAAGCCACCTAACATTGTAATCAGCATGAAGATGAATGAAGCTAAACCAAATTTTGCATGTAAGCTGACAAAATGAGGCTTATCATGTATGATTTTATTAGACAGAATAATTAAAAACCCTGTTATGATGATAATTCCAGCAATCACTTGTAGCACCCAATGGCGGGCACTGCGCAGGCGCATAGGCATCCATTCAGTAGCCAAGTCACCAGGTGTTATAGAATTCACCGCTGTTGTCATAAGCAGCAACCACTGTAAGGAATAAATTTTAAAATTAGTATATTTGTATGTAAGTAGATACACGACAGAATAAAAAAAAATTACTTCTCACCATTAGACTCGGAGTAGGTAGAAGGATTTTTGAAATTGCATCATAATATCATAAGTCAAAACAGTACAAAAAGACTTTTGTTCCGATATGTTAATAAAATAATTATATACATACCCCAACACTCATGAGAATTGGATGAAATGAAAACAGGTTGACACCATTCTTGAAGCAACAGAAGAGAATAATACCCACGAAAATTAGAGCACATAAATTGCTGAACACGTTTATGTAACTGGGCTTGGATGATGTAGAATTTTGAGTGACCAGTCGCGCTGACTCCGAGGTTCTCTCTGATGTAGACATTGCTCCCGTCTCAGCAGTTAGGGTATCCATAAATCGAATGTGTCAGCAACACAAGCCAATGGGAAGTAGAGAATGTAGTTAGGATTTATTATTTCTAAGACGAGGAAATGCGAGACATTGGCGACTGGTGACAATCTCAACTCCAAAAACTTGCATGGGCTAAATCACAGACTACTGAGGGGGCTAAATGCAAATCACCTCCCAAGTCCCAAGTCCCAAACTCCCAATCACCTCCCAATACAAAACATGACAGTGTTGACAGTTCCATAATCGAGCCACGCACGAGACACAGAAACTAACGCCATCTGTTTATAGACGTGAAACTATTTTGATGTTACAATTGTCAAAGTCAAAATAGTTTCCATAGGAAATGTCTTAACAAAATGTCAAATATAATAAATAAGTACCGACTAGTTTCTGTCATATACTCTTTGGTTTCTGTTTCGAAAAGTAACATTGTGCTTCTTTTCTGTAATCCGAAAATACATATTATTTCAGGCAGTAACTACTACATTAGTATACATCGCTGATCTATATTTTTTTTATGCTGTTTGGTAACGAGAAGAGCTGGACGTTTACCTGATGGTAAGCATAACGCCGGCATGTTGACTGTATTCAAACAAAAATATAATTTTGCCGCGAAACAGTAGTTTTTGTGACAGAAATCCTATAACTAGAGCTGTAAGAAACCGTATGTATTCGTTACTGAGTAACGAGTACATCGCCAGATTCGAAGTACCGAATCGTTACTTACAAATTCAATTCGTTACTTCGGTATGTTTCGTATCATGTCAGCTTGATCCGTTATCCGTACGAATACAACGCACGATGCGTGAACTGAAACGGTTTGTCCAGCGATCGAATGAATGCGAGTGAGAAATAGCATCGTGGCTTCGTATTGTTCATATTTTTATCCAACTTCAAAATATGGAGCAGAAGGGTCCTCAATTCACCTGTATTTTTTTTGTGGAGATGTTACTCTTTATCTCCGCCATTTACCGACCGATTCGACTGATTTTCAAATTTTTTTATTTCATTATTTTACTAAGGATTTTTTATGGTGTTACTTTGTGCTAATAATGTCATTAACTATATCTAAGCAAGACGAGAATAGTTCATACGTTCGACAATACGTATGTACCTACATTTATATATTAGTCATTTTACGAAGTCAGGTAATCGTAAGTTCGATACTCGATTGTATCAAAAGTAACGATACGAAAGTAACGAGTACTTCTAATGATATCCGTATTGATCCCACTGAGGTTAGCTAACGAAGTTGAAGCATGTCTAGTACTGTGTGGTGTTCAATACCGAATACATACGAGTACTCGATTTCTCGTTACTTTTACAGCTCTACCTATAACACACAATATTTTCGTTTATTTTTAAGGAATTTAATTTAAATTCAATAATCAACATGTAATCACATCACTCCGAAGTCACGTGACGTAAAACGCACGTGACGTCACTCGTTCAATCGGAATGAGTTTTTTTTTTGTTTTGGTTTTGGTTCCACGTGATTTGCGTATTTAGCCAGTGTCAAGTTATATAAATAATAATATATAATAAGTCTCTAGTTTTGGTGCATGAAAGTCCTCGAAGTCACGTTAAAGTTTAGTCTAGGCGCAGTCGAGTCGAAGTGACGGTTCAGTAAATTGGTGGATAGTTTACTGAAGCTTCTATGGAGTTTTGGATAGAATACGAAAATACACGTTTTTTGTCTTTGTACTATTTGCCTTTCACTCATGCAAGTTTACGAACACTTAATGGTTAATAATCCACCATTATTACACATTAACACTCGATAAAACATAGGTTTTAGTAAATAACATAAAATCAACAACAGCACATTTTCGCATTCCCGCCAAAACTCAAGTGACAAGTTGATTCGATGTTTTCTGTTTTTCACGGCACAGATAAATATTCACAGAAATCACTCTAAATACTAAGTACAATAAGCAATATACTCATTCCGTCATGCACTTTGATGTGTGACAGTGATGTGTTTACATTTTAATTATTAAATTAAAATTAAATTCTTTAAATATAAAGAAAAATATTGTGTTTTTAGGATTTCTGTCACAGAAACTACCGTTTGGTGGCCAAATTATATTTTTATTTGAATGCAGTCAACAACCCAATTGGTATTACTGTGTCTTTCGAAAAGTGATTGTAAGTGATATCTCAGTAGGTATTATCTTTAGTACATTGCTGACTGAACTAAATGAAGAATGAAATAGAATTACTTTTACTACACAACAAATCGTAGAAAATCTTTTCCGTTAAAAAAGTTAAGGTCGCCCTTTAGAAAGAGACACACCTCCTTAATATTTAGTCTCTTTCGGAGCGGGGTTTTGGTATCAGGGAGCCTTCCTTAGTTACGTAGTAGGTATATAAATTCCTTAAGTACTACTCTTTGATTTTGAAGTTGACACAGTTATTAACATGACAGTTGACACAATGGAAGAGCAACAGCTGAGAAAAATTATCTTACATCTCTTTTTCTCTAACAAATTAAAAAAGGATGCACTATGCCTGACAAGTTCTAACTTGTTGAGATCCGATTGCATGTTGCTCTTGAATTTTAACAAAACAAAACAAAAAATTAGTCGTCAACTCGTCAGTCATCAGTGGATCTCGGGATTCTCGGGCCGGCTTTCATGGACTTTTCATTTATTATTCCGCTCCGAAACGAATAACAATTTTGTGTTTTCCCGTGTTGCTTTACCACCAGAGCAGAAAATCCCAACGAAAGTGACAATCAAGTGTTAAATTAATAATCCAAACATAATAACAATAAGGAGTGATCGTTGGAATTGAATAAATTTGATTATACTGAAAACTTTTTGTGCAAGTTTATTCTCAAGACTCAACAACATAACATGATGCGGTAAGTATAAATCTTAGAATAATCTAGGAATAATTAATTAAAAAGTGTGCCTGACTTCCAGAAATCTTTGCTATATGTTCTTATTTTATTTTGAATACAAACAATAGCCCATCACCCAGTACCACAATTAATAAAATCAGCTTTGTGGTCTCAAAAGTAGAAAAAAAATTGTTTTAGAAAATGGTGTATCAAATGTACAGAAATTTCAAAATTTTTAACTTGTTATTACATGACCCAGATATCTTTGTCCAATTCCTATGTCCTTTAGTTGACCAAACTTTCACAGATGCCCATTCCACTCGTACAATCTTTGTTCAAGATTTCTTAGTATATTTTGTACAGTATTTTGCATAGTTTAAGCAAATGGAGGAATTATCAATGTTCCTAGGTGATTTGATGAAGTCATCCGATTTCTTTGATCAAACGTATGTTGGACAAAAGTTTTCAGTGAGTGCAATACCATCCTTATATCATCATCATCATTTTAGAAAAAAATAAAAATGTCAGGTTGATACATAACTGTATTAGTTCTTATTTAATTACTAGCTTCTGCCTGCGGTTTTCACCTGCATTCCCACAAGAACCGTGCATTTTTCAGGATAAAAAGTAGCCTATGTTACTCTCAGGTCCATAAACTATATCTATGCCAAAAATCACATCGATCTGTTGCCCCGTTGCTCCGTGAAAGAAGAACAATCAACAAACCAACAAACACACTTTCACATTTATAATATTAGAACTGATTAGGCTGTCTTTGATCCAAAGTTTACAATAACAGACTCTCAAGCTTAACTACTGTTTTTGGTGTATGTGGTTCAATTAATAATGTTGCTACCAAACCATCTTTGGTAGATATAGATAAGCTGTTTAGGTACCGTAATCTTGTGGCCACTTTCTGGCATATATCAAACACCTAAAGTACATAACAACCTAAAGTTGACAGGGTTACATCATTTCGTTACAGAGTTTCTGTGGCAGCCTTCCAGCTCCATCATCAGACCAGCTCAGACAGAGAGTCTATGACATCTTTATATTGCATTGTCATCCGATTTCCACTATTTTTTTAATTTTTTTTTATTAGGTAACGAGACGAGCTTGTCGTTTGCCTGATGGTAAGCATAACGCCGGCCCATAACAATTGCAGTGCCACCCAGAACTTTGAAACACAAAGGCCTGCGCGGCACTGCAATGCGCTCGTTACCCTGAGACGTTAGGTATTAAGTCTCATAAGCCCAGTAATTTCACTGGATACTCTGCTCATCAAACCGGAACACAGTAATGCTTGCACACTACTGCTTGGCGGCAGACTTCACGAGCAAAGCGGTGGTAACAACCCAGACGGACACTCGCAGAAGAGTTAGTCCTCCCACTAACAGTATTGATATAGATAATAACTCATTATTATCTATGTTAAATTTCGGCTCAATTGTGTATCATGTGTATCTTTTTGTGGCTGTGACTGGAGGTGGCAGCCACTGGGCTATCATACGAACAATTTTGATAATAACTTACCAATGCTTATAAGTTATACTTAAAAGCCTACTTGATTTATACATGATGCAATGTTGCGTCATGATCAGCTGGTCACTTGACAAGTGGACACTGCGAGCAACGAAGTTATGACTTATGCGTTGGTCGCGCGGAGTAACAAGGTCAAAGCTTATCGCGTGCCATAGAACTTCTAAGGCGCGCCTTACATTACACGTTTGCGTTTTGCTGTCATAATAATCATGGTTTTGGAAAAAGTGTGGTATTACGAAGCATTACGCGCTTATGCAACGGTTGTTATAAAACTATCAAGCGGACAAGAAGAGCAATAGGGCTAGATAGTGCTGCTTCTTTCACTCCCTCGAAGCTCTGGCCCGGGCTAAACTTCACCATGCACGAGCGTTCTAAATGTATCGCTCGGCGCGTCGTGGATTGAGTGGAACGATCGTCCAATTTCGAGCCTACAGACGGGCACTCCATACCGAGCGTGTCATCGCTCCATTTTTCGGTCATTCTGTGTCTCGTGTACTACTAACTGAGCGCTAAATGGATCATCGTATTGGCCACTAATGATGAGTTGGAACGTTGGATTTGGAAGTTTGGATTTCTAATATTTCTATCACTCCATGAAATCCATCTGAGATTCCCCACACAGGAGCGGTTTTTATAACGTTTGCATGGAGTGCTCGTGTGTTTGGGCTCTAAAGCGACGACCGACGATTGGGCCGCGTTCACTGCGTTTTTTACCTTCACACGAAAGTTCTGCCAGTCTGCAGTTCTCCCAACAGGTAGGTAAAGACCGTAGCCATGCGGGAAGTTACCGATCCATTCTTTACCCAGTGTTCTGAGTGTGAGTTCCGCAGTTACAATACGTTTACGCGACGACCGCGTTTGTCGAGTAAACACCATACAAAAAAAATGCGCGATGATAGTTCATAAATGCGGCGCTAGGGGTGTTGTACATTTGTTCAAACAAAATCTTCGTAAACGAGGTCACTCTTGCTGCAAAACACTAGGCCCTCTGCTCCCGTACATTGCCAAATTATTCGAGTGCCTACCCATTGCTGCGAAGGCTAACAACTCACATCAGGCCCAGAGCAGAACAATATGGCTTTCGCACACGGTACTCTACCTCGCTGCAACTTACCAGAGTTCTCCACTTTCTAGCGGAGGAGCACAACAAAGGATCCCGTACAGTGGGAGTCTTTCTTGATATCGAGAAACCCTTTCACCACGTATGGCATCAAGGGCAGGGCTCATCTCTAAACCTATCCTATGCCTATCAAAAGTTTAAGAAAAACTGACCTAGGGCCCTAGTTAGGTATACAAGTGTTGTGAAATTGGTACTGGCTTATCTAGCGATAGAAGTATTTTTTGTTCTTCGTCTCACGTCTGTAGGGACTGTCGGGTGGTAGGCACGGCATGGTACACAAACCTGTAAATGAGTCATCAACGTCATCGTTTCCATCGGGTACTGTGGTCGTTTTGTTGCCACGGGAATGTCCGCGTCGAACGTCGCGTAGCGATGTCGTCAGGACGCGCGCGAACGGACGGTAACATCACAGTATTTTTAAATTTAGATAAATATCACACTCGTATGTGTATCTCTGTAAATAAGGATTAAATTCTAGAGATTTGGCTAATAAAAAAAATCGTTCGGCTTATCTACCTAGTTCAAATAAGGTTATTGTTTGGAAAACTCGCACAGTACACTTCGAACCGAAACATTGGAAAATTCGAGAAAAACTGAAATTGCCTTTTTTATTTCATTTCTTACTAGCCTTGCCCCGCTACGTTACTCCTTATAACATAAGTCCCGCCAAAATCGGTTCAGCTGTTTCGGAGATTAGCCGGAACAAACAGACAAACAATTTAAAAATTGGTCAGTTGTAGGTACCGCACACTTTCATATGCATTTAGTAAAAAGCTGTTGACAGTAAAAACAGATACTTCAATTTTATTTATAGGTATAGATGGGATTTTTGTATGAACTCAAAACCTTGGCTCGTAATATCGACGTGATCAGGCGAGATGGTGGTCAAAGGCTATCCTATCAACAGGGTAGTTGACTCCATTATTTTTCTTTGTTGTCAATCAATTCGTTTTCACATGAGAATCAAATGTTTATATCGAAAAAACTGAAAATCGATCGTTAGAAACGTCAAAAGTGAGAGTCAAAGGCTAAGATTCAGAGACGATTTTAAGCGTAGACTTTGGCTTCCATATGTCAAAACTGTATAGAATTTTGACGTATGGAAGCGTGAGTCCACGCTTAATTCGTCTCTGAATCTCAGCCAAAGTCGAGCGTATCTACTGAGCGCTAAAACGCTCCACACAAATTGCTCATGGTATGAGACGACACATACAATGCCGTAAACCTGTACTAAAAACATGTATTTTGTTGATTTTAGTCGCGAATAACTGTGTACATAGTTGTCATACTTTATTCATTGAAATGTAAAGAATCTGGTATCTGGTGGTTTAAATATTTCACCCGGACACTCTTTGAAAACCCCTTCAGAACGACTCCCGGACATCCTCTAAACTAGAACAAATCCGGGGAATCCCGGACGGATGGCTGCCCTAGGCCTACATTGTGTTGGAATCACTACATAAGTTTAATATCTAACATAATTAACAAAAACATTAAACACACCCTAAACCCGTGTTAAACAGCGTTTAACTGCTAAACATGGCTTAGTTGCGTGTTTTGAGCCACCACAAATCTTGATTTATGTAGTGTCTAACCGTAGCCTAACTCTATTCTGTTATGACATTTCTAATCATTTTAGACGTTTATCTTTAGACACGGTCTAGCTAAATAGGCGTCTAAAAGTGTTTTTTCTGGTAACACGGATACATTTTAGAATAGGTTTAGTCATTTGTTTTAGAATAGGAACTTTGGTGATTATTCTTTAAAGACAAATTGAACGATGTTTAAATTAAAACAGAATATCGTTTATCTATCTCCTGTAGGTACAACAATGTAATTAATAGGTCGGGGAAAAAGTTTCTTCGCATTTTTTAAGAAAATTCAAAACATTTTTTAATATAGTTTATTTACATTTAACTAAAGTATGTAGGTACCATTTTGTTCGATAACTTTTTGCCATCTTGTAGGTAGGGACATGATCCCATTGCTATATAAATTTTGGGACTTCTGATCAAAATACCGCGACAAGTGGTTTTGGCAGTCCTCTCGTGATGTTAACCTGACACTGCCTAAAGAATTCTGAAGAGACCGAAACAGGTGGAAATCTGAAGGTGTAAGGTCAGGACTATTCGGCGGATGCATTAACACCTCCCAGCCAAACTCTCTTAATTTTTTCTGAGTGGCTAAAGATGTGTGAGGTCTAGCGTTATCATGAAAAACCATGAAAATGAAAACCACACCCCTTCTGTTGATTAATTCCGGCCGCTTTCTCTCAACTTCTTGCTTTAATCTCATCAGTTGTTCGCAGTAGAGTTCAGAATCGATGGTCCTGCCTGGTGGTAACAGCTCATAATGAATAATGGCCTTCCAATCCCACCACACACACAGCATCACCTTGTTACGAGTTAACCCGGGTTTCGCCACAGTCTGTGAAGCCTGACCGGTCTTTGACCACGACCTTTTTCGCACGTTCTTGTCGTACGTGATTCACTTTTCATCACCAGTTATCAGCTTCTTCAAAAATGGTTCGGTTTCATTACGTTGTAGTAAAGAATCACAAATGAGTACACGGTTCATTAGGTTTCTTTCAGTGAGCTCGTGAGGTACCCAAATATCGAGCTTTTTTGTGTACCCAGTTTTTTTCAAATGCGCCAAAACTGCTTTGTGGTCAATTCCCAGTTCTTCAGCTACGTCGTAACTACTGATATGCCGATCTTGTTCCACTTTTTCAAAAATGGCATCCATTTTATCCGTAATAGGGCGACCAGAGCGACGTGCATCTTTGAGATCAAAATTTCCGGATTGAAAACGCTTAAACCAAATTTGTGCTACTCTCACAGACACTGCACTAGGTCCATAAACATCGCAAATTTTTTTCGCGGCTTGCGTTGCATTTTTACCTTTTTTGTAGTAAAATTTTAAAATGTATCGAATTTCTTCATTAGATTCACTCATTTTGACAGTACGAAAAACAAATGAAAATCACACATTTTCCTAATTTGAATTTGGAATTATGTTCTTTAAAATTTAAACTTTCATATGATACCAAAAACAGCCAGATACAAATAGTATAGCCAAAGAGATTTTATTACAAGTTCATACATACTATAATGCGAAAAGACTTTTTCCCCGACCTAATATGTATATACGCAAAAATATTTGAGTGCCAACCTAAATATCAACAAAGACTGAGCTGTCGGGTAAAAATTTGTAACGTTCTATTATGAACACTATAGGAACCTTCACTGTCATTCTCTACAAAATCTCGCATATAGGTATACCTATCATCAATAAGTCTCCCACAGTGTGCCTAGTTTACTTGTACATTAACATCTGCTCCAAGGTCGCTTGAAGCCGAAGCGGTGACGGTGACTCAGACTCGACAAAAAACAAAATCTCATTGTAGAAAGATCTAAGTGTTTGTCTAATTTGAAGGAAAATATTTATTTCGTACTAGCTTGTTCCTGCGGTTTTAACCGCGTTCTCAAAGGTACTGCATTTTCCGGGATAAAAAGTAGCCTATCTATGTTACTCCTCGGGTCCATAAACTATATACACAAAATATATATATGTACTATAATTGCCTAAGCCAGAAATCACGTCAATCCGTCATGATCTATGGTCGCTCCTAATTGCTGCGTGAAAAAAGGACAAACCTACAAACATAATATTACAAACACACTTTCGCATTTATTATAGTACGGATTAGGTACCTAGTGTAAATAAGTATAATATTTGTAAGAAAAGATCTAGGTAGGTGGTACGGTCTACTCTCACCGTTTCCTTAGTAATAATAAAGTTTATTTTTTATTTGAAATAGTCTTATGTTGACCACGACCTCACCTGATGTTAAGCGACGATGCGGTCGACGACATAGCACGCTTGCCTAGAAGAAACCTATTCACTCTCGTCTAATAATAATAGATTATCTGAGTAAGTACTACGCACCGATCTTTATTTTCTGAAGCGTTCGTAGCGATTTCTGACTAGCCGTTTAGATTAGTCAACATTCGGTCGGGGCTTATGGATGTTTAGCGACCTTTACCGGTCACTGGACCGGTCACATTTATATCAAAATATAGTATCAAATACATACATATAATATATACTGCTATGCCTATACGAATCTCACATTACGACAGTAACTGCTAATATAAATAACGCCCAACGTAGGTAGATACTGTACGCGTACCTACATACCTAACATAAACTTTGACCGCTAACTAGGATTCTCTGTAGGTATCTGTTTTATCTATTTTATAAGAGCGAGTGTGGCCGAGCGGGAAATTGCGTGCGACTTTCAATCAGACGCACCTTAGTTCGAATCTCGACTCAGCCCGCACCATTGACTTATATCAAGTTATGTGCAGATTATTCACACTCGCTCTAAAACGGTGAAGGAAAACATCGTGAGGAAACCGGCATGTTCTCGAACCATAAAATTCGAGTACGTGTGACGTCCACCAAGCCGCACTGGGCCCGCGTGGTGGATTATGGCCCATACCTCTCTCTCTCCGAGAGAAGGCCGGTATCCCAGCAGTGGGAGCGTAAGAGGCAGATAATTATCTGTTTTTTCATAGGAGAAAGTAAAATGAAAGGCGTTAGAAAATGTCTTCCATCCTTTTCCTATTTTTTTAATTGGAAAGAGATTTAATTGTAGTAAAATTACATAACTGTGAAAAACAGAATCGAAGCAAAGTCAAACAGTCAGTCTTTGAATTTTACCTTCAAAGTGTAGCTGTTAGCAACTGTTAGTTCATTCGCAAGATAAATAAAGATATTATAAACGTTGATGTTGGTTGGATAATACTGAATTCAATTAATCTTAGTGTACGGATCTGCACTGATGTAGCGTAGTGTAGAGTGTCCGCGGCCAATGTCCTTATTCCGCAGCGCAGCCCTAAATATAGAATACCTTTATCTAAAGCTCACGTCATGTGCAACTTAGCTTTCTGAATGATATTGTAGAAGGCAGATCCTATGAATATGGACATGTAATTTGATAATAGACCGAGCGGGTGAAGTCTGCAATAACTGGCCAATTATGTTTTCATCTGTGCGGGGTTGTAGGTAATTACGTACTCGCGTATAGGTCAAATTTTCCAACTAATCTTCATGAAATGTAGTATACAGGTTCTACAATATCATAGATATGTCGTCGGTGATTTTTGATTGCATGGGTATGTCCCCTAAAAAGGGAGGGAAGTAAATGACTGCGGCCATTTACCGGCCAATCTAGATATTTTGCAGAAACATTCGATACTCAATTCTAAACAGATGGTGTGAAAAAATAATTCGAAGAGGGTGAAAATAGTACATTACGTTATGATCAACTGGGCTATGTTGATTCTCACTCGAGGCGGTATTATTCGCGCGAGTCGTAGCCATTACAAATAGCTAATTTAAAAATGTAATAAACCGAATATTTCGTATCTACAACATAATGAAAATTATGAAAAATTTGATAAAAATAAATAGTACACCACCTTAGTACAACATCATATTAGATCGAGTTGATTGCCCGGTAGTGCAACAATGGAATGCCGTCCACCTCTCTGCGGCCAAATTATTGTTAAATGATTCATACATAAGTCCTATTTAAATGTTTTCCATACAGATAAATAAAATTGATGTGTCTGTTTGTAATATCAAAATAACAGCTTTTTATCAAATTCATGGTTGGTTGGATGGTTTGCCTATACCCGAAGGTATTACATTTATTACGGTGTTTGGCTGCGTTTGACTGGTAGGAGCAATAAAAAGGCGTTGAATTGAACCTTTGTATTTATTATTTATAACTTCTGGAAACATCGTCATTGCGTGCGACATCGTCATTTATCATCATACTTGTTTCTCACATGTGGCAAATGGCAATCAAACTTCTACAGTCATATACATTTATGTATTGTATCCTACGTCGTTGTAGGTAGTGACGTTTGAATCCTGACGTCATTGCGTGCGACGTCACCAATTATGATGATAACTGTCTGATGGCGAATGAATGAAAAGTTAACTTTAAATTGAGCAGTGAATTTAAAGTGATTTATTTAACTGGTTATTCACTGTTTGGTGGTTAACTGGTAAATTTGATAACAGTTTTAACCCTAATGTGTGTCATTTTTGACACACAATAAGGTGTGTTAGTTTAATTTATTATGTTCATGCATTGGTATTATATTTGTTTAATAATCGAAAACTTATTAAAAAAAAGTTTTATACAAACTTGAAACATCTCTTCCATCCCTTAGGGGTTGATTTTCGCAAAATCCTTTCTTATAGTGTACCTGCTCTATATGAAGCACCTGTCTTCAACTTCTCTAAAACGTCTCTTCAACTCTGTAGCTTAAACCGTTTGACCTGTTTGTTATTGATTTCTGGAAACTCTGTTCTTTTATACGTAGATTACTTCATACGATTAATAATAATTACGGTCACATTGTTTACTTGCACGGCGGCGGCGAGCCTCGCGGTCCTTTGGTAGGTTGGTACAGTCAGGTGGCTGTGTGACTCATCGCTTCTTTACGTCTCGGGGACGGCTTTATGCCTGTATGTGAGTACGCTGCATACATGCAAGAATGAAAAATATCTCAGCCACTTTGATTAAACATGTAATCCTGGTATTATAATTTACAATTACTCACATAAATAAGTCATTTATAATATTTATTATATTAATACATAAATGTGTAATTCTAAATAGTATGTTTTTGGTAAATAATTAATTAATACTGTAATTCTAACTAGCTTATTTACTTGGCTTTGCATGCGTGGTACCTTTATAGTCCATAGCAAGCACTCAGGGATAATGTAGCTTCCTATACCAGTTAAAGAGTTTTAGAATCATAGTTTTAGAGATTAGCGGTAGCAAAACAACAAACTTAACCTCTTTATAATATTATAGCTTCTGCCAGCGCGGCTTCCTATTAGTTAAATAATTCTTGTAGTCGGATACAAACGTTAGCAATGACAAACAAACTTTATTACCTCTGTACAATATTCGTAATGAAAAATCACAGTAGGTATGTTTTTGGTTCTAGAGAACGCTTTTGCATCCGATGAAAATCGCGAGTCTAGACAACCAAGGTCGATCGCCCTGGTAGTAAAACCTGAAATTTGTACCAAACAGGTATAACGATCAACTTATTTTCTACTTACTTTTCTTCGCTTTGCGAGTTGCGAGCACGGGATTTACTTTTCTCACTTAGTCCAGTCGATCCACAACATCATTTCTTTATGAAATCATCCTTCGAATAACTCGCAATGCATGGTGGTAGGGCATTTCCTACTCGCTTTACCAGTTCTACCATAAGTTTAATCATTCGCGAAGTACCTACTGGTGTTTTCCGGTAATTACACTTCATTCTTCATTATTCATTCCTCGACTACATTGCCACTTACGATCAGGTGGATAGTGGTCAAACGCAAACCAAGTAGAACTAATATACAGAAGCTACTCTTCAATTTGAAACTCTTCTGTATTGTGTCCGTCTGGTGGATACTGGATACCACCTCTTTGTTCGTGTATAGTCTGCCGCCGAGCATTACTGTGGTTCCGTAACCACAGTAATGCTTGCACAGTACTGCTCATCCAACCACCGTTGGTTGGATGAGCAAAGTAGTTAGTGAAATTACTGCATGGCTTACTGAGGTGACAGGGGAGGAGCGCACTGCGTTATCGTGCAGGCTTTTTTGTTTTGGATTTCTGGGTGGCGCAGGCATGGCGCTGCATTTGTTTACTGCGTGTTGTTGTGTAACGAGAATGTTTGATTTCAGGTTCCAAAGAATGTTGTTAGCAGCGACGCTGGTGTCCTGCGCAGCGCTCGGGAGTTCCCAGCCGACGGCCTGCCTCGAGGACCTCCAGTGCCGGGAGGGGTACTTCTGCGATACATCCGTTTATGTGTGCCAGGAGTGTCTGAGCTGCCAGGACCTCAAGCGGGAGCCGCCGCTGGCTCCTAACCTTTGCATCACATCGGTGTCTCAGTGTGGACCGTGTCAAAAAGGGTCAGTATTCATATTAAGTTATTCTCTGTTCCGATTGGATGAACAAAGTAGTTAGTGAAATTAATGGGCTTATGCCACCACTGCAAGTGACTTGCAAGCCTCTATGTTTCAAATTTCTAGGTGCCATTGCAATTGTTATGGGTAAGCATCCAAAAGGGCAAAGTACCTTCTCGTCTCGTTACCGTATAGTATTAAGAAAAATAAGTTGAATGTCTCTTCAAAGTGCAAAAGCTTACCGAAAGAAAATATATGCAGTACGTCTTTTTCCAAAATCAGTAAGGCCCTAGTAAAAGTAGATACTGTAATAACTAAATAATAAATAATCTATAAAATACCTGTTCTAATTGCTTATTATATTCTACTATAGTGAAAATACTTATAGTTAGGTAGTAGCTTGAATTATAGAATAATAATCCTAGTGTTTGTAGTTCTGACTCACGCGTGTAACATGCTACTGATAATGATTGCGGGGAGGGGAGCGTTGTTTATACGCTGTACCTAAAGATCTGTGGTTGTACCTATGTACTTATTGAATTGGTTACCGTGTAAACGTATCACTGATAAATAACAGTATGTACTACTGCGTTCATCATGGTCATATGCTGCACATAATGATGAGAGTGATCAATAGCTTCGAATATTAACAATTTGAGCATGTTTTCTTTTGTTACCTAATAGGTAACTATGTTTAACGCTTTTGTTTATCCGTAGGTATTGTTATAAATGCGAAAGTGTGTTTGTTAGTTGGTCCTTCTGTCACGGAGCAACAGAGCACCGTGTTTTTGTTTCATTTAATCAAAGGTATGTAGTTTAAGGACGGGCCAAACATAGGCTGCTTTTTATCCCGGAAAAATGCACTGTTACTAAGGAAATTACTGGGCTTATGAGACTTAATACCTAATGTCTCAGGGTAACTAGCGCACTGCAGTTCCGCGCAGGCCTTTGTGTTTCAAAGTTCTTGGTGGCACTGCAATTGTTATAGGCCGGCGTTATGCTTACCATCAGGCAAACGACCAGCTCGTCTCGTTACCAAACAACATAACAAAAAAATTACGCGGGTAAAACTAACGGATTACTAGGGCCTAGGTTATTACTAAAGTAAATTTGTCGTTAAAAGGTTAGTGAAGGACCCACAAAGCGATTTGAACTGCGTGCCTCCGAGCGACGGCGATGGGGCGCCGGTGGCGACAGGCGATGGACACACCGCTATCTGGATCGCGGCAGGCATATGCATTATGGCGCTCCTCTTCATCGTGGCTGCTATCTTCGTCTACAGATACGTGAGCAAGGGCAGCATGTTCAAATTAAACTTGGGTAAGTAAAAAAGTTATTTTGTCGTTCATTTTCTAGTTTAAAACCTTTTCTTCTTCGTTCAACCATTGTTCACCCACTGCTGAGGCTATAGGTCTTACACGCCATCCTTTTCGGTTCTTTGCGACCCTCATCCAAGCCATCCACTGCGCCCAGGTCATATTCGCGACATCTTCGTCAATCTAAAAAAAATAATTGTAAAATTTTTGGTAATCTCATAGTATATGAAGCTCGTAGTCCACTAAGCAGGCACCAGACCATCGCCCGCGCCGCCTCGCATCACAATCGTGTGAATGAAAAATAAACTTAAATTCTGTCAACTACGTGGCGTAAACTCCATTTTAGATTGGCAATAATTTACATATTAACAATTATTGACAAATCAAATATTTTTTAAACCAAAGTTCTCGAGTCTTTGATATTTAACGTGACTTTTTTGCTACAGATGCAAATATTGGTTCATCGCGGCCTATTCGTGCCGATCCTTCTGCGCCGGAGTCTCCGCCGCCCTACAGCCCTACGCAGCACTCGATGAACGATGAACCGCGGCCTGATGAAGGTACACTCTTCACACTCACTCTTACCTTCGTATCTTTGAATATTATCTCGAAATGTCTCAATTCGGCTATACCCTCATAATAATATAATATGGCATTTTGAAACTCTAATACTACACTCTAATACTCGTTTGCTAGGCGGTAGAACTAACTCTTCTGCGAGTGTCCGTCTGGGTTGGTACCACCGCTTTGCTCGTGAAGTCTGCCGCCAAGCAGTAATGTGCAAGCGTTACCGTGTTCCGGTTTGATGAGCAGAGTAGCCAGCGAAATTGCTATGGCTTATGAGACTTAATACCTAATGTGTCAGGGTAACGAGCGCATTGCAGTGCCGCGCAGACCTTTGTCTTTCAAAGTTCTAAGTGGCTGCAATTGGGCCGGTGTTATGCTTACCATCAGGCAAACGACCGGCTCGTCTCGTTATAAAACTTGTGTCATCATCTCAAGCATAGATCTTACTTCTCGGATCCTGCAGTCCCGGGTATTTGTGTAAGGTTATGCCGCTTGCAGAACCGGGACTTCTAGTGCAATGATATGGTATGTGCATAAGCGTATGTTTTGTTAATACGTATTTTTGTTTCAGAAAGTTTTCAGCTGATGAAGCCTTACGTGCCGCCGTTTCCCGACTACAATTCGCAGGACTACCAGAAAGCCAACATGTTCAACCCGCCTAACTACGTACGACTCAGCACTGAGTAAGTATCGACACTGTAATGCAAACTGATGCTGATAAATGATTGCATGTGTGTGTATCTGTGTCTGTATGAATCTAGGGGATTTACTATGAGTCTACGAGTGGTTGTGGCTTGGAACAACCGGAAAATGTCCACTGCTGAACACAGGCCTCCACACAAAGTAGTTGGGGAGGCGAGAGTGGGTATATTTGCTTCTTCCTTTCTTGCGTCATATGGCATCACTTAACATCAGCGCTATTTTATCCTCATCAGCAGGAAGACATCCACATAGGCTACTCTCACAGATCTTGAATGGCTACTTGCATCCAAACGGTGCCCCGCGGTTTTTATCCAGGCGTTGCGTCGGTCCACATAATGAGAGGCCGACCTACGTCATCCGGTTCCAAGTCGACACTCAAGAACATCGAGATACTAACCACGAGAGATGTAATACTGTACTATCCGATCTCACAACACTATTGATTTTACTATAACTAATATCAGCGTATCAGCGCACGGGGCATCGGTGCGAAGCGGTGGCTTAGCCAATCAGAGCGCAGTATGTCTAGGCAAAAATGGTGTAATTTATTCCGTAGTAAACCAAACGTCACTGCACCTCTTGAGGTTCGTATCTCGATGCTCAAGAACCTGTCATCTTCCTCGGTTGTCTGCGAGGGATGTGGCCCATTAACATTTTAGTTTTTTTTATATGCTATTGGATAACAAGACGGGCGCTTGCCTGAACGTAAGTGTAACGCCTGCCCATAACAATTGCAGTTCCATTCAAAACTTTGAAGCACAAAGGCCTGTGCGGCACTTCATTGCTGTCGTTACCCTAGTCGTAATCCCAGTAATTTCACTGACTACTTTGCTCGTCAAACCGGGACACAGTATTGCTTGCACATTACTGCTTGGTGGCTGACTACACGAGCAATAACTTTGTGCCGGTATAGTTGCTCACTTTGTGCCCCCGACTTATTCTGCTGCGGATCTCCTCATTCCAAATTTTATCACGGAATGAAACCTCGAGCGGAGCTCTGCCTCTCTCCGTAGCTCGCTAAGTTATCAAGCGCTCGCGTGTTATTTTCCAGGCCGCGTCTCGCGGACGGGTACGACAATGACGAGAATGCTAACTACACGCCGCCCGCGCCGGCGCCTGAGGAAGACACCGTGCCCAGCGCCTGGTCCGCGGGAACCAATTACTACGAAGCCACGTGAGTACTCTCATGTAAACCATTTGACGTAAAGTGGTGTTGACTCCATTTTTTTATGATGTCAAGCAATTCGTTTTCTCATGAGAATCAAATGTCTATATCGAAAAAACTAGAAATCGAACGCTAAAACGTTAAAAATGAGAGTCAGAGTCGGGTGTGTCTACTGAGCGCTAAAACGCCCCATACAAATTTGAAATCCATACATCCATACAGATAAATAAAATTGAAGTGTCTGTTTGTAATATCAAAATAACAGCTTTTTACTAAATGCATATGAAAGTATATACTGTGTCTGTCTGTTTGTTCCGGGTAATCTCCGAAACGGCTGGACCGATTTTGACGGGACTTTCACTGGCAGATAGCTGATGTTACAAGGAGTAACATAGGCTTCTTTAATTTTAGAAAAATAATTAGGGTTCCGCGCAAAAAAATAGAAACCGTGTAATCCAAAATCTCCACGCGGGTGAAACCGCGGAGCAGCAGCTAGTTACAAATAAATCAAATACAAATAAAAATAACACCAGAGGTTGAGCAATTATTCACAAAGCTGAATGATCCACTGAATAGTTTTGAATTTGCGGTTGCCAGTGTTCCCTTACTAAGTTAAAATTGGATCGTCCAATTACACAATGTGCCGTGATACCCGGTAATTGTATTTTTAATTCTGGTGTTTTCCTCATTGCGCTATATTATTGCAAAGCTATCAAAAAAGCCTGTAAAAGTTGTGAAACAAATTATTCATTTTATTTCATGCTATCATAAAAGGACAATTTGTAAGTAACTAATCTTGAATCTGATATATGAATCTTTAGGCTCTTATTAATTATCAATGTTAAACGATGTTTAATTAAAGTATGTTTTATCTTTGTTGTTCTTTAACAATTTTAAACTTAATCGAAATAGACAAAACATTGTTTAACTATTCAACCATGTTCATATAATAAATTATTTTCGTATTATTCTATATGTCATATCATAGCAGTGCGACATTTATTATTATTTATTTGTGTCGTCAATTCATCACATATAAAACACAGTACAAGATTTGATACACAGCCATAGGGTGGTTACAGAATATTTGCAACGTGATGAAACATTTTAAATACATTTTAATGTGTTCGCGAACGCACTAAAAGTAACTGCGCGCACTCTACGGGCAGAAGTAGAAGTTAAATACTGCATAACATACTTTAAACCTGTGTTAAACACTGTTTAACTTCTAAACATGCCTTAGTCGCGCCTTTAAATAAGTGCAACCACAAATCCCGATTTAAGTAGTGTCTAACCGTTGTCTAACTCAATTCTGTTGTGACATTTCCAATCGTTTTAGATGTTTATCTTTAGACACAGTCCAGCTAAACAGGCGTCTAAAAGTTTTTTTTGCGGTAACACGGTTAAGGTTTAGGGTGGTGACGTCAGAATCGACACCAATATAATGAATGAATCATGGTTATATTTCGTTAGTCCGCTGGGCCCGGTGACGAACACGTCGGCCCCGGCCGCGCAGGCGCAACGTGCCGGCGACGAGCCCGCCAGTGACTTCTCCACGGCGCTCGCGGTGGCTCGCACCACCGATCTGATTCAACCGGCTTCAGCAGCTCTGCGAGCGCAGGTAAATCCTTCAATGTTTCAAATGTAAAAATGTCAAAAATGTCAAATGTCAAATGTCAAAAAAGAACTAATAAATACAAACACAAATGATTTATTTTGACATAAAAGTATTTACATAGTTATGCTGAATCCATAGCCTCCCGATCTAGGATACACTGTGTTAGCTTGGAACTACGAGGAATATATACCCTAACACTATTTTTTAACTCGATCCATATTTACTGTAATATTGCATAACATAATTATACAAAAATTATGACCAGTTCAGCAGCTCATTTTATGGAAATCGATTTGAAATTAAAATTGGAAAAAGGTGCATTATAACTTATAAGTTACTAGCTTTTCCCGCGGTTTTCACCGCGTTCCCTCAGGAACCCGGCATTTTTCCGGGATAAAAAATAGCCTATGTTACTCTCCGGTCCATAAACTATAACTATGCCAAAAATCACATTGACCCATTGCTGCGTGAAAGAAGGACAAACCAACTAACAGGCAAACATACTTTCACATTTATAATATTAGTAGGATATTTTAAATGTTTTTTTTTTACTTTACCACAATCTCCATGACCCAAAATGGTAAATACGCTGGTATGGGAGCTGCTTCTCAACTACAGCTGCTCTTGAGAGACATCCGTATTGTAGTTGTAGCGTGGTCGGATTCCAAGATAATTCACTAGTTTCAACTCTACCTTTTTTTTTTTTTTTTTTTTTTTTATCTTATTTGGTAACGAGACGAGCTGGTCGTTTGCCTGATGGTAAGCATAACGCCGGCCCATAACAATTGCAGTGCCACCCAGAACTTTGAAACACAAAGGCCTGCGCGGCACTGCAGTGCACTCGTTACCCTGAGACATTAGGTATTAAATCTCAAAAGCCCAGTAATTTCACTGGATACTCTGCTCATCACCCCGAAACACAGTAATGCTTGCACACTACTGCTTGGCGGCAGACTTCACGAGCAAAACCTTTGTTACAACTCTCCTCAGTCTCCCCTACCTAGCAATATTTTAAAAATCTCTCACAATGGGAATGCGCGGCTAGTCTAGAGCTGTCTGTGGATCCTGCCTGCTATTTAATGTTATTATTAAGTTAACGCTTGTATTGTTCCACACAGACCGTGAATGGCAACGATGAAGGTAGCGGCAGGGACGAGGCCCGCGGTCACCAGAGCACTTACGACGCGTCGGCGCGGGCGCCTCGATACGGACCCGAGAACATTAACATTAGAAACGTCTTTAACTTAACCATCAATCCATCTTATTAAACCAACGTGCCTTTCTTTTAGCATGATCTCATCTTCTGATGATAAATGGTTGAATTCTGAATAATGAAATATTTGCATTTTATGATGGTTCCTAGAAGATCTATCCGAGGTTTCTGCGCAACTAAGTAATCTTATGCGAAGTTTCTTACCAGTGGATTAGTAATGTGAAATGAACTATTAATATATTGTATGTGACTTCAAAGTCATCACTAAAGACTTCTCATAAAAATAAAACACAGGGCCTGTTTCACATCTCTTTTACTCAGTAGTCTTTATTTGCTTAAATCGGCAGGTTTTAATTTACTTTTTTATTTCGGTACGAAAAAAATAACGCTAAACATTATATTTTAAATAATTTTATTTTTTAGTAATATAGCATAAACATGTTTGAAATAGGCTCTGTGTGAACAAAAAAAAAAAACATTAAAGTAATTTAGAAATCTAAGAAGGAATACTCGATTATTGAGCACTAAAATGCTTTTAAAGAAAAATATTGAGTATTGTGAAAAATGTTTGCTCAAGTCAACTATGAGATTTGTTGGCATTTATTTTATTTAGTGGTAGGTTCGCCTAGTATCCTATTTTACCTGATTTTAGTCGAGTGTCCCAACGTGTGTTACGTAAATAAACATACCTAGCATTCTCGCTGCGGTAGTCGGTCTATGTTGTAATTTTTGGTGGAAATATGTTTTATTTGTGTGTTGTTTCTTTTTTTCCCATTGGTCGGAATAATGTAAACTGACTAGTTTATCTTATTATATCACCAAAATACAGATCGTGTATTAGCTCTCATTTGATTCTTTTTGTTATAATTATTTTTAAAATTATCAAGAAGTAAGTAATTTTAATCTCATTTATGTATCTCATGTATGCGTTTTCAAAAAAGCATGTCTCCTCAGACCAGACATAAATTTTATGGTAATACGGTAGGAAAAATAATGTCACAACCTTATTTAGCCACTTTTGTGCCAAAATTTACAAGAAAAAATTGGAGCCATGATGAATGTCCGAAGAAGTTGCTCCTAATTTCAATATTAATTAATTTAGCAAATTAGAAGAAATAGAATACTTAATATAATATTGCATAATTAATATGAATGTATTTCGTCCTCAATAATTTTAGGTACTTACTAACGTTAAGATTACTATAAGTTTTATTTGTTTTGCTAAACTTTTTATATTAATTAAGTACTGTATGATATTACGAAAATGCTGAAATATTTGTCGAATATTGATAAATTTTATTTTAGGAGTCCTAAATTGTATTCTATCTATTCATCATCGCAGACTTGAATTACAAATTACAAACTGCAATGCGAGTTATTGAATATAAAATAAATATCTCTACGTATTCTTGCACAAAATTGCTACTGTCTTCCAAGTTGTCGTTTTCGTTTACCTGTGATGTAAAGGTTTTCTTTTACAGATTTTATTTATAGGTCTCGGTGTGTTTTTTTTAGTCGAATGTAATAGTGTTCTGAACAATCATGGCGTCGTCTAGTGTTCTGAACAGTAATAGTGAGCATTGATCAATTGGTGTAATTCCATTTAAAACTAAAATTTAGGGATTACTGTCTCTCACACACATTTCATGTATGTGTTTAATGTGTGAAAGAGATAGTTATCTGAAATGTTTCGTCTTCAGTTTAAATTTACAATGGTATGTTAGAATAACATCTCAAGATTGTATCGTTATTTATTGATTGTACTGCATCGAAACCGAATTCAGAATTAGAGAATGCATAAAGCTGTTCTGAACGCTAGAAGACGCTTCAAGATTAGACACTTACTGTGCCATAAAGTTTTCGGACCCAGTGACGACATTTCAACCATTCGCTACACTGTTCATCTGGGGCCCAATCACACTAAACCACAATGGTCAAAATAGTATCATTGTGACGACAGCTGATAGTTTCGGTGACGCACTAGCCATAATGGTATCCGGCCATCACCATTACGCTTATTTGGTAAATCATTATGATATCAATTTCCCTTCGGCAATAACAACATAGTTGACAGATATGACATTACCGACTTTTGGCACAATTTGCAGTTGTGATGCATAAATACACCGCTGCCATTGCAATTTCAGTTGTTTAACGTGCTTGGCCCCCTGGTCACCGCCAGATTATTTGACTGTATGCACTAAACAGTTTTAATTAACTCACTGGAAATTTCCGCTCAAGCCTTCCCGCGGTCGTTCAATGTGCGATAGTGTGGACACTACGTCAACGACATCGGGACCGGAAATGACAAGTTAATTCAACCGATGATAGTGCATGAGCGCGTTATGCGTCCGATGTTTTGGAAAGGTTACTCGCACACTAAGAGGACCCAACCCGCCATACTTTCTATACAAACGCTCGTTACGTAATTATAGTGTTGTATCAATTTTTTTCGTTTGGGTGTTTTGAACAAATAGATATCTTGTGCACTATATATAGGGTTTTATGGAACAAAAAATTTAAAATTTTGACAATCAAATTCTGTAAAAGCCTTAAAAAACAGCCTTTTTAAACAAATTTAACCTTGACTTTGGCCGTTCACAATATTGTCATAAATGTAAAAGTAAACAAAACACTTCCATAGTATCCTTGGACATATAATGGAGATTCTAAATAACAAACATTATTTTTCACAAACTTGTAAGGCATTTTTATAAACACGTATTTTCGTTTGAAATTTATTTCAAAATCTTCAGAATGCCAATCGAAGGCTCAGGCGTTGTCTCTCTTTTTTCGTAGTGCCTGTTTTTCTTCGATGATCCTACAAGCCTTTAGGTCATTGTTGCGTTCTATTTTGGCGGGCCGGGAAGGTATATCGATTTGATCGAAAAGCCATGTGCGCGCGCACTTGAATGCTGGAAATAGAAATGACGCACTCCTCAAAGTTTTAATTTAATTTAGATGTTTGAAAGAGTCATTTTATAGTAAAATTTGCCTTCAGTATATTGCTCAATCGACACATAGATATACATTATAGGCGTCTTTGATTTAACTGTATATATTTGAAAAGATTATCTATAATGTAGGTTATTGTATTAAGTTTGCTATTAGTTATAGTGAAAACATTATTTCACTTAATTGAGTACATGTAGTTTTTCACATGAATAACACAATTTTTATGTCTAGTATTCTGGTTTCATTAATACTCCAAACGAATTGTAGAAATGTATTAACAGTCAGCTGCCTTATCAGCAAACAATCTCGTGTTCGTTTTCAATACCAAACCGATTAAAACCAGCGGTCACTAGTCTTCGTGTGGAAGGAGTTGTCAAGAGTTTTCGCTTCTTTTCGTTTTGTTAGAGCTTATTTCTTTAATAACCAGCGAAAATTCTGGACTATTCCTTCCACACAAAGACTAGTGACCGCTGGTTTTAATCGGTCTGGTATTGAAAACGAACACGAGATTGTTAGCTGACAAGGCAGCAGGTCAGATACTATGGTCTGTTTATTTACTCTATGGTAAAAAAGATGTTACTTATGTAATACAGTATTATATTTATGATTTTGCTATAACAATCGTTCTTATGAAATTATAATATAATATGTGAACATGTCACATATTATATGACTAAAACATGTGTAACATATATGAATTACTCCAAATACAATAATTAAGAAAGGTGATCATAAAGCATGTTAATTGATTTCGTGTAGAAAACCAGAACAAATACTTATTTTAAATAACTTTGGATATTTTATAATATTGCAGCATTGATCCTTGAAAATAGCACGCAGCCCTATCTTATCTCAATACAGTTTCATAAAGATATTTTATCCACTAAAACTATTTTACTCAACCAATGTAAATAAATATCTATGTTTAGGTTGGCCTCATGTATACAAGTTACCTGTAATAGTGAATACTGCCATGGACCAGTCTAGTTTAAATGCCAATGCCATATTCAACCTTCACTCGTTAATATTACACTATTTTTACCGGAATAACATCCTACAAGCGACTTTTACTAAACACAATTTTTTATTTTCTGAACAGTCGTGATGCCCTCCCGCTGCTAAACGGTTATCCACTCTACGCCACACCCTGTATAATTATAAAAAATTAAGAATTGCGAAATTTCAAACTTTAAAATTATTATTTCGATACGTATTTTAAAGGAGTAAAGTGCGTTTGTTTATTTTTGTGCAAGTCTTTTCGGTGTAGCACGAACTTCCTGAACGAATCGACATATATATACATAACACGCGGGCGGAAGTTAGTTTTTAATAACTCCATCATGAAGCTCTGGTTATATCTATAAATCTACTATCGATGGAACAGCGTAGACGCTTATGCAAACGTACGTTTGCTTGTCAGAATAACAACGCTTTTGCGTGAAGCGCGGATTTCGTGGTGATACTCGAAACGTACGTTTGCATAAGCGTCTACGCTGTCCCTATCAGGCAGGCCTCGTTCGTCTCTTACTCTAGTCGCATGATGCAAACCTACAAATGCCTAATAAGTTTAGTTTACGATAGGTATTTATAAAATGTTATGTTATGTTTTATAAGCAATGTGATATTTATGTACAGGGCGTAACTAATATGAAGTTTTATCAACTTTATAAAAAGTAACTATTACCTATGTACTTTATTGACATAGTCCAAATTTTGTTACAATAAAATTGCATTAATTGCCCCCTGCTCCTAAATGTACACCTAGTATAAGTCGATTTGAAAGCTTTTGTTACATTAATAAGGTGCATCTAGGTAGGTACAGCATATTATTGTTGCGTATTTCAACCGTAATCAAAGTCACTTGACAATTTCGGACGTTTTAGCTAGAAAATTCTAATCTTATCTAATTGAAATATTTCTTTCTAATATTTTTTTCGCAACTATTATCTATAAACTAAAAGCAGTTCCGAAAATTAGTCAACATCTCTATTTTGTTTGGTATTAATCAAAATAAATGTTATTTATAGAATTTTCTCTTTGTTTTATTTATGCCTACCCCACCAGTTTATTATTCAATTTAAAAGTGGTAGATAAAAAAGTCGTGCACTAGGGTACCTACTACATTATCCGTAGGGTAGGATAGTCGACAATGAGCCAGGTGGGTACAATGAGCCAGGCCTAATGCCGTTGTTGGTTCGTGCAATTTACATAATATGTAAGCATAGCTGGGCATTAACTCGTTAATCCGTTAATCGTTAATTAACGAAGTTAATATTTTGATTAACGGATTAACTTTTAAGTTGACTTGTAAAAATGTTAACGGACACGTTAACTTCCGTTAACATCAGTCAGAAGTCCGTTAATCGTTAATCCAATGGGTACAGCTACTATTTACCGCACGGCCGGCATCGCAACGCGGCGCTTCATAAATCTATTCATCAAATACAATACTGCTGTACCCTCAAGCGCTGCTGTTGAACGTCTGTTTTCCACGGGTAAAGACATTTTAACACCAAAGCGAGCCTCCCTTTCAGACGAGAACTTCCATATGTTAATGTTCATGAAGGGGAATATGCACTTTATGCCCGGCGATTAAATTACACATTTTAATTAAACAAGTATTTTGTTTTCTTCCTAACTTCCAGTTCCTTCCTAACATCATAAACCAACAGGTTTTATAAGTGTGAACAAAAAATTGTAAAAATGTGTGTAAAATTGCATTTTTATATCGTTGCGTTATCACCAACGTTACATATATTAACGATTAACGTTAACTTGCGTTAATTCTTGCGATATGTAACGCTTTAACGTTTAACGAAGCTAACTTTTTTTGTAGCGGATTAACGATTAACGAAGTTAACTATTTGATTAACGGTGCCCAGCTATGTATGTAAGTAGCTCAAAGTACATCCGTCCCTATCTAGTTTGCGGCAAGCTCGCTATTGTATCTATGACAAGAAGTCTGAATATCACATAGTGTAACAAGTCATTGCAATAAAAGTTCAAAAAAAACGACTGCCCAAGCCAGTGTCACTCTGGATGATGTATGGATTCTAACGATAGGTATACCTACTCATACATCCAATTCTGTTCAAGGCATTTACAAGTTATGGTGGAATAAAGACACTCATATACATACATAGTACCTGCAGGAACCCTAAACACATACTCTCCTTTTTGTGCAGTCGTGTAATAAGCCCAATAGAATACAAAATGCACAACTTTCGGTATTTTGTGATTATTTATACGTACCTATCTATTACTTATTATAGGTAGTTAGGTTCTGTGAGTTCTGTGAATACTCTCACTGATCTATACCTACTGTAGGAAGGCCTCTCAATTAACTCTTTTCGTTGGCAAGTTGACAAGTTGTAACATGCATGCTCTTATTTGCACGTTCCGTCTTGCTTCGAAAATCGCAGACGCAGTTCGCCTATAGTCGCAGTAGCAGGAGTGAGGAGGCAGTGTTACTCCTTCATTTGTTTCCGTGCAGTTGTGACACAATCGAAACGAATGTTAAATACTTAATTTAATAAATAGATAGTTAAAGTTTATTACCTTGAGTAGATAGACCGTACATTAGGTACATATCTAAGTACTAGTGTTGTGGTTTTGGACGCGGACTATTAGATTATGTTTTTAACTGAAATGCTGTTGTAAGTACATAACCATTATACTATATTTTCGCATTTATTGCTTTTATTTACAAAGATCGTCATTAGCAGTTCTGGCAACTGTATTCTGAGCTTCAAACTTTGCCACACGTTGCTCTTTTCGAATATGCGCGAGGGTCGAGGGATGAAATAGACGAGCCAAACACGGAACACTGGGTATTTATTGTGGATAAATAAGCCGTAAATTTGGAACAGTAGGTATATAAATAATAGATGACAGTTGAAATAATATTAGAAAAGGTATATATAGATACATAGTTACAATGGGAGGCCGCGGCCCAAAGTATTTGCGGTATAAATACTTATCGACTTATTTGTTTTAATTAACACTCTTCTGCTTATTCCAGCTTCGTAGTTTTAATCATGCTGACTAATTGTGGCGTCCAGTCGCAGCCGGTGGGCTGCAACGAGGATTCTCACTGCCCTGAGAACTACTTTTGTGAAGATTCGACTTATACTTGCCATAAATGTCTGGACTGCCTAGAACTGAATAGATCATCACCGCTTCTGTTTGAGAAGCCTAACTGCTTGAAGACCGATGCTGACTGCGGTCCGTGTTTGAAAGGGTAAGTGTAAATAGGTAATTCACTTGTGTAGTAAGCTGCAAACAATTTGAATGTTGGTGAGGCACTACAGTACCTATTGTACTATTATCTATTCTGTAACAGTAGCAAAACTACATTTTATAAGTAGGTATAGGTACTGCTTGTACTATTATGTATTCTGTGGTACTGTGGAGGTCCCGTCTTACAAGGGATTTAGGTAGGTACCTACACGTCGATTTTCGCCGCGCGGCTGGTCGCTTACCGAATCGCCTCACAAGCCAAATCGCCACCCCTTTTAAATAGGTTGATAAAAATCGCATACTTAGTTCATTTTGTATAAAAATGTCGATAACACTAACAATCAAGAAATACACCATCGTGAGACGGGCGCTCGCCTGCGATTGAGCATTTTCGATTTTCGTCGCCCGCCGCATGCGACCGCAAACGTCATGAGATAAGACTCGAATCCTACTCTACTTTGAACCTTGCGATTTTAGTCACCTGCGGCCTAACCAAATTGCCATTCAGACAGTCAGTTTATCGTGTACAGGCGTACAGCCTGCATTATCACTATAGTCATCAAGGGCCCAAGTTGTGCGCCACTTACAATTAATTACTTCTGAGCCAAGCAAGAGACGCTATATAAGGGTACACGCCGTACACGACGGTACATAAAGGAGAAAAAAATATCCTCACTAATATCCAAATCTTTTCTTCCAGATGGAACCCTCACTTAGGGAGGCACGTCACGAAGTGCGTGCCTGCAGACCCGAAGAGTGTACTATTTTTGCCTAGACACATTTACATCTGGTTTACCTGCATAGGTGCTGCTCTTGGATTTCTGATAATTATTATACATCTGTACGTCCTTCGAGGCACTAGTATTTTCAAGATTGTACGTTTTTGTAAGTATTACCTACGTATTGGCTATGTACCTACTTACTTAAAAGTAGTTTCAGAATGGTTTCTAATTTCTTTAATGCCCTTGCGTCTGACTAAAGTCAAGATAAAACTTATTTAAAGCCCGTCTGCACTGAAATTTGATAGCTCCTAAGTTGGCACTTATCTCTCTAGGACGTACCTATTTGGGAATGAAAAATCATTAATTACACCAAACGTAGGCGGTTACGCAAATGCGCAAGACAAGAAAGTTTCTTTGTGAGTTGTTACTTTTGTGGGTCAAAAAAAATCTGTCAAGCTAAGTACCTGTTTTTATTTAAGAAGTCCTTTAATTTTTTTAAAGAGACTGGTTCTTTTTTGTGCTAGAATCTTGTCTGGGATTTTGTCACCTATATATTTTTACTGATATTACATTAGGTCGAATGAACATAGGTTCATTCGACGTCGTTCCTAGGTCCTTCGCGCTAGAGAAAACACATGCCATAAGGCCCAATCGCCCTTACACAAAAATCAGCCTCGCAGTCAGCATGTCTCTGTGTAAGGTGAAGTAAGATACTCCTACAAGTTAAAACTCTGTTGCCCATCTTCACTAAGTACCTACCTAACTCCTAATGTAAGCAAAGTCCCAAATATATACTTCATATAAGTAGTCGTCAGAACACTCCTAAAGGTTGGTGAAACGACTTTTTGCCCTAGGTAACTCCTAAATATTTAGGCATCTCCTAGGGTTGGGGAAGACGGGCATGTTTTTGTTACGCCTGCTTATCGATTTCTTAAAGTTAGAACTTATCTCACGCATTTACGTAACCGCCGAAGTTTAACCCAACCCATGAAGCATGAACCCATCAGGCATCTATAGGAATAAATGTTTTTACAAATAACTGATAGTAAAATCAGACAATGAAAGAATGGCGATTAAAAACTGGAAAGCAGTGTGTAGGATAGCACTACTGTACTGTACACTGTACGACCACCACTCTAGTTGAAAATCGTCATAACGGTCACGTAACTGTTCAAGAGCGAGTGTGGCCGTGCGGGAACTTGTGCGACTTTCAATCCAACGCACCATAGTTCGAATCTTGACTCGGCCCGCACCAATTACTTATATCAAGTTGTGTGCGGATTATTCACACTCGCTCTAATATGGTGAAGGAAAACATCGTGAGGAAACCGGCATGTTCAAGAATCACAAAAATTCGGGGGCTTGTGACATCCACCAAGCCGCACTTGGGCCGGCGTGGTGGATTATGCCCATACCTCTCTCTCGCTGAGAGAAAGCCGGTATCCCAGCAGTGGGAGCGTAAGAGGATGATAACAACTGTTCAGCCATAGGAGCAAGTAAAACTTAAACATAACATCAGATTGAGGTCATTAGTTTCTTCTGGTGATTACGAAAATTAGCAATTCAATGTGACTCGGGGTGACAACCAATATCACACCTCACAGGTCATCCACCTCTCCAGACTGTTTAGATTCTAGATGATTTAGTTTATTCTAAATCTGTGGCAACCAAAGTACCTACAGTTTAGGTTTTTGTTTCAGATATTCCTATCCCATCGGTCATAGCTGCGTCAGCACAGTGGCCGCGGCCAGGCGTCCTAAGGAGCTTGTCACATCTACACCCAAAACCGTTACAAAAAAAGGAACATCCAGATGTATATTGTATAACATGATAATGTTTTCTGATTTTCTTTTTATTACGTTAAGCTTGTTTTAATATCATTTAGATAAGTCTCTATTTGCTAAAATTATAGGTTATTTTTATTTTGAATAGGTATGGTACATAGTTTTAGAGTTTTAGACTATCCAGCAGTTTTTATAATTTATGTAGGTAGGTACCTATACCTAATATGTAAAACGTTCTTACTTATGCTCTCATTAAAACACAATCAGTCTAATAAAATTCTTATTAATTTCAAACGTTATTTTATTAAAATTCTTTCATTTTTTGCAATTTTCCATAAAAGTAGGTACATTTCAACTACTTAGTCTATGGTACATTTACTAGCGGGGTGCTATGCCGGGTAACCTCCACGCGGTGCACCCTGGGTACCCGTCAGCAACATCTCCTGGTTGACTTTTCGGTCCCGGAGGGGTTGCTGACGGGTAGCTGATAACCCGGCGAGGTGGGCCCCTCCGCGTGCCCCTCTGAAGGGGTCAGCAGAGGGCTCAGCGGATGGGGCATATGGGCTGAGCGGGGCCCGAAGGCCGCAGGGAGGGACTTGGGCACAGGAGCGCCGTGCGGGTAACACGCGCGCTCCAGAGTCATTGGACGGAGACGAAGCCGAGGTGGGGCGCGCTGTCGCCAAGGAACCAGGGGATCCACCGCTGGGGTATGCGTGTCCCCGAACGCTCCCACGGGGAACCCGCTGCTCCCACTGGTGCAGCGCGCCAAAAAATGGACGAAACAAAGGAGGAGAGATGGCAGGCGGAGCACTGGTGGTGTTGCCGGCCCTGCAGGGAGGCCGGGGTCCAGAGGCCTCGGCTGGAGGGGCGACACCTCACCGCCTGCTGTGCAAGCGAGGGAGGGGGGGCTGGCGGCCCGTGGAGGCTGCGGCTGGCGGGGTGGCCCCCCGCCGTTTGCACGTGCTTGGGGACAGGTGGATTGCCTGCTGTACCCACGGGTAATTCACTGATGTCCCCAAGCACGATCCCCGAACCGGGGATACCCCACCGTAAGCGGTGTGTGGGCACCGTGGTGGCTGGGGGTTGGAGGCGACTTGTCCCGTTCTCTTTCCCTCTCGCATGGAGCGTTGGGGTCAGGGATCGGGACAATAACCGGAGGGGACCCCGCACTGCACATAACCCATGGCGGTGATGCGCATGCGGGGTGGGGTCGGATAAGGGGTCTCTACTCCTTCTTCGGCTCCTGAGGCCCAGAGGGTGGACACGAGGGAGCCCACCCTCAGCTTTTGGGCCTCGAGGTGGCGCGCGCGTGTTCCCGCGTGCCCCTTAGGGAGGTGGATACGGCGATGGCGTACGTGGAGTACGTTGTCGCCGGAGGTGGGGTCCCACAACTGGGACCAGCGCGTCGCCGGGCCGCGGTTGGCTATTAACATGGGCCCGCAGCCCGGCATTATGGCGCAGAGGAGGAACACACGTCGGTTTTTTAGTTGGTAGGTCGGCCTCATTAGCCGGAGTCCAACATAACCACCACGCTGCCCTCGCGGCTGGTGGTATCCATGAGGATTTTTAGCGACGTAAAAAAAAAAAAAAAAAAAAAAAAAAAAAAAAAAAAAAAAAAAAAAAAAAAAAATGGTACATTTACTAGCGCAGGAACCAAAGAGTATTTATGTAGTAAGTTATTGATCTGTGATAATAACTATCCATAAAGGGCAGGAACTAAGGAGGAACCATAGACATAGTGTGAATGCGTGTGTGAAATATAGAATACAACATAGATAGTAAAAAGAGAATGTTGTGTAAAATAAATAATGCACACATATAGTAAAGTAGTTTACCGCCTTTTTGTAGGTGGAGCTGATCGCCGTAGATCGTGAAATAGACAAGAAGAGCGCACTCTATTCCTTTTATTATAGTACTATAGAAAAGCACTCTTTTTTTTTTAAGGAACATGCTTTTGGTCTTGCGACCTATACAGCATCACCGGACTGCTTCGAGCAATAACAAGCATGGAGGACTCGTATTTATTTGAACTATCAAACATATAGTCGCTCCTGCTTTATCTTACAAAAGTTTGACGTCAGATAGAAAGAGACGTAATCATACAGTAACTATCGTCTTTAACGATGTGAAGCCACGTTTCATTTGTCAAAGTGACCAGCTGGTGACTCGCTGTGTTTTCGAATTTTGTGATTACTTTTTGTTCAGGAAGTGTTTAGGTGTGAAATAATTTATTGAATAAAAACTTGAAACCGTGTTTTTGTTATGGCTTGTGTAGCTTATGGCTGTAACAGCCATAGTTCAAAGAAAAGTGAAGAATATCGTGGATATCGTGGACGTGTAACATTTCACAGGTAAGAGTAATTCTATAGCATACCCGGCTTCATTGACATTTCAAGATAGGGCATATTGTGTACCTCTGTCTCTGTCTCTCGTTGCATAGTAAATAAGAAGAAAATGATCAGATATCTTGTAAATGTTCAACTAAATACGAGTTCTCCATGCTTGTT
The DNA here is from genome assembly GCA_907269065.1 of Crocallis elinguaria. Taxonomy (NCBI): domain Eukaryota; kingdom Metazoa; phylum Arthropoda; class Insecta; order Lepidoptera; family Geometridae; genus Crocallis; species Crocallis elinguaria. The sequence goes on along the minus strand of OU026080.1, from coordinate 10,564,842 downwards.
ATTGCTCGAAGCCGGACTGCAAAAAGCACTCTGTGGTACTACTCTATATATTATAGCTAGCTACATATTACCACAGAGGAAATAATACTGTCATATTACTAATCTGTGCTAAGTAGTCTGTACTCTGTGGTTCGTTCTTTTGATTGATTGAGAATATTGAGATTGTGAATGTGCAATTTTCAATTTTGAGATTTAGTATTCATTTGTGCACATATTTTAAAGATCAGAGCTATTATAACGTGTTCCAAAAAGTAGTAGCGTTCATTTAGCTGTGTCACAGCAGATTTCAGAAGGTAGGTTACCTAGCTACTCACCAGATACTATTTTTGTATGTAAAATGGCGTCGTTTATTTTTGTATGCATCATAACGACATTTGTCTTTTTCTCAGATGCCGAACATTAAGTTGCAATCGTCGGATAACGAGGTGTTTGTGGTGGATGTGGAGATAGCAAAATGCTCGGTAACAATTAAGACTATGCTGGAGGATTTGGGCATGGAAGACGACGAGGAGGAAGTAGTCCCACTGCCGAATGTAAACTCAGCTATTCTCAAAAAAGTAATTCAGTGGGCGACGTACCACAAAGACGACCCGCCCCTACCTGAAGATGACGAGAATAAAGAGAAAAGAACAGATGACATTTCGTCTTGGGATGCTGATTTCTTGAAAGTAGATCAGGGCACACTATTTGAGCTTATTTTAGCTGCCAACTATTTGGATATCAAGGGCTTGTTGGATGTCACTTGTAAAACGGTAGCTAATATGATAAAAGGCAAGACACCCGAAGAGATCAGGAAAACATTCAATATCAAGAATGATTTTACGGCAGCTGAGGAAGACCAAGTCCGCAAGGAAAACGAGTGGTGTGAGGAGAAGTAAATTACCCATCTTACACCCTTATTTCATATATTCTGGCATCATGTTTATTGGAAATTAGTAATTACAGTCACGCTGGCGAGCACAAGTGCTGCAACACAATGTTACGGTCTTTTAATTCACAGTTTAGATCTTTGTGTAGCCAGTAGAGTTTGCTAAAGCTGCATCAACAATATTGTTTTACTTTGTGAGCCTACTCTTGTTTAGCCACTCATAAAATTGATCACTGCTGATTGCTAAAGTTATACAAAGTAATTTTCATTACAATGCAAAACTATGTGTACAGTAATTATACTATAGTTAGTACCATTAGGTACTCACTTAAAAGTTTCTATAGTTTTGTATGTATAAGCAGAACATTTAAAGGCAGTGCCAGATATGTGTGCAATAATATCTACAAAGTTATGAAGTGTGACAGGTATTTGATATATTTGAACATAAATTTGCATTTTTGTACAAGACATGCAAGACTTATTCAGAGATGTGTGCGTTGTTGATTGGAGCAGTCATGTTTATTTCGAGTACTCTTAGGCTATGATTCAGAGACGAATCTTAGCGTGGACTCGTGCTTCCATATGTCAAAATTCTATACAATTTTGACATATGGAAGCAAAAGTCCACGCTTAGACTTGTCTTTGAATCTTAAGCTAAAAGTTAATGTCTAAAAATACTATCACTTTCTTTTCAGGTGTTTTAATTTTGTTTTTTTTATTTGTTGTGTTAATTTTAGTGAATAAGAACATAACAAAATAAAATAGACAGATTGCATCCACATAATCATCATCTCATCTATTAGTTGTCTGTGATAACTGTGAATGCATACATTTGCAACGCAGTTATACGCTTCAAGGCCTGTTATTCAGCACATTCTATACTCTTACAAAGTATGAATGTGACTGAGGTGGGACAGTAGTTGGAAGGGTCAGCACAACTACCTTTTTTGATATACAATAATGCCACATGCAACATGTTTTATTGGATTTTCAAGACATGTGCTCAGCTCTTATGATATGTTAGTATATTATGCAGAATTGCTGGTATCTGTTATAATGTAGGTGTGTTACAACAGCAGTAGTTAAGTGCCACACTCTGTCAGGTTTAATGTACAGAACATTGAAGATATTTTGAAATTTTTTTTGGAGGGCACTACATTCAGTTCTGAAGCCAAAATTGTATTCTTTTTCATTTTTGTCTGTCGCTCTTGGCCATGCATCACACCGAAACTACAGAATGAATTCAAATGAAACTTGGCATGATTTGAATTCATACTACGATGACATAGGACACTTTTATCCTGAAATTAGGCACAATTTCCTACATTAGACACCTCCCTTGGGAGAGGGGATGAAAGTCAAAATGTGTACTTAGTTGTAATTCATTATCATGTTGTTAGATATCTTTCATTATTTTTTGTCAGAAAGGAGGTACTTTAAAGATAGTCCCATAAATATTTCAAGGTCTTCGGTTTTGTAGTTCAGAAATGACAGATGTCACAACCCTCAGTATGTATGTATATATGTATGTACATTTACTTTTTTAAATCTACATTAAGGACACACTTAAGTAATTATGAGTGCAGTAGTAAGACTTGTTTCATCCTTGACTAGATATATCATCGCATCTATAAACATATTTTGTTAACAAATATTTCTTTCTATTGGCGAGAGAATTGTTCTAATAATATGTCCTGTCTCTTTACTGTAACATTTATGATGTTTTCTCCAATTTGCTTAACAAATGCTTTTTTTCAATAGTTTCTTTAAACTTAATGCCAGTTCTTTATTGCTTCTAAAGTAAATAGGTAATTTAATTTTTAGTAAGTATATAATTATTATACATATTTTTTGTAAGTTTAGATTTCCTTTACAAACTGTAAATTAGCTGTTAAAATGGGGAGTTCAATAAAACTGTTTTATATCAAATACATACAAGATTTGATTTTTTATATAAGGAAAGTAGTGTAATAACGTTTTAGGCAGTATTAATAAATTAATTCACTTGCTATACTAATGTCTTATCCAAACTCCAGTAATTCCTTAATAACTGTTTTAGTCTCGAAGTTAGTGAATATTAAAACAATGCAAACCTTATGCACCCTATTTAGTGTTTTATTTTATAAATTAATATAGGTACACAGGCAATAACTATTTTGCTGTTAAAAAAATAGACTGTGATAACATATTCACATCCCTATTTTAAATTCCTATATTGATGAAACCAGTTTATACTCCTCATGTTATAATTAGCCTCAAGACGTCCATTGAACATCGGCCTCCATGAAGGGGGATTTTAACCATAATATAAAATAACAATACAAAACGATCCCCGCTTGACGCATATCGTATCGTCTATTATGGTTGTGGTTGGTAGGGCTTGATGGAAATCTAGCTTAAGCACTTATATGACCTCTATTCAAAAAAAATATTCCACAACCACTGTGGCAGTTTTCCGGAATACAAACTTTTACAAAGTATAGCCCTGTGGTATAGCCTATGTTACTCTCCGACCCATATATATATATCTCTATTCTCTATGCAAAAGTCACGTCGCGTCTGTCCGTTGTTCCGTAAAAGAACAATCGCACATTCACATGTATTATAGGTATACTTATACCATGTGACAGTGCTACCAGTGTTTTGGGAAAATTCATAGATAGTTATACTATTAAAACGCTAATGCAGAAACCTCTTTCAGACACGTCACGTGGATCGTGTGTGATACTGGATACAGTACTATGAGCCATGAGGCATAAAGGTCGGAACGTACATCATAAGCAGGCGCAGCGCGTCAAAATATTCTTTAGGTCATTTTGCATGCGCGGCGGTGCAGTGAGCAGCGCTGCGCGTCGCAGCATAGCTGCCTCCGAGAGAATATTTTGACGCGCGTGCAGCGACGTCATCTCTGCTCACCACTTGTGAATTGTGAACGACTAAAAAAATGGCGCGTATCCCAAGTACACGTGACTCTATAACTATTAATAAAACTATGTTTTAGATTGTAGCATCGATGTGATAGCGTTACTGGGTATTCTCAGCAGTTTTTGATACATTTTTATGGTAGGCGCACTTCATCCACCTCACCTTATATATCCCTTTTATTCGTGCGTCACCCCCAAAAATGCACAATTCATGTAACCAGCACTGTCTCATTTAAATAATTATAACGGTACCTATGGAAATAATAAACTTGTAAGAGTTAAAATAATATATTCTTAGAATAGAAAAACAAGCTAAAGTTCATTCATTTCATTCATTAACCATTGAATTGTAAATATTACTTTTGTTTTATCAGTCATAAAGGTATAAGTAGGTAAAACAAAACCTTTTGGCCAGAGTGAATATCAGCGAATCCGCACCTTTGCAGCATCTAAATGATTGACGGTCCAACTGGGTCAGAGGTGCGGCACACGAACATGCGCATAATGGGGAGACACATGCTTATTTATCACTCCAGGTGGCGCGTTACCACTGGTGTTGTTTTGCTTTGAATCTTCTTTATAAAAATTATCGCTGCAATATAGTGGGTATGCTTCTGTGAAGTGCATATCAATGTAAAAATAAGCATGCACAATTGCACACGTTTCCCTTTTGAGGAGAAAAAACGGAAGCTATGGATCAAAGCATTGCGCATAAAAATACTGGATACGAAATCCTTCTAGGCTATTTCACTACATGATCATATGGTACTACCATTTCACTAAATATGGTCACTACCATTTTCAAATCTAACGATTTTTATGGCGCGAGCTAGTTCACTGGTTAGTATAACTATTATTAAATATCAATGACAGACACCAGCGATGATGGCGCCATCTGAAATTAGCTTTGCCTGTACCTCCCCATATCATACTTAGGCCGGTTATAAAGTTTGGCTCGCGAGTCGCGAGGTCTAACGAGAAGGGGTCGTTCACCAGAACCTAAAGTGCGCTAATTAATCTTAAGACATCAGATATTAAACCTCACAAGCCCAGTAGGTTCACTGAGAAGTTCCCAATAAGAATTGCTCATCAATCCGAACATACCGTTTGCACGTTACTGCTTGGTGGCAGACTATGAGCACACACTGGATGGTACTCACCCAGACACTTCTGGGAGGGTCTGTCTCTGTCTTGTCTTTCCAGGTGCTAGGCCTAACTCTTCTGAGTTAGGCATACCACCTGGTCAATGCGGGACGTGATCGTACACACATTAAGCAGTTATGTTCACTAATAGCAATTTATATAAAATTGAGTGACATGGCACACGCGCACGTCTTTCTACGTCAGTGCGCCTGGCATCTGATATTTCATATTATTATTACCTACATTGCAAATGCAAACACACGGTTTGCCCAGTTAGATGTTCAAAGTGCGCATGTGAAGACCGGTCATAAAGTTTGTTGATACCTTTACTCATTTTCACTCACGACTCACCTAATAACACATTTTCATTAGTTTATATTATACCACGATATTCTTCGATATTTGTAAATTTATCAGAAATGAAAAGTTTGTCTAAGCATGTCATTATGGGGCTGTTGAATTGGCCTAGGTACGACCCACATGAAGCAGCTCCAAAAATGAGACCGAAAAAGAACGCTAATATCGTAAGGAAAAGTAACATACACACGTACTTATTTTGGCCATGGAATAATTGCTGACATAAACACAGAAAATCGTAAATTGACCTGCAAAGAAATTAAACAGTACTGTATCTTATTATTTTTTTCTATACTACATAAATCTAACTGTAATTAACACCTGGGGCCTATTTCATAAAAAATATTAGTCTAATATTATGAGCTTTTTTTTCTTTTTTCCATATAAAATATGAGACTAATACTCATAATATTAGACTAATATTTTTTATGAAACAGGCCCCTGAATATGGAATAGAGTTACAGTTGTGGACTAAGGGAAGAGGTGGGGCGGCATCGGCATTCAGCTCCGGGCCTTCGGTCTTGAGGGTCTTCACATCCCAAGAAATGATTTACAAAAAATCCTAAACGACAAATTATGTTCCGTAGGTAAGAAAATTAGGCTCCAACTCCAAACTACCTCTTGTTCTAATAACCATTTTTGTAGACATTTTAAGTTACTTTCATATTCTTCTTTATTTCTTTTCATTGTACCGGCTAGCGGCTGTGTATATTCTCTTTATCACCTATAGTTATACTGTGGTTTTAAATAGGTGTCAAATTAACAAACACAGCTATACTGCTTTGTTTAAACACGAATTAACAACAACATTGAACTCATTGAAAGCAGTTGTTCCGCCCGCCGCGCGTCGCTCGTGTCGTGTGACGTCTCCTTACTCCGAATTCCGACCGTATCACATTCTGATTTTCTTAAAATAATATTTTTATGGTATTAGGCTATTACTCATACATGATATATATTTTGATTACTATCTTTTAACAACTGTTTATACCTACCTAATATTTTGCACAATTTTGAAACCTATTTAAAACCACTGCTTGTCTATATTATAATTTTATATACAAATACATTAATTTTTAAGCATACACGGGGCCTCATTTAATTCGACCACGCCCCGGGCCTCCTACGGGCTTAGTCCGCCCCTGTAATCACCACTACGGTGCACGGTGGCGAAATTGAGGCAGTTGATTATGTCAACTTAAATTATTTCCGGAATACTTTTCATTACCATAATCAAATGCCCTACAAGGGACAAGTTCACAGTGAAAACTAATCAGTTTTTGACAATAGTGTACGGTTTGATAAGGCTACGTGAACTTCTATAGTGAGTAAGGGTTGTAGGAGTTCGATTCCCACAACGGGACAAATGTTTGCGACCTTAACAATTATTAAACGTAGTTGCCTGTCTGGGAGTTGTGAGAGTGTAGTTCCTGATTCCTTAGCCTAAAAGAAATCCTAGGTACTTACATTTAATTTTTTTTTGCATAAGGAAATTAGATTAACTACCTACCTACAACATTTAGTGTTATCACAGAGTACTCTGTCTGTTTCGTCTAGAAGCCGTCGGAGCTGTTGCCGTGCCAGTGTTATGACCGCACACTTCTTGTGCAATATACTCGCTACTTCTTCGTTGTCTACATCTAAACTGCAGCTAGGCACACAATCCATTAGGCCCTCGTTTCTCGGTGAATGGTCGCTCTCTACATTACTATCATCTTGGGGGCTAAAACCATCGTTTTCATTTGGTCCTCTTCTGCAATTCTTGTAAGATTTTCTTGCGTACCTATAAATGTTTTGTACTTGATAGTCGTTTGACGACATGAAAATTCGATGTCAACGTGGAAATATTCCACTTCAACTGCGTTGTGCGTAAGAAATATAAATATATTGACGAAATTGAAATGGATAGATTTGGGATTGACGTTTTTTTTTTTTTGTTTTGTTTTTGGCTCCACGCGATTAGCGTATTTAGCCAGTGTCGAGTTATATGAATAATAATTTATAATAAATCTCTAGTTGTCGTGAATGAAAGTCGTCAAAGTCACGTTAAAGTTCAGTCTAGGTGTTGGGGTGGTTCATAGGAAACGCAGCTTAGCACATTACGAGTTATATTATTTACAATAATGAATTGTATAAATTACTATAGGTAACACATTTTTCACATATTACATTAAGACGTCAGTCACACTAGTCTTTTTCTATTTACTTAGTGGCCAGTAGGCGGACTGATACGAAACTCCTTACATAGAGTTCCAGCCAACCTACATAGTGTTGTGCCATTTCTCACACTCCTCCTCACGACACTAGTTCAATATTCCCATCATCTCTTTCAGTCGGGAAAGCCTTGGTCCAGTTAAAGACTTAGTTAACATGTCTGCTTCCATGTTATCGGTCGACTGATATTTTACTCCAATGACTCCATCTTTAATGCAGTCTCTGATAAAATGCATCTTCAGATCTATGTGCTTTGACCTGGTGGAGACTATGGGATTCTGACATAACTTGAGTGCTGCCTGATTATCATTCCAGATGATAATTTTTCTTTGGTTTGCACCCAGGTCTTTGAAGAGTGCTTTTAAGTGTATAGCTTCTTTTGTAGCTTCAGTGATTGCGCTGTATTCAGCCTCTGCCGTTGACAGTGCTACACTCCTCTGTTTCTTTGATGCCCAACTTATAGGAGCTCCAGAAAACTTAAAACAATAACCAGAAAAAGATTTACGATCTAATTTGCAAGCGCCCCAATCTGCATCTGCCATGCCGTATAATTCTTCTTCTGTCTTTTTAAAATTAAGGCCAACATCTTTGGTGCCTTTTAAATATCTGAGGACTCTCTTTGCACTTTTAAAATGGGTATCATCATAGCCATCATTGTATTGCGAGAGATAACTCACTGCATATGCTATGTCTGGCCTGGTAGCTACAGCAAGATACATCAAAGTTCCGATCAAATTTTTATAAGGTAGGTCTTTCTTTTCACCTTTATTTCGTTCTAGAGTCAGACCTGGTTCTATTGGTGTAGTTGTCGGTTTACATTCTTCCATGTTAAATTTCTTTAGAATATCTTGAATGTATTTTCCTTGGCTCAGTTTTATTTCACCATTTTTGATTGTAACATCTATACCGACTAGACGTTTTGGTCTTCCTAGGTCCTTCAATTCAAACTTTTTATTCAATATCTCTTTAATTTCTTTCATTTTCTTAGGACATGAGTAGGCTGTCAGTATGTCATCGACGTATATAGCGATAACTACTTTTACTCCTCCTTTCACAAAAATGTAGACACACGGATCAGCTAATGATGCTGTAAAACCAATATTTTTTAATTCTGTGTCTAGTTTTGTGTACCACTGCCTCCCTGCCTGCTTAAGTCCGTAGAGAGCCTTTTTCAGTTGGCAGACTTTTTCTCCTTCTATGGTTTTAATGTCATTTAACATATCTCTGGCTTTGTTGTAGATATTGAGGTCATCTGCGACACTTTCTTCTACCAATATTTCTCTTAAATATTGTTCAATATAATCAGGTAATTTCATGACTATATTTTCTTCCAGATCACCATTGAGGTATGCCGTAGTAACATCCATTTGGTTCAGCTGTAAATTTTCTTCAACAGCCATTCCTATTACGGATCTGATAGAACTTAATTTAGCGACGGGAGCAAATGTTTCATTGAAATCAATGCCCGGCCTTTGGGTAAAGCCTCGAGCAACGAGTCGGGCCTTTTTCTTTTCTTTATTATCTGGGCCTATTTTCTTTTTAAGAATCATTTTATAATCAACAAGTTTCATACCAGTTTCTTTCTTGATTATTTTCCACGTGCCGTTTTTTAAATGCGCTTTAATTTCCGACTTTATAGCATCATTCCAATCTTCACCATTCTCTTTTTCATCTGACATATAAGAAGCATCTAATGCAAGAAAGCTTTCATCCAATTCACTCCCAGTGATAAAATCATTTAGCCATGAAGGCTGTTTTTTCTCTCTATGTGATTTCGAACTCGAAGTTCCATCTTCAGGTGCATCTTCATAAATGTCTTCATCGTCTACTGCAGGAGGTTCTATTGGACTACTAGTCTGATCTATAGACATTTCATGTTCTACATCTTGAGGACGAATATTGGTTGGAAGTTTCTCAGAAAGTACGTTTTTATTTGTCCTTTCTGTTATTTCTAATTCTCTTATTTTGTTTTTATTCTTATTCTTTTTAGGTTCCGGTTGCTGCTGTAGTTTTTGTTGTGGCTTTTCAACAAAATCATCGTAGTCTCCCATTTCGTCTTCGTAGTACATTTTGTTCATGACTTTTACATCCCTACTATTAATAACAGCATTTTCTTCAGGAATGTAAATTCGATAATCTTTTGTGTACTTCGCGTAGCCAACAAACATGCCTTCTTTTGCTTTCTGGGTTAATTTTCCCTTTCTGTTTTTAATCAAGGCAAAAGCTTTGCTGCCGAATATGTGCAAGTGGTTTGCAGATGGTGTGCGGCCAACCCATTTTTTGTATGGTAATTCTCCGTTCAAAGCTTTAGCAGGACATCTATTTATTAAATAATTAGCAGTGAATACTGCTTCAGCCCACAAGTTTTTAGGAGTATTTGCTTCTATCATTAAGCATCTGGCCTTTTCCATCAAACTTCTGTTTTTGCGCTCGCTTAATCCGTTTTGTTGCGACGTATATGGGGCAGTCAACCTTCTTCGGATACCTTCTTTATTCAGATACTCATCAAATTCTTTGTTGATATATTCTTTTCCGTTATCTGATTGCAGATTTTTAATCTTTTTATTTGTAAAGTTCTCTACTTCATATTTGTATTCTTTAAACTTCTCAAAAACCTGATTTTTCCTTTCCATAAAATATACAAAAGAATATCTTGTATAATCATCTATGAAAATCACATAATATTTAGATCCAGCTAGTGATTCACATTCGAAAGGGCCACATACATCACTGTGAACTATTTGCAACGGTTCATTTGTTTTTATTCCGTCATGTGTCGGGAAAGGTAACCTTGCGAATTTTCCTTTTATACAGGTCTCACATTGATCGAGTTTGTCGATGTCGAGATCAATTCCATATATTAGGTTGTCTTTTACCATTTTTCTCAAGTCCTTTTCAATTACATGTCCAAGTTTTCGATGCCATTGCATAGTTTTTCCGTTACTTCCAAGTGTGTGATTTGCGGTCTCGCTCGGACTTTCGAATTCAACGTAATAAAGTCCGTTCTTTCGATTAGCTGTTTGTAGTACTTTATTGTCATCTCCTATTATTGAAGCTTTATTTTTTTCAAAAAGTACTTTATTTCCTTTATCTGTTATTTTTCCAACAGACAAAAGGTTAGTAGTAAGATCAGGTACGTACAGGGTATCAGTCATATGAAAATCAAATTCTTTTCCAATCATGGTGACTTGACCTTTACCTTCAATAGCCATTGTATGGTTTTTAGATGCCAAGTTGAGGGTCCACGTTTGTGAAGTTATGTTGGTGAATGACTTACTGTCCCCACAGATGTGTGAAGAACAGCCGCTATCAAGACACCATACTTCTTCTGTCGTATCTGGCTTACTTGTATTCAAGCACACATTAAAGATATTTCCTTGTTTTGTGTTTTCTTGTTTTTTATTTGTGTTATTTGGCTTTTGTTTTCCCCAGCATGCTTCCGTAGTATGGCCTTTCTTTTTACATTTCTGACAATACTTTGTGTTTTTCTTTGAGAAAAATGCACCATCGCTCTTTTCTGAATCATTGTTTTTTCTAGCTTCACTCTCCTCGATGATCTTTATTTTTAGTTCTTCGGGTTTTGGTAAGCTATCTCGTGTTTCCACTGCGATGCGAAAGTTTTCATAAGACGCTGGTAGGCTGTATAACATCATAATGCTTAACAAATCCGGATGAAGGTCAACATTCATATCGGCGAGTTTGTCATTGATGTCCATAAAATTATTCAAATGTTCGCGGACATCATTGTTTTCGACCTTTTTCAAAATTAATTGTTTCAGTAATGTTGCCTTTCGAGCTGGACCTGTGCTTTGATATATACTTTTTAATTTATCCCACAGCTCATATGATGTTTTGCAGTTCTTGACCTGCTTCAGTTCAGATGGAGAAATTAACAATAGTAATTCTGACCTCGCTAACAAATCTTTTTGCGTGTACTTAGCTTTTTCGTCTTCTTTTGACGGTGGCGTTTCGCTTCCACAAGCTATTTCCCACAATCCATTTTTAATCAGGATTGCCTGGGCTTGTAAGCTCCATGTATCGTAGTTCTCTTTTGTTAATGCGTCGATCCGATATGACGTCATTTTTTGATTCAAATAATCGTGATCGCCCTTAACTTGAAAACATACAGAACCACGCTCTGCTACCAATTGTTGGGGTGGTTCATAGGAAACGCAGCTTAGCACATTACGAGTTATATTATTTACAATAATGAATTGTATAAATTACTATAGGTAACACATTTTTCACATATTACATTAAGACGTCAGTCACACTAGTCTTTTTCTATTTACTTAGTGGCCAGTAGGCGGACTGATACGAAACTCCTTACATAGAGTTCCAGCCAACCTACATAGTGTTGTGCCATTTCTCACACTAGGCGTGGTCAAGTCGAAGTAATGCTTCAGTAAAGCGGTGGATACTTTACTGAAGCTTCTATGGAGTTTTGGATAGAATACGAAAATACACGTTTTTCGTCTTTGTACTATTTGCCTTTCACTCATGCACGTTTACGAACACTTAATGGTTAATAATCCACCATTATTACACATTAACACTCGATAAAACACAGGTTTTAGTAAATAACACAAAATCAACAACAGCACATTTTCGCATTCCCGCCAAAACTCGGATTGACGTTGACTTTGGGTTCGTTTGACAGAATATAAGTCAGTCACTACCAAGGAGCTCTACTTTTCTTTTATCGTTGGTCACTACCATGTCAACTTTGTTATAGCCGAACCCTATATAGTTTGTGAGCCGAACTCTTTGCCGAGTCAAGGTCAAGGTAGTCTGTCATTACTTGTCACTTATTGTTGTATCGTAAAATGGGGCGACTTTTAATTTACGAGAATATAATTATGTTACCTAAATGACTGAGGCAGCGAAAGAGGCTCTGGATTTGAAACAGTTACTGAAGGATATTGTGGAGTAACTACAACAACCTGTTACAATCTACAATGACAATGTGGCACATCAGAAATTGTCAAAAAATCTGATAACTGGAAAAAGGTGCATATCAGCATATATATCATACCGAATATTTTAGCTAATGAGTAATACTGATTGAGTATAGAGAAACAGGAAACATGGAACATCACCTCCTGACTAAACTAAGCTCTACCACAAGTGACGATAGTTGGAGCTGCTAAACCGTATAGAAGTTATTCCAACCCCAAGGCCCACTTGACTTGAGGGGGAGTATCAAATGAACTATCATTTGACTACCATTACTCAAGACGACGATTAAGTTGTTCATTCTTGATGTAAGAAAATATGTAGTTTACTAGGTGGTAGGACTCACTTTTAAGCGAGTGTCTGTCTGGGTTGGTACCACCGCTTTGGTCGTGAAGTCTGCCGCCAAGCAGTAATTTGCAACATTACTATGTTCCGGCTTGATGAGCAGAGTAGCCAGTGAGATTACTGTCTCAGGGTAACGAGCGCCAGTGCCGGACAGACCTTTCTATTTCAAAGTTCTGAGTGGCACTGCAATTGTTATGGACCGGCGTTATGTAGTAGTAGTATCGGCGGTGTCTGGGGTAGTATCGACTTGAGTAATTTCTATTACTAATACGGATAGTAAAATTATTATCCGCCTTCCATCGTGAAGAATTTAACTTTCTTTCTATATCTATCTTGCATCCACTAGTTCTACTCTCACAATAACAATGAAAGCAATATATTTTTGCAACATCAATAAATAATGATTTTATCGTCATCGCAGTACACATCATCAGCGCAGTTAAGAAAACACGACGGAGTTTATCAAATCGATACGAATATCGCAGTAGAGGCAAAAGATAAGCTATCTAACGCAACGTTAGTCTTGTGACCTTTCTTGCCCGTGCTCGGATAAGACTACAAAATGTTCGAGCTAAATTAAACAAGTCAACCCTATTTTTAACGGACTTCCAAAAAAGTGAAAGTTCTCAATTCGTATGTATTTTTTTTGTGGAGATGTTTTCGATTTCTCTGCCAAATATCAACCGTATTAAATGATTATCTTTTTAATGTGTAGGGTTTATACCCTACACATACACAAGGGTGGAAGACTCGATTTTTTTAACGAATGTCGGTTCCCACTTTTTTAAAAGCAATCAAATTAAATTTTAATTAATTAAATTTAATTGTAAAAGGATAAGTTCTTTAGTTCTAAAAGGGTCACGATCTCACAGTAGCCAGACACGACGATGTAAGTACTTACCTACTTGCGTCTTTTATGATTCCATGAATTGAAATGATCCTTTTAGCAGAAGTTCATTTTACAATCCTTACGCGCCGTAGCTATTGAGGTTTGAAGTAATACAATATATACAGGGTGTATTTATGAAACAACAGAAGTCGTTTTTCGCTATTAACAGTAATAATAATTTCACACTATTATTTTAAGTCACCTATTATTTTCACTAAATTATAACATAACAAGCATATATTTTTATACGACAAAAACACCCTGTCAGTCTAAAACATACATCTAATTTGGATCTAAGTACTTACGTACTTTATAGAAATAGTCTTGAACAAGGAACAATTAGGTATTAATTCTAACATACGTAATAACAATAAATAGTGAATAAATAATAGTATACGTGATAACATTAAAAGTTTATAATTACAAACGTCCTTGTAATCTATCAATTGTACCGTAAATATCACTGCAAAAGATAAGGCACTGGATACCTAAATCAAATTATTCTTTACCAGAATCTTATTCTAAATTGCCATTTCGCATTAAATATAAAGACCCACAAATGCCTTATTGGACGATATTATCGTCATGCGTTATTGCGATAAACAGCTTACTTCAATCGCGTTGTTATTGCTGCAGCAGCGTAAGATCGCATGCGTCTTAATACAAAATAGCACGTATATAATGTTTTCTATTTAATAAAATAGAGTGTAGAAAGCGTATTTTATTGACAGTCATGATAAAATATGTTTCTTTTCTGTAAAAATAATGCAGTTGTTTTTTTTAGATTGGAACGTATTTAGAAATGCTCTGTGGTTGGTTTCAGTTGTGGTGACGTCACACTTCTACAATCGTGACTATAAACAAACGTGACGTCAGACGCCGCTAAACATTCCGTGATCGGCACCATAGCGATAAGTGTTGTGGCGCGTATTTTTTCTATTCAATCTTTAGCTTTGATTTTATCGTAAATACAACAGATTTCCAAGAAATATTAACGCAGTCTGCATTTTAAATAACAAATAATACAATAACATTTTTTTTATTTTATTCAAGTACCCTGAATACCCTAATAGCATTACTAAAACATAAATATATCGCAATAACGCATTACGATACAATCACCCGGGAATAACCTCCTGAGTGTGAGAGCCTGGCGTACTTTCACTTATAGTCCAAGGATAATCTTCATTAATAAATCGAAGATTAAACTAGTCATATTTTATACAACCCTAGTTTTCGTTAAGATTTTAGCGGAATCCAAATAATTAAACATTTAAATGCAACTATCAGAGGTCTCGCATTAATTTGTAAAAATATCTATCTGTAACTAATCACCAAACGAGTGATGCATAACCTTCTTGGAATACTCGTAGACTACGAAGAGAACCGCGGTGGCGGGTATAGTCCTCACTAACGTCGGCTTCAGGCCGTTGTACAGCGCCAAAACACCTGAGGATAAATAAAACAAGTTAGGTCATGACACTCTTAACAACTTAAAGCTTCTGAGGACAGACAAAACAAGTTAGGTCATGACATTCTTATCAACTTAAAGCTTCTGAGGATAGACAAGACAAGTTAGGTCATGATATTCCTATCAACTTAAAGCTTCTGAGTACAGACAAGACAAGTTAGGTCATGACATTCCTATCAACTTATAGCTTCTGAGGATAGACAAGACAAGTTAGGTCATGATATTCCTATCAACTTAAAGCTTCTGAGGATAGACAAGACAAGTTAGGTCATG
Organism: Crocallis elinguaria; assembly: GCA_907269065.1. Lineage (NCBI taxonomy): Eukaryota > Metazoa > Arthropoda > Insecta > Lepidoptera > Geometridae > Crocallis > Crocallis elinguaria. The sequence continues at coordinate 10,549,402 of OU026080.1, read as the reverse complement.
ATATTCCTATCAACTTAAAGCTTCTGAGGATAGACAAGACAAGTTAGGTCATGACATTCCTATCAACTTAAAGCTTCTGAGGGTAGACAAAACAAGTTAGGTCATGACATTCCTATCAACTTAAAGCTTTTTCAATACTTTTTATTCATTTGGGATTATTAATTTCAAACTTTTTCTACCTTTTTTACTATCACTATTCATATTCAAAACTATCTTCGTAATATTGATTTTATCCCTCCGCATAATATGCCCATACCACGCTAGCCTACTACTTCTCAACTTGACCACTTTCAGACTTCTTCTGAAATAAAAACAAATGGGCATCCGAACTTTTTGCATTTATAATATTATTAGAAAGCAGTCCGTTTTTATCTCATACAGAAAATAGCTTGAATCGTATACTATATAATATACAAATGTGTAGATAACAAACAAATAGCTAAAGAACCAAAAGTTTAAAATGAGTCGCAGACTAAAACCGATAAGTAATATTGGAAAAGATGAAATATCAACAGACCTTCCTTCTTCACAATCTCATAGGTCACAGTGAGGAATTTCTGTTTCTTGTTGGATATCTGGATCCTCGACTTGATGACGTCACTTGGGAATATGACCGTCCATAGCACGAGGCCCCCGACGGCGCCTGCGATCATTGTCCGAACGAGGCCGATGTCGTCCTTCGATTGGCCCGGCTTGGCCAGAAGCTGTCGTGTGCCTGGAAACAGCCACTAAACACTAAGCCACAAGCTTTTTCTCAACTCTTAGCCCAATGTTTATTTTACATAATCATCAGTCGGAACATGTCCACTGCTGAACATAAGCACCTTTGGCAGGCGTCTTTGCGATCATCACAGTAGATTACTATGTTGAGCGAGGGGAATGCTGCTGCCAATTTCTCTGCAAAGGCATGTTTATAGTGAAAAAGTAATACACGGTCTTGATCCGCGTTCAATCGCCTCTTCACATCAGCTCTCAAGTCTCACCCTATACGTATACAGGGTGAGTTTGTATTGGTGTTATAATGAAAGGGAGTGATTAGGACCATGGTTCACAACAAGTTGTAAGAACCTCCTTGGAAATAAGTAATTCCAAATTTCCATACAAAAAAATTAACTCAACTTCAAAAGTGCACGGCATTTTCTGCAATATTTATAAGTCTGTTCTAATCAACATCATCAGTAAACAAAAGTGAATCAGCTGACGTAGGGCTGCCCGAAAATTATGTAGAATATCGAAGTAAATTTTAAATGCAATTTCTTCAATGAAAAAATTCCGAATTTCAAAATGTCGTAAAACAATTGTTGTTGACCTCTAGGAGTAGTTTAACTCCCTTTCGGGATAACATACCAATTCAAACTCAGGTTGTATATCTTCATGCGTTATTCTGATATTATAAGCTATATTACTGTAGTTTTGCCAATTTGGGGTTCAGTAGTTTTTGCTTGAAAGAGTAACAAACATCTATCAATCCTCACAAACTTACACGTTTATAATGTTAGGAAGACTTAAAATCGTATACTGCCCCCACTTAGACAGACAACATATTTATTTTGGCGAGATATTTTGATCTTCGATAAAGTGAGGTACACTGTCGAGTTTCGGATCGATTTTGGTTTTTGTCATCAATTATCTCTCAGTAGAGTCGAGTGGCATGCATGTCAATTTTTCAGAGAATAAGAAAAATGTTGTAAGCATATAAATAAAGCAATATCCAGACAAATAACAATTCTGTCAGGACTTAAGCTTATTTCTGTGAGCCGGAACACAATTGACCTTCACTATCAGTAAAATGATAACAACAAGGTCTCGTGAAACTGTAAGACTTCTTTGTGCAAAATTATAAACATATAAATGTACCTATCCATACAAATAAATAAAATTGAAGTGTCTGTTTGTAATATCAAAATAATAGCTTTTTACTATATGCATATGAAAAAATATATATATAAGGTACCTATAACAAAGCAACCATTTTTAAAATTTTTGTCTGTTTGTTCCGGGTAATCTCCGAAACGGCTGGACCGATTGTGACTGGACTTTCACTGGCAGATAGCTGATGTTACAAGGAAAACTGGCTACTTTAATTTTAGAAAAAGAATTAGGATTCCGCGCAAAACAATAAAAAACCTATGAAAATATCTCCACGCGGGTGAAACCGCGGGCAGCAGCTAGTTATAATAAAAATGTCTGAACGCCTTATATTATCAATTTTATGCATTTTGGTTCAACACTATAAAAGTTACTGGACGAAGGTAACGGACAGGCAGATGCGAGAAATTAAGAATGGCTTGATCGACATTAAAACAAATAACATTTGAAATACACCACTTTGCGAAACATAAAAAAAAAGAAATGACAATGAATCTAAAGAAAAGAGTCAAGTTATGCTATGCTTACCTCAAAAGTTCCATCACTTGAGTGCGATAATTGTTGTAACTATAAAAAATAAACATTACAATCGTTGAGATTTCTACCTTCATATCCACCAAAAAAGAAGAAGTATCCCGGCATTTCTCTCATTATGGTCGGCACAAGACCCCGGAACAGACCTTGGATCCCATACTGCCGGAATATTTGCTGTGTCAACTGCAACGGAGTCACTTTTATCTGAAACATGGTATATCCTACTATAATATTATAGTACTCGTAAATTTTGTTAGTGGGAGGACTAACTCTTCTGCGAGTGTCCGTCTGGGTTGTTACCACCGCTTTGCTCGTGAAGTCTGCCGCCAAGCAGTAGTGTGCAAGCATTACTGTGTTCCGGTTTGATGAGCAGAGTATCCAGTGAAATTACTGGGCTTATGAGACTTAATACCTAACGTCTCAGGGTAACGAGCGCATTGCAGTGCCGCGCAGGCCTTTGTGTTTCAAAGTTCTGGGTGGCACTGCAATTGTTAGGGGCCGGCGTTATGCTTACCATCAGGCAAACGACCAGCTCGTCTCGTTACCAAATAACATTAAAAAAAAACTCGTAAATGCAAAAGTTTGTGTATCTGTAAATGTTTGTTACCACGTATCCCCGTACCTACTAAACCGATTTCGATGAAATTTGGAGTTTAGGGTCTGGAATAACACATACGCTATAAAAAATTTATATAATATACTACGCGGACGAAGCTGCGGCCGTAAATATTGTACTTTTAAATAGCATTAGTTATAGCAACAAGCGAAATACAAGTTGCGAATTAACAATACCAATAAGATCATTATAATCATCATTTACCTTAGCAAAAGCACGGGATTAAATTTAGTATTTGTTTATGTATATTATATACTGTACATAATTACCTATACGTCATTTATCTACAAGTAATTAATTGATTAGCAATAGGTAATTATAGTGAGTTTATGCAAACAGTGCGGTAGTTTTACAATCGTGATGATGACTCCATTTTTTTATGATCTTAATCAATTCGTTTTCTCATGAGAATCAAAATGACTATTTCGAATAAACTGGAAATCGAACGCTTGAAACGTCAAAAAATGAGAATTAAAGACGAGCGTATCTACTGAGGGCTAAAACGTCCCAAACAAATTGGACAGAACATTTGACGTCACTTGTTCAATGTGGGCCGTAAAGCTGTACTAAAAACCATTGATTTTGTTGACTTGGTCGTGGAAAACTGCGTTTAAATACATGGTTTCATAAATTCTTTTATCCATTGCAATGTAAATAAACTGATGGTATAATTTATATTACTACAGGTTGATAAAAAAAATCTGTGAATTTGTGAAACTTTTAGATGCAGTAGGTATCTTTGCGGAAATTATATATTTTTGTGAATTTCATTCTCATTGTGATAATTTTACATCTGTATAACGACAGTATTTTGTATTTTGTGTTTTATGCAACACCCCAACTAGCTATATCAAATAGATAGCCAAGACCAAGATGACAGTAATATCCACTTTATGCGCGTAGTACCGTTCAGTTGTCCGGTCACCCGGACTACTGTCATTGAGGTGTCGATAAATATGGAAGCAAACAATAATTATCTCCATGATGTGCGGGTAATGATAAGATTAGAAAATTGTGTCGTTACTACGTATTTGCGAGTAAATACGATTTAAGTGTTTAATTATAGGTCTCATACATTATATCATCATCATCATCAGCCGGAAGACGTCCACTGCTGAACATAGGCCTCCCCCATAGAACGCCACTTGGATCGACTACTCGCCTCTTGCATCCAACGGTTCCCCGCGGTTTTGACAAGGTCGTCAGTCCACCTAGTGGGGGGACGTCCTACACTACGTCTTCCGGTTCGTGGTCGCCACTCGAGAACCTTTCTTCCCCATCGGTTATCGGTTCTGCGAGCGATGTGGCCAGCCCATTGCCATTTCAACTTGCTAACTTTGAGAGCTATGTCGGTGACTTTCGTTCTCCTGCGGATCTCGTCGTTTCGGATCTTATCACGCAGGGAAACCCCGAGCATAGCCCTCTCCATAGCTCGTTGTGCAACTTTGAGCTTACTGATGAGGCCAACAGTAAGAGACCACGTCTCAGTGCCATAAGTCATCACTGGCAACACACACTGGTTGAAAACCTTGGTTTTCAAGCTCTGCGGTATTGTGGACGAAAAGATAGGTCGAAGCTTCACGAACGCTGCCCAGCCGAGTTGGATTCTTCGTGCGACCTCTTTGTCGAAGTTGGACCTACCTAATTGGACAGTCTGTCCAAGGTAGACGTACTCGTCAACAACTTCGAGAGTATCGTTCCCAACAATTACCGGTATAGGTGGAACATGGATATTGGACATGATTTTCGTCTTGTCCATGTTCATCTTAAGACCAACCTGTTGGGAAACTCTACTGAGGTCGTTGAGCATGGTACTGAGATCCTCAAGCGATTCGGCCATTATGACTATATCATCGGCAAAACGAAGGTTAGTGATGTACTCGCCATTTATGTTGATGCCTAATCCTTTCCAGTCCAAGAGCTTAAAAACATCCTCCAATGCGTTTGTGAACAGTTTCGGAGAAATAACGTCTCCCTGTCTCACGCCTCTTTGCAATGGGATTTGCTTCGTGCTCTGGTCCTGTAGTCGGACTGACATAGTGGCGTTGCTGTACAAACACTTCAACACTTCGATATACCTATAGTCAATTTGGCATCGCTGCAAGGACTGCAGTACCGCCCAAGTCTCGATTGAATCGAAGGCTTTCTCGTAGTCCACAAACGCTAAACATAGCGGCCGATTATACTCTTCGGTCTTCTGTATAATCTGGCGTAGCGTATGGATGTGGTCTACGGTGCTAAAGCCTTTTCGGAAACCGGCTTGTTCGGGAGGCTGGAAGTCATCGAACCTGCGTGCGAGACGGTTCGTAATGACCCTCGAGAACAGCTTGTACACGTGGCTCAAGAGCGAGATGGGCCTATAATTCTTCAATAAGGTTTTATCACCTTTTTTGAAGAAAAGCACCACCACGCTCTTGTACCACGCTTCTGGCGTTGTACCTTCAAGGACGACGGAATTGAATAACTTCTGGAGGACTACAAGTACCGGTCTACCACCCGCTCTCAGAAGTTCAGTCGTAATTCCGTCCTCGCCTGCCGCCTTGTTGTTTTTAAGCTGTTTGAGAGCCATTCTAATCTCGTACAGGCTGATGTCCGGGATATCTTCGGTATAGTGTCGGACTAACTTTGCTCTGGTGTCTCGAGCTGTGTTAGTAACGGGTTTCCGTGTCGAGGTGTATAACTGTCCATAGAAGTTCTCAATCTCTCTCAGAATCTCAGGCTTGGATGAAATGATGCTGCCGTTCTCGGTCTTCAGTTTTGTCATTTGGCTTTGCCCAATAGACGAATGCTTAGCGAACACTTTGGAGCCTTGGTTCCGCTCAATTGCGGCCTTAATACGTGCAGTATTAAAAGCACGCAAGTCGTGTCGCATCGACTTCCAAATTCGTCTATTGAGTTTGCCGTAGGCCGACATATCGACTGAAGACTGCAGCCTCATTTCGCTCCGCTCTGCCATTAGGTTCAGAGTTCCTTCTGACAGTTTTTGAGTCCTCTTTCGGCGTTGGGTCTTAAATAGTTCGGACCCAACCGCTTGGACAGTTTCCACCAACCCGTTGTTTAACTCGTCCACTGTGTCGCAATCAGCTAGGCACTGGAAGCGATTTTGAAGTTCGAGCTGAAAGCCTTCGGGGTTTTGGATTTGGGCAGGATTTGGACGGAGCGTAGACTTCACCAGATGTGACCTTTCAAGCTTGACATCGATATTCAATGTGCCTCTTACGATGCGGTGATCGCTACCGGTTTTCACCCTGCCGATCACAGAGACATCATCGAATATGTGCTTTTTGGTCGTCATGATGAAGTCAATCTCATTTGTGGTGGAACCGTCGGGGCTTATCCACATCCACTTCCTGGATGGCCGCTTCTCGTAGAAGGAGTTCATCGCATAGAGTCCCTCCTTCTCCATGAAGTCGGCCAGCCTTTGACCCCTCGGATTCCGCTGCCCGTATCCAAATGGCCCCACTCTCAACTCATCGCCTTTCCTCGTGCCCAGCTTTGCGTTGAAGTCTCCCATAACAACAGTGAAGTGAGTTTCGGAAGTATGCATGGCCTCGGATATATCCTCATACATAGCTTCTACTTCGTCGTCTGGGTGTGTCGATGTAGGTGCGTATACCTGTATGACCTTCAGCGAATACCGTTTGGTTATTCTGAGTATAAGGTACGCTACCCTAGCCGACACACTATCGACTTTGACGACGTTGTTTACGAGAGACTTGCGGACGAGAAACCCGACACCACCTTGGGATTGTTGGTCTCCCTCCCGGTGGAAGAACAAGTTACCGGAATTTAGGATTACCGTGTCCTGTCCCTGTCTTCGGACTTCTGATAATCCCATGACATCCCAGCGTAACTTGTCCATCTCTTCCTCCAATTCGACCATCTTTTCGTCAGTCCGGAGCGTCCGTGTATTGTAAGTTGCCAGGGCCAGGGGTCGTTTTTGAGATTGGTAGCCGGATCTCTGCCGGGGATTCTTCGCACCCCCTGCTCCGCCGTTACAGTGGCCGCTACCATAGCCATGGATAGCGGAGCTGCCGGGGACTGGGGGCCGTATATCTGTGTTTGTCATTTCATTAGGGGGGGATTGCCATAATACACCACGCTTGGCAGGCGTCTTGGTGATCGCAGTAGGTTTTGATCGTGACCAAAGAGAATGCTGCTGCCCATTCCCTGGATATTCCCTTAGCCGATTTTTACGGCACCCACGGGAAGAAAGGGGGAGGTACTATTCTTAAGCCGGTACCCCACGGCACTCTATACATTATATACTTACGGTAAACTATCTATGAACCAGTGGTATGGAGGTCCTGTCTCTAAGGGAGGCCATGGTCGAGCGCTTGAACTTGTCCGCGATTGGGCCGATATGCCAACCTGGCCAATTTAAATGCTGCAAAGACACGGGCGTGTCTCTTCTCCGCAAACCGGAGTAAATTTCCACATGCTCATACTTTCCAGGATGTGGCTGTACCGATAACTGACCATCTCGAGCTTCTTGGCGTTACTTTAATGTATTATTGTAGGGGTCGAGCCAAATCTCATGTCATCTCACCAACGGGGGAGGGGGAGGTTGAAAAATCGGCAAAATCGCATCACGTAATTAATAGACGCCTCTCAAACAGTAGTCTGGTGAGATGCGGCACATTTTCGTTAACTACAACAACATGCATGGTGCGCCCAATTAAAATGTATCAACCGAAATGAAATGAAATACCGAGACGAATCATCATACAGCTGTTTGCGCGCCCTGGATGTTAACCTCCCGCATGGCTTGAAGCTGGCACTTGATAAGCTCCGTAGGGCACAGGGTGAACGAAGAGAAGAATGCAGCAAGGAAACCAGCAGACGCATTACCCATTGCCGAAAGATGCTCCACTTTCTATAGTTTAAAAAAAAAGCAGATAATATATATTACTAGGTTTATTATTACTTAGGTTTTGGTGACTGATATTCTGTATTATACCTATTCAATACTTTCAAGTAGGTACTACTAGGTAGGTTTAGTAAGTGCTAGGACAAACTCTTCTGTGAGTGTCCATCTGCGTTGGTACCACCGCTTTGCTCGTGAAGTCTGCCGCCAAGCAGTAATGTGCAAGCATTACTATGTTCCGGTTTGATGAGCAGAGTAGCCAGTGAAATTACTGGGCTTATTAGACTAAATACCTAATGTCTCAGGGTAACAAGCGCACTAGACACTGTGCATCATAAAGAATTTTATTTGTTGATAAAATAATTCAAATAAATTAACAGAAGTAAAAAACTATTTGTTAAGTATTTACCTCTGTTCCCGTAAGACGACAGACAAATTTCTGGCAATAACCATAGGCTGCAAATAGCACTGAGTTCTCAGCTACATTAGCCAGGATTGCAGGAGTGGTGCCAGCATACAACCCTCGGATTACACCATCATTTCGTAGTGTTTGTTTTAAACAGTTGAACATACCCTTGTACAAGTGAGGAAATGTCTGCATTTTAACTTTCACAGTATCCAGAGGTTGGCCGACATATACCACAGCTATTCCACCTATGGACAAATAAATTTTCATTATTTTGTATGTTATTGAACTTATGTGAACAGTTCAAATTAAAAATTCATTTTGCACATGGGACCCAAGGGAGCACTCATGAAAATTAAAAAAAATATAAAGGCAAGAAACGCATCAGCATTCTTTTCAAATATAGTTCTTATAATGGTTCTAATGAAACAATCATGTTTCAAATTTAAATCTAATTATCCAGAAGTCTCCAGGAGGCTTCTGAGCTGTTTGCCTCCATGCATCTTTGTCATCTATTATTTCATGATTTGGTGTGTGAGTTACATTATGAATTTCCTTTAGGATTTACATTGGATTTATGATTATGGATCATAATATGATCATATTATGATTTGAGCAAAGTGGCCTTTTCAGCCCTGCTGTTCCACACACTCTGTAATGATGCATTTTTTTAATAAGCATTTTGTGGTCCACCCAATCAAATGCTATGGAGAGGTCACAGAATACTCCAACAGCATCCTGTGAATTCTCCCAAGCTTCAAAGATATGAGACACTAGTTTAGCTCCACCATCAAGCTTTGATCTACACTTTGCGAAACCAAACTAGTGATTGTGCAATATTCTATAATCGTTGAAATGTTAATCTGTCCTAATATTTTTTCAAGAATTTTGCAAAGCCGCTTTGAAGCGATTGCCTACTCTATTGTGATACATTACAGTACCATTCAAATGGCGAGAGATTTTGCATTATTTAAACTTTATGAAATATATTTTATAGTGTAATATATCACAATGAAGTAGGCAATCGCTTCAAAGCGGGTCTGCTAGATGGAGCTACGGCTTATAAGCCGAAAAGAAATAAATCATATCAAGAATTTCATAGCCAACATTGATTGCTCCCATAGCCTAGTGGTTAATGCGTTTGGCCCGGCAAGCCAGAAGACGCAGGTTCGAATCCTGTTGGAAGCGAAATTTTTGTGATGTATATATTTATGTGAACATCCGCTAGTGTCGGTTAACACTATAAAATATATTTCATAAAATTTTGCAAAGGGATGGTAGACCAGAAACTGGTCTATAATAATAATTAGTTTTTAAAACCTGATTTAAAAATAAGGGTGAATTTACTGTTTCAATAAATCAGGAAGGACACCCTGATTATCTATAGACCTAAGAGATTGATTAACTAGGTAGGGTGCAATTATATCAATTAAGGATCCTATTACTTCTACTATATATACTATATACCCCACAAGAGTTTGGTGGTTTTCATATTGATAGATTTAAAAGTTTGTTTGTTAATGTTGTTATACATAATGAAAACTAAAATCAGGAATTAATTTGGAAAAGGTGTTTTGCATTACATAATCATTTCTGCTTTTGCTGGAGACGAGTCTAATGATTGTCATTGACTAATAGTTGTCAAGAAATAATTAGTTACAACAAAAAAAATTAGTATTAACATAGTTTACGGTTTACCTAATGATCCTGCGGTAAAGTCTATTAGGCCATTTTTCAAATTTCCTGTACTTGAAGAATGTGCCATAGCTCTGCTTTACTACACTGAAAAAAAATACAATGACAATAAAGCCTTCAAATTATTTCATGTTAATTATTTTAGATTGGGTAGTAAGTACTTACATGGGTATGGGCATTTAAAATCAGACTTGGGAAACATAGCGGCTCACGTATTTTAGTATTTATTTTTTTTTACTTCGAAAGAAATGAAAAATGAAACTCGTGAACTTCAGGGCTTTATTTTTAAATGTTGAAACTATGAAATATAAATGTATAATAACCAAGAATTCCGGCGAGAAAAAGTTAATAAAAAACTTACATGTCAGTAAAACATAAATAAATTGTGCAACACTTCTCTCAGGTGGAATACATCACAATATATTCGTGATATATCACGAAAACATTATTTCATAATTAAAAGCAGAGGGAATATAAACACTCAATTCAAAGCACCTTTTTATATTTCTTTCTAGGAAAGAAAAACACGTTTCTTGAACACTCAACTCGTAATTTAAAATTTTGAAATATTTGAATGAACACTGAACATTTTATTTAGAATGACGAATGAACAGCATATAAAAAAGTTGAACTGAACAGTTGTCACAGATAATCAAGGATTTTATCGGTGCCAATAAATCGAAATGTCTGTTTGTAATGTCTAAAAACAGCTTTTAGCCAAGTGCATATGAAAGTATAAACGGTAAAGTCTAGTTGGGTAAATTTGAATAATTTTCTCAGATTTTTACGGATATCAAAATAAAAATGTATCAGTCTAACTAGGTCTTATTGATTAATGAGTGTTCTTTCATTAGCATAATTTAATTAAAAATATGTCGAATTTAAAAAGTAAAGTCGGAGAAAATAACGTTTTATTGGCCGTTCAAAGTTACCATCATTGGGTATTTTTAAACTTGGATATTTTGCACAGCGAAAACTGTTTTTATCGGCAATACTGACGGGTAATATCCATACTAATATTATAAATGCGAAAGTGTGTTTGTTGGTTTGTCCTTTTTTCACGCAGTAACGAAGTAATAGATCGACTTGATTTTTGGCATAAATATAGTTTATGGATCGGAGAGTAACATAGGCTACTTTGTATCCCGGAAAAATGCACGGTTCTTGTGGGAACGCGGGTGAAAACCGCGGGCAGAAGTTAGTGTGAAATAAAATTGACATTGACAGCTGTCAATAAAGTTTTATAATGTCGAGTGTTGACAAGTTGATTTAATTTGACAGATCTATGCTTTTGTTCATTCAAAATAGGAGTTCAATCTTACCGCAGTCAGTTAAATAGCCGATAAAGAGTTTTCGCTTATTTTTGGTATAGTTATAGTTTATGGAGCGGAGAGTAGCATAGGCTACTTTTTATCCCGGAAAATGCACGTTTCCTGTGGGAACGCGGGTGAAAACCGCGCGCAGAAGCTAGTTGAATCATATTTTGAATGAAAAAAAAAACATAGATCAGTCAAATTAAATCATCTCTCATCATTATAAAACTTCATTGCCAGCTGTCAACTTTATGTCACATTCAACACTCTCAGCCTTATTTTTTTTTTGTTTTTGGCTTCACGTGATTTGTGTATTTAGCCAGTGTCAAGTTATAATAAGGGCGGATCTTTCAAGAGTGAGACGTCCTTAGTCTAGCGTTAAAGAATCAGCTTAATCTCTAGTTTTGGTACATGAAAGTCATCAAAGTAAAGTTAAAGTTTAGTCTAGGTTCGGTCGAGTCAAAGTAACGCTTCACGGCTTCAGTAAAGATAAGATAAGATAAGATAAATTTTATTTGTATAAAACATGAGTATACTTTACTGCGGTGGATACTTTACTGAATGCTTCTATGGAGTTTTGGATAGAATACATAAATACACGTTTTTCGTCTTTGTACTATTTGCGTTTCACTCATGCACGTTTATGGTTAAAATAATCCACCATTATTACACATTCACACTCGATAAAACATAGGTTTTTAATAAATAAAATAAAATCAATAACAGCACATTTTCGCATTCCCGCCAAAACTCCAAATGCCCCATTTTATAGCAATTTAGGCATCGGTTTTTTATAGGTAGTTGCGACAGACTGACCAGTATGAACACATATTTTTAGCAGTACTATTTTATTTGGTAAATACCTACCTAGCTAAATTTTAGCTGCAGCCATATTTGTTTGAAACAGCTATGCGCAAAAATCTAGTATTCTTACGCATTTTGATTACATTTAAATTTTTTTGGCTTGTACAAAAATTTCAAAAAAACCGCCTAAACTTATTTGCTGTTTACAGAGTAAGCTATTGTGATTAATTTTCTAAATTATGATTTTTGTGTATTGATGTATTATAATTTTCAAGTCTTTGAAAATAAATGATTTATTTGTAATCATATTCACACAAAAATATTTTTTCCTACTAACTAAAAACTAAAATATGAAACAGGCTTTGTAAAGATTTAGCAAATGAATGAATGGGGCGCATGAAAACATGGTTGTTTTTCAGCTTTCTTTCAATATTAATTTTATTTTAAACATATTAGCTAGAACATAAGTTAATGTACCTATCAATGTAATAGATAAAAATTTGAAATTACAGGAGGAACAATTATTAATGTATTTTAAATGTAAATAACCTACCCATTAGCGTCTGGAAGTGCTCAGAGATAGTGAACTTGTTATCACAAAGTAATCATGAATTTTACGTATAAGCAATGATTTAAGTAAGTGCTATTAAAAGATAATTAAATGTTCTATAGAGTTTTGCAGAAAACTGTAAAATCGAAGCGTATGAATTAACAATAATGAGCGACAAAGTTTTGACGTGTCGTTTTGGGATTCTTGTTCGGCCGCCATGTTTGTCCTTAAATATTTTAGAAAATAAAATGGGAATATTTTGGATCCACGAGGCTCATGAACTTTGTTTTACAGTTTTTAGGCATGTTTCCTCACACGATCTTTGAAAAAAGACACATAGTTTACCGTGTGACGAGTAACAATTGGTAACAGACATCGCGTCCTTTGTTCAGGTATTCAGAATGGTTGTTGGATCAGCTGCTGCGTACCCTGGGAGGCAAGTGCTCCACAAGATGCAGCCGATGGGTATGACTCCTCGTGAACTGTCAGAGTACGATGACTTGGCTACAGCACTCATAGTCGATCCATATCTTGGCATCACAACACACAAAATGAATGTTAGATACAGACCTCTCAAAACTAATAAAGAGGAACTCAAGAACATTGTTAAGGATTTCGTTGAAACACAGGATTATAACAAAGCCTATTCTAAACTTGCCAAAGGTGAATGGATGCCAAGACATTTTAGCAAAAACAAACATCAACAAAGCAAACTGAGAGAACATGTAAGTTAAATTATTTAGATTACCTACACATTGTTTTTTGAAATTGATTATGTTTAGTGTCCAGTATTAAACTAGTAATTATATTATTTTTATAATATTTTTCAGATATATCGTTACTTACGAGTTTTTGATAAGAAGGCTGGATTTGTCATTGAACCATGCTATAGATATTCCTTGGAAGGCAGAGTAGGAGCTAAAATATCAACAACAAAAAAATTTTTTAAGCATGAAAGAATTGACTTCCTTGTTGGATGTATTGCAGAGATGACAGAAGAAGAAGAGAAACAACTTCTGCATCCAGGGAAAAATGATTTTTCAGTTATGTATAGTTGTAGAAAAAATTGTGCACAGTTATGGCTTGGCCCAGCGGCTTATATCAACCATGACTGTAGGCCCACTTGTACTTTTGAAGCCACAGACCGTGGAAAAGCCTTCGTTCGTGTGTTAAGAGATATTGAAGTTGGTGAAGAAATAACATGTTTTTATGGTGAGGACTTCTTTGGCAATGGGAACTGCTACTGCGAATGTGAAACCTGTGAGAGAAGAGGTAAAGGGGCATTTTCAGTCCAAAGTGGACATGATGATGAACAGGCTACGAGATACACATTTAGAGAAACAGATAACCGAATCAATAGAACTAAAGCCAAACAAAAAACTGTTACTGAAAAAAATACTGACAAGTCTCGAATAGCTAATAGACAAAATGCAAATAATATAGTATCTCCACTTAGTATGAAAGAAATGAAACAGAAAGGTTTAACTAAATATGATGCTGAGCTTTTAATAGCTCAAGGTTGCATAGCAGATGTGATGGATGGTAGTGTAGATAAGGGAGCTGCAGGCAGTAGGGAGTCATCAGCTTCAAGTAGAGGGGAGAGACTACGTCGCAGAACAGATAGTAGTCGAGCATCTAATGGCATCACTGCTTCAACAGGTAATGTAAAACGTAGAGCACCACCTTCACGTTGCTGTAGTACCACTAGTTCACGTAGCAGTCGTGATTCGCATACCGGTATTGTTTTAAGAAGTCATAAACGCTTGCTTGACACATGTACGCAGCCCACATGTTCAAAAGGAAGGAATACTTCCAAAATAGCATCTGAGGCCAAGTCTGAAAGGAACTTAAATACTCCCAAGGATGAAGCCCATGTACCTACAGCTCTGGAAGCTAGTAAAGTTGGTATTAATAGTGAACAATCAATTGGAAACCAAATAGAAGAAAATTTGTTAAAACCTGAAGTTATTAGTTTACCTGAAATTCCTGAAACACACATAGATCAGAGAGGTGATACACATGAATCTCCAAACATTAGAATTGATGGAAGTATGCAGACTGATGATAAGGTTGACACAACAGAAAATAGTATTAATGTTCAAGAACAAACAATCCCCAATTGTGTAAGTGATAATGCATGTTTGAAAAGTGAGATTTCAGATTATAGAGAGAATGTGAATCCAAGTGAGCATAAGGATAGTAAAGTGAACAAAAGTCAAAAATTAGATGGGATGAGTCGAACTGAGGAAACAAAGAAGGAAACCGATTCTGGACCTCCTTGGCTGGTAGATAATTCCAATAAGAGTAGTGAGTGTCCCTGCACTCCTCCCCGGAGGGGTCTGAAGTTGACATTACGGGTCAAAAGGAGTCCAGTGGTGGAGGAGGTTATGGATTGTGGTGGCCCAGTAGAGGCACCTGAGTATGAGGTGTTGCGGCTAGAGGGTGTGGACCCTGAGACGGCGCGACGCCTGAAGAAGCGACGTCGCTCCAAAGAGCGCCACCGCAAACACAGTCCCATCCGTCCACTGCCTCCTATGAAACGCTTAAGATTAATATTTGGTAATGAGAGTCGTACTATTGATTTACCTCCTGCTATATCAGCAGACTGACAGTCTCAACTCTCAATTACCTTATCGTTAATTTTCCACCGTTTAATTGACAATTATTAGTTTAATTGACACTGATTAGAAATTATTTTAACTAGTATTTATTTTCATGATGTGAAAGTTCTGACCTTTGATAATGTGTGATAACTTGATAAGCATCAGATTCTTGATGATTCCAGGAGGATTATTTATTAAATGAAATGTCGAAAAATTCTTACTTGTTTTGTTAGCACTAATTCAATTTATTATGGAATAAAATGGACTTTTGACATAATTTGTTTCAGAATCAACAACTGAATTATAAGTGTACTAAGACTGTTTTATATTGGCGTTTATTTATTTTCAAAATATACAATTGTTCTGGATTAAGGTTGAAGATGGAATATGTTTTTAATTTCAACAGGTTGTAGAACTAAATATATTCAGTTATTGATTCTGAACAAGTTTCATCCATGTTATATGTACATATGGAAACTATTGGACGGATTTCGGGGTTTGATTACTTCGATTTATAGGCTAGAGTATGGCTGATTGGTGTTAGCATGGTTGCCGCAGCAGGAAATAACTAAAATGTTAATAGGTGATCCTTGGACTGGGCGAGCAATGTTAGCTTTGAATAGCAGTTGTATGCCACATTCATATGAATAAGTTGGTAAGGAACTATGACAACTCCAGTTTGATATAAGAACATACAATTGTTGTATAGTAATTGTGCAATGTAATACAACTTATGTTTGAAAGTGAAAATGTAAATAATTGTTTGTTTTTAATACTACAGCTACAATTTAATCAACAGTTTTACAATTTAATCAATTTACAACTGCCACAATTTAATCTTGACTTGTAAATAATTATTTGCAGCAAATTTACTGTTTCAATTGGTTTGCAACCAGAAGTTATTGGGGATATCTTTGTTTTAAAAAATAACAAGACGGGATTCAGTGGAGTGCCGAGTGGGACTGGATTTTTCGAAATGTAGAAAAATATTTCTTTGAAGTAGGTATAAATTAATGATTATTGTTAGTAGTAACAATAGGGTAAACATGAAAATACTTAGGCAATGATGGGTACCAGTAAATAACTTCGAAGATGTAAAGCATTTTTATGATCAAAATGTTGAAAAAAGTTTCTGTGTGTACTTGTGCTAAGAGGTTTTATTGCAGTTTTTCTCGCGTGGTTTGGCACAATACAAACATTTCCGGCCAATCGTTAATAAATATTCTTCGCAATTATGAAATCCAAACCGAAATCATTAAATGAAATTATTTAGCTTTATGTTATAAGGTGGTGCCTCTTTTATGCGTAAAACCTCTTGTTGTTATACAGGTTGATTTTTTGAGATTGTTTTGGATCGTCAAAATTCGGCATTGGGAAAAGAGGAAAATGGGCAAAGGAGTTGCTGGCTTGATTTTTATATCTGATTTTAGCAAGGAAATAAAACACGGAATAACAATAAATAATTAAATACCTACTGTAATATTATATTAGCAATAAAGCAGTCCTTTGTTTATTACTGTAAAATCTTTAAAAACAATGATATGTGAGAAAAATATGCTAATTTATAAAAATGTTAATTTGAGTACAAAAATATCTTCATTTTATATTGTTAACGTTATACAATGAATCTTTATTTATTGCTTATATAAGTCAGTACAAAAATTTGATTTCTATTGTTTTGCTACAATACCCACTTTAATTAGGTAGGTACTTACTAACTTAAGAAAACTTTTGAGTATGGTAACAAAGTAACGTAGATTAAAACCAAGCAGATTTTATTCATGCACTAACATTACTGTGCAGAATTTAATAGTTTTTTGTTTTAACTCTTTGGAATGACGGAAGGACTTTGGCATTTTCCCGGCGAGCGGGGGGATTGAGTGGGTGGTTTGGTGTAGCTACTAGGTAGTAGCCTTCTCCCAAACTGGTAGATGTGTGTGTGTGTGTGTGTGTGCTGGGTGGGCAGATTCGGTTATGTGCCCGTAATTAACCTGAGCCCTCTTTTTGAACCTCATTTTTTAAATACTGTGCAAAATTTACTTAAAACTTGGACAAAGATCTTAATGGAGTTCTGTCAAAGAACTTTGATCAAATAAGAGACAGAACTTGGACAAAGATCTTTGACGAGTGGAAAATCGGCCTAAGGCATGTTTAAGCCTAAGCGGGAATTCAATACATGTTTAGGGTGCGTTTAATTTTTTTTGTTATAACGTAAAATCGTTGTTGTAACGTAACATCCTGTGCTGATCAAGCTGGCGACTTCTATGGCAACCAATTTTATAAGTTAATAACGCAGTGTTTTCACCACTTTCGAACATTGCACCAGTGAATAAACTTTGTACCTATGCATTTAAAAAATAGATGTCATTACAATAATATGATGTGTGTGTGTAGTTTTGATTGTTCGCTACAGCTATGACCGGATGGTATCTTAATAACCATGGACCACTATCTTAATAAATCACCTGTATATTTTAAATACTTTGTTGACTGAAATTTCTAGCTTTAGGTTTTGCAAAAATGTCTACAAATCAAATAATGTCCATAAATGTTTTATATAAATGAACTGCCGTACAAAGGCTTCCATGTTTGTATATTGCATGATATAGTATCGAAACAACAATAGATAATTTATTGAACTTATATTATTTTAGTCCATATACAGGGTGTCCGGTAATGAGTGGATAATCCTGCAGGTACGTGTAGGGGGGGTCAAGGCCGAGTAGAAAAAAAAATAAAAAAAAAACTTACCCAGATATCATATGACTAACGAATTTATTTAAAAACTTACGGAAATTCCTACCCTTCTTCACATATTTGAGCACCATTCTCATAAATTCAGTAATACGATTGATTTTTTTATTTTAATGTAATGAAGAATAGTGGTGGTCAGCAACACGCATTAAAAGATTTTGGTAGATATAGCCACTTATTATTAAAAAATCCTTAAAAAAATTATTTTAGTATCATTCATTTTATACGGCTAAGTTTGAGCATCTGTGGTGTAAAAAAAATGTATGAGGCCTGGATGGCCAACTGCTTTAAAAACATGTCTACTTCATGCGATTTCTAAAATAGTATCACACACAATATTTTTATCTAGAAATTTCTGAGTTACGGCTTAATTTTGTACCAAACAACAATTTTTACGAAACTGAAAATTCGTAGAAGTTATTTTTTAAAGTGTACCCATAAGTCAGTGTCCTTGAGTTTACTACCTGCTGCCACGGCGGACGTTATTGTGTGAGAGAGACAACATTATTTGGTTATAATCTTATTTTTATGATTTTTTATTTACGGCTAATAATTATCAAATGCGCTATCCTAACTTCAACAAAGATCCAGATAGAGAATAAAAATGTTAATTATTTATTCGACATGAAGTGTAAAGGATGTTAAAATAAAATTAAACAAACATTTCAGTAAAAATATTTGTATTCAATTAATTTTAAAGTATGTGCTCATTACAGTACATTAAAATAAAAAAACCAATCGTATTACTGAATTTATGAGAATGGTGCTCAAATATGTGAAGAAGGGTAGGAATTTCCGTAAGTTTTTAAATAAATTCGTTAGTCATATGATATCTGGGTAAGTTTTTTTTTTATTTTTTTTTCTACTCGGCCTTGACCCCCCCTACACGTACCTGCAGGATTATCCACTCATTACCGGACACCCTGTATATACATACAAATTACAATACATCGTTCATTGTGTAATTATGCATCTCCTATATTTTATTTATTTGATCTCTAATGTTTAAGTTTCATTTCTTTTATTCTATCAATATAAGAGAATTATCAATGCTGAATAAAAGTAAAATGTTGATAATGATACGTTTTTAGCTAAAATTTTAAAGGTATATTTTAATCGTCAGCCCTTCCGAATGGTAAGACTCGAGGTTTCGTTATGTTCAAATTGGGACTAAGGAGGTTCCCTGACCTGAACCGTCACGCGACGGTATCACCATCACTATGTTTAGTATACTCTTTGATCACCACCCTCATAATAGAATAACCTACTATGGGTAGGTGCAGCATAAACAAACTCACGAACTTTACTGTTTTATAGCATTAGTATAGATTTAATAACAGTCTTTAAATCACAATCTTATAGGCTTGTTATTAATTAATCTTTAATACCAACGGCTCTTGGACGTCAAAAGATCTTTACTGGGACGACGCGTAAGGGGCGACTGCTGACGTACCTAATATCAATCCTAAGAGCTGCATGATCAAACAGGAGCAGTTCTTTTTTATATCTGTCACGGCTTTTTCCCTTAAAGGAAGATTAATTTCAACGTGATAACAACACTAATATAATTTACGGGGTACAATGGATCGAGATCCAGTAGATACCCCAATTCAAAATAAACCTAATCTAATTTAAAAAATCTCAGAAAATGTTTGATTCGCTAAATAACTAAATTATAATAATAAAACTGTATGGAGTACTGCTGCCACCTTTGGGACTGGTCTGCCAAGTACCAGCTGGAGGCTTTAGATTCAATCGAACGACGCGACGTGCAACAAATCTGATTGGTGACGACGCTCTGACTAATGCTAGGCTTCAAAGTCTGTCGCACCGACGAGAAGTAGCAAGCCTACCGGTTACACCATGGTGTGCTCCAAGAACTGCACAATTTGATTCGCCATTCACCATTCTTCAACCGGACAAGCAGACGTTCGGCGAAATTCGGAGAAATAGCGCGTCGCCAAAGGTCGAAGTGCTGCACCCATTGCCTACCTTTTTCCAAATGCTGTATGGTATAACCTACGAATTCCTGTTAATTGTCAACTTTAAATGTTGACGGCAAAACAGTTGGTGCCAAATTTTGTAACCAGCTGTTTTGGTCTGTAACTTATTGGAGTACCTAGATAGCTATTATTCATGATCATGACTCGGCTTAATGTAGCTAGTTATATTCAAAAGAAATTATTGCCATTGGTGAAGAAAAGTAGTGTTACTAAAGACTTAGTACTTACTAAGTTTTTGATAACATGATATTATTTTATGCAAAGTCAGAAAGGTATGTATGGTATGCAGTCATTTAAGTTTTTCACTGATAGTACCTATGATGTAACTTTTGAGCCTTGTTGGACCATGTGTCAATCATTTGTGATATTTTAAACCTGATAGATAATGATAACAAAATAAGCCAATACCTACAGAGTATTTTCTTTGAAGCAATAAATTGCCTGAAGTTTCTATGAAATTAGTTTGTTTTTCTACCAACAATAGCCACATTTAATTTTATTGTGCCTTATGATTTTCTCCTACCAACTAGTATGATATTTATATAAGTAACTATTATCTATAAATAATAAATTGAATTAAAGCAAAAAATAAACATCTCTTATTGAGCTGGTAGAATATTTACTATGTTTTTGAGTTTGATAATTTTCAGCATTTACAATTTTTTTTACCTGACAATTTACAAATCCAAAATTAATAACGAAAAATTTAGTACTTTGACTGAGTTTATTGAGAACTTAATGCAATATTTGACATCTTAAGCCCATATTATGGTGAGGAAACTTCTTGAGGCCAGGCAGTAGTTATAGTCTCTAGTGTCCATACCTGAAAAGAAAAACAAAAAGTTAACTATACTATTGTTTACTGTGTTTTGTGTAGAAGATAATGAAATCAGAATCAAAATTGTGCAGTGCAAATTTAAAGACAACTGTTTCAAGCTGGGCATTATCAAATATCATAATAATTATTACAAGAAACAAACTTAATATTAGGCTTAAATAGGCACATTTGGGGGTATGTTACTAGATACTTAATTGAACAGGATAGCTAATTTTGGAATTATATCATAACTATGTTTGTGTTGTATTGCCTGTAAAAGCTACCAACGGATATGTAATTTACCCACTATAAACTAAGTTAGATAACCACAAGCAACACTTACTTTTGGAACTCCCACTCTCTGTTGTCCAAAGGGCAAACTTGTCGTGTTTTGAGCCAACGTGAGATGCAATGGAAGTGGAATGCATGCTGAAAGAATACATTAAACATTTAATGCTAATGCTGAAAAAGTTTGTGTTGAAACAACAATAGCAGTAAACAATTTGTCTTACATTACAAACACCCCAAGCCACTGTGCACTCTTCGCTAGTAGCTGATGCCTGGTTGGCTTGACATTCTATGCAGAGATCCATTATGTGGTTTCGGCAGATAGCGCAGTTGTCCACCACAATATCTGTAAACATGTAAACAAAATTAGTTTACTAGTAAGAGTGATGACTATAGGCCTAGTCATTTAGAAAAATAGCAATTACATGAAATGTGTGGTAGTTTTTCCTTCCTAAACTTGAAAGCACAATTTTCATAATTATGGACAAGGAATCATTGGAAAAAACATTAAAAATTTTTAACGATACATATAGGTACTTCTCAGTTTCAGGTTAGAATAAATTATTGCAGTACTAAAAGATTTTGCACATACCCCATGCCCATAAGGCAACTGCATTCCACTGAAATGAAGCAAAATATAATTTTATAACGAGAACAAAGCATGGGTGACCAAACAATGATTGAGCATAAAAATGATAGATTTGACTTACCTTTTTCACTTCGAATCTCTTTTTGTCCCCTTTACCACTGCTGGACGACGCCATTTCTACCTCTTCTTCATCGACATCCATTACAGAAGCCATTACTTTAGAAATACCTTATTTTTATAAAATTTTTATGGAATCGATACAGAAAATTGGAATTTATACAAATGTATTTTGTTTGACATGGGGATGACACTGACAATGACAAACTGTTAAATCTCAGGTGGTCACAGACAGATATTTTTTTTAAATTATTTCTTGACCTGGATAATATAGTACCATGTCCGACAGTCCGAATCACAGATTACTATATATTATGTTAGCTGTCCGAATACTAATCGGCGACTAGCAGACACTAGCATTGCTACCGCAACCGCATACCCGTTTAGCTAGACAGTGTCTAATGATAAACGTCTAAAATGATTAGAAATGCCACGACAGACCATTCTGTTGGTCGAACTCCATAGTTCGACAAGAGTTAGACACTACTTAAATCAAGATTTGTGGTTTCTCATATTTAAAAACGCAAGTAACGCATTTTTAGGAGTTACACACAGGTTCAAAGTGTGTTTAATTTTTTTTGTGCTAAGACTGCTAGTGTTTTCTCTCACCTCACTGGCTCGAAAATAGCTTCATTATTTAAAAATACGACAAATTCACTGCATCAGCATCGGTCCGGTGCAACGCGGAGTCTGTGACCCTAAATATTATGGAGTTATGCTAAGTAGAGGCTCTAGTAGTAGGACTTGTAGGAATGTTTTAGGCTGATTTAATACATATTTTAGTTTTGTTAATATTTTTTATACCTGATAAAAAAACTTATTCCGAATGTCGATCATAATGATATGACTGTAATACCTATTAGGTATGTCTGATTGCCATTTGGCCATAATGGTTATAAATAAAAATAAATACATATTTAAGCCACATGATGATTCTTTAATTCAAATTCATTAAATTCACTATTGTGACCATTTTTGTTTCTTTTGTACGAGTTTTTCCATATTTCGTAGAAACACACTGTGGCTTGAAACCTGTAGCACACGAGCAAGGGGACTGACACGTGGGTTATTAAAGTCCAAGCCCAAACACCAAAAAACTCCATCTGAAAAAGAAACAAGAAACACATGTCGCACTCTTAATAAAATACTGACCTAATTCAAAATCACTAACTTTTGGCAATTGAAGTGTAACTAGCATTTTTTTTTAAATTGTTGTAGAATTCAAACTTAATATCCTTATAATAATAAAATAAAATACCTTACATGCAAATTAGGGTTGTTTTTTTATTAGACTAGGTTATCGGACTTGCTTTTTTAGGTCGCTATTTCACTATAACTCATTTTGGTCAAATTTTGAGTTCGGTTGATGTTTTACTAAGGGTGCGATGTATAGAAAAGCTTTTTTCTTTCGTCTATACGAATCGGTAAGTCACATGGTCAAATCCATATATTTTTAATTTTCTAATATCGCTATGTAACGATTGTAGAAAGTGACTTTTTCCAGAGTGAGTGAGTGAGTTATTTTTTTTTGATAAAAAATAACGACTGCCTTTAACGTAATTTTTTTCGTAGTTTCACATATCAATTAACCAATAAATTAGATTTAGATGTGAATACCTAGGTGTTGTATGTTCCAAATTTAAATACGTTGCTCTCGTGAAATTAAGTTCTGGGAGCGCTGTTTGTATAATCTAGGTACCTACCTTTATTTATTATGTTGAAGTGTAGAAGCAAGCATGCGAGTTAGAATTCGCATGCGCGAGTTATCAATACAATACGTTGTAATGTAACAATACGTTTGACGTAGGGGAAGGGACGGTAGCATGTAAAGCGTGCTAATAATATTATAACTATAGTACTAGCTATGCTCCACAGTTTCAACCACGTATCTTAAGTTAATCCTTATAACATCAGCTACCTGCCACTGAAAGTCCCTTCAAAATCGGTTTAGCCATTTCTGAGATTAACCGGAACAGACAGATAAAAATTTAGAAAAGTGTTTTTTTGTTATAAGTACCGGATATACTTTCATATGCATGTAGTCAAAAGCTGTTATTTTGACATTACAAACAGATACATCAATTTTATTTATTGTATAGATAAATTAAGAAGGTATTATACCTGAAGTACTTAGTTATAGAAATTTACAAAAAAATGGAAAATATCTGAACAGAAACATAGAATAAGGTGCTTTTCACAAAACTGTAAATTTCCACCTTGCCCTCAACATGAGGGTACGAAGTTACGAACATCGGATCAGCGGTTCATTTCACTACCACTGACCTTTTATCCCCCATAATACCTAATTAATAATATATTGCTTTGTATTAATTATTATAGAGGAAAAGCTTTCCATTTTGCCCTCGCATGAAAATTTTCATCTTGCCCGAAGGAGACTAAATAATTTTGATATTCAAAATTATACGCATTAGACACATGGCCTGAAACATAATAAGCTCAATAGGTAATTATTTATTCATTTGTTACGCGAGTACACTTTATGAATTATTACCTAAAGTCTTTAGGTAGGTAACTAAATAATTTTGAATATCAAAATTATTTAACTTTTCAGGCTATGTGATTAATCAAGATATTTGCATGCGTCTAGGTATAGGTACTAAATGATAATGAAAAACAAAACGGGCCTTGCTAAGAAATTGACAGTACACAAACAACGCGCGTGTACGTAGCAACTGCTACGGTCAGTCGGACATAATTTTGCCCACGGTACACGGGCTATAAAATGGCGCCACCGGTCTCTGTACTTTATCACCTTTGTTATAATGGGTTTGAAAGTATTCGTGATTTCCATCTTGCCCACTCTTTCCAGCTTTACCCTCCCTTCTCCTATAGGTATATTTCTAGGTACTTCTTTAAATACTTTCTTTAGGTAGGCCTTTCAGTTACCTGCATTGGATGGAACTCGGCTCTAGCGTTTTTCACTCGATTTAGCAACCATAAAGCGAAGTTTCCTACTAAAAGGAATGTGACCAACTGCCGGCCAGGTCTTTGTCGCCCGTTGCCTCGGCACCTTCGACTCCAAGCATCCAGGACAAGTAGCGTCTGGCAAGAGCTTTGTACTAGAGCGCAGAGAGGTGATATTATTCTGTAAAAGATATGACAAAATAGGTAAAGGTTGGTGCTAATTAAAAGATTTTTTTAAGTACTGGTACCATCAGATGTGTAAGTGACGGGAGAATTTATTCAGGTTTTCGGCGACGGCGCGAGTGATGAGACCTTTCCGAGCTTGTGAGGTGAAAATATCTTTTCCAAGAGTGCGTTCTATTACTCACGATTTAGGGCAAAAATAAGTTTTTCTTGGATAGGTTATTATAGCGTTTGACTATCGCTTATTATATATTCTGTGCTATCGCACTGAATGTCGATGTTGGTGAACACGCTAGACCAAGAATACGGCACAAAGATCGTGCCTGCAGTTCTACACATTACAATTTATACAGGTGCCTAAAATCAGCATACTAGTTCATTAAACTATTTAGCGCTTATGCCAGTATGAATTGTAATAAGTCATAGATTTACCTCGTTGCTCGTATCCCCTCTGGAAATTTCTCCATTAGAAACCCAGCACCAATAATTTGGAACAGGTAGTAAAGATAGACACCGCACTGCGTGACAAGCAGGAGGGCATGTTCCATCGGTAGGCCCGAGACAGCCCTGCGCAAGGGCAACGTGCGCATTCGTTGGATGCAAGCGCCAGATCCTAACGTCATCACGATGAATAGAATCGTTTCCCAGACGTTAATCTGAAATAATGCGATTGTGTTGACAAAAAGCTGTACCTAATAGAAAAACCGGAAAATGAACTTGGTTTTACACGACTGCACAAAAAAGGAGTGTAATGTTTTTAGAGTTCATGTGAGTTTATTCCACCATACAAACACGATGAATATACATTCAAACCTGTTCAGGCATTTAAAAGTAGAGCAGAGGGGTATCGTTAGAATCCTTACATAATGCCAATATACATCATTTGAATATAAACCTAATGCTGTCTAGTTTATAGTTATAGTAGGAATTACGCTCTTTCCGAAAATACAGGCTTTTCAAAGCTTAGTTTCGTGAACAAATTTCCATGATTACACAACTGCCCAAAAAGGAGTGTAATGTGTTTAGGGTTCATGTATGTATGTATGTGAGTTTCTTTATTCCACCATAACTTTTAAATGCCTGAACAGCGGCGCGAGTACGGATCTTTTCGATAAATAAAATTCGATAAAATTGACAGTTAAATCGATAAAGTTGGTTTTATTGATTTTAACTGTCCATTTTATCGAATAAAACCCACTTTATCTATTTTAACTGTCAATTTTATCGAATTTTATTTATCGAAAAGATCCGTACTCGCGCCGCAGATTTGGATGTTTGTCGTTAGAATCCTTACGTCATCCCGTGAGTGACACTGGCTAGGGCAGTCGTGATTTTATTCATGTAGCTTTTGTTACATCGACTGGTTTTTATTAATTATATTTTTTGAAGCTGTATTTTTTGCTGTTGAAAGGGATTGATTTTCTATTTTGTCATAGGTCAATTATAGGATAAAATGGAGCTATATACATAATGTCTTTGGTCGTAAGTTTTTACACTTCCCTTCCTTGGATGGACGTTGGTTTATACGCTCTATGTATGATACAGATAAGGTGTATTTTGCCTTACTTGAAGCAGTGCTAGTTCGACGTGTTTCTTTTGATGGAAGAGCCCATTGAACAGCATGAGGCTGACGATGGTCCCGGCTAGGACCGCCACGCCCATGAAAAGCCCTTTGTGAGCGCTTCCACAGTCAACTGAGTAATGATTGTTGTTCTTTACATTTCGGACGCAGCCTTGCCTCGGCGGTTCTGTGCCGTCGGCATGCTTATGAGGCTTCTGTAATTATAAGGGTGAACAATGAAATCAATTTAAAGGTTATGTATTTTACTATTCTGAAATCAATTCTGCCTATCTGGCGTCTAAGATAGAAAGTCGGAGCGATCTTTGCGTTTCACAAGTAGGTAGCACTTGGGCATCTAAGCAGTGCCGAATTGGAGCACCGCTCTGAATAAATGAATTGTAATAACTAAAAATAATTAATCATATTAATTACTCTTTGTGACGATGTGGTCGGTGGTGTAGCACGCTTGCCAAGAAGACACCTATATTCACTCTAGTTTTAGACACTCCCAGATTACCTCCGTTAACAGTAAACATAGGAGCTAACATAGAATTCCACTCCTTCGTATAATGAAGGTAAAGGGAAATCGCGTGGTACGGACAGGCGGGATGTTTACTTCATTCTATAAAGTGTAGAGGACCAAGTATGTAACGCGACTCAATAAAATTGTCGTGAAACTTACCGAACCAGGTACGGTACAAAGGTCGTTCCAGATCACAGCAATAATTATTGAACACAAAAGGCTGTATTCCACTCCACACGGCCTCAAATACGGGTTAACACCTCTAATTAAAGGTGTTATCATATCAGACACATTGCAAGTCCAAAGATCATTTTGCAACGTTAAATTGAAGTTATTTAAAGTCACGTTGAGGAAAATGTTTTCACCAACGTCTGTCATAACTTGTGATTTTGAAACTTCTTCGATCGTTACGTTGTCCAGTTGATCTATGATCTCTATTTTGGAGTGACCGCTGATATTAGCATATCGTAAAAGAGAAGGGCGCGCGTATGCCACGGCAACTATATCATCTCTTGTCTCTTGGATTACTACATTGAGCCATTCGCAGACATTCGTCGCAATCAAATGCATGAGACCGAATCTGTCTAATACCACTCCACGCATAGGGTGCAAAATCTGTAAAAAAGGACATTTGGTGAGTTACATTCTGAAAAAGGAAAATTACGGATGAAATTGAGCTTACGAGCTGAGAACATTCCAAGAAAAAAGGAGACGTAAGATGCAACACTAAGGGAGAAATTTCAACGTGGATAGCTCATTTGAGGGCGACTAGGTTAAAATGTTATGCTCAAAGACAATTATGCTCTAAAAAGCATACAATTCGGCAACGCTTAGGCACACTGATGTTTAACACATTTAAATTAATGTTGATGTAAATGATTACCATCAGAGTTTCGTGATTTCCTCATATTGGTGTGCAAATATATTTTGTGTCATGAAAGTGGTGTTGAATTTTATAGCAAATATGAAGTGCATTAAAAATATTTATATACAGCAAACATTGGTTAGTGGTAGGAAACTATTTATAGATACGGTTTGTCAAGTCTTGAGTCGGTGCGCAATGACTAGACAACCAAAGGAACCTATAAGTGACAGACAGTGTGCGCAGGATCTATAACCAACACTATGTAACACTATTTATGAAGCGATGAGGTTTCATGTTCGAATCCTACAAATAAATTTGAAATTTCGGCATAATTTAGCGCCCGCTAGTTACCAACCTTGAGTGAAAAGTCGGCCACAAAGCAATTACCGCCGTGTTCAGATAGCTGTACTAGAGAGCTTATACTAATCTAGGTTTAACGTAAGTATGCAACATTTTTGATCACATTGTCACATGGGGAGATAGTGCGGTCAAAGCGTTCGAAAGAGAAAGCAAACGCGTGTATGTTGATGAGTAACTGAGAAAGAAGACACATAAGTCCCTAACTTCACGTCCGCGTCAGTCAATATCCATTGCATGTGTTGTAAGGCAGTTTTCCCTTCGTGATATTATTCTTACATCTGTATACGAAAATATGAAGACCGTCTGTGCCACCATGAAGACAATCCGAAGAGCCGGCTTGATAGCCACTATAGCTAATTGACAGTCCCCAGATAGGTCGAAGTACCCTCCAAATTGTAGGCAAGAGTATATGATGGACCCCACGCCAAAACCTGCTACTCCTATGTGCAGATAAAAACTGCCATAGATGGTGCGCGTTATGCTTTCTGAAATACAATAAGGTTTTATTTAGCAACCCATTTTGAACATTGCGAAAATAAAAAAATTGTGAAATAATTAGGTAAGTAATACAGGGTGATATTTTTATACTAATCTCGAGTCTCGGTATATTAGCATTTGACCACTATTTTACTTCACTATGACTGAATCTGGTAATACATCCGGTAGCTGCACTTGACTAATGTGGTCACACTTGCCTGGACTAATCGACATATATTGAATGACAGATTTTCAACTTGAGGTCTTAGCTAGCTACCGGCTTGTTCTACCACCACATCATAAGTGAGATAGAAGTCAAACGTTAACCTATCAAGGACAAGGATAAAAATATGTCGGACAGATCATAGACCATCGCAAAAATAAACCTTACCGTCTTTATCTCTTTTTGCTATACGAAGGTGATAAAATGTGTAGACGAGAAAACACATGCCGACCACATACAGATACATTGTGAAAACCTGAAATAAATTGCATACTGAAATAGTTGGTACAGATATCACCAAACTCTCTGAGTAGGTAGTCTGAAAAAGAGAGCAGTCGTGGCCAAATTGTGAACTAAACTCAGATTTTTCACAACAAACACTTTTGCACGACAAAAATTTTAAAAATAGTTTATCGTTATAGGTACTTTCATATGCAATTGGTAAAAAGCTGTTATTTTGATATTACAAACAGACACTTCAATTTTATTTATTTTTATAGATGTATAGATACTTACGTCTGTAATAATGTTCGTGTAGAGCTCATTTTGTATAGTGCTTGTGATAGGTAAAGCTAATCCTAGAACTATTAATAACTTCGCGTAAAACGCTGATAAAACTACTGTCATTGATTCACTGAAACAAATTGTATTGCAATTAATTTACTAGCCTAAAACGGAAATGTTACATGAAAAGCAAATTTCTATCCATGCTTAGGTTATTAACCGGAACTGGCAATTAATTCGAATGCCTATTGCTATTTTCGCTGATTAAATTACAATCACGTATAGGTATAGTAATAATAATTTAGATTAGGAATTTTATATAAGGTATACATTCCCTCAATAGGTAGCGAAGCTTTTAAAAGGTATATATGTATAATTAAGACAATGTTTTTTTATATTATTGGATAACGAGACGAGCTGATCATTTGCCCGATGGTAACCATAATGCCGATTACATATACTACCTATGATATATTTTTCAGGGTTTAATGTCTTTAACAGTGCCAAACAGTTTGACGCACGTAATACATATTTTATATAAAAGTTATAAATTCATGCTTCAGGAGCTATTTAATTATTACTTTTTGGTACGGCACAATGCATTTTTGCAGACCTAAAATATAGATGCAAAGAGTATTTTTATTTTTACTTACTCGCCATGAGAAAGGGGGTGTTTTCTCGGAGAAGGTGAAACAGGAATGTGCTCGATGCTGGAGCTGCTACTAGCTGGGAGCACCACGCTTAACCGCGGCAAGTAATGTGGTGGATGTTTTCTGAAACCAAAAATGAGTTTTCTTTTAGGGCCGATCTTTCAATAGTCAGATAACATCACAGATTATTTAGCCTGTTGATAGCTCATAAACACAATTCCTCATACAAATATATCTCACCGGCGCGGGCAGGGGGCGAGGTAATATTCTATGCTTGCAATTGGCCGATCATTTGGATGACGTAATTTAGTGATGTGGTACGACTACTACTGAACAGAATAATATCGATAAAATTGAATAGGTAGTTAGCATCGCATTCTTGATTCCCTGACATATACGATTAATAATAAATTATTATATGGAAAACCTAGACAATACATACTTACTTTATAAATTAATCTATAATACTACTTATAATAAAACTCCAGGTCACATTTTTTTTGGATGGCACTCCTATCTATACTGAAGCCAAAACTGTATTTTTATTTTTGTCTGTCTGTCTGTATTTTGGCCACGCATCACGTCGAAGCTACTGAATGGATTCCATGACTTGCGATGTATGGAACCAATTCTCTTTTTGAGTCGCTTCTATCCACTTTTCCTTGATTTCTGGGATGTCTGGAAATCTAACAACAAAAGGCAGAAATACTTTAAAAAAACCGGGAACCTACTTCGATGAAAATATCGCGATATATGAAAATTCAAGTACCATTTTTTCATCTTTAGATGTTCTTCCATAAAATGTATATGGGACCACCTTGAGATGATACACTTTCAAACAACAAAAATAATTTTCAAAATCGGTCCGCAATTGACGGAGAAATCAGTTAAAATACTTAAAAAAATACATACAGTCGAACATTTAACCTCCTCCACTTTTTTCGAAGTCGGTTAACAAATCCAAACGAAAGGTTATTATTTTTCCAAAATAATTAATAATAGTATATATATTAATTGTAAAGTATACATTGAATATCGATAAGTTATAAGTCTGCACTCGTACTCGCAGTGGCGAGTAGTGCATTTACATAGTTCGTTTTCGCATGAGGGGAAGTTGTATCATTAGTCAACAGGATTTATAGTCTTTGGATAACATCCTGTTAGATAATTCCCTGAATCATCTAAGCCTGTGGGGTCTAAAGAAATATACCTTAGTTACCTAACAGTCCAATACTTTCGAAATGAAAGACCCAAAAACACACTAAAACATGAAAATTTATCGATTCAATAGTAATTAGTTCATTAACGTGCAATTGAAAGATCGGCCCTTAGTCGATTAAGGTTATCTTGTAATTTTTGCCTTGAGTAGGGTTTATTGACAGAGCTAGCGAAGCGAGTCAAACTCTATACATATTAAAGTAAACTGAAAGCTTTAAGTTCTAAATAACTGCTGTAACGAAAAAGTCCTGCGTGGTTAAAATACTGGTTAATAATACTTAGGTACTGCACCGGTCTAATCACACTGAGAAATCAGGCCTCATATCTTGTACGACCCATTGCAGTAATTTCACTAGCTACTTTGTCTTCCAAATCAGGATAAAGTAATTGCTTGCACATTACAGATTTAGGGACGGTAAAAGTGGAGAGAGCAGATTATTCTCGTAGCGCAGCAAAATATTATGTAAGTATATCCACTTGTTATTTCTAATCCCTCGTGATTCTCGTGAATGCCGTTATTATTGTAGAATATTAATGAAAACTCCCAGAATATAATGCATTAAAGTTTAAACTTCAGAAGCGGCAATTATTCCTGGTAAATCAGGTGTCGATATAACGTTGCGCTGCGCGGTTGTTAGCAGTTTACCGAGAGTACTGGGTCTAATGAAGCGCTTGCAGCAGGGTTGCCAACTGGAATGGAATAAAGCTAGCGAACCCTCGTGAGGGAAAATCTAAGCACCCATTTTACGTTCCCGAAGCTCTGAGAATGTTCGATACTTTATATAATTTATAAGTGTGAGCCTATTGAGCACAAAAATACAGCACCACAATAAGGTTGTATCAATTTGTCAACGGTTTCATCACAATGTTTTTCTTCATTCGAAGCTATAACTAGCACTTTTTTATACTATTTGTATAGCACTTTTTTATTACTACACGTACGGGTCGTTGCGTGATGATAAGCATATTGCCATAAGCAATTCGACCACAAACGCCAAATTTTCCTCACCCACACAAATTAGAGAGAGAACAGAAGGGACACTTGGGTGCGTAAGGGCGGCCTAAGCGCCCAAACAACTCTTCTGTCCTCTCTGTTTTGTGGCTACCAGTGGCTGCGACTGAAGCTACTCGTGGCAGCGTCTTATGGCCGCGTTCGGTGACCCAATGTGCTTCAGCACTAAAAGTGGGAAAATCCATAGACATATGCCAGTGCCACATACAGATGTATAAGTGCAAATTGAGTAGCGTGACATAACAATTTGTGGTATGAACTTAGTTAAAATTTTGTAATTCATTAGGTAGAGTGGAAAATGGGACCATACAAATTCTAGATTTTATTTAACTGTATAATTAAACCAGCGCATGCACGAGTATGTCGGTGGATTATAGCGCCTGCTGGAAGATGCTATTGGGTTGGCCATGCCAAGTTGTAAATACTTTAAGCGCTTTAGAGAAATTACAGAATACTTTTATAGTACACTCATCTGTGTCTACTCTAAATTAAAAATACTTTACATGGTGATAGGGCATTTTCTGGTACCTTTCTGGCTAGCTATCATCATGAAGTTGGAAATCTCATACAATATTGACTTAAAGATGTGTACCTACTAGAGAGCCGGGACTAATCTAGTATTAGCGTGTTTATCAACTTCGAAAACGTCGTCACGTAAAGATCAGTTCAAATAGTGGTTAACCTTTATATACCTACATATACCATACTTCAATAGCTACCTAAAGTCAAGTCCAATTGTACAATCTTATTGTATTGGCTCAAAAATAACTTTGTCCTTTTTCCAAACTCGACAGTGTCAGTCAAAGTAACAGGAAAAGTTAATTAACTAACAGAAGAAGTGAAAGCTAGAAAAACAACAACAAAGAAACTATGGGAAAGTTTTTTCTTTATCCAACATCTTTTTTAACAAACCTATAGACGTTTTTAAGAACCAGTTTGCATAAATTTAAAGGATGTTATACAAATTTTTTTAGTGCGAAAGTTTGTTTACTCTTTCTTAAATCACCTCTAGACTACTGAACGGATTTGACTGACATTTGGGACAGAGATAGATTATAGTTCAGATTAGGTCATGATGAAGTTTTTCTCCCGGAAAAATCCACAGTAACCGGGCAGGTAAAAGTCGCGAGAAGTCACGGGCTATACATATAAATTTTTCAATTAGTGAACTAGCGTCTGCCCGTGGCTTTGCACGCGTGGAATCAGAGTAAAAGGTAGCCTATAGCTCTCGGAGATAATGTAGCTTCATGTTAGTGAAAAATTTTTTAGAATTGGACCAGTTCTTGCAGAGATCAGCGGTAACAAACAAACAAAAAACTTACAAACTTTACTGCTTTATAATATTAGTAAAGATTATAATAGGTACCTATATAGCATTAAATCCAGTTTTAGATACTTTATTGAACATGTTAACGCCACCTAGGTGGTGTTTACGAAGGAAATAAAGATTTGATGATAAACTAGTATGGCGTTACGTGCCAGTTTTCCACTTCTCGTAGAGCAATTATTATCCTGTAGGTACCAAATTATTAGTTGACATTTTGCTTATCTGAATGTGTTAATAACTTTAATACCTACCTACAAAGATAAAAACAATAGACGATAGATGTTCTGTTGGATACGCAAACAAAAGTTACTTGTCACAGTTCCCGCGATTTTTTTTTATTTGTCACGGACTGTGTTTATGAAACAAAATAAACGTTTTGCAATATTATTTAAAATAAATCTTAAAAGTCGAGAATGTAAACCACACTTATATAAGCGCACAAAGGACACTATATTTCCCAAAGACTATAAATCCTGTTGACTAATGATACAACTTCCCCTCATGCGAAAACGAACTATGTAAATGCACTACTCGCCACTGCGAGTACGAGTGCAGACTTATAACTTATCGATATTCAATGTATACTTTACAATTAATATATATACTATTATTAATTATTTTGGAAAAATAATAACCTTTCGTTTGGATTTGTTAACCGACTTCGAAAAAAGAGGAGGAGGTTAAATGTTCGACTGTATGTATTTTTTTAAGTATTTTAACTGATTTCTCCGTCAATTGCGGACCGATTTTGAAAATTATTTTTGTTGTTTGAAAGTGTATCATCTCAAGGTGGTCCCATATACATTTTATGGAAGAACATCTAAAGATGAAAAAATGGTACTTGAATTTTCATATATCGCGATATTTTCATCGAAGTAGGTTCCCGATTTTTTTTAAGTATTTCTGCCTTTTGTTGTTAGATTTCCAGACATCCCAGAAATCAAGGAAAAGTGGATAGAAGCGACTCAAAAAGAGAATTGGTTCCATACATCGCAAGTCATGGAATCCATTCAGTAGCTTCGACGTGATGCGTGGCCAAAATACAGACAGACAGACAAAAATAAAAATACAGTTTTGGCATCAGTATAGATAGGAGTGCCATCCAAAAAAAATGTGACCTGGAGTTTTATTATAAGTAGTATTATAGATTAATTTATAAAGTAAGTATGTATTGTCTAGGTTTTCCATATAATAATTTATTATTAATCGTATATGTCAGGGAATCAAGAATGCGATGCTAACTACCTATTCAATTTTATCGATATTATTCTGTTCAGTAGTAGTCGTACCACATCACTAAATTACGTCATCCAAATGATCGGCCAATTGCAAGCATAGAATATTACCTCGCCCCCTGCCCGCGCCGGTGAGATATATTTGTATGAGGAATTGTGTTTATGAGCTATCAACAGGCTAAATAATCTGTGATATTTCCCGTAGAACATTTTAGTAGCAAAGGATTAATATAGTTTACACAAAGCATAACCCTAGCTTAGTTGGACTCACCTTTCATCCTCAGGCACTGCAAGAAGCGGTTCTGACTTCTCCCTGCGCACTCTCCCCCCATTTTGATTGCTTTTATCCTTATTCTTCATCATTACGAAAAAGTAAGCTTATTCCAACTGTTTTTAAACTTTGCATTCATCCAAATAAATTGTTTTTTTTTTGTTTCTTATGCCACACATTCACTAATCACGCCACGTGGATGCATTGAATTTCAGCGAGAAGAAAGCTTGTACCAATTTAAACTTACATGGTTTAATAATATTATGACAGGCATAGCCTTGTGAAGCGAGGCGTGAACTGAACTGAACCATGTACTCACAAGTGACGGACTTGTGGACGTGTTAAACTGTACTCTATATGTGTGAGTTAATAATTAGTTACACTCTGAAACTAGGTTAATGTCATTAAAATTAAGTAAAACTTAATGTGACTAATCTTTCAATTCGAGTAGGTTTTAGAATGTTTAACGGCAAAGCAATATATTTTGTGACCGAAACCTAAGAATTTTTCTACAGAATTATTTTATAATAAAACTAAAAATTTAAATTAAAAAAAGCGGGAACCAACTTTGACGAAAATAACGTGATATCTAAAATAAAATCCCCCATTTTTCCACTCTAGCGAGCGATGGTATTCTTTCATAAAATTTATAAAAGGCCTACCCTAAAGATATCTTAAATATAGCCTACTATGAAAAAAATGATGGAGAAAACGAGTAATATCGCCATAAAAAATAATACAGGTGAATTCAGAACCACTTCTTTTTTTAGAAGGCGGTTAGTTAAATAAATAATGATCACATTCAAATATCCTGGTTTTTAAGATTCTCTGTGTTCTAGGAAATAGTTAGGAAATTATTCTTAGGTGAAATGAAGACATTATAATTTCCACTTTGTTCACCCAGGTGCACATAGTGGAATAAACCAATAAACATTCATCTAACCTAGCTACAAAAACAGTTGGATAATCTACAAGCCAATACCAATAATCCAAATGTTCTAGCTCATATCCAGTTGATAGCGTACCCAGCATGCTAGCGGCATTGCCTCGTTGAACCGCAATGCTGTATATTATATTTTAACTGAAAGCATGATTTTTACAGCTAGGTTGCATATAGTTAGCAGTAATATTTTTGGAAGCAAGCAAGCACCCCGTTAAATAGAAAACATATTTTTTATTTGCATTATGGGCTACACGATCTTTGGTGGCTGTGCGTCAGCGATGACTCAAATTCGGAAGGCTTCCGCTATATCACACCAGCATCGTGATTCGAGCATAACTTCATAATCAGATATGACGCAATGTGTGACCACAACCTGGCCAAATGTTCGTTGTGACTTGTGACTAACTGAAACAATGTGTAATATTTTTTAATAAGACAATTTTAGATGGGGTAATAGGGTAATACGAGCAGCTATTAAGGCTCTACGCAATCTCTTTGTGCCTTTACTTCTAAGCATTACAATAATATGTATTATACTACCGCGATTCTCACAGGAACCGTTCATATGGGCTGGCATTAGATTTACCACCAGGCAAATGACCCGCTCGTCTCGTTATCAAATAATAAAAAAATGTAAACTTATTGTTTAAAAATTCTAATGCTATAGTCAGTCATGATTATCTTTGACATGTTTATTATGACATAAATCTGTAACACGGGAATAGAACTTTGTGCAGGGGTTCGTTAAAGAAACGGAAGGAAGAAATATAATGTTCAATGGAAAATACCATTCGTACTGGATTCCAAACTTCCCACCACCCGCGCCGCGCCGCATCCGTAACATGCGTATCACGCATAAAGTAGACGGGCTATAATAAAATGAAGCAAACATTTACCCGCGCAGTAAATATGCACTGGGGCAGGTAAGATGTTGTCCTCACGGGTAATTAGCGAAGGGTGTCACTTTCAGACGAGCCGTCTAACGAGGCACATGCACCCACTCCACCCTCCCGCGTTGTACGATTAATTAGAACCCTCTACTAAAACGCTCCAGCTTAAGCTGTTTTTTTTCTGACCCGATGTCCTCGATGGCGGATATCGAGCTCGAATAAAAAAAGCATTGCAATCAAATCTAAATGATAGAGTTTTATTTGCTCACGTATAATCTTGGACATTATTTATACGATAACGATTGGTGGGTTCCCAATGAGTCACACGCAATCTATTAAAGTGTAGCGCGTCCACATTTTTTTCCGTTTGGTTAGCGTTAGATTGGTTAGCGTTTGACCACTATCTCGCCCGATCTTAAGCCACGATGTGGTCGAAGATAGCTAGATAAATAGATTTGATAGGTGATTGACGACAAATTTTTGACTTGAGGGTGTGGTAACTAGCCAGGCAAGCATATAGAGGAGCCCTACCACCATACGTTACATCACGCTGTTTTCCCTATATAATATATAAATATTACAATCTAATGCACTTGAATGGAGATTGACTTTATCTGGTATAGTATGGTTTAACTACATATCTCTGATAAGTATAGGTAATCTCTTGTGTTCAGAAAGTCCTTTGGAGGTTTACTTAGTGACGAGGCCTAATCCCAGTAAAATTATAGTATTAGCAAACTAGCATTGTTATATTGTTGACCTCAATTTAAAATGATTTCCATGTGATTTAAATCTGGCCCGCTTCTTCACAATAAATAAAAATAAAAAAATAAAGAACAGATACTAACTCAACTCGTACGAGTATAAACTTAATGACGTCGCACATCTCAGGATTTACTGTCTTTAGATGTAGGTATCGCGTTACTATATGACACCCCGCTCCTCGGCCCCTCTCACACCGCAGGCGTAGTCTAAGTTAAATGGTAAATGTAAACTATAGACAGTGTATAACGGTGGTAAAAGAGAGGTAAGAGAGCGAGTGTGGCCGAACGGGAACTTGTGCGACTTTCAATCCGACGCACCATAGTTCGAATCTCGACTCGGCCCGCACCAATGACTTATACTCGTATCAAGTTATGAGCGGATTATTCACACTCGCTCTAAAACGGTGAAAGAAAACATTGTGAGGAAACCGGCATGTTCTAAAACCTCAAAATTCGAGCACATGATTGTGTCATCCACCAAGCTGCACTGGGCCCGCGTGGTGGGTCATGGCCCATACCTCTATCTGAGAGAAGGCCGGTACCCAGCAGTGGGAGCGTAAGAGGCTGATAATGATGAATGGTGGTAAACATAATGTTTTGTCTTTGCTTTTTTGGCAATTTCAAACTGAATTGAAAGAGACGAAATATTGTGTAACTATTTAACCGTTATATATACAGTATTTATTAGTAATGCTTTTAGAGTGTAGTATTCGTTATTTAACCATAACAAAAATAACACGTAACATTGATACGTGACAAAGGAATAGATTAAAATTAATTTGTGTAGCTGTAGTACTGTAAAACCAATTAGGAGAGTTGATTTGTAAATGAAAACGATTAGCAGTATTTGTTAAGACATTAGCTCGCGACACAAGGCTGTCAATGTGTTAATTTGCCTGTCACGGTATGCGAAAATATCACATCATTGTTATAAAGAATAATATTGTAGCAACTACGTATGTAAAATAGTTCTTTTTAATGTTGTTTTTGTAAAAAACTATAACTTTTCATGGTTCTCCACTCGCCATATATCCTGCGGCGCAATACGGTAACCTAGAGAGCTAGGAGACCTACTCTTAGTTGAGTCATGCGAAATTGCACCATGGAACTATGTACATACCAAACCAACAACCAGCAAACAACCCGCAAACTAATCATATATATATTCTATTCATCTATTATATCCTATCCTATTATATTTATATCATATTCTAGTCCAAGACATGCAGGTAAAATTGCTTTTAAAAAAAGCGGGAACCAACTTCGCTGAAAATATCGAGATATAAGAAAATTTCATCCCCCATTTTTCTACCTTTAGGGGTATTCTTTCATAAAATTTATATGGAACCACCACGACAGTAACATATACTTTCAAACAAACTTTCAAAATCGGTCCGTGAACATAGGTACATTAAAAAAAATACATACAGTCTCACATGGAACCTCCTGCACTTTTGAAGTCGGTTAAAAAGCCGTCAAAATGGTGTCAAATTCAAGCAGTCGTTTTAATGACAATAAGAAGTTGTATACTCGATTTGTTAAGCTACGAACTGCGTAGCGAAACTTCGGATTTCGTTTGATGAGCGCACCAATCGCACGAACTTTGTACTTTGAAGAATTAGAGTGCCTAGTGTGACCTTTGACATCATCAATTTTTATCCGGTGATTGGTGATGTGCGCCACATGGTAGTAGATTATTTTCAAGAGTTCGCCTAGCTAGCTACCAGCTGTTACTACACCTATCAGTGTATTAACACAGGTAGCTTAACCTACAAGGTCGTGATGTACGTCATCAAGATTTTAATAGTTTTTCAGCTGCAGAAATAAATCAGATATTGTGGTTGAATTGAAGTTGAGTTTATAGGCTCGATCACTTTACCACGATCAAAAACGTGTATTGAAAGGAAAAATACGTCAATTGCGAGAACTAGCGCTCCAATTATTCCACGGATAAAAGTTGAACTTAGTATATACTGTTCTTAAAATTTAGTTGAATCCGTTAGGACTTGAGCCCACCTGAAATATATTAATTCCGAATAGAACAGCTGTTAAATATTGGATTTCTCCTTTACGTGCCGCGAGATTTCTTGTCAGTAGTTCACCTTATAATATGTTTAAATAAGTAATAATCAGTGAGCAAGTGACATTTTTGTATGAATATAAGCTATTACTTATTCTTTGAGGTAGAAACATTTTTCTTTGTATAGCTTTGAGAGACTGTTTATACGATAATAAAAAAAACAAGAAGTCTGATTCTTAAACTTTATTTTTTTATCCTTATTTATCTACATATTATTTATTATTATTTATTTATATAGGTACTTCGTTCATTCAGTCATTTGAGATTACACGTTCAAATATATAGGTTTGTTCTTGAAGCAGTTCTTCCATATCTCGAAGAGGCAGATGGTGGAGTGGAACCGGTAGAAAATAGCGAGTGGCATGGAGACGTGGGTGATAATAGTCCAGGCCCACGGACCGTAGAAGGCGAGATGTGCTGGCCTGAACTCCGCGCGATTCTGAAATCATATTTTTTTATGGATCATCATAATCAGCCAGAAGAAATCTGCTACTGAACATAGGCCTCCCGATAGTACGCCACTTGGATCGGCAACTCGTCACTTGCATCTTCTTTTATGAACACCAGTATTTAAATTAAAATGTAATAAATCTATAGCAACGTTGGTTCACTTTGCTATTTTGAAAGTCGTTTCGTCTATTATCACGCCATTTACTGCAATTAATCAATCATTGACTAAAAAATATTAATCTAGTCGTCTATTGTTGGAAAAAATGTCGAGTTTTTTGATGTTTTTTATAATTACATACAACAGTCTGCGTCATCAATTTTGACACAATCTATGAAATTTGTAATGGATGTATGAGAAGTGAGGTCTTATAGAGTTATAAAGAAAAGAATACGAAAGTTATGATTTTCCATTTCATGAAGAGTAACAACCATAGAGTCTTTGGTAACAACACATACACAACATATCCGGAGCTCTTTTTGGTAGCTATGCGCTTGTTATTGTCGGTAATGGAAGCGTCACTATACCTTCGACTTACAAATAGCGAGATTTTGTACTTGACGGACAATAAGTCTTTGTGGTTTTATTTAGGCTTTCATATTCTGTAACCGAAAAAACAAAAAAGGCATAAAAAATGTTTTTCCCATTATGAATTGATTATTATGTGCGACCTTTTGCCATGAATTAAAACAAATTCCTCTTAAATTAATAAATCCATTAGGTAGATGAAACGGTGGTTAAAATAAAGTCAGATATGTACGGTAATACCACATTGCCCGTGCTGATATTTACTCGATAAAATGGATAATTAATTTCTGAATTCAGTGAGACTGGTACATATAATACTATATTATGTAATATACATATAATACTATATTATGTACCTAATATAAAAATAAATTCTTTATTGGTATTCGCGAGTACTGTTTGTGTCCGAGTGTCTTTGTATTATTGGTATTTGTATTTCAAAGTTCTAGGTGTCACTGCAAATGTTATTGGTTGGCGTTATATAAACCACAAGGCACATCTCGTTCATCCTGGTACCCAAAAATATAAAAAAAAAACTATCCCAAGTTTACCTTCTCAAGAGTGTTGATTGCCCACATAGCCATGTTTGCGACCAGCAGGAACGTGACCAACTGCCGGCCCGGCTTGTCCCGCCGCTGTTCAGACGTGGTGCTGCGACGCCACCACGCGTCTATTATGAACAGCGATTGTAGGATTGTCTGGAAAACATTGTTACATGTTAAATTAAATAAATTTTAACGGTTTTTATTTATTTTACATTATTTTCAGTCCAGATTAAAGCACTCGAAACGTTGGATGACAACTAAGGTAATGTAAAAGTTAAATAATTGCGGAAACATTAACAGAAACTATTTTATTTTAATATTTTATGTATGCATTTTGTTGCTGTGAATATTATATCGTAAGTACGTATATAGTTGTGCGTCTAAACAGGGCTGGTTTTTTCGTGACTTTATTATTGTTTAATGAGCTTATAAACATAACCACAACAAAGGTTTTCGCGTTCTCGACGCTTCGCACATTTTTTTACTGATGAATAGATCAATGTATTTTAAAATCTTCTCAGTCGGAAGATCAATTGAAAAAAAAATTAACAGTCTATTAAAAATAGTTTGTAATAATGTACCTACGGCAAAATTTTTGGACGATTTTAATTTTGGGTGCGAATACTGAGCAATGTACACAATACAAGATACAAGATAATATACAAGTGTGAGGGCTAGAACGTGTGCATTCACTGACCAGTCATAAAGTTTAGCGCGAGAAATACTTACTTACGGAGGCATATTACCGTTCTAAACTTATACCTACATATCATCGACAGGCAATATTTTAGTAATTAATAATTATTAAAGAAAATTACCTGATTGAGTGAAAGGAATTCTGAGAAGAAACCAGTGAGTCCAGAGCTGTTGCTGGTATACATCGTGTGGTGGCAGCCGATTAAGCTGAACATGCAGTATACGAACATTCCAGACTGGGCCAGGATCAACAGAGACGTGTCCAAGCCCAGAACAGCTAAAATAGAACAAAATTTGATCGCTATAATTGGTTACATATAAATATGTACTGGTACTAGTAGTAGGAGGGCATTTACCTATTAGGCTTACAGTTATGGAAGTGCTAATATAATCATGACAAACTGAAGTGCTACGTGTGTGGTTGTTTAGACATTTCACAGATTGACCTTCTAATTCTAAATTACAATGTACAGCAGTTTATCGTTCCGAAATAAATAAAATAAAATAAAAATGAAATAAGATGACAATAAGAGTGCATTTATGGGACGACTTGAGTCCATTACGTCATATCTCACCTTAATACCATGTACTGAATTACAATCTCTGATGATATCGTCATCATCAAGAGAGATCGTCGTAAAACATTGAAGTGTCGTAAGAAAAAAAAATGTTGCTTAAATTGTACTCAAACGCCACTGTTCGTTATATGGTGCAAGCCAAATTCAAATTCATAATTCTTTATTCACACGGGCTCCAAGGGAGCACTCATAAATGTTGAAATAAATGACTCGTGCCCGTTCCAAATTGGTATAGACCAATCAAGAA
This sequence comes from Crocallis elinguaria, assembly GCA_907269065.1. Classification (NCBI taxonomy): domain Eukaryota; kingdom Metazoa; phylum Arthropoda; class Insecta; order Lepidoptera; family Geometridae; genus Crocallis; species Crocallis elinguaria. Next base: position 10,506,524 of record OU026080.1, on the reverse strand, counting down.
GAGGGAAGATACTCGTCGTCATTCTTTTCAAAAAAGTTCTTACAATGTTTCTAATGCTAACAATTTATTTCTAACCTATTAGAGTAGTCTGCAGGAGGCTCCTGAGCTGACCCACAAAACATATCAAGTAAATTCGTAGTACGTTATATAAAAACTTTCATTATCTTTACATAATTCAATGCAATGGCCTGAAAACAACATCGCTATAACAGTTTATAGTTAAAATACCAGTATAACGTTATAAAAATAACGATGAAATAATAACAGTATATACACACCTCGGGACTTCCTTTTATAGGGCAGTGCCCGCATTTGCTTTAGAGCCCATGCAGTTACCATTAAAGTTAACGTGTATAAAATTAGCTCGCATATATTCACTTCAAATATGGCGTCCTGAAATGAATAGAAAATGAGAAAAAAGTATATAAGAAAAACAAATATTAAGATTAATTTTGCTGCTGTTAAATAAACCAGAGTCAAGCAGATACCTATAACATTCGTAGGTAATTCGGTTCATTCTAATTCACTTGATTTGGAATACGAATTGTGATGTAATTTTTTTTTTAATTATTTATTACTACCGAATCCATTATTCCAGATATCTAAGTACTGAACATTTTATACATTATTTAAACATTACTATAGCTTATTTAGCTAAATAAAATAAAAAGGGTAACTTACAATAACTGTCTCTGGGTTATTGGCCAACACGAAGAACATAATAAGCGATATGATCGTCAGAACTATGAGTAAAATCCCAGCAAATAGGCCTCTATGGGCATGTGAACAGTCTACTGAAAAGTGGTGCAAGGCGGCCCGGCTCCCGTGGGGAGAAGCCACCCCAAGCATGCCCGCTGGAAAATAAAATATATTTATGAGGGTCAGTTAAGGTATGTTGCTATTGAATTATCTTTGTACATAATCAATGCTGTTTTGAGAAAAATATTATAAAAGCATGGTGTTGTAGCAAAAAATGACAGAAGAAACACGAACATCTAGACCAATAACGGCCCTATTCCAAACTTGAGCTGATATCAATGTATGAAAAGTGAATAAAGATCATCACTTCGTGTCGTGAGATTGCTCTTTAGATTTCATACCAAACTGCTGAAGTATTTTCTCAGGCGTGACAGAGTTGTTGCGCGACTTATTTTTGGCTTGGTTCAAGTTGTACTTTTTCTCGAAATCTTCCGGCGTGCATTTAACCTGGAAATTTGTCCAATTTAACATTTTGTTTGATTGTAAAAAATACGAGAGTAGATATAGCTCGTGTTATTCTTTTATTCACGATACGCCGGTAGTACGCAGCTGGTAGCGAGAGGCGGTTGTATGCACAAATGTTGTTTTTCATAATCATGTCACCGGTCGGTTCATGTCCTCTAGCATTGAACCTACCGCATAGCGCTCTCTTCGTAGTCGTACCACAGTAGTATCGCTTGCAAATTTGATATAGGTATTATAGCAGCGTCCGTCCTCACCTCTTTCCACATTTCATATAAGATGACAGCACATATCAAAGAATATTCGATAGTGCAAGGAAACAAGAACGGCGATGCGTTCTGCAGTAGCGCTCCCATAATGTTGGCCCTTCGACAGGGTATCGCCTCTGTCACATTGAGAGTGCTGTTCGTCGTCGACAGTATCGAGTGCTCCAAATGATGGATCTCGTGCTTCGTTTCCTCGACCAGAACATACAGCCACTCACATAAATTCATAGCTACCATATGCATAAATCCGAATCTCTGTATCATTTTATAACTCCCAGTTTCGATATCCTTGTTTGTAAGGAAAATAAATTGCATCTGCGCTAGTGTGAGTATCATCCGGAGCGCAGGGGTGATAACTGAGAGCACTGACCTGCATCGATCTGTCATTTCGAAATATTCGCCGAATTCTAATCCACTATAAACCATTGATCCGATACCGAAAGCTAAAATTGAAAATTTTGATTATTAAAACAGTTCGAAAACTTTACCTTCCAGTTCAGACGTGAAAGGGTCAGTTATGGTACTCGTACCTATATACATGGTCTCACCCACGTTGAGGCTCCTACAGGAATCAAGCGCTTCGACTTCACATTGCGGCAATTTTATTAATTAACTTTTAAAATACATTAAAATACAGAGAATTTTGAATTAAAAAAGAAATTACATAAAGTCTTAAAATCTAGTAGGAAGATCGCCAAAAGATGTATAAACATCAAACAAAAATGATTAAATCAATTCATACTTTGATATCAAATTGTTGATGTTGGTTTGTTAATATATTCTCAATACCTTATAAAATTAGTCTTAACGATAGTAAAATCAAGTTTACCGATTGCACCGAGCCGCAAATAAAAACTTCCATATCGAGATATGACCTCCTTTTGCTTTGTTTTCTCTATGGAAGTCGTTTTCACGTTTTTTTCCTTTTCTTTATCCTCTTTTTCCGAATCCTCTGTAAATTAGAATACAATAACTTTACTTTCGAGTTTTGGCGGGAATGCGAAAATGTGCTGTTGTTGATTTTGTGTTATTTACTAAAACCTGTGTTTTATCGAGTGTCAATGTGTAATAATGGTGGATTATTAACCATTAAGTGTTCGTAAACGTGCATGAGTGAAAGGCAAATAGTACAAAGACGAAAAACGTGTATTTTCGTATTCTATCCAAAACTCCATAGAAGCTTCAGTAAAGTATCCACCGCTTTACTGAAGCATTACTTCGACTTGACCACGCCTAGACTAAACTTTAACGTGACTTTACCGACTTTCATTCACGACAACTAGAGATTTATTATATATTATTATTCATATAACTCGACACTGGCTAAATACGCTAATCACGTGGAGCCAAAAACAAAACAAAAAAAAAACTTTACTTTAATTAAAAGTACTGTCATTATAGACACGTGCATGTACGGAAAATTTGCCGCCACATTTATACGAATGGCCAAGCGTTGTTGGAATGCAAACTAAAGAAGGTATTATTTCTTTTGCGGTAGTAATTATGCAAACAAGATGTGATTTTAATGTCTCATTTTGTTAAGCAAATGCGGCTAAGTACCATCTGCATGTCGGCTCGCTTATTGTCTAGGGTAATATTGTTTTGTCTCCTAAATAGGAAATTAGAGGATCTTACCGTAGTTATGAATAATTATGTTGACAGCCTTCTGACGCATTATGTTCGCGTATTGAAATATTACGAACAATACTGACACGAGATACAGGTACAGGTAGAACCCCTGAAATGTTTAAAATAAATCAATCTAATGCACATGTTACGTGGAATATATTACTATAGTTATTAGCATTAACTACAAGTTACATCTAAAAGCGAAGTTAAAAATTCTTTTGTTACGAACTGAACTGTTTCCAAGTTGGCGTCATAGTTACCTGGTAGTATGCATCAGGAACGCCATTAGCGATTACTTCAGTTACGGGGAAAGCCAATCCCAGCACAACTAGCAGTTTTGCATACAGAGCTGATAAAGCTTTGCTTAGAGCTTCGCTGAAACATAATTATAATTATTAGAAAGAGGTTTTTGATCAGTATTAATGTGGTACATCATAATTTTCAAAAAGAAGGCTACTTGGTAATGGTAATCCATACCATATATTTTACACCTTACCTTCAGGACTATGAAGGTAAGGTGTAAAATATATGGTATGGATTACCATTCGTCACATTAGCTATTTGAGCGCTATCCCTGATAGGTTACATTAAATAAATAGTACATACGTCACTTTATGCAATAGTAGTTTGTGCATAGTCAATTTCCTTAAGGCGCAGTTAAAGCAAAACGTCCGAAAAAGTCCTGTATTTCGCACGAATCTCCGTTTCCATAGGTATAAAAAGCAAGAAAAAAAATACAGTAGTATAGCCTAGTATTTATAGAAAAGACTTATTCATAAAATATTATTTAGAAATGGTCGTGAATCTTGTAAAAAATAGCAAACAGTACCCCTAAAAATTTCTTTTGTCTCGAAATATTTTGAGCGACAACTACTTACCATCATATTTTTTGTAACAAAAAAAAGGAAATTTAAGACATGCGTGATAAAAATATTTAAACTTTTGATGTTTTTTTTATTAATTAAATAAAAATTACGAAATAACCTTCAACTAAAAGCAAACGCGTCTCCATTTTCAACCTTATTTCAATACTAATGAATTATACCTAAAGTAGCGCCTTATCTCGTTTCATGCTGTATTTCGACTCTTTCCCAACCAGTCCGACGAATATGTGACGAATGGCAATCCATAAATATACGTAACGTAATATATTTGTTCTTGGTTTGTAGGTGAAAGTTTACGTCACGCCTCCCATTTTATTGGAACAATCAAACCGGAAATAGTTGCTATCGTCTATTCTGTATTTTTCCAGTTCAGTCTCCTTGTAAACAGGAGCCTGTTTTGAAGCTACTTTCCGTTTCCATAAGCTTTGAGTCGTAAAGGAAACACATTATAAATATACTTATTCAACTTTGTTAGTAGCCCCTCTGTGCACTGTGGTACAAACGTAGCGCGGGATGGAACAGGGTGGTGTCAAATTGCACGGGACACATGTACAATGTGTGGAAAACTTTTTTTATACTATTGGGTATCGAGACGAGCGGATCGTTTATCTGATGGTCAGCATAATACCGGCCCATAATAGTTGCAGTACCATTCAGAACTTTGTAGCACAAAATGCAGATATATAACTCGGTACCCTGCGACAATGAGACTGGATATCCCATAGGGTAACGAGCACAATGCAGTGCTGCACAGGCCTCAATGTACTTGGTAGTATATTGCAATTGTTATGGTCTGGCGTTATGCTTACCATTAAGCAAACGACCCGCTCGTCTCATTTTCCATTAGTATAAGAATAAATAATAACATCCAACGATAAAAGATATACTTAAAACTGACACAAGGAAGCCCTATATTTAGAAACGGGGACTGAACCTGCAATTCCTAAAAGTACACTCAGAGTACAGAGTAAATACTACTATTAGACTAAAACTACAGGAGTATTCATATACAGTAAGTGCTCCTATAATAGTAGAGTTTATCAAACCAACCACAGGTACAGTACATTCAGTCCCACTTCCATCCATTCTCACACACCGCAGGCGAATCGCAAGAGATCATTTCAGACCTATTCCTATATATTCCTATATATTCCTATATATATATATTCTTTTAGGAATTTGTTTGATAATTTAACAAAGATATATGCACGGGTTTAGTAAAACATCTACATCATACATTAACTGTTAGGAATCAGGTCAGCTGTCCACAGCAGCGCGCAGTGTCAGGCCTCACCGCAACGTTGACGCGGGCGGCGACCGCAACTTACACCGCGTTACACCAAGTGTTGTACGGAAATTGAACGCACTATATCCAGGTCAGGGAGAATACTGGGAGAGAAATATTACGTTCAGGTTCAGAGTATCCTGAACATCCTACTATCCTACTAATATTATAAATGCGAAAGCGTGTTTGTTGGTTTGTCCTTCTTTCACACAGTAACGGAGCAACGGATCGACGTGTTTTTTGGTATAGATATAGTTTATGGACCGGAGAGTAACATAGGCTACTTTTTATCTCGGAAAAATGCACGGTTCCTGTGGGAACGCGGGTGAAAACCGCGGGCAGAAGCTGGTAGACACATAAACTCATTTTAATTTTTTACGTGTATAGGTGCACGTTTTTACGTAATATGTGGTGTTTACGTCTCCGTATTGTAACGGAAAAAGAATATCCTTTATAGACTTTGTTATACAGTAAAACACTGAATATAGGTTTACATACTTTAGTCATACTGTTGACTACTAAATACGGTTGGTCATTGAAGTCAAATTTAACCTACTAATTGTGGTATCGAAATGAAACTTTGCATTTAGGTTTTTTTATGCTATTTGATAACGAGACGAGCTGGTCGTTAGCCTGATGGTAAGCATAACGCCGGCCCGTAACAATTGCAGTGCCACTCAGAACTTTGAAACACAAAGGCCTGCGCGGCACTGCAGTGCGCTCGCTGAGACATTAGGTATTAAATCTCATAAGGCCAGTAATTTCATAATTGATAGTACATGTAGACAATACAATAATTTGGTGAAATTGAACTGATCTGATGATGGAGCCAGAAGATGCATAGTGGAACTCTTCAGTGGCTACAAGTAAACCCACAGAGTTTGGGCTCCTGTGATTAGTTTTGACGAGTCCAATATATTGCACTTAGTGTTGAAGGTCTGGAGCCAGGAGGTGGATAGCGTGTTTTATAATTTTTGTAACCTACATATTTAATAATTATTTTGTGATACTAGCTTTAATCTGCGGCTACTTTGGCGGAGTATTTCAATGTGATATGTAAATCGATAGATGCCGAGTAACACTATGATCTATCCTGATTCCTGATACGCGAGCGGACAAAAGCTCGTAAATGTACTGTGCCTACTTTATTATCTTTTGTGTGATTTATTAAATCGGACGTGTTATCTGAAAACTTCTCTTTTATTTAATAGTTATCTATACACCTATACCGCTACTTTATATCGCTATCTCGCTCGCGCATCTCAACATTTTTGAACATAAACAATCACTTAATATAATTATGAAAAATCGCATTCGGTGAAATTGCTGACAATAACATTACAAAGGTTAAACAAAATTTTCATTTTGATCCATTTAAGGTTTCAAACCTAAAAATGGGATTTTATGTTTTGCCCATTTTCATGTATGAAAACTAAATAAAACTGTTTTTAGAATTATACTATAGTTATGATAACTCGACAGCGACGTTTAAATTTAGTATATATAATGCAGTCAATTTAATAATTAAAACGCCATATCATATATAAAAAATATATGAAAACTTGATTCCGATCAAGTGATCCGTCACGATGATACTTTTGCCGAACCTTTGTAATGTTATTGTCAGCAATTTTACCGAATTTGATTCTTCATAATAAAATTTTAAGATGCGCGAGCGAGATAGCTGCGCGCATTCTGCCACAGCCTACAATCTAAGCACAGTGATGACCCCAATGTACGTATCTAACTGGTTTTTGAAAAATAAAATAAAGAGGGATGAACTGCGCCTATTTTAGTATTGTTAATGTGATCTATGAAATCGGTCGTATAATTTGAAGACTTGTATTTTGTCAAAATACTCGTTCCATCCATGTAAGCCTTTCTTTGTGTGATTTCTTTTTGATTTTGTATAAGTATGAACACTTACTGTCCCATAATCTCTGCGGCGGAGGGAGGCGTGTCGTGTGATGTAGATGCAACAGAGGTGCGCGAATGTGGGAAGTGTTCCGAAAGGAAGCGGCGTTGTGTCGCAGCGCATAGCGCCAGCGCTTGTGATGGCCGACGGAAAGCAGCGATTATAGCCGAAGGGCGTCTGAAAGTGATAAAAGAAAAAATAATTCAATAAACAATGCGTCGAGAAATTAGTGAGGTTTACGTCATTTTTAACGATTTTCAATTCAAATTTTATAGTTGGAATAGAAAGAAGGGAATCAATTTTTTTACAATGATTTTCAGGAATTTTATACTAAAGACCGTGAAGCTATAACGACTCGCCTAATCGTAAGTTGTTACCGTCGCCCATATGGACCTTATCTACTTTTTGTGGCCATTGATTAGGAGTAGTATCTCATAGGAAGTTTGCGGCATAGAAATGTCGTAAAATTTCATTTCAAATAAGTTCTAGAGTAACCTGGTATTAAGGTTTCCAACGAGCTTGGCTTCGATATCTGAAGACATTCTTCGGCTGGCTGGCTGTGAATGGGCGTGTTGTAATAGAGGATCAGCTGGCGTTCCCAGCATCGCTCTAGTGCGCTCTCGAAGACGCCCAAGATCCGAGTATGATGATTCGTCACTGGAAGAAAAGGTTAGTTAAGAGTTGTTACTACGAAACTTGGACAAAAGCCTCTTGATATTTTATAAGCTCTTCCACATAACCGAAGCTTTCGAATCAGACGAGATTCAACGAGGTAAATGACAGGGTGCATTGTCTCTTTGGATACTAACGTGTTAGACTTCCTGTTATCTAGAATTCTAGAATATGTAGATTACTTACCTATAGACCTACAACACAATGTAGCTGGTCCAACTATTTTTGTACATTAGCTTCATGTGGCTGTTACATTTATGTAGGTAGTAGTTAATAATCATGTTATTATATTTTCACATCCATATTTTAACTAAATTGAAATAAGCAACGTCTGTACAATATTCCTTAATATTTAAGTATAAAGAAAAGTACAACTGATTTCTATAAAATATAGTGTGTTTGAATGTATTTCTGTCCCGAATATATAGAGATACACGCGCAAATTGCTACAGTAGACCCAAACCAGTAAGTAGACAATCAAAACATACCTTGACTCACCAATATATTCCTAGCTCGGAGCTGTTACAGTCAAATCTCCTACTTCCTTTATACACATGACATGCTAAAGTTAAGACAGTTAACTTGGATTAATTAATTGAATAAATAATTATAATATGATGTAACTATTCACGTAAAAAAACGCAAGTTAATTGCATTTGTGACTTGTAGCTGCTTATAACAACATTCTTATTTTAAAATCTATTGACATCGGGGAAGATTCGTTACCGGCGCTTCCATTTACTGTGGTACAGTACAGCAGACGGGTTCATGTGAATAGCGTCACAAAGCAGTCTATCATATGTCATAAATATTTCCCGAGCTCTATGCGACTACTATACGCTCAAATCCCTCTTTGCGTATGCCATGCGTTGCATAGTTCCAGTTCACAGCTTGTTCAAAATGTACAAAAACATTTTTTGTATTATATTATTTGTCTATGGAGACAGTACCTAATACCTATAGAGGCGATTAATCAGGGTAATGGTTGTAGATAGTACTTTTTAGTGAGAGTCCGTCTAAGTGAGTTACCACCGTTTAATTACCGTTTATTTACCGGCAAACTAGTTTAATTTGCTACCAAGCAGTACTTTGCACTTGCTATTTTCCGGTTTAGAGGATAAAGTAAATGACATTACTGAATTATAATAAAATTATATTATCTATAATGGCTGTTATAGGCCTATAGATAATTCAAATTCTTATCTACCTACTACTTATACCAGTTGGCAGCATACGCAGCATACCGATTATATAGTCCTGCTGATTAACAATACTGAGCTTTCATGAGAACACATCCTACTTTCCTACTAATATTATAAATGCAAAAGTGTGTTTGTTGGTTTGTTGATTTGTTGGTGTGTTGGTTTGTCCTTCTTTCACGCAGTAACGGAGCAACGGATCGTCGTGATTTTTGGCAACAAATATAGTTTATGGACCGGGGAGTAACATAGGCAAATTTTTATCCCGGAAAAATGCTAGAAGCTAGTATCAATATAATTTCAGGAACAGCCTGTAACTTCAATATTTAAAGAAAGTCTGAAGCAGTATTGACGTATTTCGACTGGAAGCCTTTCAGTGGGAAATCTCCAAAATGTGCATTCGTTCCGGAAATGTCTTCTGAAGCTTTGTTGTATCCTACATGAACCTGCTTTGAATATCGGTGGTGGGTTTCAGATATTGCAGGTAAAGAATAAGAACAATATCAAGAACGGGATAAACCACAATATATACCTATTTTGATCGTTCACAGTAGGTTTCAAGCATTTATTTATTTTCCACGAAAAGTTGATATTAATAATGGCAATACTAATCGTATGTTAATAATCAAAAGAATATTCCAGAAAATACTAATTACTGGTCACACTTGAAACTATCGAGATAAACAAAAAAAACCTTATTAACTTTTCCATCGTTGGCTAAATATAACTTCAATTTAAGGTAGTTATGTCGTCGATAGAAAGCCAATTTACCTTCTCCGTTCCATCGGGAGGAAAAAGAGTACCTAAAGACCAAGGATATTAGTCTTAAATTAGTTTCAATAAAACCATCGAAAACGCTAATTTATAGGTCCAATAGCAGCGTAATTAAGTTTTTGAACGAAGAAATCAAACAAACCGTGCGAGCGAGTTAGCATTACGCACGCGATACTTTTATCCCTCTCACTCAGACGTAACACAAGTCGTCGTGAGCACGTTTTAGTTCATTCATTCGACAGGGCTGGGAGTTAGTTTAAACACAGAGCTGCTTTAAACGGACAATAGTACGAAAAAAATGTGGTTCATTTTAAGAGCTGCTTTTAAACTGCTCTGCAAATGAATCGTTTGTTGTTTGACGCTGGTAGGCCTCCAGTACGAATTAGAAAGTGAGAGTGTGACCTAAACCAGGACACCCTATAGGTTTTTAAAACATTCACAGCTCCCGAGCATCGCAACACCAAAAGGATCAAACTCCAAAGCGCTAAATAGCAAGGAAGTACACACGTAAAGGACGATTATTTCATTCCTTTCAACTAGCCAGATGCAATGAGAAACTAGAACACATGCATGTAACTAAAGAAAACCTCGTGCAAACTGGAAGCGTAAAATGAAAGCTATTGTACGTATTGAAAAACACGGGAAATTAATGTCGGTATAACAGATCAACAGACAGGCGTAGGAATCATAAACAAAAGGACGCTACCCATTTAATTAAAGTTTCTTTTAAATTATGCTGTTTCTTTGTGTTGCAGCCAGTTTTATCTCTTATCTTGATACAGGATTTGTAGCGTCTCACAGCTGGCTAAGTGTATTTATTTAACGTGAGAAGGTTAGACAAATGCTAATTTGTACCTATGCGTATGGCATGCGATATTGATGTGTGCAGTATAATAGGTAACTGAACTGAATCGCTGCTGGTTTTAGTTTGATTTTTCTAAGAATGGGGTTGTCTAACAAGAAGAAATCAGTCAATGTTACAGTACTGATTAAAGTTAATGAATATTTTTATAGCTGATCATAAGAGTAGTCTATTCCTATATTCTAGCTACTTCCTTCTTAAAAGTGGCCAGTCGGAATTTTTAAGCCGTTCTGCGGCTCTTACAAGGCTTAACTTCTGTTGACTTAAACAAGTACCGGGACCATGCAAGAGTCTAAGTCTAGCGTTCAGTTTAAAATAATTTTTAATAATTTACTTAAGCTAAGTAGCATTTTAATACAGCAACGTTAATGGTCACTAATCGACAAATAGAAATAAAGTAGGAACCAAAATACCAGCAAGTATATTTTTTATTTTGTTTCTCGATAAGCTAGCGTTTGACTATATATTTCACATGTTATAAATTAAGAAGTGGTCGTAAATTAATAATGCACTAAGCTTAGAATGAGGACTTCCTCAGTAGGATCGCATTCACGGTAGCAATCGCTTGCGTCAGCCTTTGCAAGCACCGTCACAAAGTTTTGTAGGGAACTCTCGAATGCTGCCATGTGCTTCAGATCACTGCCACGCTAAAGCAGCCTTGATGCAGATGCTAGCGTGTTGCATTTTTTTAGTGTTATTTGGTAACGAGACGAGCTGGTCGTTTGCCTGATGGTAAGCATAACGCCGGCCCATAACAATTGCAGTGCCACCCAGAACTTTGAAACACAAAGGCCTGTGCGGCACAGCAGTGCGCTCGTGACCCTGGGACATTAGGTATTAAGTCTCATAAGCCCAGTAATTTCACTGGCTACTCTGCTCATTAAATCACACAGTAATGCTTGCACATTACTGCTTGGCGGCAGACTTCACGAGCAAAGTGGTGGTAACAACCCAGACGGACACTCGCAGAAGACTAAGTCCTACCGCTAACAAAATCTTCATTTGTTTATCAATATTTTATAACAAAAAGAGAGCGTAGATTTCTTACCTGTCATTATCATTTTCCTCGTGCACGGTATCCATGTCTGTGATGGTGACGGCCGGACGCGATTCGCTCGCCTCGCACAGTGTGCCGCGGTTAGCCGGACTCATCTTAACAAAACGCACACTTATTAGCATGAATTCATAAAGGAGATCATTAGCACCGCGCTACGCTGAATGAAATCATCGGGGACAGATTTTTAGGCAGTGTGATTCATGACTAACAGAGATAAGACTGTAGACGTAAGTACTTTAGAAAAAGCAAGACATGGTGCGGTTTAATGTGGTAAGTAATTGCTTACTGTAAATTTAAATGGTTAGTATGTCCCGTGGTTTTACTTACAATTTTTGCTTGTTTTTTTGTGTAGTAAATTATTATCTATTGCGTGTTGGACGTTAGTGTCAATAGTGTATGATGAATTGATATTATATCTGTGAATTGTATCAATTTTGGCCCATTCGTTTTGGTGTAAAACCCGCATAATTACGAAATACTACAAAAGAATCAAAGCGCAATGGGCTGATATTTTGTTGTTGAGATTTTGCTTTAACATTTTAACTAGAAAAATACAATAGGTACCTAATTTGTTTTGTCTAGAATATTATTAAAATAAAACCACGTTATAAGTCTTGGAATGACTATTAATTAGTATTAATGAATAGTCGATGTTAATGCATTCTGCGCCCTATATAATAATCACTATCCATACAAACAAATCCATAAAATAATTAAAAGAAATAAAAATTCATGGGTCTATAACCACGATCAGGTGAGAAAGAGGTTAAATGTTAAACCTATCAAATACATACAAAAACACTGCTTGAAACTTTCACAGTTATTCACTACTTTATACATTATAATGGGATACTTACCGATCGGAAGCTCACCTGCCAATAATAACCACGGTAAATATCCCGTTATAACGTATAAAAAACAATAAAATTGATAAATGATAAAATTTATATAAACCAGACTTTTAATAATCGCGATGCTAGTGTAGACGCAAAAAAAGATTCTACTTTAAACGTGTACAAAGTGTAAGATTAAATGCCGGGTTTGTTTGTGTTGCGTCCGCCGCGCGGTCCTCTAAGGTTGTTAGGTTGTTGAATAAGTTTCTGAATTAAGAGAACTGAAAGTTTTCTCATCTCGAGATTACAGCAAAGTGTTTACCGTTTGGCTGTGGGACGCGCCCGTGGTGCGACACCCTACTAGACATGAGCAATGCTTCGCTTCTTATCGATAATATAATTAATATTTTTAATATGTTTTAGATGAACGTGAACGGATGGACTATATGACTATATACGATGGGTTTTGATGTAAGTAACACATACTCGTATTCATTAAACTAGAAAGCAATTTGACTAGTTTTTTTAAACTGTTCTTTATTAAAATACTTTTTACTTGTAATTAGTTTATAAGTAAGCATTTGGCCTCACGTTATTTTAACAGATGGTTTAATCGTAGGTTGTAAACGAGCTTAATCGTAGGTTGTAAACGTACTGGCTCTAAAGTGTGACTACCAGAAAACGTCGATACCTTAGCGAAAGGTTTTTACTTGAGGCTGGTAGCGTGGACGTTCTAGAAAATGCTCTACCACTATGCTATATCTTTTTATATTGTGCGGCTTACGAGCAAATAGAATTTCGTTCAAATTCAAATTAAAAAAAGTAAATTGTTTTAAATAAATATTGTATAATATTAACATCCATACTATATCCGTTCTACAATATATGCGAAAGTGTGTTTCTATTCTTGTGGTTTGTTGGTTTGTCCTTATTTCACGCAGAAACGGAGCAACCATTCGACATGATTTTTGACATAAATAGATTTTATAGATATAGACCGGAGAGAAACATAGGCCTTTTTGTCCCGGAAAAATGCATGGTTCCTGTGGGAATACGGGTGAAATCGCGGGTAGAAGGTAGTAAAATAATATTTGTGGATAAAAACTGATGATGATATATAACTGATTTATAACTGATAATAGTTTTGAACACCCTTTCAAACTTTAGCTTATTTAATTCTCAAGATTATAAAAACACTTTCGATGATTAAGTGTACTGGCCATATACAATCTTTCCCTCACAACCCTAATGAAAGAAGTCGTATTTTCTTGTCGATAATAACTAATTACTTTTTTAGTAACTTACTTAATGTAAACGTGTGAGTAAGTTACACCATGTTCACAAGTTTAATAATCTTTTGTTGTTCAGACGGATAATTATAATGACGTTAGTGTCTATTCTTTATTTTATTATAATTTTATAAGTCATTTCTTCTGCAACTGATTAACGTAGAAAATTGTTAATTAATAAAAATTACAGTCCAGTTTCAGCCGTGTATATATTATTATAGGTACATGATTTTAGTCTGTTTTGAAATAAAGTTCTTAGTTTTTTTAATGTATCTTATAAATGATTCTAATAGAATCTATTTAGAATCATTTATAAGATACATAATAAGGTAACTTTTTATTTATAAGGTTTTGTTTAATTTATTTTTAATTGAAAAATTATTAGTTTTTTTAATTATCCATCGCTTAATTTGACTTATTTATTGCTGTATTTTAGGGTTAACATCTGTCTCAATTGTTATTATCAAGCGACATGCACAACAACAAGAAGTTCGTTTTAAGACCAGGTGGTATTACTAACTCTTCTGGAGAGTCCGTCTTGTTGGGTACCACCATTTTGCTCGTGTAGTCTGCCGCCAAGTAGCAATGAACAAGCATTACTGTGTTTCAGTTTGATGAGCAAAGTAGTCAGTGACATTACTGGGCGGTTATTACTTAATACCTAATGTTTCAGGGTAACGAGCGCAATGCCACGCTGGCCTTTTTGTTTCAAAGTTCTGTGTGGAATTACAATTGTTATGGGCTGGCGTTATACTTACCATCAGGAAAACTACCAGCTCGTCTCGTTATACAATAGTAGAAGAAAATAGATTTGAACTATCGTCCTACAGATCTGTGATGTATTTAAGAGCCAATTTCAAATGTGACACTGATGTTAAACCGAGTAAATTCGCGTTCTTTAAATCTGCGTTTTATAGCTCGTATGTCTATTGCCTGATTTGAAGCAGACAAATATCGATATCTTGAATAGCCTTAGCGCTAACACTCTAGATATTTTCATAAAATATTTGCGTGACTGTATCGCACCTGAGGCTGGTCCATGTCGCTGCACTCTAAACTGGCTGTGATTTACACAACCACGTCTCTAAATATATGAGCATAAGAATTTAAGCACTTTTTAAGTTGATATTAAGTAAGTTTCGAACAATCTGTATCTACGCTCTACAATAATTTGAAAAGAAATACATGTAAGTAATGCCATTTTTTTAAAAATAAGTATAGTGCGTAGCTGTTATTTCTTTCGCTTTAAAGTTATTTAGTAAAATGAATGACGGAGTGATGGAATCAATCTTATTTTTTACTAGCTGCTGCCCGCTGTTGCACCCGCGTGGAGATATTGGATTTCATGGTTTTTATTTTTTTGCGCGGAACCCTAATTCTTTTTCTATAATAAAAGTAGCCTATGTTACTCCTTGTAACATCAGCTATCTGCCAGTGAAAGTCCCGTCAAAATCGGCCCACCCGTTTCGGAGATTACCCGGAACAAACAGACAGACAGACAGACAAAAAATTTAATAATGGTTGTTTTGTTATGTACCGTATATACTTTCATATGCAAATGGTAAAAAGCTGTTATTTTAATATTACAAACAGACACTTCAATTTTATTTATTTGTATGTATAGGTAGAATTACTAACTTATTTGTTTGAAATTATTGTATTAATCGCAAATTACATGAAATACTTTCTGCTCTCACGTGCTCCACAGTCTCATTCTCCTGCAGCCCCGGCACAGAAGACTGTCTGTCACAGCAGTCTTGTGCAGGTGATAATTTAAGTCTTAGTGGCCGCTGATGAGCTCACACTAAACATTGAAGTTGTGCTGAGTCATCACAATCATCAGTCGGAAGACGTCCACTGCTGAACATAGGCCTCCCCCATAGAACGCCACTTGGATCGGCTACTCGCCTCTTGCATCCAACGGTTCCCCGCGGTTTTGACAAGGTCATCGGTCCACCTAGTTGGGGGCCGACCTACACTACGTCTTCCGGTTCGTGATCGCCACTGGAGAACCTTTCTTCCCCATCGGTTATCGGTTCTACGAGCGATGTGGCCTGCCTATTGCCACTTCAACTTGCTAACTTTGAGAGCTATGTCGGTAACTTTCGTCCTCCTGCGGTTGTGCTGTGTGCATCATATTAATAATAGAACCAGGATCTAGTTCAAAGCTGACTTTTAACTTAACGTAAATAAAGCTGTTCAATGTTTTACATCTACATTTATAAGTGATTTGGCGTTGTTTATTTTTACAATAATGTCTGGGATAGGTACTTGTGTGAGTGAGACGGAGCGTTTGTTAACACTTTAAATCGTGATGTGTCTCAATTTGAGTAAATTTTGTCGTTTTATTGCTGTTACATGTCCAGCAAACAATTTATCCAGTCTGATATTTAGTAATAATATGTAAACAAATTTATAAATACACGTATAATATGAGAGAAATTTGAGATTCCGGACATTAATTAATTTTAGGTTTTGAGTTATTAAAAATTAACAAAAACAGATATAACAAACAACAAAAGTAAAAACAGATTTTAAAATTATGACATTAAACAGATTCTCCAACTTATTGTTCATTTACAAAAAAGTCTCTTATATAGTGTTGGCTACACCTTCACTAATGCTTATCGCAAGCCTACTTCATAGTACTTTTTAGCCTAAAAATACCGGTAATTGTAATATTAATCTGCTCTTTTGCTTGCCCGTAATAATCATGTAGAAGCACGCGGTATCTCCTCCATTTATGTGATTCTATGGAGTCTTTAAGAGCTCAAATGGTTTGTTTCAAACGACTATACATTATATAGTGTTAGTTAGACCTAATCCCAGTCACTGTAAGCTCTAGCACCAAATCTATATTTGTTGGATAGTTGAAACTGGACCTAAAGGACAGTAGAGCATGTGAATGATAAAGGGGAAGGTAAATGGTAACATAGGGTAAGTCCTTTTTTTATGTTTTTTGGTAACGATACGAGCTGGTCGTTTGCATTATAGGCTGTAAGCACAACGCCGGCCCATAACATTTGCACTGCCACCCAGAACTTTGAAACCCAAAGGCCTGCGCGGCACTGCAGTGCGCTCGTTACCCTGAGACATTAGGTATTAAGTCTCATAAGCCCAGTAATTTCACTGGATACTGGCCCTACAGAAAGTGGTTCTAATAATGATGAAACAAATCTCTTTTTTAGCCAAGTTAGGTATAGCTATTTGTGGTGCATAGGCCTGCTTGCACCAGCTCGGGTTGTCCAGTTAGTTGCTAACGCGGGAATAAATTACCATTTTGTCTCGCGTCAAAGGTTTCTTTTTTAAATTTTGTGATCTTAATTAGGGTTAGTTAATCTAGCCTTTGGCGCAAGTGGGCCTTAACGTTTTTAAAAATATTCATGTTCATTGATTATTCAAAAATAAGTGCGCATTGCGCAATAATTGCTGAAAAATCATGCGGAATAGTTATTAATTAATTTTAATCAACAATAAATAGATATAATTTTATTATATTCAAATTCAAATCAAATCAAATCATTTATTTAGACACAAAAATTTTACACATAGATATGTTGAATCCATAGCCTCCCGAACTAGTATTCACTGTGTTTCAGGAGTCAGTGGCTTCTCTTATTAACCTGCTAGTCTTATGTCATACATAAATAAATGAAAGAATTACAATTTTATATATATAATTGCATGTTATATAGGTGTGCATATGTGTGTTATGGTTATATGGTATATATTAGTACATATTCTATAACTAATTAATTCATACATTGTAACGGGATATTTACCGTGATTGTTGGTGAGCAATGAGCACCCGATATTTCGACGCTGTTGCAAGCATTATGTTCACGGGAATACTGATACTAATTAAGATATTATTACTAAATAACATTTATTTTCTTCATTCTTTCCTCTTTTATTAATTTAATCGATTGGGAAAAGCGTTCAAAATTCAAAAATTCAAAATTCAAAAGTCTTTATTCAAATAGGCCCCAAAGGAGCACTTATGAAAGTTAAAATGATTCTAACAGCCGGCCTCTGCAACATTCATCTACCCGAATCACAGACTAAAACTAATGCTGTCTTTATCAGAACATAATAAATGACAAAGACACCAACAGACCCAATCCGTGCTCAAAGTCAACGAATCTTCCAGAAACCCACCGTGCCCGTTCCAAATTGGTATAGGCCGAGCAAGAAGAAGGGCAAGAAACTCGTCACGGCATTCTTTTTAAAAAAAGTAGTTTTTTACAATGATTCTAATGCTAACAACTAACAATTTAAAGTTTAATAGTCGCCAGGAGGCTCCTGAGCTGTTTGCCTCCATGCATCCTTGTCATCTACATAATCCTTAATTTTATAATACGCTTTTTTAATTAATACACTCTTGACTATACGTTTAAACTTTCCTTGTGGTAATTCAGTTAATACTTTAGGAATTTTGTTGTAGAATCTGACACCATTTGCCAGGAACGATTTGTTAGTTTTACTTAATCTGAACCCGGGTACAACAATTTTATGTTTACTTCTAGTATTTAACTCATGTACATCACTTTTTAAGTTAAATTTAGTAATATTCTTCCGTACATACATTATATTTTCCAAAATGTATAGCGAAGGCAGGGTTAGAATACCTATTTCTTTAAAAAAGTCTCTTAGAGATTCGCGTGGACCCATGTCATAGATGGCGCGTACTGCTCTCTTTTGTAATATGAAAATGGTATCTATATCGGCAGCAGATCCCCAAAGTAGGACGCCATAAGACATCAAACTATGAAAATATGCAAAATATACCAACCTTGCCGTCGCCACATCAGTCAGCTGCCTAATTTTACGTACTGCAAATGCAGCGGAACTCAAACGACCCGATAGGGCATTGATGTGAGGACCCCACTGCATTTTGGAGTCAATAGTTAATCCTAAGAATACAGTGTTATTCACCAGGTCAAGTTTGCTGCCTTCCAATTCCACTTTAGATTCCACGTGTGGTACGTTGGGAAGTGAAAATTTAATACATTTAGTTTTACTAGCGTTAAGTAGTAGATTATTAGCAGCAAACCATTCTGAGATTTTGTCAAGGTTATCATTTAATTCCTTTAGTTCACTGTCTTTCCTATCAGTTTTAAAAATGAGTGAAGTATCATC
The DNA here is from genome assembly GCA_907269065.1 of Crocallis elinguaria. Taxonomy (NCBI): domain Eukaryota; kingdom Metazoa; phylum Arthropoda; class Insecta; order Lepidoptera; family Geometridae; genus Crocallis; species Crocallis elinguaria. Next base: position 10,487,499 of record OU026080.1, on the reverse strand, counting down.
AGCAAACAAAACTATGTCCAATGCTATATGGTCTGTCATAAAGGGTAAGTCATTTATATATACTAGAAAGAGAAAGGGGCCCAGTATTGATCCCTGCGGCACGCCTATCTTCACTGAAGAACCACAAGATGTTACTCTATCGATGCCAACCTTCTGCTGTCTACCCGTCAAGTAAGAATTTACAAGATCAAGAGCTGTCCCACGCACGCCGTAATGATGCATTTTTTTAATAAGCGTTCTGTGGTCCACACAATCAAATGCTTTGGAGAGGTCACAGAATACTCCAATAGCATCCTGTGAACTCTCCCAAGCTTCAAAGATGTGGGACATCAGTTTAGCTCCGGCATCGACTGTTGATCTGCCTTTCGTGAAACCAAACTGGTGACCGTGCAATATTCTATACTCGTTGAAATGTGAAAGTAACTGTTCTAATATAATTTTTTCAAAGATTTTGCTAAGAGCTGGAAGTACAGAAACTGGTCTATAGTTAGAGGGGGTGTCCTTACAACCAGATTTAAAAATAGGGGTGACTTTACTGTGTTTCATTAGATCAGGAAAGACACCCTGATCTATAGAAAGATTAAAAATAATAACTAGATAGGGCGCAATTGTATCAATTAAGGATCCTATTACTTTTACCGATATACCCCACAAGTCTTCGGTGTTTTTCATATTGATAGATTTAAACGCTTTTTTGATACTAGTGGTTGTTATGTAACGAAAACTAAAATCCGGAATTAATTTCGAAAAGCTGTTTTGCAAAAGCATTTCTGCTTTTGCTGGAGAAGAGTCTAGTGATTTAGTAGCCTCCAATGGTATGTTTGTAAAAAACTTATTAAACTCATTGGCTATATCGAGTTGATCAGTAACTACTTTATCGTTAATTTTTAGTTTAAATTCACAATCTCTGTTTTTATTTTTACCAGTTTCTGTGTTAATAATTTTCCAAACAGTTTTGATTTTATTATTAGATTTTGTTACTTTATCCCTAATGTAGTTGGATTTAGCTTGCATACATACGCGTTTAAAAATCTTTGAATATTGACTGACATATTCGTGAAATTTTTTGTTATTAGTGAGGGATTTTTTATAGTATAATTCGTACATAACATCTCTACTTTTTCTAATACCCTTAGTGGCCCAGTCACTAAATTGAAATCTGTTCTTTACTGTTACTGTTTTCTTGGGGCACACTTTGCCAAATTCATTACAAATAATTGAAGACAACATTGCATAGATATCATTTGGGTCTTCAAGTGGAAAATGCGCGAGGGCTAGTCTTGAATCTATGTTTTCATTTAGTATTTCTAATTTATTATTTGTAAGGGCTCGTATTTCAATCTTAGCGTCTATAGATTTAGTTTTATTTTCTAAGCCTATTTTCTGTCCCATGTGGTCGGATCTAACACCAGTTAATAGACTTTTTTGTTTAACACTAAAATTAACAACGATGTTGTCAATGCAGGTAGCAGAGGAATGACATACCCTAGTAGGTTCTGTAAACAGAAATTTCAAATCAAATGACTCAAATAGGGACACAAATTTTTGTTTATCTGATGACTGTCCTAATAAATCTATGTTGAAATCACCACAAACACATATACTTTTTTTACATTTAAATATTTTTCTTAAAATCTCTTCCATAATCAGTAAAAAGTGGGAAAAACAAGATGCAGGAGGTCTATACACACATAAAATTATATATCCAGCTAGTTCAACGCAGGCAACCTCACAGACTCGTTCCACAGAGCAAGCCACTACGTCACTTCGTTCTTTAAATTTCAAATTATTTCTCAATAGTATTATTGAGCCCCCGCCTTCGGCAGACACCCTGTTGAACGTACTGGCGACTACATAGTTGTTTACATGGAATTGCATTGTATTTGGCTTCAGCCATGTTTCAGAGAAGCATAAAATGTCTAGATTGTACTTATCGGTCAATAACTCGATATCTAGAATTTTGCCTGTTATTATAATATATATATATATAACGTTATTATAATAACGTTATATATAACACACAAACATTATAAATTGTTATTTAAATATTGGAGCAACTTAGAGATATAGGCACTAGATATAATATATAGGTTTGTCCGACTGTATTTGTCGATCGCGTTTTACAATAAATATGTATTCGTATTTTTGTATACGCATTATTTAACAACAAGGTAAAAATTGCAAGAAAAAATCGATAAGTATTAACCAGTTTTTAAAAACATATACAAAAGTTTTGTAGAGTTAATGACTTACCTTGACAGATGTTTGCGGCCTATCTTTACCGCAAAATTTTTCAGCAACAATTGTCCTTTTCGTTACACAATAACGCAGTAATTCACCATTCTGGCTGGTTAGGGTACTGAATTTCGGTGACTGTTGGACTGTAATAACAGTCCAGCGCGTGTTAATTGCGTGATAAATGTATATTGCACGATTTTATACGCAAGTAAGTGTATCGTGCTTTACAATTATTGCGTTTTTAACTTCTATTACGTTGTATCTTTTGATATTTGCTTTGAAGTCTGGGTAGGAAATGTTTTAATTTATTTATTTACTGGCTGACCTGACAGACGTTCTCATGTCCGAATATCAATGAATTTAAGTTTAAATAGTCTTTAATTCTGTTTGTTAGACATTTGAAAAAAAATTCGTGTTTTAAAAAAACTCACTTTTTCAATTCTGAATGGATGACGGAATGGTACGGAAGTTTCGGTGGACGATTCCTATTCGCATTTTTCAAGTTTATTTTTAAATACACCTTGAGTGTAGATTTCGATTTGGGAGGTCCGATAGTGGACGGCATTGGCGTGGACTCCCAAAGGGGCAGGTTTTTTCTAGGAATTAGTTCAGTGGAGGTGTACAGGTTCAAAAAGCTTTGCCGCCCGCTACAGCGTGGTACCGCGCAGAAAGTCGTGAACTGTACGCCACATGGCTCGCATTTTTGATCTAGTGGATTTGGAAATATCCACGGGTTACTTTTGAGTCACTGTGGTTCTTGTAAAGCCTTTGTCCTGATTAAAATGTCGATCATAAAAGCAGCCGTTGAATGAGCGACAGAGACCTAGTGGTGTGGTTTTGCCGATGGACTGAACTTCTACAGTGATGGGTTGTTACGGTGGATTCCATTTCTAACAAAAGCATAAATATATTAGTGCGCACATAAAAAAGTACTATAAATACTTATTTGTTCCTGTTTAGGCGTAGGACGTGCATGGACGTATTATATTATATGGTCAATTGGTTATAGTAATTGTAGATTACTAAGATGTGCAGTGAAGAAATCAGTAACCTGTTCGACTAATTCTTTTTTTAAATTCAAATTCAAATTTCTGTAATCATATGTGCTCCAAGGGAGTATTCATGAAAGTAAATAAATTACTCTAAGTGCCTGTTCCAAATTTGTATACGCCGATCAAGAAGAAGGGCAAGAACTAGTCGGCATTCTTTTTTAAAAAATTTCATGTGTTCCAATATTTTTAATGCTAGCAATCATGTTCAAAATTTAATAAAAGTATTAGAATAGTCGTCAGGGGGCTACTGAGCTGTTTAACTCCATGCATCTTTATCGTCTACATAATTACTAACTTTATAATACGCTTTTTAATGAATAGATTCTTAACTATAAGTTTAAACTTTCCTTGTAGTAATTACGTTATTAATGTTTTAGGAATTTTATTGCAGAATCTGACACCATTAGTCAGGAACGATTTATTAGTTTTACTTAATCTGAACCCGGGTACTACACAGTTTATGTATTTTAACCATCACACCTACCTATAATAATATATATAATTATTATAGTGGATCACCGAACTTTGCACCTTCAAGTCTTAAAAGGTACTTAATGTACTGCGTAGACTGACCCTGAGATATCTTCAGATACAGAGATCGTAGTTGGAAGTCTGAACGTATTTCGGTGGTCGGTATATAATAGATAACCTATATCGGTTTATGTATTCATCAGCTATGCTATAGTAAAGGATTCCCATAGCAGAACACAGACAACAGAAACTTATGTTTCAAATTAAATTCTTACAGTGACAAAGCACGCCTCAAAAAGTCTTTATACAGTTCATAAAATGTCGCAAATTGAAAGTAGATTAAAAGTAATGCACATTAAATGCCACAAACGTCGTAATTATAATGAAGTTAATGAATTAATTAGGACCCTTTTTTCACCACTCGCGGCACTGCTTTCCGTAAATATTTTCTAAGCTAAAAAGGAGGCTCGCAGATACCGCGTGAAATTATGTTCCGTAAAATGAAGCTGATTTTTTACTTTCCTTTGACGTTCAAAGTTGGCGAAGTTAATTCAATTTATTGTCTCTCTTATAACGAAACACGGGGGTAATGTTATTTATAGGTTCACCTACGGCATGTTGACGCGACCCAAAAAGCGAGTGCAGGAGCGCACCGGGCGCCTAAGTGATTCGATACACGTTCAATATGTTTCATTAGGGAGTACCGTGTTCGCTTATTCAATCATATCGACGACGGCGCTGGCGGCAGCGCGCGCGAACAACAACGCAACCTTTCCACTTTCCATCCACTCAATTCTTACATAATCAGTTTTTCCGACTCGGTTATGGTATACACTCAATTTGTGCCAGCGTTCGCTTCGGAGACGCTTTCGCAAATGCCTTTCAGTGAAATAATTTTATTGACAATACCTACATATACCTACAATCTGGTCCTTCGCAGTAGAGTCCTCCACTCAGATTGTGTTTGACTTTGATTTATGTCTTACGTTTCTACCGTGGACGTTCCAAAACATGTCTTAATACAGTACTGCCTCCAATTTTTTGGCTTCAAAACGTACCGGCCCACTTTTACCATTTGCTAAACGTAGCTTTACTTATGTTAAAATAGACCTACCAGTTGATGTGGAGTCTGTTTTGTCGCTATTTTTTAGGATCGTTGTAAAAGTTATGATTATCAGGCAAACAACCAGCTCGTCTCGTTTTGCAATGTTTTTTTTTATATTGGCAGTATGGCATATTGGAGACCAATAATTAGTCAGCACAATGTAAAATATATGTCAAAGTAGCTCAGCCTCTACGGTTGAAAGCCACAGAAACCAACCAACAAACAGTGTTTCATCTTTATTTATTGAAAAATAGAGATGGTGATGACACATACGATATTACAAAAAAACGTCACAAATGTGAACTCGTCTCTAACAGGTGCCAATGTAATTAGCAAAATCATAAATAGTAAATTACAATCACATAAGTGTATTGTAAGTATTATTGTATAATAACAAGCCAGGGTAGTCACCTGGTTATCTACCGCCCTCAGGTTGAAAATCTATCGCTAAGCACCTGTTGGTATATTCCGGCATCGTTAAGAGCCAGTTCTAATCTTGGTTTAGCATGTTCAGCATCTTCGACCACATAAACACAACAAAAACATACGCAATTGATCGTAAACCTACGGTTAAATTGCGGAATGTTATCCCGTCACTTTTCAATCACAGAGTTGTAAACAAAGTAAAAAAGAACCGGTCATTGAGCGCCGCTCGGCGAGCATTTCGTTTAGGCTCTGAGATAACTCAGTTACGAAAGTCCTCTAACATACCGTTGGAAAATACGACGGAGCCAGAATACTTTGAAGTTTATTTTTAATTTTGTTGTGTTTGGTACCAGTTTTTATGTCTTTTTACACCAAATTTTTCATCTAGTATTTTGTAAGACGATATCTTCTTGTTTTTTGACTCGATGTTATTCAGATTTTGCTGAAGTAAACTAAATTGGTGTCAGCGTTTTTTTCCGAATTCGAATAAGGAAAGTTAAGGAAATAAGGAAATATTGACAATATTTATTATAATCTCTATAAAAAGTTTTTATTCTTCTAATTTCTTAACAAAACTTCCTTATTATTTTGGTTTTTTTTTACTATAAAAAGTAAAACAAGATAAACAAAACAATTTTCTTAAAGAAAGCTTTACTCAACGCCAATAGGTGAAACGTAAAGAGAAGCCGACTGATTTCTGCATTATTTTTCCTTCCTGCGGCGTCGAACAACGTTCCTGCGGAGGAGCACCTCGACGTTGTCTGCCTCCTGTGTCACCGGAAATGGTAATTACCGCCTAATCTCGCCCGAAGCGCGCACCGGCCCGACGTCCGGATATGAACTTCCGTTATGAACAATTTAGCGCGCGAAATTGGATGGCATGGCGCAGTTCGCATTCAGCCTCCTGCCGGCCAACCTATCGGATGATGCATGGCACACGTCCGCTTCCCCGTTTAGAGGGACCGACGAAATACTATTTCGTTTGCTGAATGCAAATTGCAACTTTTATCGTAAGGAAATTAGGCTTTTTATTTTTAAAAAGTGGAACTGAAATTTCTAAATCTACGTCATCAATTTAATAATAAGTACATGAAACGGCATTTTTAAATCAATGAACATGTTATTAGAGGTTTTATAAAGTGTGTGCCATACCATGCAGTATGAAAAAAAAACTCAGAATAGGGATGTTGCATAAAATACATAATTACTGTCGTTACCTGTATAAGGTAAGAACATCACATTAACACAATAAAAATTTAATTCACAAATAATGTATAATTTCCACAAAGATACTGCATCGAAAAGTTACCCAAATGCAACGATTTTTTTATCCTCCAATAGTGATTTAAATGATACCATTAGATTCTTTACATTTCAATGAATACACCAGTCGATGTAATAAAAGTTACATAAAAAATGCGACTGCCCTAACCAGTGTCACTCGGGATACCCCCTACATCGAAATCTGTTCAGACATTAAAAAGTTATGGTGGAATAAAGAAACTCATATACAAACTTTTTTTTTTTTTTTAATATTATTTGGTAACGAGACGAGCTGGTCGTTTGCCTGATGGTAAGCATAACGCCGGCCCATAACAATTGCAGTGCCACCCAGAACTTTGTAACACAAAGGCCTGCGCGGCACTGCAGTGCGCTCGTTACCCTGAGACATTAGGTATTAAGTCTCATAAGCCCAGTAATTTCACTGGATACTCTGCTCATCAAACCGAAACACAGTAATGCTTGCACAATACTGCTTGGCGGCAGACTTCACGAGCAAAGCGGTGGTAACAACCCAGACGGACACTCGCAGAAGAGTTACGCCTCCCACTAACGTATAGATTGTGATGTATTAGCATATTTCATAGTTACAAATGTGGGTAATCAGTATAAAGTTTTATATGAATACCGTCATGTAATAAATAAATCAGTCTCGAATAATACGTGTTTTTGTTCGCATCCTGATCTCACATTTGGAGGCCCCGACGAGATACATTTAGATGCTTAGTTTAGGGATTCCGAAGAGGGGAAATAGATGAACCCTAAAAACATTACTCATTTATTGTGCTGTCTTGTAAGAAATGTATAGCTAGTTCTTTATCCTTGATACTATGCAGCCTTTCTGCATCATTTGCATGTTGCATGACAAATATATGACTTGCTGTTAACTGTGTCTGTTATCTGTTAATTTGATTTACTGATAACATTTTTTTTCCTTCTCTATGTTTCGTTTTGTAACGTAACCTACTTATAATACAATCTAGCCACAAATTAGTAAATTAAATTTAACTGATAACATGAAAATTAAAATAAACATTGTAATTTGTTTGTCTCTATTATCCATACAATATACAAATTTATAAAACTGAAGTACCTGTTTGTAATGTCAAAATAACTGCTTTTTATTAAATACATATGAAAGTACGGTGCGGTGCATAACGTATAACAAAAACACAATTCTTAAAAATTTTTGTCTTTCTGTCTGTTTGTTCCGGCTAATCTCCAAAACGGCTTGACCGATTTTGACGGAACTTTTACTAGCAGACAGCTGAAGTTATAAGGAGTAATTTAGGCAAATTTTACAGGGCACAGCTAGTATATAGATAACATGAACGTAGCTGACGCGAGCATTGAGTTATGTTTACAAAAACAAAAACCGAAATGCAATTGTAAATAAGTAATTATTTCCTCATTTTTTAATTTAACTCTCAGTTTTAGCTTTATTTAAAATGTAGATACATACATAGTGCGCTCTACAATATTTAATTACTTAATTAGGGATCGTTAACTAAATATTTTTTGCTCCACGACTATTGAAAATTCATTCGATAAATAATAACATACTTTCCACTGTGTAGTTACGCTGATTGAAATCAGTTCTGTAAAAGAACACAAGCGTAACTAAACAACAGAACAAGGAAAAGAAGATAGGAAAATATATTTATTCGTAACAGTTAATAACAAATGTCAATTATGTTTGTAGCATATTATAGGTATTTCTAAATATTAATTATTGTTACATAATAATAATAATTTATTTATTTCACAACAAAAAAATTAAACATAGATACTTTGTCTCCTGGAAAGCGTGAGCTGTGGCCCAGAAGACAGTGCTCCCGATGAAAGTATATTAAAGTAATATTCTAGTAATATGTTATTTATAGTGTAAATGCTATTCATGTTGTATTCAGATATGTATTAGGAGCAGCTTTGTTGTAGTAAACAGCTATTGCCAAAACCTCAGTTGATTTAGAAGATTACCTTTCTTTATTTTTAAACGACCCTATAATATTGACACTTTTATTATTGACAGTACAATCAAACCATTCTAAACCATAATCACTGGTCGTATCATTAACCAATCACTCGCGACGATTAGATGATGAGTAGTCAATAAGCTAGCTCCTCTCATTGATAAACGACCCTTAGCCGAGGCTTGTACTTCGAAGTAATAATACTACATCAATGCAGATCACTATGAATGGCGATCATTAGCATCTAACCAACTGTGATCATCATTTGCGCAGCCAATGTGCGTCGCTGTATGGTAATCTGCAATACCACCTATAACTGACATTAATCGAACGTCCAATGTACAATGGTATGGAATAGATTGACACAGATGCATGGATTTGGAAGATGTTACTGATACCGAACGTAATGCGAGAGTGAGATTCCACCTACCTCTAGCCCTTTGAGACTATAACATTTATTACTTAGTTTTTTTCTGGGTTTTTTAGGTTTTTTTATGTTTACCGATATTGAGATATAAAGTAAGCCTATCTCTAAAAAAATCTAAAAACACAAGAGTGTTTTTATGATTTAACTAAACTGAGCTAACTAAGCCCAGTTGCTGCAACAGCAGCAACTGGGCTTACTTAGCTTGGTTACTATAATAGTAATTCTGTGTTAAATCTATACTAATATAATATTGTAAAGCAGTAAATTTGTGACTTTTTACAGTCACCGCTAATCTCTTGAGCCGTGGTCTGATTCTAAAAATTATTATCTTTTAGTATTCTTTAAGTTGCATTATCCCTGAGTGCTATATACTACTCCTACATTTTATTCAGATTTCACGCATGCGAAGCCACGGGCAGACGTTAGTTATTATAAATTGAAAATATTGCGAATTTTATACGATATTCATGATGCATGCCAACTTTAGAAAATGACAGACATACAAAAACATCATAAATTAAATAATGACTTATGGATATTGTAAAAAATGGTTCATTTAAACGAAGGGCACTCGTATGTACAAGAAATAGTTCAATTAAATTGGGTATAAATTTACTTCTACCACTATTTGTAATCGACAACGACACGACGTGTTGTCGTATATCGAGTCGAGAATGTCGGCTGGTCAAAGCTCAATAAAATTGTGAAAAAATCATTTGGATATTCAGAGGGCGGGAAACGAATGGCTAGGCGCCGGGCGGCTGGTCATTGTCGACTCCCATACAGCCTCCAAATGGACTGGCCGTTCAATTTCGATACTTTTACAACACAATAGATCGCGGAGTAAGGCGTGTGCATTCACCTGTCAAATTAAAAAGCACTTGCAAATGCAAAATAAACTAAAGCCTCACACATTGTGCGATGTGAACGTTTTTAATACGTTCACACGTTGATGAGATTGACTGTACTGCTATTGTGTTAAAAATTGAAATGGGTAAGTAAAATTCGTTCGGAATTCTATTTTTTACTCGACTGCAGATCGTTTCTCGGCGTCGTGTGAGTGTGGTGTGTGGTAGGAAGAGAAGCTACCCGTTTTGGAAAATTCTTTTTTTATTTGAAAGGATGTACTTTCATATTGGTCCCATAGAAATTTCATTAAAATCGGTTCAGTAGTCTGTCACTGAAACCGGTCCGACGCTTTATAAAGCAATTTCATCTACTCTTATACTGGCGTGTTGTTGGCTGATTTTGAACTAAGGTATGAATATTTTTACTGTAAATAAAATTATTTTTTTTTGCTTATTTTTTTCTTCTAGTAAGTGAATTTATTACTGACCGCGGTTGGAAAATCCTTAAGAGCATTTTTCAATGTTTTTTTACCCTCCCTAGAAAAACACTGTATTTTTTTGTTTTCACCTTTTGAGGATGGCCTAATTTTCATGTACGTCAGTATAATTATATAGTTCGTGACAAATTTTGCGACAAACTTATAGGTATACTAGCTTCTGCCCGCGGTTTTCACCCGCGTTCCCACAGGAACCGTGCATTTTTACGGGATAAAAAATAACCTATGTTACTCTCCGGTCTATAAACTATATCTATGCCAAAAAATACTTCGATCGGTTGCTCCGATACTGCGTGAAAGAAAGACAAACCAACAAACACACGTTCGAATTTATAATACTAGCTTCTGCCCGCGGTTTTCACCCAGGTGCCCACAGGAACCGTGCATTTTTCCGAGAAAAAAAGTAGCTTATGTTACTCTCCGGCCCATAAACTATATCTATGCCAAAAATCACATCGATCCGTTTCTCCGTTGCAGTGTGAGAGAAGGACAAACCAACAAACACACTTTCGCAGTTATAATATAAGTAGGATTGGAATGATAAAGTGAAACTATCATTAGTTTTAAGTTTGTAATGGCAGAATAGACATTGCTGCAGTATATTAAGTACAAACCCCACTTATTCTTAACAAGACACTATTGTATGAGAAACGCTTGTTGAGTAGTTTCTTGTCGTTCTTCTTCAACGATCATATTTTTTTAGGTATGTATGACTTTCATATTTCACTTTATATATCAAATAATGATAACTTTCATGATTATCATCGGCCAGAAAACGTACACTGCTGAATATCACTGAAATCGACATACCTAAAGTAAAAGTAAAAAGTAAAGTAAAAATCATTTATTGACATAACTTTTTGCACAAATTATCAATGAACCCATAGGCTGCCGAACCTGCTGATATCGGCCTCCTCCGTGAAAGGGGATTTGCTATAATGATTAATTTATTGTACTGTTATTACCTAGGTATTATTCTATGCTCGGGGTTTCCCTGTGTCATAAAATCCGAAATGAGGAGGATATCCACAGGAGAGCGACAGTCACTGACATAGCTCTATAAAAGCTAGCAAGTTGAAATGGCATTGGGCAGGCTTCATCGCTCGCAGAACCAATAACCGATGTGGAAGAAAGGTTCTCGAGTGGTGACAATGGTCGTAGCGAAGACGTAGCTGGCCTCTCTACTAGGTGGACCGACCATCTCAATCAAAACCACGGGGAACCATTGGATGCAAAAGACGAGTAGCCGATCGGCGTTCTATGGGGGAGGGGCCTACGTTCAGCAGTGTATGGCTACCGGATGATGATGATTCTTTCAGCTCCCTATTGCCGTTTTTACTCCTACAACACTTAGATGAAAAGGTTATGCCACATTAATAGGTTTTTCGGGTGGCTAATAAGTAAACAAGCTAGTACAAAATAAAATATAATAAAAAAGTGTACCTACCTAAGTATAACTTTTCAAATTCTTTGTTCTTGTTGTTATCTCAATATAAATTTAGTATATCAATAATTATGGTTAAAGAAGCTTACCATCCTTTGATGGTTACGACATAAAAGCTGGTTCACTATATAACAATAACTTCGTATTTAAAGTTTATTTATATATAGTAGGTTAACAACAGTAATATATCGTGTGCGCAGTGATCTGCGCACACGATACACACATGCGCACACAGGACACACATGCGCACACAGGACCACACTGCGCATCAGCGCAGTGTGGTCCCGTCAAAGAATAGTACTACCTCATCTCTTTCCATGGGTGTCGTAAAAGCTGGCTAAAGGAATATCCAGGCAACTGGCAGCAGCATTCTCATCTGTTAAGGTTAGTCTCCTGCAATCACCAAGCCTCCGAAGCGTGGTGTGCTATCGCAAAATACCCCAATAAGTATCTTATTATTATTTGCATAAATACCTGCCGTGCAAACTATATTTATACATATCTAATGGTGTTCTCTGTTTTTATCGGAATTTGACTCTCTCGATATAGGTTTGCTTAGTGAGAGAACCGACGGGTACTTATTTTTTACAATAGATCTATCTGAAAAAATATATACTATCGAATTTTGTGTTTAGATATTAATGTAAGGATAAGTCGTCTGTATTTATTTTTGTTGCATGTTGACGCGAGCCGAGCGAGGTTCAGCGCGTGGTGCCCGCCGGCACGCGCTTCGTCTTTAGGTGTTATGCAGACCGTAGACGCTTATGCAATCGTACGTTTGCTTGTCAGAATAACAACGCTTTTACGTCAAGCGCGCATTTCGAGTATCACGAAATCCGCGCTTGACGCAAAAGCGTTGTTGTTCTGACAAGCAAACGTACGTTTTCATAAGCGTCTACACTGCCCCTTAGGACTTACTCCTCTGAGAGTGCTCGTCTGGATGGCCACCGAGCAGTAATGTGCAAGCATTGTTGTGATGAACAAAGTATTCAGTAAAATTACTGGGCTTATGTCTCAGGGTAACGAATACAATGCACAAGTCTTTGTGTTTCAAAGCTCTGAGTGGCACTGCAATTGTTATAGGCCGGCGTTATGCTTACCATCAGGCAAACGACCAGCTCGTCTCTCTACCAATCAACATAAAAATATAAATAAATATACGTAATGCATTTTTCAATATTAAGTAACCACAAACCTTGATTTAGGAAGTCTCTAACCGTTGTGTAACTCCATTCTGTTATGTGACATTTCTAACAATTTTTGACATTAAGACATTTCTGTACGTTGTGTCTAAACGTTGTCTAACTCACTTCTGGCTGTAACATTTCTAATAATTTTACTTGTGAGAGTTGTGTTGCGGTGTTCATCTTTTACACACTCTCTAGCTAAACAGGCATCTAGAAGTTGTTTTTTTGTGGTAACACAGCGTATAACTTAATTTTTTGTTCCTAAATAACTTCTGCCCACGATTGAATCCACGTTCTCCCAGGAACCGTGCATTTTTCCGGGATAAAAAGTAGCATATGTTACAATCCGGTCCATACGTTTTTCCGGCATGAAAAGTAGCCTTTGTTACTCTCCGCTCTATAAACTATACATATGCCAAAAATCACGTCGATCTGTTGCTCCGTTGCTGCGTGAAATAAGGACAAATCAACTGACCCACAAACAAACACACTTTCGCTTTTATTATGCCAACCTAAAGTTAAGTTTTGTTTCGGTTTCGGCCAGTTTCGGCCAAGAAATCTAGTTTCGGCCTTAGTTTCAGTTTCGTCCAAAAAATAGCCGAAATTTTGGCCGCGTTGAAACTCGAGTGTTCGTGTATTATCGTGGTCATTCGGCCAACCTCGCGGCTACCACGTGCTCGCCCTGTCTGAATCTGAGAGAGTCTGTAGCTATGTAATGTATGTCTAAGTCTGACTGAATGTTATTTTATTAAATGTTTCCTTCCAAGAAAGTCTTGAACATATTTGTTTAGTTTCTATACATTATTCATGACATAAAAAAATAAAAAATATATTTATTTTGTACGTACTTTAATGATTTTATTTTAATTTTATTTAACAACCTTAAGTGTCTGTATGTATATGCAAATAAATGTGTAAAAAATTCACTAGATTTCAGTATAAAATAGAAATTTTAATATGGTATGTAAGTTTCGGTTTCGGTTTCGGCCGAAACTGAGAGCCTGACCGACAGTTCGGTTTCGGTTTCCCTGTTTCGGTCGGACACTAAATTAAATAGCAATCTGATCATCAACCAATAACATAATTCGACTTTGGATTTCTGTCTATGCCATTGGTTGGTTCCACCATATTTGTTTAAGCGTCGAGTTCAATAACCATTTTAAAGCAAGTTAAATCAAGTTCATAGTTGAACTTCGGTTCAACATGGTTGGTGAAATTTGCCCTAAGTACAGTCACGGTAAGAATACTTTCTTCAGTTTCCAAAACTTTCCTTAATCACGTAAGGACACTTAGTACCTTTTGATCTTACGGCAGTTAGCAGACTATTATTTAATGCGCCGATAACAAGGGTTTAAATAGCATTCATCTTTGACCAATGTCTAGTTTACATCAGCATAAAACCTTCTTAATGACCTGGCTATTTAGAAAAATATATCTAATTTGTTTTATTTAACTGTCAGTCTGTTAGTATACTTTGCATCTCCCCATTAATGTTCTCTTACTAATAATAAATCTTATTATATCAGAATCGTTGTCACGGTAACGCAATACTGGCATAGACTAGACAAATACGTCTAAGTAAGGAGTCTTGACACAAAACAACTACTACGCAAACAAACAAAACAAAAATAGACCTTGGTAATGAACCTTTTCGCACTGCGACTGTACATTATAAGTTTTTTTTGCAACGGGTTGTTTGTTTATATTTATTACTAGCTTCTGCCCGTAGGTCACCAGCGTTCCCACAGAACCGTGCATTTTCCAGGATTAAAAGTAGCCTATGTTACTTTCCGGGCCATAAACTATATCTATGCCAAAAATCACGTTGATCTGCTGCTCCGTTGCCACGTGAAAGAAGGAAAAACCAAAAAAATAATAAACGTACAAGCACACTTTCACATTAATCATAGTACGGATTAGACATTAGACAAGTATAAATATGGACCTTAGTTAAAATAATCTTATAAAATAAATATTGTAATAAAGGATGCACGTAAAACTATAAGGTACACACACGATGACGACTTGTCGTGTGTCAGTAAAACTTGAAGAGCCACTGTTTTACTATATTATGTACAGTATGCGCAATGGATCTAGGCCAACTCGACTAGATTTTCAGAACATCAAAAAGTAAAAAAAATATGCTTTAACAAGTAGGTACTTAGATGTCCAAAACGGAACAACTCTATTATATGTTTATGCATGGATGGAAAAATTTAAACTCACTCTAATTTAGTTTTTAAACCTTTTTCGAAAAACTTTCTATTCACAATATAGATCGCTGCAGTCAGTACTTGGATGAGTAACCGCTACGTGGCATCTATACGAAAATTTTCTATACTTGTCCAATAATGTAACTTGACGGCTCACCAACCAATGACATTCAAATTCTAATCATGTTATTGGTTAGCGATCGGTTAGTTTGTTTACATTATTGAACTAGTATAGAAAACTAGCTTCCGTCCGCGGCTTCGCCTGCGTGGTATGTTTATAGCCTGAGTGTTATTCCGGAACCTAAACCATCTACATTCCAAATTTCATCAAAATGGCTTTAGTAGTTATATACGTGGTTTTCATTCATTCCCAGCACACACAAACTTTCACATTTTTAATATTAGGAATTAGGAAGTAGGAAAGAGAGGAAGTAGGATTATCGTAATAAACCTGTGTGCTTCAGAGGGCATGTTAAACTATCAGTCTCGGTTGTTGCCGTAAGACCAATCGTTAAACTATTATATTATACCAGATATATTCAGATGCCTTAAAAAATCGACGAACATTACTTGAGATAGATTAGAGATTCCTAGTTCCGTTTCGCCTACATGTACTGTGGTCAAGTCATACAGACGCAGACAAGTCGTCACCGGACGTGGTCCACCTGAGCCGTCTTCTGAGGGCTCACGGGTATTTTGTAGAAACTAACCGCACACTTTGCAGGTTTCGTCGACAACGAACCAGATATAACAACGGTTTCATTGACGCGAAACCCGAATTATGTGCGGAATTTTGTCTATCTTTACGAAAGTGTCTTCTGTTTGTGCTCTTTCTTTTTCTAATTGAAGTCTTCTTTTCCAGGTGAGATATTGCAGTCTTCTGTTCAACCGTTGTAATTTCTGCTTCATCCAGAATTTTCTGAAAAATATTTCTAGTTTTATTACGTTGCTTGTGATACTCTATAATAATATACTCAAAAAAAGGATATTATCGTTAAATCTATAATGGTCTCTGTTAGCATAAAAGACGCGGGTTCGAATCTCGATGGCAGTGAAGTTTTGCAGATGTTTATATATATTTCATCCCAATTATTAAATATCTAGTATTATGTTGAAGTCTAGTTCATAATTCTGGGTGGTACTGTAATTATAAGCTGACGTTAAGCTAACTGATTTGCAGAAGCTAATTCAACTCAAGTTGTGCTAAAGTTTGGGTATAATACGTCAACGCCAACGTGATACCCGGTTTTCACGCACATAATCATAATATTTCATATGAAAAGTTCTCAGGCAGTTAGATAATACTTATCGGTTGTCTCTGTTTGTAAGTAAGTGGTTAGCTCAGCGTTTTCCGAAAAGGAAAGTTTCTTTTCCATAAAAAATATGCGAACAATTACCCAAAGTGGGCCAAGCAACAATTAACCAAACAAAGCTCTCGTCTCCCCTATCGTCTGTCTGGCAAGATTAACGCATGTTTAAGCATTCCCTTCCAGCAACAGATGACCAATTGTTCGTTCTCCCATAACGGGAGCTAAAGTTTTCCCATTTATTCAGTGCTCATACGTCAAGTGGATGTAGCGGAGGGAGCGGGGCGCGCGGGACGGGAGCGCACTAGGCGGGCGGCCGACGCGTTCCGGCGCGATAAGGCGGGCGGGCCTATTGTCGCGGCGTCGGCGCACGTTTCCTCCACTGTCGCCGAGCCTACCGCATTGTTCCCTCTCGTAATGAACAAACTTATTCCTGAGGCTAATACTGCAAAAGCGCCATGTCCCGAATTCGCTCACTTTAACGTTATCTCTCCGAATTGTCACCTTGATTATACAGCTACGTTACACACGTGACATCAATATAATAGCCGCAACCCATCGGCCCACTTTTGTTTGAATAGTGTTACCGGAGTACATATTGGGTGTGTACTCACATTAGCACAATTTCGCGAAGGGTTGTTTGAGGAAAGGTCCCGAATCCGTTAAGATCTCTGTTAAATTGAGTTATATTTAGTAATCGATCTCATGTCTTCAATAAATTATTTGCTCTAGTTTGACTGTCAGAGCGAGTTAAAATCAAACATAATTATTTCGACGTTTGAAAATGTTTTTTCTTCTTGGTTTACACGTTAATTAAATCCAAGAATACAAAACAAAATAGGCTTCAAAACAAAAACTGGTACCTTCAGAAGAAGAAACAAATTAATTAGCAGACACTTAACAGTTAATTGATGGTTTAGTATTTCATAACAAATTTGATTCCTAAACAGATCTATCGGCTTTTATCCACTTTAATTCCATCCACTTCAATACTTCTCACGAGTGCTAGCTCCATTTAATTTAATTAAAGACAATTAAACCTATGATTTAACGGGATAGTAAATTTATTTTAAACTAGCTTCTACCTGCGGCTTCGCCTGCGATGTATATTTAATTTTAGCCTATAGGTTATTCCAGAACCCAAATTTCATCAAAATCGGTTTAATGGTTCCTGAGATACGTGGTAACAAACTTTCACACACACCAGGTACATACAGGTACAGTATACGGTACGGTACAGGTAGGTTTGAATTTAGAATATTAATTGGATGTAATCATTAATGGCTAATACTAAATTAAAAACTGATTATATTTTGAATTGATATTGTTGTTTGTAGATAAATGAACGGTACATTTAGTTAATCGTCGCTGGAGCTCCGTGGCACTCAATACATCCCCCCCCCATTATCCGGCGGTTCTCAGACAGGCCTCCCCTTTCCCCGTCTCCTCGCTCGTATTATGCATACTCCGAGGCGCCAAAATTTCTTATTCATTCGAATACATTCAAAAATGTCCTATAGTAGTAGCTCTCAATTTTCAATAGCGAAAAAATTCGAGACGAGCCGGCAATAACTCTGAAGGGAGCAAATCGCATTTCGATCGAAAAGAGGGCAAATCTTTTATGTAATATGAGATTGTCATCGCGATTATTACAGGCAAATAGAATACGCCTGATCAGTAAGTAGGTTATCTCCTTGCTTCCTTTGGCAGGAATCGCTTCATTGAATGTTGCCGGGTAGGTTAGCTCTTATTTTGTGATTGTCACCTCAAAGTAAATTAAAGAAGGCTAGGGTTTTATAAAACTACTAGCTGCTGCCCGCGGTTTCACCTGCGCGGAGATATTGGATTTCATGGGTTTTATTTTTTTGCGCGGAATCCTAATTCTTTTTCTAAAATAAAAATAGCCTAAGTTACTCCTTGTAACATCAGCTATCTGCCAGTGAAAGTCCCGTCAAAATCGGTCCAGCCGTTTCGGAGATTACCTGGAACAAACAGACAAACAGACAAACTTTTAAAAAATTGTGTTTTTGTTATAGGTACTGTATATACTTTCATATGCATTTAGTAAAAAGCTGTTATTTTGATATTACAAACAGACGCTTCAATTTTATTTATTTGTATAGATCTAGATTACAAATAGACACTTCAATTTTATTTATTTGTATAGAAGATATAGATGTATAGATTACAGAAATAGTTTTTCCAAAGCCGGTTGAAATTTAAATTGAGCACAAGCTCAATAGAGAAGTGTTACACAAACAGCACTTGGAACCCGCGGCAATCTACCGGAAGTCAGTAGAAAATATACTCCTCCTTTCCGTAAAAGGTTATGAATCAAAACTTTTATCGTTCGAAGGGAGACGTCAATTTGCGAGAAAACGCTTCCCCGGTGACTCAAATTACTACCAAACAAATGCCTGTCACAAGGTTGTTATCTCATAAGTTAGCAAAAAAAACTGTGCGGCGGTAAAAAAAGTTTCTAGTGCGAAAGATTTTTATGAGAAGTAATAATTTTAATGTAAGTTTCTCGATAAATCAGGATAGCAATTACACGGAGCTTGCGATAGGGATGCGATGTGTGAATGAATCTTTCGCTTGAAGGTTTAATTACGAGGAGTTAGCGTCGCGCACTGTATTATCAACGCATCCAACTCACGGAACGTAGGACCGGAGGTGCGGGAAGAGATGCGCGGAAAAATCACTGATTAGCAGACTCGCGCGGGAACGGTACGGCAACGACATATTCATATTTAAATGTCACATTGCGACTGCAACACGGTGAAGTTAACTCATGTGTGCGTAACGATGTGCCATTTTCTCAGACAGAATGCAACATTTTCACATAAGTAAATTTTTAATCATAAAATCAGCTAGAGAAGCCTAAGACTTCCAGCTGTTCCAGCAAACTACTACCAACATCTTTTACTTATTTGACTCAGTCGCAGAGGCTTTTGGAGAGATTCCATGCGTGAAACCTTTTTGAGAATTGGATTAAATTTTTCACGGGCTCTTTAATTTCAAATGTTTTTTCATGACGTCACTAAAAATATATATAAAAAAGAAGAACATCGGAAAGATTTAATATTTCAATCATAATGTTAGGTTTTGGTTTCAGACTTACAAAGTCTGTTGATGTGTATCACCGCAGAGAAAATATTATATTGGCAAAATCCTAATAGAAAATAATATTGTCAGAACGAGGGAGAGGTTCGCGCCTAGAACACCGGAGATGTAAATACTATCTTGAGGGAAAATTGTATTCGTTATTAGGTAAGTAACACAATTTGGTACGAGGAAAACGTTTTTGCTTATTTCGTGCAATATTCGAGATAGGTTTTAATCAGCAAGAAGATAAATTTGTTACAATACTCTCAACGAAATGCTAAATGATAAATAACGAGACAGACGCCACAAAAATGTTTTACCATCTCTTTATTACATTAACCGAGTTAATTCAAAGGAACGTCTACGTAACAGAGAAAAATATTTGGTAAAATTATAATAGGCGAAGTTTTTCAACCGCAACAAGCGACCACTGCTCAGTCGGAGAAGAACAAAATGAATTACAGAATTATAAAGACTAAAAATGATCCTTAAGTTTTTTGCGTACAGTAAGTACAAAGGGATAAAAATGTACGCTGCAATTTTGAAAAGTCTCAGACTCAATCCCGCGCCACTCCGGGATGCTAAAACGAATTTATGGTTTGAAAATTAAACTTAAATTGGATATTTTCCGAGTTATTTTTAAGCATTTGCATTTAGTGATTAATCAACTCGCAACGAATTAGGCCGTAATTTTAATTTATTCGCGAGATGGTTTTTAAAATATTCATTGGATTTTAGCTTGGGATTATATTTGCGTGGCTGGAGCTAGCAGGTACACCTGTAAACTACTAAAACAACTTGTTTTAAGCCTCAATTATGTTAAACGTAATTGTTATTTATGTATTGTTTTAGGCAATAATTATATTACATTTACAATTCTAGTACTTTATTTTATAATTTCGAGTTTAAATGACGAATTAATATCTCTTCTGTTATATAAATTTGGAAGTGATTTGGCTTGTGATTTTGAACGGAACGGATTGATGCAGAGAGATACAGGCTATAGAATAAAAAAGGCAACCCTTTATAAAAAAAAGTGCACAGGTCCAGTAAAATGTTTACATAGATTAAATCAAGAATTGAAACTCGCAGATAATAAGTAATTTATCTAATAGGTTTTTGTTTTCAAACAAAAACTAATTGTTAACAATAATATCAACAACAACAAAAATAAGACAAGTCAACAAATGTTTTAAATTAACTGGCAGTTCTTTGCAATTTAGCTGTTTTAGATGCTTTCAACATAACAATATATAGAATCTAAAAAAAACTTACGGTACAAAGAAAAATTTTTTTCTCACACTATTTAAATAGACCTAAGTAGAGCCATCACTATTGTGGAACTACTCCTTGAATTTTTGCTATAGTAGGTATAGGTACCTATTTAGTATTGGTCTGTCACTGATGATATAATCATCAGCTACGATAGCGTGGTGAATTGTTTGTAAACGCCAATTGCATGTAATGACACAAAAGTGTATGATTATCATAGATAATATTATACTTTATCTATGATGATTATAGTAAACCGAATAAATGCTGAAGAATTAAACAAGTAATATGTGAATTGTAGGTGAATATTTGTAGGTTCCATTTCGGCGTCAGATTCTACGTACTAAAAGGCGAAGGGTAAGGTTGCCCTATAATTACTGGTCCTTGTAACATAAAACTGACGATGTCTCATTCAACTATTGTGGCAGTAATACATTTTTTTATTCTATCTGATCACGAGATGAGATGGTAAGTATAATGCCGGCCGGCCCATAACAAATGCAGTGCCACTGAGAACTTTGAAACACAAAAGTCTGCACGGCACTGCAGAGCGCTCGTTTCGCTGAGACATTACGTATTAAATCTCATAAGCTCAGTAATTTCAGTGGTTACTCTGCTCATCAAACCGGAACACAGTAATTCACACAGTAAGGTTTCACTATAGAATTTTAGTCATAAAAATATATCATATTAAAGTAAATAATTAATGTTCCTTTAAACTATTCCTTTTTTAACGATCTCATACATAAACGTTAACCTCCAACTAGCAAGCTCTTTGTCTAAAGTATCGGATGACTACGATACATAGGATGATAGGATAGGATGAACATACATAGGATGATAGGATAGGATAGGATGAACATGATATATAGGACTATAAATACTTGCGCTAAGTACTGCCTATGTTTTTAGTTGCACCAAAATTTGTCTCGTTTTGGGAATCGAACTCGCAAGTCTTTACGTAGACTTATTGTGATTTCACCCGCGCGGAGATATTCGATTTCATGGTTTTTATTTTATTGCGCGGAATCCTAATTATTTTTCTAAAATAATAGTAGCCTCAGTTACTCCATATAACATCAGCTATCTGCCAGTGAAAGTCCTGTCAAAATCGGTCCAGTCGTTTCGGAGATTACCCGGAACAGACACACAGACAACAATTTTAAAAATGGTTGTATTGGTATAGGTACCGTGTATACTTTCATATGCATTTAGTAAAAAGCTGTAATTTTGATATTACAAACAGCCACTTCAATTTTATTTATTTGTATATAGATAACTGTCTAGGTTTTCGCTACACGTGTGTGCGCAATATGTGACCATAAATCTAACTCATGAAGTGTTGTATGGTTATAAAAAAACAATTCACGGGCGAGTTTTATGGACAAATAACCAGATGCTATTCAAAGCCTGCTGCAATCGAAACCCCTTTTTGATATTTTTATTGTTATGCTATTCAAAGCCTGCTGCAATCGAAACCCCTTTTTGATATTTTTATTGTTATAAACAACAATTTAAGTTTTAGTAAACTGCTAAATAGCTGGTACATAAATACTACCGCTTATAACTTCATCTAACCTAGATAAAAAAAGTTGGATAAAATAAAGATAATTTGTAGGTAAATAATATGAATAATCCAAATGTAGCTTACTACCAGTTGGCAGCATATCCAGTATGCTGTGACTATTAAATTGAATGTGATTTGATGTTGAGAAAATGTACCAACTGCACATAATTCGTTGAAACATTGCGTCCGTCGGGAAGAGATCATATTATTTTTAAAATTATATCGGCGCGCCGTGTTGATTAGCGTTGCGATCAAGGGAGAGCCGTTCGCGTTCAAAATATGTCTCCGTTTTTCATACATTTTTTCACCATTCCTGCAAAATCTGTAAGTACGGCACACGTACTCATTTTTTAAGCACACTAAGAGACTTACAGCCACATAAATAAACTTATTAATAGTCCATAGACAAAAAAATGGGACAGTAAGGCCGTCTGCAAAGTGAATTCGATTAAATGTATCTGGCCTGATTTGGGCCTGATGCGTTCGCACCCGCTACGTACGCCTTACCACATCTCCTTGTTTCTATGATCTGTGGTTGCGATCAATACGAGGCACTGACGCCGAGGCATGCTGGGTACACTGCCAACTGGGGTGGGCTAGAACATTTGGATTATCTATCTATATGTGGGGTAGTAGTGTTTATCAAATAGTTTGAAAAATTAATTCCTCTCAAACTGGCTCAAGGTTTTCGAGGTTATCAATCTATCAAGAGGAAATAATAATATCGTCTTAAATAGGAGGAATTAAAAATCTATTTGGTTTGTAGTAATAATATAATAAAGCACCTATAGTATCCAATTATATTATAATTATAGTATGTATTATAATTAATTTATTTGATTCTTATCTGTTTACATTGTTTGGTGAAAATGAGGAATCCAATAACTTCCCGCATGTTTGCTTTTGCTACCACCTCCATTGGTCAGGGAAAAGCAGCGGACTGTATCACAGAATACATAATAGTACAAGACTACATATTGCATATTCTGCGTGATTAAATACTAGCAAGGTGAGTCACGTCACGCTTGTGATGACACGTGATAATTTGACTATAAAACATGGAACACACTGTTTTATTTAACTTTCACCCTCTGATCAAGCGACATTTCTAGCGAGGGTACAATGACTAGTCATTGTACCCTCGATCAAAAAGTAAATATTACAAAACGTTTTTACTGTTTTTTCTGCGGTTATGGAGGCTGTTCTTATAGTTGAACAACTGTGAGAACTCGTCTTACAAAAGTAGCGAAAAAGAGAAAAGAAAAACTGTTGAGATTACTTTTGTACAGCGTGTTGACATTGCAAGCTTTTATCACCCCTTTTTAGGGGAGAAACTCTGACATATATTTAAATAGGCAAACAATACAAGCGCGGAAACAAATAGAAATGAAACGCGATAAAAGTTTTGTCTTGATGTAAAAAAGAGTGTTTATTGATTGTGGTCGTGTTGTTATGATAAATGGAGGTGCATACGAATTACCTTCTATTCGGCCCTCAAAAAATTATAAAATTAAAAAATAAATGAAACAAATAAGGTTAATAAATCAACTTTCAAATTTTTCTTAGTTGATTATAATTTATTATAATTAGGTAGTGCATTTTTTTATAATATTTGATAACGAGACGAGCTGGCCGTTTGTCTGATGGTAAGCATAACGTTGATCCATAATAAATCCACTCAGAACTTTGAAACACAAAGGCCTGCGTGGCACTGCAGTGCGTTCGTTACCCTGAGACATTAGGTATTAAGTCTCATAAGCCCAGTAATTTCACTGACTAATCCGCTTATCAAAGCGGAACACAGTAATGCTTGCACATTATTGCTTGGCGGAAGAGTTCACGAGCAAAGCGGTGGTACACTCCCAGAAGAGTTAGTCCTACCACCTAGTACAAAAACATAAATAATTATTTAGACTATGAATCGCACTTAAATTCTATTGCTTTCATTTATAAGAGCTGTAAACTTCTGTTCCTTTACAAAGTAACAAATATCTAAAACTAACAAAAAGTCTGCTAAGGCCTCGGATTACAAAAATAATTTTCGCGAAACATCGTTCGAAGAAATCTCGTTGAACAAACGAGTAACCGGAGCCGAGAAGATGACACGCCATATTTTAAGTATCAGAGAAAAGTCGACACGAAGGAGACACCTGGAGGAGGAGACAGGTGTTCACACCCCTACCTGGCCTACCTCTTTATTGATATTACGGTCGGCACATTAAACACTCCAAGCGCCTTGTATCGGCTTCCACATGAGAGCTACTACAATAAAAATGGATTAGCAAACACGGAGGTGGAATAAACAGCTCAATTTGTCGACTTCTAACTGTCTCCAAGGAACTCTTACGGGTTGATTAGCTTCAAATCGGCCAACCTGTCGCTAAAACCGATGTCTGTAACAAATCCGCAAACAAATAAACGAACGTGGTTACGACGGAACCGGGGAATAAGACGGGAATAAAAGTTTTATCTTGATTGCAAGTCGATATTCAAAGCTTAGCTGTATCTGAGTAGGGAGTGCCGGCCTGCAGAGCGCAGTAAAGGCGCATTGTCGCAATCGGACCGCATTAATGAGAGAGCTTCTCCATTACGAATAAGAGCTTATACTTCTACGGTACGGTCAGCGGAGACGATTGCCACCTGTAATTGTGTCCGGTTCGTCTGCTTTCCACTAGTGAATATGTAGATGCTTGGCTTTTACTGTCAGGGTTACAAGGACCTTCGATCTGGACGGTATTAATTTAAGTTTAATTGTAGGTACCTATGTCTTGCACCGCAATCTATTACAGTATTATGTCAAGTGGGGGTTTGCAAATCCTGGCTATTTCCTTAGTTTCCAAGTACCTATATTCCGGCACCAAGAGGGATAAAAGTTTACAGAGAGATGGCGTAGTTTGCCCACAAGCGCAACAACTGACTGCTTAAGTTTCAGACACTTTAATTAGTATTTAGTCCTTTACTACATCTTTTAACTCAATCTTCTACAAGCTTTTTTCGAAGAAAAAGAAGCAGAATCGGTTATGTTTTGCTTGTCCGAAATTGTTTCTCTAGAAACATGTTAAGAATTTAAATGGGCTTGATTAATTAAAGTTAAAAGGTTTTCAAGAGAAAAGTTTCTCAACATTGTAATTAAGCAATTAAAAGAGTTCAAACAAAAAGACGTTATTGAATATGATTTTGGCTTTGTTAAGGTATTCGATGAAATATTAACTACAATGATTGAGTGTATATAATGAAAATGAATCCAATAACATTATAGGAAACTCTAGTTAGACTGTATCTTAGTTTTACATCAGGCGAGGTGTTGTGAAACGCGAAATCATTCCAATAAAAAAATAATGATATACTTACCTATTTTTTTATACAATTGGATAACGAGACGAGCGGTACATTTGCCCGATAGTAAGCATTAAAAGCCAACCCTTAAAATTGCAGCGCCATCCAGAACTTTTAAACCATAAGGCTTGCGCGGCACCGCAATGCGCTCGTTACACTGATACATCAGCCACTTTTTAAATAACATCAACGAATACGATTAAAATTGCCTAAAAGCGTCTTTAACTTTCAAAACAAACCACGTGAGCCACCTATAATTTGTTCTTAAATATTTTTCCTTTTCACACAATTTTGTTAGATGCAAAGGTGGAATAAGCTGAAAGTAGATATTATTAACTTAGCGTCTACAACCGATTCGGGATTTCCCTGTAAAGCCTTTCTCAATAGATGGCGTCGGGTAATAAGCTCCACGACTGGCTATTACGAGACTACGAGAGAAATTCGTATCGCATCCAGTCTAGTCTAGCAGCGCGAGTATCCGGCGATTTTTATCGAAGAACATATCAGTCCGCACAATTGAAATCGATTAGAAATAGCCGATCCAACTGTCCACAAATTGCTACAATTTTACAAGGCGTCGCCTCTACATTGCAATATTAGACTTTAATTTTTAGATAAAGTACCGAACCGTGTTTTGCTATGGTCTAAGCTTTTATAGTCAAGTAGGTACCTAAAATAAAGCCAATTGAGACAATCATGGCTATAAGAGTCTCTAGAAATTTAAAGTCCTGGATACATTTTAATATTTGCTTCGATTCTACACATATATATTTTTTTAGGGCGTCTGGTCGAAGCCACACGTGACCAAAATGCTGGCCTCTATACTTAGGTCAAAGATTAAGCATTGCCATTCGACGTGGCAATGCTGCCAGCATTTCAGGAACATTGCCTACTGGTAGCGGATTATTTGATTAAGATTGTAAATAAATTAGTGTGTATTTTATTTAGTTATTTCAGTTCATGTTGTTTACTTTTTCTGTTACTAGATCGTATTCGACTCTTCGATGAGTCTCCGTCTGGGTTAGTACCAACGCTTTGCTCGTGAAGTCTGCCACCGAACAATAATGTGTAAGCATTACTCTGTTCCAGTTTGATGGCAATAGCCAGTGAAGTTACTGGACTTATGTGACTTAATACCTAATGTCTCAGGGTAACGAGCGCACTGCAGTGCCGCGCAGGCCTTTGTGTTTCAAAGTTCTGAATAGCACTGCAATTGTTATGGGCCGGCGTTATGCTTACGATCAGACAAACGACTAAAAAATCTTTTCAATATTTCAGGTGACCAAATAAGTGTCTTCTTCTGGCCTCGGTCTGCAGATCTTAAGTGGGTTACGTCTAAATCAACATTCCTTTTTCTCTAAGGATAAATACGCCGTATCTAATGGTGCGTTGTTATTTGAAGCTGCTCTACCACTACTCCGCCTGTAATGCACTTAAGGATTTAAAACTAGATATATACACATGGTGATCCATTAGGAGGGGTCAGTGGAGTGGAGAAGTCTGTGACTATAAGAGACAGAGAAATTTGTTCTTAGGAACAAAGGCGTCGATTTTAGAATTATGATTTTATCGTTTATATATCGTTCGATTCCTATGGCGTAAAGATTTTTCTAAAATCGATGACATGGTCCCTAAACTCTGACTAGATACCATTCTTGTACATAAAAAGAACAGCTTTCTCTCTTTTAGTTTCTGGCTTCCCCCTCTGACATCTCCTGGTGGATCACTGTGTATAGGTAGTAACGTCAATATAAAAAGGTTGGTTCGATTTCTAAACTTACGTACTTACGCTGAAGTTAAGATGTTAAACGATCCAATTATAAAGCTCCATGAACAAGGCTGTTCCTGAGCTATATTCCTCATAAATGAGCTGGCTGAGATTGTTATAATGTTGCCAAATTTAATTGAATAAGGCTCGCTTACATTTTACGACACGGCGACGAGGCGACGGGCTAAAGCCACGGCGTTAATCTCTCGCTAAAATCAATTGCCAAAAATTGTATTTACACTGCGGCGTCTTTGTGATTCAGTATCTTGGGCTGGCGGGTTAAGTTATCTTTTCCCATGACCCGCGCACGGAAGGAGAAATCATATCAAAGTAAATTATTTCCTCGTTTACCGTCATTTACAAAAGTGCACATCTCTCTCGGTAGTTTGCGGTGGGCGATGTGTTTTATTATGTTGTGCTAAGGTTTATTTTGGTACGTCAGAGAACAGAACAGTTTTTATTGAGAATTTATAGAGCAGCGTTTAAGGACGTCGCCGAGCCACCGACGGAGCCAGCAGCGGTGAAGATATCTCACTGCCCCTTTATTGCTTGCTTTAAATTAATGTTTCAACCGCACAGGAGGACTTTATACTTTGTGGCAGCATGTAACCGGTTTTATTTCGTAAGAATAATCACGACATGTAGTCTAGTCAGGTATTAATTTCTTTGTACATTATGTCCGAAAAAAGTATGGCTCGTATTGCAAGTTATTAAACAGGCTAGGTGTGTCGATGTTATTAATAAAGTACGTGTTATTATGGAGTGAGTTGGTCGGTCGGCGACGGATACTTTGTCAATGTTTTGTTCAGCTCACCGCATCAGGCGGAACAAGGACAGGGGCGGTGGGCGGTGTGCGTGTAATTTTCAGATTAGTTTGTTCAGTAACTGAGCCGCTGTCGGCTCGCCGCAAATATGTGGCCAATAATAATGTAATCATGCCACTAGAGGATGCTTGCGATAGTGAATTCTTCTGTAAAGTGCTACTTAGTTGGCGTTTTATGTAACATGTTGCTAATATTAAACATTTTGGCTTTGTTATCTAAAAGAAAGCACGAGCCTTTTCGTAATTGTTTTAGATTTGAACACAAAAAGATGACGTAGGTAATTATAAATAGTAATTTATACATAAAACTTCCTACTCTACATACATTTCTTTGATTTTTTTTCAATGGGATCAATGCCTTTATTTACTAGCTCATACATAAATAAACACTACATCTAACCTAGCTACAAAAACGGCTGGATTATCTAAAAGCCAAAGTAGGCTATAAATAATCCAAACGTTCTAGCCCACTACCAGTTGGAAGCTTACCCAGCATGCTGGCAGCATTGCCTCGCTGAACTGCAATGCTGGTCTGTTGAGACAAATAAGTACCAGCATTTTGGTTACACGTCACATCAATCAAACGCTCTGACAAAATTTCGAAAATATTATAAGCTCCCTGCCCCCACGGACCCAATGTTTCAACACCAAACGTCTCAAACATGTAACCGCTCCCGAGGTTAGCTTTTCTTTCATTTATATAATAGTAGCTTCTGCCCGCGGTTTTCACCTGTGTTCCCACAGGAACCATCAAACCGATCTGGCAAATTAATCAAGTTCTCAACATTATAAAACTTTATTGACAGCTGTCAATGTCAATTTTATGTCACACTAACTTCTGCCCGCGGTTTTCACCCACGTTCTCACAGGAACCGTGCATTTTTCCAGCATAAAAAGTAGTCTATGTTACACTCCGGTTCATAAACTATATCTATGCCAAAAATCACGTCGATCCGTTGCTTCGTTACTGCGTGAAAGAAGGACAAATCAACAAATCAACAAACACACTTTCACATTTATAATATTAATAAGTATAAGTATGGAAGTATGGATATAATTTTATGTCAAACACACACTGTCACATACCCACCATTTATCATTTGTCAAAAGCAGATTATTTTATAAATTTAGAGCACATCCTATTGTAGCCACACTATAAGACAAGTTTACTTACTTAAATTTTGCATTATGCATTTTGTATAATTTGGTGTTTGTTTGGTATATTGGTGATAAATAAATAAATCATCGCTCTTGAGTTAAGGAAATCATGAAAAAAGATCTAGTTTATCATGAAGCTCGAACATATATATAATCTTGTTGTATTTATCTCCAAGAGCGTTTTAATATATGAAAGCGAATTTTATAATTTAGTTGAAAATAAAGGAGTCCCTCTAGATGTTTAATAAAAGCTTCAAGCAAGCAATAAATAAAGTCGTATTATATTGAACTGGCGATCTCGTCGCTCTATAAATCATTTTTATTGTACTGTCGAAGGGTCCCGGCAATGGCGAACTTGAAGGTTAAATTGGATCGACACTCAATCTAAATAGGTGATGCATACACTACCTACTAGCATGAAATTCATTAATACACATAGTTATTTTTCATATCAATGTTATATGGGGGTTTTACACTAGGTCGATTTTCGGCGTGCCACTGATCGCTTACCAAATTGTGTCACAAAGCGACACCCCATTTACACAGATCGATACAAATCGCAGGTGACTAGTTCATTTTGTATCAAAATGAAGATTAGAAAAGTCAATAACACACCTTAGAACAGGTGTTAATTTTAAGTATTTGTAGACGATTCCAGGAAAAAATTAGAAGAGAAGCAGAGCAGAAATTTCAAAATACCCTAAGCAGAGAGAATAAAAGTGTAAGTGACTGATTTATCAGGGTTTTCAGTAGGAAACATGAGTCTATCTTTTGCTTTTGAAACTGAATAAATTTATTTTATTTTATTATTTTATTTATTCAACAAAATCCACAGCTCTTATACAATCAATTATTAGGACTTACATCTAAAACTTATAGCCAATAATGGATTTACATTCTATGTATTTGTATTTGTTACTAGACAGTCTTCAGAGAAGAAAATTAATAATAATTATGGCAGTTATGTTTAATGGAGGCGTGTGTAGTATTAGGGAGTGTGTATGTGAATGCTTGCGCGCGTGTGTGTGTGTGTGTGTGTGTGTGTGTGATGTGTTCGCGTGTTTATGTCGGTGTGTGTGTTTATGTTGATAAAGGTACAAGTTTCGTGCATTGCCATTCAACTTGGCAATGCCACCAGTATTTTGGTAAATACCTATGCTATAACCTAGACTGGGAACCGTCTCAAGAGTGGCAGCCAGACGAGTGCTGAAATTCCTCACTACCATGCAACCAATATCGGCTTTTTAATCATTTTGCTATTGTTACATTATTTGTGCAGTAAAATTGCACAGCTCATTAGACAAGTACACAATGTACAGAAGAGTACACATTTTGTATCCACCGGACGCAATGAAAGCTTTGACATTACTTCCGGTTGTTGCACGGGGCTGGCACGTATCATTGCACCTTTCTTCAAAGAGGCTGGATACGATACAATAATGTGTTGTTCATATATGTATATTTCTGTATAAGTATGTATGTACTACATACTAATTCAGACATAAACATAATATATAAAATTAACGGCCTAAAAGCCTTTATTAACTAGCTAGTACATAAATACTACATCTAAACTAGCTACAAAAGCACTTGGATAATCTACAAGCCAATGTAAGCCTCTTATGCATTGACTTTACTGAATAATATTTATATTGAAATATGTACGTGTATACTTAGATTGGAGACTAATTTTTGCGTTAGAGTTATAAAGTTACAATAAAAGTTAATGAGGAATTTTATATGGTTTTATTTAACAATAGCTGTTTGTTTTAAATTAGGCACTTAATTATATTTCAGTGAAATGTAAACTCAAATCAGTTAATCGTTTAAGTAATTTTTAATAATTGTTATGCATTCAACCAAATAAATTGTTTTGATTTGATTTGAAAAGAGGTAACAGACAATCAGACATTGTCACTTTCCGTCCGCCTTTTAGAAATTACATATTTGAGTTAAATAAATATATTATGTATTGTTGTATTTTCATTGTAATGTGCAAATAAAGAGTATCTATCTTTCAGATTAATAATATCTATTGAATTGGATTTCGCAAGTGTGGATAGTTAAGGCGCGTATAGCAGGTAAATAGCTTAACTAAAAAGGTTTTTTTTAGCAAAATCAGATGAGCTTCTGGCACTGGAAAAAATATTTATGTGTTATAATTATATTACATAACCGATAATCTTGTTGTGATAAAAACAAGTTTTTACCAAGTTTGCTGGATCAACAAAAATTACAAGATATAACTGATACGGATATCAAACGAGCTCAGTATGTTTACTACAGATATTAATGAAATATTCACATAATATTTCGCTTATCGAGAAGACGGCATGGGGTCCAATAAGCTCGCCGGTATAAAGCGCAGACATAAAGGAGGTTATTTGGTTTCACCGGCAATAACGTCGTGTTCCGTCGACAATGAAAACTGCACTTGGCGTCTGATACACTCCGACATTTTTAAGGCCTTTGGAGGAAATCGGCTGAAATTGATTCTTCTGTAAGTATATATATTTTCGAATGGGAGTAATTTAAATTTTTATTTATTGGTTTTAAGAAGATATATTCTACTAGCTGCTGCCCGTGGTTTCACCCGCGCGGAGATATTGGATTTCGTGGTTTTTATTTTTTGCGTGGAACTATAATTCTTTTTCTAAAATAAAAGTTGCTTAAGTTACTCCTTATAACATCAGGTATCTGCCAGTGAAAGTCCCATCAAAATCGGCCCAGCCGTTTCGGAGATTACCCGGAACAAACAGACAGACAGACAGACAACAATTTTAAAAATGGTTGTTTAAGCTATAGGTACCGTATATACTTTCATATGCATTTGGTAAAAAGCTGTTATTTTGATGCTACAAACAGACACTTCAATTTTATTTATTTGTATAGATGTATAGATTATGCATAGTTTGTTAATTATACTATTATTATAGTCTTACTAATAACATATTACTTACTAAGATTTGCGTACCTTATTGTAAAGCCTCACAAGTATACAATACAAGTATACGAAGAGCAGAGAGGATGCAGCAGGACAAGCTTTTAGCCGATAGCTTTCATGCTGTTCATAACGCATTATAACTTGTATTGGGAAGTGACTGGCTTAAGGCACTGTGTAAAAAAAAGGCGAACAATAGGCTATAATTTAGGCTTTTAATAATTTAATTATGCCAGAATCAATAACAGTTCGAAGCGATCAACAAAATAATTAAGCATCAACAGCTGCTTAATTACCAATTAGCCTGTTAAATAGTCGAAATAAAAACCTGATCAAGCAATACAATTATAGAAACGATAATGGCAGAATGAAACAAACTATAACAGTATTTTTGTTAAAGCAATTCGAATAACTGCACGCACGGTTACGCTTATTGAGAGGATTACGAGAACGTACGTGGAATGAACGTGGAGCGAAACTCATTCTGCAAAAGCCTTAGATGCCAACTATAACACCAACCAAGTCTTTATTATGAATACTTGAGTTTTATAAAAATTAGAGCGTATTAACCACATTGCATTTTCCGACTCAGAAGTTTGTAAAGTTACAGGAAATTAATAGATAAACTACTATTAACATGATAGTTGATAATATCAAGTACATTTAAGCTCATTAGCTCTTTTTCAAGTATTTATTCACAACATAAACTAAATTCATTAAACAAGTTCATCAAAATAAACTAAAATTACTATACATTACACACACAAACCTATTTACAATCTTAATCTAATAATCCGCTACCAGTAGGCAAAGTTCCCAAAATACTGGCAGTATTGCCACGTTGAATAGTAATGCTTAATCTTTGAGCAAAGTAGAGGCCAGCATTTTGGTTATTAGTGCTGAAAATCATGTGAGATACCAGTTTGTTAGTTTAATTGTGTTTCCAAATCACATAAAAGTATTATTAACTAACGAGCGAATTGGGCACATTCCCTATGTTATACCGATGACAAAAAAGTGTGGTACATAAGCGTGATTTAAAAAGAAATCATTTGCCGTGTCCTAGGTATATACAGCATACCATATATTTGAATTATGAGAAAAAAGTTTGACACCTAGTTAAACGCTAAATTTAAAAAATCCTCTGAATGTTTCTCGCAGGTCTTAATAAGCAATCTTAGGTCCGATGTAGCCGGGAGTCATGGCAGACTTACAAAGTTAAGCGGGTGAGGTAAGCCGCCCACCGTTTCCGTCCGAGCGAGCGCCCTCGTAACCGTTACTACGTCTGCGGACTTACGAATTGTAACCAAGCCGACTTAAAGTCTAATTAGGCTCTGATGACTTGTCTCAGACGTCGTTATACCGTGTGAACGTTTGGTTTGGTAATGTGAGAGGTTGGATACGCCTCGCGGTAGTGTAGCACCTTTTACTGGTTTGAAATTTGTTTTCTGGTTTTCCTCCGCCGCCAATTGTAAGCGTCACGAACAAAATTGACCAGCCATCATTGTTCACTTTTATCGTGATACCTATACTACGTAATACAGACCGATAGTGTTTTTTTTTGTGAAATACATTGACCATTACACAAATGATTGAATCATTGAGAGTAGCTTTTTATGTTACACCGACAAGCTTTGAAACTTTTGCTAAAATACATTGAATTTTTTTGACGTAGGCGTACAAAGAAAGAATATAAAAATTGTTTCTGAAAATAAATTACTGTACAAAGTCATTACCTATTTTGTAATTCTGATGACGTCATACATTCAAACTGTAGTCCTTTCCTCAATGTTGAGAAGCATCCACACACTATTGTCAATCGATGCGACTGAATCGAATGAAGTTATCGAATGAGAGGCGGCCGGGTACATTTGACTGCATGCATGACAACATGAGAGACGTAAGCCTATTCACGGCAGCACGTCCTTGCAATACGTGCACAATAGTCGTCGAAAGATGAATTCGCTCAATCTAGGCCGCACTGCGCCGAGTAATGAATGTTCGACAGCTTATTGTCGAAGCGAGACACCTTTATTTTCTAGCTCTATAGATACTCTTCGATACTCTATCATAGCAATTTTCCAGAGAACTGTGTGAAAATGGCTTTTTATATAAT
Organism: Crocallis elinguaria; assembly: GCA_907269065.1. Lineage (NCBI taxonomy): Eukaryota > Metazoa > Arthropoda > Insecta > Lepidoptera > Geometridae > Crocallis > Crocallis elinguaria. The sequence continues at coordinate 10,452,944 of OU026080.1, read as the reverse complement.
TGTATCTCATTAGAAACGTACATTTTCTAAAGTGAAACAAGGACTTATGCCATGGCCTATCGACTATTACATCCATCAACCAAATTGCTCGAAATTTTGCGTGTAAGTTTTTAAATGTAGACTTATTTTCTTATGTCTTTGACACATAAAGTAAGGTGCAATTTTTTATTTTATTTTTGACTTCACCCGTTCTTTTTGTCCTAATTTTCATATCGAAAATATGTTTTGCTGTATCTTCTTTATTGGGGCACAATAAAGCACATCAAAGTCGCTATTAATATAATCCTGTAATTACACGACTGTACAAAATGTAGTGTAATGTTTTTAGTTAGGTTCATGTGTGTATGTATGTGAGTTACACTATTCTAACATAACTTTTAATTGCCTGAACAGATTTGGATTTATGGGGTACCGTTAGAATCCTTATGTCATCCCGAGTGTCACTGGCTAGGGCAGTCGTGTTTTTTATGTAACTTTTGTTACATCGACTTGTTTCTATAGTTTTAATTAATAAACTGTTAATCAGCTATATCTAGCAGAAACACTTAAAGAAAATTGTTTTGAGTATCTTGTGATGAAATTTAAAATGTATTTGGCCTTTTATAATCAAGTCTAGCATGAATTTCCTTCCTATTACTAGTATGGGTAGATAGCTGCCTTGGTGTTGAAATAACCGGTTGGTCTAATAGTACTTAGTGGATAGTAGGTACAATAAGTATTAAAAAAAAATGTTTTTAAATAAAAAGCCACATTTAAGTAATCAAAAATAACAACCAAACAAGCGGCTTACCTAATGTTAAGTGATGACTACCTACCATCGATTCACCCCTATCTATCTACCCTTGTCTGGAAAATTAACCCCAATTTCATAGATACGGCTTTAATAATTTTTTTGGATGTTGTCTTATCCAGTTTTCCATTCTGCGACTTCCTAACCACAAGAACTTTAAATACAACGTCACCGATAAGGTTCTAATTTTGACAAAATGTTTACGAATTCAAATCGTAATCCAGGCAACAGGAAAAAGTTTGATTGGTTTCAAAACACACGAAGTCGCGGTGTCCCCGGAACTCATTAAAAAGTAAACATGAAATGTCGCAAAACCAATCAAAATAGGAATATGTAGGTACGTGTGTATCAATAGCAGGGAATAAAATTCAACTTAAAATGTTTGGCTCCAATATAATAATATTCAATTCCGTCGTATGATTTCTTGGCGTATTTATTTATTATATATATACTAGCTTTTGCCAGCGGTTTCATCCGCATTCCCACAGGAATTGTGCATTTTTTCGGGATAGAAAGTAAGTAAACTTTATCTATGCCAAAAATCACGTTGATCCGTTGCTGCGTCAAAGAGGGACAAACCAAAAGTACAAACGCACTTTCGAATGTATTATATATTATGATCTGATTTTTCCAGACGACCATTTGCACGAAGATGCATTTGGAAAATAATTATTCTTTCTAACCAAATTAACAAAAATATTTGCCACATCTCGAAGTATTAATTACCCTATAAATTAACTAATACAATAAAACTCGGAGTTTTATACGATAAAGTCTACTAAAATTAATAATGAATTAGGATTTTTATAAATTCTTTGAGATAAATTCTTTGTTAGTGGGAGGACTAACTCTTCTGCGAGTGTCCGTCTGGGTTGTTACCACCGCTTTGCTCGTGAAGTCTGCCGCCAAGCAGTAGTGTGCAAGCATTACTGTGTTCCGGTTTGATGAGCAGAGTATCCAGTGAAATTACTGGGCTTATGAGACTTAATACCTAATGTCTCAGGGTAACGAGCGCATTGCAGTGCCGCGCAGGCCTTTGTGTTTCAAAGTTCTGGGTGGCACTGCAATTGTTATGGGCCGGCGTTATGCTTACCATCAGGCAAACGACCAGCTCGTCTCGTTACCAAATAACATAAAAAAAAAAACACTTGACCCTACCAGAAGCTTTGAATAGCCGTGTACAGTCCGCAAATAAACATAAAGAAACTCATAAAATAACGGAGAAATGCACAAAGAGCGTAAACACACAGATATCATCTAGTAGTTTCGAATGCACTTTTATGGTCAGTAAAGTGTACACTAAAGCCCCCCTAAGTGTTCAGCGACTGAAAATAAAAACGGGGACGCGAGTGTGTGCGTACATAACCTCTCAGAGCCTCGAGAGCCTACTGTTTCATTACTAGATGACTGGATAGATGAATGGAAAGCCGGTTTTCCCTTTGTTAGAATCATTTTTCTACTAACAATTTCTACTAGCCGGAATTCTACCTCACTGCGCTGAAAATAAAGTTCAAATTTCATGCAATAAGCTCTTATTAATTCAGGTTTTGGCCGCGTATTGTGTTGCGGTATATGATCCATTTCTGATGGACAATGGTGTTTTTGGTACTTGTTTTAAACCGTACTACCTATAAGGTTATGTAGGTAATAAGTACAGGCTAGCTTGGTTTACATACTCGTATAAGTTGAGTGGTATAAAAAGTTCGAAAAACTTCACACGAAAAACAAATATATTCCGAATTGAAACGAAGTTTGAGTTTAAATTAATCCCACATTTATTTATAGAAATGTTATCTGTTTGGTTGTCATTTTTTTTTTGGTTATTTCTTCTATTGACATTGAATTTTGCAATGTTATCTTTTTTTCGCAATCTATAACTTATACGGATCAAAATACTCATGATAAACATCTAATTAAATTTTGTAATCACCACGTTTTGAAGAAAATAAATGATTGCTTGATCGATTGGTAAATTAATCAATTAGAAGTAACAAAAACTAATTTGAACCCGGTGAAACGCATCTCATTGTTCCGTGGATATTCGCGGTAAAATTTTGAGCTATTGTGAGCTCTGACAACTCGCAGAATATGTGTGAGAGTTCATCCAAGTCCAATTTCAAAACTCTGCAGTTTTTGATAACGTAGTTATAGACCTTTATACCATATCTTTAAAAAGAGCAAAATTAATACTTACATGATGTCAAATCAAATTATATTGTTCTTTAAATAGTGGAGATTTGACTTCTATTGCCATGTGTCTGGAGAATTTTATTTGTCACTAGTTGTGCACCGCGGCTTCGCCCACGTAGCCTAAGTTACTCCTTATAACATCAGTTATCTGCCAGTGAAAGTACCATCAAAATCTGTTCAGTCGTATCGGAGATTTCTCGGAACAGACAGACAAAAATTAAAATATAATTGTTTTTGTTATAGTTACTGTATATACTTTAATATGCATTTAGTAAAAAGCTGTTATTTTGACATTACAAACAAACAATTCAATTTTATTTATCTGTAGTATTTAATTTTAATTACTATGAAATACGTTTAGTTAATATTTTCAAAATTTGGTCAGAGTGGTTGATTGGTGCGACGCGTAGCCGAAATTCTGATACTTATTAGGCTCAGCGGATCAGCATTGCGGATAAACGAGGCAGTGCCGCCAGCACGCCGGGTACGCTTCCAACTGGTAGTGCGTTAGAACATTTGGATTATCAATCCTACTTTGGCTTGTAGACTATCCAACTCTTTTTGTAGCTAAGTTAGATGTAGGTATAGTGTTTATTTATGTATTAGCTAGTTATTATAGGCTTAGCACTTTGAAAAAAAAAACATATTGTTTTATAATTTAAATGTAACAGACTTTATTTGTTCAGTAAATTTAATATCGTAAAATTAACATCATGTTATTCAGTGAATTTTTTCACATTTCCCTTATATTTCTGATCCCGGTGTTATCATTTTCCATAATTTCCTTTTCCTTATTCTTTTTATTTCACTTAGTAGGTACACTTCTTTGTAAATCTGCGTCCATCTTTGATCTTCCAGCATCATGACGTTTCAACATAAATTTAAATTTTATTGCGTGTTATTCATCAATGTTCTTAATAATTTTTAAGATATTTTCATTTTCTTACTCTTCCCGTTTATAAATACTTTGATGATTTTATTTGTTCTTCACCCTTCAAAAGTTTCAAAAAGAAACTAATACGACTCTTTAGTTAGAATCCTACAATTAGCTTGAGAAGGAAAACATTGTGATACAACCATACCAGGGTAGTGGGCCAGTTTTTAGTGTTCACTGAAAGATGAAAAGTTCCAGTTGCAAAGCACTATCGATGTCCCATTCCTAGATTTAGCGTTTTTACTACCACGTACCACATAGTCATGTAAGATCAAGAGACAAAAGGGTAGGTAAATGTTAACTTACCGAGAGCAAACATAAATCATTGTAAATTGGTGATGTCAAAAATTTTAATATTTGCAGCAAATTTCAAATATTTTTTGAAATTGTTTTGTTTTTAAAATATCGCAATAAAACAGGTTAACATCAAACACAAGCTTCAAACTATAATTGACCGCTAAGTAAACTTAATTAACCGAACTTATCGTGAAACCAAAACTCATGACGTCGATAGTTATTGGAAACCCGTCCGCTTTATATGTAAGCCGATCATGTTTTAACTATTACTGTACCTATAGCACTTCACCATTTGCGTTAATTAACGGTTTGTAATTCACCGTTATTAACTTCCCTGTAAGCATTTGTTCAAAAATGTTCGATAAAGTTTAAAACAGAAAACCAGGAGGAGGCAAACTTTATTAGCTTTAAGTAACCTCCTGAAAATAACTTTGATCAAAAATTACATATTTATAATCATCTTTGAACAGTTTTGTCTTTTTGTGGTGTGGTTGTTGGTGACCATACTTATATATTCGACGGCTCCGTGGCTAAGTTGGTAGTAACCTGCCTGCAAAGCGAGGGGTCCCAGGATTGATTCCCGGCCGGGGCAGATTTTGTGTAAGCACAAAGCTTGTTCTCGGGTCTTGGATGTTTGTGATGTGTATCTGTGTGTGTCCATGCCACCTACGACACAGGGAATCCTAGTACGACTTAGTATATATGAGTGCAAGCGTTTTTTTTACTAGTCTCTTATACCTACTTTCTAAATGAAATGGTGTTCTGGTTTTCGTGAACTCCTGGTTTCTCGCTCCGCATCGACCCTTTTTGACAATGGTCACAGGTAAACCACATACCATTTTGAAAATACCACGGACAATGAATGTTTTCGAAACGTCCGGAATAAAAGTAATTAATATATACGCAATTTTTTTAATCGGTTTTTCTTCTTTGTTTTTATTTACGTAAGGACATGAAGTTCATTCTATGTGTCTAAATAAGAATTTGTTGTAATAGTATTTTATTTCAAATTCGATGAAATCTTTCAAATAAACCACAGAAAGATGTTTTTACCCATAAATATACTTATTTTGGAAACTGATTCTGAATACTGAATTTCATTATGAAAGAACCGTAAAGTACATTTGACTTTGAAAGATGGCTTTTCGGCTTGTTTTATTAATTTTACATATCTATTTGAAGTATGCAAATGAATATGTAAAGGGATGAAAGCATGGCGAAGGTAAATTTAGCCAAATCCTTTCCTTTGAAGATTAATATAACCGATACCAGCTACGATGAATCCAAAAACTCCCTTAAAATTTATTAAGCGTTGGTAGTATGCAAATAAAAACATACAGCTAGCTAAATACCTTATTGCAACTTAGTATATTTTAATCAAAAACACCTTACTAAATATGAATTGTCCAAATTGTCCTATTTATTAAATCTATTACCTACCTATGATAAAACATCTTACAAAATCTTATCGCCCAGAAGTATCACTTACATTTAACACTTGTATCTTATAAAGAAGAACCTTAATTAATTACGTAAAAATACTGTATAAAATTTCAGTAAGTATTATACATTACTTAAAACATTAAATGTGTAGAAATAGTAGTTCACTTCTTAAAAATATTAATTACCTAAAAGCTTATCCCTTAATTAAAAACTTTAACGGCTCTTTTATAAACCTAATTCTGATTTTTTATTAATAAGATAAACACACTGGCGCAAATAATGATTTACAAAGTAGATTCCAAGTCGTAAAAGTATCCATTAAAGGATTTTTATTACATGTTTTTCCGCTTTAGTAAATTGGAGGTGTCTATCGTTAGGTATAGTCGTAGATTCGCGACTCCTCCGAAGAAATTGCTTTTTAATCGAATGAAATGTTAACTTACCCTCGAGGCGGGTGGCGCGCGATGGATGCCGGAAGGTAGGGAGCTGCAAGAGCACACAGCTTTGCTGCTCAACCTCGCGATCGCAACTGAACCTTCTACCGCGAAAACTTTCCTCGAACGCGTCATCACTCACCCCATCCCAACCGGCCAATCAGAGTACAGCCTCTGAACGAAACCAGCCGGTTTTTCACGAAAGCTCCCGACCGGTAGGGGTGGCGATTGGGTCTTTTAATCTGAAACGTAAATGCATCCAAAAAGAAAAAGAGCGTGCCATCCTGCAAGAGGTGCTGGAGCGAGTCGCGCAACAGGTAAACAATTTTCAACTTCGTGGCTTGCAAAGTCTACGGTACCACCAAGATTTATAGTGGAGCACGGTGACAAAGTAATGGATACGTTCTACTTGTGTTTTATGGTTCTCACTACCTGCCGAGAGTAATATTTCGCCGTGTTGATGATACAACCCTACACGACGAGAGACATTATAACTTATCTCACCTTGACTAAGAACAATAAAGATAGGTATTTTTTCTATAGGTATAATATGTAATTCGGAAGAAATAATGTTAAAATGCAATTATTATAACGAATTTTAATTGGATGATCATTTAAATTAATATTTTATTGCCTTATTCTATACCGAGAAATTAACTCTGTACCTACATGACATATATTCGGATAATTTAGCTCTGTAGTATTACAATTTATAATATAACCTACTAGGCCAATTTAATTTAATAGACTTTTTTTGGTGTTCATGAAACTCATTCTCAACTATCACAAATCTGTTAGTCAAGAAAGACTAATTGAACCGGAATCCTACTCAGAACCAAATACAATTAAATTGAATTTCAATTAGATTCCTTAATGGGCCGAGTTACGTGTGGCCCATTACTTGTTTAATTCTTGACCACACGGTAATCTAAGTTATCTAAGGCTGTAAACTAAATCTTGGGTCCATCTCACATATCCCCGTAAGCCGGGTGTACCGGGTTCGGTGGTATTCAAATGTTCCAGAACAACCATGAATTAGTATGCACGCTCCATTCGCTCGACGCGCTCCCATTGGGCCCGTAAGCGACTATTCTATATGCGGAGTGGAAATGCAATGTCGTTTGTTTTGATTTTAATAGTTTTTGTTTTTGCTCATGATGATGGATAGCGACCACTCACAAGCATCATCTGTGACCGAAAAATGCCTCTGAAGATCAAAGGGCAAAAGGAATAGTGTAATAAGACCTGTGGAATGGAATGTATAAAATCCACCTTAACAAGCTAACTACTACTAAAATGCGAATGCTACGCTGGTCGGCGTGTGTCACACTAGAAGACAGAATCGAAAATGAGTACATTAGGGCAAGCTTTAAAGTCGGCATAACGCGATGAGGCACACGGCGTTTTAGGTTTGCAGAGAGCAAACGGTACCAATTACTGTCAAAATAAAAGAAAAACGTCTTCGATGGTATGGACACGTTCAGAGACACCCGGACAATCACATGGTTAATCTTGTCCTAAACTTGCCAATGATAAAACGTGTGCATGGAATACCACCTACCACTTAGCTGACGACGGTTGAAAAAGACCTAAAAGAGTCAAATATACCTCATATTTGACTATAAAGCGTTAATTAACATGGTGTAACTAAATGTGTCAAAATCGAAGCCTTAAGAAATTATTTCATTTGTATGATTAATATCAAATGATTTTGAAATCAGTTTAGATCGAAATGATTCCAGAATAGCACTCCACCGAGTCCAATTTGTAAGCGGGATCTTGGGATACGTTCATTTTGTGTATTACAGAACTAGTGCGGAACCATCCCAGAGCCGCTTGAATTATGTAAATAAGGATTAAAATATATATTTGAGCAAACAAATCTAAATTCGAATTGGTTTATAATATTGGGCTTCTATACATATTTTACTATTAAGAAGCATCAATAGGTTTTTATTTTTTCATACATTTTTACAATTTTTACTTTTATACAAATAAACTGTCTGTTTATAATGTCAAAATAACAGCTTTTTACTAAATGCTAATACGGGACTAAAAAAAACTTTGTCTATCTGTCTGTCTGTGTGTTCCGGCTAATCTCCGAAACGGCTGGACTGATTTTGACGGGACTTTCACTGGCAGATAGATGATGTTATAAGGAGCAACTTAAGCTACGAGGGCGAAGCCGCGGGAAAGAGCTAGTTGTAAGTAAAACTTTGCGGAACTACCATAATATCACTATAAGAATTTTACGATGATATGGTTTTTAGGAAGTTATAAAGTTTGTCGTGTATTCTAATTTATTTAGGTCGTATTTGTCAAAAAGTGCGATTCAAATGATGGCAAAATGGCGTTGCGTTATTTACGTTTAAAATAGACATTAAATTATTCAAAATATTCTTGAAAACAAACACTTCAGTAATACACAGTAATAAATTATGCTACTTAAAACAATTACTTAATGTTAAGGTAATCCATTGTACACTATTTGAGCTAATTAAAAAAAAATTCTGGTGGCTAGAGTTAAAGATACTCGCCTTCCCTAAACATCTTAATATTCTATACTACTACTGTTCCTATATACCTACCATCATCATGCCCAGTCCTCCATGGGGAGAGAGGCACGCATTTTTTCATACAAGAGTTCATTCTTGGGCTTAGTCATATAATAGAGCACACTACCTTCGGCGTGTTCTTTCTTTCCCGCTGGCTTCTTACCCCCATAATCTCACTCCCTGCTCTTCCAAGGAATATCGACATTAAAAACAATGGCCTATTAATAATACTTAGTAACCATATAAAAATGAAAAATGTTAGAAGCAATTGCAGTGTAATATTCTAAGTTGCTACTAAATCATTTTACTTGCATATTGTACTAGGCTTTGTTGGTATAATAACATACTGAGGCTGCATGCGACTGACACAAAGTTCCAAAGTGGCCTCTTACGTATCTTAATGTAGTTTCTCTTATCAGGGGACCTGAGAGTATTGCTTCCATTAGAACTCACTGCTATGCCACAGGATAGTTGTATTGATATTGTGAAATGCATAGATATCATTTCTAGTGAGAACTGAGTTGTATGAAAGCAGTGAAATTAAAATAGTTTTCATTCGTTTTTTTTTCTATTTATATTTAACGTCACGTTTAAAGTACTGTATTTATTTTTCTATATGTGTTTAACCACAACGATGTGAAGCCAATTTACATTTTAATAAATTAAGGAGTACAATAATTTTTAGATTTAATAATATTGCTGGTATTTAAATTGCAGCCGTGCGACCGTAAAAATACAATTTTAAAGAGTGATTAAATCACTCGATCGAGTCGCTCTGAGGTAAACGCGGATCACGGCAGCCTGCAGGGCTAGAAAGCAATTTAAAAATTTGTCCTCAAGGCGGCGCCTAGTTGTCTATATTATGTGGGCGCGAAATGCAGGGCGGGCCCGCGTCGCCTCTGTGCCGTAGCAGTGCTACAAACTCTACGAGACCTACGCAACCAGCTACGACAGCATTACAATATGCTACGTTTGTATCTTTGATAGCGTATTTCATAGTGACATCGCGTAACCCCTTCACATTTAGCAGAATGCTACGACACCTTCAGCACCTATGCAAACAGATTCTACGAGCAAGCTACATTTTAAGTTTATGAAAACGAGATTCTCGTTACATTTTTTACATCTACGTGTCGGTATAAATGCCTCGATAATTTATCTATTAGTTAGTGTCATGTCTGTAAGCCTAGTTATGAATGAAACTAATGATGCTATAATTCGGTTAACTAATATGCTGATGTTATTCGGAATAATCACGGATTAATGTAAAGTGTAGAGTAATTCAATTTATTCCCTCGTTGAAGGCTCGAAGGTAAATAAGATACTAAAGTAAAGTAGTAAGATAAGTGCCTTTAAAGGTTAAAATATTTCATCTCTGGGTATAAAAAAACTAGAAATTAGCAAAGATATACCAGTAGAAAAGTCATTTGAAATATGTGGCATAACTATCTCAACAATGAATTGTATTGTTTTATGTATATATAGGACACCATCTAGCGATGCTAATGTTTTTTTCAATAAGATGGAGATTTTACTTGACAAGTATGTGGTAAAACTTTCGAAAAGTGTTATTTTAGCTGGGGATCTTAACATAGATACATTGAGACAGAGTTCGGCAGCCTCACGCTTGGAAGACCTCGCATTAAATTATAATCTTACTTTACATATTACGCAGCCAACTAGACAAAACAGCTGCATAGACCACTTTATCAGCAATATCGATGGTGCAATAGGGAGTACTCATTCCACATATCTCTCTGACCATGACACAAGCCAGACTTTGACCTTTTCTGTCAAACAAAAACACAAAAACATTGATTATTGGTTTATTGAATCAAGGAATTATTGTCAAGATAATATTGATTCCTTTGTGAGACATTTGTCAGCATTATCATGGGCAGAAGTTTTTGAAAAAAATGAAATAAATAGTGCATTCGAATCTTTTCACGATTTGTTCTGTTTAATATATAATTTGTGCTTCCCGATAGAGAAACACAAGGTCCAGCGGAATTCAACGTCAGCCAAATGGATAACAAAGGGCCTTAAAGTATCTACAAAACATAAAAGAGAGTTGAGGTACCGTTGTTACAAATTTAGGACTTCCGAAAATAAATCAACCTATAAAAAATATAGCACAATTTTAAGAAAATGTGTAAACATATCTAGAAAAAAAATGAATTACAATTTCTTATCAAAATCAAAAAATAAATGCAAAGCTACATGGCATATTATAAAGGACAAAGTTGACTGTGAACAATCGTTTGAAAGTGTCAATGCTTTAAGCTACAATGGGAAAACAATAACAGAGCCCCAACAAATAGCAGAGGCTTTTAACGACTACTTTATCGGCATCACAAACAACACTCAAACGAAAGCTGTTAATAAAATAAATGATAGTTTAAGCATACAAAATAATGTCTGTAGTATTTTCCTAAAGCCCTTAACAGATTTAGAAGTGTTAAGGATGGTCTTCTCGTTAAACAATACAAAAGCGGTGGGTTATGATGGTATTTCCACTCACATATTAAAACAATGTGTATTCGTGATCTGCCCCGTATTAAAACACCTACTTGATCTTTCCATTGCACAGGGTGTTTTCCCGGAAAGACTTAAATTGTCCGTTGTAAAGCCCCTACACAAGAAAGAGAATAGGAAGGATTTAAATAACTACAGGCCTATTACCCTTATTCCAATCTTAGCCAAGATCTTTGAGAAAGCCATGCATAATCGTTTGACAGACTTTTTAGATAAATATAATGTAATAAGGGAAGAACAGAATGGCTTTCAGAAAAGAAAGTCAACTACTTTGGCTGCTTTTGCTCTAGTACACAGTGTAGTTGATTTAATCGACAAGCGTGTACCAGTTTCAGTCATATTCTTTGACATGAGCAAGGCATTCGATTTTGTGGATCACAACATATTGCTAAAAAAATGTGAAATTTACGGTATAAGAGGGCCTGCTATGGACTGGTTAAAAAGTTATTTAACTGGTCGCAAACAATACGTGGAGGTAAAAAATTTAAACCAGCAACTGGTATCTACCCCTTATAAATCTAGTGCTAAATATAATAACGTTGGTGTGCCACAAGGAAGCATTTTGGGACCGTTGCTTTTTCTACTCTACATCAACGATTTACCGAACATAACGAAAAATCAATGTGTATTATTTGCTGATGATGTGTCCATTGTTGTGGCGGATAAGAAAAATGGTAATGGTAATGACACATTTATAGATCTACTGAACTCTGAGGCAGAATTGGTGGTCAGTTGGCTGGAACGGAATAATTTACGAGCCAATATATCGAAAACTAAATTTATTAATTTCCAAAATTATAACAATCCTAATAAGTTCAATGTAAATCTGACATGTAGAAATGAATTAATAGAAAAAGCTGACGAGATCAAATTCCTTGGAATTACATTAGACAAGCATCTGAACTGGAAATCACATATAGACAAAATGTGTAAAAGACTTAATAGATTTGTTTTCGCGCTCAAGAGATTGAGAAGGACATCAGACCAAAACACTGCGTTGACTGCTTACTTTGGTTATGTCACTTCAGTTCTGAGGTATGGCCTTATGATTTGGGGTAATTCAACACATATAAAGAGAGCTTTTATTGTTCAAAAAAAGTGCGTAAGAGCAGTTTGTGGAATAGGACCACTACAATCATGTAAACCACTATTTAAAAAATTAAAATTGTTGACCTTAACCGGGATGTATATTTTTCAAATTGGTTGTTTTGTTAGGGAACATGCATCGTTTTTTGACCACTTTATAGACAAGTGTAATTCTAGGATAAAAAATAGAGACCCTACAAGGTTAATTTTGCCAACCTGTAAAACTGCTTTAAGTAGTAAAAATTGTTTTGTCATGACCATAAAAGTATTTAATAAAATTCCAAGAGACATACGGGAATTACCAATTAAGCAATTCAAGACAAAACTTCATAGGTGGCTTACAGAAAAATCTTTTTACGACATAAGAGAATTATTTTAAAAATTTGTAATAATCATATTTTATGTTATGTTGGTTAATTATTCTTATACAAATACGTGTTTGACATTTTAATAATTACTGTGGTGTTAATAATTTTTTTTTTTCTCTTTTAATTACTATTATTTTTTAGTATAATTAATTCATGCATGTAAAAAATATTGTACGTCCATCAAAAATTGGACAAACTGTTGATCCATGATTATGCTACGACTTAATAACTTTAAACATCTCTTGTACACAGTTTCCGCAATAAATATTTCATTTCATTTCATTTCATTTCATTTCATTTCATTTCATTTCATCAGAATGTTTGTGGAATTGGCAATAAGATAAATGAGTTAGAAATGTATTTGGATGGTAAAAATGTTGACGCTATATGTGTTTCTGAGCACTTCCTGAGTCGTGATGCAGCTAGAGTTTTTGGCTTCTCAGATTATAACTTAGTGTCTTGTAATACAAGAAAAACCAAAAAAAGAGGAGGTACACTCATCTTATGTTCAAAAAGTAGAGAGTATGAAGATGTAAAAGTTATAAATAAATTATATAAAATGGGCAGTTTTGAAATTTCTTGTGTCAAAGATGTTGAAACAAATTTATATGTGTGTTGTTGTTATAGATGCCCTGATGACAAAAACATTGATTGTTTTTTAGAGAGACTTGAAAATCTTTTTGACTACTTTTTCAAAAAGAAATGCATACTTTGTGGCGATTTTAATATTGACTTGCAGGTTGAGAGTAAAAAACGTAATGATTTCCTTAGCCTTCTATGTAGTTACAATTTCAGGTGCCTTCTTTCTTCTGCTACTTTTGTTCGTAATCACGCGTCATCTTGTATTGATAATTTTATAACAAATATTCCTGAGTAGGCGATAGAGTCAGCACAAATTGATCATAATGGCTTAGCTGATGGCCATGCTGGACTTTTTTGCAATTTACTGGTTGAAAATCAGAAATGTAGAGTACAAAAAGATATTACAGTTAAACAGAGATGTTTTAATGCCAGAAGCAACAAAATTTTCAAACAAAAAATTTCACAACATGATTGGTCTAATATGGGGCTTAACGGGTTTTTGAGTACATTTACAAATATTTTTAGAAGTAGTTATAAGAATACGTTAAAAAAAATAAGTTTGAAGACATCGCATGGTTTAAAATGGGTTACAAAAGGAATAAAAGTTAGTAGTAAAATTAAGCGGGTTTTATGTTGTGGTAATGGTGTACATCATAGCGTTCAGATTTATCGGAAAGACTACATTAAATTATATAGAAAAGTATTGAGAGGTGCTAAAAGGCTGGCTATAGAAACTAAACTTAAGCAATCTACAAACATATGCAAGGATGTGTGGAATATAGTGAACAGATATACTAAGAAGAGTAAAGATAGTAAATTTAAAAACTGTACTTTAAAAATAAATAATTATGTGACAGATAGCCCCACAAAAGTAGTTAATGAATTTGCAAAACGTTTTAGCTATGTAGAACGGTCAAGTTCACCAGATATTACGGATGCTTTAAACTATTTAGAAAGAAATGTAGTAAGAGTAAACGACGACATGGACCTAAGACCGACTGATGCGTCTGAAATTAAGAAAATTGTAAGGAACATGAAAAATAAAAGATCTTGTGGTTATGACGAAATACCAATACATATTATTAAAGATAACATTGACTTCCTGGCAATACCCCTGGCAGATTTCTACAACATATGTTTTGATGAGGGCATTTTTCCGGAACAATTCAAAGTGGCTAAGGTTGTACCGATTTTTAAAAAAGGGTCGTCTTCTGATAGTAAAAATTATCGCCCAATATCTTTGTTGCCAGTACTTTCTAAAATTTTTGAGAAGCTAATTAAAATCAGGTTAATTTGTCATCTAAATCTAAAAAATGTAATTAATCGCAGACAATTTGCTTATCAAAGGGGTGTAGGCACAAATGATGCTATATGCACATTAGTAAATGACATAATTAGAAAATTAAATTATCAAAAGAAGGTTACTGGATTATTCTTAGACCTAAGCTCTGCATTTGACACCGTAAACCATGAGTTGTTACTGTTAAAACTTAGTCATTACGGGATCAGAGGAAAGGCGCTGCAGTTGTTAGCGTCTTATCTACACAATAGAAAAATGTTTGTAGAAATGAAACATTTAGATAATGGCTGCATCAATGCGCACAATTCTAGTCTAGTTAATGTGACAACCGGGGTGCCCCAAGGATCTATATTAGGACCAATACTATTCATAATATTCACAAATGATCTAATAAATTCTATTCAAAATGAAATTTCAGATATAACTTTAGTCGTTTTCGCTGATGATACAAATGCTTTAATTGATGCTCATAATATGGATTCCTTAAATAGTAAAGTACGTACAGCCATTACCTTTTTCGACACTTGGTTTGCAACTAATAAGTTGATAATCAATGTTAAAAAAACCAATATCATGCTGTTCAAGTCAACTGCCAGAAATAATGATAGTTTAAATGTATTTTGGAATGATGAAGAAGTGGGTTTGGTAGACACTGTGAAATTTTTAGGAGTTCATATCGATGCCTTGCTTAACTGGAAACAGGAGCTTTCGGCCATAGACAGTTCAATTAGTTCTTCCTGTTATGCCCTTAGAAGCTTGCGCGATGAACTAAGTATTTGTCAACTAAAGATGGTATACCATGCCTTAATCGAATCCAAGCTAAGGTACAGCATACAGTTCTGGGGCAACAGCTACCAATATAATATTAGCAAAGCGTTCATATTGCAAAAGCGAAGTATTCGAACAATGGTGCGAATATCCCAAAGAGAATCATGTAAAGAGCATTTTAAAAAACTTGGTATTTTACCGGTGCCCTGCCTATATATATTAGTTATCTTAAACTATCTTGCCAAATACATTAGAGACTTTGAAACAAAAGAAGAGAGAATAAAAAGGGAAAGCACAAGATTGAAGGACATGAAACATAAAATAAACTTTAAATTAAATGTAGCTAGACATAGCACTGCGTACCAAGCAGTAGAAATTTTTAATAAGTTGCCAAGGGACATCAAAGAAATTGTTTATAAGCCTCGTTTGTTTAAAAGGAAAGTCATTGCATTTCTTTTGGAAAATAGTTTTTATAATTTGGATGATTACTTTGCCAAAACATTTGTATACTTGTAATTCTATTTGTTATTATCACTATATTGACTTAATTTAATTTTGGACATACTACGTAATTAGATTTCAACATTAGTTTTATAAATTATTAGGCATTATTTTAGATTTTTTACTAACAATTCAAACACAATGTATGTTGTTACTGAATAAATACAATACAATACAATACAATACTAAAATTCCCGAAATCTTTGTTTTCAACGTGTTTTCATACAATAAAAAAACAATGATGCCGAAACTAAAATATACACACAAATATTTCAAAAACGAGAATTGTAAAACTCATAACATGTAATAGATGGAATAGAAAACCGTTTCATATCCGCAGGAACATGCAGGACTCCGCTTTTTATTGTGTATGTCTAAACATGACGAGGTCTGCATAACTTCCTGCGTCGGCCGCGTCCAGGGGAAGGGGGCGCGAAGTTGACTTGATTGGAAACCCTATTCCATATTTATTATGGGCCTATTTTGTGATGTTTATTGACGTAGATGTCGCGGTAACTCCAGGTTATTAGGTGAGTTTGAAACTTGTTTTATTGAATATAAGCTCTGGATGGCTACCGGCTGCTGGTTCAGTGTCTCGTGTTTTTGATAACTTCGGAACACCTAATCAAATGGCTAGCTAGCTTTTTTAACACTACAGTCTTAAATCCTGTTGTATAACGTTGTATAACGAAACGAGAGGTCGTTTGCCTGATGGTAAGCATAATACTACCCCATAACAATGTCGGTGCCATTCAGAACTTTGAATCACAAAGGCCTGCGCGGCACTGCATTGCGCTCGTAACCATGAGACATTAGGTATTAATTCTCATAAGCCCAGTATTTTCCCTGACTACTTTGCTCATCGAATTGTAACACAGTATAGCTAGCACATTACTGCTTGGTGACAGACTAAAGGTTGGTACTCATTCAGACAGACACTCGCAGAAGGTGAAATGTAATGTGAATAATTGATAATATCCAATAGCTTGATACTACGAAAGTAGATAGATAGAGAGTCTTTTGCACACTTCAAAGTAAACACGATGCAAAAGAAAATAACTGAAAACAATCTGGTTGTAAAAAGGCCGATCTTCCCTTCAAGAGCGATTTGTTCCACGAAACTATACAGTGTGAATGTCACACAAATTTTGCTCCAGCCGGGATCGAAGCTGCAGCCTCACGCTTCGCAGGCAGGGTTACTTACTACCAACTTAGCCACAGGGCCATTACTGATAATGTAATTATAATTATTTTTATCAATGAGGAACCTAATAGTTTCTAATAGACAATCAAGTACCATTTTCAGAGTATGAAAGACGACAATGAAAACACGTAATGTGAGGTAGAAACACTATTTGCGAGCGGGCGGCACGACTGGGAGGCATTGCGGTTTCTGTGCTTTGTTGTAAATGTAACATTTTATCTCTATATCATTTTTAAATTCACTATCCCTATTTTAGAAATCACGAATTTTAAACACATTATAAGTGCAAATATTCTGAGAAGATAATGTGTTTATATGTAATGTGTTTTATGATGGACTAGCTGCTTCCCCGCGGTTTCACCCGCGTGGAGATTTTGGATTACATGGTTTTTTGTTTTTTTTTTGCGCGGAATCCTAATTTTTTTTCCTAAAATGAAAGTAGCCTATGTTAGTCTCTGTAACATCAGCTATCTGCCAGTGAAAGTCCCGTCAAAATCGGTCCAGCCGTTACGTAGATTACCCGGAACAAACAGCCAGACAGACAGGCAGCTATAGGTACCGTATATACTTTCATATGCATTTAGTAAAAAGCTGTTAATTTGATATTACAAACAGACACTTCAATTTTATTTATTTGTACAGAAGATATACCTTTGATTCCAAAGGAATAAAATAGAACATAATTCCTAGGAAATCAGTTTGGGTTTTGGTATTTACGATAACGAGTAGAATATGATGAAAGTTACGTTCATATATTTATCGAACACATAACATTAAATTAAGAACTAGGAGTGGAATTTAGAGTTTAGTCAGAATATTTAGGTAACAAAGAGTGGAAACAAGTACCTAAGTATTAAAGATAGTTAAAGATAGTATAAGTAAAGAAGGGAATACAGGCAAGTTGCAGGGCGAGTACAGCGGCTGTTTACAGTGCGGCTCAATGCACCACGTACCATAGTAAAGGTTGGTGCACACTGTATAAACCATGTCAAGTTATGTGACAGAGAAAAAAAAGTTTGATAGGTATGTTCTAATAAGAATATTTTTAGTGCATGTGCAAACACATGTGGAAACGTATGTATAATTTCGACAATGAAAACAATGCTTTTTTTATTAATAGGTATTAAACAAAACGCAAGCATGAAGCGAATAATCGATAGATCGCCTAAAAATGCTATACGAAATTTAAATAGCCATTTTTCAATGTTCGCTACAGGTTCTATCAACCTATGGGGCTTGTTCCGGGTTCATATTTATTTAAAATTTATAAAAGCATTCCATTATACAAACAGTAAAGAAATGATAATCTTTTATAGCCTGGATCGATTGCTATAACTTGAAAATATTCAACACCATGCTATTCCAACGAAAATATTATTTATTTCTTACTAGCTCCTGCCCCGAGGTTTCACTTGTCTGGAGATTTTGGATTTCATGGTTTTTATTGTTTTGCGCGGAACCCTAATAGAATTTGCAATAAAATAATATTGCGGCTATACATTGAGATGTAAGCTATCCTATCTTTTAAGTTAGATCAAACTGCACACGGTGTGCAAATTTGATTAAAATCGGTTAAGTAGTTTAGGAGTCCATCGCGGACAAACAACGTGACGCGTAATTTATATATGTTAAGATTTACGGAACGCAATAAATTTTTTTTGGATAAAATAGTATTTAAAATTGATTGGTATCTTTTCAAAGGAGCTAGGCGTCCAAGCGTACAAGCGTATCGTTGTCTTATGGCTCGTCTTTCAATAGGGTTTTAATAGGGTTGGAGTGGAAAACCAAGACGACTGCAGTTATTAGCCAGTAAGGCCGCAGATTTACAAAGAGCCATAGTGCAGCAGCTTTAGTACATCTGTGACTGTACAACAATATAATTAAAAAAATAAAATATGAATTCAGTCAAATTTCATTGTGCACTTCAAAGATAAAACAATGAAATTAAATATGTTGCAGAGACCCGCTGTTAGAGTCACTTATTTTAACTTTCATAAGTTCTCCTTTGGGTCCTATTTGAATAAAGCATTTTGAATTTGAATTTGGATTTGAAAGATTTTCTGCTTCAATAAATAGTTATTCTTCTTGTCCGGGTTATAGTGTGCAAGCCGCCTTACAAGCATTATTATCCGGACGGTCGCGCGCAAATAAATCGTCTCGGGGTCCTTCGATTATCTTCAAATCTTCATTACAACGACATGGAAGCTGCGCCTAGAATTATTTTTATACCAATATTGCAGGTAAAATAAGGTGTTTCCTAAAGAAACTACTTATCGATCTAGTGCATGGAGCGTTAATTGATACTACCAAATATACTATAACTTAGTAGCGTTGCAGCTTCGTTGGAAAACTAATTACCGCTTTGAGGACAACATGGACGCATCCGGAACCGGGCTTGTAACCCAATATCCGGCGGTCGACCAGCCATGACACTCAATTTAAACAAAACTGTGAAATTGTGGTCTCCTTTAAGGACGGCTAGTTACTGTAAATAAACGGTTTAGTAACAAAATAATTTTCAGAGACAATTTTATATTACAGTCTAAAATTTATTAAGTGTTACAATTTTCAATGAAACACTAAAACTCTTTAATAATAGCAGTCACATTTTAACTAATTTCAAAACATTGAATCGCAAATCTTTTTGGTTTTCGATATGACGTTTTGTTTTTATAAAGCAAAATCTATTCTTGTTTCACTGTTCACAACCGGTTGCAAACTAAGTATTCATATATAATTTGTGGTATTCATCGAGAAGTGAGGTTACTTTTGCTAGTTTGAGATGATTTAGTAAAAAAATATTAAAAACATTTAAAAGACCAAAGGTAATACTGACACAATTTGTAACATTATTATATTATAATTTGTAACACAGTTACAACTGTCAAAATTATTTTCTAGGTCAAATCAGCCTTTTTGTTTTTTTTAAAATTCCTATTAGTTCACAATAGTCAACTATATAAATAAACGTGCTCATTAAATTCTACGCAAGTATTTTACTCCGCAGAATTTAACCGAATAATGAGAAACATGCTGTAGTTGAGATCAACTAATCATGTTTCATTAAAAGTTTCTTATTGAACAGAAGTTCCATTGCATCACGGAGTTTGAAACATGTCGGCTGAATTTTCTTGCAGTGTTCAATTCGTAATAACCAAGTGGCTGTGGAGAGTCGCGAGTACTTTGGAAGCGGGTTATTTTATGTAAGCTCTTTTTAGTTTGTTGTGTTGTTGTTTGTTTGTTGAACTTCTCAGTCATGAAAATTTCCGTCTATAATTACTTTGCTAATTCGAGTATGTTTAAGAACGTGTAAAGCCGGTACCTGCACGTGGTGCTATAAGATTGTGTTGGTAATATTTGGTGTTATTAGAAGCATGATGGCTCAGCATAAATTTAAGGCGCTGTCTAAAGCAAAACTACCAGTTTATAGTCGCACAAATATCAGTTTACATACATAATACCAGCAAAAAAACATACTTACACTATTAATCAAGTGCTTCAAGAAGGTTTATTTGAAAATATTTCATAAAATGGTCCAGAATCTTAAAAAAAATATCGCAAAAATACCACGAAAAAACTTGTTATCTCCAAATGATCAATATTTTGAGCGACAGTTATCATAATTATTTTAGTAACCAAAATAGGCGCTCGAAATATGCTCGGGTGCTTAGGAAGGCCTTACGCGCCCAAGCGCTCGTTCTGTTCTCTATCTATTTGTGCGGGCGGGGAGATGTGCGGATGCACAAAATGGGACTTAACAGTCAATTCCTTTCTCCTTTCCTAAATGTAGGGTATTGACCAAGTTTATATTTCGTCATCATTGAAATCAGTGAGACAGTGGTTGAATTATGACATATTAAGAGTAAAATAGAAACAAATGAAACTGCTCGGTGAAAGAATAATTGAGAACACAGGTTTCCGCGTTCACTGTCTGGGTGAGACGAACTCGTTCGAGTTGTTTGAAGAGTAATTATACAGTGCAGTGGTACGTACAAGCAGAGTTAGAATTCTTTAGTTATAATTTTAAAAGTAATACATGGCTACCTCCCTGTTTCCCTATATTGCTCTCCCCTATATATACCTATGCCACCGCCATGTGCATAGGGTAAATTTTATAGAGTATCTAGGCTTTATGTGAATTTAAATCTAAATTGGAGCTCTGACCTAACCAAAGCAAATGAAGTAAATGATTAGAGTATTAATCGTAACCGTAAACCAATTATGACATCCAATCCACCTCCAGTAGTGACCTTGACTACTGCAAATTCATATGAAAAAAAATAACATAAATACACCTAATTAAACACATTACAAATTGTTTAATTAAATCATAATAATCGCAAAAACCAATTACTACATTTCAAGATACCCTCCATCCTTAATTTATTGCCTAGGCATTAAACGGAATGTCTGCATTATTCACACTGCCGGTGACAGGTACATAATCTCTGGATTACAGGTAGTTGGTCACAGGTTGTGTTTCCCGCGCTCGGAACGTGGGTAAATCCGCCCAGAACAGTTGGAATCACGGCTAAACGGTATAACGGTATGAATAACATCAGAGGCCCGCCACATCTGGATGAGCCGGCATGGGATTGGTACATCGATGGTAATATCGGACCAGTTATGCATAAGTGGATGCGGCTTTTAGAAGAACCGCAACTGACCTAAATAAAAAAGGCTAGTTCTGAAAGATCAAAATGTTGTCGGGTGTTAAATTTTGACGGTCACATTTGAGTAGCTACCTCGCTAGTAATTATGTCGATATTATCATAGCTCATATAGGTTGGCATACAATTTAAGCTTTGGATGCTATCAAATTTTATGTTGAGCTCAAAACTGCAAGATCACGACACCCTGAGCGATTACTGAGCGTGTAGGGAACGCTTCAATTAAAATCTTAGACGTAATATTTAAAATTGTTTGAATATGTAGGTTTTTGTAATGTCATTCAAAATCAAAATGTTTTTATTTCTGTAACCAAAAATGTATATACGAGTACATACAAACAAAGTGGTGTCATTGTCATCAACACTACGAAAAAGTGACGATTAACGGGGGATCTACCATGTATATTATTGTATGTTATTTGTTTTGAATTTCTGATATTTCGGCACTGTTACAAGCGCCATGGTCAATCATCAAATCAATCATAGAATTTAATATTTTTTCTAAAGACTGTAATTCAGTTTATCTTTCACTACGAACGCTGTAATCATGTAATGTTTGTATTAAACGTCAGAGGCCCAGATAACTACTCTGTCACAGGAGTTAAAATGATATAAAAAATACATGATATCAAACTGTTAAACGTAGTAAAATTCAAACTACATTATCTCACAGGCTAGGCTTCTGGTCTTGCTATTTTTAATAATGAACCAGTAACAAAATGTTTACGAAGGAAAAACTAAACTGTACGTTACTCCCGCATTTAATCCAACCACTACAATAATAATCTATCCTCGAAATGACTTCAAAATATCGTCATAGTTCCGTGACAACCCCTGTATGAGCCGACACGTGCTCGCCCCGCGATTCTCTCACTCGACAGATCACCTGAAAGTGTACCACTTAATAACTCACATCCTCTGCCAGTTCACTGGGCAGCCACTGAATCGTCACATATCTCTAAATATGGCCGCCCAACCGTGACGTGTGCTACACGGTTACACTCCTGTTAGGGCGGCGCTCCATTGCTCAACAAAGATTTATAGCACTATATAGCGTGATAAGTATATTTGAGATGTAAATCGTGTTTTAGAAAAGTACAGTACATTTAGTTAAATGTTAGTGGGAGGACTAACTCTTCTGCGAGTGTCCGTCTGGGTTGTTACCACCGCTTTGCTCGTGAAGTCTGCCGCCAAGCAGTAGTGTGCAAGCATTACTGTGTTCCGGTTTGATGAGCAGAGTATCCAGTGAAATTACTGGGCTTATGAGACTTAATACCTAATGTCTCAGGGTAACGAGCGCACTGCAGTGCCGCGCAGGCCTTTGTGTTTCAAAGTTCTGGGTGGCACTGCAATCGTTATGGGCCGGCGTTATGCTTACCATCAGGCAAACGACAAGCTCGTATCGTTACAAAATAAAATAAAAAAAAAAACTTCGCTTCTTGCGGAATGCACACCAAAACCCTTACCTATCAATATCCTACTTCCTACTATCCCATCCTATCCTATCCTACTAATTATTATAAATGTGAAAGTTTATATGTGTGTGAAGGTTTGTTACCACGTATCTCCGTAACTACTAAACCCATTTTGATGAAATTTGGAATGTAGATAGCTTAGGTTCTGGAGTAATACATAGGCTAAAGAGACCTACCACGCGCGCGAAGACGTGGGAAGAAGCTCGAAAAAATAAAACTCACTGGCTTTTTGCGATCTGTGATCGTAGTAGGTACCTACTATAACAAGGTTGAGTAATTTGATTCAATACTCGACTCTAGCTACTGTGTCCAGAGCCTGTTTGAAAAGTTGTTTAAAATACTCAATAAAAATCCATAACAAACATATCAGAACTGATTCTATAGCACAATTGAACTAATTAATTCATGACAAAAAAAAACAAAATTATTTTGGTCCATGACTCGATAGAACTGAATAATCACGTACTTTTATCTGTTATTGATAGCAATCGAGGTTTGCTATCTCGATGTTGATAGCATAGCATAGCGAAGGTACGAGCAGTATACACCCAGTGCTAATCGCATACCTCCATGGGCGGTATCACACGGGCGGACTGGCGGCCGCGCTGTGATTAAAAGCAAAATTATCGCGGTTCAGTTTTTATCTTTCATCGTTTGTTGCATTCACATCGGTTATATGAAATTTAAAATCTCACCCATGAATAGATGACCCGATTGAAAAAGGGGAGTTTGGTCGTTACAAATGATATGTTGTGATTCGCACGCTTATGAAATGATGATACTGGCATAATTTTTATCATAGATGATTAAAATAAATCTACTTATATAGGAATTGTATCACACCTAAAATCTCTAAAAAACCTGTTGGAGATTTTGGTTTTGATAACGTTATTAGTCACACGACACGATAATCCACCAAATGTAGACATGTGGACCTATCCTTATCACAATGATTTTTTGTGTATTTTATACACGTGTATTATATGTACGTATTATGTTATAAATATAAAAGCTAATATTAGAAAAAACTGCATTCTAATGAGCGGTAGTTTAAAGTTAGATTATGAGTTCAAAATCCACTTTAATATTGTCTAAGAAAATGGGTGCAAAATAAACTTATGCAATGTTTTCTTAACTAGCGTGAAGTAACATGGAACTATTGAAGAGTTTAATAATATTCATTGGGCCCGGGCAATTTTCCGGGCGAGCGGGCATCGAGTCTTTGATCGAGCGCTAGCCGAGGAATAGCCAAATTGAAGGAACTACGCTTTAACGAGACCTTAGTGCTTCAATCTGTAATTTTATGAAGTCTTAGGTATCATTGCGAAAGATTATTATATATTTGAAATTGAATTTCAAATTATTTCTTGCTTCAAGACGATGAGACAGATTGGTTAATAAACAGTAACAGTATATTTATGGATCCATAATTTTAGAATTAGGTTCAAACGAAATATGTTCGGCTTGAAAGTTGTATTACATTTTGTGAACATAATGTGAGTTTTGGGCTTCGATAATGCTTGCTCCGTTTCCGTTCCGCTTTGGCAAGTGCCAAGATATCGGGAAAATAGTATTGTAATAGTACTTAATGATTTTATGTCTCATGATTAGAATTGAAAATTAAACATCACTATCACATGATTAGACTAGAAAATTGTTTGTAATTTGATTAGCACATCGAAGCACGAAATAAAATTGATGCGTACAAGTTTGTAGAAATACTAAAATTACACTTATAAAACTTCATCGATTACCACTAATTTATTAGTAATCGTTCACTCGTTTCCCCACTAAACCCACAAAAATCTGTCGCTGTAAGTCACTAAAAGCATTTTCCAAATACTTGTTCCTAAAAGTAATTCAATTTTACACCCCAAATAAGAAAGCGTGCTCGTGTGAGTAGGTTCGTGTATATGTAGGTAAATCCCGTCTGTCGAAGGGATGGAACCCTTAAAGGGCAAGGGTTAGTGCGTCTTGGAACGGCAGTGCCTTTAAAACATTATTTCCATCGTGTGTACTGCTAATTATGCATAGTACAATTATCACAATAATTATGTGTTTATCCATTACCGCGTGTGTTACCTGAGGTATGATAATTAAATACTTCAATTCATTTAGCTCATCCTTTACCAAACCGTTTTTAAAAATATATAAACACGCAGTATTTTTAACCACCTTCAAAAAGGGAGGAGGTTGTATGTTAGACTGTATGTATATTTAGCGTTCCGTACCACAAAGGAATAAAGGAATATAGGATTACTTCGTTGTCCTCTGCATGTATGTCAAGACCCTTTTTCCCAGGAACGCGTGGAGGTATCAACTGGAAATTAATATCAAATACTCAAGTCTGTAACCTTGGAGCTGTGTAAAAAACTTCTAAGCCAACAAGGTCAAAACTTACAGCCGTTTATGCCGCATATTTTGAATTCGCAAGGGAGTCAAAACAGTACGGCACTTTCAGTGCGCGAGGCCAACTCGCAATTGGCTGGTTTTTTATGTATGTTCACCGAGTTCTCCATCAGTTGTGGATCGATTTTGAATATATTTTTTTGTTTTAAAGGATGCTTGCGTACTCTTGACCTGGTCTCATATCAATTTTATGAAAGAATATCATCCCTGTAAGTGGAAAACTGGGAGATGAAATTTCATATATCGCGGTATTTTCATGAAGTCAGATTTCGCTTTTTTAAAAGTTACATTACAAGTAAAAATTTAGTTGTAACTTTTTATACTTGATAGTTCGGCGATTGATCACTTATGACTTGCTCTCAAGTGCAGCAATTAGCCAGAGCACTATGAAAAAAATACTGTATAAAACGTATACTCTGCGTATATGGGTTTAGGTCTTGAATGTAAAAAATAACGATTACGAATTCGAAACAATAACAACATAATATCTTTTAAATTGCACAATTTTACAAAAAAAAAAAAATGTTGTTTGAGTCTTTGTAATTGATTAAAAACGAGTACATATAACTTAGAAGCAGGGAGGAACAATAGGCTATATCAAAGTCACTTGGAATTTTACTTTTTGGAGGCCAACAATGTTTATGTAGTGAAATCACGACGAAGCTTTTAGCGCAAAAATAGTATGAAAAATTGAATTAATTATGTAACCTCACAAAAACCGATCGTAAAAACATATGAGTACCGAAAATATACAGTAAATAAGATTGGCACGAAAACAAAACACACTTACCTTTAAGTGGGCTTTTGAGTGGCTGTGATTGGGATCTCTAGGATGTAGTGTTGGCGTCGAGAACTTTACGGAGTTACCCTTCTGTCTAATAAAATCGGTGAAATGGTACTCCGTCCTGATGTCGAGTGATGTTAGCTTTCTCAATCGCAATTCATTACACACTTAAAAGATCCGGTTCTTGATAAAATCAACTACATGTAGTAAATAAATAGGGTTTAAAAACATATCTTTGCTATTTATAACCGTAATACATTTTAGATTTTTTACATTTTGGTATTAAAATTACACTTTCAGGTACTTTTCACTGTTAGATTTTTTTAAATAAAAATTATTTGCGTGTGCTACAGATGGATAATAAAGCGCGTGTGCGCGGGCGCAGGTCACGGGCCATGGGGACGTTTCCGGCGCGCTGTCGCGTCGCGTCGCACCCTTCCGGTATGCGCGAGCGCCGCTTGCCGAGCGTGACCGCGGCCTAGTAATGCTCTATTGTGATCTAATAAATGAACTCGAAATCAGTGCTGTGACCGAATAAAATTAAATAGGTATTAGTTTTGAATGCAGTCACGATAGGTATGCTAGTCTGCTGGCTGAAATTTCTAAACGACAGTTTACCACTGTTCCTTCACAATGATAGTGTTCGTCCTCAGATTTTCAACTTATTTCACGAGAAGTCATACAATGCTCCGGTAACATAACAAATTGTTAAAGATATCAGGCAAACAACGAGAACCGGCAATAGCTAAATACATGGTAATCGAGCATTTCTAGTGCTCGTTATATCTATCGTTATGGCTATCGTCTGGCGCGGCACTGCACTGTCATTGTCATCCTAGTCGTTAAATATCGATTGCCTTTTTTATTTCACTATTTAGTACGCGACTGCCCATAAAAAGGAGTGTAATCTTTACAGGGTCCATCTAAATAGGTTTTTAAACTGTCATGGTCATATTTTTGCATAGGTATCATAATTTTCAAAGGGTTCATCTATGTATGTGAGTTTCTTTATTCCACCATACAACTTTTAAATGCCTGAACACATTTGAACTGTATGGGGTATCGATAGATTCCTTACATCATCCCGAGTGACATTGGCTAGGGCAGTCGTCTTATTTTATTTTAATAATACTTGTTTTGCACTTTAACCTGGAATACTTAAGTTATACTTTTCTAGTGGCTTATGTTCTGTATGTCTGCCAGTTGCTGCTATGTATGTATGAAACACGTCCACTACCGAACATAGGCCTCATCCATAGAACGCCACTGGGATCGGCTGTTCGCCTCATAGCATCCAACGACTCCCCATGGTTTTGACCAGGTCGTCTGTGCATCTAGATATGCATAGAAATTACCTCTCAGCACCGAAGAACCGACGGGCAGTGCGGCCCGTCGGATTTACAAGATTTTTTTCATCGCGTCGCCATCACTTTACCTTTGCGACCGCGGCCTACTACATATATCGAAAATATACATCTTGATTACGCTACTGACAAGCGTCAATCTGAATACGCTCTTATTACATGAAATACAGTTAACCACCATTTGTTACATGTTGTAATGAAACCAATTGTCCGTAGGGGAAAGGCTTTCATGATGCAATTAATGCATACAAAGTAGAGTGAAAAACAAAGATAAATTAATTTTACAGTGACATACTAATGGAGTCTACCACCTGAGCCTGGGTTCGTTTTAAATATTTTCCGTCATATTTATAGGGTCCAATGGAGTTTTCCGGTAGATAGGTATTGATTGAATTTTATCATTAAGTGCGCTTTAGTAAAAAAGAGTACATTGTGTATGATATTGTTCGATGCGTGATGGAAACTCCAGTACTTTGATATCAATTTCGAATTCATCGCACTATTCAGGTAGGTTAGGTGCATCTTTTCAAAGTAGGCCTTTCGCAGACAGAGAGTTCCTGGCTATACAAAAACTCGCAACTTTGAATTCGTCAAAAGCGAGTTCGAGTGTCATCTTGAGTTTACACTGATCGCCTACATTATGTACTAGCTGTGCCCCGCGGCTTTGTCCACTTGTCACTTTGTCCAAAAGTAGCTTAAGTTACTCCTTATAACATCAGCTATCTGCCAGTGAAAGTCCCGTCAAAATCGGTCCTATCGTTTCGGAGATTAGCCGGAACAAATAGACATACAGACAGACAAAAATTTAAGAAATTGTTATAAGTACTTTCACATGCATTTGTGACAAATTAACACAGCTTAGAACCTTGTGCTACACACCCGACGTGTAAATAATTGCGCTTGACAGCACGCAGTTAATTATTTGCTTGCGGTTCCTTAACTTAAGAGAAGTTACTGTAAAATAAAATTTAGGCATAGATGATTGAAATTCCAGAACAAAGTTAAAAGATCGGTGAACCGTCGAATGCTTTTATCCTTCATTCACGTGTTCAAATTTTGTCAATACGCAGTGGTTATTCAGAGATCGGAAACAATTAGACAACAGTGGCATTGGGCAGCCGAGCGCATATCCGTATGTCGTGCTGCCCTACTGGTTCACTCGCTGATAATATTTTCCTATACGATTTAAACACAAAAACATCCTATGTAACAAAACCTGGTAATCAAAAAAAACTCTTATCTCCTTGCGGTAAATACGAAAACGGCGTTTAAAGATCATACCTGTCCAGGCTCGGGCTCGATCCGAATTTTTGTATCATTTTAATACTAGCTTTTCGGTTCACTGGCTGAATGTAAACGAATTGTAATTGAGGAACTCTTTTAGAGTAAATGTGAAAGAATTTAAAATACGAACACCATTCTGCGTGAGCAGTTTTAGAATGTAGCACAGATTTGTCTACTGTAAGTCTGTGGAATGTAGAGTGGTAGAGGCAGTAGTAATTCTTCAAAGTGTAGAGGTGAATATTATTTGACATTAAGTACATTCATACAAATTATTCTTTATTTAAGAGGTTAGAGACAGTAAGTACTTTTGAAGTTAGTCAAGGTTGTGCACACTCAGGTGTCGTCAACTGTGCTTCGTTTTAGGACACTAAGAAAAAGAATAAAAACATTTATTGCCAAATATAACATTTCCTTTTTTGGACACAATTCAGATTAATTAAACATTATACCTATTATAAAACAACCACTTTTAAAATTGTTGTCTGTCTGTCTGTCTATCTGTTTGTTCCGGGTAATCTCCGAAACGGCTGGACCGATTATGACGGGACTCTCACTGGCTAATGTTACAAGGAGTAACAGAGGCTGCGTGGGCGAAGCCACGGGACACAGCTAGTTCTGAATATAATTCAAGATCGAGTATCAAACCTTTAGTCTATTTTAAAAATAAAAACAATACAGATTCTAACTAAAATGGACAAAAGTACATAAAGATTGCATTGCAATGCTTAATTATCGATGATTTTCCAGTTTTGGTGAAATTACCGCACCAATAGGGAACTTTACCTTAGTTGTCATTTGTTTCTTTCAGCAATAACATACCAGCGTAACAGTTCTGCAGCTAACTCATTTACCTGTTATGTGCCCTACTACACGATACACTTGTAGTACGTACCCAGTTACTAAGGTAACTAGTTTGTATGTGGCGCAGGCTGAGTGCCCGTGGACCGTCCGAGTACTTAACCTAATATTCCGTAATTGTATTACAGCCGCCACATTAATTAGACTCTGAGGTCCGCTAAGACGTTGCCACGTATCAATACATTAGGTACGTGCCTTGAGCTATATGTATTGTGGACGAATGAAGTTATAAACTTTAATAGCGATTGTTAAACTTTCATAATTATTCACAATCAAAAAGTTGGAGTGTTGTGTATGTGGCGGAAAATATCTATGTGACTTTCTAAAAGGTATATTGTTCTATTTTTTTATGTAACATGTTAATCTTTAAAGTGAAATGGAAATAAAAATATTAAATACTTTGTTGGAGCTTTAAGAAAATTCAATTGTTTGATATGTTGTAGGCCTGACCCTATCATCTAAATTTATCACAGAGACTTAGTTTTAAAAGCCATAATAAGAACTCAATATTTTTTATTATTCTATCACATCGTAGCTTATGATTAAATAAATAATGTTTATAATAACAGCAATTAATAATATAATTAAAACAACTTAAACCTAATATCCTTAATTACAGATACAATAATTATTTATTTAAGCTAGGTAAGGGTATTTCTACTAGTAGATACTTTCATCCCGTTTCCACAGACCTTTACCAATTATTTAAAAAAAAAAACACAATATTGACAAAAGAATACTCATTTTAGCGACCAGCGCATTGAATATTAAATTAAAGATTTTAATATTAATTTTATTCAATATCCACTAACTATATTATAAGTCTATAAAGAAATATTTTCAAAAATATATGTAGGTATAACTAATTACACAAATAGCTTACAGTTTCAATACAATTATCAAATAACACTACTTTCTTTGAAAAAGT
Source organism: Crocallis elinguaria (assembly GCA_907269065.1). Taxonomy (NCBI): domain Eukaryota; kingdom Metazoa; phylum Arthropoda; class Insecta; order Lepidoptera; family Geometridae; genus Crocallis; species Crocallis elinguaria. The sequence goes on along the minus strand of OU026080.1, from coordinate 10,422,185 downwards.
TCCTATTCTAGGAGGATATTCTTATGAGTACGAGTAGATTATATTATTTATATATATGCTGCGTCTTTAGGATTTCTGGACAGCATACAAGCTCTGACCAGCTGAGCTATGCTATATGTACATCATTAGAAGTTCTAGCTCCAAAATTGGTGGAAATTATATCTTATCTCTAGTCTATCACATGATGCTAACATAAATTTAAATATAACTGATGCGAAATTTATAGAATATAATCAATAAACTAAATGAGCCATCATCTCTAAGTCTTCTCCAACCAAAGGTTGTTCTGAAACCACTGCGTTTATTAATAAGACCGCCATCAGACTCCAGTTTTAAGATACATACTACATTGTTAGTGGGAGGACTAACTCTTCTGCGAGTGTCCGTCTGGGTTGTTACCACCGCTTTGCTCGTGAAGTCTGCCGCCAAGCAGTAGTGTGCAAGCATTACTGTGTTCCGGTTTGATGAGCAGAGTATCCAGTGAAATTACTGGGCTTATGAGACTTAATACCTAATGTCTCAGGGTAACGAGCGCGCTGCAGTGCCGCGCAGGCCTTATGTGTTTAAAAGTCCTGGGTGGCACTGCAATTGTTATGGGCTTGCTTACCATCAGGCAAACGACCAGCTCGTCTCGTTACCAAATAACATAAAAAAATATATTATATCTATCTTAATGAGGGGTGTCTAGAATTGTAGTACCTTCACTGTAGTAGACTTTCTAAATGCTTAGTATTAAAATATGAATTTTACTAAACTAAACCTAATGCTCTGAACCTGGTTTATACGCAGAGTCCCATATATCAGCAAAGCATACACTGGAATGGAATCTGTAGAACATAATCAGAGGTAAACTGATATGACCGAGGATTGTCCACATCACTTTCCCATAGAACTCGTATCTCTCGTCCAAGCTCTCGGGAGACTTGTAGGAGAACGTGTTGAAGAGCCACATGCTCACGTTGGCGATGAGGAGGAACATAAGGAGCTCTCTGCCTGGCTTTGACCGGCGAAGCTTTTTGGTGTTGCTGCAGCGACGGAGGCCGTCCATGATAAGTGGCGTCTGAATTACAACTTGGACCACCTGAAAAAAGAAAAAGACACAATTTTAAAACATAGACTACAAACTATAAATTCCTAATTCCCTAAAATTAATGCGTACAATTAGTACAGTTAAGGGCAGGATACACCGCGCCTCTTTCTCGCTCGCGCATCTTTACATTTTTGAAGATAAACAATCACTAAATATAATTATGAAAAATCGGATTCGGTGAATTTGCTGGCAATAACATTACAAAGGTAAGGCAGAAGTATCATTTTGATCCGATCAGGTTTTCATACATGAAAATGGACAAAACATAAAATCGCATTTTTAGGTTTGAAAACTTAAGTGGATCAAAATGAAATTTTTGTTAAACTTTTGTAATGTTATTGTGAACAAATTCACCGAATGCGATATTTCATAATTATATTAAGTGATTGTTTATCTTCAAAAATGTTGAGATGCGCGAGCGAGAAAGAGGCGCGGAGTATTCAGTCCTTAATATAATTATGAAAAATCGCATTCGGCTACGATTAAAGTTATGTGCTTCGGCTATTTTCGTGTCTCCGAATTAGTACGAATTTCAATGTCTGGCCGTCCCACTACTGGCCTTGTTATACTGTATATTAGAATTGTAGCGGGTTAGCAGTCGCCAATTTTTATTGCACTTTGAGTGGTATAAGTTGCTGCGCATTCGACTATTTGACATGGCCATGGATTGATACTATTTCCATGTTGTAATTATTGCAATTACGGCTTGGTATTAATTGGTGAAGTTGATCGTTAGTTCGGCGGTGCGTTTCGTATAAGACCATGCTTGCTCATAATCTCAAACACCTTAGCATGAAGTTTTTAATGCCAACCTAGCTACAGCTACATTATGTTCTAAACCTATCCTCAGCGCTTATCAGTATATTCAAGGAACTACACTTGAGAGCCACTTCTAACTGTAGTTTTTTTGCCAGCTTAATCACGCCATTCATAATTTATACGGAAGATAAAATTACAATAAAACAAGCCTATGTCACTCAAGGTTAATTAGCGTAGCGTTCTATCAGTGAAAAAAATTACCGAAATCAAATCTATACTACAAATAAATAAAATTGAAGTGTCTGTTTGTAATATCAAAATAACAGCTTTTTACCAAATGCATACGAAAGTATATACGGTACCTATAACAAAACCATTTTTAAATTTTTTGTCTGTTTGTCTTTTTGTTCCGGGTAATCTCCGAAACGGCTGGACCGATTTTGACGGGACTTTCACTGGCAGATAGCTGATGTTATAAGGAGTAACTTAAGCTATTTTTATTTTAGAAAAAGAATTAGGGTTCTGCGCAATAAAATAAAAACCATCAAATCCAATCTCTCCACGCGGGTGAAATCGCGGGTAGCAGCTAGTCGGTAATAAAATTCATCTCGTTTTAAAATGACTAAAGAAGTAAAGATAATAACTTAAGTACCATAACAACAAGATCAATGCTCTTCACGATATTAAGGATGTTGACAGTGGCGACCATCGACAGCACTGTCTCCAAGAAGAAGGCTGGCAGGCAGATGAAGAGCAGCACATCATCCAGCAGTGATATAGGATGTTCATTGATGTCTAGTTTCCGTAACTGATTGAATGCTACGACAGCCGTTAACAACATCAAAGTGTGTAAGCCCAGCTTCAAGCAGTCGTTGAGTAGGTAGCCAAGCTCGAGGAAATCCCTAAAAATAAGATATTATTGCAATGACTACAGTTTTCTGAGTGCAAACAAAGTATCATCGTATACGATGAAATATCTCGGTTAATTGATTGACTTAATTTCTATAGCAGTGCGTCAGGATTGCGACTTCAACTCCCATGACGGGACAAATATTTGTACATTTAAAATATCGCTAGTATTTGATCTGAATGAAATGTCTAATTGTAGTGGGACCAAATTAGTGAAGCCATTAGTAGGACACTTACTCTCCAACACTGCTGAAGACAAATCCAATGATAAGTGTTCCGAGAACGACCACTAGCAACATTATTCCAGCAAAGAGTCCTCGGTTTGAAGCGTGGCAGTCGGCGTGAATGACGATGTTACTAGTGAAGTCATTTTCTTCGTTCGCAGTTGGAATCCTGTTGAACAAAACTGTTAACTAAGAGGTTTTCTCCTAAGTTCAACATTTTTTTTTACATTCATCAGCTCACGTTCGACCACAATCTCATGTGATGGTAAGCGACGATGCGGTCCAACATGTAGCTGCAGTACCTGCTCACTCTCGTTTTGAAAATTCCCAAATTATATTTATATACATACAGGTTATATTTATATAGAAACATTTACGTTGGCAACGAATTCCACTCTAATTAATAAATAATTAAAAAAATATCACTAAACCTGTGTGCAGGCGGCTTAGTACGGTTTCAGTAACATTTTTTAACCGATTTCTAAAAAAGGAGGAGGTTCTCAATTCGGTTGTATTTTTTATTTGTTTGTTACCTCAGATCTGCCGATATAAACCGATTTGAAAATTCTATTTTTATTTGAAAGGATATACTTTCAGATTGGTGGCCATAGGAATTTCATCATAATCGGTTCAGTAGTTTGTCACTGAAGGCGGTTTGTCACTTTTTTAAAGCAATTTTATCAAGACTAACAGCAAGGAAATAGCTAGTTAAACTATATTTTTCTAAGAGTGCGTGTACCTACACAATCATAAACATAATATGTTACATACTTGCAAATAGTGTTATCGTCGAAATTGGAATTCGTATCTGAGTTGGTATCTTCGGTTTCGCAATTGCCGATATTGCTCCATATTATGTAATAAACCGCAACTGAAAATAGAAAAATATGGGCGCATGTTGAACAAGTGACGTCAGATGCTCTGTCAAATTTGTATGGGGCGTTTTAGCGATCAGTAGATACGCCCGACTTTGATACTTATTTTTGATGTTTATAGTGTTTGATTTCCAGATTTTTCGATGTAGAAATTTGATGCTCATGAAAAACGGATTTATTGACATCATAAAAAAAGGAGTCAACATCCCTATTAAAGCAATGGTAGCTAATTAATTTGTCTCTCAAACTTAAGTTGATACTATTACTAACTTACTCACCGATAAGAATATTGAATTCAACACTGAAGGGGTACAGGTAGGGAGAAAAGTTCTCCACGATAGAGTTGACCGCCTTTGACCCGATGCATTTCTCATTGTAGAGGTTGCTAATGTCAATGAATCTTGACTCCAGCTTCTTGACTGAAAATTAAGACGCATGATCAATTGATCACTATACAACACGATAATATCCTAAGAGAGTGTACGTAACTAAAGTAGCTGGCAATATCGGAAAATTACAGCTACAGGTAAATATGACAATTTTTTTCATATAAATACCATGTACCTATGTATATATTTGTTATTAATAGAAAAAAATACTGATATTGAGACTTGTGACGTCATAATGTGAAGAAACAAATGAGTATAAACGTTCAAATATAACTAAGCATTGTGTAATGTGGTAAGATGTATCATTAGTGTAGGGTAATATGTAGCTCTAATGGGGAGGCACAGGCAAAGCAAATCTCAGATGGCACCACCATCGCTGGTGCTTGTCATTGATGTTTACTTTGCGGGTTAATGAATTAAACCATAACCAGTAAGCATGCTCGCGTCTTATAAATCATTAGATTTGAAATGGTCGCTACATAACCAAGAATAATAATTGGTTTCCAATAATTTTTGATGAGCATTGCTTTGATCCACAATTTCTGGTTTTTCTCGTCAGAAGGGAAACGTGTGTACCTTTATTATTACACTGAATTGTACTTTGCACAGGCATTATTTGTTGCAAAGACGATTTTTGTTATCTTACTAAAATTTTATAATGAAGTTTCATAATGAAACAACACCAGCGATAATGTGCGACGTAGTGGGATAAGTAAGTAGTGTGGCTCCCCATTAACAACAATAGTTCGTTATTGCTTTATTTTAATAAATAATAGCAATAATAATTTATGTTAATTCTTGCCAACTCGACCACGCGCGTTCATTGTTCCAATTTTAAACTTTTAGAAAGGAATGCGCATTCGGCCTCTAAACCAATAAATATTGTGTGCTTAAAACACCTATAATTTTAGTGTATTCTTAAAATAACCTCACGTACACTCTATCCCTTTTTAAAAATAATGAAGCGATTTCCGAGATAGTGGGAGAATAAATAATAGTATTCTATAGTACTATATAGTAGTCTGCTAACTGCCATAAGATCAAAAGGTACTAAGTGTCATTATGTGAAGAAGGAATGTATTTGGAAACTGACGAAGGTATTCTTACCGTGATTGTACCTAATGGTTACGGTGGTTGTCGGGGGTAAAATCTAACTGCTACAAACTGTGTAGTAAAAAATATACAAATAATTTGAAAATTTTCGCCAAAGGAGTTATTTAGCATTAATTATTTAGTGTACATAATTGTTTGGTTATCGCCAAATAACAACTGCTCGTTTCTTACCTGTCTGAGGATCCATCTTAACTTTCCTCGTAGCATTACTTCCATATTCACCGTTTCCATACACAGAGTTGGCGTAGATTCTAAGCGCCAGAGTGGTCTCACGGATGATGGCGGAAACCCAGAAACAAAGACTGCTGCCTATCATGTGCATGAAGGCAAAATGAGCCAGACCCTGAAACATTTTAACACATTCGCTCTTAGGTCCGTGATGGCAACTAATAAACAAAATAACAATTAAATTTCAACATTACAAACACAAGAGTTTTACGTTTCTTTTTTTAAAGAAATCTTATTTTTGTAAATACTTTTTGTATGTGATGGAATTAAAAATAGGCACTAGACAGAATTAAAAGAGATCTTTAAATGAAAAAAAATCTTACCTGAGCTCGGAGAATTATAACATTGGAGTATTTGAAGATGAAGTAAAGTTGTAGGAAGCAGTAACAAGGGAACATGACATCTAGGACAATCTGCAGGATGTCCAAACAATCCGCGTTGTCGATGTCACCGTCCAGTATGAAGCCTACTTGCACGGCGATCAAGAGAACAGAGTGAACCAGGTGGCCAATAGCAAATCCTGCAAAAAAATATTTTAGAATAAGAATGAATAAAAAAGTAAAATGAATTTAATAAAATCTTACTAAACTGAACTGAACAGCTTTCTCACTCTGTAAATTTCGGGGAATTTATACTTTAATATCTGTAATAATATGTATAATGTCTACGAGTACATACGTGTACATACGAGTAACTGTACATGTGTGAAGATACGTAAATATAGAGTCCATGTCTGTTTTGTGTAAAAACCATATTGAGATGCCATCATAATTATGCCGTTCTAATGAATAATTAAATTTATAATTATTGTATTTTTGTTCGTATTTATGTTACAAATTATTCTTTAGAGAAAATAAATGTCTTATAGTCGTATATAAAAAGCATAATTTAATAACCAAAAATGAACGAGGTATGAAAAAAAATGTTTTTAAAGATAGTTATGTTTTGTACATAATTCCGCGACGAAGGTTTACCTGCTGCACCCAGCTTAAGATAGAAACTTCCAGAATGCCTCCCATGGCTAAAGCAGTACTGGTGCTTTAAGGGTATCAGGACTGGTGGAGGAATCCCCTGAGGCCGGTACGATTCCTGTGTCTGGATGGTAGGTGTCGTTGGGTTGCTTGCATTGTATTCTTCCTTTCAAAGGTTGGTGATAAAAATAAGTTTAAGTTAAATAAGTATGTAACTCAGTTAATTGTATCTAAACATGAATCTAATAAGATTTCAATGGTATTACAATACCGAGCATAAAAAAATTATATAGATAAGTACTTAAAATATATCAATAGTTTACACGTGGCATCAGATAGTAGATCATTAACTCAGTTGTCGAAATTTCGGAGAAAGTTATTAAATAATTATATTTTATTTCGTTAAAAAGAAATTCATTACGTCACGGAGCACTCCAATGTTGCTGTATGCAATATTATAAGAAAGTAAATGGACCATTTCATACTCAAAGAATCATGGTTGTTTTTATGTGGAATTGTGGAGTTATAACAAATTACATTACAACAATTAGATGAGTATATTGTAAGAGTATACAGATTATTTACTAGCGTTTACATATATATATAATTTAATCAAGAGATACTTGTTAAAGTTTTGCATTCTGTAACAGTGGCGATAAACTTACTTCTTGTTTCCTGAAATATTCTGTTACTTTCTCATCGTGTAGACCTTTTATTCTTTGGTTTTTCAGTGCTATTGATTTATATCTATTAATATCTGCTATTAAAAATACTATATACAAAAATCCCATGGCACAAAGTGTTAACGAGTATATCTGAAAAGAAAAGAAACTAAATTAAATATGCAATTGGAGAAATAAACAACGACCAACACAGGTGTATAGCCTAGAATGGAATTTTTTATTTTATTGTTATGAAATATTTTTTATTTTATTCTTTTTATTATTATTGTATACTAGCTTCTGCCCGGGGTTTTTACCCGCATTCCTACAGGAACCGTGCATTTTTTCGGGATAAAAAGTAGCCTATGTTACTCTCCGGTCCATAAACTATATCTATGCCAAAAATCACGACGATCCGTTGCCCCGTTATTGCGTGAAAGAAGGACAAACCGACAAACCAACAAACACACTTTCGCATTTATAATATTAGTATGGATTTGCCCCAGAAAATCGCTTGTGGATCAAATCCTTTGGTTTTTATTCTGCACAATAATAAGTATCTATGATTAATTATACTGAAACCAACCCGCAATTTTCAAACTATTTATCAATCTATCGTTAGCGTGGCTTACTTTTCTAGTGAAATTTAAACATTTATATCGATAAATACATTTTTATCGGAGGTCACTCATATTTCTCTTATTTCTCTACATATTTCTCATCAATTAGTGTTGACTCACTATCTGTGGAAGTGTTACTTCCACAGAATTTGGTTATTTCAAACACACTAATTGCACACCTGATATTAAGCAGATTGATTTTAATTATAAATTAAGGATCACCATTGTTTCTGAGTTTTGATATTAATCTGAAAATCTTATTAATCTGACTACGCTACATCGTCACATCCAAATTATGAACACGATGATACCAATTTCAACCTTTATTAGTAACAGAACCGTAAATGTCTGCATTATTCATTTAGTCGATAAATTTCTAAAAACTGATTACCTGAGATGTTATCGTTCCTACGAAACTGTCTCCCAAGTAAATAATAATACCGAGAGTGACCAATAATACTGCGTATATGGAACTCATCACTAAGGTCAGGTATTTGCTGAAAACACAGAAATGTATATTAATCAATTATTGAAACAAAAACAATCCTTTTGCAAAACTTACATAATTATATATTATTATACATTTTTTTGATTTTAACAATGTAAACATATACATATTATGTACCACATTAAATGTCTGATGTCTAATACAAAAATATTCTTACATGACACCGATTTGTATCTTATTATATTAATGAAAAGAATGAATGGTATAAACGTTTCTCTCGTATCTGTTCTGTTTACATACACCCAAATCAGCAGTAATGATTATATCGTTTACAGTCTGCCCATCTGCAGCCTAGTTTGGAATCATAAAATCAGTGTACCCATTGTGCAACTCACGTGGTAAGTTCTTTATTATCCTTCGGGCTCGTTGGGGCCGGTGCATGGGTCTCTATCGATCGTATGGACTGCGCGTCCATGGTCGCTACAGATCTCTTGCGAGGAGTGGCATTTCCTCTCATATCACTGTACGGAATGTACATACGATAACTGCCTGATAAAAAAAACATGTTTGTACTAACCGTTAATTGCAGAAACATGCACATTTCACCGATTTGTCACAATATCATAATCACTCTTGCAGCTATAATGACTCTTACGATCATTCTCCTTTATGAACAGAAATCGGAACACAAAAAATAGGACTATTCTTTATTCATGAACAAAACCAGCAGTGGCGATGAATCGTCTGGAAAGACTAGTTAGACCAGTCACACTTTAACGATGTCGTTGTCCAGAACAATTCTGAATAGTACATGTGAAAAGTTTTTGTTGTCTTTTGTGGTTAAATTGTATTTCAAATACTCGTCAAACTGGGACAGTCAAGATGAAGTCTCGCAGCATATGACAATGACGGCTTTTAACAAAAGAAATCTCCATAATTAACTATACAGAAATATATTGAATCTTCGAGTACAATATAGTATGAAGCATATTATTGTTAACATTAACCTTGCTCAGATTCTGTAGTAAAGTGTAGTGAAAAAGTATTACAAATGTGCTTAAGGGTTAAAAATGCAACATTTTTATTACCTTAATATATGAGTATGTTACTTTGAAATAATTAAGTCTACACTTACTTATGGACTTGGCATCCCCATTTTTTAGGGTTCCATTCATGTTATATGTTGTTAGAGGGCTGTTCCTGTCTGTAAAACAAAAAATAAAAAGTGTTATAAACTTATTTGTTTCTTGAAACGAAAAAATAACATAGATACTAAAAATAAATAAGTTATTATGCCGAATAAGAGGGAATGATGATTGCTGAAAAGTGATTTCCGAAGTAGTATTACCACACAAGTCATTTGTTTGTGCTGCACCAATGTTAGATAATTTATCAACAACATTAGGTTATTTTAAGTTTTTTAGGTCGTTTACATTAGCTGTTAGGTCGTGGTGGCCCGCTGCACTATAGGCCATACTTTCTCTCTGAGAAAAAGTTTGGGTCGAAGTTGTGAACGTAGTAAGGCTGATGTAACTATAGATAATAATTATCATACAATTGTACTTCAATATGTAGGTACGTACCTATGACAGGTGTGGCGGAGCCCGATTCATCACCCTTATTCATAGCGAGTCTCACCGACTGCCTATCGTTAGCGGAATCCTGCAAACAATACAAAAGAAAAAATGTAAAAAGCCATATTGCAGATGCATCGCGTAATCCATACAGGTGGCATATTCGTACATCGTAAAAAAGCGGTGAACGCGAGTATCGAAAGCCGTATAAAATCGGATTAATAACTTCATTATTCGCTTGTTCCTCTCGATCGACACCGCCCTGTATTTCACTTTAATCCCATTACGGTGTTGCGCGCTCCTCTGCTTCGAATTTTGGTCCACCGTGTAGCCTGCCTGGGAAAAAAGCTTTACACGCAAACATATCACCTCAGTATAGGTACCCAGAACTCGCACAAAGCAATTTTGAATAGCCTTATTTTATCAGAGGATTAAAAAGAGTGGTTCCGATCAATATGTACGCGGTCCGACACAGCTATAGGCTTTGGACACTAATGAAGATGAAAGAACATAGTATTTAGTTCAAAGAAGAATGCGGGATACGTTACGTAGGATGTTAGTCTTTTACTCACCCGAAACCACGGAAACATGTTGACTTTAGGATTGACGTTTGAGTTTTCATCTATTCCTTAATAATATACAAATTTTAAAATCGCACAAATCTACGTACAATCGTGGCGATGTCAACTTCTGATTTGGGTTAAAGGAATAATAATTTTTTTTCTACGTTTTCCTCATTTTTATCAGTGATATCATTATTTTTACACTAGGTAGGTAATAAAAGAAATCAGTAAGGTGGGACGTATAAGATATTCATTATCGTAATCTTGAAGTAGTTATGCACGAAAAGTAAAACTTATCATATTACATCTATGATCTAATAATGTCATAAGAAACTTGGAACGATTGAAAAACCAATTACTGTTATTGTTTATCGTTAGTCATGGATGTGTGCCGATGATTGCGGCGTTAACGAACATTGCGCTCGTATATGTATGGTGTTAGCGGTCGATGTGAATAAAAAAGATTGGATTTTCATTAGGCGAGGCGTTGGGGCGGCACCGTGTGTTGTGGACACACTGAGTAGTCTGTATTGGGTGGGTTGGGTGGCAGAAGGCGGGTGGGGTGGCTCGGCTGGCTGGACTCAAAAGGTTTACAGTTGGCTGCGCGAGAGTGACCCGCCTCACAAACACGGCCCGCGCTCGCCGCTCGCTCGACTCTATGGAATGTACCTACTCGCTTTTTACAACAAGCCTTTCATAATTTTATCTTTATGAAAGTAATCATTATCTTTGTTAATACGATGTTTTTATTCATATTTGGCGGCAACTTTATTTTTACATCGATTTTTATATTATTATACTTCTATTTTTTATGAGTTATCTATATATATAAAAGAAAGTCGTGCTAGTTACACTATTTATAACTCGAGAACGGCTGAACCGATTTGGCTGAAAATTGGTAGGGAGGTAGCTAAGAACTAGGAGAAGGGCATAGGATATTTTTTACACCGATTTTTTTTTATTTAATTTGACAGATCGGTTTTGTGTTTTGGGAACACGGGTGAAAACCGCGGGGCAGAAGCTAGTATTATATAATAGTAACAAATGAGGTATTACAATTTATAATATCTGACCGCAGCAAGCAGCTATTGCTTGCTGCGGTCATTTTCCGCTAAAAAGTAGCTTTTATGTCCATAAACTATCTCTGTCCAAAATATCACGTTTTCCGTTGCTCCGTTTCTGCGCGAAAGAAGGACAAACCAACAAACACTTTCGTATTTATAATTTAGGGACCGGGACTGATAATAATATTCCATTCATATAATAAACTAGCTTCTGCCCGCGGTTTCACCACGTTCTCACAGGAACTGTACATTTTCCGGGATAAAAAGCCTATGTTACTCTCAGGTCTATAAACTATATTTACCTATGCCAAACATCACGTTGATCCGTTGCTTTGTTGCTGCGTGAAAGGACAATTCAACTGACCAACAAACATACAAACACATTTTCGCATTTATCATAGCACGGATGATACATAATGCTATCTCGGCATATAACAACGGTGACATTAATCCGGATTTTCCCGCTACATAATATCTACCATTTTACAACTGGTATGTCCATATTATTCTGACGTTTAAAATCATTACAACCCATTGCGCCCATATATATGAATCGTTGTTTAAACTACGAACGGAGCTTAAAATAAATTTACTTTGAAAACAGGGCAAAACAGCCTGTTGCAGATATTGACACCTATTCCTTTAACATTTTTTAACGGACGGTTTTCCGTGATTAAAAATATAACATTATCTCTCGTTGGTTTTTTATTATCTGAAAGTTTTTTAACAGGTTCACTAGGTGGTATGTTGAACTAATTCTTCTGCAAGCTTCCGTCTGGCTTGTACCGCTGCATAGCTTGTAAAGTCTTCTGCCAAGCAGTAGTGTGCTAACATTACTGTATTCCGGTTTGATGAGCAGATTAGCAAGTGAAATTACTGGGCTTATGAGACTTAATACCTAATGTCTCAGGGTAACGAGCGCACTACAGTGCCGCGCAGGCCTTTGTGTTACAAAGTTCTGAGTGGCACTGCAATTGTTATGGGCAAGCATGATGCATCAGGCAAACGACCAGGTCGTCTCATTATCAAATAGTATTTAAAAGAAACCGCATCTTGAAACATATTCTGTGTTCAAATGAAATTAGGTAATGGCAGATATCAATTCAATAGGACTAGAGAAAAGTTTTCTAGTAAATATATTGGCAACACTATATATATATTTTTTTATGTTATTTGGTAACGAGACGAGCTGGTCGTTTGCCTGATGGTAAGCATAACGCCGGCCTATAACAATTGCAGTGCCACCCAGAACTTTGAAACACAAAGGCCTGCGCGGCACTGCAGTGCGCTCGTTACCCTGAGACATTAGGTATTAAGTCTCATAAGCCCAGTAATTTCACTGGATATTCTGCTCATCAAACCGGAACACAGTAATGCTTGCACACTACTGCTTGGCGGCAGACTTCACGAGCAAAGCGGTGGTAACAACCCAGACGGACACTCGCAGAAGAGTTAGTCCTCCCACTAACAAATTAATCGCAACCAAGTGTGTCGATGAGTTCTTTTCATATTACTTTATAATCTGAAGCTAATATAGATGTATGCTTATTGCTTACATTTAAAAAGAGCTGTATGCATTATATTCCTTTTTATATTTACTAGTGTTGCGTATGACCATTATCCCACCTAATGTTATGTTATGTCGACAGCATTCGTTTTAGTCTGTGATTCGGGAAAACGAATGTTGCAGAGGACTACTGTTAGAGTCATTTATTTTAACTTTCATAAGTGCTCCTTTGGGGCCCATTTGAATATTTTTTTTATGTCATTTGGTAACGAGACTAGCTCGTCGTTTGCCTGATGGTAAGCATAACGCCGGCCCATAACAATTGCAGTGCCACCCAGAACTTTGATACACAAAGGCCTGCGCGGCACTGCAGTGCGCTCGTTACCCTGAGACATTAGGTATTATGTCTCATAAGCCCACAAATTTCACTGGCTACTCTGCCCATCAAACGGGAACACAGTAATGCTTGCACATTACTGCTTAGCGGCAGACTTCACGAGCAAAGCGGTGGTAACAACCCAGACGGACGCTCGCAGAAGAGTTAGTCCTCCCACTAACAAAAGTCTTGATAATTTACATACATCCCAACTGGAGTTAACAGGTTAACTTCTAAGTCAATGATCAATAAGTCAGTGACCATCAGTCGATTTAAAATAACATTATCTCATGTATTTAAAAACAAAGTAATGCGTGACTTCAGAGCATAATCGGATAATTATAATTATGATAGACGTAATTATCTAATCATAATTAATTTAAGTCATGCAGCGTATCACTTATATTAGATAGATTGGTTAACGTGCATGGGATCAGCTTAGGCGCTTGTTTTATCAGTAAGTAGTGAGAAAAATTAGTTAAAAAAAAATCTAGAATCACACAAGATATTTTTACAATGCAATACAAAAGATTAAGGAATGATAGATATTTTTCTCCAGACTCTTGCTCGTTTACTTTTTTTATGTTATTAGGTAAAGCGACGAGCTGGTCGTTTGCCTGATGGTAAGCATAACGCCGGCCCATAACAGTTGCAGTGCCACCCAGAACTTTGAAACACAAAGGTCTGCGCGGCACTGCAGTGCGCTCATTACCCTGAGACATCAGGTATTAAGTCTCATAAGCCCAGTAATTTCACTGGCTACTCTGCTCATCAAACCGGAACACAGTAATGCTAGCACACTACTGCTTAGCAGCAGACTTCACGAGCAAAGCGGTGGTAACAACCCAGACGGACACTCGCAGAAGAGTTAGTCCTCCCACTGACAAACTTGTTGAGAATGGCGCTTAAATGCTAGCAGAATAGTAAATGACTCACATAATGATCAGAGCAAGGAAAATATTGATGCAAATATAAAATGATAGGTATAATCAAAGGATTTCTTTTATCAGACTACATAAATAGATTACCAGGTAACCTACTTGGAAGTTATAAAAAATTCCACTAAAAATAAACAGTATCTTAATGTTTTATAGCTTATTAGCATGCGGAAACTACGTGCAAAATAAAGCTTTACGATTTTATTCACACTTTGCTTCATGAGCTTTAAATATGTTTCTAAGCACCTGTGTGTCCAAAAACGCCATCGAGAGCCAAATCTATTCTATAGCAGAGTACTCACTTAGAGGTGTAACATATAACGTATCTGATACTGTATCCTACGCATCCTACACTACTGTAATCACGCCTACGTACTCACTTGATACAGTATCAGATATATTACGTGCTACACCTTTAAGTGAGTACCTACCCTGCTTTAGCTATTAAGGCGCATCCCTGAGCGAATGACCTTCAGCATATATGAGTCCCCGTTTTATAGACGGCTGCCTATTGACGCCTGACCTCTACGCACGCCCTTCTGCCGAAATTTCGCATCGATTTTTGAATGATTGGTTCAAAAAAATGAAACAATAGGTCTATTCAAAAGTTTTAATAGGCTATATCCATTTTTAAAGGGTAAACCTATTGGTGTAAACCAAATTTTATAACAAGTTTTAATTCGTATGGAGATGCAAGGAATTAGTGGTTAGTTTCCAATGTCAGTAGTTCTTTAGAAGCTGATTTCTTATTTAATAATAGCTATAAAAATATATTAAACGTGCAAAATTTAGGGTAAATGCTGGAGATTTACAAAATATTTTTTAAGGTTTTTAAGGTCCCTGAAATGTCGTGATGATAGCTTGGATTTGGTTTTGCTTTGGTTTTGCGATACATTTGCTAGAGGATTCACCTTAACACAATTGCCAAACGATATCGAAATATTTTATTATTATTAGTATACCAAAAAGTATTAAAATCAATTATTATAATGACAACAGCACGGAATAGAAATTAGTAAGATTTGTTTAGTATAATAACTTAGTATATATTTGACCCTCTATCTGTGGATACCCGAACAATTAACGAATAACAGCAAATTAGTAAATAATGTTAGTAATTATAATTTTTTTTAAAGATAACAAGTAACTTTATCATAATTTATTACATTTACTAAAGTTATCAAAGTTGAAATCTAAAAGCGTAGATGATTGATGCCCATTATAAAAAATATACTGTAACACATCACATTGCTTGCATTATTTTTATTTCATTTTTGTAAACAAAATATGTTTATAATGCTCACTTAGCATTTTTAAACATATTTTAGTTAATATATACACAGTTAAAAAAAACGCACGTGATGATCGGAAAGATGCGTCTATAGACTAGAAAACTCAAGTGTTTAGGGTGGTTAATATGAATTATTAAATTTGATTGTAATAAAACAACGGTTCCCCAACAGTTTTGAGTACTAGGTTAGTTGTGTTTACGATATGGTAGTTAGCTAAATTACAGATATTTTTAAACGGGCAGTTTAATATTAAAAACATTAATGTTCAAAATAATAAATACTAATAATTGACAACCCAGATATCATGTCATTACGAATACAATAATACATACTAATGTTCAATATTAGATATCGCGATAAAATACAGATGAATATCTAATATAATTCAATCAATGACATTGACTATTGTTTACTAAACGACGATATCTGTAGACATCCTCATTTAGCAAGCAATACCTACCTACTTATACAGCTGGTCATGTGACGTAAATACAGAAAAGGGCAAGGGCGACGTAATAATACAGCGTCATTGAAGGTACCTTCACGATGACGTATTTACTATTCAGAGATATTGATACTTAATTTTAAAATTATTTTTATTATTCTTACGGTCTCGACATATCAAAAACATTAGCTGGCTATCCAACAAATGCATGAATGAAACGCTAAACGCACAAATGATTTTTTTCAGAAGACAATGAATGGTACTCATGGAGCTCGTGGAGCTAACCGATCAATGCCACCTGGTATGTTTCAAACTGGTAGAGGGTTTACAACAATTTGAACACTTGGACCGTGGGGACCTGGGGCTCATAGAATTTTTAAAGAACTTTCAGGGCATCTGGTCGAAGCCACACGTGACCAAAATGCTGGCCTCTCAAAGATTAAGCATTGCCATTCAACGTGGCAATGCAGCCAGCATTTTGGGAACGTTGCCTATACTGGTAGCGGATTATTAGATTAAGATTGTAAATAAATTAGTGTGTATTTTATTTAGTTATTTTAGTTTATGTTGTTTACTTTTTCTGTTATTATAATAAAAACCGAAAGTTATGGTAGAATAAAAAAAAAAATTTGAACACGTTGAATGTGCGGAGAACATATTGATTTTTGATAGACCCACAAAGACTGCGTTGTTTAACTGTTATGTAGACTAGTTTGGTGCATTTAAATGCATATATGTAGTAGTTAGGTACTTATTACTATAAGCATTCTGAAGCCTGTGAAATACAGGCAGCGGTAGATGGCAGGGAATTCTGTACAAACTACCATTCCTGTCTGCCATTCTATGCCTTTCTTTAATTTGCTGCCTGTAAAGCGTTTCACAGACGATATGTCATCCGTAACTTGTGATACCTTATTCTACGCTCAGTGTCAGTTCGATCATTTTGATACTTAACATCAAGATGACATAGAAATTTAGTACAGATTGGAAATAAAAACAGTAAACAGTAGATCAAGTCATGATGTACGCCGTTATAATGTTGGTAGCGAGTCGCTCACATATCAGCGGCGTAACGCGTATTCATTGTAAACTTGCAAACTGTCCACTATTTTACTTATAGATCCTTTTACTGAGCTTCTTCTACTTTTGAAATTACTACCGTAATCTCAAAAGTAACTGTTGAAGTGTGACCCTCAACAACAATTTACTGGGAAAATGTACCATTTGAAGTAATAATTATGAGTCTCCAACATTTTGTCCAAGGTTAATAAGTAAAAAATATTTACACAAATTTCTCATAGAACGTTGA
Organism: Crocallis elinguaria; assembly: GCA_907269065.1. Taxonomy (NCBI): domain Eukaryota; kingdom Metazoa; phylum Arthropoda; class Insecta; order Lepidoptera; family Geometridae; genus Crocallis; species Crocallis elinguaria. The sequence continues at coordinate 10,404,829 of OU026080.1, read as the reverse complement.
TTCCAAACAAAGCGATTTACAAATTAACAAGAGCCTTTATTATAAGTAGATGCGGTGCCTACGTTACGGGAGCCAGGTATTTTGATCAAAGAAAATTTGCATTGATTTGGCTTCACTAATTTTTCTGTGGACTTTCAAGAAACTCGTCATAGCTTTCATCGTGAGAAACAAGAATTACTCTAACACTTCTTTCAAATGCAAAAGCTTTAAACATAATGTACAGAACATTATGTAAACTTTTGTATTATGCTAGCTGTTTGTTGTTTTGAATTTAAGTGTTGGATGTTATGGTGACGAGAACTTTCGTTGCAATATGTAATTGTCCTTACGAAACTTGGAGGTTACAGTTACCATTTTTAGCATAGAACCAAATTTAATAAAACAAACTCTAATGCGTTCTATAGAATACGATTTTTTGAGTCCAAATAGAAGGAACTTGAAAAAAGTTTATCCTAGTCGTATATTCATGTTAGTCATTTTGAGCAGCTGTTATTACTTGATTCCAAACGAATTTAAGTTAGACGAGTCATATTAACCTACTTCAAAAAAGAAGAGATTCTCACTGTTTTAGACTTTCACGGTTATTAACTAATTCACACATTATAACGGGATATTTACCGTGATTATTATTGAGCGATGAGCACCCGATATTTCGACATAAGCATAAGCATCATGTTCACGGGAATACTGTATTCCCGTGAACATGATGCTTGCAACAGCGTCGAAATATCGGGTGCTCATCGCTCAATAATAATCACGGTAAATATCCCGTTATAATGTGTGAAAGAGATTCTCAATTTGTCTGCATTTTTTTGTGGCGTTGTTATTCGATATCGCCGCAAATTGTCTACCGATTTAAGTGATTCTTTTTTTATGACTAAGGTATATCAAGGGTGTCTTTTAATACATTTTAATATAATTTAAAGAATATGACCCCTACGGACGGATGGTACAATGGGGGTTGAAATTGTATAAATCGCGATATATCGTGTAAGTCGGTTCCCCCACTTTCACCGACTTCCAAAAAGGGCTCCTCCCTTTCTTCCGCTCTCAATACGTCTTTATTTTTTTGTAGCGATGTTACTTGATTTTTACTTCAATTTTCAACCGATTTAAATGATTATTTTTTCATTGAGGGATGAAATTTCAAATATCGCCATATTGCGTCGAAGTCGGCTCCCGCATTTTTAAAAGCAATTTTATTCGTTAAAATTTGCATATTCGTAGTATATATTGCCATTAATTGTAGATTAGTGTTAAAAGCCTAAGGTCCAAATATATTTTGCTTATACTGGCGTACAAATCAGAGAATTAGAATTATATTACATTTCAAGTACTTACAGTCCTTTCTAGGTCTGGAGCGTACATAACGTTTTTTGGAGGTCTTTTCCTCGCTGCTCTAGCTGCGGAGGCTGTGAGCATACTCCCAGAGATCGGTCCAGGCTGGGACATGGTCCGTCGACGAGCTGGAACGTCTTCCACGTTGGACAAATCACTGAGCGAGGCATTGTGGAACTGAAGAATAAAAAAATTGTCAGCTGAAGTATTTGAAAAGCTATCAAAAGCGTACCATATCAACGTAATCGAATATTTTTAAAAGCAGAATATCCTTATACGTTTGTATCTACAGATCACATATCTTCATTTAAATAGAACAAACAAATAATAATTACTCTTATAGAAAAACAAAAACAAAAATAAATTCAACGTAAATTCAAAATAATTTTAAGCAATATTATTAAAACCTTATTGAAAACCCGGGATAACTATCACAAAGCTTTAAAAGTTCTTAAAGTCTACTCAAGGCAAAGTTAGTGACGACTGGCTCACGTGATGCCAGTGACATTTTTTTATTGAAAATCACGTGATTTGCAGCTATATTGAAGAGAGCTTGCACAGTTATTATGATAAGAGCAAAGCAGTATGGACGCTTTTTTATTCGATTGAAAATATTCACGGATAAGATTTAAAACATTTGTTACACTTACCCCAGGGTCTTGTGCTTCTGGATTTTCAAAAACATCTTCATCGTCTTCACCTAACTGTTGGAGTGAAGTTTCCGAATGCGACCTTTTATTTCCGATATCCGCTATACCATCCAACACTTTTTTTCTCGCTTCACTAGGATCAGTTATTTTGTTTTGGTCCATTTTCACTTTTATTTATTTTTGTCACTTTATATTTCAATTTTTTTTCAATCGGTGCTCATGCAAATGCCGTTGTATCGATAAAGTGTGCGATTTTGATTGCAAATGAATTAATAAAAAATGTATTTGATATCTTTTATCAGTTCAAGACATATTATCTATCTATAAGTATAGATATCTTATTAATGTAATTATCGCAACCGCTTTTGATTAACAGTATCACAATCTTCTTTGTTTTGCGGTAATTTGTGGTTTCTATTGATTTTGTATGACGTATCAATGATACTGTATCTCTTTTTTGTTGGATTCTATCATCTTCCGAAAAAAAAGTGCCAGAATAACCTGAACATATTAGCTATCAGGTTTTTTGTACAAAAGGAGGGTTTATGATGATTACTTAGTACATTGAAGAACTACTATATTTTAAAGTACAAACACACCGGATTGTGTGATCTAGCCTAGCACAAATATTATTAATTTGAATCTTTGCATTAGCAATTGTAGAATTTTTCTAAGGTCATCAATTACTGTATAATTATAGTCCCGTGCACAGTATAGGTAATATTCATTTTTAACGGTAAAAGCATTTATTAAATACTATTATTATTACATACGATGAATATGTACTATGCGATGCTCTTAACTTTTAATAGGTAATAGCTATTAAAATAATGTATGTCATTTTTTTAACAGTGTAAGAATTAAAAATACATTAAACGAGCAAACCGGTGGTAGCTATACAGACACTCGCAGAAGAGTAAATATAACAGGACCGTAATTAGTATGAAAATCAATAAGCGGAAATCATGATTTTTCGTAGTTATCACACGTTTTATGTAAAGATTAGGTAGAACACGTTTTGGAGTGATTGAGTGGCAAGCAGCGACTTATCAATATGATGAATTTGACAGAAATCAGTTACTAATGTATTTTCCGAACTTATCGTGTCGAACATAATAAGAAGATACATTCTTGAAAGCTAGATCATTATAAAACTAAGTATTTATATAAGAAGAGATGAGAAAAGTGTTTAACTAATGGTAAGCTTATTCTACATGGATGTATGTTTGAGGGATATAATATATGTGATTGCTAAACTGGGTACAGCTTCTGATGGTACCATTCTACAAATAAGAGGCATTATGTATGCTAGCATTAATATTGCGTTTTAGTTGTAGGGGCAAAGTGTATCAAATTTCTGAGTCGTTCAGACGCGGGCAAGACGTAACTCAACTGTGGCTCACTACTCACGAAGAATAGAGCATTTGACTCTATTTTTTATGATATCTATCAATTCGTTTTCTCATAAGAATCAAATGTCTGCACTCTACATCGAAAAAACTTGAAATTAAATGCTAGAAACACAAAAAATGAGAGTCAAAGTCGAGCGTATCTACTGAGCGCTAAAATGCTCCATATATAAATTTCTTATATATATCACGTCACATAACATGCGCGGGCCGTAAAGCTGTAAATAAACACATGCATTTTGTTGACTTTGGCTGTGAAAAACTGTGTTTAAGCACACTCATAGTTGTCACACATTTTTAATAAAGAAATCTGATAGTATCGTTTAAATTACTAGGATGATAAAAAAATCTTTGAATTCGGGAAAATAGTTTATGATATTCCAAAAGTCCCAAATGGTTAATCAATAGAGGCAAAATTCGCGCTAACGCATAGTCGATATTAGCGCATTTTATACAAAATCACCTTTCGTTTAAATGATCTTCACCTTGAGTCTACCTAAAGTAAAAACAACATCTTTCATTATTTTTTAATTTATTGCATCATTCGCTGTAATTTTTTGTTTAGTGCCTAATTATTTTAATGTATAATAAATACTACGTTTTGTAATTATGTCCGTTAGAATATAATTAAAAATAAAGTTTTTTGATTTATTATAAAAAAATAAACAACATCTTAAATAAAATATTAAATATCTAATAATTAAACAGAAGTAAAGGTTTTTGTTAATGTTTACGTATGAAAATGCACACATTAAATTTCCCGTGGATTTTTGCTAATCTATATAGCTCACGATAGTACATATAAATAGTCTTGCTGATGACGATCTTGATGATGCATTTATGTTTCTTTTTATCTTAAATAATTATATGTAGTTTAAACAAACTAAAATACCTACACACTTCCTGGCTCCATAATGAGAACTTCGACATCAAGTGAAATCTATTATAGACTCGTCAAAACAAATCATATGAGTCCAAACTCAGTGTTTATTTGTAGCCTCTGAAGAGTTCCACTATCCACCTCCTGGCTCCATCATCAGATCAGCTCCATGATAACAAATTATCGTATTATCATTCAAACTAAATACAAGTTTCATTTCGATACGACAATTAGAAATAAGTTAAAATTAACTTCTATGACTCCACTACATAAATTTAGTTAGTAACAAGTGAAGCTAAAAAAAGTGAGAAGCAGTGTGAAAGTTCAGAACCAGCATTAACACCGTTTATTAATAAGAGCCATAGTCGATAAGAAAGAAGAAAGGGTTTTCGTATGTATCAAATATTTGTTTTTCTTTGTTAGTGGGAGGACTAACTCTTCTGCGAGTGTCCGTCTGGGTTGTTACCACCGCTTTGCTCGTGAAGTCTGCCGCTAAGCAGTAATGTGCAAGCATTACTGTGTTCCGGTTTGATAAGCAGAGTATCCAGTGAAATTACTGGGCTTATGAGACTTAATACCTAACGTCTCAGGGTAACGAGCGCATTGCAGTGCCGCACAGGCCTTTGTGTTTCAAAGTTCTGGGTGGCACTGCAATTGTTATGGGTCGGCGCTATGCTTACCATCAGGCAAACGACCAGCTCGTCTCGTTACCTAAAACATAAAAATAAAAAAAATCTATAATTTATTTCCAGTAAAAGCAATAGCACATATATTGTGAACCAAACATATCTATTGGCTATCTACTCGTATGTCATATCATTTTGATTAAAATCTATAAAATTTTGAGGAAAAAAATCGTAACATATATTCATGGAGGAAAACGATAGTAATAGAAAAATGAGTGGTCACGACTTTTTAACATTTTGCTTGAGGTGATAAATAATCAAAACCTAGTACGGGACTAGCACGGGTTACCTAGAACGGGTTAATTACAATACTTAACGGGTATGGTCCGTAAAGTGGCGAGAAATTTGAACTTAGTACTTTTTGTGATTTAAACCCCGTTAAGGTAAAAAATACTGTAAATATTTTGTAATTCGAGTAAATAACAAACAATTAAGATAGGTACTTATAATGTCTTCGTTTGGCTTTGAAACTAAATGAATTTAAATATTGGTACTTTTTACAACATAATTATGTGACATAATTATCTTACATTTAAGATATGTTTTTTTTATCTAATCTATTTGGCTCTGCAAGCTTCAGGGCTCGCACACCCTGTGTTTGATATTTAAATTATTAGATACTTGTAAAATTTTCTAACTTATCCTCAATTTATTTAAGATATTTGAATTTAGTCTAGTTTCAAAGCCAAACTAAGGCATGAAAAGTAGCTTAATTGTTTGTAATCATAATCTCTGAAAACATACCACGATAAGTGACTAATCTACCTATTCATAAGTTTACTCAGCACTTCCTTCAGTTCGAGCGAGAACTGTGATACTGGCAACGCCAGGTCCTGCTGAGATGCCGAATCACTCTTGTCCTTTACCACATAGTCCGAAGGAACGACAAACAGTTGTTTTTTGTCGCCAGGAGTATCGATAGCTTGAAAACATTTCGGCATCGGCTGTTGAGGACGCTGCTCCAGCCATTTTTGGAAGGCTTTTGTAGATCTGAAGACGCAAAAATTAGTGTAAAAATGAACAAATATTGTAAAAAAAATATATATTATAATAATATACAAAAATATATTTTGGAAAAAATAAAGAAACTTTGTTTGGGACTAGTATCTACAGTATACTATCTAATTAGTAATTTTGCACAACTTATAAACTCTAGTTCCCTCTATATACCTAAAGGTGCTTATGTACGTGGTACAATAACGATTTGTCGTTATTCCTGGCGAGAAGGTTAGAGCACATATTATGCTATTCAAACAATTACACGAAATAAATTTCGGGAGAAAAACTACATTTTGAGTTACGTGGACAAAATTGATAGTCCCTTTCATGGACTACTCGGGACTGGACATCATGGATAAATATTTGTGTTTTGTTATTTCACAATTATTTTTTTGGCATTCCAATCCATTAAGACTACGCAGAGTTACTAGTATAAAATCCTAAATAGGTTGAGGCCACCTCTGAATATTTTTCACACAACTTTGGTACGAATAAAATATTTGAATTAAATATATTTTATATGAATAAAATATTAGTTAATAGTAATTTATCTTTATTTTTATTTTCTCTTATTTTGATGCGTGCCTACATCCCTCTTTCTTGTACGAAGAGCGGATGACTGGTAGAAAATGCTTTAGCATTAAGTCCTCCTTTTGTACTTTTCTTAGTGCAATAAAGTATTAAATAATAAATAAAATTATATCAGGAGGTTGTCTTCCTTGCTGAGTTTTATAGTATGTAAAGTTAATGTATTAGCCATACAAAAGAATGTATAAAATTAAAATCCATTACTAATACTATATACGCAGTTAGGTGTATGTTATTGTTATTTCTAGGAAGTGGTAAGGGAAATCGATGAATCATGTTATACTACTGGTCAACAAACGAGATACATGATGCGATTACTGATGTTATCGATATAAGTTCTGCGCTCGTAATCAGAATTTATCTATACAAATTAATAAAATTGAAGTGTCTCTTTATACTATCAAAATAACAGCTTTTTACTAAATGCTAGTAAAAGTATAAACGGTACCAATAACAAAACAACCATTTTTTAAATTTTTGTCTATTTGTTCCGGGTAATCTCCGAAACGGCTGGACCTATTTTGACGGGACTTTCACTGGCAGATAGCTGATGTTACAAGGAGTAACTTAGGATACGTGGCAAAGCCGTGGGGGCACAGCTAGTTGTTAATATAAATACTTATCGATAATAATTATTGTTAATTAAACTAAATTTCTTTGTCAATATGTTTATCCTTATTATATACCTACATGCGACTCCATATACATGGCCAATCGCGTTCACTATTTTAGTGCTGTTGATGTTTATATATTTTGTTTAGTAATTATGATATTCAAGTTTAAAAAGCTTTGTCTTGGTATGGGCATATTATGTGTTTATAATTATTACTAAGAGAGTGATGAATATGCACGTTCAGGGATGTAACGGAAGAGGAAGGCCAAAGAAAAAATGGATGGATTGTGTAAAGGTGGATAGTTGAAGAGTGGAAGAAAAAGAGTTACTGCGCTGACCCCAAATGAAAGGGCAAGGAAATCATCATGAAGTTTAAAAGCTACACCGTTTTCATGGATTGATACTTAGTTATAGATCTATATCAAATCAGTATGGTTAACATCGTTCATTGTCGTATCGGTAAGGAACATTATCATTATAGCGTGCTTTGCGTTATCATTATGGTGAACTTCATTTAGCATGCCATACTCATGCCACATCTTCCTTAAACATGTCTGACCAGTATCTTTATGCAGATTTCTTCTAAGTTTCAAACCTCATAAACTAAATCTTGGATACATGTTATTTACTGTTTTAAATAATTAAAGTAAATCAAGTTTAATGTCTAATGGCCTAAGTTCGATCTATACTGAATTTAGCCAAACGTAACGCGCGACGCTGGACAACGAAACCTGGGGTAGTTTGTTATAAAATACCAACTTTCTTGAGCTCGCAACGATGGACTGTAAAACCAGCAATTAGTATTTTTTAGTTAGTTAAAAACCATTGGTTGGAATATGTGAACCACCTCCAGTACGGCTGGAACTCACAAGGCAGAACTCAAAAAGTTAGTCAATTTGTTAGTAAAAATTCAAATATCTTAATACTAGTCGTTCTAAAAACTATTCTGGGTCGTTTTGTGGAGTTTTTTGTAGTGATTTTAGGCTTCAAGCAAATTAAAAGAAACATACGTGAGATGGCTGATATCTTCCCAGACGCAAGCCATGGAGCGCAGATCTTCTGGTATTATGACACAGTGCCACGTTTGTTCTGTGTTGTTATTGGGTGGGATGTGCTTCATCCTTTGCGGGAGGCAGGTGCCAAATGCCATGATGTGGGCCGGGGTAGTCTCTCCGTGGATGTCGTATGCAATCTGTCTCTTAAGCACTCTCGGACATGAAGCCTGTATATAATTATAAGTAAATTTAATTGATACAATTTGTAACATTTACCGTGTTACCACAAAACATCACTTTTAGATGCCTGTTTAGCTAGACAATGTCTAAAGATAAACGTCTAAAATGATTAGAAATATCTCAACAGAATGGAGTTAGACAACAGTTAGACACTACATAAATCAAGATTGGTGGTTGCTCATATTTAAACACGCGACTAATGAATGTTTAGGAGTTAAACATTGTTTAACACAGGTTTAAAGTGGTTTTTTTGTGGTAATACCGCTAGCACCTATAGCAGTATTCAAAGATATTTTTTGCTAAAATTGTTTCGCGGATAATTATTTTTATGAACAACACAAAAGTAACCTTGTGCAAGGATTAGGAAACAAGTTGACTTAACAAAAGTTACAAAACAATAACACGACAGTACACGACACTAGCCAGTGTCACTCAGGATAATGTGAGGATTCTAAGGATAACCCATATATCCAAATCTGTTCAGGCATATAAAAGTTATGGGGGAATAAAGAAACTCACATAGATACATGAACCCTAAAAACATTACACTCCTTTTTGTGCAGTGGTGTAAAAATACCGACCGATAATAATAATATAATTTTTATTTCATTCAGACATTGGTCCATTTTTGTTAGTAAAATAGTTAATGAAAAAGACAAAGAGCTTATTTTGTAATCTTCGTTGGTTTAATTCTAGTATAAAAATCAGTTATTATTAAAATATCAAGTAAATAGAAAAAGACTAAACATAAAAAAGTAAACAAAATGAGAAATATGAAAATATGCCGGCTTAACTCACCTTAGGTACGCCAACGTACTTGGCAATAGATTCAAGAACACAAGGGAGTATTTTCGGATGCAACACCAAGCCTCGCGATGCGTGTTCATCGAACCAAACCTGTGTAACAACATAACTATTCTGTTATGAAGAAAAGCTTTTTAGAGTGATGTAACTAACTTTATCGTTAGCTTCGGGGCATAGAACAGTCTTAGGTATGAATAAAAATTTGGAACATAAGGTCGCTGAACTTATCATTTATAGATTCACATTCATCTGATTGACATTATGGCGACCACTTCATCAAAATGGTCTTAAATTCTTTTAATATTACATGATAAGTTTAACTTCAAATGAGTTTAAGTTCATATTTATTAATGCAATAATTAATTTTACCTGAAACAGGTCTTCAATATCTTCAGGTCTTTTAATTTCACTTTTGAATTCAACATTCCCCAATCCAACCCACCAGTCGTAAAACTCTTTAGAAATCTGTTGAAAAAAAAAGCTCGTAAAGACAGACGCATGTGACTGCGATCATGTGTGTACTATACGTGTGGATGTGTGTGTATATTAAATCCAAATGTGCTCGGGTTTTATATAATATTCTTTACTTTGTGCATAGATAGGCTTTCGACATTCCTTAATTTTAGTTATCGGGAAACACAGAAAAAATTCTCCAAATGTGGAAAAAAACAACCATTTAGAGCAGGTATGTCAGAATTATTGAACTTTTTTTTCGTAAGCGTTTGAGCAGCTGCGGGACACAATAGGTTAAATTTAAAACAATCTTTTGAATAATATTCCACCTGGTGTTAAGAGTGTCAAAAGGACCATCCTTGCTACTCATTACAAAATGAATCCATTTTGGTTGAGAATTCACGGACAAATTCAATGACATAGGTGCATACGAATAACAGTACTGACAAATTGAGAACCTGTTCCTTTTTTTGAAATCGGTTGACAAGAAAAACATATTTTAACTAAAGTCAACGTCTAAGTCTTTTATATATGTAAGTTTGTATAAAGGGAAAGGTCACGTACCTTCTTAGTCATAATCTCAGCTTTTTTACTGAATTCATCTGAAGCTGATACTTCGAAGATTTTCACTTTGTACTTAGAATTCCACTTGATCATATCCGTTTCGGACTCATTACAGTACAACATTTCATAGTAAGGATTCTTGGCATGTGGACGTGTGCGTTTTTTGGTGAATCTATAAAGAAATTGTCTTCAGTTGATGTGTTAAAAGTCAAATTTGAACAGCAGATAATTCATTTACTTTCTTGAAACATTCCCAAATGAAAATTCTGAACTAAAAGAATTATTAATAAGAAAAATTAAAAAAAGGGAAACTATCTAATATACCGTCGTGGGAAAGATTATACAGTTTTTTAACTCTGTATATTATATATCCGTCTATCTATATAAATAAAAGCGAAAGGTCAATCATTGCAACTCACTGACTAAACACGAAATCTCGAAAACTACTTGAGCTATGAAAGAAAAATTTGGCAGGTAGATAGTTTATAGGTATGATAAGTTAGCTAAGATGGGATTTTGAGACAGGGCCGAATTAAGGGTGTCTAAGGCCTATCGTAGGTTTATATGAAAGTGTAGGCCGGGGTGGGTCACTAGTATTATATATAGCTTAGTTATAACTATGTACTATAATGAAGAATAGTTACTTTTCCATTTCGCTATGCTGGACTTCCAAATCATCTTCCGTATTAGCAGGTTCACCAGAAGACGATTCATTCGTTCTTGTTCTGCTAGCGAATAAAGTTTTTGAATGAAATGATTTAGACATATTATGCCGTAGCATCGCCTTTGAAAAGTTTATACTAGACTTGCCACCGACTTTAAAATGGGAAGATTTTTTAGCTCCGAGGCTTGTATCTTCAGATGACACGCTCCATTGCTCGGATTGTTCTTCTTGAGCTTCTTCATCATATTCTTCTTCCACGATGACGTCGCTACACGAGTATGATGGTCGTGATTGTTGAGGCTAGAAATACTTGGATGATAAGCGACAGTACTTTTATAACCTTTGCCCATCAGTGGGAAGAAATCGGTAAATTTAAATGAAAAAAAAAAGACGAGTTTATTTACAATTAAGCACGGAAGAAATAGCCACGTCAGAGATAACCTTAACTTAAAATGTAGTTAGTGACGGTGTTTAATTGTTGTAAATGAATGAGATAGAAGTTGCCTGATCTTAACTTCACGCCATCCAAGATTCGTTGCAATTAGTACCTATTTACCCTGCTCGCGCACGGACCTCGCGCTACTCCCGCAAAACTCCACCCCCGAGCTGCGGACTGCAATTGCATACATTTTTTATGAGCTCGCCACACGCAGTGACGCTTGATGTGGTCGCTACACGCCACAAAAAACCACTCCTCGCTTCCTAGGCGACGCCAACCATAAAACATCGACACAAGCTTCATGTAGTGGCGTTTTGTGGCACGCAAGGCCCGTGTACAAATTTAGTGTTTAATTCTGGGTTTTTTTTTTAAATTTTGTAACGAGACGAGCTAGTCGTTTGCCTGATGGTAAGCATAACGCTGGCCCATAACAATTGCAGTGCCACCCAGAACTTTGAAACAAAGGCCTGCGCGCCACTGCAGTGCGCTCGTTACCCTGAGACATTAGGTTTTAAGTCTCATAAGCCCAGTAATTTCACTGAATACTTTGCTTATCAAACCGGAACACAGTAATGCTTGCACACTACTGCTTGGCGGCAGACTTCACGAGCAAAGCGGTGGTAACAACCCAGACGGACAATCGCAGAAGAGTTAGTCCTCCCACTAACTGTTACTTTAGCTCCTCTAATCAAATCCAAACATAAAACAAAACTATCAGATTCGTAAAGAAATATTAGTCACCTCAGTGCATGTTTTTGGTTGGTAGAATCTCTCTGAAGGAACCAGCGAAGTGATGTCGGACTGTGGTACATAGGACGTGGCCTCCAGTGGCAAGTTGAAAATTTTCGCTATTCTTTGGAAAATAGTCGGCCCCACCAGCTCACGTACTGTGTCACATTGTGTTTCCCAAAACTGAATAAAAAAGTCAAATGTATGCCAGGTTTCTCAGAATCGGTTCTCAGGTGAAAATTCCGTGGGTGAAGAATAAATCATCCATTTTTTTACCCTTATGAGTGGTTTTGTTTTTCAAATTTAAATGGGAGTAATGAAAAAAGAAGCATCAAAATCGAACTATAAAAAGTTATTCGTGATCATAAATAAAATATCCGATACATAAGGAAAACTAAGCTTCAGGTTTCCTTATAAATAAATTAGCAGAGCTACATACCTGATCATCCTTATAAGAAAGCTCCAAATCTCGCACAACTTTTCTCCAATGCACTTTCACAGAATCTTCGTTTTTTTCATAACGGGACGGTGTTATCACCTTAATTTTTCTGGGCTTATCCCAATTTTTAACGAGAGGCTTTTTGCTACCCATGGTAATTATGTTATTTTCTCAATTTGTTTTATCAATTCCTTGAATAAATAGTCAATCATTGTAATCACGATTATATTCTCTTTGGTAATCACAAATTATAATTGTAATTATTATTTTTTCTCTATGTTGTAAATTATGACAAGTTGATACCAACCAAAGAGAATATAATCCTACAAATGCTACCAAAATGCTACGCTAGAATACCAAACTCCACATATAAAGTAATAGCCAAACGACCGTGGTTGTCCACAAGTTGTGAGAACCTCCCTTGAAAATACGTCATTCCGAATTTCCATACAAAAAAATTAATTCAATTTCAAACGTGAAGTGCGCGGCATTTTCTGGAATTGTTTCTGTCTCTTCTAATCAACATCATCATTTAACTAAGCACAACATAGTTCAAGCGAATCAGCTGATCTAGGGCTGCCCGGAAATTATGTAGTAGAATTATGAAGTAAACTTTACATGCTATTTCTCAAAGAAAAATGTCGAATTTCACAAAGCCATAATGTGGTTACCTTCAGGAGAAGATTGACCCCCTTTCGGGATAACATACCAGTTCAATCTCAGGCTATATACCTATTTATATCTATATATATACGCATCAAAGTAAAAAATGGCTATGTGCGAGTTGGACTCATGCACCTTCGCACTTCGTCAACCACGAGGATCGTTAGGTACAACGTTCACGAAAATAATAAATTAATTATTTTTGTGATGTTATTATTACACGGTTTTCGTTTTTTTTCTTTTACTTGTGCTATAAGACACTTCTTCTTGCCAAATAACTTGATTCTAGGTCAACGGGAAATACCGCATAGGTTTTGGTCTACTTGCGCGTGTCAAAATATGCTGCATAAACGGCCGTATCTTTTGATTGCGTCAATGTAGAAGTTTGTTTTTTTAACAGCTCCAAGGGATTGCAGATCGGAGTAGTTATTTGATATTAATGTCAACTTGATACATCCTGGTTTCCTGAGGAAAAAGGTCTTAACAGGCATACGGACGATGAAGGGTTCCTTTTTTCCTTTTGAGGTACGGAACCTTAAAAGCACAAAAGACACTTGTTGACAGCAGTACAACATTTCATAAAGGAAACAATAAAAACATAATTTTGTGTCAAATATTTATTCACACATTGGATTAAAGTTTTTAACTTATACATAATATGATAGGTACGGTACACAAAGGGATTACTAAAAAAACATTTTGTAAAAATATTTTATAAGCGCCCTCTGGTAAGTTATATGGTAATCAGTTTGATACGACGGCGCCTTTGGTTCAGGTGATACGAAGGACTACGAATTTCAACGTGCTACGGTGCTACGGTTTCAGAATGCTGTAGTAGTTCAATGTGAAATGTATAGATGGCGTTGATGACATTAATATGCAGTAATGTTTGATACTAGAATGAAATCGCAATATGATATCCTATTCAATTTTCGCAGATATTATCTATAAAAATATAGTTCACTTGTCGGGTATAATGTGTACGCTGTGTACGTATACCTTAATATTTTAGTGAAATTTTGATTCTAATAACAAACATTTACCGTGTTACCACAATAAAATACTTTTAGGTGCCTGTTTAGCTCGACAGTGTCTAAAGATAAACGTCTAAAATGGTTAGAAATGTCACAACAGAATTGAGTTAGACAACCTTTAGATACCACTTAAATCAGGTTTTGTGGTTGCCCATATTTAAACACGTGAGTAAAGCGTGTTTTGGAGTTAAACACTGTTTGGAATGTGTTTATTTTTTTGTGCTAAGACCTTTAGCCTTCAAAGTAATATCAAAGTCTTACTTCTTAAAAAAATATATTGCTGACATGTAGAGAATAGAAGCTCAACCAAGCAGTTTGAAAAAACACTGGATAAACTCAATCATCTTTGGTTTGATAATATCCCCACTAAAGATCTCTCGGTATCAAGAATTCTTCGCTATAGAAATATTTTTTAAAGTTACTATAATTTCAAGCCTAGCGTAAATTTTTCGATGGACGACTACTGAGTATATGAAAAAATATTTTTGTCTGTCTGCGTCTTTTTGTTCCGGCTAATCTCCAAAATGACTGGACCAATTTTGACGGGACTTTCACTGGCTGTTATAAGGAGTAGATTAGGCTACGTGGGCGTAGCCACCGGGCACAGGCAGTCATTAATAAAACAATGCTTTAAGATAGCTTAATACTTCATATATTTTATCTAAATAAATAATAACACTAAATAGGAGTTATGACCAAACTTAGTCTTTTATACCAAGTCGTTCAGCATCCTCTATAGTATCAGGCACTTTCAATCCCTTAGTTTCAGGCTGCGTGAGTACCAGAAATGAAGATAAAAATGCCATTCCAGCGAACATCATGGATGGAATACCGGACCAATAGACCATAAGGGGGGGCGTGAGAGGCGAGACCACCGACCCGATTCGACCTACCATTGATGAAAACCCTAAGAACGAATGGCGGTGCCTCGTAGGGTACAATTCTGCAGTATACAGGTACAACGAGGTCATCACCCCTCCAATACAGAATTTACCAGTCAAGAACAAAAATAACGACAGTCCATACATGTTCTGGGGAGTGAACGCAAACGCAGTACAACAAAGAGCACATATCATGAAACCAGAAAATAAAGTGACCCGACGCCCTACTTTATCCAGAATAAACACTGCAGTCCAGAATCCTGGAATTTCGATGGCCGCCGTCGCTATATAATTTATGTGCATATTTCCAGTCATATTAACGGAATTTATTGACAATCCGTAATAAATGAACACTGTGGTGATCCACAAAATTGGTGTAGTGCAACATCTGCGCAGCATTACTGGGGATTTAATAACGCGTAAAAACAGATTTTCTTTGTGAAGGAGCTTGTTGGCTTCTACTTGATTGGGAATAGCAGTGAGAAGAAAAGTCATGGCCTTTTCAGATATTTGTTTACCGTTCATTCTGGCCGCCTTCTCAAGAGTAGCTCGCCCTTGTACTTGTTTATTTTTGCTAAGTAGCCAGCGGTGGCTCTCTGTAAGAAGCAAATAGTAAGTCAGAAGAATGAATACGGGTACGAACAGCACTAACGTCAGATTGCGCCACTCAGGGATTGCGTATGCCAACGCACCGAGTAAAACTTGGCCAAGAGCAAAAAAAGTGGACATTGTTGCACTGGTGCGTACGCGGTATTTAGTGCCGACTATTTCTGCCGCTAGTATGTACGCAGCACTAAACGCGCCACCGCCAAGCGCAGTGTGCAAAAACTGTAAAGCCACATACATCCCGTAGTTTACAGAGAACGCTCGAATCAGTCCAACAGAGGCAATAAAAAACGAAAATATAACTACAGACGCCCGTCTTCCAAAGTGGTCGGAGATGTATCCAGCTAACACCAATGCTACCATTCCTCCAAGGCTGTTCAGTGTTCCGGGCAGCGCTCTCAACCATTCTTGACATTCAAGATTGAAATCGTAAACAACAGTGTTCGTTCTCTCGTATATATAACTTTCGCAAGGCACTGTATTATTTCTGTCAAATATGACAGCGGGGCACACATCGGGTATCGTTTCAGTGGTATCGCTACGGTTTGCGTAACGATAACAGTTATCAAATCCAGACGTGGTTTCAGGTATTGCATTTAGTACCCATTCTGGTGCATATTCAGGTTGTTCTCCATCACATTCCGAAACAAAACACCGCGTCGGAAGACTTGCTGCAGTAAATATATAGTCGCCAGCCATGCACGCGCAGAAAATCGCCGGAAAGGCTAGTAAAAATAAAGTGTAGAGTTGATATTTTCCAAATTGGCCTATTTCGCGATTCAATACAGGCTCGAACTCCATATCTGCTTCAATATCACCTGATTGTTTATCCATTTTGAGGAACACGTTACAATAACTGTTACATAGACTTGATAATCTGATAATTGACACAGACTTCTTGTTTTATATGCAATGATACTGGCGTTATCGTTGAACAATGTAAATAACTGTAGGTAAAACGAAATTCTTATCAAAGCAATATATCGTCAGGTCAAAATCCAATTGCAACTTCTTAGATGATTTCTATTTATACTATTCACTATAACTTGGCTATACGCAGTGACACACGTTTGTGCGTGGCTATAATTAGATGGATGTGTATATTGTGAAATAATTCGTTCATGACCTAACAAGATTTTTTTGGTAGGTGTTGTTCTTTAAATAATTTTAAGAAATACATCAAAAGAAATAATCATTTGTTTTATGACGCATGACGTATGATACTTCAAGGATAAACCTTAGTTTATCTGCCACATTTATATCAGGCAATGTAATTGCTTGTAGACATGACTGTGAAAATGTAAAATATCTACCTATGTTAGCAATTGTTAGAAAGATAAATTACTGCAAATAATAATACATATTAATTTAAGATCCGTTTTTCAGGTTTTAGTTGTAAAATATTTGGTGTCTTGGCTGGATAATAAAGTAAAACATAATCTATAGACATTATCATCCGGAACTAGCCCAATGTTGAACGTGGGCTTTCCCATTATCTGCAATGGTCTCTAAGTATTACGCAGAAGCTATTATCAATACTTATCAAATTCTTTATGCCTCGTGTATCAAACCTTACAGAGCATAGTTGCAGCTGAAAATAAAAAAATAAATATTAGCCATGGCTTTGATTGTGTATATTAATCAAGTTAAACACTTTTTTTTAATTTGTGAAACAAATTATTTGTTTGAGTTATCGTTATTTCAGCTGTTTATATCGGCCAAAACAAAAATAATCTGGTACGAAACTTTTGGTGAATTCATGATCGTTTAACTGGAATCTGCCAACTGCGAGAGTCTTCTGCGAATGTGGTCAATAGGAGCTGGGCCCTCATTAGGAGATGCGATGGAAGATGTGGCCGTATACTTGTTGGTTTCGAAAGAGAGCTTCGTATCCAGTACTGAAGTATCGAACATGCCAAGACTGCTGAGGTAAGGAGGCTTCCTGTGTTCTGGGTGATCAATCATCCAACGGCAGTACTCTTTGACACTCCTAAAAGAAGGTTCTATTTTGTAATAAATATAATATATAATAGTATTTTTATTGAGTTTATGTTTTGTTCACGAATTCGTTTCACTAGAATGCACATAATATGCATATTATTATAGTTAAAATATTCAACAGTCATTAAACTCGTGGATTATTTTTACAGGACAAATAATAATTTATAAAGGTAATGATTTTTTAATGACATAAAAACAACATACATAAGCCATGTCCTCTGATTAAGATTTCCTGTTTCTAGAGAATCAGAAACCACGAGGTTTCCACAGAAAAGAGTGTGCGAAGGTGTCAATTTTTTTAAATTTACAAAATGTCCAATAACTCGAAAACCATGCGACTTTTACAAAACACAATTTTTAATTTTCTGGGCAGCCGTGACGTCCACCACCCACTGGTTAAGGGTTATCGACTCTTTACGCCACATCCTGTATAAAAATGCTTGCGGTTTTTTATGTGCAGACATATTTAAATAAATAAATAAATCTATCCCTTAGTGACAATCGAACCCGTGGCCTTACGAGGTCCAACCACCTAGCAACTACACCACGGGCTGTCAAATATTAGTGAACATATTCCTGAGTTCGATCGTTCTATTGTTTTGAAGTTACCTCAAGTTAGTTATGCCTTCCCAAACAGCCTTCAATGTCACCAAATCTTTGGGTACATGGCGGGCCGATCGCCACAGTTTCCGTGTATTATTGCAAGGAGCTCGATATTGCTCGTGTAAAGGAATACTTTGCCCAAAAGCCTTGACGCGGTCGGACTTTCGCTCTGCCTTTATGTCTTTAGCGATCTCGCGTTCCAATGCCGCGTAACGAGATTTCTGAAATTCAATTTTTAGTTGCATATCGGTGTGTTCAGAGCCCTTCAGAGCCTGTCCCAAAAGTACACCTAAGGTTCAGAGCATGTGCACATATATTTGCACGTATATTTACTACTAGCTTCTGCCCGCGGTTTCACTCGCGTGGCGATTCCGACAGGAACTGTGCATCTTCTCGGGAAAAAGTAGCCTATGTTACTCTCCGGTCCATAAACCATATCTATGCAAAAAATCACGCCGATCCGTTGCGCCATGCTGCGTCAATCAAGGACAAACCAACAAACCTACAATCACGTGATTTGCGTATAAAACAGCTTTTTACAGAAATGCAAGAAGCTATTCCTAGTTTTCATTTTAAAATGTAAAATATCAAACAAATCATTTCAACCTCGGGATTCCCAGTAACGATAGCCACTTTTTCTTCGATAGAGGGCAATTCTTTTGCTACCACCCTCAGACTACGAGCAACGTGGGTGTCGAATTCAATCTGAAAACGGAAAATGTTATGGATATTAGAGAAAATATTATCTTACATTTTTGTACATTCTTGCAACTTTCATGAAAACTATATTTTACAGCTAAACTTTACAGGTTGCTAAGCGTTTTTATTGCAATAATAAGTAGCTACAACTTGCTTATTAATTTAAATAAAAACGGGCTTATTTATTTTTAACAAATCAACCCCTTAAAGTAGCAGAGTTAATAACATTTATATGGTAATTAATGTCAAAAACTGTCAGTTATCATGGTGGTATGTATGCGACCCAAGGAACTTATAGGTACCCAATCTTTAAAGATGGAAGGAACTTATGTTCCTTGATGTGGCCATACAACCTCAGTTTTCAAGGTCTGTTTTAACTAAAACTGTCATTGAAAATTTTGGTCGTAAGTAGCCCCCAAGGTTTTTAGGTTTACATATTTCTAAATACAAAACGACATACCTTTTTATTTTTATTCCAAATTCTATTATTTTATTTATATTGCACAATTTTACTTACTTGGAATAACTCCTTAATTGCTTTTGGTGTAAATAGATTTGATTGTTGATTACCACCCAGTTCTTTCATATATTGACAGAACTCCTTGGCAATCTAAAAATAAATCAAAAGTTTATTAAAATTTTAGAAAAATTACAATGTTATTGAATAATTTAGATTATGGCATTTGGACTGCCTAACAGAGTAGGCCATTTTGGAAGTACTTTCTAAATTTATAGTCTTTTTTATTCCATCAGGTAAAACCAGGACAAATAGGCCTTGTTTAGATATCCTGTTTCTATTTTTACTAATATAGATAATATGAAGTCAGGTGGACAGACGACCTGGTCAAAACCTAGGGGAAGCCGTTGGATGCAAGAGATGAGTAGCCGATCCAAGTGGCGTTCTACGAGGGAGGCCTGTATATGTTCAGCAGTGGATGTCTTCCGGCTGCTGATTATGATGCTGTTAGAGAGGTCACCAGAGGGTGGTCGAGGGTTGGAATCCTCCAATTAGCTCGAGCTTTCGGAGAAGAAAAACATTGAGATGTAGCCATAGCATAGTGACACGTTACTTTCTAGTGCTCATGAATTTAGGCTGGCCAGATTCTGGCCAGCCTAAATTCTCGGCGATTTGCAATATTACCCTGTCAGTCAAGTCATCGGCTTTTTTTATCAAACTTTTCTCGTCTTCCCTCTCAGGCTGCAAATAGTGCGTGGCCCAAGTGACTTGCTCTCGTTCTGGCTTACGTAGAAACTCCTGATGTATATTAGGTTTAACATCCTCCTCATCATCACTGTAAAAATAATAATTTTGTATCACCAGAAGACGTTGGATGCGGATTTATAATTAAGTTATTGTTTTCAGAAAATTAATTTAGCAATATTTAGATTTACACAAGTATATATAGTATCCGTCTTGTTAGAGAATAAAAAAACCTCTTTAATTATTGAACGAACCTGGGACAAATTTCAACGTCTGTGTCGGAATCTAATTCTCTGTCAATTAAGATAGTTTTTCTGTACGAAATCATTGGCTCTTTTCTTAATCGACGAGGGATATGACCTGAAAATAGATTAATCTGTTCTATCAAAATGCATTTGATTATTTATAACACAACTAGCCTCTGCCCGCAGTTTTCACCCGCGTTCCCATAGGAACCATGCATTTTTGCGGGATACAAAGTAGCCTATGTTACTTTCCGATCCATAAACTATATCTATGCCAAAATTCGATCCGTTGCTCCGTTACTGGGTGAAAGAAGGACAAACCAACAAACCAACTAACACACTTTCACATTTATAATATTAGTAGGGATTAAGTAAAAGTGCAACGGAGCAACGTTAGACGACGCCGTGGCAGGCCCAAAAGAGGAAGTTTGGACGAACTGGACATCTGGAAAGACTGGCCAGAAATAGCACTAAACCTACAAGGAGGAGGGTAGTGAGGCCTTTGCTCACCAGTGCCACAAACCAGGCTCTATAAACACGCAAGTTACAAAGGTGATGGTGAGGTCATGGTAATGCGAGTAGCTACGTCAAATATCATTTTTCAGCAGTGAAATTACAACAATTACAAAATACTGCTATAGAAAATTAATTAATCTTACGGTTATTAACGTTTATTACCTTTAATTTTCTCATCCCTGTATTCAATACGAGATATTACTGGAATGTCTAAAGTTGAACACACTTTTTCATACAAATCTTCAGGAAGCGCTTCTGCCAAAATTCTGCTTTCTTCTATCTGAAAAACATAATGTGTAACATAAATAATTATGTAATAACAACGACAAAAAAAGTTGTATAGAAAGTTATTATATATGCCATCTTTTATACGACAGGTTTGTACATAATTATCATGAAAATAAAAACAGTACTTACCATGCTACGAGTAGAAGTATGAATATCATGAAAAATGCTGCTCCAATATTTTTTGTTCGCATGCACCGCTTCAGTGACTTCGTATTTCGAGGGCTTGACTTTCATTATCTTACGCGGTTTCTTTGTGTCCATATTGTGCACGGAATCACAGTCTTCCATGTTCTTTTGATTTGTACCTTTGGCTTTGTGTCAAAATGTGAGGCCACGTAGATTTAATGAAGACCGTGGTTGCGTGAACTTATTAGTCAACACAGGCGGATGTAAGGATTAAAAAGTAATAAATGTTTTACGCAGCTTGCGGTCGATACTACACGTGAGTGCAACCTCAATGAGAGTAGCCTACTGGTGCCTGTGACTCACGAAGACTTAGACAAAATCCGTAGATTAATAAATTAGTGGAGTAGGCAGTCGCGTCAAGATAAGGTTTTGAAATTTATACTTGATGAAGTATCATAACGTATTAGAATACGTTATGATACTACAAAATTATAATTTGTTGCAATAGATCAACATTGTTATATGAAGGAACACAACAAGGAGTGGATTAGTGGGATAACCTAGCAATGGTCTACAAGTCATATTTTCATAGCTCCATGATTCACCGACGCGGTTTCCACGGTTACTAACATAATATCCGGAATTAGGGGAAGAAAACCGAATATGGCCAATACTCAAATCACTTATGCATGTTATATTCCATTGTAAACAAATATATACCTCCTTTAAACAGATATGTGAGAAATTATAATATGATCTTCAAAACCATTTCGACTAGTGACTAAACAGAAATTTTACATAAACCAAGAAACGTAATAACATATACTTTTAAAGGTTTCTAGTAATTTCACTATCACTGTATGCTTACAAACGTTTGCAAGGCTAGAATTAGTAATGCAGAACTATCATGTTTGATCAATACTGAAACTATTAGATACACCTACGAACTAACGTAACGAGCAGCTTAGGAAATTACTGCCTACTCAAAGTATGATTGAAGTGATTAGATTAGTACCTTCATTACCAGTATGTCATAGTCAATAGCCATATAATCTATAAATACTATAATTAGTAACTTTGTGTAAAGTAGTAAACATCTAAAGGCTCCTTCAAATAGAATGCGCTATAGTGCCGTACGCGCGGCGTATATATTATACTTCTAGGGCCTACGTTTCGTTCGATAGTATAATACCGACATAGTACAACACTCGGCGCTATAGAGTGGCGCTAGTATACGCAGTGCTATAGCGCAATCTATTTGGTGAAGTCTTAAAGGTTTTGTTGCTAAAAGCTAAAATAAGTGTAAAAAATTAGTGATAAGGTTTATTTCAGGTCGATGAATTTGGAGCAATATAGGCACATACTCAAGACGTTGCTGTTTAGAAATACGAGCAGACTTGGAAGTGGGAAGCACCCAGAATTAGACTGACTTCTAGGTGGTGGAACACACCCAGTGGTGCTTGGCGAGAGATATTTACTTGAGAGTGGTAACTAGCAAGCGCTCTCTACGCTGTTGTTACATTACGATGGTTTTCATCGCTTTAAACCAGTACAAACTAAACCGACTGAAAAGTAGTTTATTTAAAACGAAACAGAATCAAGAGATGAATGAACTCCTCAAGTAGAAGTTGGCAAGTTTATTCAGAGTGTGCAGTTGTGTCAAATTTCACGGGAACTGGCACTTAGCACAATATTATGGAATAGCAAAACGTTGAGTTAGCATAATACTGTTTAAGTTTGCCTTGCTTGTAAAATTCGAATGGAACTTGAGCGACTACAAATCTTGGTTATTTTATTTTTTCCTTTTGAGAACGGAGAGAACTTATTTTGCAAAGTGTAAATGACTCTAAATTAATAAAGAAAAATGCGTTAACAAGGAGACAAACCGACTCCAGTAACAAACTACTGAACCGAATTTGATGAAATTTTTATGGTACCAACCTCAAAGTACATCCTTTCGAATAAAACATAATTTTCTAAATCGGTTTATAAATGACGGGGATTTGAGATAACAAACATAAAAAAATACACACTGAATTGAGAAACTCCTACTTTCTTGGATTTCGGTTAATGAAGGCTGTGAATTCAATGCGAATGCTAAGAATTATTAGGTTTTTATTACACTTACACTACGTTTGGGTTTGAACACTATTTCGACAGACAGCCTTTGTTCCGTTCATGTTTTGGTATGCTGGGACCAAGGTCCTTGCAGTCCGTAATTGCCTAGATACAGAACATCCTTGTTAGGCGCCAGGATTTATTTTCTAAAGCTTGGCGTTATTATTTTTGCTGTTATTGATTTATTTTTCACTAAACATTTTTTAAGGAAAATAAAACTAAAATGATGATATTTATTTCAAAATCTTGTTATAATGCATGAAAATGTGACAGCAGCGTCAGTACACTATTTATTTCAGTTTTTCCTAAACCCACGCCTGGTTTTTTGGGATGGTTTCGAGACAGGACTCGAAATGCGCCGTCTAAATTTTTGTTTGGTAGATGCGCTCCGCACATTCTACGGCACACTCTCAAACTCCTCTCTCACTCACACTACAATCTCTCGGCTTACACATCCATCTAAACCAAAACGCTTCATTCCATAAATATCAAACAGTGATGTATGTACATGTTAAATCAATTAATATAATAAATCAAAACACTGTCCTTTTTCGAAGCCGATTAAAACACGAGTAATTTTCACAAGATTCTTTTGTTTCTGTTAACTCCCGGCAAGAGCTGATAATGCTGTGGTTATATTTTATCAGCAGGAAACGAATGACTCGAATGCTTCTTCTATAAAGCAATGTTATCTTCATTGGAGTTCTGAAGTCGATGTCAGTTCCCAACGGCAACTTAAACAAGATTATGTTTAATTAACTGAACACTGCTTTGTTTTAAAGATTTATGTTACTGTGCAACTTTTAGAAATATTAAACAATATTTTATTACAATAACAAAGAATAATATAACTTAAGAGAAACGCTCTCTGAAAAAAGTGCAAGTAGAAATTTATTTCTTCTATATCTGGCATTGTGTGGGAATCTGGAATGTCTATGACTATCGTGGTCATATAGTAATTCCAGATTCGTACGAAGCCCTTAATATCAACAATCCTAGTTAGGAGTATATAATTACTTAATAATTGATGGGTAGTTGGGTATTTTTTTGTTGTTACTTTTTAACCCACGGAAAAATTCACGGTTCCCGCCAGAATCACCACGCAGGTGAAACCACAGGATGCAGCTAGTTAATAAAAACTAACGAAAAGGATCCATTCCGTCTTTAGCCAGTGAAATTATTGGCCATATAGGACTTAATAACATGATGTTTCAGGGCAACGAGCAAGATTTCTTGTATTTCAAAGTTTCCGGTAGCACTTCACTTGTGATTTGCCGGTTTTACCGAAGTTTACCAGCAGGCAAATGATCTACGCATGTTATCTTTTTACTACAAAATTGTTCTTATTATTCATAACTCTATGCATCAATCCTCGAAATTCAAAAGCCTGGAACTCGTATAGTAATTTTGATTAATTTGAGATATCATTACGCAGCTTATTGATCTTTGCGAAGTTAATATAAACGTTATGAACAAACTATATAAAGCGCTAGTGTCAATTGTAACGTTAGTGTAGAGGTATTCTGGAATGCCGTACCTAAGTCGAGTCTTACAATTACAAGCTCCCGAGGAGAGGTGACGACTTAATAAGTTAAGTTGTTAGTGCCGTGTAAATTTACCTTAACGCCCAATATCCCGCTCACGCCGACCTGGCATTACTCCTAGCTAACGCTGTTGTTTATATGATTGTGATGTATATCGCTCAGTAAATCCATTATTTGATCTCGACCGTATCCATGTGTGAATAGAAGCAATCGTTTCAGCATCAAATGAAATACTTGAACAAATTGTGTCATGTTAGCGCTCTTTGAATCGCACGGGTTGTAAGTCTTTTCGAATAAAATTATGTTACAATTATATAGTGCTATTTTAATCAAAGCAAAGGAAAATTGTCTCTATTTGAAAATCTTTGTTCTTTATAGATTGACTGTTGAAGTATCTATCGAACATACCTTTACAGACATACAACACATTGTCATAAGTATATATAATATTAAAATAAAAATCCAATTTGTGTAAACTTTTTCAAACTAATAGCGATGTCGAGAAATTAGTAATGGCAATTTTTTTTGATCTGGACCCTTTCTTAGCCTAATCAGTTTGGCAACATAATTAGACCACTGTACGAAACATCCAATTTTTGTGGGTTCCCCCAATCCTCAATGCAGTACCACCAATCGAGTCTCACTGTGACTCGTTGGGATTTTTTCCTATCGAGTCACACTGTAACTCATTGGGATTTTTTCCCATCGAGTCATATTGTAACAGGTTGCAACTTTTTTGGAAAAAAAATCCAACGAGTCAATGTGACTCGATTGGAGAGACTCGTTGAGAGCTCATCCCCTACCCCACTGGATAAGCGCTTAGGACCCAGCTACTCCTTTATAAGAGTATTTACCTTTCTTTGTGAGCGAATGAATGAGTTGTTATAGAATAAAATATACAGTAAAAAATACTCGAAATTTATTAAAATCTATTTTAATAATAATGTAATATTAACAATATAAAATAAATTTATAACAAAGGGAAATACTAACTTTTGTCGGCATAATATGACAAGTAACATAGAATATAAGGATAGACAGACATCTATGCCATATCTTTAGATAAAAGCATAAACTCTAAATATATAAATGAGATAGCGACCGGCTCGACTTGTGTTCGAATAGTATCAAAAAGATCATATACTGGCCTATAATGTTTCCAAAACGAGAGAATAAAAATAAAATAGGTTCCTGTTTCATAAATGCCTCGAGTTACCGAGTAATATGCTGGCAACATAGAAACTGACGATTTCTAGATCACCTTTTCCAAACCTGATTAAAAATCAAAAGATTCATCTGTAAACATCTTCAATAAATTAGGATTTTTCTGCAACAATCGTCGCAATGAAGTTTTGCGTTGGGTCATACTCTCAATTAAATTTTTGCTCAAACTTTTCGTCGATTCTTGCATCTGGGGTATGAAATTTTCAGTACATGGGCATGGTATTGATATTTCACTCAGGTCTTCTCGACTCGAATATTGCGTTTCTACCGTGTGGTATAATTCCGAAGTAGGGCCAAATGGCAATTCTCTGTAAAACATTACATCTTTCGGATCGATAAATTGAGATGTGACACCTTTCTTTGGAAGATTTCCTAGTATAGTTAGGACTCTTTTATAGTTCTCCTCATTAAAATCTAAATAAGAATTCAAATAGGGAAATGATGATCTCGAGGCCCAGGTACTACAACTCCGAGCAGGGCACTCGTCAAGACGGTGTATATCATCTATGAGTAAAGGTTCGTAGCAGGATTTACTGCTTACCGATTCTTGACTCTCTTGAGCTAATTCAGTTGGTTCATCAAAGGTTTCATTACATTCATCCTGAAGCTCAGGTGGCTTTAATAGGTAATCCATACACTTACAGCGCTCTGCCTCGATCATTGCTTTAATTTCTTCGTAATGATGGCACTCAGCGTAAACAAATTGTCTCTGCAGTCTTACTTTAGGCAAATCCACATCATCAGGCAAAGTTTCTCTACTTCCAAACTTTGGTCCCTCATCTTTCGATAAGTCACCTACAATCTGGAAAGGATCATTTAAACATTCTTCTTTTTGTTGTTCTATTTGCTCGAACTTAAAAGTATGTTCAAATTCTTCTGTATCGATCAGTATTGAAGAACATTTGTAAGGCTTTGTCTGCATTTCATTCAGTTGTAAAACTACCATCTTTTCAAAGTTGAGTAGAAATGAAGCTTGTTCAGGTAATAATTTAAGACTAAAGCTAATAAACTTTAAAAATAGTTCTAGTATTTTTTTAATCTTTTCCTCCCATTCTTTATTTATTTGAGAAATCTGTACTTCTCGTTCTTTAAAAATATTTATAACATCTTGCCTCTCCTTGAGTTTTTCGTATTTTTCTTTTATTTCAAGAGACTGATAATTTTTCAAATTAAATTGCTTAATCCTGCATTTTTTTCTCTCAGTACACATAATATACATAGTGCTAGTTACATTTTCAGTCTCAATTTGTCTGTAAAAAGCTTTTAGTACATCGTTTCTTTCAATTATAGCCCTGTTGGTTAGCTCATTGCATCTAATATGCTCGTTATTTAATAATAATTTATAGTATTTTTTAATTTTCTGCACTTCAGACTCGTATCTTTTTTTTAAAGAGTTCTCTAGTATTTGTTTTTCTTTATTTAATTTCTCCTTTATCTCATTATTTAAACTGCTAATTATATTAGCATGAGTGTTGATTAGAATGTCTTGTATTTGTGATTTTAAATTGGTTTCTAACTCTTGAAGTGTTTCTTCGTAAAATTTTGACATTTCTGTAGTCATAGTATTCCTTTTATTCCTAAATATCTTGCCGTAAACTTCTCTGACCCTATTTATAACTAAAGATTTTTCATGTTCTAAAATGTAGTTCCATGCCGAGTCATTTTCATGGATCAAATTGGTCAAATATTTCTCATACTGTGCCCGTTCAGTTGACAATACTTCGTCACCAATAGCAAGGATACCTTCATGAGTTTTCCCTCGTGTTATTTTCGATGTAAATGGAGGTTTCAATTCTATGATACCAATTAATAAGTCGCTAGGAGAGACCCACTCATTTGATGTTTCTTCGGTTGCTTTTGGTTGTAATTTGTGATTTTCTTTAAGAGAAGAAACATTTTTAGTATTACAATAATTATCATCAAAATAAGTATCTGCGTAGGTACTTGTTACCCTTTCCCCATGTTTTAGCGTATATATTAAATCATTTTCCATATTTGTAAACAATTATAAATAAAATATTGTGTCATTTAAAACTTGTCAGATTTGACTTGGATTTGACATGCCCTATTTTTGTGTTTGTTAATTATTCTCAATATTGATTTCAAGGTTTAACTCAGTTATCAGTATTGATGATTTGGGAACTTATATAAGGCCATACACGATGACAAGCACGATACATAGCCGATCGTGTCGTCCCTGTTGTAATAGCGAATAAATGCAAAATAATTCATGGTAAAAAAAAGTTCGTCGGACAAGAAGCTCAGTATTATAACGCCTATTCGCAAATAGGTTTTTGCTTCGCAAAGTTTACCATGCACACTCTTAAGGAGGAATTCTTTAATAACTACAATCGAACTCTTATGTGGTACAGAAGTTATTAGTGCAACGACCTATCAACTACACCTTAGGGGCTATCACACAAAAGAGCATAATATGTTTATCATAAGGTAACGTCTCTGATCTGCCGTTGTCTGTTTTGTACTTACATTTAATTTTTATGCATGATTATTAAGATATTTTGTTAAACTTACGTTGTCGTCGGTTTATTTGACGTTATATTATTATAATACAAAATACAATATCGAGTGAGATAAAGCCAAAGAAATGTACTAATCGCTAACAAGTTGTTTAATCATCCACTAAAACCCTTGTTAATAGTAGCTAAGGCTTTAAAAAGCTCAAATAAGCTGGCGCTGGATAATGAGTTTTCTGGCAGTTACAAAATAACGGTTTGGTATTCAAATAGGCGAACGTGTCGACGGCCTACCTGTGATTAGCGCGGTGATGTAAAGCGGCCCGGAGCCCCCGCCGCTAGATTTAATTAAATACTTCCTTGTACCGCCCCTACCTACTATTTCACTTTGTACTCGCTCGGTTTATCACTCCCTTACACTACATTGTTAGTATTTTAATAACGATCTTGAATACAAACTTTATTGCGGGCTATAAATGCAGTACCACTATATCAAACTATGTTATTAGTGGCAAAAACAGTCGATTTCGTACCTCCGCCGCCACCGGTCCGAACGAACATGTGATAATAAATTACGGACATATCTCGACTTCATTCTCATTACGGATGCGGCAATGTCCGTCGGAGTTTTGTCATAATTCAGTCTCGGTTGAAATTATTTCCGTTGGGTCTGATGAGAAAACTAGAGGTGGAAAGCTCGCAATGTAAGTATTCGCGCAACAAGCCGTGGAATAACGACGGGACATATTTCATTCTTAACGAAGTTAAATTTCCGGGAAGGTCCTGTAAGAGCGTGCGTAACTCTGATAAAAGGCTGCGCAGCCACAATACCGATTTGTGTTTGTGTCACATTTTCGGGTAATAAATTCGGAATATTGATAATATAGACTACTGACTGAACAGCTTTGGGTTATTTATCGAGAAATGCAATATGTTAAAGTTTTTTGTAATATCAACATTTTATAATATTCATAATTCAGTGAGTCTGCCATTGAATGACAGCAACTACAAAGGACTCCGATGTGTCGTCCGAAACTTTGCCGTTTGACGTGCTCACAATGAAACAACAACCATAATTCAGAAAGTGGGAAACAAGTTGGATTGTTTTCTACACATCATATCGGCAAATAAATCTTTCGGCCGCTTATCTGCCGTCAAAGTTAATTCTCATGCATAATTCATCGCGTCGATGCCGTGTGAAGAGGGAAAGTTCCTCAACTCCCTCGCAGTTTATGACAGTGCTTAAACTTCATATGAGTAGCCAGTATTTACCTGCTTACATTGAATCGCAATAATTGTGGTTTGTAATTTCTAAGAAGGCGGTTGGTAGCAGTTAGGTTTCCATCTTTCGAAGAAGTTATCAAAATAACATATTAATTGATATTTATAATTTATTTACCCGCAGCAGTAAACAAGACTTAAAACTTTTAAAATAATTAAATTTTTATACTATTAAATCATTTTTTCAACGTGCATAGCCTTTATTAAACTAAATAAAATAGAATACTATTAGATAAAATTATTTCATCTAATTTTACAACAAGAACAAGGTTTGATATTTGTAATGACACATTTATTTACAGATTGTACTTTTATTGCCGTGTTCATAATTTGATATTGTTGAAAAAAAAAATTAGGTGTAGTCCGTTAGGTCCGAGAAGCAAACCACAGTTTATAAAAAACATTAAGATCAGA
Organism: Crocallis elinguaria; assembly: GCA_907269065.1. Taxonomy (NCBI): domain Eukaryota; kingdom Metazoa; phylum Arthropoda; class Insecta; order Lepidoptera; family Geometridae; genus Crocallis; species Crocallis elinguaria. The sequence continues at coordinate 10,374,421 of OU026080.1, read as the reverse complement.
GTGTACTGTAGTGGTGAACATTTCTAAAGTACCTATTATTAATTTATGAAGTGGTGTGAGCTGAGATACTGTGTAAATGAATTAGCCAGTGACTCGGTGGAATCGCCACCACTGACAGCCCCGATACCCGCACACTACACGGACTGACTTTATTACCCACATCCGTTGTAGGTTTTTTGATGACTGTATTGAATTTCATGAAAAAGTGTTCTACATTTTGTTGAATTTTTTTACAGGACAGTTTTTTACTACGTTTTGCTTAATTAATCTGTACATAATATATGTTATTAGTACTACTTGTTCTACTCTTCCATCTGTTAATTGTACCTATTTAAAACACTTTCAGACGTTTGGTTTGAATTAAAATTTTACAGTACTGCAATTAAATTTAGCAACATCGTAATAAAATAAAATAATTTTCTGACTTGTTCTCTTTGTCTCCTATACGCTGTTCAAGTGGTTCAACTCTCGCTACAAAGAATAATCAAATACTATAGACAGGATTGTTCTCGATGCCGATATAAACAATACATACATACCTACGTTCTGGGCACAATTTTGATGTTGACTGTTGTTATAGATGAAAAATCACACACAAAATATGTTCGTATTTCCTTGTTTTGGTCTGTGGTTTTCGATTTTTATTTCACTTTTTTTGTAATAATTTATTACATTTTGTTGTTTCATTTTTTTGTTTATTTTATATTTAGTTCTAATAATTTTATATAGGTTCGTTTGTTTTTGCTTTGATATAATATGCCATGCTTAGTTTTTTTTTCTTGTCTTCCTTACATTCGTAATGTCATTATGGGTTCGGACTGAAAATCAGATAGGGGCGTTGACCTTAGTTGTGTACTGAACAGCAAACAAGATTATCAGTTGGGGTCGTTGTCCCTTATTTTAATCTTCCTCATTATTTGTTAGTTGACGAGGTAGACAGACGAGAATTTAATGATTCCAGACTCGTTTACTGAATATTTGTTGAAGATTTGAAGTGCGTATTTAATTAAATCTGATACAAAATCAATGGTACTTCTATTTCGGTTATGTATGTGTATTAAAACCTAAAATTCATTAACTTCACAGTAAGCTGTGTTCACTGCAGAGCAAATCTGTAAATATAAAGTTTTTTGAGCCGTAGATGCTTTATTCTACGTGATTAATTGTGTACCTAATGAAAATGCCTTACTCAGATACTAAAAACTAGCTTCTTTTACAGCGGTTTCATCCGCGTTCCCACAGGAACCGTGTATTTTCCGAGATAAAAAGTAGCCTATGTTACTCTCAGTTCTTATAGTATATAGTTTATGGAACGGAGATAAAATATCCTTAAAATCACTTCGATCTGTTGCTCCGTTGCTGCGTGAAAAAAGGACAAACCAACAAACCCAAAAACACTTTCGCATTTATTACAGTAATACGGAAGCTTTTAGTGCCAATTTTTTAACTACGACGGAACGAAGAAGTTATATGCGTTTAGCGTGAGATATTGTTTGTAAATCTTGTAAATAATTATTATACTATTCTAAGTTTGAAGTTCGTCCAAATATTTGCACAGAACTTATTTATAAGAACGTGAAGAGGTGTTGTATTTTCTAAAATTCATAGTTCAAATCGTCGATCACATAATTAATGAAAGACGATGAAAAGCGTTTTTTTTACACAAATTATATTATTATTGTACTGTGACAGTGAAATGTCTCCAGAGTAAAGACTAAAGATGGTATCACATAGTGCGTCGAGTCGCGTCTCCGAGACATTCAATATAATATTTCATACTTACACAGAACAAGCCTGCGGGATGCGAGCGTGAGACGAAGTGTGCTGGTGGCAGATAAAGAAGTTTCACACTAAATGATTCGCGAGTCGTTGTAGGGTTGTGCTTATTATACGTATATTTATTTATATTTTTTCATAACACAACCTATTTTTTTAATTATACTTTATAAATTATCATTTGACGACTATCTCACCTGATCATAAAAGAAGATGTGGTTGAAGATGACGCATAAAGGCTGAACTGTTAATGTTTTGTTAGTGGTAGGACTAACTCTTCTGCGAGTGCCCGTCTGGGTTGTTACCACCGCTTTGCTCGTGAAGTCTGCCGCCAAGCAGTAATATGCAAGCATTACTGTGTACCGGTTTGATGAGCAGAGTAGCCAGTGAAATTACTGGGCTTATGAGATTTAATACCTATAATGTCTCAGGGCAACGAGAGCACTGCAGTGCTACGCAGGCCTTTGTGTTTCAAAGTTCTAGGTGGCACTGCAATTGTTATGGGCCGGCGATATGCTTACCACCAGGCTGACGACCAGCTCATCTCGTTACCAAATAACATAAAAAACTTAAATTAGAACTGGCTCTAAAAGCGAAACTGATGTATGTAACAGATCGATAAGTGCTTCGCGACAGATTTAACGTGAAAGAGTAACAAACGTCCATCTATCCATCTATCTATCTATCCATCCTCAAAAACTTTCGCGTTTATAATATTAGTAGAACTTAATCAAATGTGAAAGTCCATCAACTCGATAACGTAATCGAACAGCTCGGGAGATTGACACGGAATAAATCAATCTCGTGTAGCACCGATCCTTCACTGCGTCGATTTGCACTTTCACTGCTCTCGTACGTATGTCTATCTTCAATCTAGTTAACATTTCATATGGACTGTTGAGTTAATTACACAAATACTAAATTGATATATTTATGACCTAAGTAGAGGCCAGCATTTTGGTCACGTGTGGCTTCGACCAGACGCCCTGAAAGGTCTTTAAAAATTCCTCAGTTGGAAAATCTTTTCCAACCTATACAATTAGGTTTTGGCTCGCGAGGTGGCTGTGAGGCCGCCGTCCATTCGGTACGGACATTCTTAAATAAAAATTGTGGTGAATTGCTGTTGAAGGTAGATGTGAAGAACGCCTTCAATTCGGTAGATAGGGGAGCACTCTTAACGCAAGTTAAAGACAAAATTCCAAACTTATATAATTATCTTTGGCAATGCTATGGTTCTTCCACAAAATTAACTTATAATGGCAAAGAAATTTCGTCTGCTGTTGGTTGTCAACAAGGCGATCCTCTTGGTCCGGCCGTATTTAGCCTTGCCATTCATCCCATTATTCAGCGACTTCAGTCGAAGCTTAACGTTTGGTATTTGGATGATGGTACTTTGGGTGGTGACGTTAATACGGTGTACGACGATCTTCTTTTTTTAACAGAGGAATTTCGCTCTATCGGCCTTGTTCTAAATTTTTCTAAATGTGAACTTTTTATTTCGGACAATTGCCCAGCAAAAGATTTCATTTTACAAAAGTTTAACAATTTGACTCCTAATATAAAAGTAATAGACAAGTATTCACTTCGTTTATTAGGTTCTCCTATTCTAGACGAATCTTTCCCTCTTTTTGTTGAAGAAAAAATTCAAAATTTTTTACTATGCTCGGACCGTCTTTCTAAAATCAGTACTCACATGGCTTTTACTATAATTCGTTTTTGTCTTTTTGTACCTAAATTCACTTATACTTTACGTTGTTGTCAGCTGTGGAAGCACACAGATCTGCTTCAGACTTTAGATAACATTGTAAAAACAACTTTGGAATCCATTTTAAATATCAATTTGAAAGATCGGGAGTGGTTGCAAGCTTCACTTCCAGTGCGATCGGGGGGCCTGGGCATCAGATCAATATCTGGTGTGGCTTTACCCGCGTTTCTGTCCTCGGTACATAGCACACAAAAACTTACCCAAAAAATACTTGCAGCGTCTATAACTGATCCAGAAATAACTTTTTCTACCGAGGCTAAAAACACATGGTTATTAGCCTGTCCAAACTCAGAATTCCCTAATACACCATCTTCTCAAAGGCTATGGGACCGGCCGCTTTGCGAGCAAGCACGGAAGCAATTGTTTAATACGTACTTGAGCTCTGCAGAGCGCGCCCGTCTGTTAGCCGTTGCCGAGTGGGAATCGGGCTTGTGGCTTCAGGCTCTTCCATCGCAAAACACTGGAACTCTTTTGGACTCCTCAGCTTTCCGCATCGCGGCATCCCTTCGCTTGGGCGCATCATGCTGTGCTCCGCACCGCTGCCAGTGTGGTAGTGCTGTTGACCGGCTCGGTCACCACGGTTTATCTTGCCAACGAAGCGCTGGCAGAATTTCACGCCACGCCAGTCTTAACGACATAATCCGTCGGGCTTTTGCCAGCGCCAACTGCGCGGCCATTTTAGAACCGAATGGCCTCGTACGTGACGATGGTAAAAGGCCTGATGGAATGACTCTTATTCCGTGGAAGATGGGGCGACCTTTGGTATGGGACGCTACCTGTGTTGACACCCTTGCGCCGTCACATCTTCCCGGTACTCAAAATAAGGCTGGTGCGGCAGCTGAATCCGCTGAGAACCTCAAAAGGCGCAAATATAGTAGTCTTGATAGTAGCTACATATTTGAGCCTTTTGGGGTTGAGACACTTGGACCGTGGGGACCTGGAGCTCATCGAATTTTTAAAGACCTTTCAGGGCGTCTGGTCGAAGCCACACGTGACCAAAATGCTGGCCTCTACTTAGGTCAAAGATTAAGCATTGCCATTCAACGTGGCAATGCTGCCAGCATTTTGGGAACTTTGCCTACTGGTAGCGGATTATTAGATTAAGATTGTAAATAAATTAGTGTGTATTTTATTTAGTTATTTTAGTTTATGTTGTTTATTTTTTCTGTTATTAAATAAAGAACTTTTCCACTTATAAGTGCTAATAATATATATTTATTTATTTATTTCTTTTATTTATTTATTTATTTATTTCTTACTTACAGCTATCATTACAGGTAGTACCTAATGCGATAGCTCAGCAATTGTTTTCAACTTAGTTATATTAGTACACAATCATAAGTACGCCACCCAGATTTATTTTATTTCCCGTAACATAGAATTCTTAAAGCTACCGTTGTGGATTCTCTCAGATGACAACTGAACAAATCTATTTCAACTGCAACTAAATTAACTATGCGAAGTGCGCGCGTCAAGGGCGCCTCCCGCAAGAGGTTGGTCCTCGCTCGTGGCAATGCTGGCGGTTGACGTCGCCGCCACACATATCTATTTGGAACGAACAAGGGAATATGTTCCAATACATCCGCATTGTGCACCCCGCCTCTAAGTACCCCCATGATATATATATCTTTTACTTTACCACGTGGTAGGACTAACTCTTCTGCGACTGTCCGTCGGGGTGGCTACCACCACTTTGCTCGTGTAGTCTGCCACCAAGCAATCATGTACAAGCATTACTGTGTTCCGTTGGTGGGCAAAGAAGGTAGTCAGTGAAATTACCAGGGTAACAAGCGCAATGCAGTGCCTTTGTGTCTCTAAGTTCTGAGTGGCAGTGCAGTTGTTATGGCCCTACGTTATGCTTATCATCAGGCAAACGACCAGCTCGTCTGAGTATCCAATAGTATAAAAAAAACTTAATAGTATGCATGTCGTTTTCTTCTATTTGATAGGTTAGCGCTTGATCACCAATGACTTGAATTTAATTTAAGTTTTATATTGTAATGTAAATAATCCTATGTATAGACGTATATTGTTGTATATTAAACTATTTTTCTTCTAGTTAATTTGCATACTACTAGAAAGAGAAATATCTATCAAAAAGTGTAATATAGGTACTATTAAAATAAAAGTTGGTTTAAAATTGTATTTACATGGATCATTTATTCTGCCGTCATTTATTATCGGTCGAAGATGGAGCACGCTTAACTATATCTATTCACTCGTTCGTGACTTGAAGGTACCCAGGTTATAGCGATCAGGGAACACAGACTCAGCAAGGCATTTCGCTCAGCCAAGGCATTTCAATAATTAATTTGCTTCAAAACATGGCAACTACAAAAACTATTAGTGAAAATTATGTTACTGTAATACCACTTTTTTAAAGCTAACAATGCATCTCTCTATTTTGTGCTATTGACGCCAGACTAGAGAACTGCATTAATTTTTTTAATTTTATGACTTCATAATTTCAGCCAGTGTCAATTAATCCTGTCTAAAAAGTAAAAAAAAAAACAATATAAGTACCTACATTTTTTTTCTTGTTAAGTTTCATTTAATTCTGTTTTAACTCCACACATTGCTGACATAACAAAAATAATAAAAAGCTGTACATTTAGCGCACTTCTTGTTTTATGGCGCCTGCTGTTTATTTATCCTATTTAAAATTCGGCAGAGCAAGTCACAGGAAAGAGTTTTAGTATTTGTCCGGTGCCTCTGAACTCACACACGGAATTGTAAATTTATTCGTCGGTTTCTTAAAGCGAGGTCAACGAACTACGTCTCGCAAACAGCCCTCACAGATTTTAGAATTCTTGTACAGAACTTAAAGCACATTATTTACCTATCTACTAACAAAAGCGCAAAGCACTCCGCTTCTACAAAAAAGTTAAGGAAGTTATTCTTTTCTCGCACGCTTTAGAAGTTTCTGAGGATTTGTATGAAATTTCCAAAGCACTATGTCCGTTCACTTATTGCCTGTGTTATTGCTTCGAAGCACGGCACAAGGAGGTGTTGCTTATAATTTCGCTGAAGTAAGATTGCGCCGTAATGTAGGGTAAGGGCTGTTTGAATTGCTGTATTTCCTTAATAGTCTGCATTTACCCCCGCCGACAATTTGTGACAAGAGCGTGAGCTAAATTGTCGCCAAGAGGAAATAAACTAATTTACTTATATTATATGACATTCATAAACCCAAAGCGTTTGTTGAAATACAAAGTGAGCGCCGAATAGAGAATAATAGAATACCGGAACTGTGTGTATTAAGTTTTAGAATTTAAACAGGACGTTAGCCTATTCAACGGCATTTGTTTCAGGAAACTCTTTATACTAAGTACTGGATAATGTCTCTTTTATCGTATCCAGCAAATAAAATATAATACTCCATACGATTTTTAAAAATGTGGTGTAAAATGAGGCAAAAGAGCAACGTTAAGAAAATATTTGGAGTCGTATTTTCAATTTCTCCCAGGCACGTATCGAGTCTTAAATCTTAGCGCACATTAACTAAGACAGCTGTAGTCTCGGAGGTATTTTAATAATGAATTCTTTTGAGTTGGCACGTAGTTAATATCGCTGTTGCCGTTTTAATGAAGGGTGTCATAAAATGTGTCATTGTTGATTGTAGAGGTCGTAGCATCGAGTGAAACATGCAGCATGGTATCTTTAATTTTTGGTACTTCGCTCAGAACCGATTTCAACTGGACCGTCAGTATTAAGCTTTTGCATTTTCTATTTTTGGTTGTTAAAAATTTGAAGTAAACGTAGTAAAGGATCTTTTTTCATTAAATAAAGTAAAACCGATTTTGATTTTCATTAGTAGGCTTGATTTTCTTTTATTTTGTGTACACATAAATAACTACCATATATATTACAACAATGGTTGTACACAACTGCCTTGCTAAAATGTTATGAGCAGGCATGACTCTTGCCACCAGTCAAACGTCCTGGTCGTCTCATCACTTTAATTCACCCTAGGAGCAGGCGAAGGAAGTTGGTGACGGGCCAGCGGCGGTGTGGTGACGTGTCATAAAGGTTAGTTTAACTCTCCACTCGTATGGGATTAAATAACCACATTACAAACCTGAAATTATCATGCATCATAGATATAATACCTATGTACTCTGTAATGCAAAATAATTAGGTAGTGGCGATCTCATCTCTAAGAGTGATCTATATGTCCGACACTTTCATAATATATTTTATAACTTGTTTATTATTGATCAGTGGGGTGGTAATACTACTATTATGATATTATATTTTTATATATATAAAACATTGGCCCGTTTGATCAGAAATCTTTTCTTGAAAAGTCTTTCACTGTCTTCTCAGTGGATGGTCCACTGCCCTGTGAAAATAGAATCATTATACTTTTATTGGCGTGTAGGGACTGAGTCCTTAACATAATTAATGTTTATTAGATTTAATTAAAAATATTTATTTTATAGTAAAAAAATTAAAATCTTTGTTTTTGAAGTTGAAGTATAAAGATTTTTTTCGCTCTTAATTTGATCACTATTTTTACATGACTGCACACAAAAGGAGTGTAATGTTTTTAGGGTTCATATATATGTATGTGTGTATGTGAGATTTTTTATTCCACCATAACTTTTAGATGGCTGAACAAATTTGGACGTTTAGGGTATCGTTAGAATCCTTACATCATCCCGAGTGATGGCTAGGGCAGTCGTGTTTTTCTATTTATGTAGCTTTTGTGTGCTCATATGATTGAAGATGGTTAACAGTGACTACATGAAATAGGACTGGCTCCTAAGATATAGATATATATATATAGTCCTCCTCATCGATTTCGATGACGGCGACCCCGTAAAATTCCTTTATCTTCGAGCGTGAGCTCTAATGTGACTCGCTAAACCGAACTTGGTTTTGAATATCCGGTCACACGTTGGGCAGTAGAGTTGGCCTCCTGCATTGTAGGTATATGTGTAAGAGGGTTTCGGTCTTGCTTTTTGTAATTGGCGCTTTTTGTCCAGTGTTTCCAGTCGATTGACTTCAAAACTTTGGACGCTTTTATAAACAGTAGAGCGCCAAGATGATCTATGTGAAGCAAGCTCCTCCCAACACTCCGGGTCAATAGCGCAAGCGTGCAGATGTCGCTTGAACACATCCTTATACCGCAGATGCTGACCACCAACCCTCCGTTTACCTTCTGCCATCTCAGAGAAGAAAACTGCTTTGGGCAGGCGGTTATCCTCCATACGAAGAACGTGGCCACACCACCCAAGTTGCCGCTGCATGAGAAGAGCCTCCATGCCACACATCCCAGAACGACGCAGGACATCAGTGTTAGGTACAAGGTCTTGCCACTTTATTCTCATGATGGACCTTAGACACCTTAGATGGAACGTGTCAAGTTTCTTAATGTCTGGTCTGTAGACGCACCACGACTCTGCACCGTACAAAAGAACAGGCAAGATCAAAGCTTTATAAACATTAAGCTTAGTAGCCAGCTTCAAATCATGGGACTTCCAAACGCGATCACTAAGTCGTCCAAAGCTAGCAGCGGCTTGTGCGATGCGGCATGGCAACTCCGAAGCTAGAGTATTATCATGTCTGATATTGCTACCGAGATACTTGAAGTGTGATACTTCTTCAAGTCGCTTACCATCCAGATTCAGCATCGCTTTGTCAGCCTGACGACATCTTGCTGGTTGTTTCAAAATTTGCGTCTTAGAAGCACTGATGACAAGACCAAATCGTTGACATGACAAGTGAAGTGCATCCACATAACTTTGGAGGTGAGCCATGTCATCAGACATAAGGCATACGTCATCTGCATATAGTATCTCTAGTATAGAGGCTATGCCAACTTTTGACTTTGCTCTAAATCTTGAGACATCAAACACACCTCTGTCAGTCCTAACTTTCAGTAGGATTTGGTTGCTGCAATACTGCAGCGCGTCTCTCATTACAACTGCAAAGTATATGGCAAAGAGTGTGGGTGCCATGACGCAGCCTTGCTTAACTCCGCTTGTGATCAAGATCTCCTCAGAGAGTTCGTTTTCATGCTGAACCTGAGCTTTCATGCCAACGTGAAATTGGCGTATGAGGTTAATGAATTTTCTTGGGTATCCTGATTTTTGGAGAACAAGCCAGAGGGCCTCACGTGGAACTCGATCAAATGCTTTCTCAAGATCAACAAAGCACATGTAAAGAGGCCTTTGATGTTCCAGACTTTTCTCTTGGAGTTGTCTCACAACAGATATGGCGTCGATGGTACCCCTGCCAGGACGAAAGCCGCACTGGGTCTCAGGCAGATTTTTCTCAGCTAGTTTGCTAAGTCGGGTGTTAATAATATGGGCAAGAACCTTACCAGCACTAGAGAGTAGCGATATACCTCGGTACGAACTGCAATCAGAGGCATCACCCTTACCCTTATACAGCTTACAAATTACCGCATCCCTCCAATCCTGTGGAACCACTTCAGCCTCCCACACTCCTTTGGCAAGATCGTAAAGCCTATTTATAATGTTTTTACCACTATATTTGTACACTTCGGCAGGAAGTTGATCCATGCCAGGTGTCTTAGAGTTTTTGAGACGCTTAGCTGCTTGCATAAACTCTTCAATAGTTGGTGGGTCATCTAAACTATTACAAATCGGCAGTTCCTCAATCAAGTTGATGTAAGACAGGTCAACACTGAGCGCATCAGGGTTAAGGACATCGCTAAAATGTTCCGTCCATCGCTTTAATACGTCAGTTTTATTCGTAACTCGTTGCTGTCTGTCTTTTGTATACATTGGAGCAATTTTCCTAGCTCGTGGGCCATAAACAGCCTGTATGCCTTCGAAGAACTTGCCAGTTTGATGAGTGTCTGCACAGAGTTGTAATTCAGTAGCTATCTTGTTCCACCACTTGTCCTTCAATTCTCGTACTTTAGATCTCAGTTTTTGTTGTGCCTCCTTTTTACAGAGAGAGTCCGCTGATTTCGAATTAAGCTCATGTCTATGTCTTTCAACTAATAGCTTGATCTCCTCATCTGACGCATCAAACCAGTCCTGATTCTTCTTTTCTGGTTTCCCTATGATGTCGAGTGCGCAGCTATGAAGATGCTTAGCAAATGATCTCCAATCACCATCAACGGAGGAAGACTCAACCTGCGGAGCACTTTCCGTAAACTTGGCATCCAATCTTCTGCCCAGTTCTGGTGAGGTGATAAGTTTAGAAACGGCTAATTTTGATGGAATCGTGTGGGGTGCTCGTCGTGGTGCTTTAAGTTCCAGGTTTACCTTTGATCTAATAAGACGATGGTCTGTCCAGCCCAGCGCTCCACGCATCGCTCTCGTTACGAGTACGTCACGTAGATCTTTTCGGCGGACAATGACATAGTCTAAAAGATGCCAATGTTTGGATCTTGGATGCATCCAGGAAGTTTTATATTTTTCAGCAAGCCGGAAAAATGTATTCGTGATGCTAAGGTTGAATTCAGCGCAAAGAGATAATAGCCTAAGACCATTTTCATTACATTTCCCTACGCCATGTTTGCCGAGAATACCGTTCCAAGAATCGTGCTCACTGCCGACACGGGCGTTAAAATCTCCCAGTAAAAAGACTTTGTCATGCTTTGGTATACCTTCAAGAACATGGCGCAAATGCTGATAAAATATCTCCTTGTCATCGTCTGGTGAAGGCAGAGTCGGGGCATACGCACTTATGAGGTGGACAAACTTATTATCGGACAATGGAAGGCGCAGAGTCATAAGGCGGTCATTAACACCATGAGGTAGTTCATCCATATCTCTAACTAACCCAGTCCGGATAGCGAAACCCACACCATTACCCGCTCTTTCATTAGAAGGACGGCCGATCCAAAAGTAGGTATAGCCGCCCAGCTGTTCACTAAGCTCTCCACTGTCACTCAGGTGGGTTTCACTGATTGCAGCTATGTCGATTCTATAACGGGCCAACTCTCTTGCTATGAGAGCAGTTTTTCTCTCCGGGCATAAGTTTCTGTCATTGTCCAGCAAAGTTCGAACGTTCCATGTAGCTAAGCGAAGTCGTTTGGGTTTTATCGGTTTAATTCTTTTTTGCTTGTTTCGACCGCGGTATAACGATGTCTAGGTGCCCGCGGTTTGGCAACTAGATGATGGATGAGACGGGCTATTTTTAGGCCACCTTTTCTAGGCCCCCCCTCAGTGCAGAGGAAAGCAGAGCATTCCTGAATAGGGCTGCTTTGTCGCCAGTCGTGCTACCGAACCCAGGGTTCCGTCTCAATCAACCCCGAGAGCGACCACTCTCTCCTGACCGCCTACGTGCAGAGTGCTAGCTAAGGCCTCGGTACATCGACACCTAAACCCCACTACCATCACCCCATCGCCGCAGGACTTTTGATGCTCATCTCCGGAAAGGAATAGCTGGGGTCATCTGCGCGTGAACATATTTAAAGTGGACAAACGGTTGCGCAAGTGTAAATCCACTCTCTCGTCCTTACCTCTGTGTTCCAATGGACCGCAAAGAACCGGTACGATTGGCAGCGATAAGGATGTAGCGAAAGGCCGTAATCACTAAATGGATCCTAGAAAAACGCCCTTGAAGGTGCTTCGCATTACCCTGCTGCAACGTTATGAGAGCCGGAAAGTAGAGCACGTCTACCAAAAACGAAGCAGACTCCGTGTACATTATGGGGGATCTCCCGATTAACTACGAGAACTCGTAGTCCCCTTCACTAGGTTTAGCCCACTGGTGGTCGTGGTTGCCCGGAGTGTGGCCGCCGCGTACACTACGGCTTCTTGGAGCCACTAGCGAAGAGATTGCAGGGAGTATTAAGCTGATGATCAGGCTTAAAAAAGTACTTTATTTCCCCACTACACTCCAAGGCTGGCTCCTAAGGGCAGCTACCGGAACACACCGCTAGGTGAATGGGGAATGGGGATAGAATGTCAACTTGAAGTATCTTGTCAGATGAGCACTAGAAAAAGCTCTACCTTGCCTCAAAATGCATTGAGGTTTAGCTTGATGTTTTCCTTTACGTTTTCAGATATACTCGTTTACTGAAAACTCAAGCTCAACCTTGGGTTCGAATACTATGAATACCGACAAATGAGCGAGCTACAGCTACTATCACTACAACGGTACAGTGATAGAGACAATGATGACATCGTTTCATATAATTAGAAGTTGTTCATTTTTGCTAACCTGAAAATCAAATAACAGCCTTGTATACTTTTAAGTTGAAGAGAAGACTCACTCTTGTGACCACGATCAATGCAACTTGATCGAAACATCGAGGTAAATAAAAAACTTTGTTTTTATGGCGGTAAAGTCTCATTCTTAAAAGTAAACAATGTTTTAGAATCGCAAAAATAACATTATACTACCTGTTTTCTAATCACTGACTACCTGCTATAAATACTAGTATAACCTAAACGCAAAACGTCCGCTTCCTACACTTATAAATATATCTGAACAAAAAATTAAATGTTTTAGTTTTAAAATGTCCGTCAGTTTAAAAGAGCGCGCATAACATGTCATCGAAGGGACGGCTTACCGCCTTTAAACGTCAGATTAAGTAAGGCACTCGCTGGTAAATTAATTAGAATGACACTTCCGAATATTAATTGGGGTTCGTTCGTGAAAATGTTCTTCCTCCAGGTTTGCGATGGAGCAATGATTAAACATTGGTTGGTTACAAAATAAGGGCGTCTTGAGATCCAACTTGATGATTTAGCTTGAGTTTTTATAACAAGCATTAATAACACCGATTGAACTACCACATTGTTATTTAGGACCTATTAGGAAGGTCACCAAAATCTGCTTATTATCATTTAAAAAAGAACAAAATCTGACATAATTATCATTTCTTAAAAGCTATACCTATAACAAGCATATTTATGCCCCTTTTCACCATCCCTATAGAGGACGCCTAAATAGGATGCCTAAACATTTACGAGTTACTTAAGGCAAGTGTCACCTACCTTTAGGAGTGTTCTAACGGTTTATATTTAGGACTTTGCTTACATTAGAAGTTACTTAGTTAGGCGTCGCCTTATTTTTCGTTGGTGAAAACGGGCATAAGTCCATTAAATACGCAGACTGTACACTTGCGATTATGTCGAAGCAAGGATTAGGGTTTGCGGGTAGGTAAGCAAAACAGGTACGAGTAATAGTATGCATAAAAAGGGAACGGCACGTGTAACTGCCATTTGTATTGGCTTTCAATTACCGCCACTGCTTGCACACTCCAAGCGTATCGCCAATGAATTTGATGGACTACGAAGCAACCTACATGGCAACATCCTAATAACGCACAACGATAGAAAACATAGCTCCTGGAACTACGGGAACCATACTCCCACAACATCGAGACTGCACACTGCATACTTGTGTTTTTTAAGTACTCAACTGTACACAAGTGCACTGTGGGCCAGCTATGCTTACCATCAGGCAAACGATCGGTACGTACGTCTCGTTATCAAATAGTATAAAAAAACTTAATAAGCACAAGTTCACAAAGCTAATTTGTCCTGTTATAAGAATCGAAGCTGTAATCCTTACGCAATACCGGCGAACTTACGTCTATCGACCTATCAACTTACTAAGGAGCTGTCCTCAATTCATCAACTTTGATTATTATCTCTCCAGATGATAAGTGTGTTTGTTTTGTCCAAGTTCCTTTTACGTTTAGCTTATAAGAGAACTGTCTCTCAAATGTTTAATGAAATGAGAGATTACCGATTTGACACTTCAAAGGTACAGTAGAACGTAACAGCATCCTATCAATCTTCGAAATTGTAAACAAATAATTCTTTACTTTATGAGCATAAAAAGGCTATTTTTGACTCGATAATAATTAACAAAATATAAATTAAGTTTTATTTCTGCATTTAAAGAACAATAAAATTCGTATTTTATATTCACGAAACGCCAATAAAACGATTAGGTACGATTACGTTCTGTGGTTATTTTTTTAATTATAGTGATGTGACTATTGATATCGTTTTTGTAATATGTTTATTTTGTCAGACATAAATAACAGTTATTTCGTAACGTTAGAGTCTGAGTAATATAACGAAATCACTATCCCCACCTTGTTTAAATTAGTGCCGACGATTCGAGTGATTCTGATTCAGATTAATAATAGTATGACATTAAATATAGCACAATAGACACCTACTGATTTTCTCGACGACTCTACTATAATCATATTGCAAATATTTTCATTAGCTGTTATATTGTAGAGTAAATAAATCGCTTCCCAATATATATTTGTTTTACGTCGGTCAAAGCCAACCAAACTGTTAGTTTAACAAAGCAAAGCAATGTACCCTTGGCATCCACAGATAGACGCATGCAGACGTGGCGTCCGGCCGTTTGGACCCAAATGCCTGCTCGGAATTCGATCGGCTCCCAGCACCCGGTGGTTAGTTTAGTTTAGCATTACATTAGATTAGACACCAGAGCATTCCTCTCGCTCTATAAACAGTTGGTTGCAACGATTTAACAACAGTAGTGTTTTATTAGTAGTTTATTATTAATATTATTTATCACACCAACTGCTCGACAATGACCAATTACATATCACGTAGTCTCAACGTAAAGTAAGGCATTGCCTCGCTAGGGAGAGAAAGTTGTAAGAAAATCCCAAGGGACCGCACTGGGTCCACGTGGTGGATTATGAACCATACTCTCTCTCTCTCTCCGTCTCTCAGCAGTGGGAGCGTAATTGATGATGATAGTTCGTATAACTCATTATTTGTTGTTGTTTGAAATTTAAAAATCGAACGGACAGAAATAAATGTAATAAATAGTTTGTTAAATTTGGAAAAATATTATCATAAGCTCATATGATCAAAGCTTGAGTGTATTTTTAAATTTAATTATTCCAATTCATCAAAAATTCCGATAACCACTAAATACACATTTTAATGAAGTTACATTAAAGATAGTTCTATATTACCAAACAAGCTATTTCCCTTTCTATACTTACATTTAAAGTTGTTAATTTTATTATCTATGACGTCTCCCCTGACGAGCTGCCGTGTCGTGACGCAGGTCAGCTTGAAGACGGTCTCGCGCCGCAACAAATTGAATCATAAAGGAGCGCGTGACCAGCCCAGTCTGCCCTTCCATTGAACCCAATACAGCTTTATCTAATGTCAGAGACGTGAGGCTCCGAACTGAATCGATGGATTGTCTGCAGGATAAGTGCTCACTCACTTCATTGAAAGTATTTTTTCATCTAGTAGGTACATAGCAAACAAAAATGGAAATGTCGAAAAATTGCATTGTTGCGACTTTTGTTCTACGTGTTTAATATATCAGAAAAAGGTTCAACACTGCAAACTCAACTTGAAAATATCTGCTATATCATAGAATTATGCAGGCTAGTTCCAAAACCTAGACTGTCGAAGTTAGGTATAAGTCGTTTGCTGAAAATATGAACTGTAAAGATAAATGCACGAAATTCCATGCAGATTTCTCTACTGTACCTAATCCCTTGTCGCATCCAAGTGTCGTAATCAAATCCGGTCGGAGCGAGTGCCCTAATCGACGCCGACCACGCTCTCGACCTCTGTCAAATCGGGCTAAGGAACACGACTGAGTGTCACACCGAGCTGATAACTGCTCACTCAATCCGAGAGATTCTTTGCAATAATGAAACAAATGAAAAGCGATAAAAGTATTCATAACTCGTCCGATCCACTTTGAAACGACAAGCTTCTCATTAGAGACTACAAAGTACTGTAATTAAATAAATTGATCGTTAGCCATCATAAACTTGCCTTTGGAAACTTTCTGGAACGATCACGTGAACAAACTTGACAATGAATTTGGAATCTTTATTGGTGCGGTGTAGTTCCTCCATTTGTAACTTAGTAACTTGTCTAGTTTTTGGCTTAGATTACAATCAGTTAAAACTCAATAAAATGTCTAGATCTACCCTATGCACAGTGAATTCTTATTTTAAAAACTTAGGGCTTTACAAATAAAAACTGTAAACGAATAGTATTAAGAGCCATATAGCGTTTAATCTTTTTTGATCGATTATATTAAAATACTAGTGTACTACAAGTAAATCCGGTTAAATACATATACATATAAATACTAGTTGCTCCGCGCGGTTTCGCCCGCGCGGAGATATTGGATTTCATGGTTTTTATTTTTTTTGTGCGGAACCCTAATCTTTTTCTAAAATAAAAGTACCCTAAGTTACTCCTTGTAACATCAGCTATCTGCCAGTGAAAGTCCCGTCAAAATCGGCACAGCCGTTTCGAAGATTACCCGGAACAAACAGACAGACAGACAGACAAAAATTTTTAAAATGGTTGTTTTGTTACTGGTAGGTACTGTACCTATATACTTTCATACATATGCATTTGGTAAAAAACTGTTATTTTGATATTACAAACAGACACTTCAATTTTATTTATTTTTATTATAGATGTGTGTTTGTATTCCTTAAATAGATTTCGCTGTCCGTAAAAGTACCAAAACAGCATCGACGTTTGTAAACATTGTGTAAACAATTGTCTTCTCGTTTCGAAACGAATCTATATTGTCACCGACAGGAGGCACATCGCGTCGGCAGTCGGTGCTTAGAGCACTGGCCCACTGCCTGCAACATATTTCACTACATAAATCATAACTTTATTTCCTCTCGCTCGGATGCCGGCTTGAGGAGGTGTCTTTGAAATGGCTTTAAGAGTTCCCGCACGGCTATACCACGACAAAGAACTCCGAAATTCAATTAGGTGTAGATGGAACAGCGAGACTAATATTATTTCTTCATATGCAATTGAATGCTGGAAGCTCTGCAGGTGGCGAACTGTTTTACAAATATTATGACCTATACACTAGAATTATGGTATCATTTATTTAAATCAAAATCAACTTTATTCTTAACATAAAATCATATAGATTTTAGCATCGATAATAACAATAAATTTAGTCTAGCCCACGTTAAGAAATCTCTGTAGTATTTGCTGTCTGGATATATAGGTTACGGTTGGATTACTGCTTACTTTCACATATTAAACGATTTTTATTGTATTGTGCTGTATAATTTTTATCTTTCTTATCACTAGCATACATTTTATGAAGACCTGGAATTTATCCACCTCCAGACGTGCTCTGATCTGAATCTGTATAATTAAAATCACCAACCAGCTCCTCGTCAAGGGTTATAGTAAATTACACGTACGTGAATAAGCAATATCGAAGGCAATCCGCTAACAGTCATATGACTTTTACTATTGCTTAGTCAAGGTTAGCTTAACTCTGCACTAACAACTTATACTAAATTTTATTATTACATCGTAAACAATGGACATTACTATGGTTTGCATTCAGCGTTACTACCATGAATAAAAAGCCATGAGCTGTCTCCACCTAATTCATACTAAATATAAACCTCACCTGTAGGTACTCGTGTTGTATATTATCCATTTATCCAAGACTAAGGCAGCTTACTCATTTGTGATGATTTTGCAGCATTTCCTGCCAATTAGCTGCGTGAAAACGCCGCGGGGCAAAACAAAAGGAGCAGGGGTCTCATGAATTTATTGTTAGGTTACTGCCTTAAGTTACTTAGGTGTTGGCAGAAAGGGCGTTATTCACGTGCGAGACTCCGTGCGATGCAGCTTCCTGCGACAATTTATCATGAATCTTTAATTAAACTTTAGCAGTGACTGTTCACAGATACTCATTGTGTTTTGCCAAGCCCGCCGTATTGATTGTTGTGTTATTATACGGCGTGAGTTCTAATTTATTGGCTTATATAGATGCAATAACTAACACGATTGCATAGTCGTAACTTGCACGATTGCTTTCCAGCTTCCGTAGAAAATAATACTTACTACTCGTATGTACTCACTTATGCAGTTGCTGGAGGAATAGGTAGAAACATCGCAAAAAACAGTCCAAAGGTCGTATGTAAAGGTAACGTTCAAGCGGCGTGAAATTTTTTCCCACACAAAATAAAACTGCAGTGTTTTTTATAGCTGCGGACGTACTGTGACTGTATCTAACCATTAAATTTCAAATCGAGGGGAAAATTCCATGTATTGCGTGTAAATATTGGTACCTACAGGAATATGTTGGCATATACTTTTTAAATCGGATGATCGAGAAACTTGTAATTTTACGTTATTCATTTTGCGATTGATTTCAATAGCCGTGACAATTTCACCTAGCATAGGAAGTAATCACTTAAGTGCGTACCTATTTAAATAATGTATTTTATATCAAAGGTTTGTATTATCGTTTCTCTCTTTCAGTTCAACCACTACTATACTCATTGCTTTCCCTCATCCTATCATAAAACAAGTAAAGGTTACTCATGTGTGTGTAAATCCAATAGCAAGACTTCTACGATAAGTACTGAGATCTTGTAGTATGACTACCCTATGAAGTATATCACTATAAAGTATATTCATCAATATGATATCTATATAATTTTACTGTGATTAGGCCCTGTAATTATCACATATCCATCTCCTAAAGGATCTCGTAAACGACCGATTAAGTAAATCACTAACCCAGGCCGAAATAATAATCAGTTGATCACTGGCTGCGATTTTTTGTACCCTCGTGCGTGGAGATCTCTCGTGGACCTTTTGTAACTAATTTTGGAGATAAATAATGTTCAACTACAACAATTAATGTCATTTTTAAACATAATAACCAAATGACAATTACTTGTTAGACCATTTTTGCGTTTGATTAGAACATAAATGACATTTGTATTGCTTTCCCTCAATACAAATCTTTACACGAAACCTTTTAAAATCTACTCCGTTGTCAGGCTTTTTTGATAGGTACCTACTCTAAACGCACAAAGATCTGCTCGTAGAAACTGCATCGCTTTTAAATCCAAATTACTGACGAAAGTTTCGATGTTATTCCGAGTTCGTTTTATAATAATACTAGCTTCGGCCCGCGGTTTTCACCCGCGTTCCCACAGGAACCGTGCATTTTTCCGGGATAAAAAGTACCCGATGTCCATAAACTATATCTTTGCCAAAAATCACGTCGATCCGTTGCTCCTTTACTGCGTGAAAGAAGGACAAACCAACAAACAGACAAACACAGTTTCGCATTTATAATATTAGTAGGATGACTTGTGTCAGTTTCCAGGTATGATTCAATTATGAAGTTTCGAATATTTTATACTTGCTTAGGATTGCCATTATCCTCGACAATAGTTTTATCTTAAAGCTAGAACGTTAGTTGTTTTGCAGAACAGGCAATTATGGACTAGTGGTTCATTATACAAAGAACAAACTGAACAAACGAAACTGCGTACAAAGGGAAAAAGCTATTTAACTATATTTATAACGATGTTGCGTCTAATTGCACAAGAGATGCTCATATAATGAAATTGTGAGATGAATTCACTGTTTGAAGTTCGATTGGTGCATTTTAAATGTGCTTTATTAGCCCTTTTTTACTTTTAAATGAGTTTACTAAATAATAGAGAGATGTACATCAAAACCTTTGTTGGTATGTTATAAAAAAAAGTCCACGCTGAAAGATACGTAAATCGTTTATACAATACGCATTCTTCAAATATTTACAATAAATTATCAACAAACATTAATGATAATATACACTTATGCAACAAGAAAATAGCTATACATTAATAAATCTCTAAAGATGATCTAGTTTTTACACACATGGTTATATCTTAACAATATTGCGTTAATTTTTAAAGTACTGATCCCTAACAACACATTTTCATATTTTTATATAATCCAAATTATTACCCTTTTGTAGCCCAAAAATGTACAGCGGATTATATGACTAAACATATAATATACACATACTTATTGATATATGAATGGTTGATAATAACGTACATAATTATATTTAATCAGACAGATCGAATGCAAGAAAATAATTATTAGTTTAATAATTGCGGATACACTAATCTAAACAAATAAGTTTTCCATAATTGACTAAGTCAATATTTTCCTATCAGAAAAACCAGTCCAAAATATCAAGTTACAAAATGAATATTATTTTTATAATATCATGTTTGTTAGTGGTAGGACTAACTCTTCCGCGAGTGTCCGTCTGGGTTGTTACCACCGCTTTGCTCGTGAAGTCTGCCGCCAAGCAGTAATGTGCAAGCATTACTGTGTTCCGGTTTGAAGAGCATAGTAGCCAGTGGAATTACTGGGCTTACGAGACTTAATATGAGACTTATAAGACTGGACTTAATATATCTGCAGTGCCGCGCAGGCCTTTGTGTTTCAAAGTTCTGAGTGGCACTGGAATTGTTATGGGTCGGCGTTATGCTTACCATCAGGCAAACGACCAGCTCGTCTCGATACCAAATGGCATATTAAAAAAAGCCCTTTAAAAATCATATTCTTGTCGTAGGTAATAGCGATATTTAGGATAACAATAAAACTTGTGACAATAAATAACATATTATGGTACGTTAACTACGCTGTCATTTATAAGTGTTCATTAAAACATTTTCAGATATCTGTAACTCGTAACTCTGTTTCATATTAAAATATATAAAACACATTTGGGGTAGTGTTTACATTTAAATTATAATAAATATAGAGTACATTTATATAAAAGCATAAATTTTTACTTGGTTTCTGATAAAAGTCAAAAAACAAATTAGGATATAACAATCATTCTTTACTTAGGTAATCTTAACTGCGTCTCCAAAAGGCACTATAGTATTTAATAAATATTACAGGATTAATTTAAACTCGTTGTAAGTAAATTTAAGAATTAATCATTTAGCTGATGATCGTAAATTACAATAATTAATAGGTACCTACATTTAGTGCCAAATTGTTGTCAAAAAAAATTACGTCTTTTAACAAAACTAAATTGAAAATATATAAATTCATTTATAAATTATACCTTAATGTTGGATAATGTATGCACAACCTTTTTGTAATACAAGCACTAATCAAATAATTAGGTACTTATATCAAAAATGTAAGCAAGCTGTAATCTTATATAGAAAGTCAAACATGACACTTAATACTACGGCATAAAACGAAATAGGCATAATACAAGCACTAATTAAATAATTATATCGAAAATGTAAGCAAGCCGTACCTAATCTTATACAAGATCAAACATGGCACTTACTACGGCATAAAAAAATCGCCTTATGGCAACATTTATTTAACAAATTAAACTTAAAAAGCTTGGTTACATATTACTTTCTTCAAAATATTTAATTTGTCCGTATTACACAATAGATAAATTCATATGCAAGGGGT
Source organism: Crocallis elinguaria (assembly GCA_907269065.1). Classification (NCBI taxonomy): domain Eukaryota; kingdom Metazoa; phylum Arthropoda; class Insecta; order Lepidoptera; family Geometridae; genus Crocallis; species Crocallis elinguaria. Next base: position 10,352,671 of record OU026080.1, on the reverse strand, counting down.
AATACTATAGGGGAACTATTATAATGTATATTGTATTGTATAAGTGACATTATATTATGTTTTACATCGGATTCTGATTTCGGATTCTAATTCAGACTATTATATAATAGTTTATCAGATTTGGTTGATATAAATAGCAGGCAATTTACTTTAGTTAAAATAATAAAATTGTATAAACGATATTATTATTATATATATTAACAGTACTTTGAAAAAATTAAAATATTTTCACAGAAAAATTATGGCATGACCAATTTTCATAAGCAGGCCAGCTACCACGTCTGTCGGTCAACATATCAAGGGTAAAAAGTAATTGTCTGGCAACACGCTCATAAGTCATTATCGACAGATGAGGCTCTCTTCTCTCGCTGCGCAGACGCCATGTGGTGGTGCGAGGAACAGCTTCCCGTTAGCACATGCACACAGCTGGTAAATGTTCTGGTGATGAGGGTCGTGAGAATGAGATGACGTAGGCGGCAGTGGTAACGCTGATTTCAGCTTCGGCATGTATATGCTTGGTGCATCTAAGCGTATCTGAAACCGAAAATGAGTTCTTATGTCTAATTTCATAGCAAAATGAACTGTTTGCTAAAAATATTTACAGAGTTATTTTGTAAACGTTTTTTTTTTATATTTTTCCAAATTCGAAAAATAATTGAGTTTGTTTATGTTGAAGGAAAACATTGTGAAGAGACTCATGTTCAACCACAAAATGAATTTTGTGATTTTGGCATCCACTAAGCCGCATTGGGCTCCCATTGTGCATTATGGTCCATACTCCCCCATGTGACCATTTTACCAGGTGCAGGGACTAGCTCTTCTGCCAATATACGTGTGGGTGGGTAAATATATAAGGTTTTGGTCGTGTAGTCTGCTGCCAGGCGCCAAGCAGTAATGTGTAAGCGTTAACTGTGGAGACTTAATATCTAATGTCTCAGGGTAACGAGTACAATGCAGGTCCTGGCTGGCACTGCATTTGTTATCTATGGTCTGTCGTTATGCTTATCATTAGGCAAAAGACCCACTCATCCAAATTCCAGACCAGGAATTAAAACTACCCAATAATATAAAAAAAAGTTACAGAATTACTATAACCTAAAAATCCAGTACATACCTAAACCAGTACTGCATCGACTCCTTCTAAAAATGGAATAATGGCAGGAAGGAGAGGGAAGAGTTTGTTTAAAATTGCCACTGTGATAAGATAGTGGTTTTTGGCTTGCTATCAGGCTTTATAAACATTTTTTGCTACTTTATAAAATAAGAAAATATAAAACATTGCTCACAGATCCAGCTACAGATTTGAGGCGGAACGTAGTGAGGCAGCTAGCGCTGATGTCTCCGGCGCGGGACTCTATGGCTATGTTTTGACCCGCATACACTTGCAAAGACCGCGTTGGCGACTCCAACCTGCATAAAAACAAATGGACAAGCATAAGGTTCTAAAACTTTCATTTTCTTTTTGGACATAATTAAACTAAGAAACCTTATGGTGCTAAGACATCAATCGCAACGTAGAACACACACTTCACGCTTACTGTTATTAACACATTTTTTTCAGACATTCTCTATAACGCAATTGTTTTGATGGTGTTTAATTACACTGCTAATTATTGCTTGTAGATTACAGTTGAGTTCATGTACTAATAGCGTGGGTTTGTGGGTTTGAATACGTGGTTGAAGTGTGAGTGATTGATGTGATCCTAAACAACATCTTACATCAGTTGCTTTGATGGCGGGGCCTTCACAAGTGGTGTCTGCACGGAAGTCTGCAGCGTGACACCAGCAGGGCAGGCTATCGTCAGAGTTTCAGCACCTACTGTAACTGCGCCGTCTGACGTTCCCAGGAGTAAGAACCCTCTCGAGTCTCGGACTTCTAGCCGTGCCGCAGTTACTTCTAAGCGGTCAGGAGCTGAATTAAAATTAATTACAGTTAATTATATTTATAGTTACTTATGGAATAATTTGGCGTTAATTATAGGTGTTAAAATCTAAAAGATATCCAAATGTAGGTTCACAAATTCTAAAGTCTATAAGTTCATTCGCAATACGCCTGGAATTCAATCGCGGTACGAGAAAATAGCTTTGATTTTGGTTATGTAATACATACGTGAGAGAAACAAACATCATTCCGGCCTCCCATCACCATCCAATATCTCAGAAGCATTACAAACGTAGTTGTCACTTGAATTCAGAAACTCACAGGCCCAAAATAATATGAGGTTACCTCTCAGATAATTATGACAGTCAGAACAACAGCCTAAAATAAATTAATCATTAGTACTTTTTTAGATCTTTTGTTAGAAGTTGGTAACTTACCTAAAAATAACCTACTCTGCAGCAATCCCTGTTCGTCTCTAGTAGATACGGAGAAGTTTCGGCTCGACTCTATGTTGATGGGCTGGCCGCGGCGAGATTTGATGCTTGATGCAAACAGTGAGTCCAGCACAAGAGCTTGACCAAGGAGCTGTAAACCTCCAGGTACTATTCTTAATTGACCCATACCTTCCTAAAAATAAAACATTTTTAAAACATTACAAGAATAGTGAAATTTATCACTACTATAAAAATATAAAAACGCTCAGCTTTCAAGTTCATCAAAAAATGATTGTCTTTTATTTACGTATAAAGTGACTTCCATTTAACAATCTCATGTTTCCATTTATTATCTATGCTTTAGAAATATTTCAGTTGAATTTTCATATATGGCAGTATTTTCATCGAAGCTACTTCGTCCGTTCTTTTTTGCAAGCTAAATATCAGTTGCCAACCAGCTATCAGTATGTTTCTATGGCCTGCAGTTGAGAACTAAATCCGTTTTTACCTTAACATACCTTCGATTACACCATCACTAATTTATACTAATAAACGTACGTAACTAGTACGGTAAAAAAATAAATATAATTCACTTTAACATTAATGAGGTCTGATCGATTATAATTATTAAGTTGTTAATTGGGTCAGAGTTTGGCCAAACTCTAGAAACCTACATCAAAATATCGTTAATCTATGCAATCCATAAAGGCAAAAATTAAAGAAAACCTCAAAACAAAAAAGTGCAGAAACTTACTGAGTTAAAATCCAAGACTTTCAATACCCAAAGAGTCAGCGCCAGGTTAATGATCATCATAAACATGAGCGACATGACGAGAATGTAAAGGCATTTCTTGCGCCAGCCGTAGATGCCCACTTTGAACTGGCTGTTGTAACTGTTCCTGATGGCGTCCTTTGTGTCCCGGGCATTGTTGTGCAGAATCGGCTCCGGAGTGATCTTGTCGGCGTACGGTATCCTGGGAGGAAAACGATTTGTTGAGTATAACAATCAGGTCTGTTCTAATTGACGAGTTTTCTGTTGTGATATGTCTGTCTTAGAGTGTAGTTACAGTGATTACATGCTATTCGTTACGCTGTCGACGTTTTAGTCATGATTTATTACATAACCGCAGTGCTTAACCGCAAGGAGGTTGGTATGTAGTCAGTTGTTGAGGGAGTATAATATGATCTCTCAATGGTATCTAGTCAGTGCGTGGTCAGTGCAGAAGATGTGATGTGTTTTGTAATTTCATCCGCACGACTTAATATTTATTGTATGAATTTTCAGTTTCATGGAATATAAAAAATTTATAGGTGAATTTAAGCCAAATGGATTGGATTATTTTTTAGACTAGCTTTAAATCTATACAAATAAAAAATCTACACAAATAAATAAAATAGAAGTGTCTGTTTGTAATATCAAAATAACAGCTTTTTACTAAATGCATATGTAAGTATACACGGTAACTATAACAAAACAACCATTTCTTAAAATTTTTGTCTGTCTGTCTGTTTCTTCCGGGTAATCTCAGAAACGGCTGGACCGATGTTGACGGGACTTTCACTGGCAGATAGCTGATGTTACAAAGAGTAACTCAGGCTACTTTTATTTTAGAAAAAGAATTAGGGTTCTGTGCAAAAAAATAAAACCCATGAAATCCAATATCTCCACGCGGTTGAAACCGCGGGCAGCAGCTAGTATAAAATATGTAAACACTCCAGTTTTACTTTATAATTTTAGTCTGGAGCTTAGTGTTATAAATCTGTAGCTATTTGCACATAAATACTTATACTACTGTTTTAGTATCTCGTCTATTTAAAGCATAATTTTTCCGAGAATCATTTGTCGCATGAAGAGTGAGAATTTCTTTAGCAGCTGTATTTGCATCTATATTTTTAGTATCGTATCGCAACGTATAGATAAAATATCATAGCCTAGTGCTTATTGCGGAACACTAATTCCAAACCACCTTTTTGTATTTGTCTATTTAGTAAATACTAAACGAACTTATTTATTACTAATCCCACTCATACAAGCTCTTGTTTAAAATGTCTATCAATATTTGGAACATTACATCCTCCGCCCTCTGAATTGTTAATTTAGTCGACATTGCCACTTTCACCATAAAGACAGGGCGTTATATTCAACTGAACTCGCAAAATAGCGTTGAATAAGCTTTTGAGTGAGTTAAATTTGTCGCTACGACGGGCGCCTACAAACGCTCGCATTGTTCAAAACACATTTCACTTGCATAAATCACAACTTTATTTCGTAAAGCTCCGCGAATTGCACAAAATGCGTATTTCTCTCGTTTCTTTATTACTTTTTAAATCGGTGGTACGAGCTAAGTGCTGTAATTCCTGATTCTGCAATTCAGGTGGCATTGTTAACTTCTGATTCTTATTACTTCGAACTGAAATAGAAGTCACCTTTTTGAGTTGCTAAATGTTGTGTGATTCGACACAATCATTAAATGATTATGGGATGTGTGTGTATGTGCATAAAGTTTTTTTTGGTTAAAATTCAATACTTATACTATGTTTAATGTTACTCACTGTTTTATTTAATTTGTTAAAGTACCTAGCGATAATAATTTGTGTCTCGTCATAATTTATTATGAAATTAATATTATTTGTCTATGCAAATGCACTTTATGCAAAATGAGCAGTATCATGATATTGTAACTTTACGATATAACCGCAACGTGTTGTGTAACCAAAAAGCAAGGTAAAGAGAGAAAATGTTCTAGACCAAAATACCTTCCGACCTCTTCCGTATTGTGCTCAACAATCATGTTCAGCACTGTTACGACGAATATTTCAGACGCGCATATAAGTTTGACGAGTGCTGAACTATTTATAAATTGGTTTTAAAATTTCAATTTATTTTCCTCGGGAGATCGGCGTCCCAGCACCAGACATCGGCCACGGTCTCGTGCGTATTATTACCTTTAGAGTAGTCGCACGTTGGGACACCGAACGCGGTCACTAGACGCAACCACTAGACGCGCCACCAGTGCAGTGGCTGGGTGCGGCCTCCAGTCAGATCCACTGAAAGCCCTCAAAATAGAAGAACGGCGTTCAAGGGATTTTAGCCCCAAAATAGAGAAAACAGAAGGGGCGCTCAGACGTTTTTTGAAGGTCTAAACGCCCAAGGGATCCTTCTGTTCTCTCTTTACTCTTTGCGGCCGAGAAGCCGGCGTTTGTGGTCTAAAGTACGCGGGAGACGAGTGACAAACGCGGCCACTGCCTCAGCTTGTGGCTCGGTTACTCAAACGCTCAATATGCGTCGATACCATAGAAAATGTATGAAAAACCTTGTCCGCATATTATGGTCACGTTAGTGACCGCGTTCCATGGCCTAATGTGCGGCTTTTTGTACTTCAGTAACCTATAAAATACAGTTTTATTTTCACGAATTCATTTTATTGTTTTGTTATAACTAGACTTTTATAGTTTTGAAATTACTGTTACCTACCTAGTTCAATTCATACGAGAGTTCAATTTGGATATCATAAACCTTTTATAGGTTATTTTACGTAGAAACAATAACACCTTTCAATTAATTCATAATACTATTTTAATATTTTAAAATATGTTTAAGTTACCAGCCAGCAAAATCGCAAACGAATGATGTGTAGTAACTAAACTAACAGCTCTCCGTGTTACCACAAAAAATTGCCTTCAGGCGCCTATTTAGCTAAACTGTGTCTAAAGATAAACGTCTAAAATTATTAGACATGTCACAACAGAATGAGGTTAGAAAATCGTTAGGCACTACTTAAATAAAGATTTGTGGTTGTTCATATTTAAACACGCGACTAAGACACGTTTAGGGGTTAGACGCTGTTTAACATGTAACAAGTTTGGAATGTGTTTAATTTTTACCGGAAAGACCGTTTATGTTTATATATCTCACTAAATCACATACGTCATAACATCCCGAATGCCCGAAGCGAATACTATTCAAGACCATATCTCTAGAAGACGTATACAAAATCACCATATCCGGTATTCGTAAAACTGGCCACCGTCAGCGAACTAGGGTCATAAATTTCCGAGGATTCAAGCGCGACAGAGAATTGCACGCTGAAAAATTTCACCAGCCGTCCTTGCGCTTACATCCCGTAAGGGATATGTCGCGTTGCTATATCTAAAAACTTAGAGTCTGCCCGAAATGTTATGTTTATGTTTATGAAACGTCGTTTATGAAAGTTATTGCTTCTTTGATTGAATCTTCTGTAGTATCTTAAATGTAATCAATATATAGTATATGAAAATCCTAAAGCTCACAGGAAAAGATCGACAGTTTTAATTGGTAATTTAAATAAATAAATATCGCTCATCAATCACCTACATAAACCCATACCCCTCCTTCGCTAGGATTTCCTATACAAGGTGTAAAAGAAAAAGTGTAGCAATACTGAAATGTGTATACGTATATCTAGTTATGAATCTACTTGCTTAATGTTTAAACTAAAATCACAACTAAAATTTTCCATACAAACTAAAAAAATATTTATTTGGGTTTTTTTTACAACCCTAATACAAGTTGCTACGCAAAGTCTGTAACCGCTGTTCCATAACTGTGCTCTCTACGACTTCATAATGATAATTCCACTAGGCACAGGGTACAGATGCGGCAGCGCGCCGCCGCGTCTGCCTCCCGCTCACGGCGGCGTCGCACCCTCGTAGATTTTTGTCCAGCTGATTTCAGGGGTGCATCAAAGTCGGTTTGAGAAAACTTTGACTTGCCATATCTTCTTAGTGAAACAACTATCTGGTATTCTTTTTTTGTGCAAATAAAATTAAATGGCTGCCTTTATACGTGGTTTCAGTATCGCTATAATTTTCTGTTACAGATTGTATAGGTCATCACTCATCAGGAACTATGAAGACCTCATAATATGTGCCATAGCATCTAGACTTTTAGAGAATAAATACATGCACTTTTAAGGGAAATTAAGTCCGTCGACTTGTGAACTACCGGGGTGGTCAAAATTGTTAATTAAGTGGCTGTAAGTCGGTCGAAAAAAGCCGTGTATTTTCAACTTAGCGAACTCATTTCAAGCAAGCTAAACACCTGGCGGTATAAAAAAAAATTGAGGTATATTCAGAAACTATTAGTCAAATTATAAAACTATTTACTGAAAAATAATCCTGCGGATATATTTTTTTAGGGCGAGTAATAGTTTTAATAAAATACTTACGAAAGAGCGAAACGACGTCAATGTAGATATATTTAATACTTCACCTAGCCAACTGAAAAAGCGGCTGATTGATCTTTTCTTTTTTCATTGGTGAGATTTTTCTCTACAGATAAGGTTACATGACATTGTGTTCTTGAATGATATATGATATGATATGATGATATTTTTAAATATCTAAAAGTGCATATTTAGAAGTGGAAACTTCTAAATGGCCGTCTTCATATAATTTTTATTCTAAATTTTGCTAAGCTGTAAGTTTTCTGTAAAATAAATAAAATAAAATATGAATATCTCTGTAGAGTTGAAAGTAATAAAAATACATGTAGCAAAACCTTAAAGTGCCAGCTACCGAGGTGTTCGTGCACTTTATCTCCCGGTCCAGTCTCCCAACACGTTTGGGGGGTTTACGTGGCATTAGAAACCAATTACACGAATAATACCCGCCTCAGTCCACCGCCTTTGTACTCTTTCGCTAGTTAAATCGATAAACGCTGAAGAAAGGTTGAAAAATACTGACGCTTTGATTTCTTTTTAAATTGATTTCACTCAGTTTTTATCAAAGCTGTCAGTTATTATTTCTAAATAAAAATTTACCTACTGTAATGTAATACATTGGAGTAATAACACATGTTATGGGGGTAAATATAATGCGATAATGTTCTATGTTTTTATTTGTTACTCAACAGAATTTCGCTGATGATGTATATATTTGCTACTGCAATTGGACCCGTGTGTATTTCGTTTTAATTAAATCTTTATTTTTAAATTATGTATTGCCAGCTACCAATTTATCAATTATCAATTATTATCACCAAAAACTGCCTAAATAGAGAGCGTCAATTTACATCTAAAGAAGTACTAGTAATTTTAATAGAAATTGATTCAGTAATGATGATTGAATCCATTGTTCCGTTAACGATTACACTGTTGCGATATGTCAGTCCTTTATACCGTTGCATTAAATACATAATAGAGATAAAAGGCAGAAATGGGGTGGTATCTAATAAATTCTCAGAACGGAAGCGTAAACGATGTACGCAGAGACGCGAAACGGCACGTAGCATTGCGTCACAGCATCGTGTTAAGACAGAGTTTTAGCTCTAAACAACAGACGTTATTCTACTGACCAGAAATTACGAGCGCAATTAAATGGTACATCTGGGTGAACTGGACGTGCGCTTACACAATTTTCAACGCCGAACCATCTTGCCGCACCAGATGAACTCAGATGATAACCCTAGCTTTTCTAAATCACTCTTAGTGTTATGTTTCCAACGTTGTTTCAACCTTCGACTCTGTCTACATTTGTTATTCTGTGGCCACGTAGCACCGCATCGTAGCCCGTAGACTCGTAGCTCGTAGCGAGCGCGCACCGCAAATGAGCCATATTAATCATCCCCATCACGCCAGCTTGACTTCTGAGCTTCCTCTGTTGCCAGATTCTCTTTAGTAAGACAGTTCCTCGTTTCTATACAAAATAATATATTTTGTAACATGTTTTCTTTGAAGTAATTTTGTTATAATCTATGAATATACGAGAATTAAACTTTATTTTCCGAATAGCGAATTATTCATTATTTTCGTAATCCTTATTTTTTTGTTTATTTCCGTAGAGATATTCAAAATGTATTAACATTTATCATAGATTAGATGTAGTGTTTATTTATGTATTAGCTAGTTAATAAAGGCATTTAGCCCATTGAAAGAAAAAAAAAAAAAAAAAAAAAACATTTATCATTGTAAGAAATAAAACTATTTGTGTTAGCAACAATATACTATGATAATAGATAAAAATCAGATAAAGATCAATTAGTATAGTCAGATGAAGATAAAGAATCAGAAAAAATAAAGATCAACCTGTAAAGGTTAGCTGTGCAAGACAACCTTGAACTGGAAAAAATTAAGACATGTAACCTTGGCAAATAGCCAGCCAGTCCTATAAGCTAAGCATAACAAAAAAAAAACTTTAAGGAAAAGAAACAATTTTATTATTTGTGGTTTCATTAATACTATAACAAATTATTATAATTTAAACTGCACAAAGTACTATTCCATACATTTAGAAACCACATCTATTAACTCCGTACTATTTTGTACCAAACGAACCATCGCGGAACATTCTCATAATTTCCTAGCACCATGTATCTTGTCGCCAGTAATATAGCTGGTTTTAATGTTGTATTACATGACAAATGTACTATCATTTTCTCTAGAGGTATTGTATAGTCAGCACCAACAGCTACTGAGCCTGACCTTTGATTTAGGTTCCTCTACTTGTAAAATGTTTTAATACTAGTTGCGCTAATCCATTCGGGGCTTGTTTCCGAAAAATAGTGCTTTTTTACTTTTTAAGGTAAAAGTATTTGGCCTAGTAATTTTGTGTTATCTGTAGTTAAAGACAATTTCGTTATCGAAATTGTCTTTAACTACAGATAACACAAAATTACTATATAGCCCATAGATAGCCCAAACCACTTATGTGGTTTGGGCGTGATGTAATAACAAATAAATAAATGATTTTTTACGCTATTTGATAACGAGAAGTGCTGGTCGTTTGCCTGATGGTAAGAATAACGCTGGCTCATAACAATTACAGTGCCATTCAGAACTTTGAAACACAAAGGCCTGGGCCGCACTGCAGTGCGCTTGTTACTCTGAGACATTAGGTATTAAGTCTCATAAGCCCAGTAATTTCACTGGCTACTTCGCTCATCAAACCGGCACACAGTAACGCTAGCACATTACTGCTTGTTAATTGTGCTAATTTACTATCTCGCCTTTTTGACATCGATTAGAGTTAGGTATTTCTACTTGCACGATGCCAAGCCCGTATATTAGAACGCCCACTCATCAAATTTTTAGACGTTGCGCTGAGAAATAGAGGTCGTAGTTGTTTCGCTGACTGACTTTACCATCTGGTATCAACAAAAATAAGTTTTAATATGGATCTTGTGTTAAAATCTTACGTCTTGTATCTTTGCTTCCTCTTCATCGTAAATTTGAACAAGTGTACAGCCACCACGGGTGAAGCAATATCAAGCTGCATATGAATGTTAGGTGACATAGTTTAGCAATGTGTGCTAATTGAGCGTTTCACTAGGCGTCGGCATGCAGCGCGGCCCGCGGGCGGCGCAGCGGCGGCGCGGGAACGCGCGTCGGCCGCACATTCGTTAGCAATATTCCGCTAACGAACCAAACTAATGGCTATTAAGTTGAATAACGTAGCACTTTGAGCTACGAATACCATACACAGTGCGAAATCTGGATGATGCGATACGAGCACTAATGCGGCTTTACACATTCCGCACAAAAATATCATGAAACGTCATCGATGCTATACGAGATAAGCCAAGCTCAAAGCCACGTTATAGAACTAACTCTTCTGCGAGTGTCCGCCACTTTGCTCGTGAAGTCTGCCGCCAAGCAGTAATGTGCAGGAATGAAGAAATGGCAGGTGTTCCGGTTTGAAGAGCGAAGTAGTCAGTGAATATACTGGACTTATAATACCTAATGTCTCAGGATTACAAGTGCAATATAGTGCCGCGCAGGGCTTCATGTATCAAAGTTCTGAATAGTTCTGCAATCGTTATGAGCTTCCGTTGTGCTTACCATCAGGCAAACGACCAACTCATCTCTTTATCCAATAATATAAAAAAAACTCTGAGCCATTGTAGTCACAGGATTGTTTTATAGCTAAACTTTGTAGCTTCCGAGTCAGTATTTTTCAAATACGAGCTCATTATATGCAAATTTGGCCGTAGTAGTCCGGTCTATTATTCAAGGCGTAACTTAGGTACTTACCATATCTGAAATCGCATCTACGTGGTATTACTATTTTGTAATGGAAATAAATGTAAAAGTTCATAAATATAGTGTAGAAGTTCTTTTTTTGCAGGCGGGAGGCTTTTATAGAGAGATTCCAAATAAGAAAATCCGTAGCACTCTGGGTGTCGCCCAAAGTAAGCTGCATAAGCCCAGACGATGGGAGGGCTATAAATTAAGTTTTCAATTTGCCAATGACGTATCGCTAAGACTGTTCGAGAGCGAGCCCGCTCGGTGACTAATATTTTGAATTTACTAGAACTTTGCTACTACAAAATAGTCGGCAGATGTGGTTTAAACTGGATTTTCTTGTTTATTTGAATATTGGTTAAGGTTGTAAGGTATTTTGTATAAACTATATGCGTAAATATGTAAAATGCTATACTTGTTATATACATGTCAACTTTGGACGGTAAACTAACCAATCTAAAAGTGTTTAGAAGACAGATAATTATACATATGATTAATATTAAACTCACAAAGAAACGAACGCTTACACACTCGTACCCCTGCACTATGACTCCCTGTGTTGCAGGTTGCATGAACATATACAAATACACAACCCTAACACCCAAGTACCGATAACAAACTGTATGTCTACCGCACAAAATTCACCACGGCTGGGAATCGAACCCGGGGCCTCTCGCTTCGCAGGCAGTGTTACCGTTGTAGAAAAAAATCTTTGAGAAAAATAGAAACAACTTGTAATACTGTGTCGGACTACACATTGGATACCAAACCGTTATGTTTATAGGTACATAGTTTGCGCACGTATTCTAATCTGTAAATGTATGTAGGTCAGTGTTTACAAAGAGTACAAAATTTTCATACACACAAAAGATGTTTAGGCTAGAGGGGCGAACGGTTAGCGGTTGCATGCAGCAAAATGCGGCGTAGAGCTCCATTATGTGGCCCATAAATCAAGTGCATTGAAATCTCCTTCCTCCTTCGTGTCGGTGAGCCATCGCCGAGCGACGGATATTTGAACCAATGCACCGCCGAACCTCCCTGCATACATGTATTTGTACCAACAACTCTGCAAAATCCGAGATAGACGAAACTCAAATGTTGATTTGTAGCGAGCGTGGGCGAGGAGGCGATTTATTTTCTCTTGTTTAAGGTGTCCCTAATGGACCTATGAAAAAGATGACGCATTGACGCATGGCATTGCTGGCCGGTCTTACCTAACAATTAAAGTGTGCTAATCGAACATCGATCTCTATATGGCACTGGTGTTCTGATGTGGGAAATTGAACTTAAATTACGTTGTCCCAATGGCGTCGATTCTGGCGTCTCATTCCTAAACTTAATCTTAGTTTCGCGCTCTCTTTCCCATACGAGAAAGGGATGGATGATGTTAGACAGGTCTGAATTTAGTTTTATAGCTGTCAAATATCGCCCATCTTTGACAAATTAGGCGTTGTGAAATAATCCTACTATTTCCTACTAATTTCCTACTATATGCGATAATGCGAAAGTGTGTTTGTTGGTTTGTTCTTCTTTCATGTAGTACGAAGCAGCGGATCTACGTGATTTTTGGCGTAGATATAGTTTATGGACCGGAGAGTAACATATACCACTTTTTATCCCGGAAAAATGCACGGTTCCTGTGGGAACACGGGTGAAAACCACGGGCAAAAGCTAGTAAATTAATATATCACTAAATACCTTGTGAGTTTTATTGATTTATTCAAGCCGTTTTCGAATATGTATTAAAAATATAAGTTTATAAATAAATATAAAATTATGAGTACTAATTGTTATGAGTGTGATAGTCTATTGAGGGCAGAGAGAAACAACGGTTTGGAGTCAGGTATTTAAGTTGCCTTGAATGAGTACTGAAGTGTGAGCAAGTAATGTCATATTCATATTCACACAATGGTTGGCAGCCGGCGGTATTCGCAGGGACATCCATTCACTTGTGCTACTCAATGGCTTTTGCATGTTGCATTCTGTAGTTCGAACTTGTACCTACACTCTACTTGCGCTACTGTCGGGCGAAATTGTAATGTAACCGTTGTCTTCGAAATATTGAATCTACGCAAAACTTGTCATTGTTTACGACTTTTGTCATACGGCAGTCGAACTTTAGAAGTGTGTAAGTTCCTCTTAAGTTTTGTAAAAAATACGTTTTTTTTTCATAGAATATTAAATTATTGAAATTCCCATTTGGATTCTGTAACTGTGTCTGTAAGGTTTGTGACATCGATTCCCGCGAAGGAACATATATTTGTGCACCTAAAAATGCGAAAATATGAGTTGTCGGCGTGATGCTAGCAATTAGTTAGTCAGCACCGTCATTTGTGGAGAAATCTAGTGCAAAAATATTGTTGAAATTTCATTGACGAGCACTATGATAGCGAATTATTAGTTTATAATTTACGTAGGTACTTTATGAATCTTAATTGATAGAGTTTCTGAAAAAAATCTCTAAGGCATTTTAATGCTATTGCAATACCACCATCCAACGTATAATTCCATACTAGATTTACCATCAGCTTTCCATAATCCGGGAAGGCCTGTTCATATTAAAACGTCATAGTTGAAACATAGCGGAGCTCTGGGTGCAGTGAATACGCGCAGGACGTCATGTACGAGGTTAATACCTTCCCTGAGAGACATGTCGGCTGGCTCAGCGAAACGTCAAACCAAAATTGAAAATTAATTTATGCCCTCCAATTATTATGTTCTGGCTTTCGTAGAATCTTGTCGTACAATACACGTTACGGAATAGGGGATGTAGTCCAATCATAAAAGCCTTTATTAAATAGCTACTACATAAATATTTATAAAAACATAGCTACAAAAACTGTTGATTCTAGAAGGTATTAAATATACAGTCAAGAACGCCTGTCTGATAATAATAAGTTGCTAAACATGTGCGTCAGCACATTTGATTTGATTTCAATTTAGTTATGAGGATGTCCTAAAGTTGGAGTTAAGGAAAGATCTTCAAAAATAAAGGCAAAGTTTACCTCGCTTCCTACTTTTGAGTTCATTAAAGAGGCAGTATAAATTGCACGCAGCCGACGTGTGTCTGGTAACCGGAGCCGAACCGCTGAAACGCACTCGCGGGAGGACTCCAGAAAGAGTCATAAATACTCCCGACGCCGCTCACTTATAAATTAGGATCATAAAGCAGTTGCCGAAGTTTGTTGGCACACGACGACCGTAAAACAACGCTTACGCCGCGCCCGAGCCCCTCAGGGGAGCGTGTCTCGTGCAACACAGATCTTTCAATTTCCTCGGATTATTCAAATTGTGTAAAATGATGCATTGCTTTTACACCGTCCAAATGCTATGATATTTATTTATTTTTCCTTTCGATAGGATAGCGTTTGCAATCTAATCTAATGAGAATACCCACTAATGGCCAGTTAATGTAAAATAAGGAATCCTAGGTAGAATTGACTAAAACACCAAGCTTAGATTGGTGACTGCCTCTTGGTTGGTACCGGTAGTACCAACCCAGACGACTTTGCTCGTGAAGTCTGCTGCCAAGCAGTAAAGTACAAGCAATACTGTGTTCCGGTTTGATGAGCAGAGTATCCATTGAAATTACTGGACTTATGAGACTTAATAGCTAAAGTCAGAGTAACGAGTGCACGGCAGTCCCGCGCAGGCGTTTGTTTCAAAGTTCTGAGGGACACTGCAATTGATATGGACCAGTGTTATGCTTACCATCAGGCAAACGACCAGATCAGCTCATTATCATATGGTATAAAAAATCTTCATCTCGAATGAGGCCATATTGCCATCCTTGATGTCAAAACCTTTTTGCGGCATTAGTATTATTATACTGTTGTTAGTGCCGCTTTAATTCTTCGTAAATTAACTTGTATTATTAACTATGATACAACACAATCGACACGTGTTGAGGCGGCTTGTGAATATAAATCAGAATTTAAACAATCTGTACCAATTTTCATATTAATTACATTTTATTGCACACATAGTTCAGGCATAAAAGTGAATTACTACTTTGAACGTGTTGCATGATAAGAATGTTACGTAATGCAATAAGGTAGATGACCGGTTTGTTGTTATTTTTTTTTTTTTTATGTTATTTGGTAACGAGACGAGCTGGTCGTTTGCCTGATGGTAAGCATAACGCCGGCCCATAACGATTGCAGTGCCACCCAGAACTTTGAAACACAAAGGCCTGCGCGGCACTGCAATGCGCTCGTTACCCTAAGACATTAGGTATTAAGTCTCATAAGCCCAGTAATTTCACTGGATACTCTGCTCATCAAACCGGAACACAGTAATGCTTGCACACTACTGCTTGGCGGCAGACTTCACGAGCAAAGCGGTGGTAACAACCCAGACGGACACTCGCAGAAGAGTTAGTCCTCCCACTAACAACCAACCATTTGTTATTACCAATTTGTTTTTTTTTACATAGCTTTATTAACTATTCGTATGCCGGGAGCAGGATCCACGTGACAAACAAACCATTTTCTATTGTGTCTGGAATCCCGGCATACGAAAATGTGTGAAGGGAATTGAACGACTTCCAAAAAAGGAGGAGGTACGCAATTCGTTGGGTATTTTTTATATTTCAGATTTTTATATTTCAGAGTCTTATATAAACCAATTTGTAAAACTCTTTTTTTATTTGAAAGAATATACTTTCATGTTGGTCCCATAGAAATTTCATCAAAATCGGTTCAGTACTGTGTCACTGAAGTCGGTTCATCGCTTTTTTAAAGCAATTTTTGGTGGAGAAGTATTTCCAATATATAATTATAGGTCGGATCAAGGATAATTATAATGTAATTTAAAACCTGAAACACCTGGTTCCGTGACACATATAAATGCAATAGAACTGGGTGTGTAGTCTAGATCTAGGTATATATGTGATAGTTACACACTTTTTATATTAAAAAATATTCCAACAATATTAACCATCGGCAACAGCTGCTTATTCCAACTCATCATTGGAAGATCGCGAAATCGCTTGGAAGTAATTCGGGAAGGCGCGCTCGCCGCAGACGTTTTACTTACAACACTTGAAGTTAGTTCCAAGCAAAGTTACTCGACTTCACCCACTCATACTCTCTGCGACGACAACTTGTTCACTTTTGCTCACTTTAAGCTTTGCGCCTCGTTTGGATAGAGTGCAGTTTGAATATACGTATGGGTAAGAGATTCAGATATTTAGTGTTGCAAGTTTGAATCTAGTGCGTAGATATGAGAGTACGTATTGATTTTCAATTACTACTGAAATATATTTTACACTACGTAAACAGTATTAGTGTGTCCCTTAGTTTGGATTGAGACTTATTTAAAATATCAATACCTTACTAACTATCTATACAAATAAATAAAATTGAAGTGTCTGTTTGTAATATCAAAATAACAGCTTTTTACCAAATGCATATGAAAGTATATACGGTACCTATAATAAAACCATGTGACCATAGATGATAGATGTGATCTATGCATGTGACCTACGGAATGACACCTGACGTGGTCAAAGATAAGACAAGTAAGAGAAGATAGATAGGTAAACAAGCTAAGCTACAATAACATGTCTAATCCATAAAACAATAAAGCAACATTTAAAAACAATACATATCCTAAATAAAAAGTAACACAAGTCTTAAATGAACGAGTGATTTGAGTTCAAACGTGGCGTGTGCAACTATTTGTGAAGCTTGTCACGTGTTCACACGGGCTGGATTGTTTGCGCGGCGGCGAGCATTCCTCACTCGCATTATTGTCGCCTTTATTCCTTCCGGATACTTTCATACGTGGAATTATTCTTATGAACACTTCATGGAGTGGAGTCGTGAGTTTGCAACATGATTTTCATACAAAATTAGTAAAATTTTTGTATGTTTAATTTGTTAAGGCGTGTATAGCAGCTAAATAGCTTCACTTAAATATTTTTTAGCAGAATCAGATGAGCTTCTGGCTCTGGAAAAATATATATATATGTAATTATTCATCATACTACCGATAATCTTCTTGTTCACACTGTGTGATAAGAGGACATAATTATGTGTGTCATTGACTCGGGGTACCGCCTTATGTAGAATTATGTTGTTCACTAAAAACTAGTAAAATCAAATCTTAATTTTGTAATTAGGTAACATTATGTATTAAGTCTCATAAGCCCAGTAATATCTTATAGGTAGTTAAGTCTTTTCTAGAAACACAATTTGCTATACTTCTTTTTTTTTCTCGTCATATGTATGGCAACGAATATTTGTACGACGAAAAACGTTTTGCTTCAGACAGCGCCTTAAACAAATGACTATTTCTAGGCCTATAAATAATTAATTAGATACAATTTAGCAGTGTTTCCGCAAGCTGGCGTTGTTCCATTAAATTACAATGCTGTGTTTTCCGATTGCTATAGGTAAGCATAGCTACTAATTTCTAGAGAAAAGTGCTCTCCACTTACCTTCAGGGAAGGTAATCGTTTTATGCGTAAATATGCTGGAAGGATGTGATAAACTTAATCATCCTATAGGTCTAGTGACCTTTACATCACCGATCGGTGGGAGAACGCGGAAGGCAATCAGCCCTAAAGATAAAGTACTAAGGGCCTCGTTCACAAACCATGTTGAACCGAAGATAAACTATGAACTGAGGTTCGTGAATTATTTGAAAGACAATTTTGACATCTGCTGTCAAATACTATAGCTCTTGAACCTAGTTCTTAGTTGAACTTGGTTCAAACTTGTTGGTGAACTCGGCGCTAAGTACGAGTAGTGCTGTATAATAATCACACATTGCGTCAACTAGGATGTCCAGAAATTATTTGAAAGTGTTAAGTGTTATTATTATCAACGTCTACACCTGAAAGATATGAAGATTGTTGTTTATATTCCGAACTAAAATGTTCCTAACAAATAAATATCAATGAATACACAATTTACTAGTCAATATTTACACACATAACAAGAGTCGGCGCGCTGAGTGGAATAGATTTATCGTGCGCAATCACAGATCAGATGTTGGTATTCCATTCGGCTCGAGATCTCCGTATAGACTGAATTATTTACACTTGTGCCGACTACCGATGGTGAAAATATTCCGTGTACGGTTTACTTATAGGTTTGAGGTTAAAGAGGTGTGTTAAAAAATCTATAGCTACAACTATTAGACCAGTAATGGGAAAATGGTAGAGACTAACAAGAGTCCGATGTCCTGCTCTCGTTCACCACTTTTCTTTTTTGACCAGTGGTAGGGCTCTCTGCTGCGAGTATCCGTCTGGGTTGGTACTTTATCTATAGTTATTTAAAAAGTTTACGAACAATCGTTACAACAATGTTGACATTCTTTTTTACAAAAATGGGTATTAAAACGAATTGCACAATCAATTACAGGTAAACATCACTAATCTAAATGTGACTTACATTAGAAGGTTTCTAATTATTTACTCGATATTGCTTCCAACAACTATTTAAGATAACTGTTCAGCAAAACAAAGTGAGTATCTATGAGGCTACTATAATTATTAAAACACTTACTTAATAGGCTACAGGGGAGTTAGAAATGGCCCACCGCTTTGCTCGTATAGTCCGCCACCAAGTAGTAATATGCAAACATTATTGTGTTTCAGTTTGATGTGCAAAATAGTCACGCAGACTTTTGTATTTCAAAGTTCTGAGTGGCACTGCAATAATGAGCTGGTGTTATACTTGCCATCAGGCAAACGACTCACTCGTCTCGCTTTCCAAAAGTATAAAAAATAGTAATTGTATGTATTATTAAATGTTATAACTAAATATTTAAAAGAAAGAACGCTACCAATATCACCTAAGCTATTAAATTACTCCAAATTTTGCTTCGTCCCAAAAGTCTTTGTCGTTCAGTGAAGTTTTTTACGTGCAAATAGTGACAATCGAGTCAACTAGGTAAAATTGAGTTCCATTCGAATGGTCTGAGTTCTTTAATTAAATTGTATCGCTAAGAAAAAGTTCTCGCTGACTGCATTTGCACGGGATAACACAACAAACTCTCCGTTGAGGGAAGAGTTACGCTTTGGACCTTTAAAAGACATTTGAAAGTGATAGTAACAAAACAATTGTCTACATACCCGATACACCTAGTAATGCAGTCATTGGTAGGAGGTGAATGAAGGATATAGTAGAGACAAACGGCGTTTTACCCTTTGATATTGTTCTTCTCGCCTCCTTTGATACTGCTTAGAAAGGTCTTTTCCGGGTCATATTCCTACAGATTACTAATTTTCGTTATAGTCGCATTAGCGATCATAAGCAATAGGTATTAAGGGTGAGTTTGAATTGGTATGATATCCCGAAAGAGGGTAATTAGGACCATGGTTGTCGACAAGCTGTAAGAACCTCCCTTGGAAAAACGCCATTCAAAATTAAAAAAAAAAAAGTAAAAGGTTCAAACTGGAAGTGCGCGTCATTGTCTGCATTTTCTTAAGTCTCTTCTAATCAACATTACCATTTGGCAAAGCTCAACATAGTTCAAGTGAATCAGATGATCTAGGGCTGCCCGAAAGTTCTGTAGTAGAATTTTGACGAACACTTTAAATGCCTTTTCTTCAATGAAAAATACTGAATTTTAAAAACTCGTTAATGAAATGTTGTTGACCTCCAAGAGTACATTGACCCCTTTTAGGGATAACATACCAATTTAAACTCAGGTTGTATAAATTAGAACGCGGTTGTCCTGCAGAACACGATGTCATTGTGCTATAACGACCTATAGTTTACGACCACTGTAAAGAAAATAACAGCGAATTGCATATTGCAATCTTTTGTGAGTTTTCCGAATAATCAAATAAACCGCTACTGAAATGATTTCGTGATTCCAAATATTTTTAATTGACAAACAGAAATGCCCGGAAAATAGCATTTAAATTGTGCTTGCATTTGCGGGATGTTAACTCAATGAATAAACATTACGTCAGGACAACATTAAAAACCACTTCAAAAGCGGTTCAAATAATAACATTATAATATCATATCTCGGTTTAATTGCTTTTCATTCCTATCGATGGTTATAGAATAGTTATATTTAGTTAGGAGTATTTTTGTAGCTTATGAATATTCAAATTTATTAATGTTACATAGGTAGATTATTTTGCGCGAACTTATCTTTATCATTACTATCCTTCAAATAAAGTTTGTTCATTATTGTCTGAATCAAACCTAAAACTACCTTTGCGTGACTTTACATAATTATCACGAAAATGATCACATTTACTTGGATGCTATACATTCAGATTTCATAAAGCAAATTGTTGGTTTTAACTAAAAGTTGCTTTCAATTGTATTAGTCCAAAATTGATCGCTAATGTTGTTCGAACTTTTCGATCGTTAACCTAATTTTTATGAATATATCAAACACATGGTCGATGCAAGAACACACGAACCGCATCGTAGAAAAACGATAAAAAAGACTTGTAGTTAGCAGATAGAATTGTTTATTCGTCGAAACATAAAATTTACATGTACATAAGTTATTTGCGTCGGAGGTGCGTCAGCTCGTAAATCTCGCGACAAGGGGATTTCTGTTTGTGAAGTTTTCTTTTTTATTTCCACTTTATCTGTGTAACGCAAAGGACTGAGTACTCAGGCGCAAGTCTTGAACACGCTCAACTTCAATAAATCAATTTGTACACTTACTCGTACGTACTTATAACGGCGCTGTTCGGGACGTGTCGCGACCCACTCTGAATATGTTAAAATTACATCACAATCTGCTTGTAATAAAGTATCAAACAAATTCATTCAAGTTACGCCGTGTGCATGTAAATCAAACGTTTTTTTAATTCTGTTTTGGATTTGTGTTTAAAACACGTAGTAAAGCTACTAGCTGTATTCGAACACCAATAAAACGCTGAACCAGTGTTTTCATTAGTTACGGTTTAAACCGCCACCGATGATGTCGTACTCGAGCGTAGGCTGGATTTAGCAGTCTGCGCGTTGTTCGACAAAGCAATAAATTATTAAAACTCAAACATGCTCTCACTCACGCTGCGCTTTCAAGCTTATTTGCTTAAGCATGTGTATCTTTTTGTTTGGGTATCTATATACCTGCGATAAAGGAATATATTTGCCGGTTGGTTTCTTGTAAAGTAATCTTAAAGTAGTGTGGTGGCACCATAATTTTCGTGAAAGGACAATCTGCTACTCTGCTTAAATTGGTCCCACTGTTACGTATAATTAAATATATTTTGTGAATTTCGTATCCAAAATCCGAATTGAATATTCCTTCAGCAAAAATGGTGATCTATTTATAAATAAATCTACTGTAAGCACAGTTTCAACCACTAAAACGCCAAAGTTTTTTTTACCCGGCTGTCTCGTTGTGTTCAGTTTGCATCACAAAGTTAGATGTGTTTGTCGTTCTATTTAAACGCGATAACGCTAACTTTCCAGTCCTCGAAATGTGAATACCTTGTTGCGAAAATGTGACTAACGGAAACTGCACAAGTAACTCGACTGTCCTTCCCGGAACACATTCTGCGGGGTTGGCTCTCCATTAGAAATGCGGAGAATTCTAGTTCGGCCGGATTGCCGGACACTAGTTACGAGCGTAAACTTGTAGGTACGTAGTATCATTGAAATAAAGCTGTAAAGGGATGGTTCCATTTCAATTACAACGTTCTTTGCGGAATTTCTAAGGCCAGATCATTTTTTGTTGGCTTATATAGAACCTGTGCTGCGAGTTTTAATCCAACTGGACCAGTTTTTCAAAGCTGTTCTAGGCTTATCATACGCACCATCTTAGCTCCGACTACTTCATATACGTACATTTGGTGAGATAAAGGTCAAACGCTAAGAGAATTTATGTAAAATCTGCCAATAGTACGTGGATTTTTATATTATAAAGTCAGTAGCTACTTATTGCCGGATAAGCCGGCGAACACTAAATCGTAACGGGCGGTCCCGTCAAGTATTAACTTTAGTTACCATGACATACTTGGTGGAGTTGCTAACACTTATACCAGAACAATGATAACTACCTATCTTCACTGTCGACTGTCTTGGCTTTTTAATTTTGCGAAAAGTAAAAAGCCTTTGTCTGTCAATCTGTCTATTTGACTATCTCACCATACAGCTACACGGCACGGCTGAATATTTTATTTATAGTTAGACGTGGATTAACTTTATTGTATAGCTAGTTTCCTAGCCGTGTGAGAAGGATATCGGTTCAGCCTTTTCAAGATTATCAACATCCATATAATGAACGTGGAAAGTGGTTTAGACCGACGGCAATAGGCTCACTGTAACGGTAAATATTTGAACCTATACGGATTGTCTAACAGAGAGTTTCTAAAGCTATACTATATTGTACCTAATGTATTATGCTTTTTTATGTACTCATCAGGTGATTGCGAGAAGCGTTCGCTTGTTGCAAACGCCTAAGGCTCTAAATGACAAAGTCTGGCGCTGCAGTGCATTTATTACTTTACTGCACGAGCTCTCAATCCCATACACTCGGTTCTTTAACTATTTTACTTCGCCCTTTGAACCGGAACACGACAATGCCGCACTGAATATTGAATAAAATCTCACACCTTACACTTATTCATCATTCATTATAGCATTACCTACTCTTATAACAAGTAGTTGAGCTAATTTCTGCTACAATCACCTCATCCAATGACGGAGGAGGAATTCCCCATCCCTGATAAAAATGAGCTTCATGTGTGAATACAAGAAGAGGAAACCATACATCCACACTCGCACACTTCTGGGTATCCCAGAGGAAGTTTATGTTCACGCCAAGCTGAGATTTTCTAATCACGGCGTTTCGTGAACATAAACTTTCTACGATAGCACGATACAGATCTGCCTAAAACCAAGTTTGCATGATATTTAAAAAAATCATAGTAGAAATTAAACCCTGATGAAATTTGAACGCAAGCATGCGTTCATCCGACGGCATTTAAATGAAAATCTTAAAATGGAGTTTCATAATAACGAATGGAGCAAGTGAAGTAACAACAGAGACGTCATAAAAGAGCCAGTAGTGAATTTAAATGTTCCACAGAAGTTACCGAGGTTCGCGCAGTAGCGGTTAGGAAGTTTATACACTTAATTTATATGAAAATTTCTTCAACTATGACTGGACGGTGCCTTTTGTGTTTTAGGTTTCATAGCAGACACTATCCTTAGTTTAAGAGGTGAAGTAACCCTTTTCTATGTTTTCTTGTATTAGAATAATCAGTTTATCTAAGACTACAGCAATCGTCACGAGTTTGCTGTAATAAAACAAATAATAATAAGACAAAGTAACTACTACAATTAATTTGATTGGCATAATAATCTCGCATAGGACATAGATATTCAGCAATAAATAACGGTTGAAAAAAGAGTTTACTAAAAAATAGATATACACAGTAAAATATTTTATTTTGATTATGAAAATATTATAAAAAATGTTTTTCGTTTATGAGAGTAAATTATGAAAAATCACTGTCAACAAGAACAGCAGTTTATTACAAGAGAAGCAAAACTTTTTAATAACTGGCGTAAAACCTTGTGTAAGAGCAAAATAATAAAGTCATCTACTTAAGGTCTTTTAACAATGTTTGTTTTTCTTTTTACTTTACGTTTTCTAAAATAGAATCGATACAAATCAAATGTGGCTCTAATCTTATAGTACTTAGGGTAAATACTGCCTGAGTTGGAATTGGCATATTATCTCGAAAGGGGTCAATCTATTCCTGGAGGTCAGTAAGCAAAAAAAATAAATAAATAAAAAAAAATAAAATAAATAACATTTGTTGTACGAGTTTTTGAAATTTTTTCGTTGAAGAAATGTTATTTAAAATATGTGTCAAAATTATAATACAGACTTTCCGGGCAGGTCTGGATCAGCTAATTCACTTGAACTATGTTGAACTCTGTTAAATGGTGATGTTGATTAGAAACAATTCGAGAAAATGACGTGCACTTCACGTTTCAAGTGAATTTATTTTTCGGTATGGAAATTTGCAATGACGTATTTCCAAGGAAGGTTCTCATAACTTTTGAACAACCATGGTCCCAATCACCTCCTTCTAGGATAACCTACCAATTCGAACTCATCTTATCTACAAGGTCCAAGAATCTGTTTCTATAATAACATAGAGCTTATTTAATTGCTAGAATACCTAGACCTCCTCCTTCCTGCCCTTGTCCCATTTTATATGGGATCGGCATAGTTCGTCTTTACAAACATACTGGGTTTTAAATTTTTGACATTTTTTTACAGCCAGCTCCGCCCACCTTGAGAAACCTGAGAGTATGGTACATAATCCACCACGTGGGCCTAAAATGGACCTAATGTCAATGCTACAATAATGACTGACAAAATTACCCAGGAAAAGTATCTAGCAGTAGCGAGTCGATGACTTCAAATGAAAAGAGGTGTAATACTTGAAACTTTAGAAATACGCTCCAAAACACTCAATGATCGTAAACACCGCACACAATTTTGAAGAACTTCAATAAAATTAACAGAAACAACTGAAGTAAGAAGAGCGAAAGTTAACTTTCGGTTGTAATTAATGAAGATTACAAAATTCACGGCCATTGAGTTCCGCGCTCCGTCGAACCTTTGACTCTAAGTTGCTTGTTAGACTAAATTGAGAGAAATAATAGGAGCCATTTGTTTGGTTTAAAGGTCTCGCTTCCACCCTACCCAGATATTATTTCACCGCAATCAAAACGGCACAATTAATTTGCATTTTTTATATTTTATGACTCGGTTGTTATTAAAACAGTATTTTTGCAAAAAAAATATTTTTAGGTAGTTGATGAATAATTGTTGTAGAAATACTCAATATTTTCGATTTGATTCAATTATTTCCTTTGAATTTCGGTTTTAATTTTTTCACAATACTTGTATATACTTTTAAAAAAAATTAATTAAATTATAATGACATATAATATGAGTGTAGTAGGTATTATTTATTGTGAACAAGTGTGTGATTGGAAACTGTCATCAGGTTCCAATATTAAGGTATACGTATGTGTTACAAATGCGTGCAAATAATAACGGGGAAAACACTTACTTTCGTCCCTTGTGGTCTGTATAGACAATGTGGTTTCTCGCGGTGGGGGTTTGCCTCCTTCCGAGCGACTGCGCCTCCATCATTAGCGTTGCATGCCCTTTGTTTCGGCGGTGCCGCGACAAATCCCGCGCTGCGGCTCGAGTGCACCCGACGGCCGCGAACACTTCCAAACTGTCTGCTCACTCACTGACCGCTTTACCAGAATTATTCCCGCTGCCTGGTGCCGCCGCTCGCCGCTCGGCCACGCTCAACAACTTCGGATGGCCGGCTTGTTAGAGGCACAGAGTTCCCCCCGACATTGTATACACAGTTTCGACTTCTTAGCTGCGAAAGTTTCACCCGCTCTGTTGATTTTGTTTGTTAACATTGTCCTGTTACTCAAGAACTGTATTTCAGTAATAAACCCTCTGTTTGTATTTGTTCCGCTGTTTGCTCGAGCTCGATGTGTCCATTTTATTTTGAATGCTCTTTATTTCAAGAGAGTTAATTCCTGAGACATTGGTAAGATTGTATTTTCACAGAATATCTTTGAAATGCTTTCCAAGAATTGTGTTACGGTGAAGTAGCAAAACTAAGCGCTGGTATAAAGTTTAATTATTGATATCATTGTGTTAGATGCTTTGCACGAATTTCCCGTGGCTCAAATAAAATGTGTTTTACATCGCCTGAAACATATTAATATATAAGACGTTTACAAAAAGTGAACTCTAGATGATTTATATCGTAGGTATGTACGTGTTATCAGCCCGGGAAGTAGGAACGCGGTAGAAAAGTAGATGTATACTTGAAGTTATATAAAACTCTATACATAAGTAGCGACTTATTTACCTTGTTCGGGTAGGCGGAGCCTCGGCTCGAGGCGGGCTTATTTGGCATTGACAAGGAGGTGGAGGCTTCTACTTGTTTGTCAATATTCGAGCATTACGTAAAGATTTATGACTTAAACAGTGAACTTCAACGTCATACAGAGTTCGACAAGAAACTAGGACAACGGCGGCAACAAAGTGTACGTCTAGCAATAATCGTAAAATAAAATTTTACTGCGAATAAATCACTTGAAATATTTCCAGGAGTCAAATATTTAGCAAAACGTTTACTCTTTTCATAAATTATATTCGCGAGACAGTGTACAAATGGGCTTTAATTAACTAGGGAATGTCGGGCAGACGGCAAATATGCCGGAACAGGAGCCGGGCCCGGGCCGACACCCACCGTTCGGCCAGACGGCCGCGCCGCCTTCCCTAACTACGATTTACATCCGCTCTTATTTATTTACAAAGCAAGTAACACAGTTTAATTTAATTTACCGTGAACCGTAATTTTTTTCCGCTAGATGAGTCACGCGATCTTAATCACTGAAATGTGATAACTCTTAATTTTAAAGCTTATTAACTATAGTTAAAACAGCTTGTAATATAAGAATGTTATTGAACTTCAAGTTTATTACACTTTAGAGCACATGTTTTATTAAACTTAATAGCGTAGTTAGAAATTATTTAATATGGAACTTTATCTAAAAACACCATATAAAATATATATCAGTAAATTAAACTGAGAGTTATTAAAAAGATTTTTTTACCATGAATAATATGATAAAAGACCTCAATACCTGTATTAAAACTTTATAAACACGTCTATACACCTATATTAGGTTTATCTAACGTAACAGCAAATATTTTTAATTTGAGTCGGTTAAATCACAACTGTTTTTAAAAGCGTACTAAACAAGTTTCGCGCCACGAACTAAGTTACGTTCCAGACGTTCGCGCGCAAATATGCGGTTCGTGCACTCACCCTCAAGGCTCGCGGCCGACTGACGGCTGTGCTCTTTGCTCCAAATTAAGATCCTGTTCAGGCAAATATCCTATCACAAATGTAAACCCTAACAGAAACCACTGTAAGTCCAATTCACATTGAAACACGAGTTTCAGCAAAACCAACGATGGAGTGAGAATTCGGGAGAACTCGTCACGAAATTCTAATTCTTCCTGCGCGAACATAATGACGGCTTTAGAACTAAAGATGACATGAGTCCCGAAATTTTCACAAAATGACATGACTGTAAAGCGAAAACCTTTATTATTTTGCACGGAAGGTTCATTTTGCAGGTGATGCGTCGTCGAGGAAGGCGGTCGTAAGACTTCAAGGGGTGGCGCGTAAAACGGGCGCATGCGTAAATCTCTTGAAAAAAAATTCTTCAAACTCAACTTGTACGGAGATGAAGTGCGCTCAATTGCTAAACTGTCCAGCAATGAAAAATATTAAAGTGACAGTACAAGAAAAACTATCTCGTACTGATAATCAGATTCTATAAACCCACAAATGTTTAGTCACAGCACCTGATAATTTTATTTACAATAAATAGTAGTTAAATGAGCAAATAAAATTTCATGATAATCAGTATTATGTCTAGTTATTCATTATATAAATACATTGGCGACTCATTTTTTCCATCCAGTTTCAAAAGGCATAAAGGAACAAACCCAATGGAAATGCGCTGCAGTTGAATCTTCAACAATTATTCATGGCACCTGTTATTTAATTAGCATGTTAATCGATTGAAATGCGTCAACTCATCGGTCGTTAATTGAAACACACGGAATGCACGGATAAATGCTGTATTTTTGGTTTGATGCTCTCGTCAATAATTTTAGAGCCACTGTAACTATTTGAAAAGGCTGTATGCGCAGCTAATTATGCATAACGCCAATAATATAATTATTATAATCTTCTGTACATATTCACACATTATAACGGGATATTTACCGTGATTATTATTATTATTATTTTTTGTCAACAAACCACCCGCAGTCTCGCCAGTATTCCCGTGAACATGATGCTTGCAACAGCGTCGAAATATCGGGTGCTCATCGTTCAATAATAATCACGGTAAATATCCCGTTGTAATGTGTGAATTAGTTAATAACCGTGAAAGTCTAAAACTTCTGTACATAGTGCCATAAAATTAAATAAAAAAATAAAATATATTTAATATTTCTTCTGTAATGAAATACAAAGAAAAAACTATTTAAGTAATTGTATTTTTTAACGTATTCATTAATAAAACTGTTCAACTAATAAGTTTTAAGCTTTTAAGTAATACATGAAAAAATTTATTTTGTCAATTTATATGATCGTGTTTGAGCGTATGTTTTTTCATATTTTTCACAAGAAACGAGCGTTGTGGAAAGATGTTCGTAGTGTTTAGAATTATTTTGATAGTTGTGGTTAGCTGATATACATACACAGTTGCTTTATATGTACATAGTTATTAAAGAATTGTTTTATATATCTCTTAAAAAGGTAGCAAAGTAATACATCTCTTTAAACTGATTTTTTTACACCTTTATAGTTTCTCAGCTCTCCGGACGACGAGTGGCCTGGATAGGAGTTATCCTGGCTAAAAATGTTGGCTTTCTTTCACGCAGCAATGTATTGGCGAGATTTTTTGAATACATATCGTTTATGATCCGGAAAGTGACATAGGCCACTCTTCCCCGGAAAATGCACGCTTCCTATAGGAATTATAACGTGGGAAAAGCCCGGACAGCAGCAAGTATGTGAAATAAGGCTCATAAACACAATTTACAACAACTCAGTGACTCCAAACTCCATAATCCGTTTTTACTACTCATCATCATTTCTGATCGGAAAAGTGCGCTCTACATTTTATAGATTCATTTTTCAGTTTTGTAGTTCTTCGTTCTCGTAGTCCTTCATCCACTCACAAGAAACAACAATATTTTCAGCAGGCGCTAGATTAGGCGCAGGCGATACATTATGTGTTGAAACAACTTATTAAATACAATTTTAAATTGTGATAAACTCGAATCGTGAGCGCATATCGTGATAGATTCTCGAATAGTGATAAACTAATTGAACTAACCTCTTGGCTACTGGTTTTTTTAACTCGGGCATTTATGAAGATCTTCAATATGGATCTCAGGTCCTTTGACAATTATAACAATTGCTGGTATTATACTTGTACTATTATGTATTCGTGGTATCATAAA
This sequence comes from Crocallis elinguaria, assembly GCA_907269065.1. Classification (NCBI taxonomy): domain Eukaryota; kingdom Metazoa; phylum Arthropoda; class Insecta; order Lepidoptera; family Geometridae; genus Crocallis; species Crocallis elinguaria. The sequence goes on along the minus strand of OU026080.1, from coordinate 10,323,314 downwards.
GTTTGTACAAGACAATATAAATTAAAAATAAGTATAAGTAATCTATTATAAATAATGGTGTAACATAATAACCAAGTTTGTATTACCGGTTTCACAATTAATTTAATGTTTTCCTGTTTAACTGCCATAAAAAGAACTCACTAAACCAAAGTACTTATACTATCCAAAGTTATGTATGTCGTTATTTAATTTAAGCCAAATTCGTAAAGCCGGTCCAGCGTAATTTAGTAACAGAACAAACATTAAAACTTTACCATTTATATTCAAAGAATTATCGTCAAATTCCATAAAACTTACATTAGCGCGCTATTACCGCATCCATATTCCAGAACGGGCCGTCCAACGAGCGCGACGGCGCTTCACCGCGATGTAACTCCAATATGAGCTTTGTTACCGCTTTGTGCCGCCATTTCTTGTGTCACTGCATTGAATATATCGGCTGCTTTCCTTTGTGCACGGAATATTGCTCGTCTTTTGTCGAAATGAACGTTACCTCCCCGCGAGTTGTTTCACAGAAGAATTTCCCGATTGCAAAGTAATATTTCCCCCTAAGAATTTCGATGTGTTTCTTTCATGTCGGAGATGACTTTACTTGAGATTATATTGTGTCGGAAAATGTTATTCTAACTTTGGTTTTCAATATCACTGGTTCTTTTATGAGTTGTTTCGAATTCCCCAGAGCTATCAATCACGTTTCAATATTGTGCCTGCCAAGGTATTTCAAGTTGGTGTCACTTTCAAAAAGAAATCTGTTACTTTTTCATTAAAGTTTAGTTTTAATTTAGCTTTATTGAGAGAAGTTTGTAGAGGCACTTACAATTATTGTTAGTGTTATATAAATCCCTTATCTCTTTTAATTGCATTGGCTTTGCCGTTTCCAGTCCAATAGTCTTCTGGCCACCAATTAGAAGGGGATTAGTGAGACGGTGCGAGCAGATCGCAGGTAATATGAGATTGCTTGTTAATTATTTCTGAGTATATTCTCAACTAAAATGGCCCGTCTAATACCTGGGCAATTAAGATATTTGTGGTTTAAAAATAAGAAACAAATAGATTTACAGGTTTAGGTCAACAAATTTTACTAGTTGTTCCATTTGACAGGAATCACGTAATGCTCAAAGTCACGAAATTTGTCAATCATAGTTCAATAAGTGAATATAAGATTTTTAAAAAAGACCAGCTGACATGATGTTATTTTAGAAGATGAATATTGTGTCATTTTTACAAAATATACAAAATGATAATATAGTGAAACGGAAGGATACAACAGAACGCCTTTGTCTTGCTATGGTATATAGGGGATAGTTTAAAAGTTAATTAAGTAAATAATAGAGTAAGATTATTACGTGTTAAAATATCGACAGATAGATATACCGAAATTAATAATATATAATTATGAAGCCTTCTTTTTGTAATAATTAAGTACTTTTTTATGTTATTTAGTAACGAGACTAGCTGGTCGTTTCCCTGATGGTAAGTATAACGCCGGCCCATAACAATTGCAGTGGCACCCAGAACTTTGAAACAAAGGCCTGCGCGGCACTGTGCAGTGCGCTCGTTACCCTGAGACATTAGGTAGTAAGTCTCACAAGCCCAGTAATTTCACTGATTACTCTGCTCATCAAACCGGAACGCAGTAATGCTTGCATACTACCGCTTGGCGGTAGACTTCACGAGCAAAGTGGTAGTAACAACCAAGACAGACACTCGCAGAAGAGTTAGTCCTACCACTAACAAAATATATAATATAATGTCTGTCGCATTACACTCACCTTTGTTTTTAACAAAATAATAGTACTTTAACATAGTAATCCATTCGGTGATTATGAATTCGCGCACACCCCGACCGATACGACGTGGCAAAAGCCGCTCGTACACCGCACACGCTGTTCGGTTACATTACAAGCGGATGCTGGAGATGAGGGCGGTAAGTTTGGTGAACAATACATTTTTATAAACACATTTTTAGTATTAAAATTTTCGTGAGTATCACACATTATAAATTGTTAAAAACCGGCTATAATTCACGTCATTTGTCGATATTTTCGATCTAGGTTTCGAGCGTGTCCGACGCTCTTCCTCAAGGAGTGCACGCGGCGAGATCGCAACGACCACATCACGATCAGTGGTCGTGACAGCTTTGCCCATTTCAAAGTAACGGTAAACAGAACGTTAATTTGAAAGTATCGTTAAAAATATTTACCAGTATGACGTGGCAAAGTAAACTTATATTTACCACCGGTAATTTATATTTAGCGGCAACGTGATAGAGTAAAGGTTTTACCGGTATTTAAAGCCCTGTTTCGTAATAAATACTTTTAAACTAGCCAGGCTGGCTTTTTGACTGGGCCAGGATAGTGCACAATGACTAATTCTAATATATTATGTTCATAGATTAACTAGTCGTGGTCAGGAATATTTCATAAATCTTAATAATCCATTATTTTTAATAAAAGCCAAATACAATCTTGCTTTTCATTTTGTTTTACATTGGAATGTCTGCAAATAAGTATTTGTTTCTGTTGTAATATAGAGCTACAGATGGTGCAACAATTGCTTAGCCGGAGAGAAAATATTTATATTCCATTAACTTTGAAGTTACTGGTACTCATTCTCATAGTCGGAGGATGCTCAAATTTGACTTGGGACAGTAGTAGGTATTATGGAATATATTTCAACAACTAGCAGCCTTCTATACATAACAATATAAATGTCAAGTCACTTAACCAGACATAATGCTATTTGTACAGAATGGACGTTTCGAAAGTTTTTTTTTTATATTTAACTAAAGGAAAAGTGTCTTTGCCACACAATTTAATATACGGTTATTGATATAAAAAATCTTGCTTTTCTATTTCAATTACGACTTCACAATCACTTGGGGTGCATGAAAGGAGCCTCCCCGCATGACGTACCAACAGAACCCCGTACGTCTGGCGCACCCTGGGCAACAATCAGTAAAGTTTAAACTGATTGGCAAATCCTTTCACCACGATGGCAAAACCTGACCATCGACACGCTAAGAAGAAGAAGAATCACTTTACAAAAATAATGACTAATTTTCCGATTAAAATAGATAACCAGAAGATACGTAAATGTACCTATAGGTACCATTTTCGTATAAGCGTCCCGTCGTAACAGTTAAAGTAGGCTTGTTGGCAGCACTATCGGACCGTGTGTCCACGGTGGACTCCGACCAACTGCTAATTAAGGGTGGATTACCGGCGGGCTGGGCAGTCGGCTACTTACTGTTTACAACTAAATTCGAAGACAGCCCAATAATGTGCCGAACAATACCTCTAATTAGCGCACTGTTGTTTGTTCTGTTGTGGAGTTACAGGTGCAGAAACGTCCTACTTTGTGTAAAGACATGGCAATATTAGTTGTTAATATGAATGAATATTATGGTGTGCTAGCTTCTGACCGTGGTTTCACATGCGTGGAGATTCCCATAAAACCTTGCATTTTTATATAAAACTAGCTTCCACCCGAGGCTTCGCACGTGGTTTATATTTTAATAAATAACTAGCTGTGCCCCGCCGCTTCGCCCACGTAGCCTAAGTTACTCAGACAGAAAGACAAAAAATTTAAAAATGGTGGTTTTGTTATAGTACGGAGGTACCGTATATACTTTCATATGCATTTAGTAAAAAGCTGTTATTTTGGTATTACAAGCAGACCTTCAATTTTATTTATTTGTATAGATTTTAGTCTATGGGTCTTACTAGTAAACAGTGTATAAGATAAAAAAAGAATTAGTCATGTTAAAATCAGTTGTTTGTGAATAAAACGAAATACATTTGAAAATATTCGACTGAAAACTTATTGATCATGCTACCGGGATGCCCGTTTTCAAGCAAATATATTGGTAGGTATGGAATTACTGGCTTATGCAAAGATACAAAAGTGTATTGAAAGATCAAATTCCAAAGGGTTAAAGATTAAATTGCAAGTAAGTATCTGAGTTAAGAGAATTAACTAGGCATGTGTTCCACATTGCAGTTTGGAGCAATGATGACTCTGTTGTAGTACGGTCGTCTATCGATCTTAAGGGTTTGTATCCCTCAACAAGCTTTAGCTTTCAGTTATGAAAATATTGTTACTATGATAGTGATCTAACCCTAATCCAATAAAAATAAAAAAACACCATGTGTGATTTTTTGAGTTTTTGTAGTTTTTCTAATAATGTTCCTAAAAAAAGAGTGCACGCTCTTGACCTATTTAAAATTTCGTGGCCACAACAACAATGTACAACAAATATGACTAAATCAAATGTTTTGAATTTTCGAAAAATCATTAAATAACTGCACACAAATTACACTAAGTTCGCGCAATTGAATATTCATTGTACACAAAGAGCTAATAACAAGAATCTCCAGGGTACAGTGTGGAAACCGAGTAGTTGTGTATTCTGATCGCAACTGCTGTATCTAGCCGCAAATAACAGAAAGAGCAAGTCCTCGGGGCATCGCTTTAGCTTTTCAATTTCCCTTTCGGAATTATTCGCGCTAATCGAATACGACCGCGGCGCACCAAAACTACACTACATTAACATAGTTAGAACCAAAGCTCCCCCGGTTTCAGCAAACTTAAGCCTACACAGAGTTGAAGAGCTACATTTGCTTTTAGTTTAGTGGAATTATACATACGATTATGCTGCTTCCAAACTTATAACTCATTACATTCATAAGTAACAACAGTAGCGGTAGTTTCCGCGATAATGACTAAAAGCCTGCTTATCGCATCGAAAAGCTGTGAAGGTGTGTGTAAGTCGCATTGAAATGTCTGGTTGAAACTCAGTTACTGTGTGCACAGTGTAGACACGATCGCGATGATTCATTCATGAGACTAATGTTCCACTCAGAAACTAGCCGTTATTGAACCACATTGCCCTTTGTAGGGTAAGGAAATTATGGGACAGTAATGCTGGTCATAGTTTGGGTTAAGTGAAATGGTGTTCGACGACATTTGACATTCAATTCAAGCATTCAATTCAGTCATAGGTATTCTACTGCTGAAGTCAGAATTTATTAAACCTTGAAATTAAGCGTTAGGAGTAGTCTAAACAAAAGTCAGTATCGGCTTCACCAGGTCTGCTGTTCGCAGAGCTACTAGTATATTTAAGGATCTTTTATTTGGTAGAGAAATTAGGAAAGAATTTACGAGAGGAAGTTTTATTTATTAGCTACTTAATAAACAAACTGCAACTACAATCTATTAAAAGTGTACCTTTCAAATCTACTAACATTAATTTCCCTGCGTTTAATTTACATATCTAAAAAAAGTGTTTTAAGACGATATGTGGGAAAATTCCCATAACCGAACTTACAATCTCAACAGTTTCTAAATGAGAGCCTCCCAACTAATCATTATGCACATTTCACAGCATAACAATATAGCTAGAAGCTATTGTTTCGTATTGGATAGGACTGGGAATAGTGGGACAGAGCGCGTCGCGGCGCAAATGACGAGCGCGAGGCATTGTCGCGGCATTAATGAGCGACCGGCCGGGACACCCGTGCGGAAGAGGAAAATTAAACTCCTGGGCTTCCAGACCCTCCTCATTACTCGACACCCGCGATTACTTCACTAGTTCAGTCCTGCTGAGTGCGAATGAACCAATCTCGGCCAGTAGCGGCTAGAAAAGGGGGCAAATTATTTAGAAACTAGAACACTATGTATATTTCCTGCTCTGAAACCTTTTAACAAAACAGTAAACTAAAGAGTTATCTCGTTGTTTCTATAATGCAAAGTGGTTTCAGAGAGTTTGTTCGTGTTTGTTTTTCATTTTATACAGACTGCGAGAAACATTGAGTCCGTGGGGCATTGCTTTAAGATTTCAATTTCCTTTTCGGAATTACTTGTTCTCTAATCGAACACGCGTCAGGGGACACGTGGGGTGCGGGGGGCGTCGCAACCGCAAATTACTCCGATACCTTCTCTCCGTGCGAATGTTTAAAATGTATTTATTATTGAGATCTTACGAGTCCTTGTAACCTTACGGTGGATAAATCTTTAACGACCTTCGATTATTCAGTTTATTCCGCTTATCTTCGGGAAACTTTCCAGAAACACTTGATTAATCAAATTTACACTTACAATCATTTATAACATGAGTTTTACTAAGAAACTTTTCGTACGATACGACCCCCAAGTCTATAATTTACGGAACTAATAGAGTTCTCGAAGTAACAGGTTTAAAATAGGTTTTTATGCATGGAAACGTCAGTAAGTTATAGCAGGGCGAGGGCGGGTACAGGCGTGCGACAGCCACTGCTGATTGTAAAGCGCTCACAGACGGAGCCTATTCGATTTCACGGCTCGCCGCGCCCGATATTTATTGTCATCGGTGCAGTTGTACGACACGGAGCCTACTGAACCGCGTTGAAAAATCTCCATTTCCGAAATCGGACGAAAACATTCCACCGATACCTGGACTAAACCATCAACTTTTGTAAAAAAACATGGGCTATGTAAAACCGATAAAAACATCACGTTGAGCGCTGGAACGGGTGGTACGTTATAACCGTTACTTGAATATGTTTGCAAGCAGGTCCACGCTCGCGTCACCTTGTCTCGTTAGTGGGAAGTGATGGCGCTGGTAGATTTATCACCTGTACGCGACACTGAAGGCCCGAGACGAGCTTAGTTAAATCTGACAGATCCACTCGAATGTAAAGATGCGTAGGGATTTAGATAGCATTTGACTTTTATATATTCACTTTCTTACTTAATTTTTTGTTGGTTAAATATTGTAATTTTATTTATACTTTTAACACTTACCTAATGAAACCAAGGTTCCCAAATGAATTGTATAAAATTTGGCAGAGGAAAAATATTCCAGAAGTAAACTACAAAACACATCTACTTATTTTATTAGCATTTTATTCGACAGAAACTATTTTAAACTATCCGTTTAGAAAATGTCGTTATAACGAATTCGATTCGCGGGGTATTTCATTCATCGGGGGTAAATGCTGCAATTCAATTGCTCGTGAGAATATCGCCTAACTACAAATTCTAAATATTGACAGCTGAACCTTTAAGCCCGCGCCAATTTGTGGGAAGAGTTCATCTGGTCAGTAGGTCACCGAAGGTCCGAACTGAATGGACTATCACGAAAGTCATTTTCAGCTAAAAGCGTAAATTGCACGTAACTCAATAGCTGCGGAGATGGCTAATTGGTACGATGCCAACTCTGTGGATATCGTTGTTTTAATTCAATTGTCTTGAAGCCTTGAAGCTAATGCACTCGCCCGACCAATCCAACTCCACCCGGGCTGATTGCGGTAACTTTTCATTGTGTATTACCACGATATGTTCACTTAATTGCGTGAAACTGTATGTGTAGGTAGTTCAGTTATTTCTTATTATTTTATTAAGTAGGTTCTAAATTTTATCATATTAAATAAATTTTCTGATTTAATTGTATCTCAAAGCTTTTTTAACCAATAGCAAGTATTTTATTAAATAAAGTATCGTAAATAAATCAATTCGTATTTGCAAAAAGCTTACCTAAGTATCGGTTTATTTAAAAGTGCATTAGGTCCCAACATTTACATTTTATTTAATGTCGAAAACTACTGAAAATTATTGTTAAAAATGGCTCTATTAAAAATGCCTTTTTCTGTGTAAATATACAATTTGGAACGCAACTATTTTGATACAGAGCCAGCCGTTGTCCAACCAATGACACGATCACCTAAAATGACTATTGTTGACTGCTACGTTCTCATCGGACACAGACACGACCAGCTCAGTGTACCAATAATGAGTAAGCAGTGACAGAACTTGTGTGCTGAACCGTAGCGAGGCAAATTGACAGTTGCGCGGCGTGCTGATGAATGCGATCCTGAGCACTGTTGACACACCCCAGGTACCCCGTCCCATACATACGTTCCGTATATCTAGTCCACGTGGTTACTAGCTAGCTAAGGTTAATCATTCCCTTTATAACTGTCCCCAAACACAATACAAACTGGTGAATTTGTATACGGAATAGTGTAGTATTTGCGGAGCGGTGGGATTGGTTAGTAATGCATGTTGTGCGGATGTACGGTTGGCGTGCTGTATCCTTTATAAGTTTAATCTGTGATGTCGTTGCTACCACTACAAATAGTGTTATACTATTACTGTCATCACTTTAAGCCGCGTTTCCATTATGCTAGTAGCCTGGACTGCATGCTACTCAAGTAGTGGAAACGTACACCTGCAGTAACCTCGGCTTGTATATCGGCTTGCATACATGGTTCCATACAAGCAGATTTTAACTTGAATGCCAGACTTGCATAGTGATAAAGCGGCTTAAGTCCCTTTGCGTTTCTGTTGTATTAAACGAACGTATGTTCAGTCTTTAGAGGTCACAAACAAGACAAACTTTGACAGTGTCTGGAAAATAAATAGGTAAATCGTTGAATTTATAATTGTAAATGTTTGTTATCTTATAAAGTGACCCGAGGAATAAAAATATCTGATGTTACACGTCACGCCTACTCGTGACAATCGCAGTGCCACTCAGAGCTTTGAATTGCATAGACAGACTACACCACACTCCACTCAGAAACCATTAGATATTTAACTTTCACATCTCATGTAGGCGCAGCAATTTTAATTACCACTTTGCACTTTAAACTGAAACACACTAATGCTTGCGCACTGCTCATTTAGACTAGAAACCTCCTGCAGGCGTCTTTTAATACAGATTAGGTTTATTTTATTTGGGGCAATCCAGTATGACTGAAATGGTACTATATGAAAATTTGTTATGACGCCAGTAGCCGACAACGTAGGTTTCTATTTTCGGATTGCAATCCTCACAATGATGTATGAATAGTTGTGTATGGGTACAAAAACAAAATATTGGCTTCGTTCAGACGATTGTTTAGCACAAGCTTCCATTTAAACGCGTTAAAGCTTTATCCAATATTTAAATCGAAATAACATAAAGTGTTTTACCTCTATAATAAAATTTTGTCCACGCCTTAAATTATGGGTGCCATAAAACACTGTCTTTACGTTGCTCTTTATTGCATGAAGACAATAATAAGAGTCGTCTCCTCACTTACATCGTGATTAAATTATCATTGCAAAGTCAGACTCGGGTAAAGTTATTTCTCGCTCATCGCTTCCAACGGATTAGCCCAGACGTTTTATTATTGTAATATTTAAATTTTTTTAAGTTATGTGCAACTCGCAGGTGCATTTACATTATATGATAGGGCACCCCTTTTTATTGTACGTTTGGAGTGCTTGATACTTTTCTTATTGATAAAAGTAAGACCAACCGCTGGTGCGGCGCGCAATACTCGTGTTTTCTCTTTAGTACGGGACCACGACGTAATCACAAATACTAATTTATATCGATTTATTTGTCTCCAGAGCCATGATTCGTTGGTATAACAAAACACTTTGAGTTATAAATAACCCTCATATGCACTGAGTTACAAATGTTTTCGTACTGTGTGGGTTGGGGATTATTTTGACCTCAATCAGGGTAGGGAGGCAAAAGCTATTTTTAAATAAATAAAAACGTATGTTAAATGTTACCTTTTACAAATTGTATGTACGCGACTATGCTCCTATTCCGAAATCTGACTCTCTTTACCTTTTTATACCAAGATGGCTCGGAGTTCTCACAGTAGAATTTAAAAACTATTAGAATACAACTATTTTGATAAGGATATACTGAGTAAGTATTATGCTTGTCTATTTAGCGATAAGATCCCCAGTTATACTTTACATGAGCGGATGACAATGAAAATGATTTAGCATTAGGTCCTCCTTTTGTACTTTTCTTAGTGCAATAGAGTATTAAATAAATAAATAATAAATACATTTTTTAATATGTTCTGCTTTAAATGTACGTCTTTTTAGTGTGAAATAAATAGTTTTTGTATTGTATTATGTACATTGGAATACTATTAGGATTGAAGTTGCAAAATCAGGTACCACAAACACGACAGTGAATTTCCAAGAATATTAAACCAAAATATTTTATTCAATCTCGTTTAAATACTAGAAACGAGCGCAGATCCTTAGTCGGTTTGATGATAAATTATTTTAATATTAAAGCCGGCGGGAAATAATGTTGTTAGGTGTTTCCCGACGAGATTACGAACTAATAACATTACAAAACGAGCTGTTTGGGGTAAATTATGCATGTACTCCCGGATCATTACCGCCGTGTTGGCCTCCGTTCAAAATCTTACGATTGCTTCGTTTGCTGCAATTTCTGAAACACTTTAAAATGCAAACCTAATTGAACGAATATTTTAATATAAAACGGTGAGATATTTTTATTTTGTAAAAATTCAGGACCTATTGTTACTGATACTGATCCAAACCTATAAAGCTCTTTGTGAGTGCCTCATCAGGTATTGCATATGCGCATGGGGTAGTGCTGCAAAAACTCACATTATCAGAATAGAACGTGCTCAGCGCGCTGTCCTAAAAGTTTTACTCTACCTACCTTTCAGACATTCAACTACGGCAGTATATGAAAAAGCTAACGTTTTGAGTGTACGAAAGCTATTCATATTTGAAGGTCTCCGACGTTTTCACAAGACGGAAGTCCCGTTTCTACCAGAATCTGCAAAAAGAGTAGATCGAATTCCCATCAAAGGGGTGAAAACAAGATTTGCTCAGAAACAGTTCGATGTAATGGTTCCACAGATTTATAACAAATTAACAAAAACACTTAAATTAGATCATAATATTAAAAAATCGAATAACAATGAATTTAAAAAGAATATTATTACATGGCTTAAAACTTACGACTATGAGGGAATCGAAAATATGTTGGCAAATTTATATTTTTGACAAAGATACATTATTTGTACACGACAAACACACATTACACACACATACATAACACATACATTCACCACACACACATACATGCCACTCACATACACGACACTCACATACACAACTCACAATAACATAACACACATACGCACACCTATATAACACGCCCACAATTATGTATAAAACTGTAATTCTTTCATTTATAGTATGACATAAGACTAGCTGTTTAATAAGAGAAGCCACTGACTCCTGAAACACAGTGAATACTAGTTCGGGAGGCTATGGATTCAACATATCTATGTGTAAAATTTTTTTGTGTCTAAATAAATGATTTTGATTTTTTTTTTTATTTGATAAATAACTCTACAGGTTATTTTCGTCGCGCTGATATAAGTTCGTCGAAAGATGGGTGCTGAGTAAAGTAAAACCAAAATGTATAATTTTTGTAAAACTCTTTTTCTTGCGCCAGGAAAATCATTGATGCATCACACACACTGCGCGGGCAATGGGGTTCTGTTGGGTTCTGGCTGATTAGGGTGACTCTTACCACTCGAAAACCTAATGGGGCTTCGGGTACGCTTTTACGTTCAGCGGTGATCCTGAGAGCGCTGGTCCAAGATGGAACCCATCCCCAGCCTCCAAGTTCACCGTCGGCATCTACAACCTAGAAAGGCGCAAAGAAACACTGCGAACTCCACATCGAGGACTCGAAGGTAAAGATGATCACCAATTTTCGTATTTATCTTGGCGGATAGCAGTTAAAAACATTTTTTAGTTTGGAATAAAGATATAATACGAGGTACCCTGCCATGAACACCATGGCTTATAAAATTGATTTTAAAACACGCTGTAAGTATAAGTAATTAAGAAATGCTATCCATCCATCTCCATTTAGTTGTACGTATCAGAGTAAAAAACGACATGAAATTCGTTCATTTACTTTTGGGCTTGTAACCACAGATTAGCAGCCAGATAGCAAACGCTACAAACCAAATATATGATAAAATTAAGGAGTTCACAAATGCAACAATTATACGTTATGCATGGTATTATTTTATTTGCCAACGTGAGAAAACATGAGACACTATTACCATTAGTAAACAAAAAATGTGAATGCACTTTTAATCAGTAGGCACAGAACAACGAGAAATATCATAACAATAGAAGGATGGAAAGGGATAACATATCATGAGCGCGGGCCTGCAGGGAGCGACCGGATTAGCCAGATCTTTTCCGAATTGAGGGCAAACAGCTCAAATCCCCTGAGTCGGCTGAGGTGAACGTTTGTTACTTCGGGATTGCATTACTTTGGAAAGGATAACTGTTAGGTGTTTGGTTTATTTTAGGTCATTTTGTTATTTCAAATATTGTTTCATTTTACTAGAATTAGTACCTGGGTAACCGCCTGAGCTGCGGTCTTATTTCTCAATGCTTCCTGGAATTGGGGGAAAATAACACAAATTCTATGTGTAACACAAATTATATTACTTCAATATTGCATCATTTCCTAGAAGTAAGATTTTTAAATATCTGGTAAATTACCAAGAATTTCATAACATACAAAAGTTATCCTAAAACTTTACGATTATACTTTTGCTCAACAATCTTGTTTAAAAATTAAAATACAATTGGAGTCCTAACCTAATCCTAATGAAATCTCTTTATATTAATAAACACAAAAAATAAGTGCAGTAAGAAGCTTATTTAAATACTTCTAATTTCTACTTGTATACTTCAATTTAAATTGTATTGATTACGAAGTCAAGTTAACTACAAAAAAATTACAAATCGGTTAATTTGCATTGATATCATCCGCGATTCTACTGAACACTGCTGAGATAAAAGCCAGGGAAAGCCTCGTGAGCGCTCAAATTCTTCGAGCGCGGTGGCGAACCGTCTTTGCCCGTCGGGCGGTAATAAAAACGGCTTAAATAGGATTTTAACCGCGAGTTCCTCGCCTTAATTAAATTGGATTTGCGACTGAAAGAAATATACGCGAAAAATTCGTGTCGATTATGTCAGGCGAACGAGTTTTGAAATCCCTTTTAGTAAGCGGATTATGCCTGATTATGTCTCAAAGATTATATTCGTATTACAGTAGCATATCATGTGCTTATGTTTATTTATTTCCTTTCGCTGAAATTATTGTCGTTAAAGACCCGCACCGACAAAAGGGCAAGATGGCACAGGAAGTAACAGCCGGAGCTACGGCGTGCTACGAATGCGCTACGAAGCTGCTACGATCCACTTGTCTCTTCCGTACTGTGCATGAATTTGTATACATTCGCACTTCCAAATGAAATATCCTGGAATTTGTAGCAGCTACCTTACTACCGCATAATATTTTATTTCTATGCCGAATGATACGGCCTATTAGATTCTACAATATTAGCACTTGATTGCTCTTTCATGGTCGGAGTAGTAATATTAAAACTCAGAAATAACGTCTGTAACAGCTGCAGTAACGGAGTTTTAATTATCAGTTACAACGCCTTTCAGCCGCGGGAAATTACTCTCATAGCCCATTTAGCACCGAGGATGTCTAAACGATTTAGAATACAGATTTTAAATATTGAGTTTATGCTATAGAGTTTACTGAGGTGGGATTATTATTAATCACTTAAAGAATTGACATGTTTTTTCGGCGGCCATGATCAAATCAATGGCGGTCCGGTATTGAATAACATTATCCCTCAATTAACATTCGAGGGTCGATTTTTAAGGCGGTTACAGACGCGGGCCGGTGTAGGCAATAAAACGGCTCGTCCTTTATCCGTCATTCAGCCCTTAGAGATTTCTTCTGGGGGAATAATTTACGTTGATCGCCCGGAAGGGGAGCGTAACTGCCTCGCTGAAACTTTAAGCTTTCACTCAGAACGGCAGCGATTCGCGGTACTTCAACTTTAAGTAATAAATCGGCTTCGATGGAAACACTATGCTGATATCCATTTAAATTAATCCGCTAGTTAAAATTACCTGTCTGATCGGCAGTTTATTAACAGACTAAAAGCTTGAAAACTTTTGGATTGTCACTAGCCAGTACTGACTTGGATGGGTGAATGCTAGTTAGATCTGCCGTATTGTGGCGGGCAAGCTAGCATTCGGGCCTATTTCTTATCGTAGATAAAATTTGTAAAACCATATCGACATTTATAAAATCTCTAGTTCCTATTTTATAAAATTCATCACAAACTATATTTTACACGTCAGTTTTTATAAAAAACCATGACGTTGACTTTACTGTCGTGTGTGAATAAAACCTTTGACGCCTTTTGCAGCGGTATTCCAAGCAGCCACTTCAATTTTGAGTGTACACACGCAACCAAGGTCTACTTGTTTGTGAAATGAACGGCGCGGGCGACTCCTTTGAGTCGCTCTCTAGTGTCACTCTTTAGTGACAGCACAGTTTGTTTCTGATACTAACGGGCACTTGACAGGTTAAAACACAAGCCGTCGTCAGTTCATTAAGCTCTATAATCAGCCATTATTATGCTTGTGTTACAATTTCGCGTTTGAAGGCGCGAGAAAGGTGTTCAGGAATCGTCATATCTTCATTACGTTCCCCACCTTCACCCGAAATTAGTGGACTAAGCACAAATTGTTGAATAATATTGAGTATTATTGAATACATTTTGGGACTGTTTTATAAACCTAGTAAATATATCATATGCATTTTAACATATTATTTCAACGATTATGCTACCATTAAGCGTCTATTTAGATTAAGCCCCACAGATGTGTTATAAAATCTTAAGTACCATTTTTACGAAAATAATAAAACATAATTTCTTACAGAGATGCTTCATTTAGCACAATAAAAAGTGGAAATTAAGCACACGGCTATCTTATCAGTCGGAAGCGAAAGTAGCCGAAAGTCCGTTAATGAGGCTGGTATTTAACATTCTGCTACCGGCGGCTGCCCGCAGGCCTCGAGCGTCCGTCTTGTTAGAAAAAAGGCACTCCCTGGCGATACATCAGCGGTGAAACAGGGCTGCCACGCCACCCGCCCTGAGCCCAAATACTTGACACAAAACCTAAGCGTTACTTGAGAATTTGTACGAGTAGCCAGTATTTAAATATGACTAAAACATTAAAAAGAAGCACAAGAAAATATTAACGGCTAACTTAGTAATGACCAATTCAAATAGAAAATGTTGTCTAATTGTTGAAGCGAGTGGCTACGTTAGTTTAATTACTCAATCTCCACAATTAATGAGAGCTAATTGAGTTACTGGATATCTAAAAATAGTTAATTTATTTCTACACACACAAACACTCTTCAGCTCCGTAGCTAAGTTGGTAGTAACCCTGCCTGCAAAGCGAGGGATCCCGGTTTCGATTCCCGGCCGGGGCAGATTTTGTGTAAGCATAATGTTTGTTCTCGGGTCTTGGATGTTTGTGATGTGTATCTGTGTGTGGTCATGCCACCTGTGAAACAGGGAATCCTAGTGCGGGGGTATGAGTGTGTAAGCGTTTATTTATTATTTATTTATTTATAACGTCAATTTTAATTAACAGCTAGCAGATGCCAAGCCGTGATCGCGCGACTTTCATCCAGTTTTTACGCGATGACGCTGTGATCAGTTCACATAATTACCTTGCGGTGGATCACAGTCCTAAAATTACGCTACTGTGGATCATATTATATCCATTGAGATGGCAGAAAACAAAAGACCGAAATGATTATCGTGATGTCCAGCGGTAAACAAATGACTACAAGATACGGAAAACTATTTGAGTAATACTTATACAAGTGGTTACAATAAGACGTCATCGAAGATCCTTACTATTTTAAGTAGGATTTTCAATTCAGTGTTAAATTGATTGATTTATTTTCACTTCATGACTCAGATTCCATGATTTGGACCAATTACAAGTATCATCGATTTCGACTAAGTCACAATGTATGAAGTTGCGGACTGAAAGATGCGTGATAGATGCGTGATACAAATACGAATTATCATGTACCGATATAATTATGTACCGATGGAATTATGTACCGATAGAATTATATACCGATAGAATTTTAGACTTTTAGTAATAGTACTATCGCATGTATGAGTCCAATCGCTATCAAAACACGGGTGCTGTTATCGCAAAGCCATAAAAGGGTGCGGTTGCGGGCTGTGCTACGTTAATTCCTCTTTACGAGCATCGATGGGCCGATTCTGTATTGTGGACCTATAATTGTAGAAACATCTTATGTTTTACTTATACCTAATACAAAATGGATAAATGTAATATGACATGCTACCTGGAGCTTGATGTTTGATGTTTTTTACTGTTAAGAATTCAGTTTAGATAAAGAAATTAAGAATAGATACTATTGCGCAAAAAATTCGAAGCAAATTCTTTGTGATATCATTTTGTGGTTCTCATCTCAAGACTTCTGGCTCCATTTGATTTGGTACCCTAAATGTTTAAGGTTGTTATTATTCTTACGTGCTTTTTAGTATCCAGTTTACTTATCGGCATTGTGTAGAATATGATAGCCAAATTGAAGTTATATGATGCCAGATTATGTTCTTTAACGTACGCTCTCAAAACGGAACGCTTTTATCATGTCACCATAAAGGAGAGTGCAGTGGTCGATGCAGGTTTGGCGTTAATTCTTGTTTACGGCGATTCGCTTTTAGTGGCCCTGTTCAAAGCGTGTGACGGCTGGCCGCGTGAGCTGCCCAGATTGAATTCACGCGTTAGTTCATTCCCCTAACCCTAGCCTGCGACAATTCTGTCTGCTGCGCTGACAAAACTATTCGTAGCATGATTTACTTTTTCTTTCATATAGATTTAGACGACTTTAAGGCAAGCGAGTTAAGAGCGATTTTATATCATTTACTAATGTTACGGCAGTAAAGTTTTTAAGTTCAAAAACAATTATTAACATCATGTAACAACAACTGTAAATGGTATTAATGAACAACAAAAAGATAAAACGTTAAAAGAAAAATATGTTTTTGTTTGAAATCCGTAATTTATTATTAATTTATAGTCGAAAATCACCCTCTCACCGCCATCGAGTCGGAAAATAGCGGAAGTATTTAAAAGAATAAGACGGTGTTTTGAAGAGGTCGAAAAAATAATTAATCATTTCGCTCTTTTATAGAGGAAAAGGTTGGAGGACATGATTGTTCTATAATGTTAGGGTTGTTCTTTTGTTATCATGAAATCGAATAGGTGCTTTTAACGCGTAGTGTGATAGATATGTATAAATAGTAGTTAGTAACAACGCAACTTCTCAACCGCTGTTCATTTATATACCCAATGCCTGTAAACAAAGCTGATGGAATACAGCCTGTGTTTAGATAATACTCTCGAATAATGGACGCTGCGATGCGAATTAATATTGAGGTAAATCTTATTAGGACCGCTTAAACGCGGCGATAATATCATATTGTTTTGAAACTCACCATCCGCGTTTCCTCTCTTATGCTTGGAAGGGTTCCATCCTCAGGGACAGACGGAGCCTCTGAATATTCATAGTATTATCACAAACCGACTTACAGAACTGAGCAGCCTCGTAAATACATAATGGCTCTCGTTTCGAGATAAGTAGCCGCCACTCGTTTTATAATAGTTGAGTATTTGTTAGAGGGAATAAGGGCACGTACGATTGGTGGTTTTTAAAGGTTCGCCGGGTGTTATTGGAAGTAGCTTTCGAGATGTAATTGTTGTGCTGATTTCCCCCGGGAGGGGCAAGTTTCTCGGCAGCTCTACCTGTAGTGCCCACCTGTACGCCACCGAACCCGTCGCGCCGTCTGCAAACAAACTATTTCTAAATTATTATGAAATTACTATTGGTTGGTCACATGAATCTTATATGGTTTGTTTATTATACTTTAACAATATTGTTTCTTTTCGTGATATTAATGTTTCATTGTAAAATTTCATTTAGTTTCACAGCCGTAAACTAATATAATTTAGTAATCTAATCTTGTGGTCTATTTGATCTGACTTTTGGCGATATTAGCTCAAATGTGAAATGAACGACGACGTCCACGTGATCAGAGTGCAAGAGATTTGACAGCAGATGTCAAAATTATCTTTCAAATAATTCGAAACGAACCATGGTTAAACTTAGTTCATAGACTAACTTGGGTTCAAAATACATAGCTGGTGAACTCCGTTCTCTCTTCCTTGTAGTATCTCTGAGAAAAAAATAAGTCCTTCTTATTTTCTTGTCTGATATTATGGTAAAACATTTTTTTATACTATTGGATATCGAGACGACCTGGCCGTTTGCCTGATGGTAAACACATAACGCTGGCCACAAAATATAAGGCCATAAGTGCCACTCAGAACATTATTTCAAGTAGACTGCGTGGAACCAAAATTATCGGGATTTTTTAATCTTTCAAATTACAAGGTAGATTTTATGAATAAACTAGATCTATATATTTTTAAAACTATTTTTTATTAAAACTTTCGAAAGTATGACTCATATTTACATTATTTAAATCAATTGGCAATCGGCACGAAGCTAGGCTGGTTTTAAAAGTGTTATTAAAAAAATACACTCGAAGGTGAGCTTTATATCATATGCCAAAAATACCCGTGTACCTATATACAGTACTTATATACATAATTTACTTTACTCAACGCTTATAAATACTTTATACGTTTAAATTTGGGCAACATACGTTGTACGTCACATATCAAATGCCGATGGGTGTAAAGCCTATAAATTATTGGGTTAATAAATTCAATGGATTATTACGTGTACATTGAATGATTCCTTACATTATTCCGTGTCAAAAGTATCACAAACTGCTGTTAATTCCGCCTAATATTCGTAACAACCTTTACACGCACGTCATAACAGGGTCCGATATAAAGATGATGGATATCCCCCATATAAAATGAAATAGGCATGTGTGCGTAGGAGCGCCATTAGGTACAGTGGTGTTTACTCTGTGACTAGGGAATCGTAGGAAATATTTTTGGATTTTTCTTTTTACAAATTGTATTTCATGAAAATGGGGTTCGTGCTGGGAAATTTTATCTGTCAAATTTAAAATAAAAATATTCAGAACAATGCTTAAATTCAAAACTTGTGTAACCTTTTTTGGTTAATTACAATGGCTCCTTGCCTAAGTTAGTTGGACTCCGAGTTCAATCCTCAGCCAGACCAAATTTTGTGTGATGAGAATAAATTTTGCTTTTGGGTACGAGTGAGTAAACGTTTAAAAAATTTGTAAGAGCCATCGGCCTGTCTTGAGGAGGCCTAATAAAAAACACTTCTATTTTTTAAAATAAATAATTAAAATTATCGTTAATGAAAGTCGTAGCTTTAAAAAGCTATAAATGGCATAAAGCATATCCCCAAGCACTTAAAAGTACAAAAGGCAATCGTCCGTCGACAATAGGCCGGTGTAACATTTAGGGAAAGATTAAAAAGGCGTTTGTCGGCGCGCTATCAGGGCCATCCATCACGCGTATAATAGCGCTCCGGCCCGAACACACGTTCTTAAATAATTTGTCAAAACTCGACCCCCTGCCTATACTTTCGGGCAAATTGTGTTCATTCCATTTTTCTTCACACATTGTTAAGATGGTATGACATTTGAATGATATGTACTAGTAGGAAATTAAATCAGTTTGTGTAGAACTCAAACAGAGCCTTAAGTAACTTCTTAGATTAAGAAAATGAGGGGTTTTTTAAAAACTCGATATTGTCCTTATAAATTATATAAATAATATATTGTTATTATTAAACACTGTTTTAATTTGTTATTATTATTTTATAAATTTATTAAATTGAGTGCGAAATGCTGCATTTCTGCGAAGTACTTCTTTTTACCCACGACGGAACGGAGACGGTATATGCGTTTAGGGTGAGAGGTTGTTTGTTTGTTAGTGTGTGCACACTTGAATGTTCCCATTTATCTCCAGAACGGTTTGACTGATTTAGATACGGTTTTCTGCATAGGGTTTGTGACACATCAGCGATGGTTCTTAGATACATGTTATGGCATAAACTCGCTAGGGGGCGCTGTAAAAATGTTTTTCGTTAATATGAATGTTCGCGTTTATCTCTAGAACGGTTTGACCGATTTAGATACGGTTTTCTACAAAGGGTTTGTGATTCATCGGCGATGGTTCTTAGATACAAGTTATGCCATAAACTCGCCAGGGGGCGCTGTAAAAAATGTTAATAGCCTGACACTTTTGAGTTTTGAATTTTAAAACGTTTGCTTAGAAGTAGGTGAACTCAGGTCATAGACAGTAAAGAAGATTTTCTTTAAAAAGTTTAAAATAAAAAAACAAAATTAAAAATTTTGAAAAAACCCACGACGTATGTGTACGTAATCGAAAAAGAATTAAATAATTTTCTTGCAAAACCCCCGACTAAAAGGGAAAGTAACGAAAGATAAGTTAACCCAAGAAAATCCGTCGGGGGCTGCCAATGCCATCTGTGTTCCCAATTTCAGTTAAAATGAAGTAGTACAGAAAAGCTGTTGAGAGATGCAGCAATTTATATCTAAATAGACAACATTAATTACGTACCTACCTAACGTAATTTCATTTAGTCAAAAACTCATAAAACTGTAACATTTCAGATAATTTCAGGCCAAGCAACTGCAGCCCCGGAGGATTTTCTTGGGTTTAACTTATCTTGCGTTACTTTCCCTTTTAGTCGGGGGTTTTGCAAGAAAATTATTTAATTCTTTTTCGATTACGTACACATACGTCGTGGGTTTTTTCAAAATTTTTAATTTTGTTTTTTTATAAACTCAATCAATTTACTTTTCCGAAGTTTTAAAAACGTTGCCTCTTACAGTAGTTGGCAAGATGATTTAAGAAATACATCTATCATCTATAAAGCATAAACATACAGTTTAGGAATACAAGAAAAAATTACTTAGTTAAATTGTAGATCATTTAGACATTGATCGATGAAAATACTTAAGGACTGCTTCTACAAAGCGAAACGTTCGAGTGGAAAATTGAAAGTCTGTACCTTACTAAGCCCAGTACTCACGGTGTTATTTTGTTTATTACTATTATAAAACTAAATAAAGACTGCTAATATTTATTTCAGTTTTTTTTCTTTTAATGGAATTTAGAACTACAAATATTTTTACTTTGATGGCATTTTAAAAGAACTAACATATCTAAAAATATGGTAACAGCTAATGTGACTCTAATGGACTCCTATACTATACCGTAAAATGGTATAAATGTATGGTATAACTTATCAATAAAATTCTAAGATCCCAACCATTTTTCAGTTCAAAACAATCGGACGACAGAAAACCATACGACACGATCACAATTAAAATTGAGTACACACCAATGCACTGGATACAAATCGACAGAACAATCTCTGCTGGGCACGCTGGTAGGTGATATTTTTTTCAATTTGAAATCGATCTCGTTTCTAACGCATAGATCAAGCGAACGCTAGCACGAAACCATTACACTTTGTTGACATCAACGAATGCCCTTTTACATATTCACCCCGAGCACACAAAGATTGAGCCGTGAAATTGAAAATGGTTTCTATGAACAAAAATGTATTCCGCGCACGTTCGCGACATATCGTCACAACATCGGGCCTGCGCTGGGCCCGTGATATTTCGACTCATTTAATTACGAGTGCGTTTTATTTCTGAGCGCATTTCATAATTACTTTTGTGTGTTCTAGTTATTTACCGTGTGAGTGAATCTTGTCTAAATTCAAAATGGGCTAATTTTTAAGATATACGTTGAAGGGAAAACGACATGTGAAGACATTTTCGTAGTCTCATCTGGCTAGCCACCAACCTGATGTTGAAAATCTATTAATAAGGATCAATCGGTGTATTCAGGCAGCTTCAGTATCCACTGCGCTTTAACATGTCACCACCAAACACATCGTCACTGTTGAAATCATATAAGTTCGTAGATATCTACTAACAAAATTGTTCTCAGTAACAGATCGCTTGAATACAATTTTAAGTACAAAGTTACTGTGGATACACCTAAATCACTCAAATCAAGTTGCACATTCTAAACGACACCATTTCTATTAAAAATTATTAATAAACTCATTTCGAGCTCTCATTCGTCGCCAGTGAATGAGGTATTCTGGCGCTTGCCGCAAAAAACGTATTTGGCCACTTTTTCCAGCAATTTTACTGCATCACGATGAACTATTCTGGTGAACTATTCAAGGCACCAATGCTTATAAACTTATTATTTTACAATGAAATTCAAAGCTATTCAATTTTTAAGATTAAACTGACTTCTGCGCTTAATTCCAAACAGAGCCATAATTACAACATATTACTATTTGTTGAGGTGTGATTATCCAAAAACGTCTTTATAACCAAAAAGACTGCCTGTCTTCTCAAATTTTAATAGGTGGTTGGACTAACTCTTCTGCGAGTGCCTGTTTGGGTTGTTACCACCGCTTTGCTCGTGAAGTCTGCCGCCAAGCAGTAATGTGCAAGCACTCCTGTGTTCCGGTTTGATGATGAGCAGAGTAGCCAGTGAAAGTACAGGGCTTATTAGACTTAATACCTAACGTATCAGGGTAACGAATGCACTGCAGTGCCACGCAGGTCTTTGTGTTTCAAAGTTCTGAATGGCACTGTAATTGTTACGTGCCGGCGTTATACTTACCATCAGGCAAACGACCGGCTCGTCTTGTTATCAAGTAGTCTAAAAAAGATACAAAAAAAATAAGACGCTGCTATTCCCTCCTTCGTGCCGCCAAGCTGCTTACCCTGTATACTCGGTAAGTATTGAGAAAAGATCGAACCTAATCCCCACGGTACGCGGATCGCAGCGCTGGATGTGATAGATACTGAAAATTGCATAAAATCCATCAACTGTTACATTATGGCGCACCTAAGATGTTTTTCGAAGGTTGCGTTGGCTGAAAGTATATCGTTTTATTGTATTTTATCATTTTACTATATTGTTAATTTGAACTTAAAGATTTTTTTTAAGGAAAACCAAAATCTATCCTGCTTCCTACTATTTATTTCTATTTAACCGGATTCACTTACGTGGTTTAGCCGAGCTTCGCGACGATTGCTCGACCGGTTTCGAGGTATTTGGTACCTCTTCATCAATGGAGCTACACGCAACTACTCCGACTGGATGCTGTGCGCGTACTGCATCCAGTACGCGCACTGCATCCAGTACGCGCACAGCATCCAGTCGGAGAGGTACCAAATACCTCGAAACCGGTCGAGCAATCGTCGCGAAGCTCGGCTAAACCACGTAAGTGAATCCGGTTAAATAGATATAAATATGAGTAATACTTACGAAAGTTTTAATCAAAATATTGCTTCCTACTAATATTATAAATGCGAAAGTTTGAGTGTGTGAATGTTTGTTAGCACTTAACCATCTCCGTAACTACTAAACCGATTTTGTTGATATATGACTGTAATGTAGATAGTTTAGGATCTGGAATAACACATAGGCTATAAAGATATATACCACGTGGCCGAAGCCGTAGGCAGAAGCTAGTATTAAAATAACTTTCAAAACTAACATAACATTAGAAGACAATTTTATCATGAGCTAACCGATCCGAATCAACACCTCATTGACCAGACAAGTTTCTGCCGATTAACCATAACAGATCTAAGCCTACAGGCTTGTAAATAGAAAAAAGCAAATTACAATGTTCTTATGTTTCCATTTGCACCTTATATTTTCAAAATAGAATTCACGCCAATTATTGTCCAATTCTTTTTATAAGAGTAGTGGGTTAAGATGACACATGTGCCTGTCTTAAACGGAAATATGGATCAATAATAGGGATAATATATCAAGTGAAAGGACTGATATCTCACTCTGAGAAAAACATATTTTTCCGCCGGGGTACGGCAAAATAGAAAAGTCAGCGTTTCATCGGAGGCCGAGCAGTGGGGCCATATGTGACCGTGTTGTGGTCTACTTCTATATATTTTTAGGAACAAGTTACAAATGAAATAGTGTGAGAAAGAATCAGTATCTTTTGATATCTTTAACATGTGTGTTTTACGTAAGATTTGTAAATTAACTTAAATGCTTTACGCAGCTTGCAAATACAAATAGTATGTGTACTTAAAATAAGCAAAATCAATTACGTTTACTGCTATCTGTTAACGAGACAGCTCGTCTTCCGTCGTTTGCTGGAACAAATCAGTAATGCTTGCCTATTACTACTTAGCGGCAGACTTCACGAGCAAAGCGGTGGTACCTTCCCAGGCGGACACTCGGAGTTAGTCCTACCAACTATTAAAAATCATTCATTCATCATTCAGTCATTAGTGCCCATAAGTTAATGTCTACATAAGTTAGTGTTGGACAGAAAACTTACCTAAAGCAAGTGCCTGGGTCGCAGATTTCTGACTCGCGAGCTTTAATTACTAAAATCATACAAATTATAACAACGTTATTATAAAAAAAAATCACTTTATTTTGGTCCTCAAAAAGTGTTATAAGCTAACATAACTGATAACTTTAGGGATGTAAACCCATTCCGTGAGGAAGTCGTGAGATCTAATTTGATTTGCGATGCTGGGAAAGGGGCCCTGTTTGACATTTCAAGGCTTGCTCGCCGCGGGCAGTACCGGACACTTGTTCCCTTGTTCGTGTCTGAAACAACTTGAGAACGAATACTTGTGCCTTAAATTCCTTACCTTTTTGGGAAGGCTATCAGAGATTAGTTCATTATGAATAGCAGGGACCGTTGTTTTCTACAAAATTACTTTACTCATGTAGGTATGTGTTTGAATTTTAGATCTCCTTTTTGTTGAAATTTACATTCCGAAATGCGACAATTATTAAGCTATTCTTTTCCGTCTTGCTAGTGATCACAGTAACTTAATTAAGATAAGCAATAAATTTTATTTCGGTTTATTATGTTTAAAAAAGCATTATATATAAAATCCTTCGTCGTTAAAATTAAGCAAATTCATCCCCATTACTCACTTTTCTGTATTCATCATCATCAGCGTTATTACGCTCCCACTGCTGGGATGCCTGCCTTCTCTCAGAGAGAGAGAGAGAGAGAATCTTTCACTACATTGATATTTAGGTACTGTATAAGAATGCAATATATATTTTACACTCTGCCATTGTGGTAGAGTAATAAAATGCCTAAAGAAAATCCACCGGCAATCCATTGCAATATTATAATTGAGTAAACCAAAATGAGGTTGCATTAGTAACAACTCCCCGGCGCCAAAGAGAGTCATTACGTTATGACTAAAACAACGCTACAGCAAAGTTAGACAAAAGCACACACTGGATTAAACTCCACTTGAGTATTTGAATTTCGTAGGAACAAGCGGACAGGTGCTTTATTATGTTTGTACTAATTCAACAATAGCGTCTACTGACTTTAACTGGTAAAGAAAGAATTAATCGACAGAATATTCAATTCAACAAAAGCGTTTATTTATTTTTTAACCTACTTTGAAAAAAGCGGAGTAGTATACATATTCGACTCAATATATTTTTTATGTATAAGTATATTCATTATAATTGTGCACTGACTTATGGGCCTGCAAGCCTAATGAAATAAATGAATTAAAATAATAATATTACGTAATTTTCTTAAAATTTCTAGTCAAGAAATATCTATATGTATTTTGTATTCATAAACGCGTCTGTAAAATATCAGCTCAACTTTACATTTCATCTTATTTACGTGTGTTTGGAAAGTTTTACACCAAAAACTACCACAAAGCCCACAATTAGGTTAGAAATGATCGATACCCCTTATTTCACACTGGTTCTTGATGTACCTACATTATTGACATCAGAGTTGATGGATAGCTCTGAAACTGTATTTAAAAGTTTGTAAATAATGACTTTTCGGGGTGCTGGATGACCGGCCTCAGACAGAAGTGAACCAGGAAGTCATCATCAATTTGTTTGCTTTTGTTTTTTTTATACTTCGTTCAACTAAGAACTTTATTAAGAAATATAAAGTTCTTAGTTATAATAATTACCTTATTATATATATGTCAAAGGTTTATACTTCGAATAGCGATAAGCCTTCGAATGAAATGAATTTATTTTTTTGTCTCTAAACTAATATTTAACTTACTTACATCCTAAAGTCCAACTTACAATTGAAAATTTTAACAAGTCGATGTTTTTAGTGATGTTTGATTAAGCCTCGACTGTAAAGCCTTAATTAAAAACATCTACTACACAGCGAAGTACCAACATAGTTAAACAAGATGTCGAAATCACGAGTATGCCGCTTGTTCCCTGATTGATGTGTAATATAACACGCGGCTCGGCAGGCGGCAGGCGCGACAATTCATTCCCACAATCCCTCACATCTGAATTCTTAATGAAACAAAAATTGCAAATGTCATGCCCGATCTCCGACAGCCCCATGAATACTAAAGACGCTATTTGGAGATCGCGCTCGTGAAATTGAGTCTCGTGCTCATAACGCAAATGATACAGATGATCCATGGGAACTTGAGGATGAAAAACAGCAGTCAAATTTGGAATAGGGAAAATTAAGGAGCATTATTACACAATCCAGTTTGTATAGTTAGATGCAATAGGAATTGGCGTTTCTGGTGATAAAATTGCAAACCCTCTTATTTGGAAGTCAATCCAAAAGGTAGATCATGGACATGTGCCAACCCACTCCATTCTTAAATTCGGACTATAAATAATGAAATCTGATTTAAAAGAATGATACACGTCGTCAGAAAACAATTGGAAAAACGTGACCGGGGCTTCGATCTGAGGGCCGATCGCTACACGTCGCCACGCCCAATGCATACTAAGTAATGACGCCAGTTTCAATTTAAGCTCCCCTTCGCGTCATAACATGCTTTAAAGAAAACGAACTCGGTATTTGAAGGCAAGAAATGTAGATCTTCGAGAAGTTTACGTACCTAGAGTTCGTATATACGTATACGTGCGTTATGAGACATACATGGCTGCGAATACCTTCTCAACAAAATCAATAATAAAAACACAAAATCTCATTGCATTGCTCATTAAATTACAACACACGAAAACTGGAACCTCCAATAATAACAATAACGCCGTTTTTTAAACTAGTGCAGTGCTTTTGCAACTTCATCTTAGACAGTCATGTTCGTAGCAAGTCTAGTAGCATATCTCGTAGCACGTCCGTAGACGCGCTACGCGATGTATGTTAGCAGGCGATTCCTCATAAATAACTTATTACTTCACTACGTATCTGTTGAGACTAAGTTACCAGGTACCCTGTTTGTATCGTCAACACTGAGTCGAGATTAATTTTCGCTATTTTTTGTGAACAAAACTGGTAAATTAATTTTTGAGCGGCAAGTACAATACAATGACGAGTACCGTTTTTTTTCCGTCTTAACTTAAAAGGATAAATAATAATTTCAGAATCATTTTCTTGTGCATTTGCTTCACACATAGTACTAAGTATAAAAAATTAAATTTCGTTGCATTTATTTTCGTACTGCAAGTCCCTCACTGACTGTTAATATTTCCCATTGACCAAATTTTATACGAAGGCTTGTGCACAGAACGGGCGGATAATAATGAACTTATTTATTTAGTAAATAGTTTTGCACAAATTTGTGGACCTGTCCCTGGTCAGACTATGCCTCGATACTTATTTAAATCTACTTAATGACTGAATTTAACTAAAAAAAATACTAATAAAATAATGTAATAATTTTATTTACACTTTATAACGGGCAAATATCCTTTCATTTAATACAAAATTGAACCAATAAGCACAAATCGAACTATTCAATTAAAGTGACTGCAAACCGTCACGCCGCCGATACTTAGTATTCAAACGTATGCAAATTGCAGACGTGCCATGCAATAAATGCCTACACACGGATCACAATTCGACAATTGGCATTTATGTCGCAATCGCTTGTGTACGTTATTCTATGTCATGTCTAGTTGCAAAGTTCCCATCGAACTTTGTTTACAGGGAAATATAATTTCAGCTTCAATCGTTTCAAAATGTAACTATATAGGTGTGCGCAGAATACACGGAACTGAAAACAGAATACACATATGAAATATATTTTATAGTGTAAACCGACACTAGCGGATCTTCACACAAATATCTACATCATAAAAATTTTGCTTCCAACAGGATTCGAATCTGCGTCTTCTGGCTATCTGGGCCAGACGCCTTAACCAAATCTCTTGTCATCCCCACTGAGTTCAAAGCGATCAAAATAATAAGGTATTTTCAAGTGTCGCCTGTTCACGCTGGACTATCTTCTTGAGCGTGTAAGGTAACTTAGGTACCTTTATGTAGAAAACCTATCACCAAGCACCTACCGGCGTGGTCCGCCACATATACCGCAAATATCGTGTAATATCATTTAAGGAGTATCATCTTTCGAATGAAGAGAATAACAATAAATAATATTAAAATACTTCTACAATCTATTATTTATTATTGCTGGTTTAAGAGTTATCAGCTACAATACTACCCAAGTAAACTGGGAGCCAAGTAAGTTGCTGCACGGATGTTTATTTATAATAATATCGCAACATGTTTCGGAAGTCGAAGATGACGTAAAAGTCTAGTGAGGTAGATATTACTCTTTCTTTTACCCCTAATGCTTAAAAATCATTCAACTACGACAAATATCACAGTCAACAAACACACAAATTTTTAATTGGAGTAGATTTATTGCCTCACAACTATGCTGCTAAAGTAAGTACGATTTCTAGGTGAAAACAAAATTGCAGGGATGTGAAAGAAAATGAATCGTAATAAGTGGTTAAAACAGTCGGTATAGTTTGAGTGTGCTCGGCAGTGATAGAGCGGATCTTGCAAATCGCGCTCTACACCAGACGCCGCACGTTCTACCGGTCTTATGATGGGGCCTTTGATACAGCGAAATTAAACATTCAATTTAAAACAAACTTTTAGCACTTATGTACTTTCAATCTTGTCCTGCGGTAACAGATTCTCTAGGTCAAGCAAAAGTCCTCTGAAGCACGGGAGCGACCGGTTATAACTATAACTAGCGGTCCATATTAAAGGTGTGAGGTAACCAGCAGCAATTTTGTGAGGATAAAAACACCAATGCCTGTTCACATAGCGGTATTCTTCTCCATTCATAGGTTATCTGAAAGATCCCTCTGATCGATAAAATCACCTACTGTTACAGTCTTTTTTGTTTGTCAATTTACAGTTACCTGTGAGCGCTTATGTAGTGGCTCCATGGTAGTCCACGCCTGATCCTTAAGCCGGCTGTTACGTGGGCCCTGGGATCGGCCACACTCCTGTGCGACACATCAATGCAATCACGGTACATTCGTATCGTCGGAGCACTTTCTATTTACATGATCATTAAACAATCTTCTTAACTCAACTACTACTTTTGGTTTCGTTTTTGTAAAACACTGGTCTGTTACACTACTTCTAATTTTTTTTTAAATCCGTAATTAGGTGGTGCAGAAGATCCACGCCGCGATAAACTCTCGTTCGAAACACAAAACAACGTGTTACATGCTAAAGAATAAAGGAGATAGTAACTGCCTAGCTTACCTCGTAGTGCCCACAGTTTACTATCGATAAGTTAATGAATTTGCATTATATCGCCTTATCATAAATCGCAATGAACGGTGGTTTAGAATGTGCCCTGATTAACAAACCAACGGTTATTGCTAACAGATTTCCACCTTGAATAATTACCACTACTAAATACTAATAAAAAATAACTTACCACCGCTTGCGCGTACTTCACCTAATCTCACCGCAGGAACCTCTACCACAGAATAAGTAAGTACGAGTACCCCTAGGGGACAGAATAATCTCACATTTGAGAAAAAATAATCGCACCGAGTCAAGAGCTGTTATCTAATTAATTGGGGTCAGCCCGCACTGCTTACTCAGTTACTAGTTAACCAGTGGAAAATTTAATGAACTGTTAAAATTAATAATACAATTGGCTAATCCATGCAGTTTTTTAAAAGTAAGGTTTTTCTTTTTGTTTAAATTTGGGATGGGGGAAATAAATAAAAATATAATATAATAAAAGAAACTAAAAAAACAAATAAATTTATAAAATGTTATTTTGGTCCTTTAAAAGTTTGATAATTTGCAAAATAAATTCCCCTGTCATGCTTATAATTTCATTATTCACTAGCTGCATTATGTGGCTTTGCTTCCGATAATTTTAGTCTCCTGTAGGTATAATTAATTTTAATAACAGAAAAAGTAAACAACGTAAGTAGGTTGATCCAAATATGATAACCATCATATTTGAAAAGTGTGTATAATATGATAAGTGATAACCTAGTATGATATGTAATTCCTTTCCAAATATAATACTTATCATATTTGGAAAGTGAATTTGAATTTATAAATGAGTATACTAATAGTATAAGACCTTAGTTATAAGATAATAGTTATAAGACCTTCATATGTTTGTTAGTACAACAGAAAAAAATATGTACATATTAAAATACGTACTTATGTGTATGCATACAAGCATTTGTTTACCTCCCCATAAAAGTACTAGTTTTATGGTTCATAGTATTTATTGGTCGTAAGTAACTAAGTGATTACAAACAGGTTAAAAGTACTTGTATGGTATAACAAATAGTACCTATAGGGTATTGTGTGTACGGTATACACAATCCGTGTGTATGTTTACAATATATATCCTATATTATCCTACTAATCTTAGGGTAAAAGCCGGATAGTTGCCGCACTTTTCAAAAAGGCTCTATTATTCAAAAATATGTACTTACTGCTATTAATACAACATGTATGTCAAAACATAGGTCTTTGATCTTTAATAGGAGCCTATTTTTGTAAACATAATTAATATGGTTTTCGAGTAAATCCTGTTTTATTAGACCTCTCAACAAAGGGATAGTTGCCTACGGTGGCGGATAGTAGCCTAACGGAAAAAATGCTTCCGGGGATACTTGCCTCGTGCAGGGCTATAGACGCCACACTATGATTTTATTAGATAGAAACAAATTTAATATCAATTTAAGTAATCCGTCTTTATTGTTTATCGATCCTTTATTAAGTATCTACTAATAAAATATTAATTAACATTATTAAATAGTAAGTATTTCAGTTTTAATGTTTTAAACTATAAAATAAAAATACAATAAAAAGAACCTCCAAATGCTGGCCTGTACTTAGGTCAAAGATAAAGCATTGCCATTCAATGTGGCAATGCTGCCAGTATTTTGGAAACGTCGCCTACTGAATTTCACCTAAAGAAAAAGTCTTTGCTTTATTAAAAAATTTGTAATTGCGGATAGTTGCCCCAAGGGCGACTATCCGCAAAGGTAAATATGGCAACTATCCTTTTTGATACGGATACTTGCCCTTTTTATTTGCGAAATAAATAAAAACTATATAACAATAAAACGTAATAAACCGTGTAATTGAAACTGTAATGCATGCAAATAAACAAAATCTTGACTGAAACCACAGTCAGTTAAAAAAATATTCAATGAAAATTACTGACCAATATAATTTTGATGCCCGTCAAAGTTTCGGCGCGGAAGTTTTTTGCTCACACGGACAAGACGCGTACGTCTATTCAGACGATTTACATGGCACCGAGGCCTGTGGTAGAAGGGCTTCTAATTATAGTAAAGTACTAACACCCCCAACATCCCTAACATAGTGTATTAGACACTGCGGCAAGTATCCCACTGAGGCAACTATCCGGGTTTTACCCTATTTAATATTATAAAAGCAAAAGTGTGTTTGTACGATTGTTGGTTTATCCTTCTTTCACGCAGCAACGGAGCAAAGGATCTACGTGATTTCTGGCATAGATATAGTTTATGAATCGGAGAGTAATATAGTTTTCATCCCGGAAAAATGCACGGTTCAGTCAGAACCCAGTCCTACTTCCTGCTAGTCTTACTAATATTATAAATGCAAAAGTGTGTTTGTTGATTGGTCCTTCTTTCACATAGTAACGGAGCAACGGTCTTCTCGTTAAACAATACAAAAGCGGTGGGTTATGATGGTATTTCCACTCACATATTAAAACAATGTGTATTCGTGATCTGCCCTGTATTAAAACACCTACTTGATCTTTCCTTTGCACAGGGTGTTTTCCCGGAAAGACTTAAATTGTCCGTTGTAAAGCCCCTACACAAGAAAGAGAATAGGAAGGATTTAAATAACTACAGGCCTATTACCCTTATTCCAATCTTAGCCAAGATCTTTGAGAAAGCCATGCATAATCGTTTGACAGACTTTTTAGATAAATATAATGTAATAAGGGAAGAACAGAATGGCTTTCAGAAAAGAAAGTCAACTACTTTGGCTGCTTTTGCTCTAGTACACAGTGTAGTTGATTTAATCGACAAGCGTGTACCAGTTTCAGTCATATTCTTTGACATGAGCAAGGCATTCGATTTTGTGGATCACAACATATTGCTAAAAAAATGTGAAATTTACGGTATAAGAGGGCCTGCTATGGACTGGTTAAAAAGTTATTTAACTGGTCGCAAACAATACGTGGAGGTAAAAAATTTAAACCAGCAACTGGTATCTACCCCTTATAAATCTAGTGCTAAATATAATAACGTTGGTGTGCCACAAGGAAGCATTTTGGGACCGTTGCTTTTTCTACTCTACATCAACGATTTACCGAACATAACGAAAAATCAATGTGTATTATTTGCTGATGATGTGTCCATTGTTGTGGCGGATAAGAAAAATGGTAATGGTAATGACACATTTATAGATCTACTGAACTCTGAGGCAGAATTGGTGGTCAGTTGGCTGGAACGGAATAATTTACGAGCCAATATATCGAAAACTAAATTTATTAATTTCCAAAATTATAACAATCCTAATAAGTTCAATGTAAATCTGACATGTAGAAATGAATTAATAGAAAAAGCTGACGAGATCAAATTCCTTGGAATTACATTAGACAAGCATCTGAACTGGAAATCACATATAGACAAAATGTGTAAAAGACTTAATAGATTTGTTTTCGCGCTCAAGAGATTGAGAAGGACATCAGACCAAAACACTGCGTTGACTGCTTACTTTGGTTATGTCACTTCAGTTCTGAGGTATGGCCTTATGATTTGGGGTAATTCAACACATATAAAGAGAGCTTTTATTGTTCAAAAAAAGTGCGTAAGAGCAGTTTGTGGAATAGGACCACTACAATCATGTAAACCACTATTTAAAAAATTAAAATTGTTGACCTTAACCGGGATGTATATTTTTCAAATCGGTTGTTTTGTTAGGGAACATGCATCGTTTTTTGACCACTTTATAGACAAGTGTAATTCTAGGATAAAAAATAGAGACCCTACAAGGTTAATTTTGCCAACCTGTAAAACTGCTTTAAGTAGTAAAAATTGTTTTGTCATGACCATAAAAGTATTTAATAAAATTCCAAGAGACATACGGGAATTACCAATTAAGCAATTCAAGACAAAACTTCATAGGTGGCTTACAGAAAAATCTTTTTACGACATAAGAGAATTATTTTAAAAATTTGTAATAATCATATTTTATGTTATGTTGGTTAATTATTCTTATACAAATACGTGTTTGACATTTTAATAATTACTGTGGTGTTAATAATTTTTTTTTTTTTCTCTTTTAATTACTATTATTTTTTAGTATAATTAATTCATGCATGTAAAAAATATTGTACGTCCATCAAAAATTGGACAAACTGTTGATCCATGATTATGCTACGACTTAATAACTTTAAACATCTCTTGTACACAGTTTCCGCAATAAATATTTCATTTCATTTCATTTCATTTCATTTCATTTCATTTCATTTCAAACGACAACTAACTGACGTGATTTTTGAAATTTTTGGCATAGATATAGTTTATGCACCTGAGAGTAACATAGGCTACTTTTTATCTCGGAAAAATGCACGGTTCCTGTGGGAATGCGGGTGAAAGCCGCGGGCAGAAGCTAGTTAGTTAGTTTGTATATTTGTTGGTTTATCCTTCTTTCACGCAGCAACTGAGTAACGGAACAACCTGATTTTTGGCATAGATATAGTTTGAAGAGCGGAGAGTAACATAGGCTGCTTTTTAACCCGAAAAAATCCCATATGGGAACGCGTTTGAAACCGCGGGCAGAAACTAGTTTAACATAAAAGCCAAGCTAAGACAGCGGCCAAATACTATTCTATGGAGCTTAAAAAAACTCTGATGTATTTTCATTCTTTTCCATTACTAAGGATTGCAAATTGTTATTATAGGCATAACGCCATAGCATAAGGATAACTACAACAACAAAACACTATTTAATCCACAAATTGTGAATGGAAACAGATTTGAAATATTTTAATGAGATACCTTTAAATAGACGACATCATCTCTCATCGAACCTGAAAAAGACGCCTAATCAGCTTTGCGTCGATTAATATCATCGTGCCCGGCGGCGATCGCCGTCTGCTCGGTATTGCCAATACAAAGAACTACATTATTTCCTCCATTTCTTCGAGATCTCTTTGTTTTAGATACAACGTGGCTTCTTGTTCAGTATTTTATTATGCCTACTATTTATATATAGGTAGCAAGTATAAGAAAAGATACAAAGTGCTTCAGATATTTTTAACGTTCAATGAATTCAGTTAGATGATATTACATTATGTTAATTTACAAGAAATGTTGTAGGTACTGCATAAACACTAATTAGTTAAGTATCTATAGGTACTCAGGTGTATAACTTACTATTAATACTTGCTCGTGAAGTCTGCCGCCAAGCAGAAGTGTGCAAGCATTACTGTGTTCCGGTTTGATGAGCAGAGTATCCAGTGAA
Source organism: Crocallis elinguaria (assembly GCA_907269065.1). Lineage (NCBI taxonomy): Eukaryota > Metazoa > Arthropoda > Insecta > Lepidoptera > Geometridae > Crocallis > Crocallis elinguaria. The sequence goes on along the minus strand of OU026080.1, from coordinate 10,288,774 downwards.
ATTACTGGGCTTATGAGACTTAATACCTAATGTCTCAGGGTAACGAGCGCACAGCAGTGCCGCGCAGGCCTTTGTGTTTCAAAGCTCTGGGTGGCACTGCAATTGTAATGGGCCGGCGTTATGCTTACCATCAGGCAAATGACCAGCTCGTCTCGTTACCAAATAACATAAAAAAAATACTATTAGTTTGCTAGCCATACACACCTAACACTAATAAACAAAAATAGGTGGAGATGTAAATCTAAACGTAACGTACAAACAAATGAGTGCATTCGCGATTATAATTTTAATTAATCTTTCAAGTTATTACTGTGTACAGTTTTATGAAGTCGGTTTACATTAAATTAAATATATTTTAAAGTGTTATTAACAGACAAGTTTGTTTGTTTGTTACCGCTAATGGCACTACTGATACTAGTCCGATTCTAAAAATTCTTTCACTAATAGGAAGCTAAGCAAGTTTTAAATGGTTAAAATTTTCAATTACTTTCACTAGTCAGTTATAATCTTTTAATGTTCATTTTATTGGTGTTTAGAGAATTTTCATGTAGCTAACTATTACTAGTCCATTAGTGCTCCTTGTTCATAACACAACTGAACTAGGACGACAAAAGATATATGAAAATCACAAACAACGGAGGGTTCGCCCAATCCATAACTCATAAAAATGTACGAGGGATCCAAACATTGACTCCTAGTTCAAACACAAAGCGACCAGTAAAGTCTGCTACATTATGTATTTGTAGAAGAAGTGTACCTTCTAACTTTGCTTACTACACTAAACTTGGTTTAGTTTTTTTTTGATGTTGACTTTAAACGGTGGCTAAGTTCTATGCATCAATAATTTAATTGGCTAAGTAAAATTATATTAAATTAAAATTGTGGGTATTTAATACTACAGCTTCTTAGTAAAAGTATATTTAATTTAGACAGCTTGTACCCCCGCGCAAGCATCAACTGACAGCTCGGTATTTTCATTAGGTTCGGTGCAGTAGGTAAGTAAAAACTTAATAAAGTTTTACTAAAGAATTTCTAATTAGAAATTTTAGCTCTTCACGACATAGCAATATTTCAGGCTCGTGAAGGTATTTCCAATAAAGGACTTTGCCAAGTCATAATTCTTCAAAGTAACGTGTAATGAGATGTGGATATTACCTTCCAGCAGCATTCTTATGAGATTTAGATGGCCCGGTTCAAAGAGCGACGAAACTACCAGGGTTGAGGTTTTCTTGTGAAAAATTTCTTACCTCCTTGTTAGTCGACATTTTCTTCTCAAAAAGTTCTACGTAACAACGCACAGTACGTCAACGCAGTTCAACACATAAGTACTTTTGTAACTATATTAACAGTTTCAATGAGAAATACCGTATAATAGTAGGTGAACATGCAGCCTCTACGCTCTGCCATTAAGCGGAAAAAATATGTTAAATATCCTCAAAGTTGGTACCTAATTCAAGTGAACAGCAGCGGCGCCGTAAATGGCGCATAAATTCTGCTTCGAGAATAAGCCGAGAGCATTAAGAAATATAGATTATATGAACAGAATGTAAAAATGGGTTTGCATCGGTTACCTACTTAACACTGAATTTATTGCCAGCACAGAAACAACTTAATGCTATAATGTTCCACGTGGATGATTTTCCTCGAGATAGTTACAATTCATAGTATTGTAAAAGCTTGTATAGTTAATGATTAAACGAACTTACCTGTAAGTGAAGTTCTATCATAATTATATGAAGGCTTCGTCCGAAGAGATTAGAATATAGGTAAGACTTGTAGTAACGCCTAGTGATCGCCATTGCTGCACTATTTTGAGATTCTTTTTTTTTTTTTTTTTTTTGTGGGTAATCTTACTTTACTTGATCGCTCGTTCCCGTCGACTCGTCATTTAGTTCAGAGCTGAAAAAACATTATTTCACGAACTTGGGTAGGGAAGGATAGTTTTATAATGCTGTTCGTTATCACATCTAAAAACAGGGGTGGGTTGCTAATCTCTTCGGACGAAGCCTTCATATAATTATGATAGAACTTCACTTACAGGTAAGTTCGTTTAATCATTAATTATATTTGGCTTCGTCCTTCGAGATTAGAATATAGGTAAGACTTGTAGACTTTTAGAGATTATCGTGAAATATTGTTTTAGGTGGTAAATCTGTCGTAGGTATATTAATTACATTTATAAATAGGTATGAAGAACATAGAATAAATAAACAATTTTGTATTTTTAATGCATACGTTTCTTTATTTCTGTTATTTTAACAAAATTCCGGCTTATTATTAAAGTAAATATCAGTTATCTGTTTCTATATTATCAATAATTGCACGTCCAAATGATTCATTATCATATGTATTTAGAGGCCGGTTATAAAACTTGAAAAAAGTGTTTGAAGTGGCGCTCCAGCCAGCTGTTCTTCTAATAACGTCAAGGCTTACACCAAGGCGGTGTGCACATGAAACAGCAGCATGCCGTGTACTGTGTGCGCTGAATTCTAGCACTCCAGCATTAACCAGAGTGCCACGAATCCAGCGACTTAACGTCTGGCTGGAGACGCCACGATACGGTCGTTTCAAGCTTATAAAGAGGCTTTTAATATTACCACGTAGTGATTTTGTTTTATTCAAATAATCTTGTAATGTTTTCCCAGGGCATATTTCGGGTTTTTGATTGAAAAAAGGTAAAATCAATATCGGTTGTGGACATTCGATACGCGAAGTCTTTATTAATTCTGTGATTTTAATCGAGACATGAGTTCTAGTAAACGATATGTTATTAATGCAAATCTTGGAAAAAGTTTGCACCCTGTGTGCAGTGACTAAGGCCAATAAGGTCACCAACTTTTTCGTAATTATTTCAAGAGATTGAGTCTCATGTGGATAAAACTTTTCTAAAAAATCTAAGACTTTAGATGGATCCCAAGTTGTATCGTATTTGGGCAAAGGAGGACGTAACCGAAATATACCCTTAAAAAAACGTTTAATATTTTGATCTGATCCCACATGATCACCAATAATCAAGGATAGGGCGGAACGACAAGAATTGAGACTTCCATATTGTGCTCCTTCGTTATACAGAACATCGAGAAAGCTAATTATGTTAGAGATTGGAGCAGTATATAAATCAACTTGATTTTGTATACAATAATTATACCACTTTTTTATGTAAACATCATATTGCTTATGTGAATTTTTTGATAAGGACTTCATCATGACGTCTAAAGCCGATGAGGGACATTGTCTCTTTAGGAACGCCGCCCGGATAATATTGCAGCTGCCAGGGTAATTCGGCTGTGCATGTTCCGAATGCTGGAATGAGGACAAACTATTACGTTTTCATCGGGTCGAAATATCAGTATCTCAGAAACTACCAAGCTTTTGAAGATAGGGTACCCAGGGCTGGGTAGGTCATAATGGTACAATTAATATTCCTTTAGCATTATCCGAAATTATTTTACGTAATGTCTTGAGGATTATAGAAAAGGGTGAAAAGGCATAAAAGTACAAATTCATCCAATTGATTGTAAAGGCATTAACTGTACGAGCATCCGGGTCACGGTGCCAAGAAATGTAATCATCACATTTCTTGTTTAACCTGCTTGCAAAAAGGTCAATTTCAGGACAACCGAAACATTTAACAATTTTTAAGAAGGCGTTAGATGACAATTCCCATTCGATATCTGGGTGAATCCGCCTGGATTCAGCGTCTGCTTCTGTATTATCGGCAGATCTAATGTATGAAGCGTAAACGTGTAAATTTCGTTGTTCACACCACTGCCAGAGACTTTTAGTAACCTCTGTAAGGTGTGGGTACTGTATTCCCCCCATGCGGTTTATATAAGATATAGCGGTAGTATTATCTATTCTTAGTAAGATCTGACTGTTAGTCATCGATTTTGCAAAGATTTTTAAGCCAAAAATGCCGCCAGTATTTCTAAATAATTTATGTGCATAGCAAGCTCATTTTTACTCCATAAGCCGCTACCTCTATCATTACCACAGGCAACTCCCCACCCCGTAGTTGAGGCATCGGAAAATATCTCTAAGTCATACTTGTCAAGTTTAATTTTATTTACTGAATGCCTGATTGCATGTTTCCACCAAATAAGATCAGGTAGTAAGGATTTTGGAATATTAATGTACATATTGTAATTATCATTATTACTTTGTAAGTTAAGATATTTTATACGTTCAAATAATTTCGTGTATAACCAGCCATATTCAATGGCAGGACACGCCGAAACAAGTAGACCGACAAAACGTGCAAACTCCTGTATTCTGCATCTACCTACTTAAGGATAATATTTTATCGATTTCTTTGTCAATAAGGATAACTTTTTCTGTAGATAGACTTACTTGAAGATTTTTTGAGTCAATATTGTATCCGAGAAACAAACAGCATTGATTTGGTACTAAAATACTTTTGTCTTCGTTTATTATAAAACCTAGAGACGTTAGCAGTGTTCTAGTAAGCTTGAGATTATCTAGACACAGTTCATACGATTGGCCTATTAAAAACCAATCATCTAAGTACACAGTTGATATCAAGCCCGCAGAGCGAAGTAGCTTAGCTACTGGCTTCATTATCTTGGTAAAGACATACGGAGCTGTGCTAAGGCCAAACGGTAAAACGTTAAATTCAAATAATTCTTGACCCCATTGAAATCGTAGGTACTTTTTAAATTCCTTGTGGATTTTTACCAAAAAATATGCATCTTTAAGGTCAAGTTTGGCCATAAAGCAGCCTTTAGAGGTTAATTTAACTGCTGTTCGGAAATCTTCTAGTTTAAAATGCGCAGTATCAATAAATTTATTCAAGTTTTTTAAATTAAGAATAAATCTCATTTTTTCGTTTGGTTTTGGCACTAAAAAAATGCTTGACACAAATTGCCCCTCACACGGTTGGCATTTTGAAATTGCACCAATTAACAATAAGTCATTTATGGCTTTTTGAAACTGAAGTTTATCATCATTAGAATAATTTCTTGCAGGTGGTGTATCGAACTGGAACACAGGCCGTGAAAAAGGGATTTTATACCCTCGAATATGAGACAGGATAGCTGGATCATGTGTTATGCCAGACCATTGTTCAAAAAATTGAGCAAGTCTACCAGCATAGTTTACCTGTGGCGAAGTAGGTGACAACAGCGCTAGCGGCGGTTGTGCGAGACTGTGCGAACAGGACGCTGATTCTGCGATTGTTTGGATGAGTTCGCGCGCTGACTTCTCGTTGTTATCGACATCGTTGCATCTTTGGTCTGCGCCGGCTGCTTGCGCTTCGTGTTGTGGTAGGAACCTTTCCAGTTTTTTGAAGGGATGTTTTGTTTACCAGTACTTGGCTTAGGTACAGTACTAGGCTTTAGATCTGCACCGGACTTGTTTATTGCTTTGGCTACCTTTAAAGTGTCTGGCAGGCTTTGTCCAAATAGAAAATCATCGATTTTTGCGGCCTGTAGCGGCTCCTTCATATCTTTTTTGACCGAATATATTATGAAGTTACGCCTAGTTAAGGTGTCGTTGTGTTGACAATCACATAATGTACGTCCGGTATCCATAAGAGAACGCAATAACTCTGTGTTCCTTTCTTTCGAAGAAAGAACAAGTGTGATCGCCTCACCAAGGCTTGAAATTGCCGATGCCAACAAGGTCTGCTTAGATTGTATGACCTTGTCACGTTTGGTTACGGTTTCGGACAACGCCACTTTGATTTCGGGATTTAAAGCTGGCGCACCGATAAGTTTACAATTTTCCGGTATATGGTATTTATCAGTGAGTTCTTTTCGTTCGTCCTTCGACAACCCTGTCGTTGCTATATGTTCAAAACGGAGAGCAACATCCTTTTGTATGTTTTTTCCATATTTTATCATTTTAGTGGGATCGACTCCAAGAATTTGAAGTATGTCGGCATCCAACTCAGGTGTGGTGTCCTGCAAAATTTCCGCATTATGATTTGTGTCAGCGACAGGGATGGAAATAGGTGCCTCCTGAGGAGCATTATGCTCTAGTATTATATGGTCCAGATCAGGTTCATTATGAACAGCCCGCGGCGTGCTATCTGTAAAAAACATTTGACATACGTTAAGCACGTTCGCAACTTAACAATATTAAAGCTGTGGTATACACTTGTAAGTTATTGTGAAGAGGTAGCCCTATAAACTACACGCAACACTAACCATAGTGTTATTTTTAAACGAAGAAGTGGCCCCATAAACCACCCACAACGTTAACATGTGAAAAAACCAAGCTTTCGAGTTAGCATTTATACGAAGAGGTAGCCAATAAGCTACCTTTAACACCATATCAGTGGTACGAGACAGCCCCCCAAGCTGCCCGCAGTACCATGGCTGCCCTATACACTTGTATGTTATTGTGAAGAGGTAGCCCCATAAACTACCCGCAACACTAACCACAGTGTTAATTTCTAACGAAGAAGTGGCCCCATAAGCCACCCGCAACGTTAAAGTGTGAACAATGCATGCTTTCTCGAAAGAGATAGCATTTATAGTGAAGAGGTAGCCCAAAAGCTACCCGCAACACCATATTAGCGGTACGAGACAGCCCCTCAAGCTGCCCGCAATACCATGAGCAAAATTCACGTTAATACAAGTTATTATTTACCTTGGAGTTCAGACAGTAGTCTTGATGAGCCATTTGACGAGGATGAAGAACTGGATAACACTCTCAGGCGACTTGGACGTGATGGTCTTCTATCACGTTGTAACTCCTTCTCGATTTCTTTTAATTTTTTCCGTAACACTTCGTATTTTTGGTCCTTATTTTTCCTTTTCGGCATAGTTCTTGTTGAATTTTCGATGGACAGGAACACTGCAGTCGATCGGGTAGAACGCGTGCGAAATGGCTGAGCACTAAAGCGCGAAATGACGAGTCGACGGGAACGAGCGATCAAGTAAAGTAAGATTACCCACAAAAAAAAAAAAAAAAAAAAGAATCTCAAAATAGTGCAGCAATGGCGATCACTAGGCGTTACTACAAGTCTTACCTATATTCTAATCTCGAAGGACGAAGCCAAATATAATTACGTAGTACATTGGAACAGTTTCAATGGTGGAAGTACGAAACAAAACATTTCGATACCGATGCCATCAAGGTAAGAGGATCGTGGTCGACGTAATGCCTCGCTACATTCAGTCCAAAGGACACTTGAATTTCTTCTAGTCTAAGTAGGTATTTGATAGCAAAACCCTATATACTTATAGAGCTGCTATTACGCTATGATTTGAAAGACAATATAGAGTTTTCAATTTGAGTGTTGCCGTTTTATTGGGATAAAGCGTTAGTAGGTGACTGTCTCTATTGCAGGCTTTGGTGAATTTACATAATATGCTCGCGCGTAGCGAGCGATCAAAACTCGGGAGGACTGTGTTCAAGTGTGCAATGCCGTCACGAAAGGCGACGTTTTGAAAGTGGTCACGTAAAATTTTACGTTTGAGCCGGCATCAGTGCACCGACAGCGCTTGGAACCTAATCCAATCAGAGCCAATGGCGCCGGACTAGGGTGTCAATTTCACACAGATTCGTAAACACGGTATTTTCGGTGTGAGATTTTAAAATCTAGTTTTGTGAATTTGAAGACAACCAAATTTCCAAACTAATAGACGTATTATATAATGGAAAAATATATGTTGTCTTTATCTATCAAATAATTCGTATGTCTCATACACACACCTTGATCAATCTTTGAAATGCGATAGACCTATGACTATATTGTTCATCTTTTTTTTAACTCGCTTTAACATTTTCATTACCTACATCTAACCTAGCTACAAAAACCAGTTGGATAATCTTCATCAGTTTGTCGATATAAATATAAATACCTACTTATAATTTTTTTCTTACCTTATATACGGCCCACTGCTGGGCAAAAGCCTCCACTAGGTCTTTACAAAATAATAAAATATTTCAAAAAAAGATTTGCTGGCAATTTTGTTTTTAGTAAGATTTGGCAACAGGAAAAAGTAGATTAACTTTATTAGTGTTACCACAAAAAAAAATTTTAGTCGCCTGTTTAGCTAGACAGCATCTAAAGATAAACGTCAAAAATTATTAGAAATGTCACACCAGAATTGTTTTAGACAACTGTAATTAGACACTACTTAAATCAGCATTTGTGGTTGCTCATATTTAACGCGCGACTAAGGCATGTTTAGGCGTTAAGCAGTGATTAACACAGGTTCAACGTGGTTTTAATTTATTTGTGGTCAGACCCTATATGTTCAAATTCGATGGTAGCAATAAATGCTATTATTGCAAATTTATTTATTTGGGCAAGGTAAGTCGTACACGTAGTGTCTGTAAATATAACGGCCGAGGCTTTTAATGCTTATTATTTACGGTCTCTAATAACCGGCGAGCTCAGTGCACCGGCTACTGAGCAACTCCTAACTGGTTAGAACCCGTCTGGAATATTTAACGCTTTCGCTAATATATTATCTGCTTAGTACCTACAGTAGCATAATTTGTAGGACAGCGCGCTGAAGTCATCGAAGTAAAGTACAATGGTTTATTCCACTACGTTCATTTAGGTGATATCACCCAGGTGTACAAAGTGGAAATGTGTAGATTGTGTAGTGTACTTCGATGAATAGGTCTGGCTTGTAAATACTTACTTATGGTGCTTCCCCGAGCTAAAGACATTCATCATTCTGTCCTTTGCACACACTGTCAGTTTGCGTTGATGTAAAAGAGAAGAAAGACCTCGCGGGCCAAAAAAAGCGTAATTACTGCAAAATTAGATGTCTAATCGAAAATTTACAACAACCAAGTTTTTTGTCATTATATAATACGTAAGCCTTGTTAATTTTATCAATATGCATTTATAAATAACAGAGATATTTCATTGCAAACTTATTTTTAGAGTTATTTTTAACATTGTATTTGTCGAGTAGGTATATTTGGTAATAACTGGTTTTGAACACATCAATATTATCAGTAATGTGATGAATAATGACAATACAATGTCTTCATGCAGGTGTTGTGAGTGTGTGTTTCTCGGTATATAATTTATTAGATAATAATCGGCGTACTTTAGTTGCTTCACTAAAGCTTGTGTTTGACTGCGGTCTCGCCTGGTCCTAAATTTAAGATGCTTGAAGATTATTTGGTCTGGTATAGTGTAACTTCGGTACGTGAACATAGTAAAATGTACTTGCAATAAAATTTGCAACCATACTTCATAATATGAGATTCTATTGCTCAACTATTAATCTCTTATTATGTAAACACAATTTATAAATATTTTTTTCTGAAGCGTATGTATGCATGATCCATCAAGCCGAGTCAGTATAAGTCTTATAATATATAAGAGATAGAGAAATCAAAGGAACCATGACATTGACTTTAGAATTAAGACAAACAGCATTTTTATATGTATGTAGAAAATAATTGTATGTAGTTTAAAGAAACTAAAAAACACACTTCCTCCTCCTAGCTCCATCATCAGAACCTCGACAACAAGTGTAATCTTTGGACTCGTCAAAACGAATCATAGAGCCCAAGCTCGAAGGGTTTACTTATAGCCACTGAAGAATTACACTATCCACCACCTGACTCCATCATCAGATGAGCCCCATGATACCAAATTAAAGATTTTTCATCCGAACTAAAGATAGTAAGTTAAAATTGACTTCTAAGATTTTATTACATTGTTTGTTAGTTAGCTAGTTAGTTACAAGTGATGCAAATAAAAGTGTGTTAAAAAGAGCTCTCTCCAAAATCTAATCTGTCCTGATGAATCACCCTGCTTATTTACGGCGAAGATCCCACCTTTCACGTCATACGTTAAATGCGAAGCAGAAGCAGTTAGCGTTTCTAGGTGTGTCGATGGAGGAATCACAATTTCCTGCACTTAACAACACAGGAAGCAATTTTGACGACTCGTCAAACGACGTCCCCAATTGACGTCGAACGTAAACTGGATGTCTATCATTAGTTACACGAGGAGACCAAATTTTAATGGCAGTTAACTACATTTTCGCTGATTACATGTCTACTTGATTATATTGGAATATAAATGTATGAAAAGATTGATACATTTCGATTAAGCAAAAAAAGTATTTCCTTTTTTTGTTCTCCTTTAGTTCTTTCTTGCTAGCCTGCTATAAATAGTAGATTACATTGTTTGGTGACTAGAATCAATTGCTTAGTGCAAATATATAATTCAAAATATGTTCTTTAAACTATCAAATTATGATGTTTGTAATGTCTCTCATATTATTTCTTCTCTTAAATAGCTCTCTTTGTAATATTACTCTAATAGTTAGACTTAAATTTTAAACACGATTGTGAACATTAGAAACATAATGTGCCGTGACGAGTTTCTTGCCCTTCTTCTTGCTCGGCCTATACCAATTTGGAACGGGCACGGTGGGTTTCTGGAAGGTTCGTTGACTTTGAGCACGGATTGGGTCTGTTGGTGTCTGTCATTTATTATGTTCTGATAAAGACAGCATTAATTTTAGTCTGTGATTCGGGTAGATGAATGTTGCAGAGGCCCGCTGTTAGAGTCATTTTAACTTTCATAAGTGCTCCTTTGGGGCCTATTTGAATAAAGACTTTTGAATTTGAATTTGAATTTTGAATAATAAAAAATATTTTAAATAAATGCTGACGAACTTCTTGCCCTTCATCTTGATCGGTCTATATCAATTTGAAACGGGCACTTACCTCCGTATGCTATAACGTAAACTTCGACCTACCTCGACTCAGCGCTACTCGAGTTTATGGGTTTTGGTTATTTTTATCAACTTTCGGATCCACGCAGGCTACCGCCACCAATTTTGTTTGTTTTGATTGATCTAAGATTAAAAATAAGCAGAGGCAGACTAGTAAGTTGATAAAAAACATCATAACCTATAGGACTCGATTAGCACTGAGTCGAGGTAGCCAGTGGCGTATTTTAGGATTCAGCGCCCCGGGCCTGCAAGCCCCGCCGCCCTGCCGCACACCCACGACCACCTTACGAGATTTAGGTTGTTATTAATAAACGTGTTAAACGGTGGTTTAGTTAAACTATGTTTTGTCTTTATTGGTATTTGACAATTTTAAACTGAATCGAAAGGGACAAAACACATTTTAACTAAGTATTCAATCGTTTAACACTGTTTATTGATAAGAGCCCTACTGTTTATTAATAAGAGCGTTAAGAGTTAGGTAGGGTTTTATAAATTCTTCTGTTTGCGCCGCCCCTCGCAGCCTGCCGCCCCGGGCCATGGCCCTTTTGGCCCTAGGGTAAATACGCCCCTGGAGGTAGCTTGCGTTATAGGGTACGGATTTACGTAAGTTATTTATTTTAACTTTCATGAGTGCTTTGGCGCCCATATGAATAAAGAAGTTTGAATTTGAATAACGTATAATGGTCAAGCTGGTCCAGTACGCGTTTAGTGGTACGCAGAACTATGATAATGACGTTGTATGTATAAACTCTGTGCTCTCTATCTATCTGTTCTCTAAAGTCGACCGTACTTGGAGAAAATACTGGATTATTTCTTTTGGTCGAAGACAAAGGTATAACTTTCATAGTATTAAAAAGGAATATTAAAACCAGGTGGAACAACCGTAATTACACAATCATTTCTCGTTCCCATTTATAAAACTTTCAAAATTCCAACCAACTTATTCCAAGTGTAAGTAGTCTAAAGCAAAAGTGTACAAATGGTCGGTTGATTCGGGCCGGAGACGGCGGCGTTCGTCATCAAAGTTGGGGAATTGTGGCCATCTGCCGCGACGCTCCGCGCTCCCAGATTACCATGGCGAGCTTCGTTTAATCGTTTTATTAATACGCCGACAAATCGTTTAAATGCCACTCGGTTCCCACTCCATCGCACTTAGATTGTTTTATGGTAAGAATTAGGGGTAAAAGATGCCCTAAAATGTTAAAGCTTTTTCTGTACCTAAAATTGAAATCATTGTTTTCCTAATGGATTTATCTATAAACTGAGCACTGAACAAATAACTGCACCAAAACATAAACTTTGAAATATAAATTAATATTTATAGGAAATCGTTGCTAATAGATTATTTGTAAAAAAAAATTAAACCTGATACGAAAATCAAAAACAAACTTTGTTATAACTTTAATGTATGATGTGTCCTCTCGCTAGGTAGTAGGATAAATCCACGCGAAGCGGTAAATGGTGCTTGAGGCAATATCTCGCCAACAGCAGCTGTGGAGTAATGGCGCCGACACTTTACGCGATGCGATTACGACCACCTAAACATTCATTACAAATAATGTCCGTCATTTATCTGTCCTAATCACTGTGTGAACGCTCGCCCGCGCCTGTGCCTCAGCGATTACTTAAAAATAACCAACGTAAACATTCACCCCACCCACATAAAAGGACCCGCAACTATATCTAACATATAATTAGTTAAAGTCGCCCGGGAACCTCGCAATGCGAGCCTAGCAGGTTAACTCCGCTAAATGTTTCACGGTTTAATCAAGCCCCAGCCATCAGACAAGACAAATAGTTAGCTCATCTGCATCTATACGAGTCGGAACCGCCGTAACCAACAAGGCGTCGATATTTTACCTTAACCTCCTTGAGAGAGTAATGTATCGCCTCCACATTACGATTCCATTCGATATAAGTACGGGCTGTAAATTGAACGAGGTGTTAAGAAAGCGATAAAAAGAAATTATGAGTATCTAACACCGTTCAGGTAAGCGGTCGAGCGCGGTGCTCAATCGCGCTAATGGCAAGAACCGCAAGCGCAGTCCCCGAGGACATACTAACTAAATATGTAATGGTTATTCCGAGCTGCTCGCTACACTTAGGCCAGCTTTGTATTGACCAGATAACGTTACCTGTGGACTACGAGTGAGTACGTGATATTAAGACGCGCTTTCGAATTACCATTCAGCCACTCGAGTTCTCACTGGATAGTGAAATTCAAGTCAATTTATATACTATTGGTTAACGAGACGAGCTGGTCGTTTGACTTTTTTTTTTAATGTTATTTGGTAACGAGACGAGCTGGTCGTTTGCCTAATGGTAAGCATAACGCCGGCCCATAACAATTGCAGTGCCACCCAGAACTTTGAAACACAAAGTCCTGCGCGGCACTGCAGTGCGCTCGTTACCCTGAGACATTAGGTATTAAGTCTCATAAGCCCAGTAATTTCACTGGATACTCTGCTCATCAAACCGGAACACAGTAATGCTTGCACACTACTGCTTGGCGGCAGAATTCACGAGCAAAGCGGTGGTAACAATCCAGGTGGACACTCGCAGAAGAGTTAGTCCTCCCACTAACAACTTATGATAAGCACAACGTTAACGTCCCCATAACAATTCCAGTGCCACTCAAAAATTTTGAAAGGCAAAGGCCTGCGTGGCGCTGCATTGCATTCATTACCCCGAGACATTGAGATCGAGAAAAACATTTAAGTAAATAAGTTCCACGTGCTCTTTTCAGTTGAGTATAATTAATCAATTAATTTATATATTTGACTTTTTATAATGAAACGTTTCTCGCCATGAAGTTCAAAAGAATTGAAAGTGGGAAAGCGAGTGCAGAAAAACAACTTCAGAGCCTTATTTGCTCGTTCCAAAATTGCAGTGGGTTTAAGCGAGATTTCATTTGTATGGAAGCCGGTATAATCTGGAATAATACTGCGGCTGCGGCGTGGGCCTTCAAAGACGCCACTCGTCCGCGCGCCTCGCGCAGCCTGTAATGAGTTTTTTTTAACGCGCAACACATTCATAGACCATGTCGACTCCAACAGGCTTTAATGTAGTGCAAGTGCAGTTTATAAAAACGCTATAATTTCAAGCAAAATCCTTTTAAGCTGAATTAATTGCATTTATACGGGTTTCAAACACTAAAAGGAATTCATTTTGGAGTAACTGTGATACCGATTCGCAATGTTTAGAAATGAACCATAACCGTCGCCCGCTCATCTAGTATGGAGGATGAAATCCAAGCGAAGCCGTCTTGATTACTGCCACCCGGGCACCGCCCGCCGGTTTAGAATTGGATGGATTATGAGGAATTTAAAGGGCAATGACAATTTGAGTATGAACAAGAAAAGTATTTTCTAAAATTAGACGATTTGTCCTCTTTTATGGGACAAAGGTTCTTCTTTATCTAAATATGTGCGTACAACATTCTCGAGTATTTGGGTGGAGGAGTTCTTTGTTGTCTTGATGAATGTCACTAAAAATAAATACAACTCATGTGTGCTCTGATCTTTGTTGATGAACCTACATTCAGAAATACGAGATTCATTTGTTTTGAAATTCTTTTATTATGATTTTTTTTTTTGTCTCACCGATTATACATTGTTGTTAAACTAGAAAATGTGAAAAAAGAGATCTTACTTTGTTGAATAAGGGTGAAGGCACACAGGGCGCGGCGGAGCGGCGGCAGCGGAAGGAAGGCGCGCTAATTATCCGCCGCCGCGGAGCGCTGAAAACAAGGGGACTACACAACATAAGTCATAGGCTCGGAATATGCAAAAACTAAGGCGTACATTTGCATATATAAAACTTCAGCAGTGATTGTATCTTCACTTGTTTTGTATGACAAAACTATGAGTTGGTATTCAGAAAGCTTCTTGTACCCATGTATAAGGTAAATCATGTTAAAAGAAATTATTATTATCTAAGCGGTACCTATTACATTTAGCATACAATCCGTTACTCCCGGCTTTCAGCTCTAGTTCAAAGTCAAATAATTTATTTTTAATTAGAGCCTCTGATAAATCTTTGGGTATAATCCTTTTGTAAACAAATAAGGTTGAAAATGGCAATGCGTTGCCTATTAGCTGAACGTTAGTTCGTAGTTTTTATTTAAGAACGTTTAAATATTTTTACATATCTCTTTAGACGATTTTTTTTGGTTATAAAATAATAGGACAGTTATTTCAAGGATTTCGAGGCAAAGAAATATCTCGTTGTTGGTTGTTTTTTAAGTTTCTTTTCCAAGCTTCTGGCTCATTTCTATAAAATCTCTTTATTTTGTATAAACACTTAGCTTTACTACTTTTTTTTTGCTGGTAATATCTATGGAAACGGACATTTTATGCGACGAAAAACAGGACGTTTTGCTTCATACAGCGCGTTATAAAAACTGCCTAAAGAACTGTTTTAAATAAATAAAATGTTGTCTCAAGCAGATCTCCTGGTAATTTAGGGACTGTTTTAGGTAGCACATGGTACAATACGACTCGCCCAGTCCCACACGAAATGCTATACGATCCCAAATTGATGTTAAATCGCTTTTTGTTTGCGCATTCAATTCCAAAGTAATTTCTGTTTTAGGAAAACAATTTTATACAGTCTGTCTTTTTACACTCTAGGGAAGTCATTTTAAATCGTGTTTCCATGCTACATGAATACATTTTGTTTATTACTATACATGCTTACAAAGTGATGAAAAATAAATAATAGGCGAAAAAGTCAGTTAAATTCAAGTCAGTTGCTATACATGCGAAGATGAAAATCTATGTTAAACAAAATAATTGAATTTGTAGATGCTACTAGATCTAAATTTTTACATAATATCAGAGGCTACGACATGGTGCCAACAAAGTATAGAATTTCAAGGGATCTCATTTAATCCTTTTAAGAATCAAGTGCAAAAAGGCTTGAATACTCGACTCATGACACAGATGTACAATTCTGCTCGGCTATAGGGCGGCCGAGTGTATTTTGACTGTTATCAACAACACGCCTGTCAAGCGTGGTTTATTTAGGAGGCTGATGTGGATCCGCAGTGGACGTATTTTTCCAGCTGATGATGATGATTACTAAGAAACTACCTACTCAAGACATTTTAAAACATAATAGCATATACTTGAAATCTTCGCATTGATAGTCTTACAAAGAACGCGTGATAAAGGCTATTATAGGCCAAGAGCCTACGTACAATACCGCAACAGCGAGACGCTGCGCGGGAAGCCATTCATAATATTGTAATAACCGCTTCCACCAGTTATTCCGTACTTAAACGTTTTACTATGGTCATTATCTACCCGCTGAAAGGATATGCAAGCGATAAATTGTAAAGCGTAACCTATACAACTATACATGTATTGTATACCTACTAAGTTATAATGAATCTCGAAGCATCTTCGTTTCTTTTGCGAAAATTAGGTTAGACTACATACCTATGAAATTATTAATTTGAACTGTGGAATGAAATATGTTATAAGATAATAGGTTGAAGTACTTTAGGAATAACTACTGTAAGAGAATATACTTACGCATTGTATTGTATATTAAAAAATACAAAAATGTTTTAATTGACTGGTGTTCATCTTGGCAGATCTGAGAATACCTGACATCCTTAAAGTAGGTACAGATGGGTGCCAGACAACCTTTTTTATTAGTAGTACTTGTCAACTAAATCATTAAAGTAAAAAAATGCAACTTTTTGGTTTTTGGAACAATAATTCATAACTTTACTACTGACCTACTATATCTATATTCGTATTTATGTTATTAATTATCCAATGTTATTTTAAATTAATGTTCATTACCATCGTATCATCTCGATATGTCAGTTTTTAGCGAGTCGAGTGACGGTTGAGACAGTGGCGCAAGTATATACGGATCTTTTTGGTCGATAAAATTCGATAAAATTGACAGTTCAAATCGATAAAGTGGGTGTTATCGACTTTTATCGAACCTCGATACTCTCGACAAAAGTTATCGAATAGCTAGGTCGAATCCAAAGAGAATATAGAGCGACTACAATACTTTACGATCCGACTTCGGTACTCGCAACATTCGATAAATTTATCGAGCTTTTCGGTGCGACAAATTTATCGAACCGACTTTCGTACTCGCGCCGCAGGTTCGAATGATGTTTCCATTGTATCGCCTGCTCTCTCTCCGTTTAGCAGTTATATATATCACAAACGTATTTGACGGCCTGCTGTGTTATTATGTAGAAATACTTTTTTTCATCTATCCTAAAAAGTAGTATCTTTTCCTAGTTTTAACAATACAGCATACGTTTACATATAAGTTTATATAGATACATGCCTAGTTAAAACTAGGCAAATATTCCACTTTTTCTTGACGTCGCTAGTATTTATAGTTCTAAAAATCACTAAAGGTTAAGGGTCACTCAGAATATTATTTTTATCGAGTGGTGCCCCGTACCTAAATAGATATCTCAATGAGAACATAAAGGGGACGCGCCTTTCCTTTAGCAATAAAGAGACCATTTAATCGAAGCTTATCTGCCCGGAAGCATTCATTAGATGATTGCCCCCATTACTAGTGGACTCTTTCCGAGGCTCCGCCCGGTTAAGATATTTTATATGTGGGCTTTAGATATGAAACTCTTAGCAGATTACTAAAAGATCTATTGTGTTTAGCAACTAACACAAGATGTTATAAAATCGATCTTACAGTTCGTAGTGTATAGTTTAATCCTTGAAAACGGTAAAGCGGATTGGCTGTCTATACCTATTTGGACGGTTAATATTTTTAACCGGTAACCTATCTAGTTTGTCCGTTAGAACTACTAAATACTAACGGACAAACTACCTACGGATTAATTAACTGACAAACCGTCTATTACCAACCGACAAACCGCGCGTTCCACCTAGTTTGTCGGTACAACGTTTAGTTCGTCTATTACCAACCGAAACGACTAACTGCACTGTCCACGCTCGGTGACGAATTATCGTTGGGTTGCGGGGTAACTAAGTAGGTATTTGCCGCGATGTGATTAGCTTATGCATTTTTTTAAAGTCGATAAGCTGTGACGATGTGGACATAAGTAGGTGGTAAGCGCGCTATACGTAAAATAATAATATAATGTGCCCTTTATATCAATTAGCGAAATGCGAAATGCATTCGAATGTGTATTTTCATGAAAAACGTTTCAGTTTTTTATTGATAGTTTTAATTTTGAAAATAAACAATGAAGATGGTTTTTTAAATCAACCATTTTATTATGACAATTTGGTAAGTATAAGCAAGTAGAATTGTTTTTAAAAAAAGCAAGTACTGACTTCGATTAAAATACTGCGATATATGAAAACTTAACTCCCATTTTTTCACCTTTAGGTCTTCTTTCATAAAATTGATATATGACGTATAGGGCCACCTCGAGAGTGTAGAAACACGAGAAATTTGAAAATTGGTCCACAATTGATGGATAAATCGGTAAAAAAAAACATAAACAAAAAAAATATAACATACACCCTTCTCCTTTTTCTAATTCGGTTAAAAAGTGAAAAATTTACTCCCATCGCGAACACCATTATCAAGTTTAACGAACATAATTAGGTATGTATGACCAACTTGATATCCACATCTGTCCAGTATTTATCGCTTTCTTTTCTTTCTAAATTATTTCTAAAAAGATACATTTAATATAATAGAAACGTAGTAGCCACGTAGGTAGGAGTAACGAACGTTTACGGTAATAATACTGGTCCTAAATCAACACTTGTGAATGGAAGGACGCGCCGGTGTAAATGGTCTTGTAAATACGGAAGAGGGCAAATAAATTTATCGACAGAGTATCGGAACGGTGTATCGGAAACAAAAACAAGTTGAATGCAGCTACTTGCAATAGTTTGGGCTGTTGATTATTAGAACGATAATCTTTCTTAAGTAATTATACTTTCGTTTGAATCTATACCACTATGGTGACTACGTTCAGTGGCTGCGTGATGCGTCTGTATTGGCCGCACCTAGCCACTAATGGTGGCCACGTCCAGTGACTGCGTCTATAGTGGCCGCGTTCGGTTGCCCAATGTATATACGGCTACTCTATAGCGCGCGTGCCTAGAAGATAGATATCTCTTGTCATCTCACTGTCATCTTGAATACCACCAGACTATAGTTTTTCCGAGATACAGATGCCACAAAGAAGTCAATTCTATGTTTGCTTAAATTATAAGATGTTATAATTTAAGCAAACTTAGAGTTTTTCTTTTTAATCTGCATAACCACATTTCAAAATTTACCTATTAACGTCACAACTCACAAAAGATTAAAGCGTAGAAATGCGAAATAGTTTACTTTTGAAAACGAATCGATAGTTCATAAATAGCATCGACGTTAAATGGTAGCATAAGGTAAGCAGTTCAAAAGTGGTGCATAGCCGAGCGTTGCGCGCCGTCCGCCACTCGCGCCGCGCCGGCAGGTGCCTTAAATTACCGCATTTGTTACACGTTTACACGAAACTGTATCAATATTTCATGCAGATTTACACCACCTATCGCGAAACGTTTGCATTTTGCTATCCTTAAAATACCTACGCAGCTTTTGATTACTGGCGCAACCCATAAAAACCGGTTTGCTGGTTTACATCCACAGATTTAGAATTTACTATGCGACAAAAGTTTAACCAACGACTGACGCTACTTGAATAGACAAGACAACGGTGTTGAATCCCTACAATGACAACTCACTCAAATGTAAACGCGAACTATTTCCATAAGAAAGGCAAAAGTTTTTCAATTTTAAAGTGACGCAGGTATGATGGAGAACTTTGGCTTCGGACGCACCGCCTCGCCTGCCAGACGGCGCATCGCTGTGGTTTGTTCGTATCCACCCACCATTGTCGATGCAAACATTGTTTTACATCCACTTTCAAAAACTTTGCTGCTATGATTTTTGTTTTTTATTTTCTTAACACAAAACATCCAATTGAAAAGGTTGCTTTAGCACCTCATTGACGGTGAACGTTTCATCTTTAAACCGAACTCAAACATTTTTTGCCGCACGTTGTTAAGTTCTTTTTATTCAAATTCATAATACCTATGTTTGGAGACGCGAGAGCGACATTATGCAGCATCACGCGGGGATCACGAGAGATTGTTTCCTAAAACAGGGCTGCTCTCTCTCGGAATTAAATTCGAATGTTACAAAAAGCATTTGAAACTAGTTTAATTTTTACTTTAGGATATTCATAAAGAATAAATAAAAACCAAATACTGGCGTTAATAAATAACTATATTCAAATGTTTTGTTTATTTTTGATCATACTTAGTATCTTTAGCAAAGTTCATAACTTTGTACACCTTTGTATGGAAACTATAAGTAAGTCTTTACAGCAAGATCTATTTCGTAAAACATCGGTTAAGTGCATTTAGTAATTGTACGATTGATATTCAGTACCTAAGTTCTACTTAGTCACCAAGTGAAAGAGCATTTTACTTTACTACTATTTTATTACTACATCACTGGCACTTTGAACGATTTAAAGCTGTGAAAGAATTTTTTTCTTACTGCCCAAGTCTATAACTTTGGTCTGCCACCTATCATTGTCAAAATAGTCAAAATTTAGTTAAGGGCGGATGAGATGAGTTCTGATTGTTAATCTTGCTAAGGAACACCAAAAAGTCAAAATATCTCCTCACTTTCTTATATTCACATTCGTTTTTGTATACGAAAAATCCCAGTTACCCACACTTGAGACGGATTATCTAAGGACTTCAGTCGTGGGCACTTCTCTTTTACTTATCTAAAAAATGCCGGCGCAGTAGCCCCTCGGGGCTCACATTTATAAGCCCAATAAAACTTCCATGAAAACATTCGGTGACATCCAATATGATTTCATCGCCGTACCAAAAGGCCCCAAAGAAAACATGTAATATTCTGGATTATTATCCGTTCGCTACTTTGTTATGGACACGTAAACTTTTATTGTTGAACCTGAACCATCTCTGTTGTTACACGGACGTGCATATATATAGCTACTATTTTGTGCATAAACAATAAGCTTTTCCTGTGCGTGTAAATAAATAAAACATTAACGTCAAGCTATTTTAATAAAGCAATCTTTTCATAGCAGTATATTTTAGTTGAGCTTAATTGCTTAGTATAATTTGATTGCACCATGTCTAAAAAACAGAAAAGTTTGACATAACAGTCAAGCTCAGACTCAACTGAAAGAGACGCAACATGATTAAATTATATACTGGAACTTTTGAACATTTTCTCAATCCCATTTGAGTTTCTGCTCTATGAAAATGATTTTATAAAGCTACTAAGATAGAGAGTCCCCTGAAATAAAAGTATGCCGTTAAAAAACTAACACCAGCAGCAATGAGCATCTATTTTAACAAAGATGGTAGAGCTAACTACTAGCTCTGGCTCGAATGATAATTGAAGTACGTAACTGCGGTCGGGTCGCGTCCACTTGAATTATTTACAACTTTATATGAACATGTCAGCTAATGACACGTTAACGTTAACTAGAATTCGTAATAGAGAGGAACACAGCTGTATCCAGCGTTCCCGAGTTATGTCCCGCGCGAGACAGGCGCCCGATTAAAAATGCAGCACTTCAAACGAGGTGGTTCGGCAGTGGCGTCGCTCGCGCACGCCACTGCCAGTGCTTCCATGACGCTGGAGCCGGCAGCTCGCTCCGACCACGTGCTTTGTGTTTAGTGATACTGAAACGTGCCTTTAGTGAATTCGTTGAACAGACACTAGACGTTAATACAAACGTGCTAATGACTGCGGATATCCACGCGACATACAAACTGAAAATGTGACGTGAAAGCCAATTTGGCTAGTTTGGGATCGAAGCGTTGACGCGAGATAAAGCGCACCATTTATTTTTAAACCATCGGCATCAGATCGATCGCGATAGTAGGTACCTACTGACATTCATAAAACAGGAGCGCGGGCAGCGCGAGACAGCAGCGCTGCAGCACCGCGCGGCGGTATTTTATTTACGTTGAGAGCACAGCGATACTCGTTCCGGTTCTATTTTCGCACTATATCGTTTATTATGAGTTGGGCACGTTGAAGGCGGGCGGCGGCGGCGAGGAGCGTCGCGCAGGCCACTCCACCGCTTGATATTATATTCTGGAGCACGCCGCCTCACCTCGCTTCGCGCCAGATATTTCGAGTGTTGCGAACACCACCTATGAATTTACCTAGTCTCAGTCACAGAGCACGCCCGATGCAGCCGCCCGCATCGTTAAATGAAATCTAAGCGAAAGTATTTAGCAAATAAAAATACCGCGCTAAGCCGCAGCGCTTTTAGCTTTCAGCATTTAATGGAATAAAAGTGATGATCGCAACTGTGTAAATATGCAGATTATGCCAACATAATACAAATTGTAAATATTCCAAATTAATTTACTATAGTTTATATGTGCTACGTTTCCGTTAATTTGTAGGTATATGTTTGTGTATACATTCCAACGTTAGTAGTTATAGGTAGTAGTTATGGCGAATGGTAACGATTAATTTGTAAGTAGGTTTGCACCAAAGTACGAATTTATTAATGCACCCAAAACGTTAAGTTTTCACTTTGTGTTAAAACGGTATTTGTTTGCACAACATAATGTTTTTTTAAACTTCGTACCGAACTTCGTTAATCGTAGACACTGTAATATTCGCGTTTATTTTTATCACGGTATACTTACGTGAGCGTGGGCAGATACGAGTAAGTCAGCTGTTCAAACTCACTTCACCCAGCCGATGCTAGTTTTTACATATACGGGACAAAATATGAAGATTTACTTTCTGACGAAATACGAGGAAACTTTAGCTAATACTAAAGGAAACATTTTGAATGTAAAATAAGTCAGATCTTTTACTTTTGACAAGTTATGGAAAAGTATACCAATGCAAAACGAAAATTCACCACCTACAGTTTTAAAATTTTTACTGAAAATCGTAAACTTGTTAAATTTTTTTGTTAATCTTCTGAGGATGACGTGAATACGAAATTAATCTTATGCATAATATTTTAGGTAAATTGGTATACTATAATCGACGTAGGAATTGCACGGTCAGAAGAATCATAACTATAAGCACTGCACAAATTATAATATCATAAAACTAAAAATTGGACATTCAAATTCAAATTGAGGCTCCATCATCAGGACCCTGGACATCATCTAGGATCAGAGTACTTAAAGACAAATAAAACAAGCCCAAACTCGTTGGGGGCTACGTCGTTTCGTTACAGAATTCCTATGGCCACCTTCCAGCTCCATCATCAGACCAGCTCTGTGACATCATCATATTGCATTGTCGTCCGACTTACATATGTGTATAAATTTTCGGCTCAATCCTACACCGGGAAGAGGGTCAAATTTAGCTTGCAAGATTTGACCTACGCGTACGCAATCAAACATAAATACATACATACAAACATTGCAAGATAAATAACTGTTTGTAAACATTAACCATCGAAATGAAATATACAGATATTTATGTACATACCACCATTAAAAAATTAAAATCAATAATTGTAAAAATTGTAGAAGATTTAGATCTTATCTCGTGTCTTACGTACTGATTTAAACACTGAAAATAAATAAATATTTATCTTTTAAAGGTTTAATCTTTTCTGGTCAGATCAGAGAGAGTTTAAAGAACTTTACCTATATAGAATGTGGGGCATACCTACCCATTCTATTTTGAAGAGGCCTATTGTATTGACGGCAACATAAAACGCTACTATAAAGCCTTTTGAATCTAGTCAAGCGCCTAGATTATAACTATAAGCATAGTCCACTAGTAGACTTGTAGATATTTTTACATGACTCAAGAAAATAATAGCATATTAGTGCGAATAGCAAAATGAAATTGAAAATATTAAATGACTTACATATTTTTATAGGATTAATTTTCTTTTACATAAAACTTGGTATAATTTCGCAACTTATTATGAAAATATCAACTGTATCGCATCTTATCCATAGTTATGTAAGCCTGTTCAATATAAAAATTAAATACTTGTGGTATTTGACGTTCCTTTTTTCTCAAGTACCTAATTATAGTGAAAGAACAAAGGCAATGTAGAAAATAATTTTAAACAGGGTGGTCTTTTTTTTAAATGTAAGAAATTTCAAAAGTTATCTAAACAGAATTTAAAAAAAATGAGCTATAATCCGGAAGCGTAGATTTTTATAACATAATTATTTATATATACCGTTTCTAGTGATAATATTCGTAACGATTTCCGTAAAGTAACGTCGGATTCTATTCAATGGTATATCTATTAATAGAGGTTCAAAAAGGAAAAAGTTCTTATTTCGATTCAGTTTTTAATTTTTATAATCTAATATATTTAATATATAGTCATATTTAAGCAAACTTTCGTGAAAAAGAACGATATAGAAAAAGCTCTAAATTGGCTTCTTTAAATAAGTATTTGTTTCCATTTATCTGATTTATATTAGTCAAACTTTCGCATGGAGATCGGAGTCCATTGAGAATGGTACCTACTCATCTATTCTGGAACTAAATTGTCTGACAATATATTTCTATCCGCAAATAGCCAGCACAGACCGTTAGCTCAGTAACTAGCTGCAGTCAGTTTTCATTTGGTGGCACGTCCAAAATATTTCATTATTTCATACTTATTATTAAAAGGTTAGTTTCGCTTTTTCGGACACGGGTCATATACATTTTAATGTTGCTGATTTTAGGATAAGTATGATAATTTAAGCCTGCTGCGCAAGATAAGTCTTAACTACTTAATAAATGACAAAATCGTTAAAGTTATTCGTGTGTAATAAGTATCTACTAATTGTATGTCAAACAGAAATGGGTAGGTACTAAAATAAACGTAATTTCTTTCAAGTATTATATACGAAATTGAATAGATACCTCGAAATATATAATACTCGTACTGAAACAGCAACGGCCAGGAGGCGTTCATTATGCTCGTACTACGCATGTACGGCATTCACAAAATAGGTTTTATGGTTATGCTAAGATGGGATTTGAAATTCGAGCTAAAATATATCTTACTTTTTTTAGTTTCACTAAACATAAGAGACGGTTTAGTCAAAATAAAATCGCGAAGAATAAGCAATATTAATTTAAGCTAACAAGATGAACACTAGAAAATTCCCGACCAATATTTATTAGTACATCATTTACACTGTCTTTCATTACCTCTGCAGATAGGCGCCGAATATTTTAGCAAAGGCGCCGTAGCCCGACCGCCCGCCTTGCGTCCGAGTTATTAACAACATTCTGCCTATTTAATGGGTGTTTTTGTAAGCCTCTGTGTACTCGTATTAATTAGTAGGCGCGCTGTACGCCGTTCATTAGTGCACTACACTGCGCTTTATCCGCAAGTTTTGTCTCGCTCCAACTTGTTTTTCGTTCAATTACAGACCGACTAATTGATAAATCGCACTGAGCTCAAGGGTGCGTCGCAGATAAAATACATAGTCCCGGTTTCAACCTTTTTAAGTTGGGATTGAATATATAAATATTAATGCATTCGCTGAACACAAACTAAAAGGGTTTTATCTTTGCTAGATGCCTTCCTAAAATTATGATCACAAATCCACTATCTCATATCTTTGAATAAGGTATTGAGGTATCTATTAATTTTCTGAAATGATAACACCTAAAGACCTAAATGTTAAATTTTAGGTTTAAGGTTTCATACTAATTTAATGGGATACCTATCCAAATATGTCATGCCCGAATACTGAAAAGCAACGCCTAAAATTTAAAATGTAGGTATCTACATTCAGAAAGTTGTTCGTGTTCAACTCAAATACAGGCACATAGTCATCGTTTAAAACATTTTGCAACCGGCATACCCCGCGCTAAAGTACAATAATACGGAAGTTGCAAAACATCGGCGCAGGTGTTTATTTCGGGCCTCTGGGCACTCGAGGCACTCCACCTGCACCCGTCCTAAACCTGAGCTATCGGTTTTACATAAGTTCCGCTTTGTTGTTTATGCTGGTAAAGCACGATAAAATGTTTACAATACTCGTATCTTTACTACATTTCGGATCTGTATATTTTAG
Source organism: Crocallis elinguaria (assembly GCA_907269065.1). Classification (NCBI taxonomy): domain Eukaryota; kingdom Metazoa; phylum Arthropoda; class Insecta; order Lepidoptera; family Geometridae; genus Crocallis; species Crocallis elinguaria. The sequence goes on along the minus strand of OU026080.1, from coordinate 10,263,042 downwards.
CATGCAAATAACAAGCGAATTTTGTGCTCTATTCCTATTCAAGGCATTTTGATACACCTATCCGCAGTGTTTCATGTCGAATTCTACTTCAGCTATGTCCATTTATTGGTATCTAATTGAGATCAGATGTAATCCGTTGTTACAGAGTTGTGGCGTCTAGTAATCTGTTCCTGACACACGGGAGATGAGTTTGAGAGGCAGCACCGGTGTGATTCGAGGTTGGGGCTGCACTCCCACTGGCGATCCTCCAGCGGCTGCCGTTGCTACCGAACAACCCAATAAGTCATGTCTACCCGCTATCTTAACAAGAGGCTGGAGAAGAAACGCGCTTTATGGAATTCTATTGTGCTTAATGCTGTTGGTGTTTTTGAATATAGCGTTGACTTTGTGGATTATAAGCGCATTACGACTGAGTATGGTGAGATTTTCCTGTACAAATACTTTCTTATATGGATATTTAAATTGTGATGTGTCAAAAAGATAAAAATAAGTTTTTTTTGTGGAATAATATATTTGTCCAGAGAAACTTTTATAAAGTACACGTCAACGTACTTCAACGTACTTGTAAAGACAAGTCAAACGAGCCCAAATTCGATGGTGTTACGTTGTTTCGTTACAGAATTCCTATGGCTGCCTTCCGGCTCCATCATCAGACCAGCTCTATGACATCATTTATTGCATTGTCATGCGATTTACATATGTATGTAAACTTTCGGCTCAATCAAAAACCGTGAAGTGGGTCAAATTTAGCTAGCAAGATTTGACCTAAACAAACAAACATACTTACAATAAGCTTGTTAAAATAGAAATTTTATCTCTACATTGCAGGATGGTGTTGGCCCCGTCAAAATAGTGAAAGGAGGCATTCAGCTTGATGGACAAGCTTGGATATTAGACAAATTGGTAGCGTCCTCTATAACTTCTCAACTGGGCCAACCTATTACGATACACTCTCATCGTAATTTTACAGTTCTCGTATCTGAGCCCGACCAGGTGGAACATTCCAAGTTCGTTATGAGTGAGTAAAAGTTAGTTATTTTGTATTTTATCCCATTCATATTCACAGGCGTGACGTTTCTCTTTTTTAGGGTTCTGTACTTTACTGGGAATAATATTACGATTAATGGATCGATTGGTAATTCTATCTGTCAAGTGTCTTTATATAAAAAAAAAACTAAGGTATCAGGTTAAATAAACTCCAAGTTCTAAGGTCCCACAGCTTCAAACAATTGGTCAGAATTAAAATTTCTAAAGAGAAACATGAAGTCTATTTTGATAGTATGTCTATGTAACAAAAGTTACATAAAATAAACACAACTGCCCTAGCTAGTGTCACTCGGGAAGATGTAAGCATTCTAACGATACCTCATACATCCAAATCTGTTCAGGCATTTATATAATGATGGAATAAACATACATACGTGAACCCTAAATACATTACACTCCTTTATTGTGCAGTTGTGAAAAAATGTGCTCGCTAACGAGCTGGAAAAGAGTCGAACAGCATGAAATGATTTATGGAAACTGACTAGATGTGCAAAGTGATATACTATTAAATATGACCTATCAGGAATAGCGTGGAAATAGCTAATAATTTCATGTTTGATGTTTCAGAACGAGATAACATAGAGTTCAGCGGTCGAATGTTCGACGTGCGTGACGCTCGTGGGGGTGGAGTATTCCACGCGTCTCGAGACGAGGTCCGAGTGTTCGCTGACACATTCACAGTGGATGGAGCAGGAGGCATGACAGTGCAGAAAGCACTGCAAGTGCCGTTCGTGAGAGCCCCACCTGGCTCTGATCTACAGTAAGTATAGAGAGTTATTGGTATGATACGGCTCCGTGGCTAAATTGGTATTAGCCCGGCCTAGAAAGCTAGGGGCCTCGGATTCAATTCCCGGCCAGGGCAGATGTTGTGTGGTGAACATGAAGTTTGTTCTTGGGTCTTGGATTTTGGATGTGTCCATGACACCTGCGACACAGAAATTATCTATACTTATAGATATTAAAATAAAATTGAATTGGAACAGTTCCGATTCTGTACATTAAAGATATTTTTTTGACGGCTCTCTATTTTCAATACTGAATAAAATTTTATTCCTTGATTAGATTCACTCAAAACTTAGTAGTAATAAACAGTAAAACATGTATTTTTTATCTTTTCAAAACTACGCCTAGAGGTTTGCAATAGAGTTCTAAACTTTGTATGGAAAATTTTGTTCCCTGGTTCGACTAACTCAAAACTCGGTTGTACCGCAAACTTAAAATCTTACTTATAATGTTATAAATGCGACAATGTGTGTGTGAGTGAATGTTTGTTACCATGTATGTAACAAACAGTACGGAATGCAGATAGTTGAGGTCCTTAACACATAGGATGTAAAGATATATACCATGGACAGAAGCTAGTAAATAATATAAGCGTTTATGTTTATTCATAATACTTTATCACATGGACCCTAGATAGGAGAGCTCTTATGAAAGTTAAATGATTAGGTACCTCTACGTTTATTCTTGTCTCTGGATTAGTATTTCCTGATAACGAGTAGAGTCTGTTAGAGTGAATATGGAGGGTGCGTTACGAGAACATTGTTTCTATATCGTCACGTTCACCGCAATTACGAAATAAAATTTACACTAATCTCTTTGTAAGATAATTTGGACAGAAATAAGATCCTTTTGGTAGTTATCTTAAAAACAATGAATATAACAAAAATTAAACATGTTTCTCTTGCAATTACAGATTGGAATCCCTTACGAGAAAATTAGAGTTGAGGGCCCCGCAGTCAATATTCTTCGAGAGTAGAGCGGGCAGCATAGATGTCTCAGCACACGGTAACATTAAGCTGGACTCTACTGTGGGAGCTGTAAGTATTCAAGTAATTTTATTTTTGTTGTTTTGTCACTTCCTGTAAACCTGTACACAGTGCATAATTATGACAAGTAACCACCTACCACGAGTTGTCTTTCCGTGGAGTTAGCCATCAAAGAAATGTGACAAGTAACCACCTACCACGAGTTGTCTTTCCGTGGAGTTAGCCATCAAAGAAATATTCATGAGTTTTGTATTTCATTCATATGCACTTGATTCACTCAGTAGCCAGTACGTTCTCAATTACATTTTTATAGTAATATTACGTTTTATTTTTCAGATTAAAATAGACGCGTCTAATATAATAATCAACAACCTTAAAGAGGCACCCACTATAGACAAACCTCAAAAGAACGTGAGAAATAAAAGGGTCTACCAACTTTGCGCGTGTGCGTCTGGGAAACTATTTCTGGCGGCGCCTGACGGGCTTTGCGCCGAATCTGATGACGACACAGAGCTATGTCGATGATAAACGAGAGATACTCACATCTGTGATCCTCAAGGTTCAACCGACGTACTAGGGTGACGTAGGTTGTACCAAAGTCATGCTACGATCATTCTAAGATCACGTCGTGGCAGCCATTAGCAAATTGAACTAACCTAATGTAAAAAGTACCATTGCATAGATAAATCAGGTGCTCATTATACATAAATAATTGTTAATTTTTCATTATAAGCACTTTTAGATGACTTGTTTTTTAGCTATATATTATATGGATGGTAATGCAAACGTATTCAGGTATTATTAAAACATAAATCAGGCAGTAGGTATCCAAATCACAAGCAGTTTTGATATCGATATTAAACTGGTAATTTCTTATTGTAAATAATTAGGTATAAATAATAATAAATAGGTATAAATATAATATCCCGACAAAAGTCTTAAACTACAGGAATTTATCTAACGTTTATCGACACGGAAACAGAAATCCTGAAATCATAGATAAACCTGACTGGGTTATCGATGATTTCAGGATTTCTAAGTTGACAATCCTTAAATTTACTACAATCGTGCCAAATGTCTAGTCAGCGTAGGCTGTACTTACTCGAATAAGTAAAAATAATAGTGCCAAGAAATGTGATCATAGGAATTAAATACTATTATTATTAAATCATATTTTCATTTTTACAAAATAGAGTAGATAAATAAATATGTAAGGATTTTTTTTATTTATCTTGTAATACAGACTAAATAGTAGTATAGAAACATAATTTTATTTTAAAGTTTACACATCGATATAAATATTATAAAAGAATGTATTATTTGCACTGTGCACACCAGAGAATTTGCTAAAATTAAATAAAAATACAAAGACAATTTGTTGAGGAACTTGCTGTCGTTTTATTTTTGACCAAAGATAAACAAGGGTCTAAAGAGGAAGAATTTATTGACCGCATCTATGCTGTAAGAGCATCTATAATAAAGTTGGTTTTAACTGCATGCAAATCATTTATCAGCCAAAACAGCTCAGGAACATTCTGACGACTACTCAAATACTTGAAATTAGATTTGAAACATAATAATTACTAGCCGCTTCCCGCGGTGATGATTCTGCGCGGTGATATTGGATTTCATAGTTTTTATTTTTTTGCGCGGAACCCTAATTCTTTTTCTAAAATAAAAGTAGCCTAAGTTACTTCTTGTAACATCAGCTATCTGCCAGTGAAAGTCCCGTCAAAATTGGGCCAGCCGTTTCGGAGATTACCCGGAACAAACAGACAGACAGACAAAAATGTTAAAAATGGTTATTTTGTTATAGGTACCGTAATAGTAAGGTAATATTCTTCGGCGGGTAGTTGCTGTCGTAACATCTTTTTCAATCAGCTGTTAGTTTATTTTTGTAAATATATATAAAATCGACATATTTTGGTCCTAAATTTATGTATAATTAATAAGTAAATAAAGTTACCTGCCAGGGAGTGTTATCCTTCGCATAGCACAATCCAGTGATCACTTTTTCTTCTTTTGGCTGAGTCACTGACACTACTATTCACAATGGAGGAAATCATGGAGACACAAGCACAGCTGCAGGTTCTCTTCTTGCAAAAGATGGATGCATTTCAGGCCCACTTAAAAAAAACACCATCTCCACCTGGTGAGTCAACATTGGCAGCAGAGTTTGCTTCCTTTCGGGCCTTTATTATGACGGCCCTCAAAGCTCTCCAGGACCAGATCAGCTTCCTGGCACATGAGTCAGATATCCAAGAGATGAGAGCCCGCCGGAAAATCCTGCTTATCCATGGAGTACCAGAGGAGAAGAATGTGGACGTTGTAGCCTGTGTTGTGAAGACAGTGGTCGCGCAGTTGAAGGTGGCAGAGTTTGTGGCTGCTGACATCAGTCGCTGTCACCGAATGGGCCGTTCATCTACGCCTGACAGACCCAGACCAATACTACTCAAAGTTCGAGATCTGTCTCTCCGCAACAAGCTCTGGTATGCAAAAACCACTCTTAAGGGGACTGGCATTACACTGTCAGAGTTTCTGACGAAGCCCAGGCACGATGCTTTTATGGCAGCCCGTCAGCGATTCGGCGTAACCAAGTGCTGGACGCGGGACGGTTTTGTGTTCGTACTAGGGCCCGGCGCGTCGCGACATCGGGTCAGCACAGTTGGACAAGATTGAGGTTCCAGCTCCCGTTCATACGAGCCCGAAGCCAGGTTCAAGCAAAGAAGCAGCGGGGCCTCCTAAAACTAGACGTGCCGTAGCCGCCAGCAAAAAGTGAGCTCTTCGCTTCAGAGTAGAAATAATTGTAGTTATTGTAGTATTACATGTTTCGTTTTGTTTGTTTTTTTTTTTTAAGTAATCTCTTCATATTTATGTAGTAAAATAACTGTCCACAGAGCACTTTCACATAATATAACTGTTCACGTTACGGTCATTCTAAAGCACTGTTTCACATTTATATTACGCATTTTTGCACTACTCTTATTAACAAAATCATTTTTAAGCGATAATGTCGGTACAACTTTGTGAATAAGTTTGTTTACGTTCGTCAAGTCAGCTGCGAATCTACGATCCATAGGTGACACCTCGCGAGAATAAGAGCCTACGCGCCATGCTGTTCGTGTCGCTTACGCGATATTGTAAGATCTAGCAAAGAGATATCACTTGTGGATTTTAAAGTTTACTGTCACGTTAAATTATTAGTTATAACACTGTTTTAATAATTCACAACTTCACAATCACTATAATAACTGATTCTAACAGCTTATGCTAAATCGATTACTAATTTACTTTTACGTAACATGTCTAAAACTGATATTTTGAATTAAATGATTGTAGGAGCAAAATGAATAAGCTGCTACTCGCTCGGATGTATGTTGGCTACAACCATGTATGGTTTACTACTATATTTTCAAGATGTCAAATATACCTGTGTGTTGATGTGGATAGTGTTTATTTATTATTATTTTTATTTTATTTTATTTTTTACTACTTTTCGATACATATTGCAATTAATACTATTATTATGTTTTGTCTTTTTTTGTATAGTGCTGCATAACCGTTGTAATTATCTTTCCCAGACACAACCGGCAGGTGAATTATAATAGGTACATACCTACTTTATTTACTTTATCTAACTTATATACTTAATTTAAAGTTATTTATTTTATTTTATTTTTATTTATTTATTATATATATATTTTTATAGGTGTATACTATGATGCAAAATATATTCAACGACAGTTGTAGTGATGATGAATATTTATCTGCATCGTCCTCTGATACTTGTAGTAGTGACGATAGCTTTAGCAGTATCCCTTCACTATCTGACTTTTTAGAATCTACTTTCTCCGATGTAACATGTAATTTTAATGCCGTCCATATAAATGCACAGAGCATTCCGGCACACTACCCTGATATGCTGGCGTCGCTAGACCAAAAGAATGTTCATGCTATATTAGTCTCCGAATCTTGGCTTAAACCTTGTCTTCCAACTACGTCCTATTCTCTCCCTGGGTTTATACTCATCAGGAATGATCGCACTGGCGGTGGTGGTGGTGGTGTGGCTATTTACCTCCGTGCTAATATTCCCTATTCAGTGATAAGCAAATCACCTCAGCCTCCGCCTGTCAATGCTGGTGAACATCTCTTTATTGAAGTAATACTTTCCCATACTAAAATGCTTCTCGGAGTCTTTTATAGCCCTTCTTTGCGAATCAACTATTTTTCTTCTTTTGAAAAGATCTTAGAGGATCTCATTCCTCTATATAGTCACTCTATTATCATGGGTGATTTCAACACATGTGTTTTGAAAAAAGATCATCGTTCTTCCACGCTTGAATGTATCATTAGGTCTAGTAACATGCAATTACTGCCCTTAAGTGCTACTCATCATTTCCCTAACTCTTCTCCTTCACTTCTGGACCTGATGATCGTCTCTTCTCCACAGCATGTTACTAAACACGGCCAATGTTCCGCTGATGCCTTTTCGTACCATGACTTAATTTTTCTATCATATAAAATTCGTCCTCCAAAACCTAAACCTCAAGTCATTCTGCAGCGCAACTTTAGTGGTATGGATCGAGAGGCATTTATTAATGACGCTAGACAGATGGATTGGTCTCCTGTTATTGACGCGCAATCGGTGGATGATCAGATAGCGATTTTTAACTCCATGATTACGCAGATATATGATGTCCATGCTCCTCTTCGTGCAATCAAAATTAAACATCTTCCTGCACCATGGCTCACTGCTAATATTAAATCTTTGATGCACAAAAAGGCCATGGCTAAAACCCGATATAAGCTGCGACCCACCGATGTCAATAAAGCTAAATACGCCCAGTCTCGCAATCGCTGCAATGTGGTGTGTAGGGATGCGTTGCGCCGTCATGTACACTCATCAGTTGAAAATGAGGATCCAGCCAGGGTATGGAAATTCCTCAGGTCTTTGGGTATTGGCAGATCTCGTCAGAACTCTATTCCAAAAAATCTAGATATTAATTCTCTCAATCTACATTTTTCTTCTTCCTCCGACATACAGGCTTCGGAAAAACTTAACACAATTAATCTTCTTTCTGCCATCTCAACTCCCGACTATCCTTCCTTCTTCTTAAATCCTTTCACCGAATGTGATGTTGAAAGGAGCGTATTATCGATCACTTCTAATGCTGTCGGTGGTGATGGTATTAGTCGTAATATGCTGCTGCCCATCCTAGATATCATTCTTCCTGTACTATGTCACATTTTTAACAGCTCAATTATCAATGGGCAATTCCCTGCTATCTGGAAAAGCGCTCAAATTATTCCCTTGCCGAAAAAATCCAACCCGAAGTCCTTTTCTGAATACCGTCCCATATCTATTCTTCCATTCCTGTCCAAAGTCCTTGAGCGCCTTGTCCACAGGCAACTTATTGACTTCCTTCATAAACAAGATCTTCTCAATCCTTTCCAATCTGGCTTCCGCCCTGGGCACAGCACAGTTACTGCACTTTTAAAAATCACCGATGACATTCGTTTAGGTATGGAGAATGGGCTGCTTACGGTCTTGACTTTGCTGGATTTCAGCAATGCTTTTAACACCGTAAACTATGACATTCTCCTGGCTATACTGCGCTCAATCAACATATCTCCATCGGTGATAGATTGGTTTCATAGTTACTTGTACGGTCGTCGGCAACGTCTGCACTTTGAAGATTCATTCTCTTCTTGGTGTAATACGACAGCTGGCGTACCTCAAGGCGGCGTCCTATCTCCTCTTCTTTTTGCAATTTTCATAAACTCGATTTCTAAACATCTTTCTTCTCCCTACCACCTCTATGCAGACGATCTTCAGATTTATTCGCAGGCCCCACTTAACGAGCTAGGTATGGCTATAGATACTACAAATTCCGACCTTCGTTGTATAATCGAATGGAGTAAAGCCTATGGATTAAAAGTTAACCCTATCAAAACGCAGGTCATAATTATAGGCAGCTCCCGCATGATTTCTAAGATCGACTGGCCGTCCATTCCTCAAGTAGTTTTTGATGGAATCTCAATACCATTTAGCGAATCTGTTAGGAATCTTGGCTTAATCATGGATCGTTGTCTTAGCTGGAGTACTCATTTGGATGCAATTAGCCGCAAAATGTTCGCCTCAGGTGCTTCTTTGAAGCGCCTTCGCAATTTCTTACCCACTGCCACTAAAGTTGCGCTGGCACAATCACTTCTACTTCCGATTTTGGACTATGCCGACGCCTGCTATCTAGACCTTACGGAGCAGCAACTAAACAAGCTTGAGCGTCTTCAGAACTTTTGCATTAGATTCATATTTGGCTTGCGAAAATATGATCATGTGTCCCAATTTCGACTAAAACTCAAGTGGCTCCCCATTCGTCTCCGCCGGAATGCTCATATTCTTTCCCTTCTCTATAATATATTATATAATCCCTCGTCGCCACAATATCTTAAAGAACGTTTTAATTTCCTGTCTGAATCTAACTCTTTCTCCCTTAGGTCTTCGGATAATCTTATGCTCAAGACTCCTTCACATTGGAGTACCTTTTATGACGGCTCATTTACTGTTGAAGCTGCACGTCTATGGAATGCCTTACCAGTTTCCATTAGGGGTGCACCTTCATTGAATGTTTTCAAAAATAGCGTGACAAAATTTTACCAGTCAAAGTGTGTTTCTTAACTAATTTTTCATGCTGTACCTGATGTAATTTGTTTTGTATCACCAAAAGTATCTATTTTATTAGCTAAATTACCTTTAAAGTTATCATTATTATACATATACCTATATATAAATTGTATTTATAGTATATATTATATTTATATATTTTACATATCTAATATTATAAATATTTGTTTTGAGTATTATAATTTATTATAATAAGTAGATATTAGTATTTATGTCTGTGTAATCATTTTATTTATTAGTATGGCAGTATTGTTAGTACACTCCTCGTCGTCTTCGATTTTAATGAATCCTTTCCATCCAAAGGTTGCCTGGAAGAGATCGCTTTTAGCGATAAGGCCGCCCATTGTAGCACTTAGTGTAAAATATTTATGTTCCTTGTTTACTTTTCTTTGGTGTGTACAATAAAGCGTTTATCTATCTATCTATCTATCTACCGTATATACTTTCATATGCATTTGGTAAAATGCTGTTATTTTGATATTACAAACAGACACTTCAATTATATTTATTTGTACAGATTAGCATTAGAAGCATTGTTGAACCTTTTTAAAAATAATGTACACGTGTTTCGTGCCCGTCTTCTGGATCGGTCTATATAAAAGGACACTTTGTTTTAACTTTCATGAGTGCTCTCCTGGAGTCCATGTGAACAAAGAATTTTGTATGAGAAACAAGATGCCTTACATTTTTTATACTACTGTATAACGAGACGCGCGTGTCCTTTGTCTGATGGTAAGCATAACGCCAGGTCATAACAATTGCAGTACCACTCAAAATTTTGAAACACACTGCACTGTACTTAAGAAATGTTTTTTTTTTACATGTAGGTCCTATGCTACTATACTATACTATACTATACTATACTATACTATACTATACTATACTATACTATACTATACTATACTATACTATACTATACTATACTATACTATACTATACTATACTATACTATACTATACTATACTATACTATACTATACTATACTATACTATACTATACTATACTATACTAAACTAAACTATACTATACTATACTATACTATACTATACTATACTATACTAAACTATACTATACTATACTATACTATACTATACTATACTATACTATACTATACTATACTATACTATACTATACTATACTATACTATACTATACTATACTATACTATACTATACTATACTATACTATACTATACTATACTATACTATACTATACTACCTATGCTAAATTTTGCCCATAAATTATACAGTTTTGGAATGTGCTCATTACCAATATTGAAATAAGTTATGGTAGAATAAAGAAACTCACATACATACATGAACCCTAGACACATTACACTTGTTTTTTTGGGCAGTCGTGTCATAACCGAAGATTTTATTTTCCCATTTGATTATGGACCCATATTGCCGACATATTGACTTTTTTTTAAATATACTACATCCCAAGCCACTCGGGATGTAAAGGATTCTAACGATACCCCATACGTTCAAATCTAGTCAAGCATTTAAAAGTTATGGCGGAATAAAGAAACTCTCATACATACAAACATACTACCCTAAACACTCCTTTTTGGGGTAGTCGTATAAAAAGTAAAGCAAGCTACGAGCATTCCACGTGACTCGCAATGTTTACGCAAGCAGAAGTTGCTTACTCGGCCCTCGTTAACGACGGAGTAAAAAACCCGATTGAAACAAACCGTCGTAGTTGCGGTTTCAATTACGGTGGTCTGGTCGGTGGCCGCTGGAGGTAGTACTAATTACAAGAGCAGGTCCCGCGTGCTTCCTCTGTTGTGATTTCCGTGGCAGCCACGAAGAATGCATTTCTAGAATGCCAAGTTTAACTTGCACTGGGTTGCGTCTGAAAAGTTTTGTAAGAATCTGAATGAGTGCTAGATAACTAAGTAGTAAGATTTTTATAATATAAGTTTAGTAAGTATATATTTTTTTACGTTATTTGGTAACGAAACGTCCTGGTCGTTTACCTAATAGTAAGCATAACGCCGGCCTATAACAATTGCAGTGCCACTCAGAACTTTGAAACACCAAGGCCTGAGCGGCACTGCAGTGCGCTTGCTACCCTTAGACATTAGGTATTAAGTCTCATAAGCCCAGTAATTTCACTGGTTACTCTGCTCATCAAACCAGAACACAGTAATGTTCGCACACTACTGCTTGCACTACGGGCAAAGCAGTGGCAACAACCCAGACGGACACTCGCAGAAGAGTTAGTCCTACCACTAACAAATACATATACACTTATATACTTGACTAGCTTCTGCTCGCGTCTTCGAACCCTTGGAATCAGGATAAAAAGTAACCTATGGCGTTAAGGGATAATGTAACTTCCTATTAGTAAAAGAATTTTAGTAGATAGGAAGTAGGAAATGATGTATAGTTTAATGTAAGTACTTACTTTATACATCAAGTACAATGGTGCTTAATAAATAATTTTGATGTATCATTCCATTTTCTGTAAAAATAAAACGCCAATAATTTTTTACGCATTCCAAAAAGAACCTACAGCAAAGTGTTGTCTTATCGCTATTGAAAAAACAACGGGATTCAATTTGCCATCAAAACATACGCGATTTTATTTGTCGCGTTATATTCCGTGTAACATAAAAGAAACGTTCAAGTGTTACATTTTATCTGTGAAGGCTTTTTAGTTACGACTCAATAAACAAAAACGATCAAGTGCAAATATTTGATCGCTTTGATTATTTAACGTAACATAAGGTTTAACAGACACTACAGAGGGCAATCTTTGTTCGGAATTACATTGCTTTCACAAATATACTTTATTTAGAAAATGAATACTAAAAAAACCCGAAGAAACCGCTATTGGTATGTCTAAAAACCACAAAACACACTCAGTGTAGCGTCCAGCAATACAAATTAGGCCACAGACCGGTGTTTTGACGAAAATATATCACTAACGTTCGTTTTGAAAAAGGTAAATAAATAAGGTAATTAAATATCTTTTTGGGAAAATGCCAGTTATCTTAGCAGTAATTTTATAGATAACTTTGGTAATCTTGTGCCAGCGGCTTCGCATGCGTAGAATCAGGTTAAAAAGTAGCCCGTAGCACTCAGGAATAAGGCAGAAGCTACCTTATTCATGAGTGCTATATGAGAAAGAGTTATTTAAATCAGACCAGTGGTGGACCAGAGACTAGCTAAACTAAGAAACTTTACTTCTTTATAATATTACTATGGTAATGAGCTTAAGATGATTTTTTTCAACTGGCTTTACATAATAGCCTTTTACATAAATAAACACTACATCTAACCTACCTACAACACCAGTTGGATAATCGACAAGCCAACGTAGGCCTATAGATAATTCAAATGTTCTAGCCCACTACCAGTTGGGAGCATACCCAGCATGTTGGCGGCATTGCTTAATAATAAGATGTTTTTGTGTGCTATTATAGGTATATTTTTTATTTGGTACATTCCACTTAATATAATATAGTTCACCTTACTATGCACACCAAATTCATTTTTATATATAATTATTATTTCATTGATTACACAACAATTGCTAAAATACACTTACAAATGGGACTTGACTTATTTGTTACTTATTTTTTACTATTGGGTGTGTTGTTTTGTTAACAAACAAAAATAACAACACAGAAAATTTCCTCCGTTGCTGTTGTTTGTAGGTCTCCAGATAACTTTTAAATGTGGTATGGAATATATGGAGGAATGAAGGAATGAAACCAGAAAGAAAAATCAGACGTAAATTTAAAATTTGAATTTTGATAGTGTGAATCGACAGTGTAAATGAGAAATGTTGATGAAAAAGTATAATATCAGCATGCTGGGCTCTATATAGTATGTGAGTCCAAGTTAGTTACTGCTCACAAAAACTGTTTGAGGTGATGATGGTACAGTAGTAATTGACGTCGGCGTTGCGTCAGCCGCCCATCTGTTTTTCCTGAACATTACAATCTGGGAGTCTTCAAGAGACGAGTGAACAGGTATCTTCTGGGCAAACGTGTTACATCGTCGACCGCGTCGTCGCTTAACATCAGGTGAGACAGCGGTCAAACGAAAGCCCATTTCAAATAAAAAAAAAAAAAAAAAAAAAAAATCTGTCGGTTAAAGGTTCGAGTCCTACAATGAGCTTTATCTTTTATCTTTCGGTGAAGGAAAACATTGTGATGCAACCTTAGCTTGGTTTTAAGGTATTTTCTAGTGCTCGCCTGGCTAGCTACCAGGTTGAAAATCTGTCACCAACCACCTATGATATTTTTCGGCAGCTGCTCATGTAGGATTAGTAAGAATATTCTCTAGAAGTCCTGCGGCGCAAGTACGGAAGTCCAAACGATAAATTTGTCGAATCGAAAAAACTGATAAATTTATCGAATGTTGCGAGTACCGAAGTCTGATAGTAAAGTATTGTAGTAGCTTTATATTCTCTTCGGATTTGACCTAGCTATTCGATAACTTTTGTCGGTTGTACCGAGGCTCGATAAATTATATAAAAAATCGATAAAACCCTCTTCATCGATTTGAATTGTCAATTTTATCGATCGAAAAGATCCGCACTTGCACTGCTGTTCAGACAGACCCGAGCGGTATCTCCCGGATCTCCCGAAAGTGTCCAGCCGAGAGTTCAACGACTTGTCCACATTATGTAGATGAGGGCGCAGGTGCTCGTTATGTTCCCCGAGCACAGTATAAAAACTTCCAAGAACAAAACGACCCTCACTTACTATTTCTACGATAGCTTACTTTCATTCAAAAACAAATACATATCAGAATACCCAAACTCCTATGAAAATTACGTTCACTGATTGAAGTGATACGGTAGAAAAAAAGCTGAACAGTAGTGTTATATAGGAGTTGGTATCGAAAGAGTATGTCCTTTAATTTTTTTATTGTTTTTTATTGTTCTTTAATTTTTTTGTTTCATAGTGACGTGCGATAAAGGACGATGTCTCGCACAGCTAGTAAGCCGCAAACATTATTCGTCAAGATGATTCACCTACATTTTTAGAGGCTAAATGAATCACTCAGGGATAATGTAGCTTATGTATTAGATGTTCCTATTAAGGAATGTAGAGGTGAAAGAATTTTTAGAATCTGAACAGCGAGCGGTTCTAGAGTTTATAGCAAACAAACAAAAAAGTTCAAATCTGTCTGACGGCTCCGTAGCTAAGTTGGTAGTAACCCTGCCTGCAAAGCGAGTGGTCCCGGGTTCGATTCCCGGCTGGGGTAGATTTTGTGTAAGCATAAAGTTTATTCCCGGGTCTTGGATGTTTGTGATGTGTATCTGTTTGTGTCCATGCCACCTGCGACACAAGGAATCCTAGTACGGAGGTATAAGTGTAAAAGCGTTTAGTTACCAAATTAAACTATAATATTGGCTATAAATTTAGTGGGTGCCATATTCTTAATTATACCACGGAAATGGTAGCTACCTAATTAGTTTCAACCGTGCACTTACACTCGTGATTAAGTTAAGCAGTAGTGAGTCATGAATAGTAGATAAATATCAGTGCTTGTGATAAATTGGAACATTTCGGTGTAGGTAGTCGGATGACAAATACGGCTGTAAAAGGCACCTGGCTGCTGTACCTGTCTGCAACCAGTGTTTACGTAATAGATACCGATGGGTAATACATTGTTCTGGGTAAACGAGGAAAATATTACTTTCGAAAAATATCAGTTACTTCTATTGTTTCTTTTTAAAACCATTGTGCCCCATGTTGAGGTGGGGCTAATGGACCTAGAAAAAGTAAAAAAAAAAGAATTATAGGTACACTCTTCATCAAATAAAAGTTATGTTTTGCGTTATGTATGCAGGTAGTTGTTAAAACCTAGAGATCACAGAGGAAATAATACTACTAGAGATTGACTAAAAACAAAAAGCACCGGCAGTTTAAGCTTTCGAATGACATACCGATATTCTAAATTTAAATTAAAATTTCTATACAAATCGTGTTTTGTCCGGACAAGTGTCATTGCGACCGTGTTATGACCCTATGTAGAGAAATCGTAAAGTTTAAACCCATGAACAAATAAACACAAATCCTACAGATGAAAGTTATAACAAAAACACAATTTAAAAAATGTTTGTTGCTGTCTGTTCGTTACGGGTAATCTCCGAAATGGCTGGGCCGATATTGACGGGACTTTCACTGGCAGATAGCTGATGTTATAATGAGTAACTTAGGCTAAGTGAGCGAAGCCTAGGCACAGCTAGTATACTAAACTTGAGTAAACAATAATTTTTAATTATTTTGAGCTCAAACTTAACATAGGAAACACAATACGTCAATATAGTTCTTCTGCACGCTATAAACTCTCATAAAATTTTATATTACCATTCTTAAATATTTTCCGGCAGGTATAAAAGTGTAATGAGGAACGCAAAAAATGTAATTTTAATTTATTCTTGCCACTTTTTCCCTGGTGGTAGCGCTTAATCATAATCACGGGAGAGCGTGATAATCCGACTTCCCCCAAGAACGGAGAGAAAGCGACACGAAGAAAATTATTTCGCGTAATCTCACATATGAATCGTGCTTTACGTGCTGCTTGAGTTCCGATTCCTTGTCTCTTTGCTATCATTGCTGGGTTGCTGGGTGAGCTTTGTAATGAATATGGAATAAACTCGTCTAGGCCAGATTTTGCTGGTTGATGTGGTGAAAAATAATTGTATTAATTAAAATGATGGGGGTAATGATATCAAATCTGACTGACCACTTAAAGAAGTCTTCAATAAAATTATGCAAATGTTTACCATTCGAGATAACACTAAAATCGTACGACTTGAATGATTATTAGCTAACCGATTAGATATTACATCCGCGTATTTCCATAAAAAAATATTATCGATTATTTTGAGATAACACTAATCTGTCAATCAAAGTACACTCCCCTGCTGGGATACTTTAAAACGTCTATCAGTCTTACTTAACGAAGTTTATGTTTAGGAAAAAATTAGAAGTCGGCACAGGTGACTCTGACGGAGATAAACGCGATGCCAATCTTATTTACCGTCTCCAAGATATACTTTATAAAGTTTTAGAATGCCGTGGTGTAGGAGCGTCTCACACGATAACGATTTGTCGTGCAGTCACGACGACTGCTTTACTTCTGCTACTGCGTTTCTCCGATTCGATCAAAGTGAGATGATAACTTTGTACTAAAAAATTTGGTACATATGTGAATTTCTGTGCCCCGAGAATGGGCGTGTAACGTAAATAATTACATTTTCAATATGAAAGAAATTAGATAATTGAAAAAAATTTGAAACCTCTTTTGTTTTGTTTTGATCCTATAAGGGTTCGTCTGTTATTCATTCACGTCTGAATGATCCCCGGAACCCTAAAAAGCAGTATTATCTATGGTTATCATCTATTTTTTTTTTTCAAATTAGAGATAATTTATCATATAATATATTTAAAGTATAAATTATTTATTCATAAAACGTAATAAACACCTAAAATTAACTTAATTAAAACTATCCAAACTAACCTAAACCTCACATATCACAAAATTAAACAAAAACATAAAAACATCTGTTTATGTTGTCTGTTTATTTGTTTGTGTGAATGAAGCAAGTTCTTGGTCTCAAGACAACAACAGAACCAAACATTCTCAAACACACTGTCTTTATAGTTGCACTGGTCGCTTCGCTTCGTAACCGTATAAAATGTGTAGTCACTGCCGGTACAAAATACTTGATCATAAAGTAATAACAGGGCATAATTTTACAAATGCATATTTTATTCATTGCGACAGCATTCATATTCGCTGTGGGCATGCAAATCAGCGACGTTGTAAAGACACCTCGGCGCGGCAGCGGGACGACAGACCGCGACGCGACGCCCGCCACGACGATTCCTTTCAATGCCAATCCCACTTTGTCGAGCCCGACTGTTATTGCGCCGTGTTTCACCTACAACACACTGTAATAACATTTACACAGGGGAAATTCAAACGTCGAACTATTTGAGCATTTCCCTCAATATGGAATTTCTTTGTTACGCGAACGATAAATATTATATGAACGATGTGACAAAGAAGTCAAACGAAAACATTTTATACGAACGTTAAATATTAAATCCGAATCGTGCGAATCGTGATCGTAGGCGTTTCAATGCGAAATGTTTTTTTTATTTTATTTGGTAACGAGACGAGCTGGTGGTTTGCCTGATGGTAAGCGTAACGTCAGCCCATATAAATTGCGTGCCACTCAGAACTTTGAAACACAAAGGCCTGCGCGGCCCTGCAGTGCGCTCGTTACCCTGAGACATTAGGTATAAAGTCTCATAAGTCCAGTAATTTCACTGGATACTTCTGCTCATCAAACCGGAACACAGTAATGCTTGCACACTACTGCTTGGCGGCAGACTTCACGAGAGAAGCGGTGGTAACAACCCAGACGGACACACGCAGAAGAGTTAGTCCTCCCACTAACAAAACTAATACGGCCTTATTACAAAAAACTCGTTAAACTCGACTTTGGTCGACAACCAATTTGTCTTCAACTATCTTTAGAGTCGACCTATAAACCAAACCTTATTACAAAAGATGAATAAAGCCAAGACAACTTAATACCAAACTGTAGCTATGGTAGAAATTATTTCCACAGATAATAAATGTCTTTATGCTACGGATACACGAAATGTAGAATTGACACAATGTACTAATTTTGATTTTGGAATATAAGTAGCTATTTTGTCACACAATACTATTTTCTAATATCGAAAAATATTGTAAGTAATTTTTAAATGACTTTTGATCATTGCGAGTAATTCAAAACATCCTAATTAGGTATTTACGTATATGAAAAAAATGTTAAGGAGATACTCCTTATATATCCAACCTATACAATGGCACACTATGGCTAAGTAACCATAGCAACATGTTTTGTTGATTGTGTGTACTGTCAATTCTTGTAATATATTCTGTTTTTACTATGTATACTTTCGATATTATAAGTATTTCCTATATATTTTGCTAAAAGCTATTATTCTACTCATCCACGCTTCCTAATACCTCGCCACCCCTTCTTACTTTAATACAAAATATATGAATTTTTTTACGATTTGACAAGTAGAATACGTGGCCGCCATTAAAATAAATGCTTAAACCGTCGCTAAACTAGGTGCCCGGCAAGACTAACTTTGACACCATAGTCAACCAAGACCTAAGTGCTAATCTGCTTTTTGTAATAAGAAATTTGACAAAACTACGGTTTAAACTCCAGTTTAGCGTTAAAACTCGTTTTGTAATAAGGCCGTTTAAGTTATAACGCGATCGATGAAACTAGAAAGGATTTTGTGTAAGAGCAAGGAGGATAGTGGTAAATGTTTTAAATTAATCAAGCCAAGAGTACAATCGACTCATTTGCATTTATACGAGTTGCTCGCCCGCGCTCGGTCAACCCGTATTGATATCGAAGCGGTTTCGCTTCAAATACTGACAAAATTCATAAATTCTCTCCTTCTAAAGCTAACTTACCTACTGTAATGGTCTCCGATACTGTGAAACACCGAGGTATTATTGTAAGGGCGATATTACACGGTTCACTTCTGTCTTTCAATTTGAATGAAGCAACCAAAATTGAACCATGTATAAACACAAAAGTGAATCATTCACTATCATTGTTTAATCGCATACGCTTCGATTTTTGCACGTTTCAACCAAATTGTATCAATTTAGTTGAACCAATGGATTGTAAAACTGTGGTGGAAACTTGTCAGTTTTCTTCAGGTGTTACACCATCCTCGCGCACTCCTTTTAATAATAGTACATTATGATAGAAGCGTGCTAAGTTGGTAACCTAAACCACTGTTAGCTAAGCCCACTTGTAAAAAAATAAACAGACTTGTATTGTTAATGGCTCTTATTAATTAAACATATTATATAACAAATTACCTCCGGATGTAAAACATGCGAAGACGCTTCGTGCATTCAAGTTGGGATTAGCTAAGTACATTGTACGTACTCAACAGTAAGATGTACCTAAGAGATCTGTGGATGTACCACACTAACGCTCGACTGGATTTGGCGCCAAGCGACATCGCACCTGTTATGGACGACGATAATATTGTACTTACTAATAATTAATGACTTTCTCATGTGACATCTATACAAATAAATAAAATTGAAGTGTTTGTCTGTCTGTTTGTTCCGGGTAATCTTCGAAACGGCTGGACCGATTTTGACGGGACTTTCACTGGCAGATAGCTGATTTTACAAGGAGTAACTTAGGCTACTTTAATTTTAGAAAAAGAATTAGGGTTCCACGCAAAAAAAAACCATGTAATCCAAAATCTTCACGCGGGTGAAACCGCTGGGCAGCAACTAGTGAGAAATAAAGAGTCTTTAAAATGATATAATTCAGAAATTACATGTATGTGTTTCCCTGACACCTAGAGTTGTATAGAGTATTCCCGTGCCCCAGTTAGATAATCTCATAATAGCTTGCGCGCGGACATGTTTTGATTAGCTAAATCCGTGCGTCTATACGTGCGTATAATTGAACCTAGGAAAACAATGATGACATTTATTGTAAACAAAAGCAGACACGCAAAAACTACAAAAATATTAGAAATATCCACTATAATGATTGTTTATGTAAATTGTTTGTAGTGTCTGATTGTGTATTCTCTGTTTGTTACATTTTTACTAATAAATATATAATTTAAAATTTAAAAAATACTGAGTAAATTTATGCTTAACTGAACCAATATACCAGTATTACGGGAATAGTCAAAAATCGTTGCGCCTATTGGCCTGGGTGATGTCGTTAGACACGGCCACGCGGAGCCGAACACTTATTGAAACTGTTCTTAAGTGTTGTCCTTTTATGTAGCTACTCCATAAATTTTTGATAGGGCCATCTCGGGAAATCTCTGTCTCCATTCGCAGAGGGTCTGCAGTCAAATAAAACTGGAATCCCAAATATTATTCCGCGACATTTTCCCTGTTCCTTCGATGTGAACTTTTATTTTTATGCTCTTACGTATTCTTATCAGAGAAGAGACACACGCCCGGAGAGCTTCTGACATACTGACTTAAATCCTTTACCCGAATGTAAGTTTGTCTCGGATTACAGTTCCTGAACGTTTCTTTAATATTATTGAGGAGGTTTTTAGTACATAATGCTACGAATGGGGACCTTTCGATTATGTTTTATTACTGGGTATTGATATAAAATTTAGAGTACTTTTGAATACTGTTCATTTATAAATTATTATCCTTTTTGAGTTTAACTTGTGGTATGTGACTATATTTACTAAAAAGGCTTTAATTTTTATTGAACTGACGTTATTTATACCATATTATTATACCTACAGAAATAATCATAATCGGACATTATCATAGTTTTAAAAACAGCGTTAAAATACATGGGCACATTATGACTAAGTCTAAGTCTAAAATCTTCAAAGGCTAGGATATAATGAAGAACGATATCGCTCGTACGTTCTGTTCTATAGAATGTACGTATAGGGTCCAATAGATCATGGAGCCGACGGGCGGCACAAATGTAATTTAGTTCTTGGCCGCACTGTAAGTACGAGATGGGTCTCCGGATTAGCACGATGCATTACCGAGTATACCGACTGGAGGGTACCCCTCTTGGGCATTAAGTGTATTCGATACCTTAAACCGCTAGGATCTTACTAAACTTGATATAACATAGCGTTTTTATGACTCAGTTGTAGTAAGATCACACGCCGATAGCGGGCTGTTCGACTCATATAATAAGCTAAAGAAAACATTGTACCTAGTTACCACAAAATCGGTTGCCAGGCATTATATAAATAAATAAATTTAATTATTTAGCACAAATAATGTACTGCTTATAAAAAAGTGGTTAGTATTTGCGGTATTTTAGACTTCCTACTGCACTTAGAAAGCTTGTCCTCTCTAGTCCCTTCTAGGTACGTCGTCGACATCTTTATATATCGACGATATCTTCATGTAGATTCAGGTGATGTAGTGAGCTTTGGCTTATTAAAATAAAAACACCATTCATAAAAACAAGAATTATAATCATGAAAAATATATATGAAAATAACTGGAAGAAAATGTGTCTCCTTCATCAATTTTTAGTCATTTAAAAATTATAATACGCTTTATAGGTCTCACTTGCGATGTCTTCCAGATGCGGATAGTCAATAGTTCAAACCTTTGTGGATTTTTCAAGGAAAAGAAAACTAAATGTTACTTCTCCTATAAAAATATTAGAAAACGCTTTACCTCGAGTTAGAGCTATAGGCATATTTATAATTCGCGATTCATTCAAATCAGCAGAAAATTGCTGTCATTGCTAGTTTGAAAAAAACTCTCTTTTAGATAGAAATTTCATTTATGGCATAATATTAGATAGTAGGTTACGTAGCAACCTTATCAAATATCAAAAAATCGTTCGAGTAAAGGCCACGAACTAAGGATAAGATGTAACAAACAACAAAACAGATATATCGTTTATCTACCCATATCGTATGGAGTTCGCAATCCTTGGCCTCAAAAGGTTACCCAGTATCACCCCATAAGGAACGCAAATAAAACT
This sequence comes from Crocallis elinguaria, assembly GCA_907269065.1. Lineage (NCBI taxonomy): Eukaryota > Metazoa > Arthropoda > Insecta > Lepidoptera > Geometridae > Crocallis > Crocallis elinguaria. Next base: position 10,240,996 of record OU026080.1, on the reverse strand, counting down.
ATTACAGCGAACCACCTGCTGATAACGAAGTTTAAATAAAAAGTTAATGTAAATACATGGGAAACAAGTTATTTATTTAGACAATGGAAAACAGTATTGTAATAAAAACGTATAGGTAAAACACAATAATCCAAACTAAAAACACAAAAAATGTATCCCGAAAAATTTAACTAAAAATCTTATAGACTTGTTAGTGGGAGGACTAACTCTTCTGCGAGTGTCCGTCTGGGTTGTTACCACAGCTTTGCTCGTGAAGTCTGCCGCCAAGCACTAGTGTGCAAGCATTACTGTGTTCCGGTTTGATGAGCAGAGTATCCAGTGAAATTACTGGGCTTATGAGACTTAATACCTAATGTCTCAGGGTAACGAGCGCTCTGCAATGCCGCGCAGGCCTTTGTGTTTCAAAGTTCTGGGTGGCACTGCAAATGTTATGGGCCGGCGTTATGCTTACCATCAGGCAAACGACCAGCTCGTCTCGTTACCAAATAACATAAAAAAAAGGTAGATTTGTGTGTATTATATAGTTGTTTTAGTTTATTTTGATGAATTTGTTTCATTACTTTAGTTTATGTTGTGAATAGATAACTGTCATACACTAAAAACCGAGTAAACAATCACTCGATGGCAACGCGCCTAAAACACATCGAAATTTATTTTCCCATTATATCGAGAAGATTATATAGATGTACAATTGTATAGGTCATATTTGTCTTGCTGTTGAATAACAAATAAAAATGTTATATCCCCAAATATTACTTACATACATACATACTTTTACACTTACACACTTGTATACTTATTATACATTACACATATTTTGTTCAATGCTCATTAACGAAATCATGCCTTTGAATTCCATTTGTATACAATTGAGCTCGCGTTCTTCGCCGCGATTTGTATATATTATTGTACGATGTTGATTAAAGGTGGTTTGTGTGTTTTCCACTCGTCACATATTTCAGCGGCGACACCACCTCGTATTAGTATGCCACGCCACAATAACCGAAGTCGAATCACAAAAGATTTCCGGAGCGCGACTTGCACAAGGGATGAAAGCCAACATTGTGTAATCAGAAGGGTCGCAATCTCACCTCGCCCCCCGCACTGTGTCGAACACGGCTTCATCAACAAGGGGTCTTTCTACTCATTGTGACTGCTCCTCAAAACCTACGGAACCGGTACTTGTATGGCCACGGTGGAGATAAACGTTTAAATTAGGACACTGACAACGCGAGATATGGCAACATCCGGAAGGCTATTCAGTATTTTGATATTTTTCAGTGATTGTGCATGTCCAATTGTCCATTCATAACTGAAAATCAGACGGAGACTTTGTTTGATGTTATGCCGCTGAGTGTGATATTTGAATGCTATCTTGTGACAGTGTACTCACCTCATTGTCGTCCAACGAAATCATGAAGCACCTACACAACATTTATTAGCACTGGGAAAGAGGTTTGAATAGTGTGTCAAAATAAGCGCAAAACAGCAAAGCTCGAACTGCTCACAGCTGCACGCATTACGCAAGGACATCGAGAACAATATTGATAGATCAGATACATAAAACAATTTTAACTGAGAGCGCACGATTTTGAGTAAGTACTGTGCTGTGTAAAGACCTCTGTATTCCTAACATTTATTAGACCTACATTTTTCACTGACTAAATGACAAGCATTCACATCACGATAGGGTAGAATAATACAGCATAACCAGGAAGGTAAAATGTCAATCCCAAATCACATATATGGGTAGGTACCAAACGTCTTATCTCCACATTTTATCTACTTTTAATGGCTATTATATTTACCCCGCCACAAATCATCGCTTGTTATCGAGTGAAATCCTGGCGAATGACAGTTTATGATAGATGTCACTTCATTACTAAACACGCAGACGTTTCGTTGGCACCAGTAGTAAATATATCTAATGAGGTAGAGAGTATTATATTAGATATAGTATTCAGTAACAGAATGTCAACGCTTGAATAGTAGAGTAACCATAGGATTACAGTACCAATTACGTATTTTATAAAAGGTTATAATCTGTTTAAATATTTTTTTCCGCAAAAAACTTTTACATTTTTATACTAAAATTGTTACACTGATTAACTGGATTATACACATATGAATTCTGATACTCCTTGGAGAAGACAAAGCGATACATAAGGGGCCATTTACGCTTTTTAACGTATGTCTCGTAGCTCTTCACAGAATTTTTAAACATCGCTCAACTGTTTTAGCGTGCGAATAAAAATATATAAAGATTAATAACTGACATATTGTACTACCGCGTTGCTAAAGCTCACGACTCACGAGACCACCCACAATAGTTCCACGTTTGAATTTCTTGAACAAACGTTATTACTGCTCCAATGGCGAAATGTTCCACTGAAACAATTCACAATAGCGGGAACTTCAATGTCAAAGGCAAAGGAGATTGGCCCGTGCATTCCGACTTACGAATTCAAACAAACGTGCGCCGCTCAAGATTTATTTATAACAAAACTATTCGGCGAACTTTCTATTAAAAATTACGATCATTTTTGAGAGAAGACATAGATTAATAATTGTTAAGTCAAACATTTGAATAGTTTAATTTAATTTTTGGTCTAATAAACTTTACTGTAGTAATGTATATTGCGTAAACAAAAGCAGTCCGACATTTGATTTGCTCTTTTCGCATAAGGCGAGGGTGGCCAGGGACGTCACTCACGGCGAGCCAAGGGTCAGTCTCGGTGCGTAAGGCTATTCCCACACCTCGTTATTGTTTCATATCAACGGCGTAATCATTTTACCATTCCTGTTTAATTGAGAGGAGGATGCTGACAACACTATTGTTTATATTCAAACAATGCGGAAAAAGGTTGATATATGACTGGGGATGAGACACAATTCTGTCTGTACCTACACTGTACAAATACTCTTCAAGTTTATTGAGGACTAGCTGCTGTCTGCGATTTCACCCGCGCGGAGATATTGGTTTTTATTTTTTTGCGCGGAACCCTAATTTTTTTTTCTAAAATTAAAGTACCCTAAGTTACTCCTTCTAACATCTGCTATCTGCCAGTGAAAGTCCCGTCAAAATCGGCCCAGCCGTTTTAGAGATTACCTGGAACAAACAGACAGACAGACCAACAGACAAAAATTTAAAAAATGGTTGTTTTGTTATATGTACCGTATATACTTTCTTATGCATTTGGTAAAAAGCTGTAATTTTGATATTACAAACAGACACTTCAATTTTATTTATTTGGTATAAAAATAGATGTCGAATAAAAACGAGGTGTTACAAATACAGGTGAAATCTAAGAAGTGTTTACTATAGCATCATTTACTTTACCTAGATATTTCAGATTAAAAAGGCGAGTAGGGTAAAATCAAAGCCGGTTCAAGTTTTTAAAAACCTTTTAAATTCCGCTGGTGGTTCATAAACGCTTTTAATGAAGGGCCTATATACCTATACGTGTTCATGAGAACCTCTAGAAAGGCCTTTCTAAGAATTCGTAGAAACGATCCGCGTTGCATTTAGCTCGGGGCGTTAATTAAGAATTCAAAATGTTCTTTGTGATAGAGTTACGCCGTAACCAGCGACAAATCCTTGCTCGCTTTATTAAGTTACCCTAATTGTCGACTTCACTGAGGTAAGTAGGCTACATCTGATGCTTTAGTTATACGTAAACGTGACAATTTTAGAAGATTCGTATTGTAAGTCTCAAAGAAACACTGATGTTTATACTAGTTTTTATCTTTTTATTATGTTGTTGCTACCACCCTGCCAGTTTTTGCGGCTTACTTACTGCCAGAAGTAATAAAAACAACAAAAAGTAATCTTAACCGTAAATACTGTCATTAAAAATTCATTGATACGAACTTCAGATTAGTGACCGTACAAATGGGTGTGCGTACGAGCGAATTGCCCCCATAAACACTCTCTAATCGGTCCGATAATAAGGAGAGATAAAGCAATCCGCAAGCACGTAGCTAATGCTCGGAGGCTCATTACACTGTGTTGACACCGACAAATGCCCCTTTACATATTCTCGCTGAGATCCCGAAGATTGAGCCATGAAATTGAAAACGATCCCTTTGAAGAAATTTATTCCAAGCACGAACTGCTCTCCCACTCCGGCGACGAGGAGATTTGCTCGTTTATTTTTATGAAATTATTAAAGAAACACTCCATTCTTGTCTCAGGATCGTGTAATAATGTCGTTCCGCCTATTCGATAGGTTACGTAATCATTACATAATGTAGCTACGACATAGTATTTCTTAGGTGATGTCTTTGTCTCACCGCAGAAACTGGGGCCTTATTCAGAAAAGCTAACGTCGAAACTTCGGCTGATTCGCAGTTTTCCTGCCATGAAAGTGAACCAGATCCGACATTTGGTTCGATTTTCGTAACTTTTTTCATTATACTTTTTGATATTTATCTAAATAAATACGTTTCTATGTAAGTAACATAATACTTAACTTATTTTTATCGATTTCAAAAAAGGAGCAGATTCTATGTTCTAGTATTTTTTTATGTATGTTTTCCACCAATTGAGCACTGATTTTTTTAAATTATTTTTAGTTCACAGGTTATACTTTCGAGGTGGTCCAATATATTTGTTAAGAATTAATAATACCATCTCTGAAGGTGGAAAAATGGGGATAGTTTCGTATATCGTGATTTTTTCATCAAAGTTCCCGCTTTTTTAAATAGTGCCGGCGTTTAACATTTATAATATCTAATATTTTTTATTAATAACTAAATATCAGTCATAACGCGCAGCTACATAAATTACTCAATCTGAAGTTCCAAAGGAATTCTCAACTTCACAACAATAAAAATCAGACGAAAGTGCTCGCGACTATTTTAAGCTTTTAACTTGCATTTAAGTTTTAAGCAGACTTATGAATCGGAATTGGAAGGAAGTAAAAGTTGAAGTGAAAAGACTGTTTTATATCGAAACTTACCTACTTTAAGTTACAGTCTTCGTAGGCGGGCTTGCCAAGGAAAGAACAGATCCTAATTCATCACAGAAGAGGCATTCATTAAGAGTTAATGTAAATTTCGGTCTTTACAGCTACATGGTTAAGTATAGAAAACCACAAGTGAGGTACTTCATGTTTGAAATGGCAATTTAAAAAAGTCCACGCTGGACATAAAGGAGGTATTACATTAGTTTCTACTATTTTTGTAGCTAAGTTAGATTGTTTATACTTATGTATAAAAGCTTTTAGCAGATTTTATTAAGTACCTATATTTCTTTCATGTTCACAGAAAATTGTGCTTACCACTGTGAATACACATTCAATATCATCATCAGCCTATTACGCTCCCACTGCTGGGATATCGTCCTTCTCTCAGAGAGAGTATGGGCCATATTCCACCGCGCGGGCCCAAAGCGGCTTGGTGGATGTCATATGTCCTCGAATTTTGTGGTTCTCGAACATGCCGGTTTTTTCACGATGTTTTCATTCACCATCTTTACCCTATTAGAACACAATCATTAAATTTTGTACTTTATGTCTGATCTATTTTGCGTACCTATAGTAGTTTACAGTCACCTATTTTTACTTCAAATCAACCAGCAAATACTTCATGTAACAGCCCCAATAGGCAAACAAAAACTTTACAGAAGCACGAATGATATATCACACGTAAGCCAAATATGTTTACGTTCACAACTCAATTTATACGACGAAGCGCGACCAACTTTTGCACTTTTTCAACCGGCGAGGTTGCCAGCCACACGTCCCCCATTACCCGGAACTCGCGCTCTCCATTATCTCCACGACTGAATTTGGTTTAAAATTTCACACAGCTTAAAAAATCACGTCTGTGCTCAGTATTTAGCGCGGACAAAAGTTTCGTGCAGTGCACAATGTTTTCATTGTAGCAACAGAACTTCGTAGCAATCGTCGCGCGACATTGTATTGTTTTTAATTTTTAAGCATTCGTATGATACATTCGTATTTTTTCACCCCTCGGCACCGTAACTGGCCCATAATGACCTCATCGTATAAAGAAGCAAAAATATCGCTAGCGCAATTCGTCATGTCATTATGCAAGGAAAGGGCGAAGTTTACGAGTGTAATAACGCGAGATGTCTGACTCGGTATGCCTCATGAATGGTAAAGTTCTTTATTGTGCCGTGTTTTATGCGAACGATTAACCTTTTAATGTTAGCTAGCCACTGGAAATGAAATCTGCTATCGAAAACTGGCGAAAATCGAGCTACTCTAATATTACGGTGCATGTCTACATATGTATGTATCTATTGTATTGTTGTCGTCTGTGTGTTTGCGGCAACAAAAACAACAAAATAACAGTTTTGAAAGAATCTGCCTAAAAAGTGTCTGAAATGGTAAGCGGTACCACCCAGAACTTTGAAACACAAAGGCCTAAGCGGTACAGCATTGTTACACTGCAATGAGACATAAGCCCAGTAATGTCTTAGGGTAACGAGCGCACTGCAATGTCGCGCAGGCCTTTGCGTTTCAGAGTTCTGAGTGACACTGCAATTCTTATGAGCCGACGTTATGCTTACCATCAGGCAAACAACCGGCTCGTCTCATTATAGAAAGTACAAAAAAATAAAATTTCACTTACTACTTTGCTCGTCAAAGTAATGCTTGCACATTACTGTTTGGTGGTAGACTTCACGAGCATAGTGGTGGCATCCACCCAAACGGACATTTGCAAAAAAAAAGGAAATAACAGAATGAAAAAATAAATTACGAGATGGTGTTGCAATTACATGCCATTTTAATTCCGATGCTAATAACTTTTTAACGATACCTTTTTAATTCACATTATCTACGTAACTACTCAAATATGAAAATGCAATTTAGGCGGCGCGGTACAGAGCGGGCGGGCGTGTTATAAAAGCATTATTTTCAATTTACACACCTAACACTGCCATTATTTCTCCGTCTTTACATTAATTGTCCACAAATAGCGGTCCTGTAAATCCTAAATTGTATTGTAAATTCCTTGATGAGGTCAGGGGTCCCTCGGAACTTAATTGTTTTTTGATGAATACTGCCTGATCACGTTGCTCTTGTCAAATCATGCGGCTAATGAAGTTTCCTCGCCCCTTATTGTCTAGGCCTCCTTGAAATTACATTTTTTGTAAACAACCCCTTCAGTCGATTTCTTTGAATTAAAGTTTCATGAAGGAAAGCGTATTTCAAAGGGTAGAGGTAAAAGCTAGCGAAAAAGTACTCATCAAATTTCTCATTGTGAGCGCACAATAGTAGCAATCGCGACATTTCTTCATTCCTTGCGAAACGTACCACATTCTTCAAACATCCCTCATATTTTATTCATCGGACACCTTTATGATATTGTAAAATATATCGGTGCATACTTAAATCTATTGTAATCTATTTATACGAGCTGTTAGATTATGAAATTTGGTTCGTCGCTCATCACTAGCACGTCCAGAGAAAATTCCATTAGGCAGGACATGTTCAATTACCGAATACTATATAGACTGCATTGGCTTGTATTGGCTGGCGCTGATAACGTGCTCTGCCGACACACGATGAGGTTACAAGATAGTGTCATGTGATGCACAGAGAGTTAATAGCTCCATGTTGCTACGTGCAACTACGTGCTGCTACGTGCGTAATAGAGAGTTCCATGCAAAGTTCTTGATATTTTGGTTGTCCCGTTATAACTCTGCTACAATATTTTAGTGAACTGTGGTTAGAAATATGATTATGGTATATACCTATATACTTAGGTAAGATCGTGACACTATTTAAAGAAAATTGCTTTATAAAAGCGACAAACCGACTTCAATGACAAACCACTGAACCGATTTTGATGAAATTTATATGGGACCAATCTGAAATCTAAATCTTTCAAATAATAAAATCATCAGGGATCAATTTGAATCTTTCAAATAATAAAATAATTTTCCAAATCGATTCATAAATGGCAGAGATCTGAGGGAACAAACATAAAGAAATACCCATCGAATTGATAACCTCCTTTTTTGGAAGTCGGTTAAAAATCTAGTGACGATATGAGTACGTTATTCACCTGATTTTAAGTATCACGTTAGTCCATAACAACTATAGTGCAGTCAGAGATTTAAATGGCAACATCCTGCTGGCACCACACCACATTCGTCATCCTGAGACTTGTGTAGTAGGTATGTCACATGTCCAGTAATTTCACTTTTAAATCGAAACACAGTTGTAATGCTTGCAACAAATCAGTACTCTATATCCTCAACAATCGCGATGAACTGTCATAATAACAATAATAAAAATCAATGAATTTTCTTATTCTTAGATAAGAACCAACAAACCGTTACTCATTTGACGCAGTGAAATAGTAGTTTTCTTATTAACGAACCAAGTTATCCATACCTACCAACAAAATGCTAAAGTCTTTACTAGGTTTGTAATTGCGACGAATGCAATTAACATTCTTAAACAAGCATCCTGTAAATGCTGCTTTAAATCGTATTGCCAAGTGTAAGCCTATTCTAGCAAGTTTCAGTGCAACTATGAAACTAGAACTAAGTTTCATTAAGTTTATTAATTAAACATGCTTATTCTAAAGTGTGATTAATGAAAAAACGATTGATACAATAACATGAATTTATTACCAGACAAAAAGGGATAGTTTCGTGTCCTCACTTCCTGATTATGAGTATTAAAATGTGACATCTCATGTCAACAACGCGTTGTTCAATTTTACGGTTCCCCGCGTAATATTTACAGTAACCGCTGCCCACGAAATCGCCATACTCGTTCATACATTATTATTGGTAAAAATTACATAAAAATACAATTATTAAATTCTGGCTATTCACTCCTCTGACCTCTGGCCATAATGATTTTCAATTAAGCTGCAGGCATTATTTGAGTATTTTTGGTCGTATAATTTAAAACGTAACAGAAACATTAATAAGATAAGCTTATCTTCAGCACGATTGCCCAGTCCACCACTATTGTTTTTCTAATAGTTTGTTCAAAGAATCCCAGTTTCTGCTTGGACATTACAAATTAAAGCAGAAGTAAAAACTAACTGCATTTTCCAATTAGGAGTACGTCGAGATACTCAAGTCGTCTGGTCTCCAAGATACAAAATGTAGCGTTTTAAAATGTATTGTAATCTAATTTAATGTATTATAATAATAATATAGTAAGCATTTGCACTAAGACAGTTGTGTTTATTTCGTTATTTTGTCCCATAAGAATACTCAATACTCAATCATTTATTGCAATCATATGTACATTATATGGAGATGTTATATTATTAGTAAAGTTCACATATGACCCTGTTAGGGTATAGCAACACAAGTTAAGAGAGCGAAAGAAATACTTAAGTCGAAAGTTAAATTTATTTCTATGGAAAATACTATTAATCTTACTATCCTACTTCCTACTCATCCTATCCTACTCCTACCAGTAGTTATTATAAATGCGAAAGTATGTTTGTTGCTTTATCATTCTTTCACGCAGCAACGGCGCAACGGATCGACGTGATTGTTGGCATTAGATATAGTTCATGGGCCGGAGAGTAACATAGGTTATTTTCTATCCCGGAAAAATGCACGGTTCCTTTGGGAACACGGATGAAAACCGCGGGCAGAAGCTAGTATCAAATAAACAGAAAACGCAATCGAAGCCACAGGCAAATTTGGTTAGGTGTTTTGTACATGATAACGACTTTTCAGCTCAAAACTTCTCTTGTAAGCACTTTAGAGCTAAAAATGCGATATAAAGTCTAATGTGGCCCTAACTTTCCAATTTGTGCTTATTGTCGTAAAAGTATCGGTATTTTCTTTCGGATATCAATCGCTATCGCTTATGAAAAGCTCCACTCTAAACGTTGCAACTTTTCACCTCCGTCACTGACCCCGACGACCTTCTTCGGATAAATAATTCCACCGGTACTTATCTACTGTGCAACCGCTAAATTACGTTAGTGGCCACTGCCTGTCTGAAAGTAACACGATAGACAGTGACAATTACGACACATTAGGGTCGGCTTCCACCTCTCGCCGAGACGAGTAGAATCGTATTGCAAAAACTTCTTTAGGAACTTCTGTATACCTACTAGTACTAACGCAGGGCATCTAATTAGTGCAATCCGAAGTAGCCGTCCTAATCCACAGGGCACAATTATATGTACCTATTTACTAACAACCTCAATTGTCATTGCGAGACAGAGCCTAATCATTGTAAGTATACGGATGCAAAATTAAATATATGCCATAATCACGCGTAACGAAAAACAACGTAATTAATAAAATAAATAAATTAGAAAAGGGCCAAATTTTAAACGAGTATTTCCTACTTCTATAAATTTTTCGTAAGCTTTGCGTAATTTGTGCATATTTCTTTTCTAGAAACCTGCCTTAATTTTTGCTACTTTAATTTTGATGAAATTGCCAGTATGCTCAAAGCCAAAAATTTTGCTAAATACTAAACTGATTTTTAGTTAATAGTGATTTCATTTTTCAGTATAATCAAGACGACATTGGTAATGTATCTCATTGCGGCCGAGACTGTAAGATATAATACGTTACTAAGACCCGATTACCCCTACGAGTTTCCCTTGTGTTCAAAGTAAACGTACTGGAGCGGAATGTTCCACGTCAGAGGTAAAAGCAAGTATTCATGTCTAATTTCACCCCAGCATAAGAGGTCGTAAAACTTCTTTTATCTGGACCCGAATTCTTTAGAAAGAATCGCTTACAATATACTTAAGATTTTTTACATTACAGAACACGTATAGTCTTCAACTCCGTTCATGATATGCTTAGTAGCTTGTGGTGCTGGAGGACTGATCTGGAGATATGTAAATACTAGACTGACTGTTATAGGCTACTCTGATTTACCAAAATAAAAAGAAAGGAAGAAAATTATACGGTTGTTGAGAAAAAGTATTTTCATATATCCTATTTAAATCACCAAATTTTTACTTAAGTACCTAAATTAATCCATGTTTCATAATAGAATGAGCAAATCATTTAAATTTGGGTAATCAGGTAATTGATTGATGATAATGTGTACGAATTATTACCAAATTATGGTCCAGCGAAATACTTATAGTGGAAATATAAGTATACTATATTGTAAATTTCATGTGAGACAGCAAGGTCTAGAGAAGAGATCAACTGCAGTGGTCTGTTCTGCTGTGGAAACATTATTATTACGAAAAAAATATGAATTCGACGAGAAACCGAGTAACTTTCGTGTTTTCTTTATTATAAGTACGCTCATCAGTTTTATTTATTGATGATGGCTTTAATTAATCAACTTATAGGTGTTAAAATATCTGTCCTCAACTAATCTTTACCTACCTACCTCCCTTTGCCTACCTTTTATAGTAATACAGATCAGCTTGAAACGTATTCGAGCGAGACAAAACTAGAGAAAAACCGGAAAGTCTATAAAATAATATAGAAAGTCAACATTAAAATAAAAATCAATTTATTATTTACACTTACACTAAAATAATCACAATAAATCAAACAGAGTTTTCAAAAACAATATTAAAATTTGCGGCGAAAATAAAGATAGTCAATGAGAGAAGATACAGTCTTGCGAATATGGTCGCATATTAGAAATTAGACAAGATAGGAGCTTTCTAAAGAGCTAGCTTTGTTTAAAGATAACTCTAATCGCGAGGTGGGTCATGTCGTATAATTTAGGAGTAGATAGCAGGGATTCCATCCTTGCTCCAGTCGATTTCGATAGTCTTGCCAGTGCGCGCGCTCTCTTCCGCGGCGGTGGCGATCTTGCTCACGGCGAGGGTCTGCCAGCTGGTCACGTTCATAGCCTCTCCGTCTGTATAAAGCAAATATGGTTAGGAAAAGTATGATAAGTACAAAAAATATCACCTTTAAAATAAACTTACAATATACCTTGCTCGCGTTTTGTTTAGTAAGGTGAATGTTATGACACCAATAGATAAGAAGTTTCAAATAGAGATTCAGATACCATAGTAAAATTACATTGCAGGCTACCATAAAGGTACTTCTTGAAAAAATATGTACAGCTAGGTCAAATAGGATACTTACGTTGAACCACATCGAAGAAGTGCTCGAGCTCATATTTGTAGGCGAGCCTGAATCGCGAGGGGAAGGAGTAAAAGATAGGCGTCTGTTTGATGCCTTCGTGTCCGAGCACGATCTCAGTGGAGTGGCATGGCCTTTCGTTCTCGACCTTGATCATACCTGCAATACGTAAATAGTGTGAACATTTATGTGAAGTTAAAATGCGAATATCCCAAAATCCCAAGATGGTTTGTTGAAAAACTGCGTGCAGAACTTAGCAGAATTAAATTGATAAAAACATCTAAGCGTAACGAGTGCGTAGGAATTCAATGAAATAAGTGTTGTAGGTACCTTTGTTTCCGAAAACTTCGAGCCTTTGGTCGTATCCGTAAGCTGAGTAGCGGCTGTTGTCTCCAAGCACAACGGCGCCGGAGGGGAAGGTCAGTAAGAAAGCGATGGTATCGAAGTCGTCGATAGCTTTGACTTCGGGAATGAGGGCCGATGCGGAAGCCTGCACGCGGCAGGGCAGCTCACCGAGCACCCAACACGCCATGTCGAAGTCGTGCACTAGGCAATCGTGGAACACACCACCTAGAAATCAATACATATGTGTAAGTTACTGTCTAATCTGGGTATTGTAGACAGTAGAGTCGTACTCTACGTCATAAGTACTCTATCAGAATTTCCAGTAGGTACTACGGTAATTATCTCTGAAAGCATAAGCATAATAAGGTAAAAAATATTTTCTTAGTGTGAATGAGTTTAAAATTGCATACTAAAATATTTTTAGTGTTAATAAACTGGACAATGTTGTTCACCTCCTAATGAATCTTTAACCTTTTATTTATCACCTCGACCTTGATCTTGGTACTTACATAATTATGTTACGTTTTTTGATCACATCGTTATGGGGTAAACAAAGTGGTGTATAAAGAGGTTATCATTATTGTTTTGATAAAAACAACTTTATCATGACTGTGTTCTCCACACCATACCTTGTACTAACCGTATAAAAGTATTAAGACTAATTGCTGTTTAATTAGAACTCATAAGTTTACCTGAGGTTTGCAGGTAAGGAATTGAAGGAAGAGGCGAGTCCCTGGCGGTGACCTTGAGGATCTGAACATGTCCAACATCTCCGTTCCTAACCCTGTTCCTGAGTCCCCTGTAGGCTGGGTCGAAGCGGCGGTTAAAGGCAGCGAAAAGAATGCGGCCCTTGGCCTTGGCAGCTTCGTAGCACTTCTTTGTGTCCTCGATGTTCTCAGCAATCGGTTTCTCGCAGAATACGTGCTTGTTATTGTTGATGGAGTTGACCACGATATCGTGGTGAGTCCACGTGGGAGAGCCGATGAAGACCACGTTCACGCTAAAATACAGGTGTGCTTTGTTAGTTGTGGAGTAAGACATCAAAAAACTTACAGATTCAGAAAAGGAAATTTACAAAGACAATCCTTTATAAGAGGACAGGTTTAGTCAAAAGCAAAGACAATAACACAGCAATATCGTGTTGTCATAATGAGTGAGATCAAATGGTTATTTTATTGGTCTCGTAATAAAAGGCCCCAGGTACGCAATTCTATCAATTGCCGGAATTGATTTTAACTGATCGTGTTTAAAATAGCACGTGCTTTACCATCTATATTAATAGAGTTTCATTTAGGTCTATTACTGGGTCTATATTTAGATTTTTCTAAAATTTCACTTACGATTTGTCCTTGTAGACGCGGTCAGCATCCTTAGAGGTAAGGAATGTGACATCATCGCTCAGCTTCCAGTACTTCTTCAACTCAGCGAAACGTTCAACACGGTCATCAATGACGTACTTGAGGACCACACGGGGGTTACCCATGATGTTCGACAAGTGGATGGAGCCAGCGCGGCCGAGACCGAAGATAGCTCCGACTACAGGAGTAGCGTCAGACTTCGACTTGTGATTGGTGGTCACATTGTTAAAGTACCTTAAAAATAAAGACATGCTATATCACAAAACTACACTAGCCTCATTTTTTTTTCTATTTTTGGCTGTCAGTCAAAAATATGATGGTTCTTTAAAAGCAGCGGCCTACAACTAATAAAAGCTCTAGCTGGTTCTGTATTAAAACTTTTAGTCCGAAGTTTTGACGCTGATTTCATGATTAAAGTCATTAAGCCTAACTATGGACTTCACAACTATTGAATGTTTGTGTCTCAACTGAAATTATTAAAGGAACTGTTTGTTGCACTGTAGAACTAAGGAAAATGATAGAGAATCGCTTAAAATCTAAGAAGCTGAAAATATTATAGTAACAGGTATGTAACTTACTCGGTGTGCATGTAGTCGTCAGCTGGGTAAGTGTCAGGGAAGGTGTAAGGAGAGGCTCCGGCGAACTTTTTGGTGGCCATGGTTTACTTTGTTTAGTATTTTTTATATTCTGAAAATAAAATTTATTTAATCATCATCAGCCGGAAGACCGTCCTCAGCTGAACATGTGCCTCCCCCAAATTTATTTACATTTTACAAAACATTTTTTTGTCGTAGATAAATGTCGTAAATTTTGCTGACGAACATATTATATAGGGACGTAACTACTTTCTCTCTCTTAAATATTTAAAATGTGTCCATTATAAAATATTTTATAGCAATTATATTTATTTACACTTTTCTATATGCTTACCCCAAATAGAACTTGGCGTAGAGATAATAGTAAATTTTGCAAAAAAAACAATAGAGTGCCTCTAAACATATTTAATACTATTATAATAACAGAAAAAGTAAACAACATAAACTAAAAAAACCTGCCTCTAAACTAATCAATTGACTGATCAGTACTTACCCAAGATGCTCGCTCCTTCGCTGGTCCACGAGAACTGACTGTTACCAATATTGATCCATATTTATATGAACGCCATGGCATAAGCGTACGATAAAAATATACCTATATAGGATATAAACAAAGATAAATTATCTGAGAATTGTTATCATTTTACGGGTCAATAAATGTATATGACATAACGAAAATAAGCACTGTCACGAGTAATAGCAAAGGCCTAAATTATGTTTATTTAAAAATTATTGGTACTGCTATTGGTAGGCAAGTAATTCACTAACGATGGGTATCTGGAACCTTTGTTTACTTTAATTACGAAATTGTCCTATTCTAGATTATAATAAATGACAAAAACGTCAATATAACTAATCTATGCGCAAACTTAATGAACTTTCCAGAAACTCACCGTAAATGAATTTACCTGCAACATAGTTACAGCTGTCATGTTTGATCGCTATTCCTCTGCTCGACCTTACATGAAAAAGTTATGCAAAGAACGTTTCCCGTTTGCCCTTTTCTGCTGAAAACCATCCTGGATACCATGTAAAAAGAAAGCAATATCTCCAGAAATTCTTTTCGTCAGTTGCTGATCGTAACAACAAGACGTACTTAGGCCGCACTTATGTTAGTTCTACTACCTTTTATTATTTATAATTTTTATCTACCTATTTGTATTTTCCAGTAGCAATCTACTTATATCTTCCATACATCTGAATCTATACAATACAAATAAATAAAAAAAATTGAAATGTCTCTTCGTAATGTCAAAATAACAGCTTTCTTAAAATAGATACTTAACAAAAAACAATTTTAATTTTTTTTCTTTCTGTCTGTTTGTTCCGGCAAATCTCCGAAACGGCTGGGCCAATTTGGACGGGACTTTGACTGGCCGATAGCTGGCAACGTAGGCGAAGCCACGGGAACAGCTAGTAAGATAAAAATTTTAGAAAATTACTTGGGCTTAGAATAGAGTCGGAACCCTCAGAGATGATAGCTATATAATTTATTCATGTACCTACTAGCTGCTGCCCCGCGGTTTCACCCGCGTGGTGATTTTGGATTACATGATTTTATTTTTTTGCGCGGAACCCTAATTATTATTCTAAAATTAAAGTAGCCTATGTTACTCCTTGTAACATCAGCTATCTGCCAGTGAAAGTCCCGTCAAAATCGGTCCAGCCGTTTCGGAGATTACCCGGAACAAACAGACAGACAGACAAAAATTTTTAAAATGGTTGTTTTGATATAGGTACCGTATATACTTTCATATGCATTTATTAAAAAGCTGTTATTTTGATATTACAAACACACACTTCAATTTTATTTATCTGTATGGATTATTGGCCATCTTGCGTGTTTGACTTTATGCGTAGTATATATACCATACCAAACAGTAATGCAAACTAACTTAGGCTCTTGTCAGAACTTCGGATTTAACAAAGTGGCTGCTACATCATTACACATTATAGCTAGTGTAGTTTGTTTAAATGCATCATCAGATAGTCGTGTTTATTTTTTGTTAAAATGTTACGGAACAAAGATAGTGGTCTCAATAAAAAAGACGAAGTTTATAGAAAATCAAGAAAAATGCAGGTGCACATGGTTTCACAAATCAACTACGAATTTTCACTTCGTAGATCTCAACTTTTTTACAAAGATTATGAAAAATTAGGTATTAATTTTATTATTACGTTAAAAGAATGATTTTTAATAACATCTTATGATATCGAATACATGTGATACCTACCTACTTGTTTGTTTATGGAAACGTGTATGGTGGATTTACGTCATGTAACAAATTATCAGCGATATATATTAACCTATTGACACTGCCTATCCACTCAAAACTACCTAGCATGGACTTTGTTAAAAATCACCATATGGTTGGCTACCCTATTGAATCTTAATAACTCACTTCCTGGGTTTCCGTCTCGTGACAAACGATTCATTTTATACCTGTACGTAGGTATTTTTAACATAGGTACTTTTATTGGCTTCACTTACAAGATGTAGTTATTTAATGGAATCCGCCGTGGGGATAATACCTCCCCCTCTCTTTCCGTTGGTCCCGTAAGAAGCGGCTAAGGGAAGAACCAGGGAATGGGCAGCAGCATTCTCTTCGGTCAAGGTCATAATCTACTGCATTCACCAAGACGCCAAGCGTGGTGTATTATGGCATTCCCCCAATGAAAATGACAAACACGAACATACGGCCCCCAGTCCCCGGCAGCTCCGCTATCCATGGCTATGGTAGCGGCCACTGTAACGGCGGAGCAGGGGGTGCGAAGAATCCCCGGCAGAGATCCGGCTACCAATCTCACAAACGACCCCTGGCCCTGGCAACTTACAATACACGGACGCTCTTCCACCCCATCAGAACCTCGACACCAAGTGAAATCTATTGGACTCGTCGAAACGAATCATATGAGCCCAAACTCGAAGCGACTACTGGTAGCCACTGAAGAGTTCTACTATCCTCCTCCTGGCTCCATCATCAGATCAGCTCCATGATACCAAATTATAGTTTTATCCTCCGAACTACTTATAGGTAGGTATATACATACAAAGTTTCATTTCGATACGACAATTAGCAGTAGGTTAAAATAGACTACATACTAACATTTTATTACATTGTTTGGCAGTTCGTGCCTAGTAAAAATGTATTAAAATCACAAAATACAAAAATCGTTAGGTATTCATCATTAAACTAAGTATTTCGCGTGTACTTTCCTAATCCTACAGAGTCGTGCACACATTGGGTATTATCAACTTAGATTGGTAACTACCCAAGGATAACTGACTAATAAACCCAACTAACTCTTTCCTGCGTTACACCGCATAGGTTCTTACGTGCGTGACGACAAATTGTTTAAATCTCTTGGACTGCTGTTTTCTAACAGACCCCTTAGTTTTACACGACACCCGATGAAACGTATAACATCAACAAGTAGCGTACAAATAGAATTCACAAGATAGGTCACTTTTTAACCGGTGGTAGGACTAACTCTTCTGCGAGTGTCCGTTGATACCACCCGCTTTGCTCGTGGTCAGAGTAACGAGCAAACTGCAATGCCGCGCAGGCATTTCATATTTCTGAGTGGCACTGCACTTGTTATGGGCCGACGTTATGCTTACCGCATCACGCAAACGACGAGCTCGTTTCTTTATCGAATACCTACAATAAAAAAAGGCCACTAGGTCAATGTTCCGTCCAGCACTAAGCTCGAGACTTCTCAGTGCCCTTACGCACAAAGCTGGAACTCTACAAAACATACATCCGCTTTACATATGCAGCACCAGCGTGGTATAAGGACTCACTTTGCCTACATATAAAAGCATATAAAGAAAAGAATTTAAGCCTATAGCAAAATCTAACCTTGTGCACATGCACTAGAGCCGGACAAGCGCAGCGATATTGTCATCGCGCGAGACTCACGAATGTAGAGCAATTCGTAGAGTTGTTGGTATGGAACAGTCTTTTTAGTATACCTATATAAACGACTTACCCTTTATGACAGACTATAACAATATAGCATTGTACGTAGTTAAGATTGCTGACGACCTTCACTCATTTTTAAATCTTATAGGAAATATAGTGAACTAAAGGAGTTATATGACAACCTTAACAAAATCTCAGAATGGTTTGCTGCTAATAATCTACTAAACGCTACCTAGTAAAACTAAATGTATGAAATTTTGTCTTCTCAACGTGCCACGTGTGGACTCTATAACGTCGTATTGGAAGACAGCAAACTTGACCGGTGAATAATACTGTTTTCTGAGGCTTATATATTGACTCCAAAATGCAGTGCGGTCTCACATCAATGCCCTTTCGGGTCGGTATCTGCAGAGGGCTCAGCGGATGAGGCACAAAGGCTGAGTGACACCTGAGAGGCCGCAGACGCCCGAGCCAGCTAGCTACATATTACTGATCTGTGGCCCAATGTGTCGCGGAAGACGCGGCGCGCGAGCGCATTTGGACGGGTAGGGTCTTAGGGAGTAATAAGGTGAGGTGCTCTGTTGTGGGGCCGCGGTAGATTGCCTGGTGATACTGACCAGGCGGGCAGTTCCCTGATGTCCCCACGCACGATTTCTGCTCTAAGCTGTGTATGGGTGTCGATGCCGTGGCAGACAGGTGCCCCACCCTAACCGGTGTATGGGCAGCTGGGCACCGTGCCCCGTGGCAGGTGGGGGTTTGGGGTGACTTGTGCCTCTCTCCTTCCCTGTTGTATCCATGAGGATTTTCGCGATGGAAAAATAATGGTGAAGAGTTGTCGCTTCAAGCGACACGAGCCCACCGCTTACCAAGAAAGAAGGGACGGAGGAAGAAACCGAAAAAAAAATACTGCGTGGTTATCACTGTCACTAGTGTGAATCTGTATGTCAATGTCATATTAAGATTATTGTCAGTTGTCAGTCAAATTTACATTCCGGGCCGATTTGCATTTTAGGTTCCAATTATCATTGAATTTATTAATGTTTTTTCATTTTGCTTTACTTAGTGACAGACGATTTTAATTTTTGCTAGCACACGAACTGTTAAATGGATTGCAGTTGTCTTTTTGTATTAATAGTTTGAGATTTACTAGAGTGATTAGCGTCCGTTCTTAGGATACAACTATTTCATATAGTTTGTTGGATCGTCGTGCCAAAAACACACGACAAACATGTATCGACCCATTAATTATTTGATATGTTTCCTTGTGGTCTTACAAATTGCGGTAATGTCCGATTTTTCTTTAGGTGACTTGAAGTCCATAGCCGACACAATGGGCGACCTATTGGACAAATAAATAGAGCTAATTTAAATCCTATCATGTATATTTGAAGTGCTTTTCTAAAGATAATAACCCTTTGAATAAATTTAATGACCAATATATTGTAATATTTCAGGCTTGTATAGATTACGATGGTTGGTTAAACATAGATATACAACATTCCTTGAGCTGCAAAGAAAAGTACTGCAAGAGAGGCAGCATCTCTTTGAAAAGTCTTCGAGCGGGCATCTCGGTAGTAGACCAAATAGAGTTCAGCAAAAGTCATATTGATGAATTAAAGGTAATTAATATTTCCATCAAACATGGCATGTTATACAATATTGTAATGAAGTTTAGGATTGCAGTGTTATGATAAAATAATATGCATTATTACTTTATCTAACCAAATACATGAACCTGCTATGATTTCATGACTAGTATGTAATGCAGCCTAAAGATGATCAACCTTTCATAGCACCACAGATAACATTGTGTAACTACTTATCTCTACATGTTACCAATTTCTCTGTTAAAAACATGACTACTCTACTTTTTGCAGAAATTGGCAGAAACTGATGGATTTTACACCATCCGGACTTTAGTCACTTCTGCTGACGATAGCCTAGGCACAGAGTTTCTATCTTCAGTGAAGGCCCAATCATTCCTGGATAGTGGATTGTCAGATGTCATTAATGCCTGGGTGCTGCCCCATGGTGCAGTTATAGCTGTCAGCTTCCAAGTGACGAACACTTCTATGGATTTGAGCCAAAAAGCAAATGGATACAAAATTAATTCAAATTTCTATCTTCGCTATATCGATCAAGCACCTGTGTATGTATAGATACTGCAATTGTAATTTCTACTTATTTAATGGGCTGGTTTACACCACATATTATTCAGACTGTCTGACAGTATACTTTTTTAATATGATCAATTAACAGGCTAACTCTTATTTACACTCTACAATTTAATGGACAGTCTGAATATCACATAGTGTAATAAGTCCTTAGCTTGTATTTGTGTTATAATTATAATATAGTCATTATTTACAGGCCTGATACTGCAACTTATGTACAAAAACTTGAGCGGGAAAGAGATGCCAGGGAAAAGGGGGATTTGAAAGACAATAGATCATTCTTGGCCAAATATGTAAGTTCAGAATTCCACCAAATAGAAAATATTATTTCTTTCAATTAAATTGGTGTACATAACATGAAGTTTGTTTTGTTGTAGACATTTATTTCAAAACATTTCCATATTTACCTCATTGCATATTTTTTGATTTTCAGTGGATGTATATAGTGCCAATTGCAATCTTTGTTATGATCTCTGGAGCTACTAACCCAGATGCAGGAGGGCAGGCGGCGCGCCAGTAAACCTTGGGAGCCATTATTAGTAGTGAATACTTACAGTAAAATAACTACATATTCAAAAGTAGTTTTAGGTTTAACTCCAAAGTTAGGTCTAGTAAAAATAATGTTGTGTAGCAGTGTTTCTGGTGTGTGAAAATAAACATATTATTTATTACAAATGTTTTATTATTAAAGATAAAGCTTATAAATTCTCACAAGTCTGTTTGTTAAACATATAGCAGTAACAAACAAGTGCAACAGTTAAAGATCTCGGTAACATATTACAGCTTTTATTAATAGATAGTGGTTTAGGTAAACCATGTTTTGTCTTTGTTGTTCTTTGACAATTTTAAGCGACACAGACAAAACATAGTTTAAGTACTCAACCGATTAACACTGTTTATTAATAAGAGCCTAAATGGATATACAACCAAAATGTAACAGTTTGAGGTAACTATCAAGCACCAATTTTTTCAATTTCTTCAGCATCTTCAATGTCAAGTAGCAGAATCTTCTTCCCAAAGTGGGCTTCAATGTCCGTACAAATTTTCATTGCCAGAGTGGAGTCAATCAGGTTGATAGCAATACCTGCCTTGCCAAATCTTCCTGTTCTTCCAATTCTATGCAGATATGTTTCACAATCTGCTTGCTTGTTCATATCCATGGGCATATCAAAGTTTACAACAAGAGTGACCTGTTCAACATCTATGCCACGAGAAAGAACATTAGTAGTAATCAATACTTTTTCTAATCCAGCTCGAAAACGATCCAATACTGCAATTCTCTGTTCAACAGTTAGGTCACCAGATAGCACTGCAACAGAATGTCCATCCTTGGACATCTTCTCTGATAGCCATCCTGCAGTTTTTCTTGTGTGACAAAATATAATTGCTTGACCAATTGTAATCACACCATAAATGTTACAAATAGCTCTATACTTCTCCTCAGCATTTTTGCATTTCACATAGTATTGCTTGATATTGTCTAAAGACTCTTCTTCTCTAAGTAATCTTATGATGATAGGGTTGGGAACAATAATCTCAGCAAACTCCATCACAGCAGCATCATAGGTAGCAGAGAAGAACATCATTTGGCATGTCGAAGGTAGACATTTGTGTATACGAATACACTGGTCTTGATGACCTTGGCGATCAATCATGACATCAGCTTCATCCAAGACAAATACTTTTATCTTGTTTAAATCAAACATTCCAAATTTGACTCCCCAATCTAGCATTTTTCCTGGAGTCCCAATAATAATGTGGTCAGAAATCTTTGTGCCTCGTGGCACCTCTTCACCTCTAACGGCATACTTCAATTTGATCTCAGGGCAGAATTTTGCCATTTTTGCAGCTACTTCTCCAGTCTGAATAGCAAGCTCATAAGTAGGACTAAGACATAAAACTTGAGGATAGTTCTTTGATGTATCAACTCGGCTTAACATAGCCAGTACAAAAGCAGCAGTTTTCCCTGTGCCAGACTGAGACTGCGCAATCATATTTTGGGGTGGATCTGCTAGTAATGTAGGCAAAGCAGTTTCCTGAATTTTTGAAGGTGCATTAAATCCCATATCATAAACCCCTTTCAAAAGATTTGGTTTCAAATGAAGAGCTTCAAAGGTCTTTACAGAATATAGAGGGGAATTAGGATCTTTTCTTTGGATTTCTATGTCTAATTTTGATTCAACCAAGCCTTGTCTTATGATTTTCATCAAAAGTGAAGTGTCAGCTGCATTTGCTGCATCTGGTGAGTCATCAGAATCTGCAGTTTGGTGGAAATTTTTATTCAAACCAAGGCCAGCAATTTTGTTAGATACATCTAACTCTTCAGCCTCAGCTTCTTGACCCCATTTTGAGTTTGCCATTTTGACCTGAAATTTAAAAAAATAGCTATTTTAATTTGTTTTCGAACTTACAATTTAAGTACACCTATAGCTACTAAAAAGCCACTTTTAAAATTATTTTCTTTGATCATACTCGTCTTACTATGAAAAGCCAGGACTTGTATAATAGCTACATATGCGAGACGTGCACCAACGTTATGATAATATTATCAACATGGAAAAGCGAACCAAAAGCTTGCAAGAATCACTTCTCAAGTTCTCAAACTTTGTTGCAAGACGCGCATGTCGAGCTATGGTTTTATGATAAGACTGTGTTAAATACTTTTGTTACTTACGTATCTGACTCCAATGTAGTAAAGTAGAAAGTACAGTTAGGATGAACATGAATCAACTCAAAATAACGAAATGCCGCCCAACCGCAACGACAGCAGCCATGCGAAAAATACAATTTTTTATTTAGTTTTTACTGACTTTGACATTGACAACATTTACGAACATCTACTCATGTCAAACGGATTTGTTTTCGCCAATCCGTGTATGTTCCGTTAAGTTTGCAACATTTCATTGGGTGTCTGCAATCTTCTTCTTTCTTTATTTCCTGGCTTCTGTGGAATGTTAACCACAATTTCGCCAATGTCAAGTAGGTGTCTGCCTTATGCCTTGCACAGATTACTATATATGTAGCTAGATGCCTTGTCGAATAATGATGTCAACAGGTACGAAGCACTAATAGAAAAAAAATATGCACGTACATACGAGAAGTCACTTTCGTTTAAATGTCAACGTCTAATCATCATTTCATTCTCATAAATTCAATTTTTTTAACCTTTGGTTATTATCACAGAGTACTTGTTATTATCATCTATTCCGTTTAAACTAGATTTCTTTGAGTGCTTTTTTAAAATAAGTTCATAATTTTGAATGTGAATTTGATGAAAAAGTTATCAATATGCTAAAACATGTCGGCAAGATATTTTATCAAAGAAAAAATCTAACCTCTCTTTTTATAACTAATAGAAGCTTTCTGACAAAGGATTATAAATGTATAGAAGCCTGGAGCAACATAAAATCAACACCCTTAATAAATAAAATAAACTTAAATGATTTCTACAATCAGTTAGATCAAAATTATTCTTCAAAAGGAGTAATAAGCGCAATCGACATAGATATCTTTGCAAATGCCCTGAATGATCCAATTCATCTCGAGGAACTCAAAGAACTTCTCCATAAACTGCGGCTGTCTGCTGAGACTGGTAACATTCTGGAATCCACACATCATGCGGCTATTAGAAACTTTATTAATTTCGGTTATGTCCAGGAAATAGTAGAAATCCTAAAAGACCCATTGAATTTCGGTGTTTTTCTCGATGATTACTCTGCTAACATACTATTGGATGAAATATTAAAATCAGAAAAATATGATTTAGCTGCTGAAGTAGCTGGTTTGGTAATGCTTCAAGAAGAATTCACTAATGAATTAACATGTGCTCTGTGTCAATATGCTGCCTACAAATATATACAAAGTTACAGCCCGCCGACACCTGCACCACCTCCAGATCCCAAAAAGAAAGTTGAAGAGAAAAAAATAAGAATCAAATTTCTTCGCAATGCATACTTTGATGACCACTTTGATATAAAAGACACATTCATACTCAGTGGCAAAACATTAGCCTGGATATCAGAACGAAAACCAGATAACCTTAATCATAACTTGCAAATTATTGGGTGGTTAATTTACAAGAAATATGATAAATTATTATCATTGTGCCAACAATTAACTAGTACAAACTCATCAGAATTCAAAATATACAAAGAAGTCCTTGAGATAGTAGAAAAAATAAAGAATTTTGAAGGAGGCTCAAATGAGGCCTTAGAAAAGATATCTTTAATCTTGAGCAGCTATCAAAGTTCAGCAGATAAATCATTAGAAGAATCTATCAAAACTGAAATTGAAAACTGTATCAATAAAGTGCAAAATAAAGATATTGAGATGCAAAAACAGGTTTGTTTATTAATTACTTTACAGTAGCAATTACTTTATAGTAGTTACTTTACAGTCACATTTATTTATACTTTAAATTGCCTACTTATTCAGTATACCTGAAATGTGATGCTAATGATTATGGCATATAGGTTATACAATAGTGAAATCTGCAAGATTCTTGATTGAGAATTTAAAGAGTTGTCAGATAAACCATGTTGTAGCAACAGTATTAAAAATACAGGCTTTTATTAATAGACAATGTTAATCAGTGGTTTAGTTAAATTATGTTTTGTCTTTGTTCTTTGACAATTTTAGATTGAATTCAGAGATACAAAACCTTGTTTAATAACTGTTGAACCGTTTAACACTGTTTATTAATAAGAGCCCAAGTCTTACCACAACAAATTTAAACATACCCTAAATTTGTGTTAAAAAGCGTTACTCTTAAACAAGCCTTAGCTGCATGTTTAAATTTATTTATGAGCAACCACAGATCTTGATTTAAGTAGTGTCTAACCATTGTTCCGTTGCTCCATTTTATTGTGACATTTCTAATCATTTTAGATTTTAATTTTAGACACTTCAGTGTTACCACAAGAAACCCATTTTTAGTCGTCTGTTTAGCTAGACAGCGTCTAAAGATAAACATCAAAAATGATTAGTAATGTCACAACAGAAATGTGTTAGACAATCTTTAGACACTACTTAAATCAGGATTTGTGGTTGCTCATATTTAATCGCGCGACTAAGGCATGTGTAGCCGTTAAACAGTGTTTAACATGTGTTTAATTTTTTGTGGTAAGACTTAAGATAGCTAGAGCTAAACATGCAACTAAGTGTATTTTTGTGGTAACACAGCTAAGGCCCTGAATTTAATAAACCTACCTTAATATGGGAAAGGTTAAATTAATGTTATAACCTTTTTTCCAGCTTTTCCAGTCTTGGGTGACAATTCGTAAACAAAAGCTTGATGAACAAATTCAACGATTGGACAGAGTTAAACGAATGCAACTTATACAAGAAAAACAGAAAAATCTAGAAGAAGAGGAACAGAAACTTTGGTTCTTTGACAATGAAGAGAAAATAGATCTTGTAATTGAAGAAAAAGAGAAACTAATAAAAAACAAATCAACAAATGAGGCATCAAATTTAACTGATGAGAATTATGTACCGCCAGAAATTACACCTAAACCAAAAGCCTAAAGTGCTTCAAATAGTTGTTTAATTGAAATTGATTACACACTAATCTAATAATACAGTGGTTTAGTTTCCTTGTATTCAACCTCAAAATCAAAAATATAGTTAGATTTCTTTTTATTTAGTTGTATACACTTAGGCTAAGATTCAGAGACGATTCTAAGCGTAGACTTTGGCTTCCGTATGTCAAAACTGTATAGAATTTTGACGTATGGAAGCGTGAGTCCACGCTTAGATTCGTCTCTGAATCTCAGCCTTAGTGCCCTTATCCTGTCATGCGGATTTCCGTCCGCGACAGAACGGAAACAAAGTTTGAGCACGTGACGAACCGTTACAACCGGTGTCTCTCCATACGCGACGCAGACACCAATACTCAATTACTCACGCACACACGCGTCTCAAGAAGTTTTGTCTCTGTTCCGTTTGTTACTCATGGAAAAGTAAATGAAATGACCGATACAATAATCAATTTTGCGCTCAGTTCACAGTAGGTACTCTAGAGGCAACATGACAGAAAAATGGAGCGATGGCGCGTCCGGAATGGTGTGACCCTCTGTGTGGTCGAAATTGGAACTTCGTTCCACGACAACGCGCGGAGCGATGGATTTGGAACGGTCGTGAATGGTGATCGGTGGCCATTATTATTATTAGTAATGATATAATGCGGGCGGCCCTCACGCGGGCCGATATCAGCATGACAGGAGTGCGTTACAAGTTCTCTTTTTTATCGAACATAATAATTAAGTCATAATTATAATCAAACTAATTGTTAGTCTTGTGCCCTTTATACAGCATCGCTGCTAGCAAGCAAGGAAAGCTATGAGAAGCTTTGCTTGCTTGCAAGCGGTATTTTCGGCCTAATGAGAAGACTGGGGACTAATCAAATAAAATATTTTAGCAAGTACGAGATACTAAAATTTATTCGTGTGAAGACAAATTCATATAACGTAATAATATTATTGAGATTAAATCCATAGGCTGTGTATAAAGACAGTTTTATAATAAGAAATTACAATATTTCTAATGAAAGTCAGCCTGTTGGGCGCGCGCGCGAAACTCTATGTAGGGTAGACCGAGGAGAATCGGATCAAATTAAAAATACTGAACGCAGACATAGCGACACATCTCTGCTTCCATTCTCACCGCGTGGTTGCTATTCAAAAACACTGGAAAAATACTACTAATATTATAAATGCGAAAGTGTGTTTGTTGGTTTATCCTTCTTTCACGCAGTAACGGAGCAACGGATCGATGCTATTTTTGGAATAGATATAGTTTATGGACCGGAGAGTAACATAGGCTACTGTTTATCCCGGAAAAATGCACGGTTCCTGCGGGAACGCGGGTGAAAACCGCAGGCAAAAGCTAGTACTCCATAAATGCCGAGTGAGGTAGGTCGGCCGGCTTGACGCTAACAGGATCTTCACGCCCGTCCCGTCATCGCAAAGTCGTTCCTCCCCGTCCGCTTTGTGGCTCCACAATAATAGAAGATTCTGAAATAAGTTTCATTGAAAAAAGCTATACCTCCTATCCTTTAGTGATATCAGTGATCGCTCGCTGACAAATCAATTATATTATTTTTCAAAAAAAAAAGACCTTTTATTTTGTGTAAAATTGCGATTTTATCAGAAATAAACTTAAAAAGCAAAACCTTATCGGCATACAAAATTTCATCGACATTGTTACGTTTTCGCGATATCCGAAATAAATATAAATTTACTTATGTACAAAAGTTATTAGATATTAGCTGTCGCCCGCGGCTACGTTTGTTTTATGTTTGGTACTCAACCATATAGTGATAAGACAAGCTGTCACCTGCGGGCTAAAGCTATAAATTGGATGAATTAGTTCTAGCGTTCCTCTTTAATTCTGGTGAGATCAAGCTGTATCTTCCGCAGTGTATCCTCAGTTCTCTTGGCAGTCTCTGTCTTAATATTCTCTTCCAAATCTACAACTTCTCGGGACAGGGTGCCCATGTCGTTGACAAGGGATACTATTGTGTTGCACTCAGAATGCAACAAGGCCAATAACTTGTATGCCTTTTTTGCCTGGTCATCTTTTTTCGCATCCTGAAATGTCAAAAGATAATTTGTGCTAAATGTTATTTATGATATGATCCAAAAGTACAAAATAGACATTGGTGTCAATTCTATCATTTCATACCTAAAATAATTTTAGTTTCACTCTCTCTCTTTCCAATGCATAACATGAGAAAGAGATGGAATATATTTTAGACCTGTCAAATTAATCCACTTGCTTGTGTCAAGTGTAAATTTAATGGCAATGAATTCAGTGGCATCTAATTTATCAAGATCGAAAGATATTTGACAGCTCTAAAACAAAATTTAGATCTGTCAGACATCTTCCGTCTCTTTCGCATGTTATGCATTGGAAAGAGAGAGAGAGCGAAACTAAAATTAGTTTAGGTATGAAATGATAGAATTGACACCAGTATCATAATCAGCCGATAGACGTCCACTACTGAACATAGGCCTCTCTCAAACGCCACTTGGATCGGCTACTCGCTTCTTCGTTCCCCGCGGTTTTGACGAGGTCATCGGAACACCTAGTGCAGGGCCGACCTACCTACTAGCTCGATCGATCATTATATCGAACATTATATGAATAACTTCATAAAATAGGAGATAACATACTCGAAATAGCGTTTCATCAGCTATTGAAAAGCATCTGTCTAACTGGCCTTCAAGAGAGTTGATATCTTTTTGTATTTGCCTGGTATCTTCTAATATCTTCTTTATCTCCATATTTTGCTTATCGACATTGCTTATTATTTCCAAGATTCTCTTTGTATAAACAGCCCTGAAAAAATAATTATGGCATTAATAATATTGAGTACATAATCAGAACAATGATGAACATAATTTTGTTTTATAATAAGGAAGTGCTCTGTGCATGCTTCCCTTTCATAACCAAGTTTTTTTCACTTTGTATAAGTTTTTATTATTTATACAAATATCCTAAACAGCAAGGATTTCTATTTTCTATACTAGCTAAGCCCTTATTCATAAACTTTCTGTGTCATACTTAATTACTAGAACGTGTTTTGTCTCGTTTTCTCGCGTAACAGCTTCCGTCAACGAGAAGTTGACAGAGCAGTTTAAAGCATAGATTATCTTATTGAGCTTTTATGAATGAGGACGTAGATTACTTACTGTTGTTTAATGATTAGGTACTTAAGCGAGTAGTTAGTGTCGATTTCTTTTGTAAATCTACATTAAGGACTATCACGACTCTGAGTGCGGGAGTTAAGCCTACTTGCGCCAAAAACTAGATTAAATAATCCGGATTAAGACCAATACCGGCTTAAGATTTAAAAAAAGAACTTAATGATGCAAGACAAAATGGTAATTTATTCCCATGTTAGCAAACAACTATTAATTTGAGTTAAACGAGGTAGTTCGGGCTGGCGCAAGCGGGCCTTAAAGTACTTAAAATTAATTAAGAAAAAACTACCCATATTTACCTTTTGTTTCCTCTCCTCAGTTTTTCATAGTTTTCTTTCAGCTGATTTCTTGATACTTCTTTCTTATCATATTCATCTTTCATTGACTTGGCAGTTTCTTTTAGAGTAACTAAGGCCTTCTTACATTTACTTCTGTCAGACTGTGAAGGAAAATATAAGCTTATTAATAACTAAATTACATGATTCATGTTGGATTATAACACAAATCTGGCAAATTTCAGAAGTGTGAGTTTTGCAACATGGTAACGCGTTCTACAGTGACCGCATTTACAAAGATTTTGTATGAAAAACTGTACAGCGCCCCTAGCGCCGCATTTATGAACTATCAGTGCGCATTTTGTACGGTGTTTACTCGACAAACGCGGCCGTTCGCGTAAACGGATTTTAACTGCGAAAGTCATACTCAGCGCACAGGTTTAATCGGTAAAGCTTTCTGTATGTTAGTATACTGCCAACTTGCAGTGGATTAGAATAGAATAGAACATATGGACAATCTTTAGGCCTACACCGGTCCTTTGCTGTCTACACCTTTTTTTAAGCGTGGTTAAAAATCTTCATGGATAAAACCTGCGCCGGGGCGCAGCGGACTCCGGATAACGAGGCTGACCTAAGTTCTACCTTGACCCCATAATGCCGGGCTGCCGGCCCATGTTAATAGCCAACCCGTGACGCGCTTGTCCCATTTTAGGGATTTTTAAATAGGCTGTGTTGACCACTATCCCACTTCATGATAAGTGCCAATGTGGTTGATATTGGAGCACGTTTACCTAGTTACTCGAGACAGTTAATTTGTATATAATGCAGATAATCTCATTCTCTCTAGTTAGAATTAGTACTTTTCTACAGCCAAAAATGTGTAAATCCATTGTCTTTATACATTTTTTTTCTGGAAAGTCAACAAAAACTAGTATTACTGTAGTTACCTCAGATGAATCTACACTACTATTCAGTTTATCTATTTCAACTTTGAGAGACAGATTCCTTGATGTTATTTCTTCGCTTTTTCTATGTAGCATATCAATGCTTTTCTGGACTTTCTCAAATAATGTACCGTTTGCTCCAGCTTCAGTTTCAATATCAGATATTCCAATGCTACTCAATATATTTTCAACATTTTTAAGATCTGCATCCGCTCTTTCACAGGATCTTTGTGCCTGGAACCATTTTAGAAGGGATCACATGAGCAAATGTCTCCATGTCTAGCAACAGTGAGCTGTTTTCAAAGAATGCATTTCCTCAATGACATACAATGTTCAATGGACAAGAAGTATTATCATCTAAATAAAACATGATCTATGAACTTGAACAAATTGGTTTATTTATATCTATACAAATAAATAAAATCGAAGTGTCTGTTTGTAATGTTAAAAAAACACCTTTTTATTACTGCATATGAAAGTATATCTATGGTACTTTAAGAAAAAGACAACTTTAAACATTTTTGTCTGTCTGTTTGTTCTGGCTAATCTCCGAAACGACTGGACTGATTTTGACAACACTTTCACTGGTAGATAGCTGATGTTAGAAGGAGTAAGACTACTTTTATTATGTCAGCGAAGCCGCGAGGCATAGCTTGTATACAATAAAATAGGGTGGCAATGTGCAACAATAAAATATAATCATTATAAATGGGATATTGTAGCAAACCAACTTTGTACCAAAGTAAACCAATTGTAGCAAAAGATAATTTAATACCTACATAGTCACATATCATTCTTATGTGAACATCATTATTTAAAGTAATAGTTTCAATGCACATATGAAAAGTAAATACATTAAAAAGGTATATAATACCTGTGTATATTCTACTTCCATGACATTTTTTTCACTGTCAAGTGTATCCATTTTCTGTCTTAATACAATAGCCATTTCTTTTAGCTCCTTCAAGGTTTTATCAATGTCATATTTAATTTCAAGTTTTCCATGATTTTGTTCCAAGTTTTCTTCAACTGGTTTTATGTGCATATTTTCTTTAAATTCTTTGACTTTTAGAAGTTTTGCAATTAATTCTTCTTCTGTCAATGTTGTCTGTTTGATGTTGTAGATCAAATTTTCTGGAAATTAAAGAAGTAAATGTTACAGTCTGGATTTAACTTCTGCATTAATTTATTGACACCCCAATCAGTGTATCTTTTTAATTACCTAAATACAGGGTGAGTTTGAATTGGTATGGTATCCTGGAAGGGGGTAATTGGTACCATGGTTGTCCGCAAATTGTGAGAACCTTCCTTAGAAATATATCATTCCAAATTTCCATACAAAAAATTAATTCAAATCAAAGTTTCAACAGTTTTTTTTATACAGTTTGATAACAAGATGATCTGGTTGTTTGTCTGATGGTAAGCATAATGCTGGCCCATAGCGATTGCACCAAAGAGAAGCGCTAGAAATTCACGAGCAAAGTGGTGGTACGAACCCAAATGGTCCTACCACCTACTTCAAGTGAATCAAGAGAGCTAGGGTTGCCTGAAAATTCTGTAGTTGAATTTTGGTTTTAAGTACAGTTGTATATAAGTTATAAACTTTAAACACCATTACTACTAACTACTATATACTAACTATGAGATCATTTAGGGAGATACAATTGTAAGCAATTGATACTTAGTAAGCAATTTGTGTTATACACAAAAATAGTGTAAATTATATACCAGGTTCTTCATAATTCCCGATTTTCTGCAGAGATGAATTACAACATGGTGGAATCCAAATTCTTTTTAATTCTTCATCAATTTTGCTCCCAATATCTTGTAAAAGCAATGATCTTTTCTTTGTAGCAGCAATAGTTGTGGCTTTTTGGCTTTCGTTTGGTAATGTTTCAATCAAAAACATAAACACTTGTCGCAGCTCACCCTCATTGTAATACAAGAATGTTTGATATCCAACATCATTTTTGTACCCCAAATCCTAAAATAGACCAAACTTGGCATCAACTTCAACATGTTTAGCAAGTTTTTGAAAAGGAGGTATTGGTATATAATCAACTAGACTAAGGCTGAGATTCAGAGACGAATCTAAGCGTGGACTCACGCTTCCATACGTCAAAATTCTATACAGTTTTGACATATGGAAGCCAAAGTCTACGCTTAGAATCGTCTCTGAATCTTAGCCTAAGACAGCATTAACAAACCTCTTGGCCTCTGGATCTTCCTTGGTCAGGGGATTTATTTTAACTGTCACAAAATGTGTTCAAGTTTGGTTAATACTTTACCTTGCAGCAAGATGCTATTTGGGCAGCAACTTCTATTCTATGTGAGATACCTGGCGGCAACTTATTTGGTACCTTCAAAGAAGCGTCAATCGCTCGAAGGCAAGACAAAGCTGCCTCGACTATAGTTTCTACCGAAAGTTCGCCTAAGTGTTTGACACTTTCGTCTATGTTTCTGGAATTATAATTTTATAAAATGTTATGTAGTATTCATGGAATAAAATCCTTGGTAGTATTATAAGTTTTCTCAAAGATCTTTTATCATAATTTACTAAAAATAAACTGTAGGGTTGCACCGGTTGCAAAAAGTGCAAGCCAACTTACATATTCAATTGACGGAAGAAATGTAAAATTATTGAATCAACTTCTTCCATTTTCTAAGTAATTAATAATGTCAAAGCTAAATTCCACAGTTCAGATACCCTATATAATTTGTGCAGCTCAGTAATATACAGCTAAATAATAACTACTTTAATATAAATTAAAATATAGAATAGTACTCTGTGGTGATTTGTAAACAAAATTGAATTATGAATGAAACCCACAGATTACTAATTATATATATCAACATATATAGTAATCTGTGCTATACAAGGCGTATTTGAATGGCCTTATAAGTACGCAGCAGCAGCCTTATCACGTAAGAACCCAGTTTCGATCGAGTATGTGAATTGTTTTATGTGTGCAAAGATATAATACATCGTAATTAAAATTCCCATACAAAAGTAAAATTATTTATACCTTACAAAATTCCGACAACCCTAAATGCTTGTTTACTATCGCGTCGCAGTAGGTACCTATCTAGCGCGCATCATGGCTACCACGGACGTGCACTTTAAGCGCCCATACACGAGCGCTCAAAATCCACAAAATCGTACGCCAGCGTTCTAAAAACCGCCCGTGTGTGGGGAATTGGATTAAGTGGAGTGATAGGAATATTGGATATACAAACGTTCCAACTCATCGTGTGTTGCCGATATTACAACGGTCCAATTGGCGTTCGGGTGCAGTACCTACTCAAGACGCAGAATGACCGAAAAATGGAGCGCCCGGAACAGAGTGACCGTCTATGTGCTCGATATCGCACATCGTTCCACTCAACCCATGACGCGCGGAGCGATGGATTTGGAACGCTCATGTATGGGGGTTCTATTGTGTGTGCCATGTCACCATCGTCATAGAATACATGATAGTATCTACTAAGCTACGATACAAATAAAAAAATAAAAGCTATTATCTACGTACCCTTTTTGTCCTTGGCTTGCAGTAGGTAAGTACTATCGTTGATTAGTTTACATGCACAACAGTACACACGTAATCACCCAATACGGCAACACACAGCCTATCCGCCCTTTTTAGGAAGGTACGTTACGATTTTACAATCGTTGATTAGTTTACACAACAGTACACACGTAATCACCCAATCCGGAATAGCAACTATAGCAGCTATAACACTGTACTCCCCGGATGGCGGTCTCTGTAGAGCTCTCGCGCAGCTACTACACTGTGATTAACCGAAGTTCCGACACATAACATCATGTCGTAATATTCTGCGTTGGAATACATAGCCGACATCGTAAATTCGCGAAATGACGTGCAAGAAGGAATGACAAAACACGACTGATGTAGTTCGATTCAAAACGTAATAGGTACTAAAATTGTTTTAGGGTTCCACAACTGGGCAACCCACTAAAATGGCAGCTCTAGCAGCACACACAGTTGGCCAACGACTGTCAACTTTTGGGGTGAAATTGGGAGATGGTTCGTGGGTAACATACAAATAACCAACACAGGCCCAAATATGTTTTCTGTTGGGGTTCCCAACGACAAATCCATTCGAAGTGCCAACACAGGCCCAACCATCCTTTTAGGTTGGGTTTCGAACAGGAAATCCATACAAGGAGCCAGCATGTACCCAACAATGATTTTTAACACATTTCCAACGTCAAGGCTATACAAACAACCAATATGGGGCCCGACTTTATTTTCTGTTGGGGTTCTCAACAAGAAATAAGCCAAATATGCCAAAAAAGCGTCACCTTCGAATGCTACTATCGGTGCATAGATTTATACTTAAGTACTTAATTGTATTTTATGTTTAACGTGTGTATGCAAGAAATAAATAAATAAATGAATTAATGAATGAAGCAAACATTACAAATTAAACTATGCTGAAGAAATAACAATACTTTACAATGGGTGGCCTTATCGTTGAAAGCGACACATACTTATACCAATCTACATTAGGTACGTAGGAAACAGAATATTTAATTCAATAATTTCCTTTTTTACAACTAATATCTTCATTTGAAGATGACAAGTCAGGTCTCCATATCAAATTTGACAATACGATAGCTAAGCTTGATTGTTAATCGCCTCTCCTACCTAATCTCTTACTATGTAGATATAAACCTGCCAACAATAAATCCTAGTATAGGTACCTACCTTGTTGTTGCTTAAGTTTAGTAACTATCGAAAAAAACGCAGTAAAACTGTACTAACTGACTTCAGTTTACATGGGGCCACCCTTGTAAGCACTATCTAACAAAGAAAGAAGTAGCAAAATCGGTTCACAATCCGCTAAAATATCGCGTAACATACACACAAAAAAAAAACATACAGTCGAAATGAGAACCTCCTCTTTTGGGAAGTTATAAAAAGTAAGTACCTTGCCTAACAATGTCATCAAATAGCTAAAAAATTGTTGTTAAAAACAAGTTGAAATAAATTACCTACGGAACCAATTTGACGGTTTGAAAGGCTCGCCGGCTTTTTTGTCGGTATTCATACAAAGACATGCGATGCCGATGGGCGGATCAAACACATACCGCCCACCAATTATGAGCCTTCCTCTTTTCGAGCCCTGCCCATTTTGCTGTGATTGGTTGTTGTGATTTTTTATTAAACCAATGAAGGACAGATTACTAGAACTTTGCACCAATTATCTATTGTGATAGAACTAGAGATAGAGAATAACGAGAACAGAATAAAACGAAAAAGTGCCTATAAAAATGTTTTTCTTTTTCAACGATTTTGTTTCTGAACTCGTGATATTAAATGATGATCAGTAGAGGAACCTTGACGGTACACCTAAACGCTTGTTTTAATTATAAAAACTACGAAAATCTCGTAAATTACTTCTTTTACTTTGAATAACTTACATCTCGTAATCAAAGTAAAATAAGTATTTGGAAATTAGTTCGACACGCAATCAAATAATGTTAATCGTAATCAGCGGCGCAAGTACGGATCTATCCGGGTCGATAAAATTCGAAAATATTCGATAAGATTGACAGTTCAAATCGATAAAGTGGATTTTATCGATTTGAACTGTCTATTTTATCAAATATTTTCGAATTTTATCGACCGAAAAGATACGTACTTGCGCCGCAGTTATCATAAAAAAAATAGAATCTCCTCACAGAGGCAACCCAGAAATAGCCACTAAGTATTATTATCGTGATCTTCTGTATTATTTCGTCTACAGTTCAAAGTCAGAGGTCAATTAACAGCTGTATACTAGGGATGCCTTCTATTTTTTTCAAGTGTTTCTGACGGAAACTTTAAAAATAAATACACTGATGCAAAAATTAAAAATCTAAAAAGTCGTAAAACAAACGTTGTTCGCAATGGCTTTTAGAATACCCTGCCTCGTTTCTTTATAGGGATT
This sequence comes from Crocallis elinguaria, assembly GCA_907269065.1. Classification (NCBI taxonomy): domain Eukaryota; kingdom Metazoa; phylum Arthropoda; class Insecta; order Lepidoptera; family Geometridae; genus Crocallis; species Crocallis elinguaria. Next base: position 10,204,681 of record OU026080.1, on the reverse strand, counting down.
TATGTTACAGATTGTATATGCCGGGATTATATTCTCTTAGTTATATAGGGTATAATGAAACTAGAAGTCAAAGAGTATTAAAGTTTAAGTTTTTTCTAGAAGTAGGAACTAGGAACTAGAACTGTAGCAAATTAGCAATTAGTGTTATTATCACAGACTTAAGTTATTATATTGTTCATTAAAAATTAGCAATTAAACCATTAAGTGTTTGTAAACGTGCATGAGTGAAAGGCAAATAGTACAAAGACGAAAAACGTGTATTTTCGTATTCTAATTATTCTATCCAAAACTCTTTAGAAGCGTTCATTATCCTATCCACTGCTTTACTGAAGCGTCACTTCGACTCGATTTATTATAACTTGACTCAGTAGTCTGTGAAGTTGACACTGGCTAAATACGCAAATCACGTGGAGCCAAAAACAAAACAAAAAAAAAACTTTAACGTGACTTTGACGACTTTTTTATATACTCTATGTTACCGACTTTAAACTTGAAATTGGCAAAATACACAAACTGTGTCTGGCCAAGAAAGAACAAAAAAAAGTGTTACTCACTGACACTGACATTGAGTGACTGACTGAGTTTGACTAACTGTCAGACAGACAGAAATGACAAGCTGTCTCTTATTTTCTCGTGCTTGGTGCTGCGAAAAGCAACATCGTCTGCCTCATCGGTTATATAATTTCACTAGTCTTTCGAGCTAAACGACGCGAAAATGGGCAAGCATTTTGGAGAACTCGCCAAGATTCGTGGTCTTATTACCTACAAACTCTCCCCTCATGAGCAGCGAGCTTTTGCTGGAGCCATCTCCAATGGAATTCCCAACATCTTCCGCAGATTCCGTGAAAGCGTATTCAAAGTAGCCCCACGTATGTATTATTCAACCCCAATTATATTTTTAGAGATGTCTAGAACCTAATTACAAATCAATTTACTGTGTTACCACAAAAAAGCACTTTTAGACTCCTTTTTAGCTAGACAGTGTTAGGAAGCCCGTTGCAGTCTTACCACAAAAAAATTAAATACATTTTAAACCTGTATTAAACACTGTTGAACTCCTAAACATGCCTTAGTCGCGTATTTACATATGAGCAATCACAAATCCTGATTTGTAGTATCTAACACAATTCTGTTGTGATATTTCTAATCATTCTTGATGTCTATCTTTAGACACTGTCTAGCTAAATAGGCGTCTAAAAGTGTTTTTGGTGGTAACACGGTTAGTGTTCATAATCGCCAAAGCAAGAGACAATTACGTAGTGGGCACTTAAAGTAATCATTGTTCAGGATTATAATAAATCGGACACTTCAATGATGCATGCCCAACAGCTATGTCCGAAATAGGGGATAAATGTGACATGATAATATACAGTTTACAGAACAGAACTTTATAATAACCAGCAAGGAACTAGGGCTGCTAGAAATTGTTATAACTGTTGCTATGCAGATATAGTTGAATTAGCTATCATCATTGTTTATATTGTTTAATGTAATTTATATTCATGAAAATTGCACTAATCCAGTGGTTTGAAGTAAGCTTTTTCTGAGTAGCACTTCAAGAAAGAGCTCTAAATTGTGCACACCTTATACTCGAAATTAAAATTAAAATGCACAAGCATCCACTGTTCATCAGTGCCACATGCAGTTGGTCTGATTGAACTGCCTAATGTACTCCTACAAGCAATCTTACATACTCCTTGGGGTACCCGAACCACTGCACTAATCAATAAGTGAAATTTAGTCAAGGTTTTAGAGCTTAAATGTTGATATGTCCAGTTTTGTCTTATCTTAAATAAATCAACATTTTACTAGCGCTAACATGTGTACTTTTTGAAAATAATATTAGTTTTAGGTCTTAAATACATTACATTTTATTATCTTGTTACAGCCTTCATCATCGGCTACCTCATTTATGAAGGTGTTGAGAGGGAACACCACAGACTCTCCCGCAAGAATCCTGCTGACTTCGAGAATGATCAATAAAAATATATCTTGATACTGTATGTTAATGTAGATGGTTAAATAAACTGATTTATTTATTATCTCCTCTACTCAGTTTTACCAATAACCTTAAGTTGATTTAAAGTTATATAAAAAGGGTAAAAAGGTCATTTTACTTTTTTATATTTTTTTTAATGAATATCTTTATTCCATTAATGAATAATACATATTAAAAGTATAAAAAATTAAAACATGTTAGAAGTACAATAATTACATAGGTTTAAACTTATATAATACTAGCAGGCCCAGCCACACGTTGCTGTGGCTAAGGTTTTTGTTATATTGCATAATAGTAAACTATTCAAGGGAAACGGTAGGAGAACTAGCTAAACTTACTCCATGCAGTCAACTGATACTGCCATCTGTTAGAATCGTTTTGAGCTAACAGATAATTATGACTGTCAAATAATAAACAAATAATTTGCAATAAAATAATATTGCAGCTATAAATTGAGATGTAAGCTATCCTATCTTTTAAGTTAGATCAAACTGCACACGGTGCGCAAATTTGATTAAAATCGGTTAAGTAGTTTAGGAGCCCATCGCGGACAAACAACGTGACGCGTAATTTATATATATTAAGGATATTGAAGGTATATATTTGAATTTTTTTTCTATCAAGTAAAGTTATTAAAATTGTGTATTGAATTAATGATTTCACTAGGTAAAATGTTTAAAAAATCTATATATTTTTTTCTATTTGACAACTAGGAATTCTTAATAAAAAACCTTGAAATTCTAAAACCCATTTTAGTAATTTAACGATCATATAGCATCTACGGTATCAGGCAATGCGCTCGCTGCTGCTCGCGGCCGGCCGTGCTGATTATAATATACTCCACAGATCAGTATATAATTATGTAGCTACTAGCTAGCTATACTCTTTGCTGCCGTCAGTCCGGTCCACAGATGAGAGGTCCGGTCGCAGACCGCATCGACGACGTATCACATTTGCCGAATTACTCGCTACCTTCATACGTTTTTTATTAATAAAAATGTAACAAACGCAATAAAAAAAGAAAGTTATCTCGTCTGGCTACTCGCAAATCATATAACAGCAGAGATAGCAGAAGAAGTTATGCAAACAATCTGCATATAACCTACCTATTTATACTATTATTGATTCTGTGCTATTATAATGTAGGTAGAAATCTAGGCTGGGTCTAATCCACCGCGTATTTACTGCGGCTTCTGTAATCTGCACTGAACATGCAGTGGTTGTTTTTTGCAAGACCATCAAATTCTATGCATCAAACATGCATTACCGTCTAATGGCTACTTAACAGTTATTTTATTTATGCTGTTATTTTTGGGGCCCTATTCTCAGGGTGTTATCACATTCGATAAATATTACAAAAACTGTCAAAGTATCTACTGAATAAGGAGTTCCGTATTCTCGAGATGTCACCTTAGATAAATAATATCTATCAAAAACTGTTTGATATGTATCTAATGGTCGCGAGCACTCGATACTGCGGCGCGAGTACGGAAGTCGGTTCGATAAATTTGCCGAACCGAAAAACTCGACAAATTTATCGAATGTTGCGAGTACCGAAGTCTGATCGTAAAGTATTATAGTAGCTCTATATTCTCTTTGGATTCGACCTAGCTTTTCGATAACTTTTGTCGATTGTTTCGAGGCTCGATAAAATCCACTTTATCGATTTGAACTGTCAATTTTATCGAATATTATCGAATTTTATCGACCGAAAAGATCCGTACTTGCGCTGCTGCAATGTCTAATGAATTATCGAATGCGACGAAATCGCAAACGTATACATATAATTATGTAAGAAACATAGTCCATTACTTTAATGTTACATAGTACTACATCACTACAGTAAATGTTCAAAATGTGTAGGTATGTCTCACTTAAGATCTTATGCGTGACGATGGTAAAAGGCCTGACCGAATGAAACTCATTCCTTCTTCTTAGTATCAAACAAACTTCAAATTTGACAATGTAATTCTTCTTCTTTCTTTATTTCCTGGCTTCTGTGGTATGTTCTACATATATATTAATCTGTGGTATGTTCGCCACAATTTCGCCAATGGGATATGTATGTAAACAATTCTTCTTCTTCTTTCTTTATTTCCTGGCTTCTGTGGAATGTTAGCCACAATTTCGCCAATGTCAACTATGATAGACGATCAAACAAAGGAGATTCAATGCTTGGAGAGAATAATTTTGTTGGTGTATATGAAAACTAGGGATGAATTTTACATCTGAAATAAAATACACAACAAATATTATGAATACACTACCTACTTTCTTCTTCTTCTTTCTTTATTTCCTGGCTTCTGTGGAATGTTAGCCACAATTTCGTCAATGTCAAGTAGGTTATGTCAAAGGTTATGTAAACAATGTATCGTCTTAAAAACATAATGTCACTTTTTACTTTGCAATCAATGTCAAACGGTTATTGACACTAATCCAACCTCGCCGAAAAGCGACTAGCGACAACGCACAGTGCTTTTTATGCCGACGTCAACAAATTATTTTATTTGTGATCGTCGTGCAACTAATGAAAAGTACGTTTAATATTTATTAAAAATAGTTATTATATACCTCACTAAATAGGTACGCGTTTACATTTCTATACATCAAGATATACAAAACAATGGTTCTTTTAACACGTAAACTTTGAAATTATTGTATCTACTATAAATAATTCCTACTTTATTTCTCTATAAAATTTTAGGTAATTGGAAGATTACATATTTTAAACAAAATATCGCCCCTTTTCTAGTATTTTCATAGTCACTATTGTTTAGGTACTAACAGGTACATGTATCTACCATATTTCAGTCTGAATAATTATTCATACTATATAATTTACCTACTTACCTATTTATTAATTTCTAGGAATGTTAGAAGTCATTATGTAAGTACCTAAAACACATTAAAAATCAATTTTAACTGGCCAAATGTTATCACAGTACGATACATGTCCAATAACTAGTATGGTAGGTATATTTGACATTATACCCTAGTTATCTCTGGTCTTCTGTGAACTACATTATGTACTTACTCTTATCCTAAAACTTTATCACTATCTATGTTCTTTTAATTGAGTTTTATCATATTTTTATCAGGACATTTAATTTCCTATGAAGTCTGAAATAGAGGAATCTGATATAAAGGCTGAGCAAGTCATTAGTCCGGAGCCTGAACCTGACGCAGACTTAGCCACAGCAGCTACTCAACTGCAAGCTGGAGACAACATGGATACCGACTCAAAGAAATCACAATATGGACTGAACAGACGAGTAAAATATGGTCCGTACCAACTGACAGCTGGTGTTGTTTATCTTAGTTCAATAACTTACAATGTTGTTATTTTCTAGCGATTTGCATTTGACCTTTGTCTACTTTCACTTTGTTTTTATATTCACAGCTTTGAATGACTTTAAATGTCAAACCACTCAAAATGCTGAAATATATTAAAATATTTTTTCTTGTATTTCTAATTTTAATACTTGAAAGTTATAGGTTAATATTCTATGTTTTTCTGGCAGGTTACATTAAATATGTAAGCTTAGTGATACTGACTGTACAAAATGCAGCACTTGGACTCAGTATGCGCTATGCCCGCACAAGAAATGTGGAAATGTTTTCTTCATCAGCAGGTATGATTTTATTATACTTACTAATACAGAAGTATTTAATAATATAACTAATAATTTCATTAGCAACAATGTAAAAGACTTGTTATAATTAAATGATAGTAAGGACATATTTATTACAAACTATCAGTGATGCAAATGTGTTGATTTGTTAGAATCATAGTTGATCTGGAACCATTCCAGACCTACCTCACCACCATATCTTAAAAATATGTTCTGCTTGAGATTTTGTGTAAGAAATTTCATATTAAATTAGTACTTTTTGTGTAGGAATATAGTGACATGTGACTTACAATGGACACACTATAGATATAGTCTTTCACTCAAAAGATTGTTTGCTTCTCATTTTCTTGTGCAGCTAACTTTTTTCACCTAATGAAGTAAGGTACCTATAGTGAATATTTTCTTACAAGTCCTATTATGTAAACAAACTTGACGGCTTACCATCCAATGACATAGATAGAAATTTAAATTCGTTGGTTAGCAATTGGATCACTATTGCTGTTATTGGTCAGAATCTGCCGAGTTTGTTAACATTAATACACAAGTATAGAAAACCAGGGTCATGCCACAGAAGCCAGGAACTAAAGAGTTGAAGTTGAAAACCAGGGTATAGTTCAGCATTTTACTGCTCACTAGCTACCATTCTGAGGATGAAAAACTGTCAACAACCCCTATCAGCATTTCTGGCAGCTGGTCTTGGGAAACAGTTATTTAAATTTTAAGTGTAGCTTATTTAGCCTATATAGTTCCAAAAACAAATAAAAAGCAGACCCAGTAGCTTATGCCTTGCACCTTCACATATATAGGAATCAGGATAAGGCCTACATAGTACTCAGGGATAATGTAGCGAATGAATGTTTAAAATTGGACTAGTGGTTTCACTGGTTCAGAGACTAGCAGTAACAAACAGACATACAAACAAACTTTACCTCTTTGTAATATTAGTATAGAAACTGTTTTCGGCATGTTTACTTGTAGCCAATTTAAATATATTTTTTAAACTTACAGTGTAATCCTTACTCGTTACTCTTTTACTTACTCATTTAATATTAATTTAGTCAAAAGTGAGTAGATAAAAAATGGAACTATTAGAAGCCATCGTTGGCTTAGTGCTAGTAACATTGGCTTAGTGGTAGTAACATTTTGTAGGTGGATGTTTCGAATCCTATAATGAACTTGCGCTTTCTGTGAGGGTAAATATTGTGAAATAACCATAATTTGGTGATAGGGCATTTTTAAGCGTTTTTCTGGCTACCTACCACCTTCCAAGTTGTAAATCTGTCACCAAACACCTGTTGCATTCTTTTGCATCCTTTTGCGCTATAAGCCGGCAGTACACGCTTATGCTAGGTACATTATGTGTATGGACTATGGGCCGCTGTATGATTGTATGATTGAGTTCATCAAGCCAATGTTTACACCACTGGGACTAATAACTTTTAATTTTTCAGCGGTCCTGATGACTGAAATATTTAAACTAGTCATCTGTATTTTTTTGGTGATACAAGAATCTGGTGGCGTTGCAAAAGGATCCCGGTCTATGTTCACAATAGTAATATTAAATTTCAAAGACACATTACGAGTGTGTGTGCCATCGTTTCTATATATTGTGCAAAACAACTTACTTTACGTGTCTGCATCTAATTTAGATGCGGCAACCTATCAGGTAATTATATATTTTTAACCAAATATTGAGTGGACAATTGAACCTGCTATTTTATTATTTTTATTAATGTTTCATTGTTTATGTGTCAAAACATATCCCTTGTCATTTATCATAGTACAATAATATCACATCAGGCTATTTCATCAATTTGAAGATTAGATCATAAAAGATACATAAAAAAAGTTATTTTTATGTATGTATGTATGTATGTCACCATAGTTTTGTTAATTTAATGATGTGATGTGAAAATTGCAAGAAATAATTTAATTAGCAAAAAAAGGGTGCAAGCCCTGAAGCTTGCAGAGTATAAAATAAATAATAAAAAAGATAAGATCATAATGAGTGTTGTCTCGCTTTGTCCAAAATCAATAATACTATAATCGAACAATAAAATAAGACTATAGGTTGCGGTTGTAACCACATCACTTTCTGATTCATCATTCTCCATTTATAATTTTGTTTATAGACTGCTCAACTTATTTATCTATTTTTATTATTATCTTATTTTTATTTGTATAATAATTATCTAATACCTTGTTGACATTTGACAAATCAATTTAGTGATTTCCGGACATTGTTTTTCGATTATCGATTTGATTATTCATGCAATTATAATTTAAATCATAATTTATATAGAAGTTTTACATATTATAATTTATAATCAGTTTAAGTAAGCATTAATTCTGATGTTGTTACAACATCAAGGTTAGCTTCCATGATGTCTGATGATACTATTTCGTGTCGAATGATCGCGAGCGTAGGTAAGTATTATAGTCTCTTCTATAAAGCTACAGATGGCCTAAGATCTTATACCACTTGCTACAAAGATTGGACTAAAATTTAATCTCGTTAAATATGAAGTTCTTATATTTCTTATATGTACCTATAACCATGCTAAATTTCAGTTTTCTAACTCATAAAGTCTGCAAGTAAAATGGCTGTGACGTGCAGACGGACGAACAAACGGACCGACATACGAAACTATAACTGAGTTACCACAAAAACACTTTTAGGTGCCTATTTACAGTGTCTAAAGATAAACGTCTAAAATGATTAGAAATGTCACTATAAAATGGAGCTAGACAATGGTTATTACTTAAATCCTAAGGATTCCTTGGTTACTATATACGCAACTCTATAGGTAGATAGAATTAATTAGATAGTGTCGAAAGAATGAAAGAAATAAAATTAAAATAAATACCGACCTTTTCACACTTTGAAAGATAAATCGACGTGTGAGAGAGACGGACGTTTTTGAATTTTCTTTTTAATTTTTAATGGGATACCAGAACCACAGCCCTAATGCAGCTTACCTTGCAAAGAGTTATCTCTAATTTAACATTACATATTTATTAACATTTATTACTATATTTAAATTAATTATGTATAATTATGGTTTCCAGGTTACATATCAGCTGAAATTATTGACGACAGCATTTTTCGCTGTTGTTGTATTGAAGAGGCAACTCAAAAAGTGGCAGTGGTGCGCCCTAGGGCTGCTAGCGGGTGGTGTTGCCCTTGTACAGTTATCTTCGACGACTGAAAGTAAACAGATCGACCAAAATCAGTCTAGAATCTTAGGATTTTCTGCGGCCTTGGCAGCTTGTTTCATATCAGGCTTTGCTGGGATCTACTTTGAAAAAGTACTCAAGGAGTCTGACATATCTGTGAGTACAATATTATCTATTTTTTTAATACTCTTTGATAACGAGACGAGCAAGTAGTTTTCCTGACGGTAAGCATAACGCCAGCTCTTAACAATTGCAGTGCCACTCAGAACTTTGAAGCTGAGCCGGCGTGGCACTGCATTGTGATAGTTACCCAGAGATTAAGCTTCCTAAGCCCAGTAATTTCAATGTCTACTTTGTTCACCGACCTGGAACACTGCAGTAAAGCGTGCAGTTACTGCTTGGCGGCAGATTACACAAGCAAAGCCACCTAGACGGACGCTCGCAGATGATTTAGTCCTATCATCTGGAACCACTGATATCACTGTAAGGAACATTACATCTTCTTTAATTTGCTTTACATTCAATGTTCATTTTTTTCCAGAGATTATCCTATCTTCGGATAATTGCGTTGTGGCTGATTTCCCTTTAGACGCCTAAAACATCTAGTTCGTCGTTTTTAGAAATAGATTCGTATTCAAGGAACCATTTTATGCAAAATATAATTTAGTAACTTATATTCTTACGAGAACTTTATTTAAGTAGTTAAAAAAAATTAACTTTTCAAAATTAACATGTATCGCTTTAACTATACTTCGTCGAGATGTTTTGATATGATTTTGATAGACGAGGTTTCGAACTGTACAATGTTCGAAAGCACAGCTAGACTAGAAATAATTTACCTTCCGCTCGCGGCTTCGTCCGCATTGTGTATAAGTATTTGTATAAATTATAGTCTACGTGTTATTCTGATGCATCCTCACAAACTGTCGCGTTTATAATATTAATAGGAATTATGTATCATTATATGTATCATCATGTATCATTTTTAGCCGCCTGTTTAGCTAGACAGCGTCTAAAGATAAACGTCGAAAATGATTAGAAATGTCACAACAGAATTGTGTTACACAATGGTTAGACACTACTTAAATCAGGCTTTGTGGTTGCTCATATTTAATCGCGCGACTAAGGCATGTTTAGGCGTTAAACAGTGATTAACACAGATTTAACGTGTGTTTAATTTTTTTGTGGTCAGACCCCGTTTGTTTATTGTTTCAGGTGTGGATGAGGAATGTTCAACTAAGTCTACTCTCACTGCCATTTGGCGGCCTTACATATCTTATCAAGGAAGGAACAAGTCACAACTTACTGACGGGATTCGATGGCTTCGTGTGGTACTTAGTTGTACTCCAAGCGGCGGGTGGACTTATCGTCGCCGTGGTTGTCAAGTATGCGGATAATATATTGAAGGGCTTCGCCACTTCCGTCGCGATAATCATATCCTGTGTAGCGTCCATTTATATATTTGACTTTGTTATAACTGTAATGTTCGCTTTGGGAACTATGTTAGTCATAGGTTCGATATTTTTGTACGGTTACGTTCCGAAAAAGCCTGAGCCTCGAGCTTCCTTAAGCGTCTGATTATTTGTAGATAGTGTTTAGATTTTCGCTTATAAGCAACTTATAGGTTTATTGCAAAAGATTTGAAAACGATACTATTTTAATTGCGAGTTATACGGATTACTAAAACTGCCAAACACTGGTAAAATAACTTACTAAAGTATGGTGGGGATATATTTTCAGTATTGAATAGTAGGTACATAAGTAGGCCCTAATGTATGGGTGAGTAAATGTAAGTTACATTTTAATACATACCTAACTTAATAAGCAGACGCACAATAATAATTATAATAATTGAATTAAGTTATATCGATGTCTAATCAGTCACTCGCAATGTTCGAAACTTCATGAGTCAATACTTTAGTATGTGACCGAGGTATTTATATACTTGGAAGATTTCGTGCTGCAGAAAGAGTGAACCAGCCCTCGTAGATAAAAGTCGTTTAAGCACGTTGAAGGCGATCGCCTTCGACCAAAACCGACATAAAGGCTGACCGTCGGCTTATTTCAAAAGAAAGATTGATTCAGTTTAATTATTATTTTAGAATACCCGCGATGTAAAAGCAATAAAAAGTTGGTTTCATTTTTGGGACCATCATTTGGTAACAAGCAAATGGAATAGGAAGTGAAAGTATATGTAAAAACACTGAATAGGCGCGCATTAGGCGGTTAGGTTAAAGCGGCCAGAAGTTCCAAGCGGTTGACGGCTGGCCGCTTGTCGCTGAAGAGTCTGAAATAAATTAATTACACGCCTCCTATGAATGGTTTAGATGCGAGGAATACATCTTGCTGCGTGAATTTTAGAAGTAGTAACTCTAATCAATTACGCCTTCTGACACGAATGTATCCATTATAGCTCCGAAGTAAAATAATGATTTGAACGACTTTTATACTCTTTATATCGTTCTACTTTCTAATGATTTTAGTATTAATGAGACTCTTAGTTAATGTCCGCCCCTTATCGAGAAAAGATGTAATAGAGAACACAAAAAGTACATCAAATCAGGGTAGCCACTAATAAAAAATATACCTGTTTCCGTCCATGTCGTTTATACGGCTATAGAAGAAAAATAAATTAAATCAATAAATATATAGATATATATTTTATTCTGATGAAAGCAGCGTGTTGATATACCTAACGGTAAACATATACATATACATCAATGAGGCATACCCCTCTCGCATGGCCGTTGCGGTCAGATTCAGACCGCCTGATGCGCGCCTTCTCTATAATAGCGCGGAACAAGTGCTGGGTATAGAAAATAATCGTATATCAAGGCGATGTTAATTAATCGACTTGTCTCTGAGAATTGTCTTCTTAGTGCAGTCAGCTACATAAAATACTGTACTTTTTGTCAGTGCAATTGCGGTAGAGTATTGTATATTTCCATATTGTGCTTGAGATATAACTCAAAGGTATGTGCTTAATAATGCAGTCAGTAAGAGTGTGCCGTAATCACAACTCAAATCTCTGTTAATCTCATTTATTGGTTCTTATCACTAAGTACTAATAAATGTTTTAAGATAAGATTGGAGTTATTCGTATTATATTTTATTAATCTGAGATTAGAAAGAAAAATATATCATTTATAGGTCACCGTAAAATGATTAGTAAATTAATGACAAGACATTTAATATTTGAACAAAGACTTCACTTAACTTTTTAATACGCAAAATAAAATATCTGTATTTGGATCTAGTCTATCTTAATAACAAAATTATCCATGCATCCATCCAGCAAGTAGCAAAATTTGTTCGGAAGTCGAAACACATACGAAATCGTAATAAGTAGATAATAATAATTTAATTATTATCTAATTAATATCGAACTAGCGTCACTAGATTATAACATGCCAATATTATCTTTATATTGGTAAATAAATAATTGATGTCTTTTAATTTTAATTATTATGAAAACTATATTTTTTTTATTAATTTATCGGTGGAAGATGTTTATTTACAATTATTGGCTCAATAAAGAGTTTAAATTCTAAAACGAAATTATAATATAATTGGACCGTTTTTTTAGAGAATAATTATATTCAGAACTTTTATGCTTACTTTGAATGCAATTCTTGCGTGCCATGACTGCCATGTAAAAATAAATTTATAAAATCGAACTAAACGTAAAATTATATCAACATGTTTAAATATGAACCGAGAGCATAGAAATAGTGCAAATGGATGTACCGGGGGCCTTACCGGATAACAAAATCGTATTCGTTTTCGACTCCAGAATTTTCGCTGGTTTTCATTTTAGAACGAACGTTATTAAGGAAACAAGTTGTTACAAAACGAAAACTAGCGGAAACTATTATGCTTACCATCAAGCAAACGACCAGCTCGTCTCGTTACTAAATAGAATAAAAAAAAAAACTCCAGACAATTCCTTCCAGGCGAAGACGAAGACTAATGACCGCTTGTTTTAATCGGTTTGGAATAAAAAACAAGATGATTGTCGTTAGCCGGTAAGGCAGCGGGCCCGGCTTTTAGCCGATGGCTCTCATATTGTCGTCGACGCATCATAAGTGTTATATCACTTATCATTGATTAAATTCAAAGACCCTGTGAAACGAATTCTAAAATAAAATTGATATGTGGCGGTATTAGAAATGTTTACACACCAGCGCCTTTTAACGGCGCGATAGGAACGAGAAGACGTGGTATTACAATAATTCTTTTCAGGTAGATTCTCGATATTCATTATTCACGAATCACGTAAAATAGTGCTCAAGATCCGCTGGCAATGTGAAAGTAAATTATTTTACATTCAATACTCACTTATCGCCTGAATATTGATTAATTAAAAAAAAACGATTTAGCTAATACTAGAAATTTGGTAGAAACTCCGAATTCGATAAAACAAAAGATTGTGTTAGAATTGATCATATCACTACTAAATTTTAATAACATGAAGTTTTCAGTTGATATTGTTGATAATAAGATAAGATGTTTAATTTGGCTTTTATACAATATAATCATAATAATATAAGTCATTCGTAAGCGTTCAGAGCATAAGAGTAAATGATCTCAGATTGAATTAACAGGAACTGAAAAAGGAAGAATATTTTTGTGTGTCAGTACTCAGTGACATCCAAACTTACCATGCTTGTGCTACTTGTACGGATTCTATTACTCATAAATTTTAACTCATTTTAGTAACACTATTTTATTATTTTAGATTATTATTATTATATTAGAGAAAAGGATAGAAAATATTTTACACATGCCAAAATTTTCCATGCTTTTTTACTAGTAATGAGCGCCACTAAGTTTACATTGGTATCTAACAAGCAAATGGATTAGTTGGACAGGTATGAATACGTATACACTCATACTCCTGTACTAGGATTCCCAGCATGGGCACATAGATACACAACGCAAACATCCAAGATCCGAGAACAAATTGTATGTTCATCATACAAAATTATCCCGGCTGGGAATCGAACCCGAGCCCCTCGCTTTGCAGGCAGGGTTACTACCAACTTACTACGGAGCAGAAATAATAATATAATAATATCATCTCGCTCTCGTTATGTCTTTCATCCTTTTCTCAATTTCTTAATTGGAAAGAGAATTATTGTAACTAAAATAATTATATGTAATTTAAAGAAACTAAAAATAAAAAACACACTCCTCTGCCTCCTGGCTCCACTCATGGAGCCTCCTGGCTCCATCATCAGATCGGCTCCATGATATCAAATTGTTGTATTGTCACCTGAACTACATATATACAAACAAAGTTTAATTTCGATACGACAATTAAAAGTAAGTTAAAATTTACTTCTACGATTTTATTACATTGTTTAATAATTACAATTGAAGCTAGTATAAGTGGGTTAATTAGTTAGGTTTGCTAGCAATGGTGTCGATTCTGGAGTCACAATAGATAGAGACAATAGAGTAAATGGTGTCGCTCTCTCTTTCTAATAAATAACATGAGAAGTGGAAGGAAGATATTTGACAGCTGTCAAATACCTTCCATCCTTGACTAATTATTATAGACGCCACTAAATTCAGAGCCGATAAATAGATATATTTGTTCCCTTTCTTATTTAGAAAGAGAGTGTTACTAAAATTAGGTTGTTTGTAATATGGGGTTTTTAATACCTACCTACTAATTGCCTTACGAGAGATCTTGTTATAATGAATACATTTTTGTATATAGCGGTGAGATGTCAAATGATTAATTAGCCTTTTAGATTGCAAATCTGTACTTAACATCATATTTTAAGATGATAATAATAGATTATTAGTAAATATTACCTATATTTTTACATTGTAGCAAACTTTTTATCCTTGGTTAAAATGCTGCAGTACAAGTATAAATACTTACATCGTCTTAAATAATTTTTGAATCAAGAATCTGCTTGTATGCTTGCTAGAAATTTAGATAATGCTTAGGTATAATATATTGTGTATTGATAAATGATTGCTAAATAATATTTGATTGTGTTAAAATCGATAAAACCCACATTGGTGTCAATTCTATCATTTTATAACTAAACTAATTTTAGTTTCGCTCTCTCTCTTTCAATGCATAACATGAGAAAGAGACGGAAGATGTCTCACAGATCTAAATTTTGTTTTAGAGCTGTCAAATATCTTTCGATCTTGATAATTTAGATGCCACTGAATTCATTGCCATTAAATTTACACGACACTCAAGCAAGTGGATTAATTTGACAGGTCTAAAACATATTCCATCTCTTTCTCATGTTAGGCATTGGAAAGAGAGAGAGCGAAACTAAAATTAGTTTAGTTATAAAATGATAGAATTGACACCATTATCGATTTTTAACTGTCAATTTTATCGAATAAAACCCACTTTATCGATTTTAACTGTCAATTTAATCGAATTTTATTTATCGAAAAGATCCGTACTGGCGCCGCAGTCTCGATAAAACACTGTTTCGTGAAAATGTGTCATACCAGTATGTATGTAACGTGTATATTATTATTTTGTTAAAACAAACGGGAACTTTGAGCAAACGCGTTCCTACTAGCGAATGAGTCCAATACGACCCGTTCCAGCTCGTAAGTCCAATCATACTGGACAAAGGGAAAATCCGAAAAGTTCCGTGTCGTATTATCCAAGATAGACCTTGTGTTAACCAATATCTAGTTTATCCGCAACGATACTCGGATATCCGATACAGGCCCTAATAGATCTTGCCTCCGAAAGTAGTTGTCTTCCCTATGTTCA
This sequence comes from Crocallis elinguaria, assembly GCA_907269065.1. Lineage (NCBI taxonomy): Eukaryota > Metazoa > Arthropoda > Insecta > Lepidoptera > Geometridae > Crocallis > Crocallis elinguaria. Next base: position 10,189,110 of record OU026080.1, on the reverse strand, counting down.
AACTTTCATGGTAGATTAAGAGTAAAAACCCGATTTTATATGAAATGTGTTTTGCATAAAAATTAATGAATAATACTGATATGTTTAAGTATAGCAGATTTATGTATTAAGCAGTATTTGTTAAGATTTTAGCTAAGAGAAGACTTAGTATATTTTTTCATAATCAATGTTCAAGTTGTGCTGAGAATCCTGATATTACATAAAATTTAAATATTTACAAAACGTTATTATTTCGTTTATATCCTACCTACTAATACTGTGAGGCCGGCTCCACATATTGGCCCCAACGTCGACCTCAATGCCACTCACCCAACGTGTGGACCTTGAAAATAGCATTAGCCCCAACCCCCAACGTTGCGCAAGAATTCGCAATGCTATTTTCCAGATCCACACGTTGGACGAGTGGCATTTGGACTGACGTTGAGGCCAACGTGTGGAGCCGACCTGAAGCTAGTTTTATACCGGTTACCTACACAGGTTTCAGAACTCTCCTTTTGAAAGAATATTCTTACGTTACCGTTTAACGCACGAGTTCTGCTCTCTTTGTGCCTGACGCCTCTAGCTATCACTTACAAGATGGAGGTCTGGTAGCAAAATAATACATGTTTATCAGGAAGCTACTATTTCTCACAAATATATAGCGACTATTTCTGATCTTTTATATTTCGGAATCACAACCCGTCAGACAAATTTCCCGTTTAGATTCGACAACTCAGCTGCATATACATGGATATAATAAACACGGATTTAATCCCGACAATATTTCTGTCGGGATGCGATTCTAAATTATAAACGATCAGAAACTGCCGGTTCCTGCACGGCATTATTGCGCGTGAATAAAAAGTACCCTGCAGGTGAGGTAGTGGTTCAGGGTTAATCAATCTGCTCAAGGGGTAATGAATCTCACATTAAAAATAAAACATTTACCGTTTATCATTCTGAAATTTTATTGGATCACATATAATAAAACTGCTGTCAATAATAATAATAAATTGTCTTAACTTTAATTAATTCGAATACAAAACTTTATTTTATTCGAGCTTCGTGGAATAACATTATTTTATTCCATTATTTCATTATGATTATGAGCAAATCGTTAATCTTTCTGGACATTTAACATAAATAAGTAATTTTTAATTAATAAACTTTATTATGGTAACTATTATAACTATAGGGTCATTCCACGGTGACGGGCGTGACATTTCAACTTCTATTTTGTGCATTTATTCTTTAACTATTATACGAAATTGCTTAAATACTATTGTAATAGATAAGACATCGATGGTTTTTACTAAATTTACAACATTTTTTTTCTTATTCGGCTCACAAAACAAGTTACGACGATTTTAGTCGCTGTGACGGGCGTGACGCGTACTCGAACAAGATTATCGACCTCTTCGACAAGACACAAAATTTCTGCTAATTACACAATTGTTTTTTAAATTCAATTAGTCCGCCTTTTAGAATAATATGCCTTCTAGATTTACAGTGATATGTCGTATGTGAATATTTGATATTGCAGTTTTCATGACCTGAAATAAGTTGTGACGGGCGTGACAAGAATTTGTGACGGGCGTGACGAGTTCAATTTTTAATAAGTACACAAACAATTTTATCACCTAAAGTCATATAAGCATTAACCCAAATTCTAAATTTATAAGCAAAAGTTTAAAAAACTCCTTTTATTAGCCGGTTTTGTTAATGTTAGGACTAACTCTTCTGCGGGTGTCCGTCTGGGTTGTTACCACCGCTTTGCTCGTGAAGTCTGCCGCCAAGCAGTAATGTGCAAGCATTACTGTGTTCCGGTTTGATGACCAGAGTAGCCAGTGAAATTACTGGGCTTATGAGACTTAATGCCTAATGTCTCAGGGTAACAAGCGCACTGCAGTGCCGCGCTGGCCTTTGTGTTTCAAAGCTCTGAGTGGCACTGCAATTGTTATAGACCGGCGTTAGGCTTACCATCAGGCAAACGACCAGCTCGTCTTGTAACCAAATAATATATAAATAAAAAAAAAGGTAAAAATACTGTGATGGGCGTGATTTGTGACGGGCGTGACCAAAGTAATTTGCTCAGCATCACCAATCAGTAACATAAAAATTTATAAAAGTTATTCACATACATTCCTTTGCGACATATCCTTACTTTCGTAAGCTTTATTACAACATGCAAGTGATTTGGACTCTTTGATGAGAACTTTTCTATGTATTTTGTGACGGGCGTGACATGCAAACTTGCCTTGCTAAAATGATTAGTAAAATATTATGTAATTATCTGAGAAACACCAAAAATTGTTCTACCACAAGCTGATATCTTGAGCACTCTGTTGACAGTCAAAATATCGCGGAATAACCCATAGAAAACGCAAATCAGTGTTTCCAACACACATGTGTTTTTTCTACCATGGAAATTCCTTGGCAAGATGAAACTTCAAATGAAATTTGATTGAGTGAATGCTAGAATTTTGTTTTTTTTACATCATTAGGTGAAAATTAAACACATTTACTATTAGTAATTAATGTTAAAGTGCTTGTAACATAACATTTACTTTTATCTCATCTGGTATCGATTACCGTGGAATGGCCCTATAGGTACTATAGTTACGAATTGATAAACAAAAAACGTTAATCAACATTAACAAAAACAACAAATAAGCAAATACTTTATTTTTTCATATTTTACAAAATTGAAATTGTCTAAAGTCCAGTTGATTTTATTGTTATGGCTACATAATGTATTTACACAAATATTTATTTATCTATCCACAATAACTTACATTTTCCACATTCCACAATTAGTTGCACATTGACTAAATGAATTTAAATATTATATTATCAATTTTTACATTATTGTGCATCGTGCTTGGAATTTAGATTAGATTAGAAAAAAAAATACAAAACATGTTTGGTACAATTTTATAATTTCGTGTACCTATCTATATTTTCTTAAACTAAAAACATTCATACATACCTACAATTATTCAATTATGTCTGAAGAGGATATTTTACATTAGTTCGTAGCTTTTAGCTCCTCATTGTAATTGTGTACCTCTTAAAGAGTAAATTATTATTAATTATATTACTCTTAGCATAATTTAAACATTCTATATTCTACTATATTTCTTATGCAAAATTGTTCATCAGTCCTTTTTAACTTATCGTTTAACTTTCTCATACAAAACAAGGAAATAATAATGTCAATCTCACATCGTATTTATAAATAAAACTTAATATTTCTTTTCAGGCCCAATTTGAGAATTGTTATCTCTATCAGAATAAAAATTCAAACTAAATTCGAAAGCTACATACAATTGCTTTTAAAAAATAATATTGCCTCCACAACAAAATTAAGCAAATATTTGAAATTTAATGTTTTATTTTGGTTGATGCTGTCGATGAATCATTTAGGTTTTTGCGTAAGCGCAACAAACTATATATGTAAGCCGGAAAGAAATACATCATATCAAGAATTTCGCAGTCAACATCGATTGCTCCCATAGCCTAGTTGGATAAGGCGTCTGGCCCGGACAGCCAGAAGACGCAGGTTCGAATCCTGTTGGAAGCGAAATTTTTGTGATGTATTATTTAGTTGTGTAAACTATATATAGTAAGTAATACCAGAACTGTAAAACGGTTCAATGCGGTGTTTAGGTATGCAGTCACTATCATAATCGCTTTGTTTTGATAGTGTGATGATATTGTTAGAATCCAAGCAATTACGATTGAATGTAAGCTTAAAGATTAGAATAAATAAAATCTAAAATCCATTCGTTCAAAAAAAAAATTAAAAAATAAATATAAAACAAATTGATTGTTAAACTATTTATTACCGTATCTACTTCGATTAAATTAGTAAATAATTATTTATTGTTATACTACTTAATATTAGACGCGACTCTCTTGATGCGCCGCCAGCAGCGGCGTTCTCGTGGTGACCACTTCTCGATGTGATCTGTGGACCCCGTTGTTGTTTCTGCCGGAATCACTCTGAAAGAAAAAGATAAGACTAATACATATAAATTATAGTTATTCCATTAAGGTGACGCTCAGTTATATTCTATTTTATAATAGGTATTGACCGTCCGTGTGGTCCCGGCGTATGAGTAGAACCACCACACCTCTTCCCGCGGTCCTGAGCCGGCTAATGGAATATTGAAGGAATGGGCAGGAGCATTTTCCTCGATAAACATCAAAATCTGCGATCACCAAGACGCCTGCCTAGGGAGGTGTATTATGGAAGCCTGCCCCCATTATGGGAGAGTCAGGTACTGCAATAGACGTCCTCCGGCTGCTGATGATGATGACAGGGATATACATACAGATGGCGCCACGGGGCGGTTTAGCCGGTAAAATAATGTACCTATAACTATGTATGTAGGTATAACCTACCTATCTATATTTTATAATGCAATGTAGTATGTACCTACATTAATATATTAAAGCCGTCTAGAAATACAATTACATGAACAATAATCTGGATTAGCTTGAGCGGTGGTCGAGATATGTTTGGGTGTAACTACTTATTAGAGCTGTTATCAATAAACAGAAAATATATTTTGACGGTTTCGATTCACTTTTAAATTGTAAAAGAACAACAAAGACAAGACATTGTTTATAACTAAAACAGTGTTTAATATTGTTTATTAATGAGATCCTAGGCAGGCTGAGGAAGTTAGCTCAGAAGCGTTTATACTACTCGTATAACCCCAAAACCTAGGCTTATTTACTTAGTGTTTTTAAACAAATATTAAGTTAACTAACAAGGATGGCGTAGATACCCAAAATGAATTTGTCGGCTACAGATATTATTATCGGAAAAGCGAGATAAAGTGACGGGGCCCTTATGGGCCCCGTCACTTTATCTCGCGCTACCTCTTGCGCCAATCCTTGTCTTGGGAGTTAGCGCAAATTAATAATAATAATAATAATCATCAATAATGAAATACATAGTAGGTAAAGGTATTAGTTATGTGGGGTACAAAAATAGAATAGTGCTCCTACCTGTGAGTCCGCGTAATGGCCATGCGAAGAAACAGGCGTTGTCGGAGACTGCGTTCGTGGCAAGGTGTGTGAACTACTCGAGTTCTTAGGACCTGATGACGCCACCACAGCTGAGTAGGAAGGTGGCTGAGGTGGGCAGTCTGTTGGTCCTGGAGAGTAGAATTTAAGAGTAAGAATTAGTAGTGTATAAGCCCACAGTCGTGAATAGTGGAGCGAAAAAGCCTATACCTATCTAGCGTCAGGGGACGAAGACTGAAAAATGTGTTTGAGAGGTGCTTATAAAGAAATGTGAGATGTGTTCTGGAATGCATGCGTAGATTAGCTACCTAGGATAGAGGACGAAGCTTTTGACTCAATGGGCAAGGGGCAAGTAGCGATGTTAGTTTTAAAAAAAAATTAACTTTACGTTTAAGTAGTCAATACTTTAATTGACTAGGTGGTAGGACTAAGTAGGTACTCTTCTGCGAGTTTCCGTCTGGGTTGGTACCACCGCTTTGCTCGTGTTTGCGAGCAATGGAGCCAGTGAAATTACTGGACTTGATAGGTACTTATGCTCGTTTTCAACCTAGGAGACACATAAATCAGAGGCCTAAATATTTAGGAGTTGCCTAGAGCTAAAAAAGTTTTCACCAACCTTTAGGAGTGTTCTAACGGTTTCTAGTTACGACTTTGCTTACATTAGGAGTTACTTAGTTAGGCGTCGCCTTATTCATCGTTGGTGTAAACGGGCAATAAGTAATACCTAATGTCTCAGAGTAACGAGCGCATGTAGTATGTACCGCGCAGGCCTTTTTTGTTTATTTTATTTATTTATTTTTAAGGAAAACCAATCTGTATTACAATAACTTATAATTTGTGTTTCAAAGTTCTGAGTGGTACTGCAATTGTTATGGGCCGGCGTTATGCTTACCATCAGGCAAAGGACCGGCTCGTCTCGTTATCAAATAGTATTAAAAAAAGTCTTCTTGATGCTCCTATGTATCGTAGGCAAAGCACGTCTTTTTGGTGCTGCTGCAGAGTTTAGTTATTATCTTAGTGTAGGTACCTTTCGGTACCTTACCTTATAATTTGCACAGTTATATTTATGAAAATTGAAGATGATGATGTGATGACATTATCTTGATGTTTTTGACGACTGACGAAATTCGGTAGTTTTTAACTAAAATTAAATCCTTGTTACATATTTCAATTTTCCGAGTTAAACCGTAAGCTGCGAAGTTGCCATCGTCTGAAACTTCTGCAACAGAGCTCAACCACAAACCCGCAAATTTCATTCGCTCCAGACCTTTTTTATTTATCACAGTGAAGAGGATCCGTTGGGAAAGTTAAGCGAACCTTGTTTGTTTGTATTTATTTATCGTCCGCTGCAGATGGTAGGATGAATAATTAGTTCAGTTGCAACCCAGTCACGGCCGCCAATGTTAGGTGCGTCGTGACGGTAGATCTCGTGTAGCATAGGTGCTACACGAGATCTACCGTTGTTGTGTAAATCAAGACGCTTTCCTGAAATGGTTTTATTTTATAACTAGGTATTTAGGTACCTAGCTAAGTTTTACATATACACTACAGATGGTGCATGGTTGCTCTAGTTAGGTACCTACGCCTTGTGCAACCTTTTACATAATTATGATAGATCTACTTTTTATTATGACTTGACCTACCTTTTTATTATACTTTATAGGTTTGCATTTGACCATTATCTCACTTGGTGGTAAGCGATGATGCGCTCGACAATGTAGCACGCTTACCTAGAAGATACCTGTTCACTCGTGACTTGAAGTAACTCAGGTTATAATGATCAAAAAACATAGACTCGAGCAGAATTCCACTCCGTAGCGTTACGCGGTACGCCTGAATGCCCTGCACAGCAATGCAATGCGCTCGTTACTCCGAAACATTAGGTAGGTACCAAGTATCATAAACCCAGTAATTTTACTGACTAAATAGTTGAACTTCTTCGGAATTAGCATCCAAAATCTACCGTCCCGGCCGCGAGCCTGCCACCACATCTTTTTATGCAATCGTTCATTCAACCCGAGACTTCAGCCGGGAGAAGATTTAAACTAGTCTAGCTAATTACGTTCCTATGCAAATTGGTTGCCGCGTGCCGAATTAGTATATGAATGACGTTAGATTCAAACTAATTTAACTCGCTCGGTTAAATCCAAACTTTCTTTGGCGTGGATTTATTTATCCACAAAATTTTAGAAACCGACAGAGGTGTGGGTGTGGCTGTGAGGGTGCTTTTTCCTATTTCCTTTCCTTTTCCGAAAGTTTTTTAACATTAATAATTAATAATTAAATATCTACTCCGCTATTTCGTTATTAGATAATTGAAGTATGGCATTACGTAAATATAAGCTTTAGCTTGTCATATAAAAATGCTCAATTATCTAATATCTAATCACCTACCTACCTATGATTACCTAATGAAACTTTAGGAAAACCCGACACCGGTACGCGACGTGCCCGCGTACTCGTTTCTATTTTGTATCTATATTTACTTAGTGCTGTTGTAGTTATTCTAGTTATTTATCCTTTAAAGTAACTTAAGGAAGGCTAAGATCAGAAGTGAACACAGGGTTAAAGTCTTAACTGCTTTGTAGAATAAAAATACCTTCGTTACGATGCAACTTAAAACTTTACTTGTTAACCGTCTTCGGTTAGTTTCTAGAGTTTTAGTGAGACCATATTATTTTTCTTATACTTTTATTGTAAGTACGTATTTATAAGTTTTATTGTACGTATAAAGATTGGCAAACGTAATATTTAAACTATGTAAGTACTTAATTATAGAAAGGAAGAGTGTACGTTATAGGTGTGTTCTTCTCATGTGCAGAACATGAGCAGAACACGCCATGCATACCTACATAGAAATACATAGGTAGGTACATGATGCACCTATATGTCCTATATGCTATAGTAATATGTACTTATGCATAGAAAATGATGAAGTGTAATAGGTAGGTACCTACTTCCATTTTTCATTGTGTGTGCAGAAGAATTGTTTTTCTAATAATACGTGGTCAATTATTTTACTTGTTCAAAACGATTCCTGTTCCAATACGTATTCATCACAATTATTGCTTCAATATAAAAATGTGACGGTTTGAAAACAGTATTTTGTACTTTATTACCTACACTTAAAGCTACAAAAAAGTTGGAGGCCATATTATATCATTATAGGCCATATATTATTTAAGGCCATATGTTATGAGAGAGGCCATAATAGGCCTAGATAATCCAAATGTTCAGTTGGAAGCGTACGTACCTACCTATACTTACCATGCTGGCGGCATTGCGTCGCTGGATCACAATGCTGATTCTAGATAAGTACTACCAGCATTTCTCACTCAGTACTTCATGAGAACATAATAGGTTCATACGCACGAACACATATACATATAAGAATACATACGAACAATAAATACGTCATCCGATATTACCGTAATAAAACGTAAGGCATCATTCGCCCTTCTCATTGTTGTCTAAATTGGTTGCACGGTCCAAAGACGAACAGCTCGGTCCGAACTCAAGCAATAAATAATACAAGTTAATCTAAAAGCTAATGGGTTTTTAATTACCTTTGCTTAATGGTATTAGGTCCGGATTGCGGTCGTCTTGCCCGTGAAGAGAGGTTCTTTTCGGCACGATCACTTTTTGGTTCTTCAATGTTGGGAGTGTTACTGAAACAATGACATTAGATAAATTAGATTACAGTTTTTTTATATACGGGTAGGTTAGAGATTGACTCCTATTTCAGTCGTTGTCGAAGATTGTAAATACTCTAAACCTAGAATGAGCTGGCTCACAAACTCAATACAATTTAAGTACAGTCATGGTAGGAATACCTTCGTCAGTTTTCAAATTATTTCCTTTATCACGTAGTACTTTTTATCTTACGGCAGTGAGCAGATTACTTTATGGTCTACTGGTATAATACAGTGATAACAAAGGTTAAAACAGCATTTACCTTTAACCAATGTCTAGTTTAAACCAACATAAAACCTTATTAATGGCCTACTGGCTATTTAGGAAAATAAATCTAATTTGTTTTATTTATCTGTCAAAGCCAGTCCCCATTAATTTTATCTTTGTTTTTTTTTTGTTTTGTTTTTGGCTCCACGCGATTAGCGTATTTAGCCAGTGTCAAGTTATATAAATAATAATAATATGTAATAAGTCTCTAGTTTTGGTGCATGAAAGTCTTCAAAGTCACGTTAAAGTTTAGTCTAAGCGCGGTCAAGTCGAAGTGATGCTTCAGTAAAGCGGTGGATACTTTACTGAAGCTTCTATGGAGTTTTGGATAGAATACGAAAATACACGTTTTTCGTCTTTGTACCATTTGCCTTTCACTCATGCACGTTTACGAATACTTAATGGTTAATAATCCACCATTATTACACATTAACACTCGATAAAACACAGGTTTTAGTAAATAACACAAAATCAACAACAGCACATTTTCGCATTCCCGCCAAAACTCCCTTATCTTTGTTCATAAATCTTATTATAACTAAATCGTCACGGTAACGCAACACTGGCATAGACTAGACAAATAGGTTTAAGGAAGGAGTCTTCAGTTTATAAACATAACGTAAACGCTCTGCAGGGGTATTAGTATATACTCATACCCAAAGACTATAAATCCTGTTGACTAATGATACAACTTCCCCTCATGCGAAAACGAACTATTTAAATGCACTTCTCGCCACTGCGAGTACGAGTGCAGACTTATAACTTATCGATATTCAATGTATACTTTACAATTAATATATATACTATTATTAATTATTTTGGAAAAATAATAACCTTTCGTTTGGATTTGTTAACCGACTTCGAAAAAAGAGGAGGAGGTTAAATGTTCGACTGTATGTATTTTTTTAAGTATTTTAACTGATTTCTCCATCAATTGTGGACCGATTTTGAAAATTATTTTTGTTGTTTGAAAGTGTATTATCTCAAGGTGGTCCCATATACATTTTATGGAAGAACATCTAAAGATGAAAAAATGGTACTTGAATTTTCATATATCGCGATATTTTCATCGAAGTAGGTTCCCGGTTTTTTTAAAGTATTTCTGCTTTTTGTTGTTAGATTTCCAGACATCCCAGAAATAAAGGAAAGCGAGTGGATAGAAGCGACTCAAAAAGAGAATTGGTTCCATACATCGCAAGTCATGGAATCCATTCAGTAGCTTCGACGTGATGCGTGGCCAAAATACAGACAGACAGACAAAAATAAAAATACAGCCTTGGCTTCAGTATAGATAGGAGTGCCATCCAAAAAAAATGTGACCTGGAGTTTTATTATAAGTAGTATTATAGATTAATTTATAAAGTAAGTATGTATTGTCTAGGTTTTCCATATAATAATTTATTATTAATCGTATATGTCAGGGAATCAAGAATGCGATGCTAACTACCTATTCAATTTTATCGATATTATTCTGTTCAGTAGTAGTCGTATACCACATCACTAAATTACGTCATCCAAATGATCGGCCAATTGCAAGCATAGAATATTACCTCGCCCCCTGCCCGCGCCGGTGAGACATGTTTGTATCAGGAATTGTGTTGATGAGCTATCAACAGGCTAAATAATCTATGCTCATACCCCTGCACTATCATTAATCCCTGTGTTGCAGGTGGCATGGGCACACAGATAACAACACAAACATCTAAAACCCGAGACCAAGCTTTATGCTTACCTACCATAAAAAATCTGCTCTGGCGGGGAATCGAACCCGGGGCTTATCGCTTTGGGCGCCAGGTTCACTACCAACTTTGCTACGGAGTCGTCTAGGTGCGAATCCTGCGTAATATTCACCCTTTGCACAGTTATTACCTGTTATAAAATGATGTTACGCTCGTTGTCCGAATAATGTAGAGTCCGAGTCCAAGTACATACGCTTGGCAACTAAATAATCAACTTAACGCTTTACCAAATTGACCTTCAGTTACTTTATTTCAATTTCCATTAATTCACCTAAACACATTAATTTGATAATGAATTTGAACTGTAGGCTATCTACGTAATTACTGGCTGGTAATAAAATTAGCTTAAGCTTTAACTTTATAGCTGTTATAAACTTATCAATTTACGAATTATTTGTGATATAATGAGTTCAAGCTGAACTTTATTTATAAACTAACTTCTGCCCGCGGGTGCACCCGCGTAGTACCCACAGGAGCAGTGATTTTTTTGTGGGATAAAAAGTAGCCTATGCGCTCTGGTCCATTCTACTACTAATATTATAAACGTAAAACTGTGAGGATGGATGTATCGATGTTTGTTACTCTTTAATGCAAAAACTATTGAACGGATATTGATGAAACTTTACAGTAATTTAGTTTATACATAGGCCATAATTTATAAAGATATATACCACGCGAGTGAAGCCGCGGTCGGCTAGTAACTTATATATATAGACGGCTCCGTAGCTAAGTTGGTAGTAACCCTGCCTGCAAAGCGAGGGCTCTCGGGTTCGATTCCCGGCCGGGGCAGATTTTGTGTAAACATAAAATTTGTTCTCGGGTCTTGGATGTTTGTGATGTGTTCTGTGTGTGTCCATTCCACCTGCGACACAGGGAATCCTAGTGCGGGGGTATGAGTGTAAGCGTTTATTTATTTATTTATTATATATGCCAAAAATCACGTTGATCCGTAGCTCGATTGCTGCGTGAAAGAAGGACAAACCAACATACCACTTTCGCATTTATTTTAATACAGATAGTACGTATTAGTGCCTTATAAGAAGGGCGGAGTTCACCAACCATTTTGAATCGAAATAGCTAAGCTGGCTGTCATTCAATGTCAATCCTTCTCCCATGGCATCTGCGTCTTGCCTTTTCCCGCTTAATCACACTATAGTCATCCCTTTTAACTCGGGACTTATTCGTAACATGCTTAAATAACTGTTTTTTCTTCTTCTCTAGCAACTGCAAGACGCGGTTTGTATATTGGGTCACTTTCAAGTAAAATAGATATTAGATATCTATTTGCTATTAATTTATTAGTTCCATTTAATTATTTCAAATTGCCAAGATACATAGGTATACCAGAGATCTAAACTCTTGCTACCTGATATGAATCTTCTGAGATTGTTTGATATTTCACACAGAAAAAAGTTTAGGTAAATACTATTTGAAAACTCACCTTCATAGTCTCTCGACCTATGCCGCAGTCTCGTCATTATTAAAGCTAAGCATAATATGAGGGCTACAGTGAGGGCCGCTCCGAGGAATATGCCCACTGCCCAGTTGAACTCCCATGCTTCCTGGGCCTCTGAAGAAAAAAAAGAAAATATGTATAATATCTTAGCTGTAGAAAGTTAATATTGCAACCAAATATTGATGCGAGATTTTTGTACTGGTAAATTTGTTATATCCAATAAACATGATGCAAGAAGAAGTCCGCACGTGGATGGCAGGATCGTGTGCTTTAAGAAATGTATAAGAACTAAAAAGGTAAAAGTTTCTTACCAGTTCTAGGCGCCAATCTCGGCGCTGTTTCCACTGTAAATGTGACGTGCTCCGAGCGTCCTCTAGCGTTGGCTGCGTAAACTACTAGTTTCAACTGCCTTTTAGCCCCCAACCTTCTGAGGTTCCACAGAGTGGCTCCATTGCTAGCGTTGACTACAAGACCTTCATTCGCCCAAACTTCAGCAATGTACACGCACTGTAGGCCGCCTTCGTAACCTGAAAGCATAGCACGGGTAATAGTCGAAAATTTTACTTGTTTGTAGCATGTTTTCTTGTAAAAGAAAGAAGCAAATAAGAATGGAGTACCTTCGAAATTTTGCGAATATGTAGATATAAGATTATAGTGGAATCGGATTTCAGACTAGGCGGCATTTTCATAAATACGTTTCATATGTCTCCTAATGTTTTCCTAGAAAAAGTTCAAAAATCTGCACAGAACCTAAGTACCAACACGCCCCATTTTTCTTTTTTTTAATAGTGTTTATCGCAAATTCAAGATTCAGAAGCCAGAAAGAGAGATAGGTGCAGTTCTACAGAATATCTATGTACCTACCCGTAGTAGTAAATCTGAATTTCCCTCTGAGAGCTGCCTCAAGTGCATTCGAAGTGCACTCAGAGTGCACTTGACATGATAGCTCTCGAAAATAAGGTACGTATTAACGAGAGAAATTTGATTATAACTAATCAACATACGGGTATTAACATACGGGTCTTACGTTGAGAACGAATATTAGATAGATAATCTAGATAAGTAAACTTTTTATTGAAATACCTACCACAATGCAGAAACCTTAAAAACTAAAACTCAATGAAACCAGATCGCTATTCAAATGCATTTGAAACAACTTCGTAGTGTCAAACTCACCAGCAAGACACACCAGATCCAACGAGTCATGCGTCAGATTGTACACTGTGCAGTTCGTGGGCGGGTCGGGTCTTGTCGCGGGCAGCAGCGTATAAACGCAAGGCGACAGTTGCTGGCCAGCCAGGTTTGTCGCGCGACACGTCAGCGTTCCGTAGTCGACTTCCGACACTGGCGTGTATGTCAGCACGGATTTGCCCTCTGGAGCTTCTATTGTTATCCGATCCTGAAAAATGGTTAGATTTCAGTTTTCGTCCGCTGCTATCTTTATTTTGAACAGCTTTTGTAGGTTAACTATTCAATTGCTGAACCACGAAAATTGGGACCGGAGATTTTTTTTGTACCATGCGTAGGTTACGTTTGGTGTCTCACGATGTTGATAAGCCACGTGTCGGCGATGAAGCACTCTTGCTCAGAAGACACCTGTTTACATGTGTATGTAGCAGCCCAGGTTATAGTAGGTTATAGGCTTCGGGCTATACGTCGTACCGACTATATCCAGAATTTAGAATGACAGAATCCTTTAAGGATCACTTTGTTGTCTGTCTGTTTCTGTATCTGTCCGTCAAGACTCCTTTTCTCAAGAATGTCTGAAGTAACGTTTATTAGGTAGGTACTGCAGTAAATAACCTCCTAGTCCTAGTATAAGTGGTTAGTAGGCAGAGAGAGAAAGAGAAAATTGAGCTGGTAAGTGTAAAAATAATTCGCTCTAAGAAATTACTTACAGGCGATCCTTGGATGGATTAGATAAATAAGTAAGAGTAGATGCATGGTGATATGTAACAAATACCTAAAAAAAAATACGGACTCTTTGTTGATAACCTTAGTAAAATAATCTATATAGTATAATTATAAAAGCGAAGGTCTCATTGACTCATTGACTAAACAAGAAATCTCGAAAACTACTTGACCTATAACACTGAAATTTGGCAGGTAGGTAGTTTATAGGTAGGAGAAATTTTGCGACAGGGCTGAATTAAGGTGGTCTAAGGGCTATTATAAGTTTACACGAAATTCTTAAACTACCCGTGCAAAGCCAGGGCGTCGCTAGTATCTATATAAACCAAAGGTAAGTAGTTGTCTTGTTGTAGCTGTGATGGCTACCACAGTAAGTGGGTTAACGAGGGGGCAGCATCCATATTCATTAGGGAGATTTAGGGACACATTTGACCACATGCTGTTCTGCGCGGAAGCGATAACGTTTGCACATACTGCAAACTTTAAGCAAAATGCACAAAATGTTCTATTTTACGCCAAGTTACACTAAGCTAGCTGAAATAACAGAATTTGCTTCTGGTGCAGCGTGGCTTGCGTTTTAATATTTAGAACCGTAACAATTTGTATATCAGGCTTTGTTAAGGATAGTTTTTAATCTGTGTCCTACCTAGTTTGGTAAAGTGGATATAAATAATAATTGTAACTATCCCAGTTGGAGCAGGAATTTTAAACGTCTCCATAATTACAGTGCAATCTAAAGCTTTGAGTGACAAGGATTTTTAGATATTTATTTATATAACGATGTGAGCGGGTCGTTTGCCTGATAGTAACACCAGGCCATATCAATTGCAGTGCAACTCAGCACTTTAAAACACAAAGGCTTGCGCGGCACTGCATTGCGATCGTTACCCCGAGTCATAAATCTGGAAATTATACAGTGACTACTTTGTGTAATAATTGCACATAACTGCTTGGCTACACGAGCAATGCGATGGTACCCACCCAGACGTAAAGGAGTAACTAGAGGAACGGTTCATGGTATTTTTGACGGAATCTCAGTAAGTTCAAACACCTGTGTCCAGTGGTTAGAGATTCGCTTGCCTGACTCCCAAAGGGTCGCTTTTCCTCCCGACCACAGACCTATATAATATTAGTATGTACTAGGTACCTACTCAACTACTCATACATATAACTAAACACCAACACGACAAATCGCATTTGCAAAGATATTATAAAGTACAGGTAGGTATGCGAAACTTTAATACAGTACTCATGACATATTCTAATTAGACATTCAGTTACAAACCATTTTAAGCGAACTGTCAAATTGGACTCGCTTTGTACAGAACACGACTAGCACTCCGGGTTTGAGAAAACATTCACCGGGTGAGTTTCGCCTAATACTGTAATACTCATTCAGTGAATTTTCATTTCTCGATCCTCCAAGCCAATTGCTGTTAAGGCTTTTCACTTTACAGATTTCCTCTACAAAGCGCGTTTAAACCAGCTGGTTGCCCATATACTTCCCATAGATATAAGTAGTTGCTACGCTTTTTGCGGAAAATTTTACGAGCTACCGTTAGGTAGTATTACTTATATGCTATAATACCGGACTACCTGCCTATTGTTTAGTAAGGTTTAAAATAATACTTTTCAATTCGCCTCACGTTTTTAAAGTTTCAAAGTAAAACAAAAAGCTCTTAGAAAAAGGTCCAGTCCGTCCATCGGAGCGTTATACCTTCTATTATATAACTAAAATTTGTAGGTATCCCAAGAGAAAATCATTAATAATGTATCCCTTGTAATTTTTGAATCATTTGACCTGGAAACTCGTAATCAGCCATCTTATGATCTAGGATTTTAACGACGCGGACGGGTCGTTTCACAGACGAGCAACACGCATTTATCATCTACATAATTATTTATGTTTGTAAGTTAGGCAACTCGTGCGTAAATAATTGTACGAGGTTTATTTCACTTTAGTTACAGAGTATTAGATTCAGTAATTCAGTGTTAAAATTAGTGTGAAATTAAGGTGAACGAAACTTCGAGGATAGGTACAGGATTGAGTGAGACCACATGACAAAGCGGGACTGGGCGGGTTTCGTATTTGTGAAGTGGTAGGCCACCTAATTGTTGACTGGGCCTAAAATCGGGGATTAATACCAAATGGTGTTACACAGCAACATTTGTGAATGTATGCCCATTCTAAAGGCTGAAGTAACACCATATCTTTGCTTGACATCAAGTGAGATAGTAGACAGCTGCTAATTTATCAAAAGATTAGCTTCTGTCCGCGGATTCACTCGCGTTCCAACAGAAACCTTGCATTTTCCCGGGATAAAAAGTAGCCAAGTCACGTTGATCCGTAGCTCTGTTGCTGCGTGAAAGAAGTACTGGACTTTTGCATTTAATATAAAAGTAAGAATAAAAGACAAGTCCTTTGAGTAAAATTTATACGTATTCTTCACGGAACCAACGGCACATAAAAGAAGCATTCTCACCGACACGAGATAATAGCCACAAAGCCAGTTCACCACAATGGCTTTCCGTTATCCTGTCACCTGTCACTCTACCCGCATTCCGTTTGAAATAGAACTATTCACTTATAATCCAGTTCAGAAAACGATTGAAAAGGATTCTAAATTCCTCAGTGGAAACTAATTTCACTATGAATTTTTACAAAATTACAGGGTTCATGAGCGTAACCGTAACTCGTTTTCCGATAGGTTTCAAACATTAAAGAGCTTATTATGGGCCTGTTGAACGTTGCCAGCTCTCATGTGGTTAAAGATGGTGTACCCTCCTACACCCAGAATAAGCTCCCAAGTACAGCGACTGGAATACAATCATATCGATAGAGGTCGCCAAATTTTTAAACTTGAAGGCTAGCTAGGTGTATTCTCCTGCCTAGCTAGGACTTGCCTACAAAAAAATAAAATAGGTACTCTATCATGCTATGATCTAATGATGTGCCATCCATTCCAAGCAAGAAGACTCATTCAACGCATCGGAGTTAAAATAAGGAGAACTTGGAAACTAAATATAAATTTATAAAAACAACTCCTCCGATACATGATTTAGCATAACAATATATCATGTCATAGCAACAATATGTTGTTGTCATATTTTACGTCGATAAATGGCAGCTCTCGCTTATCGAGGCAAAATATTAAAGTATTTCGAATCATTACTTACAGGATCGACTTTGATCGAGCCCCCGGAGTTGTTGAGAGTCCACTCGAAGGTGTCCGGAGGCGGAAAGGCGTCGACTTCACACACCACAGTTGATGGCTCTTGGAGAGCTGCACCTATCAATTTGACCTCCCTTTTCCGGCACAAGGGTCTGTCTGTGGGGGATAAGGAAAATTGTATTAGAAATGCGTTGAGTGGCTTTGCGAACTGGTGGTAGGAATAATTTTGCGTCACTATCTGCACACAATAGGCTCGCCTACACTAGTAGGCGATAAAATATTGGTAACGATTTTCTTTAGCAAATACATAAATAATAGGTTTGGTCTATCATATACCACATACGTCTACGTAATAACGGTTAATATGGTCGTTCGTAATCGCGTCTAAAATAAAATTATCCTTGAGTGCTATATACTATTGTATCCTGTACCATAGTTGCCGAGCCGCCGGAAAAAGCAGGTGATAATTATTTTGATTAATAAAAATAATTAAGGTTACGAATATAAACATAACAACCCCCAAAAATACCCCCAAAAAAAAATCAACTCACCCCTAACAAATCTGCAAGGCAGTTATAACATTTTATTCTTTATAAATTAGGTTAGACTCACTCCAGGGTATCTCACTGGATATCTAGAGCGATAAAAATGAAAAAGTTTCTCGAACTCAGTCTAGGTTTAAAAAAGAGCTCATTTAAAATAGCGTAGTTCGTTATTGCCCATCCGTCCTTTGAATAACTTACCCTCTTTTGTTTGAAGAATTAATGGTTTGTAAGATAGCTACGTACATTTGATTCGTTTCAAATGTCTTGACTAAGTAAAGAAAAAAAAAACCTATCTCAAATTATTTCGCACGCGACTGAAATTTGAATTTGAAATTTGAAGTTGAAATTTGAATTTGAAGTTGAAGTTTGAAATTTGAAGTTCTATAGATTATATTTAATACACAACGACAGCGCACCAAACCATAATAACTATTTTTCTCAATTACGGAGATACCAAACTCAGATTTTTTTAAACAATCTTTTTTATAAGTACGTCATTGTTGGCTCTTTTCTTATAGCAAAATCAGTCGTGCAAAATTTCAGTACGACTGAATATCAGGAAGAGGTTGAAAAATCGATCGCCAGATTTGTTTCAGACACACACAGTTACAATGATTGCAGTTATATTTACGAATACGATATACGATACCTGGGTTAGTTTGTTATAAAATAAAAAAAACTTTCTTAAGCTCCTCGCCGATAACAAACTAACACAAGCGTCGCGCGTTACGTTTGGTTAAATTCAATATAGATCCTAAGGCCTATGGCCTAAGGGCCATTAGATATTCTGTATCACGGAATTAATACTATAAATTACCCATTATTTACATATCTTATTTAAAATGGACTTCCGCAAAGTAATACCTGATTCCATCAAATATGTTATATTTACGAAACATCATTAATTTAAAAAAAAAATAACCTATTACTATAGACTTTAGAGGTTATATTTTTTAGACAGGGCAGTACCGTTATAGCTGCAGGACAACGTTAAGAGAAGATCGACTCTACTTTTTGAAGACAATTTGACTTGCATTCACAGATTTTGAAAAACAATTACACTTACCAAGAAAATGTACCTTTTACACGAAACCTTCACCATTTCTATCGATCCGCTTTCTAAAATCTCAAGGACCAAAAGACTCTGCGGGACTAACTGAAGTATGATCACTAAATATGACAAGAATCGTAAACAACATAATACACTTCATTTTTGAAGTTATTTTCACCTAGCATCCCAAAATTATGGAAAAAATTGACAAATAATTTTTTGGTGCCTACCGATTCTTTTTCTTATAAGGATCAAAAGACTAGAAAGACTGTTCTATTCTTTTTGCACCCTTCCTGCCCCTTCTAAAAAATACACCCTGTATACCTACCCCTGATAAAAATTGGGTGGTGTTCCAGAGAAAATTCATGATTCGGGGAAATGGGGAAACTGCCTGTGGATACCTACAGCTCGAGCTAAATTAAATAAAGGCCTTGATATAATTAGTTTAAATTAGTGTGTGTGTATAGTATCTTTAGGTTGAGATATGTTGCGTAACCACGGGCTAATGTTTTCATCCCACGTACGGCTTAATTATGCTTTGTGAGTCCCTTAACATCATAGCGGACCTTATACTGAGGATCTTGTTACGAATTTATGTGGGCAGAAATTTTATATTAGACTAAGTAAATTTATGTTGGTAGGTAACAAGTAAAACTTAGGTTTTTTGCCTCAATCTTTGTATATTTTTTTATACAGCTTGAGGCAGTAACTGTGCAATAGTAGGGGTAATGCGTAGCCTCTCCGAACTTAATCTCTTCATTATAATTTTTTTTGTATAGCGTTACGCTTCGTCTTGGTTTCCACATTTCTTTAGGAACTCACTACACATACCTATGTATGTATGTACGTAATTAGTGAGTGAATCGTGCACGGTCCGCGATAAAAATGTAGCCAATGCTACTTTCCGGCCTATAAACTATCTCTGTGCAAAAAATCTTGTCGATTAGTTGCTGCGTGGAAGAAGGACAAAACAACAAACCAACACACAAACAAACACATTTTCGCATTTATAATAGCACGGATAATGTACATCGAAAGTTACAATGTCTACGTAACATCATAAAGTATGTGTCTTTTAATCTTCCATGCTACTAGGTTTTAGACGATAGAGTTTCCCTTAGATGGATATTTAAGCAAAGCTAATTAGGTTTCATTGTATATAAAGTTATAAATATATCATAACTAGCTGCTGCACGCGGTTTTACCCACGCGGAGATATTGTATTTCATGGGTTTTATTTTTTTACGCGGAATCCTAATTCTTTTTCTAATATAAAAGTATCCTAAGTTACTCCATATAACATCAGCTATCTGCCAGTGAAAGTACCATCAAAATCGGTCCAGCCGTTTTGGAGATTATCAGGAACAAACAAACAGACAAAAATTGTAAAAATTGTGTTTTTGCTATAGGTACCGTATATACTTTCATATGCATTTAGTAAAAAGCTGTTATTTTGATATTACAAACAGACACTTCAATTTCATTTATTTGTTTAGATCATCATTGTCAGCTGGAAGACGTCCACTGATGAATATAGGCATCCCCCATAGAATGCTACTTTAAACGGTACAATATTCTTTCGGTTCAAATGCTACTTACAAAATATCTGCAACCGCAGAGGCGGCGATCTTCCATCGCCCTCCACGTTGGACGCCGTACACGTGTACTCGCCGGCTTGGAGTCTCGAAACGTTGCGTATCGCCAAGTTGGTGTTGCCAGTGATTATCACGTTAGGTGGGTTGTGCTGGAGTTGTACACCCTGAAAGGGATACCTAAAGTTAGTAAACACGCAACAGTGAAGATAAAAATGTTAAAGAAACATTCTGATGCAATTGTGATGCATGCCGTAGGGCATTTTCTAGGCTCACCTGACAAGCTACTCAAGTAGATAGTCTAGTACCTGCACTTGATCTGCTCTAGCTGCACTTAAGAGCCAGTTTTATTATAGGTTTAACAATTACCTTTGACAACAGATTCAGATGATGGTCAAATAATTGTGTAAAAAATGTATTTTTATACTCTTTGATAATGAGACGAACCGGTCGTTTGCCTGATGGTAAGCATAACGCTCCGCCCGCTCATAACAATTGTAGTGCCACTTCTTAGGCCTGCGCGACACCGCAGTGCGCTTGTTACCTTGAGGCATATATTAAGTCTCATAAGTTCAATAATTTCACTGGCTACTTTGCTCATTAAAACAGAACACAGTAATGCTTGGACATTACTGCTTGGCGGCAGTGACTTCACGAGCTAAGTGGTGGTACCAACCTAGACGGACACTAGCAGAAGAATTAATCCTAAATCACCTAGTAACTTATTTTGACGACTAACTTCCAGTACCACTGAGTCAAGATCGCTTCAAAAACAAAGCAACTTTTTAAATTTCTTTTACATTTTACCATCAACATAAAATAACAAGAGTTCAATTTACATCATTTTTATTAAAATTTAAACTGTTACCTACGTGAAAAGGGAATGCAGCAATACCAATTTGCTGTTCAATTTATTCTGCAAACAAATATCAAGGTGGTTGAAACCGACCTGAATCGAAAAAAATACGTTTTGAAATAAAGTGCTTTCAATTGCAAGATCAAACGGAAAATCAAACGAAACAAATAATTGGAATACGGAATATGAGATTTCATACCGCGCCGTAAATTGCTGTAAAATTAAAAACATTTGTACCATTGGTTTTTGAAAATATTACTAACCATCAGTATCATGGCAATTTTGGACAATCTTTAGAAATAAACTTGTTATTATCATTTTATAATGGAAACACCGTCTTTTGTTTGATGTTTCTTTCTTTGAATTCAACGTATATATAATATAAAAATCATAGTGTTTTTTAAATAACCTTAGGGTTGATCACTGTCGAAATGTGCAAAAGTGAAAGAGTATGAGATTGAAAAATGATATTGAATGATTCACTTTCATGTTTATATGGTCCGTAAAATTTGGTTCCTGCAGAAGTGAACTTTGCCCTTCGGCTACGTAGAAGACTTTATTCGACTGATCGGTGTAATATCGCCATAACAAAATACCCTCTCACTCGCGCTTTTACGCAGCCCAAGTTAATACCCATGCTGTACACGGGTCTCGCGCTAGAGCTACAAACACCGCCTGAATATGAACCTTGTGTCGAAGTTTTGTGGTCAGCATCGGCTACATGAAGCGAGAAGCGGCGTTTCGTGGGATGAAGCGACCATGACGGTGTCATTCAGTGAGCTCATACAAAATGTATAAAAACTGTTCAGCAGTCCGCTCGGTGGCGGCGTTTTGTGGTTGCACCGCGAGGCCCTTCTGCGAGCAAGGTTATACAATATTTGCAAGAAACAGAATAAGACATCTGTCTGACAAAGGTATTATATTAAATCCGTCAAATAGGAAAACTCACTCTCCGAGGCTTCTTTACGTGTTTCATACAAAAGGGAATGTCATCAAAGCCTGTTGGGAACCTTGAAATTTGGCATTTGAAGGTCTTAGTAAGACCGTCTTACCTACAGTAAAAAAAAGAGGAAATCCGAAAACTTATTGAATAGATGTCCATTTATATGTTATGCGGTGCAACGATTTAAAAAACCAGACTAGTTAGAGCTGTTTTAGGAAGTTACGCGCATGTTTGCTTGGTGAAGGCGTAACCTATTCTAATTATGAGGCAGTATTATTATCGTTATAAGCACGGTATTTACTATAATTATGATTTTAGGTACCTAATTGTTCAAAGTAGCATAAATATCGAAGCCTCGAGACCAGAATTTTGCACGATGAGTTTGTTAACTTTGAAATTGACTGTGCTCTTTTTTTAGTCGTAACTACACGGTATTCATATAATAAATAAGTATGTAGATACTTTTTCTTTCGCAAAACTTTGCAATCGTCCCTTTTCTTAGCATAGCATACGTAAAGCTTGCCAAAATATTTCTTAGTTTGGGTAAAACAAACACGTTCCACCTCTTTACCAAAGTTTCAAAATAGAGATTCAAAAGGAAATAATGGTTTGGCCGGATACCCTTCACTTTCTAATCTAGTGATATAAAGCTAAACTTTTTATTTGTATTACACTTCGTATGTTCTTGTATAAGAAATATGATATATTTATATAAGCTGTCCAGTATGAGAAATTAATCCAACTTAATCGCGCTTTCAGTAATTAACTTAAAACATACCGTCAGCTGCAGCACAAATGCTACTGAGATCATTGTAGAGTTAGTAAACAAGTAAATAGGTACATCCCAATTGAATGAAAATGTTTCCAAACAAAGTCTGCTTAGGTTAATTCAAGGAAAGCGTAATCCGGTAACAAATTATAAAGGAGCCTTTGTGTAGCTTTAAGCACAGTACCTATATAACAGCAGTTTCAATTTGGCATCTTAATCTATGACTTATCAGTGGTGGTGAGGCCGTCCAGTCAAATGTTCAAATACGAGCTTGAGATTTTGATGAAGGAACATTTCATAAGCGAGGTGGTAGAGCATATTGAATTAAAAAAAACAACTGTCACGTCTATATATTGGTGTGTTCCGGGCTCCGGCAACTGTAATTGAGACTAAAGTGAGAGGCCACCTTCGACAAGATTATTTTTAATAATTTTTGCCAAGACGTATAACAACTTAAACATTTTACTTTTGCCGCTGATTTTAATGTAATATTAAGGTATGGTTTGGTTTTTGGGCACTTTAAAGCTAACACTGAACTTAAAAAGTACAACTATGCGTGTTCTCCGCGAAATGAACGTCACTTGTTGGCACTGACTAGATCATCCTTCCTTGTTGGACTTTGCTAAATGATCCGTGAAAATTTTTTTGGTAACCGATGAGATAAAGAAGGAAGTGACCGGAAAAACCCTTCATCTCTACTTTTACCATACAAAAATGACGTAGAACCGTACTCACATTATGTTCCCAAACTACTTTATAAGCCGGAGGGTTGGCGTCGACTTTACACCCGAAGTACACATCGTCTCCCTCCTCGATGTCATTGGGGTTCATTTTAGCGCCGAGATGCATCGTCGCTTCTGGTATATCTGTATTAGAAAACATAACATTGAAAATGTGAAGGGTGAATGAATGAAAAACGAAGGGGAATATATCAGTTTGAAGAGGCGTGCGTTTGACCTATTTCTTTTTTGTGCGGTATATTTTTCAATGGAAATATTCGTCGTTCATATCTTTATTTGCACATCAAAAGGCATGAAGCAATATCATATAGCAATAACAAGTTAAATAAAGTTCAAAAGGATTTTCGCCCACTTTTAGGCGTCGCATTAGTGTCTTATTATGTTGACATTTTACTCTTGTTCCATAAACTTTTGGCTGTAGGTATAGTAATCTAATGAGAATTGTCTGATACGCAGAGTAGTACTTATCTCGATGCCGATACATCATCCTTGATCACCATCTCATAATTAAATTGAAATTATCAAGGCTATGCCTGACGCTTACAATCAGGCGATGCTCATGACATGACCTAATGCTGTAATCAAAATTGATGATATCTGCAAGAGTTTTTTATACAATTTGATAACTAGATGAGGTGGTCGTTTTACTGATAGTAAGCATAACGCCGGCCATAACAATTATTATTGCAGTGCCACAGAGAACTTTGAAACACAAAACCTGCGCGGCACTGCAGTGCGCTAGTTACCCTGAGGCATGGCATATATTAAGTCTCATAAGCCCAGTAATTTCACTGGCTACTCTGCTCATCAAATCGGAACACAGCGGCAGACTTAACGAGCAAAGTGATAGTACCAACCCAGATGGACACTCGCAGAAGAGTTAGTCCTACTAGCTAGTAAAAACAGATTTTTTAATAGCTCTAATGGTCATCAACACTACGAATAATATAGGGGAAGGAGGGTTAATTAGGAACAGTTGAATATCAAATATTTCCCTTAGTACTAAACCACCGGTACACATTTAAGTAGTCGTACTTGGCTTCTGCAGAAGTGTGAGTGAGAGGACACGCGCACGATGCCACGGTGAGTCGGACAATATTTTGTTACAAAATGTAAATCAATGTAAAAAGCATCTTTTTGAGCTTAAAGACGTCAAATTTTGTTACTATCTTACATGTACTATCCTATTAATCATACTAATATTATATGTGCGAAAGTGGTTTGTTGGTTTGTACTTCTTTCACGCAGTAACGGAGCATCAGATCGACGTGATTATTGGCATAGATATAGTTTATGGACCGGAGAGTAACATGGGCTACTTTTTATCCCGGAAAAATGCACGGTTCCTGTGGGAACGCGGGTGAAAACCGCAGGCAGAAGCTAGTCTGTTCATAAATTCCACGTAGGTTTAAATTCGCCGAAGATAATATTGCGAGTAACGGGAATTTTTTAATTGAATTGCTTACTTCGGGTAAATAGGAACGGCGACAGGAGGGTAAATGTGAACGTTCCTAATTAGGTGATTGATCCTGTAAAAATATCCTCCATCCACTTCTGTGCTTCTTGGTGAAATTAACTATTTACCTCTGATTCCTAAAATAACTAACAAGCGGGGAAGCAAAAATCATTCTCAGATTTTTATCCAGCATACCTATAAAATATAAATTAGTTGAAAACCGGAAAAGGCACGTTGAGAGGGAAATTATATATTTCTTTTAAGATTCAAGAACTAACTTTATGTCGGGGATCGCATCCGGGGGCGTCAGGGGGCACTACCAACTTAGCCACGGAGCTGACACATAATCACTTGATGACCATTTCCATAGTAGGTAAGATTTGGTGAGATTTGGATCGGTCCCTCCCACCACTCTGTTATGAGCTTACATAATTATTAACGAACGTACTCAAATAATGAAATAACATACCGAAACGTTTTGAATATCTATTATTATAGCTATTCAAAACCTCACGGTCCTTTTTTTCTCATCTCTCTATGATCTATAAGGAATTTAAAGGTCAAAACCGTTAGGGCTACCTAACCGTATTGGCCTAATGAATTACTTATTGAATCTTCTTGTTTTTTAAAGAAATATGTCATAATGGTGGTAAATGAAATAAGTCAGTGTTTTTCAACCTTCTTGAATATGCACCCCTTTACAAATAAAAAAAGTCCGAGGACCCCCCCTAATTCCCCCCCCCCCGCTAATAACAATACAATAATTATAGCTTTATGTTCCCCGTAATACAACTATAATGTAAGTGATACCAAACACATTTAATGCTTTTCCTTTCTATTAAGCCTACTGATCGAGTAATGTAGAATATTTTGTATTTTTATTTTAGTGTAGAACCTATAATTCCTTTTTATTTTACCTGGCTTGCCATCACGACCCCACGAGCGATACTTTGCGAACCCCTGGGGGCACGACCCACAGGTTGAAAAACACTGAAATAAGTTACAATACATATTTCAAGAACGCCTTTACTTAAGTGTTGAGGAAATAATGAACTCACAATAAATATTCAGTGGGAGCTTGCTCTCTATAGTGGAACGATTGAACTTGTAATGCTCAGCTCTGCAGATAAGCTCATGGCCATTGTGTTCCTTCAAAGGCATCCATTGCAGCAAAGATTGCGTTTCATTGGAATTCTTTTGACCCTGTGGAGAGATTGAGCTTTTTAGTGAAGTCGGCAGACAGTGGAAAGGCGAACTTTTGTTATTAAAAACATATTCTTTGAAACCTGCGTTTTTTAATCAATATTTTTTAAGGTGCTTTAGTCGCTTAGCGATTATATCATCACCATTGTATACACCCATTCTTAATTACTATCCTTAACTAAATCAAACACCATTCTGTAACGCGCTGTGGCGCTTCACAGTGGAGCAGACAAGACAGCTTGCACCGACATCCAGAAAGTTGAATCCATATTTAGTGAGAATGTTTCTTCTAATTGACCGGCTCCGCACACATTCCACGAGGACATGATAGACATCCTCTGGGACTCCACAGGAGGCATAATTTGGGGAGTCTGTTTTTATCTTTAGGTGCTTGAACTTCTTTAGTGACATGTGCCCGGAGCGCAGTCTGTGAGCAATAACTATCAAATGTCTCTTCAATTTACTATTCTAAAACCATGGTACTTTCAATGGTTCCTTCTGTAATATCTTGTACCAAATCCCTTTTTCAGCAGCAACCTGAGTTGTGGGAAGCTAAGTAACCTGACTAAGTTTATCCTGGAAATTTAACAACATTTGGATGGCATGCGTAGATGATTTGAGAGCAGTTCCACTGCATGATTGGTCGTTTGGCTGTCATTCACGACGGAAATTTGCGACAATCAATGGCATACTAACTCCAATGATTTTGTATTCGTACAGTGTACTTTTTGTTAAGCAGTTAGAGTGAAGTCACACGCTCACTCTTAGGCAGAAACTCGCTGCTTGAGAAAAGTATGTACTCGTAGGTATATGGATCTCTTAATAAGATATAAAAAATGAAAGATACTCAGAAACGGCTACCGCCACGACCAAGAGATCTAGCTGTGTACATAAACTCCCTAAAGATGGTCATTACACGTGTTTGAAACCTTGACCGAGGAATTTGTCAAGCCAAGTGAATTTCCACCGTTTGTGATAATGTGAATAAAAAACAAACACCTTGTTTACATTTGTGTACAAAAATATTTTTCTGCCAAGTTTACTTACCGTATTCTTAGTAATTGACTTCAGCTGCTTCCCACTCAGCCACCAAGTAACGTTGGCGGGCGGTCTTGCGCCTGTAGACTGACACCACAGGTCCGTCTTGTACCCTACTGATAGAGGTT
Source organism: Crocallis elinguaria (assembly GCA_907269065.1). Taxonomy (NCBI): domain Eukaryota; kingdom Metazoa; phylum Arthropoda; class Insecta; order Lepidoptera; family Geometridae; genus Crocallis; species Crocallis elinguaria. The sequence continues at coordinate 10,161,534 of OU026080.1, read as the reverse complement.
GTTCTTTGGACATAATTTCGACTGTGAGTGGTTTTACTGTTGAAAGAAAAGTGTAAATATACTAAGTATCTCTAAAAAAATAGGATGTCTTACAGAATTGTCTTGCATTTCTTATTTATAACACCTGTCTAAAGAGGTGAGCGCTTGGCCATTATTTCACTTATGTCATTAATGGAATGGAAATTGGTTTTTAAGTGAGGCTGGAACACACCGTTTGGTGCATAGCCATAGCTTTATTTATTCATACACAAAAAAGAATACAGCCACTACTATTATAGTTAGATGGAGTTTACATTTATGAACTAGACCTTATTCCTAAACATATGTATAGACCATGGTTAATATTACATTAGCCGAAACTAGACTAAGGGGCACCTTAGACGCTCAAGCAAACGTACGTTTGCTTGTCAGAATAACAACGCTTTTGCTTCAAGCGCGCATTTCGAGTATCACGAAATCCACGCTTGACGCAAAGCGTTGTTATTCTGACAAGCAAAAGTACGTTTGCTTGAGCGTCTAAGGTGCCCCTAATACAAAAGTGAATGTAGGGTAACCAATTATAAATATTGAAAATTGAGTACAATAATTATCATTAGATTTTTAACTTGAAAGCGATAGCTAGTCGGGCGACCACTATATACAAAGTGCCCTTTAAGTAAAATTTTATTGCGCCAGTATCAATAACTTAGATAACATTGTATAAGTAAGCTGATTGTCTGGAAGGAACCAGTTAAAGCGATAAGACCGTTCTTTGTAGATTAAGTTTATTTATCATTCATATTATCACCAAATTTACTTTTCAATAGGATTTTTTCGTAAGCGTATTTACAGTTCATACACCCATTAGATAAGCCTCCCCGCACATCTCCCTTATACATTTTGCATGAGATATACTCGATGGTATGTACAATATCTTATTCTAAAAGCATTCCGTCGCGATCTCGATACATCAAAATGCTATCACAAAGGAAAATAGACGAAGCCCTCCCCTACATAAACTAAGCCAATATAACACGAAAATAGCTCTGTACTTCTGTAGAGTGTTCTTGGTGAAGTATATTTTCTTGTCAGGATATATAGTGTGTGCAGAGTTTCCGTATAAAGTGTTATGTAACCCTTTCCAGCTGTGAAGCGCGGGTGAAGCCAATCTTTTATTATTGGTGAAAGCGGTTCCGAAAGTGCGCATAAGAATATTGCAGTATTTCCACAGAACGAGTCTCTCAACGGTATTACGAGTATTGGAAGTTCGTTGAAGAGATCCTGGAATCGGATAAGTATTTTAGATCTGTTGGGAGTGTTTGAGGCTTAATATTTAATGCGGGGGTTCATGTGCTTTCTACATTTTTAGTGTTCGGGATGGCAAGCTACTAGATCAGTAAAGACGCATTACCTAATTTGGTGAAATATGAAGATAAAAGTAACAGTGTCTGAGTGTGTCCAGAAATTTAGCTTAGAGCGCAAAGAACGACTTAGGCTAATTTAGCAGAATATAATTAAATTTAGGACGTCTTATGTTCATTCATTTCTGTGCCCAATAGTAATGTTTACACTGTACTGTTTGATGGCGTACAGTATAAAAGCAATGCGATGGTATATATGTGCTCAGATTGACTCGGAAGCCTAAGAGTAAGTTCTACTACGAGTATAAGTATCTAATCGGGTTCTTCTCATTTTACAATTCACTTTCGCGATGAAGCGATAGGGAGAGTTGAACTTTATGGCTACATGTTCTAAGTTCAAAATAAAATAGCATTTAATTTACTTACGAAACAGTTCCACTCTCACAGTCGCTTTCTGAGGCGACACCAACATTGTATTGTCAGCGGTGCAGGTGTACACAGAAGCCAGGTGCTCCCTGCTGGCGTTTCTGACGATTAACACTAAAGTTCTAGAAGATCCTGCAGGCTGAAGATCTCCTGCTCCAAGTGTTGCCAGGACGTTGTCGTCCTGCAGCCATTGCAACCTTGGCGTTGGAATTCCTGCAGAGAAAAAAATTTCGTGAACAACTTTGGAGCGTACGTCTTTGTATTAACTAACATTATACAATATGAAATTAATCTTGTCAGCAACGTCGAAATAAACCTACTATTTCAACTCCAATCTATTCGACAGTAAAATCAAATTTCGGCTTGTCTGATGCATTTACCGATATATTACCACAATCGGTTTCCATAATAATAATTACTTATATGTATAGTATGAATCTACATTCACCATGCACCACAATTAATTGTTATAACAATTGAGACAATTGATTTTTATTGTATATCTTCTGTGATGAAATATCGCAACAACATAGCTTTTACCAACACCTATGTAAATGGAGGACTCAAAATGATGTTTCACTAGTTGGAAATATCACTCATTCATTCTATAGATAGTGTAGGTGGCTATTATTTTGTCAACTGATCCCGCTTGAACTGAACCCGCGGGGTCAGTTGACAGTTGAGAAAATTACTATGACTATTTTAAAACTATGATTTGTTAAAAATAGCTGTACATAAGCTTCTTATTTTTATCACCGTATTTTTTTAAAGTGTAACCGTTCAAAGTACTGTGTAAAAATATTTTTAAATATTTTACTGCTTTAGAAGTAATGTTTTAATTGCTTAAACAAAATTAATTTTGCAAAGAAGACATAGGATAAGAAAAACATTGTAAGATGGTACGAAAACCAACGCTCGTATCAAACTTAATCCTATTACAGAAATGACAAAAGCAGACATCGTGTTTTATAGGTTTAATAACAATAACAAGCTATCTGTGAAAAAAGGTTTTGAAGAAAATATTTTGTTTAGGAAGTATTTTTACCCAACTTCCTTGTAAATAACAGGCGCTTATTATTACAATCGAACACAAAAACTTTTCTTTTGCCACCAAGATATGATAATGATGATTGCATAATTTAATTGAGAAATGTGGTTTAATTAACTAGAGTTTAACTAAACAGACAGGGAGGTTGACCTGAAGTTATGACAAATTTGCACTCGTCACCACAATATATTATATACTATAATATAGTAACTATAATATAGTAACTATATTATAAAGCGCTTATCTTTACGTTCTTGCAGTCTCACACGAGAGCCGATATTTCTTCTAGGCGTTGGTAAATTAAAGGTGAAACTCTAACGTATCAAAGATGAAAATGAAAAATATATTTATTTGAAACGGTTACGTACACACTAGCAAAAATAAACATTATAGCATACAGCTTTAAACAAATTAATGACATAACATTATATTTTCTTATCATTTTCTTTATTGTAATGTCATCACAACTACTGTAAAATAAAATGATTGTAATTCTAGTTGGCTTGCAAGCAATTAGAGCAGATAGACAACTTGAGATAGGTGAACAGTTACTTTTTACGATAAGAGCTTTTTAATTAGTTTTTAAAAATCGTTGTCATAAAAATCTTTCAAGAATACCTTCGACCTATAATATTCTTGTCGTCTTTTCTGAGAAAGATATAAATATAATAACAGCCTACATTTTATCCGAACAAGACAGACATTAGAGGTAACAAATTGAACCAATTTTGGATACATAAAATCACAAACAAAATGACATGCCTGTCATAATTTAACCAGTTTCCCTATTTCTTTTCCGAAATGAATTATTTCCTTCTAAAAAAGGAATGTAGAAAATTGCTTCACTTGCGGGAAACACAGAAACGCAAATGATTTTGGAAGATAAATTCTAATTTTGAAGGCAACAAAGATCATTTTATATTTACGGTATTTCTGTCCGTCTTCATTCCAAATCTGCATATCCCTCTACACATTTGGATATTTTACGTGCAGTAAATAGTAAGTTTGGACATGTTCGAAACTTTCGTATTTCCTAAACTTAAATTAGCTGCGCGTCAGTGCCGAAATAGAAGCCGGAAACAAAGTACAAAATTACTTTTAGACTGATGAATGCACGAGATAGATAAATGATAATTATTGTCTACCAAGGTTTTAACCATCCAGTATGGTATTTAAAATCGTGTATAAGTTGGATGAACGTCTGAGGCGCTATAAGTTTGGCGAGAAGCTGGTGGAAGAACCATGTGGAGACAAAGAAGTCTTTAGCTATCATCATCATTAGCATCTGACAATCTTGCAAGCTATGCTCTACTCTTGTACACTTCCTACTCACGAGTCTTTGAAGTTTAAAAAATGCCGAGTTGAATACGTCTACCAGTGACCATAAGGAGAGAAAAGACTATAGAATTACAGATGGTTAAAGTATCATACGCGGGATAGAGACTGGGCCGCCTTATCTATACTATTGGCTTTCTCAGCTCTTCTCTCCTTGCTTGCTTCAGTTATTCCCAAGAACAAAGACTTTCGTCACAGCTTCTACTCCACGCCCTTCGCTCGTATTGCATATGGCAGCAGAATAAGTAATAGTACGAGTATGATATGACCGATGAACTTAACAGTTTAAATGTCGATGACCCATCTTGCAAATGGTGTTTTAGAGGTACGCTTTCCAGCTGTGTTTCTTTAACGTATCTAATCATAATATTACGTAGGTACTTTCGCAGAGAAAAACGTTCCAAACGACTACCTGTACTAAATGTATTCGCAAATTGCACTCACCTCCATTGACTGAACAAATAAGTTTGAAGTCACCTCCCTCGTTGTAGGGGCCCGCAACTCCCATTATTTCCTTGCCGTACTCGTCAAAGATAACAGGTTTGCTTGGCAGTTCTGTAACAATAACAGACTAGTTACCTACTTATATTATTTAAAAAAAACATCGCAGGGCTGACGCTCCTAGCCGTCTCCATAATTTTGTGATGACTGAGACTAAATGAGTGACTGTTAAGTCATCGTTTGCCTGCACCCTTCATGGTCTAACAACCACGGTGAAAGGTGGAATAAACTGGTTGGTGAGACACGCTTGTCCAATTTGAGTTCAAAAATAAATAATGCCCAAGTTCTTCATTCCTGCCATCTTTTAATACTGTCCATTCCTTCCATAAGGCCAGCCTGTGCCAAATTTGTGGACAAAATATTATTTGTGACTGTGGCTCCGTGGTAGAGAGGTCACCAATTGACCTACAATAACTTAGCGTTGAAAATTTCGTGATGCAATCCTATGGTTTTTTAATGTTATTTGGTAACGAGACGAGCCGGTCGTTTGTCTGATGGTAAGCATAACGCCAGCCCATAAAAATTGTAGTGCCACTCAAAAGTTTTACTGATCTCAAAAGTTATAAGCAAACGTTCTTCCGCTGATATACAGGATCTCATCAATATATTTTTACCCGCGACGGAACGGAGACAGTATATGCGTTTAGGGTGAGAGGTTGTTTGTTTGTTAGTGTGTGCACACATGAATGTTCCCATTTATCTCCAGAACGGTTTGACCGATTTGGATTCGGTTTTCTGCGTAGGGTTTGTGATACCTCGGCGATGGTTCTTAGATACATGTTATGGCATAAACTCGCCAGGGGGCGCTGTAAATAATGTTTTAGTTAATATGAATGTTCCCGTTTATCTTCAGAACGGTTTGACCGATTTAGATATGGTTTTCTACAAAGGGTTTGTGATTCATCAGCGATGGTTCTTAGATACATGTTATGGCATAAACTCGCCAGGGGGCGCTGTGAATAGGTAATATTGTTCGTTTCCATGAATGTTTCCGTTTATCTCTAGAACGGTTTGACCGATTCAGATACGGGTTTCTGCATAGGGTTTGTGATTCATCAGCAATGGTTCTTAGATACATGTTATGGTATAAACTCGCCAGGGGGCGCTGTAAAAATATTTTTTGCTTATTCCTCTATGTTTTACCTTAAGTTCAGGTGGCCATGCACTTTATTAATAGTACAATGTGATTTAAGTATGATATATTGGTCATTGCACACGAGGCGTACTTATTCGCGCGAGCCGAAGGCGAGCGCAATAAGGAAGCCGAGTGTGTAATGGACCAACATAGCACACGCGTTTCATAAGACGTTTTTCAACACACTTGCGAGAAAATAAACAGACTTGTATAATTGTTATTAGCTTTTACGGAAAATTGCGCGCCGCAGGTTTATTTCCCCGCGCGCCGCGCTAGTGATGCGCGTGCAGGTAAAAGCAAAGGCGCGAACAAAATCAAGAAACAGCCAATATTAAAAATATAATAAACCGAATATTTTGGTATCTATAACATAAGTTATTGTGAATAGTAGAAAAATAATTAAAGAGGAACGATTTATTCATTAAAAAAAATGTTTATTCGAATGCCTGACACTGGTTTTTGAATTTTGAAACGATTGGTTACGTATGTAGGTGCTAGTGCACCTAGACAGGGTCATAGACAGTTAACAAGAAATTCTCTAAAAAGATTAAAATAAAAACAAAATTAAAAATTTTGAAAAATCCCACGACGGATGTAAACATTGTAATTGAAAAAGAATTAAATAATTTTCTTGAAAAACCCCCGACTAAAAGGGAAAGTAACGAAAGATAAGTTAAACCCAAGAAAATCCGTCGGGGGCTGCCAATACCATCTGTGTTCCCAATTTCAGTTAAAATGAAGCAGTACAGAAAATCTATAGAAAGAGATGCAGCAATTTATATTTAAAAGAGACTCATTTGGTCACAAACTCATAAACAGCAAAATTCCAGTTAATTTCAGGGCAGGCAACTGCAGCCCCGGAGGATTTTCTTGGGTTTAACTTATCTTTCGTTACTTTCCCTTTTAGTCGGGGGTTTTTCAAGAAAATTATTTAATTCTTTTTCAATTACAATGTTTACATCCGTCGTGGGATTTTTCAAAATTTTTAATTTTGTTTTTATAACTAGTTAAGTCTGGTCTTTAAATCGAAATAAGTTCTTAGAGATTTGAGAACTTTTTCCAAAGTTTAACTATTTTTTTGAAATGTTGTGTCATAATGGCCAGATAATCCTCTGCCATTCATGAAAGTGGTGGCTGCTTTTTGCGATTTTATATCACTACAAACGCGCGTTTATAGCGCATCCATATCGACGTGTCTGCAGTACAAACGCGAGGATCGTGTGCAAAGGCCACAACTTGCCGACTGTCTTGTGCTTACTGAGCATCCTAATCGCGTCCAATGCGTGTCGCTAGCTCGTTTGCAAGCGTCGTGTGCAAAGGCCCTTAAATCTCTAACCTTTAACCTTGTCTTAAGACAATAAATGAAATTAACGTATCCTTCAAAGTATATAAGAGTTCAACGGTATTGCACTAGCGGTCACCTATCCAAGTATTAAGAAGCCTTTAAGTTGTTTAATATTGCCAATCTGTTGAGAACGGGTGGTCAGAATTGTTACGACAGAATAGCAAAAATGTAATACAAAAGTCTGGATCAAAGTAGGCAAAGAAATAAATCCAGATTATTAAAATGACTTAGCATCTAGACGTGACTTTTTCATTCCCATGTGGATAATAGCCAACTCAAAGAGAGAATTGAACCTTCTGTAGTCGATTTTGTATGAAGCCCTCGACCGTCTGTAGCGAAGCCTTTATGATTTTCATTTTTGTTGCTAATGTAGAAAACGTGATCAAACATACCGGCGTGAATAAGGTATCAGTTTTGTTTTCTAAATAAATATGAGGCAAAATGAGTACAACCTTCACCTCATGGTCAGTTAGATACACGCTTATTAAAATTGCAGGGTCACTTTTGGGTGCTTCGTTGGATAACAAAGTTTTGCCGGGCTTATTTCAGTTTCATTACTACCTACCTGTTTATTTTTTACCAGCTAAATACCTTAAATATTAAATACCTACTCGTACTATATCTAAACCAAACTCTTCTGCGAGTTTCCGTCTGGTTGGGTACCACTTTGCTCGTTGCTAGCATTACTGTGTACCGGTTTGATGAGCAAAGTAGCCAGTGAAATTACTGGGCTTATAAGACTTAATACCTAAAGTCTCAAACGCAATGCAGTGCCGTGCAGAACTTTGTGTTTCAATGTTCAGAGTGCAATTGTTATGGGCCGGCGTTATGGTTACCATCAGACAAATGACCTGCTCGTCTCATTAATCAATAGTTTAAAAAAATCTAATATCCATAAGCAGGTGGACCTACATAATGTCATTTAAAGCAATTGTTACTATGTATTTGCTCGTGCTTTTTGAGAACTTAAGTTTTGTTTTTACCAGACTTGTTTGTTAGCCTAATGTTCAAAACCAAACAATAACCTAGATGTAAGGCAAACCATTAAAAAGTTTCATCATCATCAGCTGGAAGACATCCACTGCTGAACATAGGCCTCCCCCATAGAACGCCACTTGGATTGGCTACTCGCCTCTTGCATCCACCGGTTAAAAAGTTTAGTTTGTACCTAAAACGATGGGGAGGTATTCTAGTATAGTCCGGGATTCCAAACCGTATGATCAAGTTTGTGTCCGTATTTGAAACGCAGACAGAGCATTACGAGCAAATTCTACTTATTAACAACTACCAATACTTACAACATACAACAAGAATATACAGACACTAAATTATTGATACCGTCGTTATACTTAATAATTACTTTGTGATGGTATCCAGCTGTGTAGCTTCCGATCAGTAAAAGAGTTTTAAGAATCGGATCTGTGCTGCTAAACAAACTTTACCACTTTATAGTAATCTATACAAATAAATAAAATATAAGTGTCTGTTTGTAATATCAAAATAACAGCTTTTTACTAAATATATACGAAAGTATATACGGTACCAATAACAAAACAACTATTTTTTAAATTTGTGTCTGTCTGTTTGTTCCGGGTAATCTCCGTAACGGCTGGACCGACTTTGACGGGACTTTCACTGGCATATAGCTGATGTTACAAGGAGTAACTTAGGTTAATTTTATTTTAAGAAAACGAATTAGGGTTCCACGCAAAAAAATAAAAACCATGCAATCCAATATCTCCGCGCGGGTGAAACCGCGGGCAGCAGCAGCTAGTAGTACGAAATAAAAATACAATAGACTCTTATTAGATACGGGTAATAATTTGCTAACAACGTCAGGATTATTGCGTGGACTTTGATTTCTTTTTATAAGCTGTATTTATTGGATCACCCACGGTAGCAATTTATGAAATATGATCGTGTAGGTACAATCGTGGGTAGAGCTGTAAAAGTAACGAGAAATCGAGTACTCGTATGTATTCGGTATTGAAATCATCAGTACTCGTTACTTTCGTATCGTTACTTTTCTCGTTACTTTTGATACAATCGAGTATCGAACTTACGATTACCTGACTTCGTAAAATGACTAATATATAAATGTAGGTACATACGTATTGTCTAACGTATGAACTATTCTCGTCTTGCTTAGATATAGTTAATGACATTATTGGCACAAAGTAATACCATAAAAATCCTTAGTAAAATAATGAAATAAAAAAATTTGAAAATCAGTCGAATCGGTCGATAAATGGCGGAGATAAAGAGTAACATCTCCACAAAAAAAATACAGGTGAATTGAGGACCCTTCTGCTCCATATTTTGAAGTTGGATAAAAATATGAACAATACGAAGCCACGATGCTATTTCTCACTCGCATTCATTCGATCGCTGGACAAACCGTTTCAGTTCACGCATCGTGCGTTGTATTCGTACGGATAACGAATCAAGCTGACATGATACGAAACATACCGAAGTAACGAATTGAATTTGTAAGTAACGATTCGGTACTTCGAATCTGGCGATGTACTCGTTACTCAGTAACGAATACATACGGTTTCTTACAGCTCTAATCGTGGGCAAGAAAACTTTCCCACATTCACATTGGTATTGGATCCTAATCAAGGTTTTTGTAGAAGATAATAAAAATAACTAATCTATTTTATTAAGGAAATGAATAACATCACAAGTAAATAAACAATTTATTCGAACAGTATCTGGGCCTAAACAGGATATCACATTTCTAAATAATAACAACGTCTTGTCTAGTTCTCTGATATACCACTTTGTTTTTGTAATCATGATATTGTACACGCTTACTTTATTTCACAACGGTACAAACTTACGATTAATTAGGTCTTAATATGCTACTGAAGTAGAAAAAAAACACTTTAGTCTAGTGTACTCTACTGTTTTGTACTCTTTTGAACTGTGAAATACAGTAAGATTTTATGAAATATATTTTATGGTGTTAACCGACACTAGCGGATGTTCACATAAATATATACATCACAAAAATTTCGCTTCCAACAGGATTCGAACCTGCGTCTTTTGGCTTGCTGGGCCAGACGCCTTAACCACTAGGCCATGGGAGCAATCACTGTTGACGGCTTGTAAGCCGAAAAGAAATACATCATATCAAGAATTTCGCAGTCAACAGTGATTGCTCCCATGGCCTAGTGGTTAAGGCATCTGGCCCGGCAAGCCAGAAGACGCAGGTTCGAATCCTGTTGGAAGCGAAATTTTTGTGATGTATATATTTATGTGTACAGTAAGATTGTTTATATAATACTAGCTGTCGCTCGCGATTTCGTACGTTAAGGTGCCGCTTCACGACCCGCCTAACGCAAAAATCCTAGAACGCAAAAATGGCCTAAAGGCTTGTTGGATCATCCTAAAGAAAAGTTTATTAGGACACTATAATCACGTACAAGCGTTTGTATGGAAAGTATGGGGATTGCATATTACAAATTCAGAATGTAATGTGCATCCACATAACATAAGGAAACGTTTTCCCAAATTTCATGTTTATATCTTTAGTGGTTTGGACGTGCGTCAAAGATCAGTCAGGACTGAGCTTTTATGTACATTAATAATAGAAAATAAACTTACTTTTTTATCCTAATATATAATGAGACGACTGGTCGCTTGCTTAAGAGGTACCTAAGCGTAACGCCGGGCCATAATAATTGCAGTACCACTTAGAAGTTTGAAACATAAAATCTTGCACTGCAGTGCGCTCGTTACCCTAAGACATTAGGTATTAAAACTCATACGCCCAATAATTTCACTGGCTACTTTGCTCATCAAACCGGAACACAGCACGGGAACTAAATCAATATTGGTGCACCTTTTTGTACAAGCGTGTAGAGTAAATTGTAAAACCTAACACAAATTCAACCTATGAAGCCTAACGCCTTCTTGATTTTAAAGAAATCTTAAAAATTACAAAAATCTATTTCTAGTGGTATTTTTGACTCGATTGTACACACAGCTGCGACTTTATGGAAGAATTGGAACAAACAAACTTTATCCTACTAGCGTAACATATTAAATGTCAGGAGGTGACATGAAAAGAGGGAAATAAACGTACACATGTCAACTTGTATGATTGATTCTTTTGTGTGCTGTAACTTTACTTTTAAATTGGGGGTTTGACTACCTTAGTCAAAGGGATAACATAATACGTTTATTGTATACGTAAGGGTATGGTACCAACATTGACGTATGAATTGAGAATTTATTGACTAAAGTCCTTTGCTTACGAAATTTTATTTTTAACGGGCTAACTGCTTTTATACATAAACACTGCTGCTAATTACATCTAGCTTGCCTACGAAATCAGTTTGACAATCTACAAGCCTATGTAATGATGATATACTGAATTGAGTAATTATTTATCGTTGCAATTAATTACAGTTTTTTTTACTTTACCAACGCTTTTAGGTTTCCGTATTTTTAAATTCACAAATTTATTGTTTGTTAATAGAGTTTAGAGATATTGTATAAAGTTTATGAGGTGAAAAATATGAATTTGAAGCTGTATTTAAATCAGCAGCTAAGAGGAAACCACTCCGTAACTTTTTCAATACAATTACTCGTGCTCTTCGCATCAATAGGGATATTGACTTCATTTTTTATACTGTCAATAAATTCGTTTTCTCATGAGAATCAAATCGAAAAAACTGGTGGAAATGAAACGCTAGAATCGTCAAAAATAAGAGCCTAAGTCGGGCGTATAGTTGCTGAACGTAAAAGCACTCCATACAATTTTCTCATGGTATTTGACGTCACATACTATGCGCAGGCCGCAAAGCTGTACCAAAAACATGTATTTTGTTGATTTTGACCGTGTCACAACAATGTCTTGATCTATTATTAACAAATATCAGCGCTCAGCGTATTAGCACACGGGAGATCGGTGCGGGGCGGTTGCTGACCCAATCAGAGCGCATTATGTCTAGGCAAAAATGGTGGAATTCATTTCGTGACAACCAAAAGTCACTGCATCTCTCGAGGTTAGTTCCTCGATGTGCATGGGTACGACTAATGTAAAACAAAAAGATTGTTTTTGCTTCTGAAAATGATAACGTTCGTGTAACTAATGTCTCCGCTGATTTTAAAAATTTCATCGTATTGGCGTCATTACATTCTGGCTTATGTCACTGATATCTGAATAGGGTAGTACCTGAATGATCTTGGTTCCACCTTTGTTAGGTGTGATCACAGTATGTTCGGCACAATCACGTGACCTGAACATTGTTATGGTAAGCTAATGGATTTGATTCATAGGCACGGTAAGCCGGAAGGCACGGTAGGCACGGTAAGCTATCGCAAAAGCATCGATTTGTGGTTCGCAGTCGTCTAAAGTAATGGTATACATTTCAAGCCAAGAGTAGGTAAGTACCTATATAATATACAACATACATTTATATAGAAATTCACATGATTAATTGAGACTATTTCCTGGTAATTCATTTATAATGTTTGAGGGATGTTATCTTACACTTTGAATTAGCGAAAAATTATCTTTCATAATGCCAAATATTCTAGCAAAGTACTACTCCTTGGAACATATGAACGTGTAGGCAATGGGCGTCTGAAAAATTGTCACAATTAGTTTAAATTTAATAAACCAAGTAACCAAGTTTTACTAACACTTCCTTATTAAAAATGGTTGAGCCTTACAATAATTCACACTACTAGCACCAACATAAAGTTCAAGGTGTCAAGGTTAATTTCTACCAAGGTTATAAGAGTTAAAAAGGCTAATCATTTCAATAACAAAAAAAAATGAGATTACGTTTATCTAATAAATGCTGTCTTACATTAAATGTTTAGAAAAATAATTACGGAAACACATTTTATTTTTGGGAACAAGATTTAAATTAATTTTAGGACTAACTTAGGCTACGTGGGCGAAGTCACGGGGCACAGCTAGTATTATTATAAATGTGCAAGTGTGTTTGTCGGTTTGTCTTTCTTTTACGCAGCAAGGTGAAACGTGTTTTTTTTTGCTTAGAGCTTACCTTTTATGCTTCGGAAAGTAACAAAGGCTACTTACCTATTTTTTATCTAGAAATCGCGGGCAACGGTCAATATTAATCCAATCATCAATCATTCAATCCAACAATCATGTCCAAAACAACGAAACAAAGACATCAAATTTTATGTAAAATAATTACGTTCTTGTATTTTAAATAGTCAAATAATTTATAATATTTGACTACATTTAGTTCATCTGTAGATAGATAGAAAAATAACATACGGCGTGTTAGTAAGCAAGTGAATGGTAACAAGTAATGAAACTCACTACTGGTGGTAGAACTTTAGCGAGAGCAAGTCTGGATAGCAAGTTTTGCTTGTATCATATTCTACTACCTAGCAGTGGTACGAGTATATTGGCACTAAACAAGTTTGAACATCAAAGCAGTCTATTAGGCTTATGAGACTTATGCACTCTAATGTACCGGGATAACCATTAACTACAGCGGGCCAGTGCTATGCGGCACATAGTCAAAACTCTGGCAAGAAATCAATTACTCTTACGAGGTCAAGTCTAGGAAAACTCATAATAAGAAATTGAAAAATACGTAACGTCACTATATTACTTTCAGAACCCATACAAAGAGCTGTGTATAGAGTGGAACTGTAATCTGATTCCTAAAAGTGATGCACGTAGGATCATGTAGGACCGACAACCACAAACCACAATAACAAAACCCAGCAAGTGCACGCATTGGCTGTGACTAACCAAAAAAAAGACACATTATATATGTATTTCTCGATTAAGGATATAGGGACGTAAAATGTGGCCTATCGCATTTTGGTACGATGTAGGTATTTACATAAAAGAAATAGTAATCAAACGCGAAAGCCACCACCCCAATTTTCCACCATTTTCCTTGTTTCCACTGATTTCCACACATAGGTGGTCTCCTCAAAATGTATTCACAGCCAAAATTAAATCAGTTCATACAAATCGCGAAGGCATCGAACGAGGGTACGAACGATCAACAATTGAGGATAAACAAAGTAGAAGCTCTCGACGCGCGGTCGAGAAAATGAAAATGTTTTTTGAGAGAAACAAAATGATATAGATGAAGAGCTAGCGATTCTCAAAACAAACCATTTTATTTTTTTGTTTAAATCTACATAACAACGTGATATTTTTATCCTTAAAGCCTGAAAAGATTACAGTGATCGGGTTTGGAAAACTAATTATTTAAGCTTATAAAATGCAGCATGGATTCTTTCAAAAAAGCCCTAAAAATCCTTCTAGGTTGGGCAACGCCTCACTGATACCCGTATACCCCTAGTGTTATGGATATTTATAATGTTTATACCCTTGTGTAACCGCTTTCCATCAGACGGGTTAAAAGAGGTTATACGAGTTAATAATTTTATACGATAATATTTATCTATATGTACCTACGAAAGAGGGTACAAAATTTACCTAGCTTTCAAGTTCACGCGGTTATATGAATGAAAATGAATCGATAAAAAATGGGTGGCAAATGTAGTAAAATAATGTTATAATACCAAAATAAGTATTTAGAATTCGTGGACGTCGCTCCCTATTATATTGGGAACTAATATTGTATACAGAGTAAAGTTTGTTGTTTATTTGTGACCACTAATCTCTGGAACGATAAGTTCGATGTTAAAAGTTCTTTCACTAATAGGATGCTACTTCAATCCTGAGTGCTATGTGCTACCTTTTATTCTGAATCAACGCGTGCAAACCCGCGGCCAAACGCTAGTTTATTATACTATAGTGTTTCACTCAAAATACATCTCTTTAATCAAAATAGACACGTTATAAGGGCAACAAACGGTAGCAACAATATTTTCAGATACAGATAATCAATGGTGGATAAATCTGTCTTCAAAATTTAAATTCAAATACCAGGAAATTTTATCCTAGATATTATATAAATGGTTGTTTGGCAAGCCATGCGCGTCGCTGGTGATGTGCGCTATAAGGAAGAGATCCATAGCGAGTTATTATAGAATAAAAGTAAAAAAGTATTTGTTATTACTTGCTCAACAAGCTTTTTATGCTACTTAATTTATTCGCTGTAACCCATAAATTGTTTGTTTTTAAAATTTCATGCCAAAAAACGAACCAAAATATAAGACCAAAATATAAATGTTACGTAAAAAAGTGACGTTCTTGTATTTTAAACAGAAGTTGTATTATAAAATAATTATTTAAGATAATCAGATACGTAGTTAATGTTTAAGTAGGTTAGTATAGATAATTTTAATAAAATTCATTTTATGTGTCGGTTTTTATTGATTTAATTATATTCTCTTAATAGTCCATAAACGAGAGCAAGTTAAGTTGTAAATTACGCAGTGGTATACCTAATTTGTTCCATAACCAAATCAACGCTAGAATTTGGTTTCGGCCTTGGGTAGGTGATTTATAAAATGATCCAGATTTCTCCATCGCCAGTTTCGCATCCATTTTTCGCCAAGTGGGAACAAAAGGCCGATATGAGCAGTGGGTGCGGATCCCGGCAATCATGCGAAGCATTCATATCCGACGGTTACCGTACGGTATTGACGCTGGCAGTATATTTGATTGTGCATTTATCGTACTGAAAAATTCATGAATATGTGTGCACTTTTCAGTACGATAAATGCGAACTATTAGAAACTTCATTTTTTATCAATAAATAATTTGGACTTCATATCCACGGCATCACACGTTTAACGTGGTAAGGCATTGGTTCAAAAACTAATAAGTTTTTTCGAAATGGTTCGGCTTTGTGATTGTAAATGTATTCTTCTAAAAGTGATGTCCTATGGGCGAGGCCTGTGTTCAGCAGTGAATGTTTTCCGGCTGATGATTTCTTAAGGACGTCTTCTGGATGATGGATAACGAGACGAGTGTGTCGTTTGCCTGATGGTAAGCATAACGCCGGAGTATAACAATTGCAGTGCCACTCAGAACTTTGAAACACAAAGGCATGGGCGGTACTGAAGTGCGCTCGTTACCCTGAAACATTAGATATTGAGTCCCTTAAGCCCAGTAATTTCACTGACTACTTTGCTCACCAAACCGGAACAGCAGTGCTATGCACATTACTACTTGGCGGTGCACTTCACTGGCAAAGCGGTGTTACCCACCCAGACGGATATTCGCAGAAGAGTTAGTCCTACCACCTGGTGATAGGACTGATCAATATGAAATCAGATATTGGTTAAACGCCAACCTATCAATACTAAAATACACGTAATAACTTTTTAACTGTTTATAATTATAAAGGTTAGCTGTTATATAAGGCCAGGGTTTGTTTCACTCGTTTGGTACAAAAACCTCGCGTACGTTTTTTTTTATTATGTTATTTGGTAACGAGACGAGCTGGTCGTTTGCCTGATGGTAAGCATAACGCCGGCCCATAACAATTGCAGTGCCACCCAGAACTTTGAAACACAAAGGCCTACGCGGCACTGCAGTGCGCTCGTTACCCTGAGACATTAGATATTAAGTCTCATAAGCCCAGTAATTTCACTGGATACTCTGCTCATCAAACCGGAACACAGTAATGCTTGCACACTACTGCTTGGCGGCAGAATTCACGAGCAAAGTTTTTTCGTAGAGAAATCAACTGTTGAAATCTTTGTTACTGCAATGCACTGCGGTTATGGCATCGCTTACCAAAATGAACATCTGCGACGCTCATTGTTTCGTTTCGCCTGCTCGAGGGTAAAACTTGAATATTCCACACGCTTAAACGCGATAGCTGTGTCACCCATTCTGTATTAAAATTCTGAGTTTTATCGACACATACAAATTCTTAATTAAATATTTGGTTAAGTGGCGTAACGATTTATATATAACATGGCTATCAATTGGTGGCCAAACACCTTGGTAAAGATTAAAAAAAAAATTTTAGACGTAGTAATAAAACAGTTAATAATACTAATTTTTTTTATACAAATCTCGATAAACAGATCTATTTGAAGTTCACTAAGTTAACACGCACAGAATACACAACAAGTACAACTTAAGATAATAGTCGAAAAAGAAGAGCTTCAATATTAAATTACACTAAAGGCTCTTGTTGTGGATAACAGCAATTAATACCTTTTGATAATTACAGTTACTTACACTTTAATTACCCGGACTTTAAGGTAAGATAAACTAAGTATAATTATCTTGATAAAACCAGCGTGGTTCCAGTTAATTCCTTGCGTTTATCTTTTAAAATCAACACAAGAAGGTTCGGATTCATGCACAACGGGGCGGCCGTCGAGCACCACAGTGTAATATCGTTTTCGGATCGTTCATTTGCAGTCGGCAGAAGCTGCCCCACAAGGGTGCGCTTACCCTTATAAAAAGTAATGACCCCGCTGTTTCGTAAAAATAACAATTAGCAACCGCTGTCTCATTCAAAGTATTTTTTGAATCTAAGACTTTTTAGGGACTTTATTCACTGAGTGATTATGCCAGCCCCGTATTGCTTGCTACATGTAGGTAAACATAATTATGTCAAACGATAATATCACGTATTATTACAGAATACAAGGCTTTGGGTGTAGCCTGGATGCCCACGGAATTTGGTAATATCAAAAGGATTGTTCTTTTATTTGCAAAGTTAATATAATTGAAAGTGTTAAACCAAACTAGTAAGAAAAAAGAGAAAGAAAACACTAGTAAGAGTTACACGTAAATACATCTTTGCCAACGGGTTACGCACCCCATATTTCTGATTATCTAAGTTCAATGCCAGTAACGAGAAAAATACTTATGCACTAAATAAAAGCGCAAATGTTAGACATTTTTGAGGGGATCCTAATGGGTTCGTGTTAATCGTTCGGCGTTAGCATTATTATCATGTAAAATATATTTTTTTCAAAATACTTAAGAATTATATATATAATTATATTGCTATATATATTAAAAAACCTAATCTCCCCGAGACACCTTATTTTTACTGTAATACACTTACTTTCTACTCTACTTACTACGATAACAGTTAGTACCATGTTTCCGCTATCTACAAATAATTTCAGTATCACTTGTTTACAGTACTAAGTGTGAACGCAGAACAACAAGATAATACAAGTTTTCCGTCTGGCTCACTTAAAATTATATTATTGTTCGCACGCTAGACACACGGTTCAGTCAGTTTCACAATCATGGTAGATGTGGCCCGGCGAGCTTATCTTCCGGGATCACAAAGCGAAGTTATACCAGGGTAATGAAACTTTTACCGTCGGAACTTTTTCACTGAAATAAAACAAAATGGTCGAAAGTCCTTCACGTACTGGTCGGTATCCGGAAATTATGTTTGTTTAATCTTTATTCGGGTGAATATCAAAGGGTTTGACGGAGTTTTTCCTATTGTTTTTGGATTAGGCTCCTTGTTTAATAATATGTTGAACTGTATTTTTGTTTCACTGTTATTTTAATTTTTTTGGCAACGAATTAAGTGGTTATTCTCGTCTTGCAGAATTCTGTACCTTTGAGATAATTATGTACACATGACATAATAATAAGGTTAGAGTTCAATTTAATTAATGTAGGTATTGTGTTGGATTTTGCTTTTAATACTAACAGTTATTTTTAAGTATATTGAGATTTAAACTCTTGTTTGCTGGCTCTTGGCGCCAGATTACGTATATTCTGGTAACCTTAAGAATATTAAAGTAAGGCAGCGAGTGTGGCCGAGCGGGAATTTGTGCGTTTCAATCCAACGCAGCTGTATAATCTCGGCTCGACCCTGCACTGATGACTAATACAAAGTTATGTGCATATTTATCACATTGGCTCTAAAACGCTGAAGGAAAAACAGCAATAGGAAACCCGCATGTTCAAGATCCACAAAATTGGAAGACACGTGACATCTACCAAAAAAAATTTAGATACTTTACATTGTTTACGAAAATGGCTACATTACATATATTTTTCGTCATTTATCTACTAAAAAACTGCAGTTTATTGTTCAATTTAGCCAATAAAAACAGAAAGACTATTGCATTATTATATAATAATAGTGTTATCCATGACGTTTATTTTTGTACCCAAAAAGGCTGTGTCTCAATACACAACGGATTCCGAACTTTTGCACCACAGGAACAAAAACATAAATAAAAATATTTTTCAGTTTCCAAATGGTTTGCGGCGGGCAGGATACGTGAAAATATTCGGTCACTGAATCGTACAAATATTGAGAGCATCGTTAGTAAAAATATTCTAACGCTTACAAATAGCGCTACGGCGAAAGCGAGATGTTTCTTATTTTATAGTTGCGATATTACGTCTCGTTTTTTTTTACTAACATGTTTACATTTGTTAGTGGGAGGACTAACTCTTCTGCGAGTGTCCGTCTGGGATTGTTACCACCGCTTTGCTTGTGAAGTCTGCCGCCAAGCAGAAGTGTGCAAGCATTACTGTTTTCCGGTTTGATGAGCAGAGTATCCAGTGAAATTACTGGGCTTATGAGACTTAATACCTAATGTCTCAGGGTAACGAGCGCACTGCAGTGCCGCGGAGACCTTTGTGTTTCAAAGTTCTGGGTGGCACTGCAATTGTTATGGGCCGGCGTTAAGCTTACCATCAGGCAAACGACCAGCTCGTCTCGTTACCAAATAACATAAAAAAACATATTTTAATGCATATTTAGTTTTGAAAAGTCTCTCAGACGATACCTCACAATATGATCGCTATCTGACCTCATAGACAGTAATGATGCTCTTGACAATGGAGACTGAACTTTGAAGATATAAACTCCCAGATAGTAATATTCAAGAAGCAAGGTCGCTCGTGATGTGTTTCTATTGAGATCTTAATTTAAATAAGATGTTCTATTGTTTTGTGGTATGCATATTGAGTGTAATCCAACTATTTATTAATATTATAAATGCGAAAGTGTGTTTGTTGGTTTGTCCTTCTTTCACGCAGTAACGGAGCAATGGATCGACGTGATTTTTGGCATAGATGTAGTTTATGGACTGGGGAGTAATATAGGCTACTTTTTATCCCGGATAAATCCACGGTTCCTATGGGAACGCGGGTGAAAACCGCGGGCAGAAGCTAGTGCTAGTGAACGTTGCAAATGGAAACAGATTAACTGTCCTTTTAGGAAACTAAGATAATTTTACGAAGAAAAATTGTAGATTAATATAATATCAGTTCAGAGTATATTTTTATGGTTATAACAAAACATGTATTATTAAAAAATTCACTAACGACGCTCTCTCAATAAAACTTTTCCAGACTTTCAGATGTTTAATTTTTTAACTGTCTTGTATTATAAAAAAGACTTAAATATCGCTGCCAAATTTTCGTATCTATACGAATGCTGTCCTATACAATTCTTTTGTACCATTTCTTTAAGAAGAACTTTCCAGACTTTATAATTTTATAGACTGGCGCAAACAAGAACCCTCTTAAAGAATTTTTACCTCATTTACCTCTATATAAATTAAATACATCAGTTTTAGGATTCCTTAGTCAAGTACAGTGTGTGATAATATAATTAAACTTATAACAGCCATTATATGAATATTCACATTTCGAATGCCATCGAAATGTGGCAAAAGCTTGTTTTATACTAATTCAAATATTTCATGTCTTCTATTATCTTTTTTATGCAACTAGCTGCTGTCCGTGGTGTCATCCGCACGGAGATTGCAAATGAACTAATATAAGAAAAAAAAACCACTCAATACACCAGATCAGACCATCTATACCAGAAAATAAACAAAAACTTTGCAAATGTCAGGGTAAGGCAACGAACAGACAAATGTTTTGGTAGTTAGGTACGAGTATGTCGATTAGTTACTTGTATTTGAGAGTATTATTTACGTAGTAGGTAGCAAAGTTAACCAGTTTGGCCCACAAAATCACATATTTAGAATGTCTATCTAGGTACGTACAGGTAAACAAAAAATTGGTTCAATTTTGCGTCAGACATTATAATAACGTTGTTATTTTCTCCTAGTTCACGCCGAGGTTAAAACGTAGTGACCTTTACTGACCTGTTCGTGAGCAGGTGAATTTAATACAAATATACCTCTAAATACTATATTTGCTTTGACGTTGGCAAAAGTTAAATGCTTTCAAAGGTTAAAGATGGAAAATAAAACGTCGTATCTATATATTATATAACACTGTTCAATTATTGTTTTAGTTGATAAAGCAGGATACCTTTTCCTATTTTTTATATTATAAAGGTCAACTACGACGAACTACAGACACAGAAGAACACTGTCACTTTGGTGGTTGATCTGGATATGAAGTACTCTTTTTTATGAGTATGAAAGCACTCGCTAAACTTATTCGCCGCCATTCAGCAGCGCATTTCCAATTATTTTGATAAGTGATAATTTATCACATTTTAAGCCTGTCCACTTTATGCCAGATCCAGTATTTACTGTTAATTTCGTCATAAAACCGAATGTTACTTCTTGCAAATACCGTAAAAGTTACTACCCCCTCGTAAGATAAGCAGGTAATCCATTTCACCATTAAACTCATTCGACGCATCTTCGAGGGTCCCTAGAACGCGTAATAAAATTTTAATTTCCTCACTGACCCACATTTTTACTATCGGGGGGTGAACCGTAAATCATCCCAAGGCATTTTTGGACTTTCTTCCGAGTTTCCGTGTTGATTCCACTAGGATAACGGAGGGTCAAGTTTACGATCGTACTAGTTTTTATCGAGATTGCCCGACCGGCGGTACGGCGACGACTTTTCATAGCTTTTGTTACCCCCTCTGTTTCGGTGAATTATTTTATTAAAACACAAAAAAGGGGAGCGCAGATACGGCAGCGAGATTAGGTGAGAATTTAAGAGTTTCGCCTTCCAACAGATCGTTTCCGAGATACGGAATATAGTTTTCAGGTATCTGCAATAAAGAAAGGGTCTTCTTTATGACCACTATAGTAAATTTTGCGAATTGCCTGCCGCGTCTTCGCGAAATTATACGGAGAATCTGTGAGACACTTATAAATATCCTTGTGAAATTAAAATGAACACAACCTCTGTCTCACTGCTGTTTGGGTGGCATTGAAAAATATCATACAGGTACATACATAGTATATCCTATTCTAGTAATTATATGACTCAAAGTCTCTCTTTTACTCTCTGTGTCCCAGCAGTAGTAGTCTCATTTATACCGGAGTCGTTTGTATACCACATTCGGGTAGTTCGGTACGAATAACATTTCTCTCCCGCCTGCCCACCTCAAACACAACGGTGTGAAGAGCGCTAAGCTCTCCCCACGCCGCGCACCGTGTTCATAACTTCATACGGCGTATCACATCACCTGCTGCACATAGGCCTTCCCCACATAGAACGCCACTTGGGTCGGTTATTCTCCTCTTGCATCCAACGATTCCCTGCGGTTTTGATCAGATCGTCGATCCATCTTGTGGGGGGACTACTTCTTCCGATTCGTAGACGCCACACGAGAACCTTTCTTACCCATCGATTGTCGGTCCTGCGAGCGATGTGGCCTGTCCATTGCCATTTCAACTTGTTAATTTTGACAGATATGTCGTGACTTTCGTTCTCCTGCGGATGTCGCAACATATAAACTAGATGAACCACAAGCGTACAACTGCGTAATGGCATAAAGAGAGAAAGAGAGGGATCGAGATTCTTAGTCTTATGAACAAAGCGACAAATTATACAACATTATAAATGCGAAAGTGTGTTTATGGGTTTGTTGGTTTGTCCTTATTTTACGCAGCAGATACATGGTTTGTGGACCGTGGAGTAACATAGGTTACATGTTATTCCGGAAAATGCACGGTTCTTGTGGGAATATCCACGCGGGTGTAGCCGTGGGCAAAAGATAGTAATAAATAATTCATTGGTGTATAATATCAATTAGATATTCGTGGGGCTTGTTTAATACATACCTACGTATATACGCACAAACACTTGAGTACTTACAATTTAATGTAACTTATCACTTGCTGTCACTGTGAATAATATGATAAACTTCGTTGTATATGCTCGCAGGTTATCGCATTATGGGTATGCTTCTGAGATTTCGTTAACATTAGGTAAAAATATAGGTAGCGATGTTCAATCTTGGAGCCCTAGATATTCACAGCGAAACTTTTCACGCTCGACTTTACCAATCGTGTGAATCTTGTACGTATCTTGTATAAGAAATTCAGTTATGACCCAGGAGATATCGCACTTATACAGCTAAAAATATAGCGCTCTTGGTAAAGCTTTATTGCTGTATAATTTAGCGCAATAATACCTATAAGAGTCTCCTAGTACTGGTTACTGGAACAGTGGTTTTTTTCTCATTTGAGAAAAAGCCTTTGTGTTTCAAAGTTCTGAGTGTCACTGAAATTATTATGGTCTGGCGTTATGCTTACCTTCAGGAAAACGACCAGTTCGTCTCGTTATCAAATAGTATAAAAAGAAAACATAAACCCTGAACGTAACTGTAATGACAAAATACAAGAAGTAGGTATGTTAGTTAGTCGGAGGACTAACTCTTCTGCGAGTGTCCGTCTGGGTTGTTACCACCGCTTTGCTCGTGAAGTCTGCCGCTAAGCAGTAGTGTGCAAGCATTACTGTGTTCCGGTTTGATGTGCAGAGTATCCTGTGAAATTACTGGGCTTATGAGACTTAATACCTAATGTCTCAGGGTAACGAGCGCACTGCAGTGCCGCGCAGGCCTTTGTGGTTCAAAGTTCTGGGTGGCACTGCAATTGTTATGGGCCGGTGTTATGCTTAACATCAGGCAAACGACCAGCTCGTCTCGTTACCAAATAACATAAAAAAAAAATGTTCCTAATAGTATATCTATACACCACAATAAACTGTTACTTAAACTAAACTGCTGGCTTGCAATAGACATACTATACTACTAAAACGACAATATCTCCCAAACCATGCAAGATATCAAATTGAAATAACACTTACCTATAACATCCAGTGCTATCTTATAATTTCTGGTCGGGGAGTAGTGGAAATCTACCCGACATCTGTATGTGGCTCGGTCTCTCGCCTGCACATCCTGGACCCTGAGGCCCGTGGAGGGTGTGCTGTACCACCGCGCTCGCTCTCTGAATGGTTCTTCCGTCCAGTGGGCCGTGGGGCCTGGGACTCGAGTGTCGTAACTGTTGAGAGAATATTTTTTTCAAATATTAGGTTTTAAAACGATTATTAAGTTTCTAATTTTATTTTCTTAAAAAAGAAAAAAGTTCTGTCATTTTCTGACTTCTGTGGAATGTTCACCACAATTTCGCCATATTGGGAAGTCAATCGCAGAATTTACCCTTCACAAACTGGTAGACAAACTGACAATCAGAAAGTGCGCCAACATGTATAAGCGTGTACGGCCGGCTTTATGAGTATTATGACAATCAAACTGAATGTCAATTAGCTTACAAAGCGCTTATGCGTTTTATGTAACTACATATTATAAAAAAGCGACTCCGAGCTCTACACAATAAAACAACATTATAGAGTTTGCCCTTTATTCCCAGACTCCCCTGTCTATAGGTAGATAGGTACTTCACCTCTCCAACAAACACTTCAGGCGACCCGAGAACCTAGACTATTGCATGCAATTCAATCTTTTCCACAACGATACGACATCGTTTCAAATATTCGATCGGGTGACCGCGAGGGCAATTTTGTCGTCTCGACGAGAACGTGTGGAAAATTATGTGTGTAAACTAGGTTTGAACTTGGCCAAGCGATTGTAAAAGCTTTCACAAAAAGTAAAAACACCGAACGTAATATAACATCATGATGATATAGAGATGGTTAAAGAAATTTAAAAAGATTTCGTTTATAACAACAATAAAAACAAACCCAACACAGTCAAACGTTCAGTGAGATTCTTATCATTAGGATTTTTGCGGTTTCATAACCCCATCCGCTATATCAATTTTACTGTTCCAATAGATACGGTTTACTAAACTAGTGGCATCGAGATACTAATCAATGGCTAGCAATGTTTATTAATATATATATATACGCTGTAGATTGCGTTGCCCGTTGAATAAAACTTCCAAGAATACGGATCTAAATTCAAATGATGCCACCACACAAAGTCTAACAACATTGATTGCAACCGTATTCAAAAGCATTTCAATTTATTTCTCTGTTTAAATAAGGACTCACTGCCCATCAGTCAGCTCAGTTTATCTCTACCACTTCATTGGTTTAAGCCTGTGTAAATTGATCGCCAATGCTCCAACTGTGGTCTAGTTTAAACTAGATTTAACAAGCTTTAGCAAACTACCATCATTATGAGTATATCTGGAGATCCGGTCACTGTTAAGCCACCTGGCCGGGTCTATATAGACTGTCTATTCAGTCCTGTAACTTTTGATGATAAGATTACTATTATAATAGGATCGCTACGCTATTGTACCTATGCTATTGAGTGACAAAGACATGTGCACTTGATGTGCATGTTGCATTCTGTATTTTCAACATTTTTCTGGCATTTTTGTCTTTACAAATAAACGATCTATAATAGGATCTCCAAAAAGTATACACAATGAGATATCTACAGTGAAAAGTCGAGTTTTGTCCAAATTGTGCTCCTTCAATAAGAGGAGTCCACACCATGCAAAAAAATTGGTAGTTTCAACGAAAGAAATAATAATTAAGAAAATTACGTTATGATCAAGCTGTATTTTAAGATACGACTATGATAAATATTATATCAGACAGTATCAATAATTTTTTAAATATTTAAGAAAGCGAAAGCTTGTAATGCGATATACATTATATACATCATGTGTAGTTTGTGAAATGAGCTATATACATGTATTGATGCTGTTCCCGCTTTCCTGCGCACATCCTCAGGTTTTTTAATACTATTGGATAATGAGATAAGCGAGTCGTTTACATGATGGTAAGCGTAACGCCAGCCCATAATATCTGCATTGCCAATTTGAAACATAAAGGCCTGCGCGGAAATGCATTGCCCTCCTTACTCCGAGACATAAAGTATTGATATAAGTATTTAAACTTTCATTCTAACACAAGAATTAACTTTAATAACGGGATATTCAAAATAAATAAAGTACCTACAATCTACATGATACATATCCTGTTACTAAAGTTAATTCTTATTAAGTAGTAAGTCTTCTAAGCCCACTAATTTAAACACAGTAATGCTTCCACATTACTGCTTGGCAGAGGACTACACGATCAAAGCGGTGGTACCCACCAAAACGGACATTCACAGAATAGTTAGTCCTACCACCTGGTAAAACCTAGTCAGATATCCGATAACATTTCCGTCCAAATAACTATTTTCCGCGTCTCTAGTTTAAAACAAACCAAAGCCCATTACCAACCCGTATTGACCTACCGCATGCATACCATTGTTCAGTGCACTAACGGCAATAGCGTTTGGTACACAATGCAGTACTTCATAGCAAATTGATTGGAAGCCGTCGGTTCTGATTTGTTGTTTGTTATAGACGGACGTACTTTGGACTTCGGAATTCGTGGTAAGGCGCAGCGCGCACACGTCTGTAGGTAATCTGTATGATACGAAATACTTCACAGATCTATGTAGGGTACGATATCTCCCACCAAAAGATAATGTGTGCAGGTAGGTTTTGAACAGACATGGTCATCAATACTACGAATAAAGTCACAACCATGTAGAATACCATACAATGTACCGACATGGTAAATATCCAGTAAGTCACAATTAACGGTATATTTACCATACCATGTACCTACAGGGTAAATATCCCGTTAATTGTGTTTTGTATGTTAGAAATGAACAAACTGTGGAAAATAATTTACCTATACGACCACTTGTACACAGTTTAACAATAAAGCTGATTCTTATTCTTCTTATTCTCAACGGATTAAAAAAAGGCGAGGATTCAATATAACATCAGGTGAGCGCTTGCGTTTGTTCAACTGATTTGTTATTTGTACTATAGATCAAGCTATTTAAACACACAAAGCAATCCATCTCCCTTGCGATAAAGATTTTTTTGAAAAATTACTGAATTTTTATTTTAGTCAACCTTGCATATTTAATGGAAAAAAGAAGATTCCTTGCAATGTCAATTTAGAGTTTGTGTGTAGATGTCAAACTGGCTCATTTTTTGTACTGTGGTGTATCTCATGCTACTCATATTCATGGCGATCACGTGAATACGGAAATTGTTCTGATCAAATAAACGCCGTTAGTTCAGAACGGAAATAGGTTATACAAAGTTTTGCTAGCATTCAGTCAATGCTGAGATAATTAGGATAAATGCAGAGTTCTGAGCTTTTCCTTTAGGGTTTCACTACCTAGAAGCTTTTCGTATTTTTTGTAAACGTTTTATGAATAGTAAACTCTCAGAGCATTTTGCTTAACTCTATTAAAGAAACTCTTTATTGAAGACTTTATAAAGGCGTAAGTTCTTAAAACTAGTTATAACAGAGGGCAGCCTTATTACTCATAGCTACCACTTCCAGCTAACCCAAAAATAAGTTCATAACTAAATTAATTCATGGATGCTGTCGTATAGTTATTGTAGTACCGACTTGATTACATAAAAGAAAAAGCATCCTATGTCATAATAAGCATATTATACCTACTCTCACTGCTGGTATACTTTTCTCTCCGAAAGAGAGTATACGGGTCCTAAATGATAATCCACCCGCGGGTCTACTGCAGCTTTGTGGGTGCCACATGTCTGACAAATTTGTGGTTCTTGCACATGTGCGGGCCTAGTGCAGCTTGGTGGATGTCACATATATGAGAATCGCCGGACTTAAAGACATACAGGTTCTCACTCGGCCACACTCGCACCTTATCTAAATTGACACACTGATGTACCAATTTCTAGCTACGCCTTGTGGCTTTGTTCATATTTATCTATGTTCAGATAAAATGTATAACCTTAGATTTGTTAAAATCTATACCAAGCTTCATGTAAACCGTCCCAAGAGATACGGCGTTGGTTGAGCAACTGCAAACATCCACACTTTCGCAATAATAATATTAATATAGTATATAGGCTGATAAGTAAATTAACATTATGATTATAGTAAATATACGAAATACCTATATTCCACCATCTGAATTTCTTCAAACCGTTCCCAATCCCCCACAAGCTACATGTATAATTAATTACAATTTACATGTAAAGTTGTGTAAAGTATGTGTGTACGTAACTTGCGGCGGGGAAGTCGTTCGGGTAATTATTCCCGTCTTTACATGTACCTTACCTCGGCACACGAGGTGGAATGTTTTATTAGGTCGGGAGTTTGGATGCGAGCTATTTGGCGGTTATGGTTTTATTACGAGGAATTTATTTATTGAGAGAAGGTAAAGATGTCATGGTATTGGTGGCGTTTGAGTAGATAATCGGGAGATACTTGACTGCGCAAAAATGTATGCCTAAATTAGTAAAAGTTTTTATGCTGAGGCTAAGCTGGTATCGACTCTACCTGCAAAGCTAGGGGCTCTAGGGTCGTTCTCCAGTCAGGACAAACTTTGTGTATTGAGCATAAAGTTTGTTCTTGAGTTTTGAATGTAGTGGTATCTGTGTGTGTTCTTACCACCGGCGACATAGGGTGTCATAGTGCAGGGATGAGTATGATATCGTTATCTTTTATTATTCAAAGGTGCACGGTAAGTTTTAATGTTCCTCTGAGGTTAGATGTGTTAGTGTTCTGTGATCACAGAAAAGAAGAGACTGAGGTAGCGCTTGCTTATCTTTCGAGCATTAAATTTATTTTCATTCTGCTTCCGCGATAGCATTGTTATCATACCTACCGGAAATTAGATAGCCATTAGGTGTTTCCTATCTCGGTCTTTCCTTTGTATAATCACGTTCGCTTTCTCTTTCAGACGCTGAATTCAGATCTGTTTCGATCAGTTGCGCATACCATCATCATAAGACGGAAGATGTCCGCTGCTGAACATAGACCTCCCTCATACAACGCCACTTTCAACGGGTATTCGCCTCTTGCATCCAACGGCGCGGTTTTAACCAGGGTTAGGGTTACAAATCAAATTGTAAGCGAGAACTTAATTTTAAATTTGAGTTAGTTTCATAGCCAAACTAAGACATAAAAAGTAGCTAAATTGTATAAGTACTATTTGTGCAAATTAAATAAAAGTAAATATTTGATTTTCAAATATATAACCCTGATTGGGTCAAAACATAAAAAAACTACACATTTTTCAAACTATTCACCTTAAATCCAAAAGATTTTAACTAATTACTAATTTATACATAAAATAGCGTGTCATATACATTTACTTAATCTTCTTTTTTTGGAGGTTATCATAATGTGATTTGTTGAATTGAGAACTAAAGTTGTTTTTTCCTTCTACAGTAACGATTTATGAAAACTTATTCAATACTAAACCACTTCTCAATTCAGGTGGCGACCACAGCACTCCAACTTGATAATACAATTTCGCGCAGTCTACTCCTGCTCCCAAGAGAGCTGGGCTTACTCTAATTATGCAAAGAGACGCCCATCCAAACTTCGGCGCCTATCCGTCAAAATTTCGGAAGAGAATTGTTTTTATTAAATTACAAACAAGCGTTTGAACGAGTTCTGAGGGTCGCGAGTTTGATGAGTTGCCTCTAAATTTGCCTATAAAGTCTCTAAACTTGTTCGTAAATTGGTTACGGTGTCAAAATCAAACATTTAATTGGCACTTCAACGTGCAGTTCCTGTTATTCGAAGAGCTGTTCAGTTCAACGATTGTTTGTACGATCTTCAGAATAGTTGGGAACTCACCTCTTGGGAAATAATCTGAACAGTGTGCATTTTGTAAATTATTAGCGTAGAAATTGCGATGCGAACGTATAT
The DNA here is from genome assembly GCA_907269065.1 of Crocallis elinguaria. NCBI lineage: Eukaryota > Metazoa > Arthropoda > Insecta > Lepidoptera > Geometridae > Crocallis > Crocallis elinguaria. The sequence continues at coordinate 10,131,606 of OU026080.1, read as the reverse complement.
GTGCGCTCATTAAAGCTTTGAAGTGATGGGATTAAATTTAACTGGTAATCGAGAAAATGCATATTATATTGGATTCGTTGGGTTTGTAAGTACAGATCCTGGTGGACAAACAGGAATAATTTGTCGGTACTTTTTTTATGTTATTTGGTAACGTGACGAGCTGGTCGTCTGCCTGATGGTAAGCATAACGCCAGGCCATAACAATTGCAGTGCCGCTCAGAACTTTGAAACACAAAGGTCTGCGCGGCACTGCAGTGCACTCGTTACCCTGGGACATTAGGTATTGAGTCTCATAAACTCATAAGCCCAGTAATTTCAATGGCTACTCTGCTCATCAAACCGGAACACAGTAATGCTTGCACATTACTGCTTGGTGGCAGATTTCACAAGCAAAGCAGTGGTAACAACCCAGACGGACACTCGCAGAAGAGTTAGTCGTACTTACTACCAAAAAAAAGCTTAAGTGAAAAACTAATTTTTCACTTAAGCTTTTGACCGCAAAGGCAACCATCCTAATTTACTATTGACTACTAACCTTACATCACGAAGTTCTTACTAATCGATGCTTACTAATTACTGAAGTTAACCGTAATGGTTAAAGTTCCTGCTTAATAAACACGAAGTAATTTTGAAGCAGGCTCCTACATTCGTGCAATGCTTTATCGTAATTAAACTCTCGCAAATAATTGAACACGCAATACCTTCTATAGGTAATTAATGAGTTTATTGCTAGAACAGCAAAATTTGTTTTCTTTCACGCCGTTAGAATTTTTGCAAACACGGGTACCTACCCATGCTTTCAGTTACGTACAGGATATTTACGAGTGTCATATAACATATAATTAGGTAAGTCTTCTGATTAAAAGTTTTTGAAATGAACTGTTGTGATTTAATGACTTTATGATTTATGATGGGAAGCGAGGAATTCAGTTTTAAACAAGTTTTCCACGTGTCGTTCCGAGATTCTCGCCCACTTCATGCCTAGCCGCAAAGTCCTATTCTATCTCCGCATTTAGTCTCAAACCACATAACTATTGCAAACTTTCACATTGCTCTCAGTCTGTTTGTCAAGGCCCTTTATCTGCGAAACGGCTGGATGAAATTAATATCGTATGCCTCGGCATACGCCACAGATCTCGATCCATGGCCCCATACAGTTTCTAACTCAACGTAAGAGATATGGCTTTACAAAGACCAAACAATTCTCGTGCCATAAAATCTATAGGGTATTTTCCATTGGCCTATAATCTTCAAGCCGCGCTTGCGCGTGTGATACCATGTACTCCTCGCTTGTTGCAAAACCATGATTATTTTGACAGACAGCAAAAATCAAACCTGCATAAGCGTGTAAGGCCAGCTTTAGTAGACCCCTCGATAGAACCAAATGGCAACGAGCTTAAAACCGGGAGCATGAGCAGATGGTGGCTAAAATGCGTGCCCACACTTGCAAAATAAGCATTTTAAATTTGGTGTCAGTCCGGTCAGCGCTTGTGCATATTGATCGACGACGTATAAATCTGGTGGGCATTGTTTGATATACCTAGATCTATTCATAGAATTTTTCTTGTGTCAAGGCGGTTTTTATCACCATTCGATTCTATTTGTCTCATTTGCTGTGTAATATTGACCTGATGTTTCGAGCTTACAAATTAAATGTGGAGACACACAGTCACTCGGCCGGCAAACAGTCTGCCGGAAACTGTTAGTTTGGTAGGGCCACATCCCAGAAACGTTCATCAAGAAATAATCACTATTTTGTGATGAACTAAATAGATACTGCCATGATTGTAAAAGGTTTTCGCCATACCATAGCTCTAAACAAGATACATATTTTGATTGATTTCTTCGGATAATGATATCGTATCCCACTGCAGAATTTCACCGGACAATGCAGTTGAAAAGGAAGTTTATTGAACATCTATAACCACATTTTTTTTGTTTTTATGCTATTTGGTTACGAGATGAGCTGATCGTTTACCTGATGATAAGCATAACGCCGGCCCATAACAATTGCAGTGCCACTCAGTACTTTGAAACGCAAAGGCCTGCACGGCACTGCAGTGCACTTTACCCTGAGACATTAGGTATTAAGTGTCATAAGCCCAGTAATTTCACTGGCTACTCTGCTCATCAAACCGGAACACAGTAATGCTTGCACATTACTGCTTGTCGGCACACTTCACGAGCAAAGCGGTGGTAACAACCCAGACGGACACTCGCAGAACAGTTAGTGCTACCTTCCAATAACTATTGAAATACCGGGTGAAAATAGTGTATTTCGGGTGCACTTGAAATTTAAAGTGATCAGATCTAGATAACTAACGTATCAAAAAACGTAATAAACGTATAAAAGTAAAAAAAATTGGTACTGGGAAACTGGACTATAATCCACCTATTTATATAAACGAATCTGAAGTACCATAGTTTAATTAAAACCCAAAGGGCCTGCGGGCGGAAAATTAGAGTCATCCGATAGCCGAAAGTAAATAGTTCCAATCCCTCAAGCCCGTAACCTTATGTTGAGTCACCTAATTCAAGTCCACCTCTATTTAGCATGTCGGTAGCTAAACGGTTGCAGACAACCTGCAGATCCCAAGTAAACAGTAATTTAATGATTAAACGAACTTACCTGTAAGTTAAGTTCTATCATAATTATGTGAAGTAGTGAGTTTGAAGAGATTTTATATATACACTTGTAGTAGCACGCATAATGTCGCCTTGTCTATGCACTAAGTTCAGAGAGAGAAAAAAAAAATATGTAGGTAGACCGCACATTTTCATTATTTCGTGCGGTCGGCTGGTTCTTCATTTAGTTCAGAGCTTATCAGTTCAAGTAGATATTTCACTATTCGGGACCTATGAAATAGGTAATCTGGGTGGGCGGGATGCTATCTCTTCAAACTCACTACTTCACATAATTATGATAGAACTTAACTTACAGGTAAGTTCGTTTAATCATTAAATTATGTTACAGTATTGAGTTTGAAGAGATTTTATATATACACTTGTAGATGTTGAGAGAAGTTGTGAAATATCTATTTCAGTTGAAAGTATTACAGAAGTAAATATATTTAATATTTCTTCAATAAATGACATAATAAATGTACTTAATCACTCAATTAAAAGGTAATGTTTCTTAAATAAACTATTAACATAATAGCTACAGTAAATTTTAGCATAAATCAATCAATTTTACTTCTAGCAAAACAATGATTTGATTCTGTATATGCTGTCTGTTATATGCCTGTTATAAAACTTGGCAAATATTGTAGAGCCGCCGGACCAACCGGCAGTCTTCCTGATAACATCCAAATTCACACCGAGCTTATGAGCTTTTGAGGTGTCTAGTACTATGTGCAGAGTACTGTGTGATATCTATTCCACAGACCCACAACGTATACTCTTTATCCATCTGCTAAGTGTTTGGGGAGAAACTTTATTATATGGTTTTTTATAGAAATAAAAATAGAGGTGTGATGATCACGTAATGCTTTACTTTTACATTTCTTTTAGATAATCCGTTCATAATTAAGCCGGAACTATGTCAGGTCTGTCTCGAAAAATTGGCAGCATCAGCGTTGGCTGAGTTGCGTTTACACTTGACGTTTTTATTAAGTCAGGGATCCTAATGGAAATATCATTCCGCCAATTTTGAAAATTTTGGATATCTATTTTTGAAATAGTTTGTACTCTATGCGCTGTTACCAGCGCCAGCAGGGTAACTAGCTTCTTTAGTGATTTTTTCTAAAGAATGAGATTAATTAGGAATCCAAGTGGCTAGAGTTTCAATTACTAATGTAGTATCCCAGTGGATTCATACTTGGGTAAGGGAGGGCGAAGCCTAAATATACCCTTAAAACACAGTCGTCTGTGCTTATCTGACTTCCTAATACTAAGGAAGGTGTAGATCTAAACCCATTTAGAGTGCCGTATAGCGCTCCCGATTGAAATAACTCTGTTAAAACATGAATAATAACTGGAATGTGTAAGTATCATATTACTTAATTTAATTATCTGACAGAGACGCTATTAATGTGTCTAAAGACCCGGGAGGGAGTTTTCTTATTAGAGACTCCCGCACAATACTCCGGCATCCAGGGTAATCTGCCGCTGGATCTGGCAGAAACTGGAATGAGAGATTATTAGGTCCTCAGAAGTTTGAAAAAACCAGTGGTTTAGTTTGTAAAAAACTGGTTAAATAGGGGATACCAAGGTTCAGCTGGCCATGTTGGCCCGACCAGTATGCACTTAGCTTTGTCGCTAATAATTTTCATCAATGCTTTTTTAAAATTATTGAGAAGGAAGGGAACCCGTTTTTACGGGTTCCTGGTTCATGGTATTTTTATACAATTTTGACCAATTCACAGAGAAAGCGTCAAGCATCAGGGTCTTTGTGCCATGATATGTATACAGGACATTTTTTATTTATTCAACTAGCAATCATGTCAATCTCTGGTAGCCAGAAATTGTTAATTATTTGCTGAAAGGCAAGATCAGATAGTTCCCATTCAATATCCGGGTGAATACACCTTGATTCAGTATCTGCTATAGTATTTTCTGTAGATGGAATGTATAGCGCTGTTATAAATAGAATTCGCGCTTCACACCATTGTCGTATATCTTTGGTCAGTTTGTGAGATGGGGGAATTGGATTCCTCCCATACGATTAATGTAAAAAATCTCAGTTGTATTATCTATTCGCAAGATAATATGACAATTGGATAAATCCTCTAGACACATTTTTAATCTTATGAATGTGAAGTTTTCTTTCTTCCCGACTTCAGCTACCGCTTGCCGTTTTTCCCGCACAGGCTATCCCCCAACCCCCCATAGTCGAAGCATCTGAATTCGTCAAATTTAATTTGATTTTTTGGATTTTCGATAGATTTAATCCACCAATCGAAATCTGACTGTAAACTTACAGGCAAATTCATGTATGTACTTTTCATTTTTGTAATGTTATCCATACATTCGCTATAGCTATGTGATATTAGACAGGTATCGTTAAGATATATTGCCGATAAATAATCAGCACAGCGTGGCATTCTGACCACCGTTTTCATTATTTTTGTGAAGACAAAAGGTGCCGTATTGACACCAAACGGTAGGGCATTAAATTCATACAAGTTACCGTTCAAACTAAGTCTTGAATATTTTTTAGAGTTATCATGAACTTTCACTTAATAGTCTTTGAGGTCAATAGTTGACCTGAGACAACATCTTGAGATTAGTTTGATCATTATTCTAAAATCTTCTAATTCAAATGAACATGTTGAATGAACTCGTTTAGCTTTTTCAAATTTAGGATAAAGCGTGCTTTTCCGTTCGGTTTGGGTAAAAAGATATTGGATATCCTCACAGGGCTCACAGTGAGGTATAGCACCTATAGAAATTAAATTATGTATAGCTTGATCAAATTCAAGTTTTTCTGAGTGTGCATAATTTCGGGGTTGAGGTATACAATGCTGATATGGAGTTTCAGTGAACGGAATTTCATAACCACGTATCCACGATAAAATTATTTTATCTGCGGTTATTTGTGACCATTGGTTGTAAAAAACAAATAGTCTACCGGCGTAATTTACCGTATTGTCTAGCGGCGGCCGCGACTGAAGTTCAGTCGCGATGTCCTCGATGATGGCGAGTGCTGTTGCCTCTGAGGTGCAGACTCCTCTTCATCTTTGAGGGCGCCGATGGCTGCTGTCTGTGGTTTTGAACCGGAGCCTTCCCGTTTCAATTTCTGTTAACGACTTGATGCTTTGGTTTTGTAGCAGTAGTCTTGTTAGAGGTGGAAGCTTTGAGATCCACACCTGTTTTATTGATCGCTTTTGCGGTCTTTAAAGTTTCGGCTAGTTCTTGGCTACAAGAAAACTATCTATTATCGTGAGCAGCATCTGATCTTTCAAGTCCTTCTTTAGTACAGCCAATATGAAATTTCGCCTCGTTATTGACTCACTGAGTTGTGTGTCACAGATGATGCGCCCAGCATAAATCAGCAGCTTTAGAACAGTTGGATCTTTATTATCCTTACTAAGAAGAGTCTTATAGGCTCGTCAAGACAAGCAATACCGCTGCTAATTTTGCCTTAGCTTGGTTCTGTTCGTGGAACATCCTCACTGCTGGAAGCACCTTTAATCACTGGTGGTGGAGATACATCCTCCAGTATTGTCACGTTGGCTATATCCAGCGAACGATCGGAACTCGCGTGTAACGCGCTAGTCGACGGTCTTGGTTCGCGTAGCTCTTGATTTTCGTTTTCAACATTAACAGCAAATTGCAAATTTGTGTCTAATATACGTAATTATACGTATACCTTCATATTGTTATCATAGGATAACCTCAACAAGTTGCTATATGCATGGCGTATTAGGTACGCATAGGTATACAGCGAGTAAGATGAACTCGTGGCGTTGCATCGTGAACTCGAGTAAAAAATAGGTTAAGTAACAACTCGAATCGTTGGAACGTGAAACCTCGTATACATTATTATCGGTAAGTGGCAACTCGAATTGTTGAAACGTGAACATTAGAACTTAACTTATATAGTTAAAATGTTACCTTCCGGTTCGTTTCATATTATTATTATAGGACAACCTCAACAGGTTGCTACATGCATGGCGTATTAGGTACGCATAGGTATACAGCGAGTAAGATGAACTCGAGTAAAAAATAGGTTAAGTAACAACTTGAACCGTTGGAACGTTAAACATCGTATGTATTTAAGTGACAACTCAAACGTGAACCGAAGAAATTGCAAATTACTTAAATAGTTAAAATGTTACCTTTCGGGTCGTTTCATCTTTTTATTATTATAGATAACCTCAACAGGTTGCTATATGAATGGCGTATTAGGTACGCATAGTTATACAGCGAGTAAAATGAACTCGAGTAAGAAGTAGGTTAAGTAACAACTTGAATCGTTGGAACGTTAAACCTCGTATGCATTATTATCGTTAAGTGACAACTCCAATCGTTGAAACGTGAACATTAGAACTTAACTTAAATAGTTAAAATGTTACCTTTCGGGTCGTTTCATATTATTATTATAGAATAACCTCAACAGGTTGCTATATGTATGGCGTATTAGGTACGCATAGGTATACAGCGAGTAAGATGAACTCGAGTAAAAAGTAGGTTAAGTAACAACTCGAATCGTTGGAACGTTAAACCTCGTATGCATTATTATCGTTAAGTGACAACTCCAATCGTTGAAACGTGAACATTAGAACTTAACTTAAATAGTTAAAATGTTACCTTTCGGGTCGTTTCATATTATTATTATAGGATAACCTCAACAGGTTGCTATATGGATGGCGTATTAAGTACGCATAGGTATACAGCGAGTAAGATGAACTCGTGGCGTTGCATCGTGAACTCGAGTAAAAAAATGGGTTAAGTAAGAACTCGAATCGTTGGAACGTGAAACCTCATATGCAATCGATAGTTATCGGTAATTGTGCAAATTACTTACAAATATTCCCACTCGTCGTTATGTTTCCTCTTCGGCATCTTGATTTTGACGAAAAAACTTGTTAACACGGAGAAACTTAGAAAAACCAACTTTGTAGTGCGACGCGGCGGAGCACTGCAACGTGAATGGAGAACCAGCCGACCGCACGAAATAATGAAAATGTGCGGTCTACCTACATATTTTTTTTTTCTCTCTCTGAACTTAGTGCATAGACAAGGCGACATTATGCGTGCTACTACAAGTGTATATATAAAATCTCTTCAAACTCAATACTGTAACATAATAATGAAAATGGAATTAAATTTACTGGACAGTTTGTTTGTTTTTCGCCCTCAACTCCGTAAAATTAAAGCCTTTTACGTATTAACTTCGGTTTGACGGTACGGAATTTCTAAATGGACAATTTGCGGGTAGATAATGGTGAATATCACCTTTATGGGGTTTACTGTTACGTGAGATAAAATTTTGTGTACAGGAAAATTGTCGTGTTTTGTATGCGAAAGCGTTGTGCCAACGTTTTACGTCTTATTTGAAGATTATTGTGCCTGTTAGTGTGACGTTGTGCCATTTATGTTGTTACTTTAACAACTTGCTTGATGGTTTGTAGTACGTTTTATGGAAGGCAATGAAAAGATTAACATACCAATATACTGACTTATATAATTATATAATTTTTGCATTGTTCATGAGGCGAGAAGAGATTTTGTTTAGGAACCGTTACAAGTTCCTCGTAATTAAGAATGAGCGTTAGGCGGGTTATATCACAAGTTCGACGCCAACAAATTTTGCGTCACTTTCTTTTTCAAATACTCGCAGATTCTAATGTTGTCAGACTTTTAAAATCATTCACCTAACTTCGTTCCACTCAATTTTCACGCAAGATAATAACCAACTTAAAGCGTTCAATACGCTTAGCGAAATCTGTTCAACTTTAACTATAGTCACTCCAAACTTTAGTTTTGTCGCAAACTTGTCGCCGCATGTAACAAAACGACTTCAAAATTGATCGCAGCCAAGTTTGCGTATAGAATATTCCATGTAGCGTGATACTTGCCGCAAACGTTCTGAGTTCGCCGCTCTTGCACTGGAAACTTTGAAATATTGCTCCAGATACAGAGCCAAATAGAATAGTTGAATATCCGTTTGCGAGATCATATAGATGTGGTTTTAGAGACCAGTTTTCCTGGTGTCGTGTCTTTCGGTAGGGGGATTCTTAGTGCCTTTACACTACAACCCGCACGCGTTCGAAAGTTCGAATTCTATAATAAGCTTTAGTTTCCTACCATCGCATGGTGGTATAGAATATTATGCTGATCGCCTGGCTAGCTTTCACCCTCTATTTGCAAATGGGTCGACGTGAGTGTTTCTGGTAGCTGCACTAGATATACTTAAACACATTCTAGATTTAACATATTCACACCACATTCTCACTATCAGTGGGTACCGGCAACTATAATCGTTAATACAAAAATAAAACAAAAATATCTCCAAATAATTAAAATAATTTTATTGATCTGTTTTACGATGTATAAATAAACAGCTAACCATCGAATGATATGTGATAAAGATAGCTTAACTGGAAGGTTATCATGGAAAAGTGCAACTGTAGAGGTACTAAGTTATAACGTAAATAATTTTTCAACTAAATGATTTAACTGTTTAGATAAAGATAATGTAAAATTTTGCTGGATAAAGTTGGGTTTTTAATTTTGTTCAAAATACTACCTACTAAGTAACACAGTAAATAAAAAATGTTTACGGTCTTACCACAAAAAAATTAAGCACACTTTAAACCGGTGTTAAACAATGTTTAGCTCCTAAACATGCCTCAGTCGCGTATTTAAGTATGAGCAACCACAAATCCTGATTTAAGTCGATAGTGTCTATACTCATTTCTGTTGTGACTTTTCTAATCATGTTAGACGTCTATCTTTAGATACTCTCTAGCTAAACATGCACCTAGAAGTGTTTTTTTGTGGTAACACGGTTAGTCTTTATTAAGTAGCAATCGTTTCAGTTTTCAAAACGCAGAAGTCGTTAAATATTAACAAGGTATAACACCGCTCTCCCAGCCTTGAAGCGTGCAACCGTATGATTAGCTCAACAACTCAACGAACAATGCTTCAGTGTTAGCATGGTAATACACGCAATACATTCTCTAACTTGTACGTTGAGTGACTTTGTGGTAATAACGAAACCAGCAAGTGACATCGTTAGTTAATATTGTCACGGGTTGCAGGTTTCAGTTGTTTGTCTATCGATGCCTATATACCAACATTTTAAAGAGGTAAATGTTGTTGTAAGTTTGTTACCGCTAAACTCTAAAACTACTGATCCGATTCTAAAAAAATATTTTAGTAATCGGAAGCTACGTTATTCCTGAGTGCTATTTTGGGTTGATTCCGCGCGAGCTTAAGTGACAATGTGGTTAAAGGGGTTAAACCTAACCGTAGACCTACTTCTAAATGCGGCTGACGGAAAACCGATAGGTGCCGGACCATTTTCAATGTGTGGGTAGTTTCTATTTCATCTGGATGCTTCATGTTGTTTTGCTTTAAAGATCCATCAAATGTATTATTCGAATCCTTGACAAACAGATCGGCAAGTGACCTTACTACGCACTGAAGCAGTTTTATTTAATATCCGCATTTGGAACAGTATTGACCAATTATTGCCACTAGATTAGGTGATATTATGTAACAAAGGTATACCCAATGCAGCATTGATAGGTAGAGAAGAGCCGAAGGTTAAACTTAGTGGTGTGTATTGATAAGGGTCTATATCCTGCGTGGACTGATTTATGCTAATGATGATGATGAACTGAAAGGATGAAATACCCTTATCTAAATGTACCGACAGCGTTAAGTTATTCAGCACTTAATAACGCCTGTAGTTGGGTACATAATTGGACCCTGCCTTGTTACACGCCGTGAGAGCTTGTGGTATTCCGTACAGTGAGTATATTTATTATTAAAGGATTGAGACTCCCGTCAACCTGTCCGGATACACAGTATACATATACATAAAAGATTTTAGAGGCGTCTCTATCGGTCACGGTTATAAATGGAACCAGTACATGTGCTATGGGTAAATAACATGTCGGTCTTTCATCTATTGCAAAAAAGGCTGCCAAATGCGATCGCGATGGTTCAGAGAGCTTGGAAAGCGTGTAATCGAAAAATGACATTATATTTATAGGTAGGGGAGGGGTAAAAAATCAAACGAAAATTTAATTCGATTTTTTTCCAATATATTTTCTTGGGTTCTAAGCTACATCTTTGCCAAATTTTGTTATCAATTGGTTCGGTAGCTTGGCCGTGATCATGTACAGACAGAGAATGTTATTTCTAGATTTATACAATTAGAATGGATTTCAAAGGTTACGGATAAAAACTATGCCTTTGGGCAAAGGCAGGGTTCAGCTTCAGCTCTTGGTTAATGGCCTTGACAGGGTTAAATTTACAGACATTTTGGGGATCCTGTCCGCTTCTTGTCACTGTCAGTTGCGTCAATTATAAAGCGAAACGTGCCTTACGGCCGTTTCAGTTGCCAATTTAAATTAGGTATCCTGCTATTTGAGGTCTGTGTCCGAGTGAGTTTAGAATGTACTATGTGTCAAATTTCGTTCCTAAATAAACCGGTCTTGTCGCGTTACGTCGCGGTGCTTGGTGTAGGTATTCTTAACCACAAATCAGAGAGCGAACAGAAGTAGCGCGCTAAATGATCACGTGATAGACTCACCGCGTGATGGAAAATTAGGTAATATAAATTGAAATAAAAAAAACTACTTACTACTTTGGGAACGTTGTCTACTGGTAGCGGATTATTAGATTAAGATTGTAAATAAATTAGTGTGTATTTTATTTAGTTATTTTAGTTTATGTTGCTTACTTTTTTTGTTATTATAACAAATTGGTGTCAGCGGTAAAAAAAAATGGCTTATAGAGCAAACATTTTATACATTTGATGAATTTATTAAGTAGCCTATTCAGACATTAATAATAATAATAATTTGTAGTTATAATATAATTATTTAATTTTTGTTGTATTTTCATTTTTCTTCTTTGACCTGTTATTAATTATTGAGCATTTAATTTATCTAGATTACTTCAATTATTTACATTATAATAATGAAAAGATAAGAAGTATATACAGAATAAAAGATTAAAAACTAAAACAGAACTTTATTATTATTTTATTGTTTAATTGATTCATTGTTACATATTGTTGTTATTTAATTATTACTAAGAATTATTATTACATAGTTATGGGTTATACACACTGTCAAGATGTTCTGCTAGATGATATTGTATTTCATAAAATGCTTGTTTTTGATCTGTAACATTTTTGTTATGAAATAAATGAATATAAAATGAGACCATCCGATATTTTCAGAAGACTACGAAAGATAAATCGTTATCGCTCGAAAGATAAATTGTTATCTAATCCGGTATCTAAGCTGCAGTAGTGTGCAGCGGCTTATTGTGTTCCTTTCATTGCGAATTTTGAACCTTAACAACATGGGTGAGTTAGTAATGATTGATTTTTGAGAATAGACGTTGAGTCCTCCATTTTCAATATTTTTTCGATTTAGGTATTTCTATTTTTTCGTTATACTACAAATGCGTTGCAAGAATTGATTTCCTGCAAATCTAATTCTATAAAAATCAGATTAAATTCTCAATAACTGCACTGGAGTGCACTGGAGTGCACTGGAGCACGTAATTGCTATTTGTACTGATTCTTCCATCATCTCCCATCGCCTGGATAAGGCGAGGTAATGTATTACGAAAGAAATTGACGAGCTATAGACTATGCGTATAGTGTATACTATGCTAGCTACCACATACATACTGTATAGTATACCCTTCACCAGTTATTCCGAACCGTTGAATAAGGAAATGTTGTACTCACCACAAAAGGATATTCTATCAAGATCTGATCCCGCGAACATAATGCTCAATTCCGAATGCCTCGTGAGGCGGTGTTGTCACAATATTTGCCGCTTTGCCGCACTGCGCCGGGAGTCTCATTGAAATTTTTCGAGGGTTATGTAAAATTTAGACACGCCGCGCGTGTGAACTAGGTCAAATGTAGTTGAGGGACATTTTGACCCCAAAAAGGAGGCTTTCCGATCTCGACGTAATACGCATTTTTTACAATTTTTTTCGGGGAGCATGTCGTTCCCCAGGCTTGAAATGAATCATGAATATATGCGAGACGAAAAATTCATTAAGAATTGTTTTAACGATAGCGTAGGTCATTGACGTATTAGTACCCTGTCCATTAAACCACATCAAATGATAATTTCCTGTCTAATTTTGTAGCCAATTATTATAATTTGTTCGGCTTTTATTATGTTTAGAGTTGTCTAATTTACTCTGAACTGTTATTTTCCTTTTCTTTTTGTCTGATAAGAAAGCAGCCTTCATGTCAGTATATTTTAGACCCTCCCAGGATTCTAACATATTTTTACGATCATGACAACAAGAGTAATAAAATTGGTTTGTATCGTGAATTGGCGCTTATAAGGCTTATCGAAGCGTCCAATTATCCTGCCAATATCAATGTGGACCTATTTTAAAGGTGCACTGAACAGTAATATAATTAAATAGGGACATGATATGCACCTCGCAAGCTTACTTGACTTTTGGCCTATGAATGAAAGCCACTGACCCATAAAGCACAGGCAATGTTTTGCCAAAACATTAGCATTATTGTTCGACGCAATGATGTATAGGTACTTCGTTTACTTTCTCCCTTATGTTCTGTTAACATCAATTTACCAACCGAACATGGCCGAAGCATACTCGACGGAAAAAAACTGATGGATGCCCCAGCATTAAAAATCTCAGGCGGCACTCAACATTTGTCAAAAACATATTTTATAGCCGTTTTCAGCTGTTTTTTACCGCATTCGGAGAGGATTTTATGTAAAACGAGCGTGCGTTCGGAATGATGCTCTTTTTTCACGTCCATGCAAAGGCTTAAATAAAATAGTATGCTCTGAAATTATGTTAGAGTACGGCTCTATCTACACACTTATACCTATATTGTGTATCTCTACTGTGAATTTACTGCTCAATTCAACCTTTCCGGAAGTCAGGAATAAAAATGAGCGAGTCCTGTTATTATGGAGTTTGAAATTGAAAGCACATTTCGTTCATTTATTTTTTGCTGTCCTCATACTATAAACGTTGACATTTTATTTTTACTAACAGGTGCATCTGGTGATCTGATGGTCATCAAGTGAAATTCTAAATATTAGACATTAATAACGTTTTGCTGGCGCATGAATAATACTAATACCCCATCTCTTCCCGTGGGTACTAAAGGAATAAAAGCGAATGAGCAGCACCATTCTCCTCTGTCAATATCATATAGGGCCCGTTAGACGCAATGCATTGATTGATGGATAAGCATCAATTACGGAACACGCGTAAATATACCATGGAAAAGCCACTATCACCGATTGACGCATATCCTACCTTATAATGTAGTGTTGCTGGAAATCTAGTCCGAGTGGTAACTGTATCACGGTTAGAGGGAGTGAAAGAGACGCATGGCAGCCGTTTCTACAATCTCTACTAATAAATAGTTTCACAACCACTGCGTATTCCATGCAGAATGCGCTAAAAGAGGTAATTTTGTACATTTTTTTTGGTCTAGTAAATTTAATAAAAGCTTGTTTTTATCACAAGATTATCGGTAATATAAGGAATAATAACATATATCTATCCAGTGCCAGACGTTCATCTGAATTAAAAAAAAAACCTTTTCAATGAATCTATTTAGCTGCTATACACGCCTATTGCGCCGACCACCGAGAGAGATGCTAAGTTCTACAAAATTCCCCATGGGCAAGTTAGAGCTGATGTATTAATAAAACTGGCTACTAAACCAAAATAAGTATAAAAATAACAATGTATAATTGCTAGCAATCCAGAAATAGAAAAGGATAGGACAGTAGCGTGCTAAAAAGGTATAAGATGAAAAATAAATAAAAATAGCTAAGCAACACGCGAGAACCGTTTTCAGACACAATTTCAATTACAGTACATTATACAAAACCTTTTATAAGCAATCTTTAGGCGTAATCCTTCTGTAAGTACATAAGGTTGAAAATGGTGATGCGTTTTATTTTAGTTGAACGTTATTTTATAAAATAGTTTCTTTTTATTAAAAAAAAAGGAGGCACCATTAATTTTAAACATTTTTACAATTATGTCGTTAGATCATTTTTCCTTTCTTTTACTTTTGGTATATTATCCAACTATAATTATTAGTAAGATGTGAAAAAACAATATACGTCTATACATAGGATTATTTACATTTCAATAAAAAACTAAGAATTTATCAATTACTCGTAAAACCCAAATTAAAAATAATTAATTATTTAATTTCAATTATTATCTTTTGGTTACAAAAAATATGCTAAAATATTGAGCATTTCGAGACAAAAGAAATTTTAAGGGGTCTCATTGCTATTTTTTTTCAAGATTCAGGGCCATTTTGTAAAATATTTTATGGATAAGTCTTTTCTATGAACACTTGGTTTTTTTGTTGGTAATATGTATGGAGATGAAAAATTGTGCAAAGAAAATCACAGGACGCTTTGCTTCGGAGAGCGCCTTAAAAATCAAAACAACAATTTATATACAAAACAATAAAGTTGTGCCATGGGCGGCGTTAATATATAAGAATTTTTTACAGGCAATCTTTGGATGGCCAGGAATTTTAGAACAAATGTTGTGACGGTATAGCCTACCGGAATACACCGATAGATGCTTGGCGGCAGATTTTCGACATAAGTGTAGATATAGAATAGAAATATACATATAGAATATTTATATAGGATAGTTATCGGGCGAGCACTTGAAAGCGCCCTAGCATCTTGCTGTAGCTGGATTACTATGTTTTATTTCACTGAAAGCTCAAACTAATTGTAGAATTCGAACCCCCAACCTATAATTCAGCGGCGGACGTCACGACCACTGTGCCACCGTCGCATCTAAATAATATCCCCCAAAGTACCTATTATAATTCAAAATTACACAGTTCAGATATAAAATAAAATGATATAACTCACTTATTGAATAAACTTGAATGCTAATAAAAGTAAAATCTCTGATAATAATTTTAACAATACATTATGTTGTGTATATTTATCACGGTCACAGGTTGAAATAAAAGAATGTTTAATCATTATTATTTATCAACGTTATTATCACATAAAGTCTTAAGTGAGTATATATAAAGATGTTTCTTCGACCAACCAAATTGTAGTTGAGTGTTTATCAACGGACGCACACCAGTGAGTGGCTCCGTTTTTTAAATTTATAAATACAAAGTTGAGTGAAGTTTCCAACATGGCCGGAAGGGACCCAGGTTCTGAACAACTCTTGAACTACTCTAAATCAGTGGTAAGTTTACAACGATAGATGATATATATCTAGTTTTATTTATATTATTCCTAAGAGTGGAAGTTTTTTAAATTTTCTCACCCCTATTCTCCTTCAATTTTCTCTCAAGGTTTTGTTGTTTTAGAGGTTTTTAGTGGTATTTCGTATTCTTATTAATATTTTAAATGGGTGGTGGATTACCTTTAAAATCGTCGAGATTGATGTTTTAACTTTTTACAGTCTTTATGTCTACTTTATGTGTACACTTTTTATGTCTTTACA
The DNA here is from genome assembly GCA_907269065.1 of Crocallis elinguaria. Taxonomy (NCBI): domain Eukaryota; kingdom Metazoa; phylum Arthropoda; class Insecta; order Lepidoptera; family Geometridae; genus Crocallis; species Crocallis elinguaria. The sequence continues at coordinate 10,115,451 of OU026080.1, read as the reverse complement.
TAAGACTATAACTAACTAGTCTGTTTGACCAGTGGTGTATCAAATGGTGTGGTGTATGATCGAAGTGGTGTGATAGTAAGCGACGCCAAGCCTAGAAATGTTAACTGGGAGGCAAATGCACATCTGCAAATAGTTTTTTCAAAAATATTCGATGACTGGTAATTTAGTCGAGTAAAATTTTTTGCATTTTGAATTATGCTTTATTTTTATGTACCGTTTAGTTCTTATCTCTGGATTATTATAAGTAGGTATTTAATAACATTATACTTAATCTGTCAAGAATATTCTTTTCTTATCAACATAATAATATCTTTACCTTAATCTATTTTCGCTTACATAACATCACAACGTTATAATTTTGCATTTATTTTCAGGGGTCTCCCGCAACTATCACCACAAAATCTGGTAACCCTGTGGGAAATAAAGCTGGCCTTCTCACTATTGGAGAAAGAGGACCAGCTCTTCTGCAGGACTTACACATTATTGATGTCATCTCATCATTCGATAGGGAGCGAATTCCGGAACGTGTTGTACATGCCAAGGGCGCCGGAGCTTTCGGTGAATTTGAAGTCACTCATGACATCACCAAGTACTGCGCGGCCAAAGTTTTGGACACCATTGGAAAGAAGACCCCAATTGCCATGCGTTTTTCTACTGTAGCTGGCGAGCTTGGATCTGCTGATACCGTCCGCGACCCACGAGGATTTGCCATTAAATTCTACACTGAAGAAGGCAACTGGGATCTTGTAGGAAACAACACCCCCATCTTTTTCATCCGAGAGCCAACTTTATTCCCTAGTTTTATCCACTCTCAAAAACGCAATCCTGCTACGCATCTCAAGGACCCTGATATGTTCTGGGATTTCATCACTTTGAGACACGAGTGCGTTCACCAAACTATTTACACCTTTGGTGATCGTGGTATTCCAGATGGTTACAGATTCATGAATGGGTACGCTTCCCACACTTATAAATTAGTCAACGATCAGGGAGTGGCACATTGGTGTAAATTCCATTATAAATCAAACCAAGGCATTAAAAACTTGCCAGTAGATAAAGCAGCAAAACTGGCTTCCACCGACCCTGACTACAATATAAGAGACCTTTACAACGCTATTTCTAGGGGTGACTATCCATCATGGACGCTGTACATTCAGGTAATGACCATGGAACAAGGTGAAAAATGCAAATTCAATCCGTTTGATCTGACAAAGGTCTGGCCACACGGTGAGTTCCCGCTTATTCCTGTGGGTAAACTTACTCTGAACAGAAACCCTAAGAACTATTACGCTGAAGTAGAACAGATCGCTATGAGCCCTTCGAATATGCCACCCGGCATCGAGCCATCCCCTGACAAAATGTTACAGGCACGTCTGTTTGCTTACAATGACACTCATCGTCATCGCCTCGGCGCAAACTACTTGCAGATCCCTGTAAACTGCCCATACAAAGCTAAGGTGGCAAACTACCAGCGTGACGGCCCTCAAAACATAGCTAGCCAGGAAGGTGCTCCCAACTACTTCCCTAACTCCTTCTCCGGTCCTCAAAACGACCCACGCGCTGCGCGTCTGCAGTCAAAGCCTGTGTTAAGTGGAGTGGTCGGCAGATACGATAGTGGTGATACTGAAGACAATTACAGTCAGGCAATCGCTCTTTACACCAAGGTCATGGATGCTGATGAACGTAGGCGTGTTGTTGTGAACCTCGTTGATAGCCTGAAAGATGCCGCTGGTTTCATCCAAGAAAGGGCTGTGAAGATGCTCTCTAAGGTCCACCCAGATCTGGGCAAGCAGGTCGCTGCTGGGCTTGTCCCTTACGGCAGGCTATCTGCTTCTGCCAATTTGTGATTTGTTTGGAAAAATATTTTTGCTTTTTGCCTTTTTATCTTATTTTGATTGGTTTATTTTCAATCTTAAAATTGGGGAAAACACAAATTTTATTTTTTCAATAATTTTAGTGTATTATTTATGTCATGACTGTCACATTTAAATTATTATATTTTTATTAAACTTCCACTAGGATTGGTTGTAATTTATTTAATTATAAGTGAAATATTGTTATATTGTTATAAGTGAAATCAAACTTGGGATATATATAATACATTTTTAATATAACACAATATTATTTATTTTTGCTGATAAGAAGCCCTACATAAACATTATATTAGTCGGATCAAAAAAGTCCTACCAAAATTACTATGACCATAAATATGCATATTTATATTACAACTAATAGTAGACATAACGTTTACGGCTTTTCGATGACGTATGTTCTACATGCAAAAATTTATGTTTCTGTTTATATAGAAAACTATACAATAAAATTTGCAATATTGATAAAAAGAGGTCAAGTTAATGTTAACATGATAAAAATTTGACGACAATTCTTAAAATGTAAACATTTGATAACATAATTATAAACAAGTTTTCCGTAATATTTATTTTCAACTACTTATTACGTATTACTACGTATTAATAACATAAAAAAACTGCATCAATAATAAAAAGAGATTTGGGTAGTGCGACTCCTCTATAATGTGCGACTAATTATAACTGTGAAAGTGTGTTTGTTGATTTGTCTTTCTTTAACGCAAAAACTGAGCAAAGGATCGACGTGTTTTTTTGCATCAAATAGTTTATGAACTGCAGAGTACGATGAAAAATTATGAATCCTGTGGACACCTCCATGCCGGTAAAACCGCGGGCAGCAGCTAGTAGATTATAAATGGATGAGGCATAAGCCATTTTTTACACCAACATTAAATCAATAAGACGCCTGCCATGTACTAAGCAAAAATTAGTTATAAATTCATTGTATAAAAAATAAAAAAAAGACGCTGCGAAAATCACATCACATCAGGTCATATATAACAAAGAATTCTCAAAAAGAAAGTTCTCGATTCACGGTCAATGCCAAAATAACACAAGACTATCTTCTACCTGCGGCTGCGTATGCTGAATCAGCAGGGATTATGTACCTTCCTACACAAGTGAAAGAATTTTTAGAATGGCGCCAGTGTTGACAAAGATTAGTGGTATAAAGTAACAAACAAACTTTACTTTTTATAATATTAGTTGGTATAGATAGGCACATTATAAAGAAAAGTTTTGTCAAATTTAATACAGGGGGCAAAGATTAGATACTGGCTATAGATAATTTAATAGATTGTAAAGTGATGTACGAGTATTTATATGATAACGATAAAAATAAGAAGGTTCAATAATATAAGTGTCGTGAACTGAGATAAAATATTTTTTATTGTGCAAATAATGTATTACATGTTTGCTGATAGTTTTAAATTCGTTTCAAATTTACGTAATCATTTCAAATATGTCAGCTATTGAATCAATAACTAATATTCAATTTAACCACGCTGTCGATATCTAAAATACGACACGGTTTAATATCATATACTGTTCTTACATTTATTTTCAAATATTCGCTGCTTTACTTATCTATTTCAACTTAAGGTAAAAATAATCTACATTTTGTAATCTTTCTTTAAACGCGAGCACCGGAAGCCACTGAAGCGTCCGTACTATTTATAATGACCAGGACTATTATAATACGTACTATTATAATCCGTACTATAATAATCCGTACTATTTTAGATACTTCCGTAGTATAATAAATGCAAAATTGCGTTTATTGTTTGTAGGTCAGTAATAATTGGTGTCTCCCTCTTTCTCGCAGCAACAGAGCAATGGGCAGAAGCTAGTGACACTATAAACTCGCTGCGTCCGCGCAAATACGGCCGCTCCGAAGCATACAATAGATAGACAGTCGCTTATCTGTTGGCGTGTGTCAATGTGTGAGTGTATGTATCTATGTGTGAGATAAGTATGCAATATGACGCCACGTGTGTCATAGGCTAATAATAAAAACAATAGGGATGAAGCTACTCGTATGTGGCGCTTTTAACTCTAGCGTAGTGTTATATTCTCTTTACATTTAACATTTCCTTTAATACGATTGTAAATGTCTTACTACACTTTGGTTTTGCCATGAGTTAAATAAGTTTTTTCTAAACAAGGCAAATTTACATTTTGCTATTTTTGGAATTCCTTGGGAATTTTGTTTTTTGTCTTTGTTAAACAGTTAAGGCGCCCCCTCGAGCCGATGACCTTCAGTATTATGTCCTCTTTGCGCTGTTGTTTTTCAGTTCTCTTCGTATATTGTCGGTTTACGTTGATGTAAAAGCGCTCGGACTAGATTTCTACTAAACTCTACCTTAGACGGTATGATATGCGTCAAGCAGTGGTCATGGTTTTACCATGGTTAGCATTTGACCACTATTTCACATGAACTTAAAAGCGACGATGTGGCCGAAGATGACGGATACGTTAAGTCTAGGTAACGACTGGCTCTCAAGTACAATTGCCGGAACATACTGATAGAAGCTTGGTGACCCATTTCCAACTTGAGGGTGATAGTAGCCAGACGAGCAGTAGAAACTGCTTTGCCATTACGAAATCTTTAGATTTAAACTTGCCTTATAGTATTTTTGAGTTCGATGCAATTTGAACCGTTTTGTGAGGGTTTTGACTAGTCATTCGGTAGATCAGTTAGTCGGTTGCATTGCCTGCGGTTTGGGCTGTCATTACGTCGCCTGCGACCGAACGTGACATCGAGACAATTACTCGGCAGATAGACGTGTTGCAAGTGGACTTCGTGTATCTATTCTTGCTGTATCTCTATTCCTGCAAAATCGAATAAAACCGAATAAATCGAATGAAAACTAGTAACAACAACACTATAAACTAACGTGTTTGATACGAATACGGATCAAAATACGATTTTGATTTGATAGTAATTATGTGGAAAATAATCTCCTGTCTGTGTACAAGTTGACTATAGTGAACTGAAAATGAAATTTGACACAGTAATTTTACCAAATATAATATTGGCTCCAAAAGAAAAAAATACATGATAAACTTTTTTTTTTTAATGTTATTTGGTAACGAGACGAGCTCGTCGTTTGCCTGATGGTAAACATAACGCCGGCCCATAACATTTGCAGTGCCACCCAGAACTTTGAAACACAAAGGACAGCGCGGCACTGCAGTGCGCTCGTTACCCTGAGACATTAGGTATTAAGTCTCATAAGCCCAGTAATTTCACTGGATACTCTGCTCATCAAACCGGAACACAGTAATGCTTGCACACTACTGCTTGGCGGCAGACTTCACGAGCAAAGCGGTGGTAACAACCCAGACGGACACTCGCAGAAGAGTTAGTCCTCCCACTAACGAACGTGAAACAAACAAATGAAAACTTGGATGAATGGCAGAATATAGTTCGCTGGTGAAGGACTAAAATATCGTTCTAAAAGTATTGAAAAGTTCAACTCTATTACCACAAATAGTAACTTTTACACGCCTGTTTATCTAGATGGTAAACGTTCAAAATTATGTATATATTATAAATATTATATTCAGAATTATCTATGTTATGTTGGATGCCCAAGCTGGGTAGTAGTTCCTATTAAAATTAGTCCAGATTAGATTAAACACTTCAAAAATCAAGTTTTTATTTATTACTAAAAATAAAGTTATTTCCATCACAATTGTGAACACTATATGTACTACTATGTGATAGAACCTTAACAAAGACTGCCACTAGCACTAAAACCCTTATTTTATTGTCAAGGCACCCTTTTATACCTGCTTCCAATTTAAACGGACGGTTTATCCTAATCGAATTGGATCAATGTTTAAATTCTGAGGAAATAAACAACCTAACATTAAATTTTGGAATAAAATGTTATTTTTTGTTTACTGTTTTTCTTTTGTACTATATATGATGTGTTTTCCGGTTTATATTGATATAATATTATAGTAGGACTGCCCAAAAAGTGTAATGTTTTCAGGTTTCATTATGTATGTATGTGAGTTTCTTTATTCTACCTTAACTTTTAAATGCCTGAACAGATGTGGATGTACGGGGTATTGTTAGAATCCTTACATCACCCAGAGTGACACTGGCTAGGGCAGTCATGATTTTTTAAATTATATTTGTTTAGTGTTTATTTTATCTAGCTATTATTTTTATAGACACCCTACTTTTAAGTTACACCATAAATGTTAACTACGATTACTATACTCTGCTATCTAATTATTTTTCATTTGATAAGTAAATCCTAGTTTGGGTGCCAGCTATTCCAATGCATTTTGTTAAAAAACAATTAAATAATTTCACATCAATTACTTGTGTATAAAAATGATTCGAAAATTTTAAGCTGTGGTAAAATTTACTAAAAAAAAAATACAAATAATAGGTCGGGGAAAAAGTTCCTTCGCATTTTTTAAGAAAATTCAAAACATTTTTTAATATAGTTTATTTACATTTAACTAAAGTATGTAGGTACCATTTTGTTCGATAACTTTTTGCCATCTTGTAGGTAGGGACATGATCCCATTGCTATATAAATTTTGGGACTTCTGATCAAAATACCGCGACAAGTGGTTTTGGCAGTCCTCTCGTGATGTTAACCTGACACTGCCTAAAGAATTCTGAAGAGACCGAAACAGATGGAAATCTGAAGGTGCAAGGTCAGGACTATACGGCGAATGCATTAACACCTCCCAGCCAAACTCTCTTAATTTTTTCTGAGTGGCTAAAGATGTGTGAGGTCTAGCGTTATCATGAAAAACCATGAAATGAAAACCACACCCCTTCTGTTGATTAATTCCGGCCGCTTTCTCTCAACTTCTTGCTTTAATCTCATCAGTTGTTCGCAGTAGAGTTCAGAATCGATGGTCCTGCCTGGTGGTAACAGCTCATAATGAATAATGGCCTTCCAATCCCACCACACACACAGCATCACCTTGTTGCGAGTTAACCCGGGTTTCGCCACAGTCTGTGAAGCCTGACCGGTCTTTGATCACGACCTTTTTCGCACGTTCTTGTCGTACGTGATTCACTTTTCATCACCAGTTATCAGCTTCTTCAAAAATGGTTCGGTTTCATTATGTCGTAGTAAAGAATCACAAATGAGTACACGGTTCATTAGCAATTCATTAGGTTTCTTTCAGTGAGCTCGTGAGGTACCCAAATATCGAGCTTTTTTGTGTACCCAGTTTTTTTCAAATGCGCCAAAACTGTTTTGTGGTCAATTCCCAGTTCTTCAGCTACGTCGTAACTACTGATATGCCGATCTTGTTCCACTTTTTCAAAAATGGCATCCATTTTATCCGTAATAGGGCGACCAGAGCGACGTGCATCTTTGAAATCAAAATTTCCGGATTGAAAACGCTTAAACCAAATTTGTGCTACTCTCAGAGACACTGCACTAGGTCCATAAACATCGCAAATTTTTTTCGCGGCTTGCGTTGCATTTTTACCTTTTTTGTAGTAAAATTTTAAAATGTATCGAATTTCTTCATTAGATACACTCATTTTGACAGTACGAAAAACAAATGAAAATCACACATTTTCCTAATTTGAATTTGGAATTATGTTCTTTAAAATTTAAACTTTCATATGATACCAAAACCAGCCAGATACAAATAGTATAGCCAAAGAGATTTTATTACAAGTTCATACATACTATAATGCGAAAAGACTTTTTCCCCAACCTAATAAAAAACTACACTATTATGATAAATTATAAAGTGAAACTTTTCCTAATCACTGAGTTCTGTTTCTTCAATTATTATAAAATAAGCCAATACTTCTCCACTAATGTATTGCTATACTATTTTTGTGATAAAATGTTGCAATTCAAATGTAACACAGTTTAATAATTTGAAAAGCACAACCAGATTCTGCAGTAATAATAGACCACGCCTGAAACAAACATATATTTGGTCGTTTTCGTGCGAAACTTTTGAAATTTATATAATACTAGCGAATCGCTCTGACTTCGGCCAGATAGTAATTTAAGACTTTCATGTATAATTACGATAGCCCTTAGACTCTTTATTGGGCCCTGTCGCAAAATCCTACCCGCCAAATTTCAGTTTCTTAGTTCAAGTATTTTTCGAGATTTCGTGTTTAACCAGTGAGTTAGTTAGATTTTGTTTTTATACAATATATAGATGTACTTCAAGCATCAATAGGTGCTTGGCGACAAGTCGTTTCGAATGTTTCATTCTTAAAACTAAAATCATTAATTCCTTCATCTCAAATACAAAACCAGCTGTCACTACATTATCACCAGCATACCATATGCGGTTATCAAACTATTTATCACCACTGTTACACCGCAAGAGCACGAGACCACACACTTGTATCCAGTCACTAGCTGGCTACAAATCCTCATTAGTCAAGATTTACGGTGCCGAAATACCACCGGAATTATGTGGCAACCGTTTTAATAACATACCGTGAATAATACTCGCGTAAATCGAGGAAACGGTCTGAAATAATGGCGTTTACCTGATTTAGATAATCTGTTACGGTTTTTTAACATTATCGAATGTTTTATGAGTTCCTGAAGAGATTGCTGCAATTTTTTCGTGCTTCTTATTGCTATGTTAGCTAAAAGTTTATGTCTATTTTATGATTATATATCAGACCTAGTGGTATTTTTTATATGTTATTTGATAACGAGACAAGCTAGTCGTTTGCTGATGGTAAGCATAACGCCGGCTCATAACAATTGTAGTGCCACCCAGAACTTTAAAACACAAAGGCCGGCACGGTACTGCAGTGCGCTCGTTACCCTGAGACATTAGGTATTAAGTCTCATAAGCCCAGTAATTTCACTGGCTGTATGATTGGCACTGTATAGTTGATAGATCGACGGACACATCTTGTATAGCGTGTAGAGCTTGCAGATTCATGCTTGGCAGTAGGGCTTTTTCTAGTTATGGACTGACCAGCTACCAACCTCAATTTGATCATCTGTCGCCCAACTCCTATCGATATGTTCCCACAGAGCCATTTCTAACCCAGATTTAGCATATTCACCATCTACAACCACGCACTGCAGTGCCGCGCAGGCCTTTGTGTTTCAAAGTTCTGGGTGGCACTGCAAATGTTATGGGCCGGCGTTATGCTTACCATCAGGCAAACGACCAGCTCGTCTCGTTACCAAATAACATAAAAAAAAGCATTGTAGCTAAAGATCAAACGAGATAGTGGTCAAATCCTAGCCTGTATATAAAGTATTAAAAAAAACTACGCAACGAAACAAATAATTCTGCACTTGCAAAAACACAAGAATTTCCATTTCTGGATGTTGTGGGACCACGGCCTTCACAGTTCCTGATTTTACTGATACAGATAGTTCTAGTCAGAGGTCTAATTGTACGTGATAGTAGAATTTAAAAACATATTACAAGTGTGAATATTGTGTATTTTTTCAAACTAGTTATTTATGTTAGTTATTTTATCTGCCAAAAGTAAAATTGAAAAGAGTGCAAAACCGATCACTCGAAAATGAGAGCTTCAAACATTATTTTATTTTACTAGGTATAAAATTCTTCAAAACAATCCAGCGCAAAACTAAATTAAAAACTATTCAAGATTGCTTTTATAAAGAATCTGTTATTTATAACTACTTCAGCGATTAGCTAAGAACAAAGAAGCTTTTTAAATTAAAAATTTATTCGCTGTTGTGATTCTCGTTGCTTTCCATTACATTGTATTATTTTTTACCTCCCGGATAAAATTCCGCGCTGTAACGTATACGAAAACCCGTGATTCAAATAATCTACATATTACTAAATGAAGCCCATGAAAGGGACATCAAATATATAACTACACGTTTTGTATAATCAACGTCGGGTCTAGGGCAAAAAAGGGTCCGAACCTTTTGAAGAGCTTCATAATATTCGTACGTATCTCTTTTTCGTTTTCCTTCAGCACAAAGGTCGCATTTTTTAACATGACGATCTAATTAAATTTTTTGGACTTGAATAAATGGTATTGTAACATACGAAGGATTAAAAAAACACGCTTTATATATTATGCCATTTAGTCCGTCTAAATCTGAAATAATTATTGAATTATTTTAAAAACATGACTGATCACAACTAATAAAAAAATCAGAAGATGGAGCTCAGTTACGTTCATTAGGAAAGATCTCTAGTACCTTAAATCCTGATGATTTTTTTTCTTTCATATGGGCTTGCGTTTGACCGCTGTCTCACCAGAAGTTAAGCGTCGACGCGGTCGACGATGTAGCACGCTTGCCCAGAAGATACCTGTTCACTCGTCTCTTGAAGACTCCCAGATTGTAGGGTTCAGGAAAAACAGATGCCGGCAATGAGTTCCACTCTTGGCTGTCCACATGATGAAGGTGGAAGCGTAACGCTTAGTACGGATAGGAGGAATGTCAACCATAAGTGGATGACGCATTGCCGTACGTCTCGTCCGATGGTGGAAAGGGGAAGGGGGAATCAAGTCATGCAGTATTGTTGCACACTCTCCAAAATGTATCCTGTAGAAGACAGAAAGACTAGCAACCTTGCGTCGTCGCTCGATTATAAATATGATTAATAAATAGTGCACTATATTAAGGTGCTACCCCGAGCCAATGGCATTCATCATTCTGTCCGCTTTGCACGCACTGTCTGATAAGATTGAGAATGAAAATTGATAAGTTAGATTAAATTGATAAGAAAATTGAATAAGATTGAGATTGAAAACACATAAAGCGTCGTACTTCAATTATTTTTAATATATTATAACGACAGTCTGTATCATATCATCTGTATTCGCCAAATTGAGGAGGTCCATAAAACACTACGCAGTCTAGATGTGAATAAATCCGCTGGCCAAGATGGAATTTCAGCTGTAGTTCTGAGAACCTGTGCCTCTGAGTTGTCTGCTGTCTAGAGAGTCGAAAGAGTTGTGTCAGCCTCTTTCGTCTCTCTCTTAATCTGCAGGCTGTGCCGAAAATAGATAGTCGTACTGACCCTGCCCATTACCGGCCCATCCTATGGCCTTATGTTTATGGACACCACGTGTTTCCTTTCATACGATCGGTACTCTAACCAAACGAAATTCAAAGTTGTATAGTTCGTAATTTGACAACGCAAACTCAACGCTATAATATCACCTTCACAAAATTTGAATTTGACAAACATTTGACGATTTGTAATGCTTTGAGAATCGGTTTTTAATGTCCAGGTTTATAACTACCGGTGACATTGAAAATGCTCACCTTTTTGGGACTTCCAGACTTCCAGACAATATAATTCTTTTATTTTCCATTCAGTGAGGGTTAGTGGAAGCGTGAATTCCACTTGACTGTTCGCTCGCTATCCGCACTATTTACGTTTTTCCAATGGCATTGCAATGCAATGCCTACCATATTTATTTTATAGTTCAATCGCATGTATTAATTTAATGTAAGAGTGTTACCTCTTTTTATTATAAGATTTATGTAATTTATCTATTTTGTGTAGTTTCTGACTACCCAGTACCCATACCTATTATACATTTTGCTCTATTCTTCTGCATGCATGGTTGTTTAGAAGTAATCATAGACCTCCCATTAAAACTTTTCTAAACGGGCATTTTGCCTTTATTTACAAGCTACCACATAAAAATTACTGCTAATTTATTGCATCCGCATCATCATCCTTTTACGTACCCATTGCCGAGATATCGGCCTTCTTTCAGAGAGAAAGAGAGAGAAAGAGTAGGCCTCGTGGGCCCAGTGTGGCTTGGAGGATGTCACATGTATCGGCATTACTTTAATTGTTATTTTTTTTTATTTTGTACTATTGTGCATCCAAATAGGGATAAACTACTTTTCGATTGATAGTCCACCCAATATGTAACCGTCAATAGCACATGGAACAATGCAGATCCGCAAGTAAAATTCCATTAAAGCTTGTAACAAAGAGGAAAGCTACCAAAACTAAACACACAGATTACCATACCGATCTAATTATTTGACGCAATTGCTCGTAAAAGTGTTTCCGGGGCTATTCTTAGTGATTACGACTCGTAGCTACTGCTACGAGTGCTACGTATCTCGTAGCAGATAGAACTGCCGACCCAATGAGGATTTGTAATACAATTTGCGTTAAGGAGAATTAGGAATTACTTTTTTTGTTGGTTCGGGTGGAAGCAGAGATTACATGGAGATTTTGGTTCAAATTCAATTTTAGCGATTTGGTTCTAGAGTTCGATTTGTAGTTTTAACTTGTAAGATAAAAAGCCAGTTTACTAGAAAGGTACTATTATTACCAGGTGGTAAGACTAACTTTACTGCGAGCGTCTATCTGGGTGGGTACTAGTTGTGGTCGTGTAGTCTACCACCAAGTAGTACCACAAACATTACTGCGTTCCATTTTGCAGAGTAAAGTAATTGGTGAAAGAACTGGGTTTTTAAGACTTAACATCTAACGGCTCAGGGTAATAAGCACATTGCAGTGCTGCCTAGGCGTAGGCCTTATTATTTTAATGTTCTGCGTAGCACTTTATGGGTTGGCGTTATGCTACCATCAGGCAAACAACCCGCAAAAAGACAAGGTCCAGATATGTAAAGATAGTTAGTATTTCTTAGTATTAAAACCCATATTCATGTAAATATTTAGCCAGCAAGAACGTCTAAGGAAGGAATATCGGCAGCTGGTCCAATATAATAGACGTTATAACGCTTTAGCAGACCGGAAAAGACAGACAGACAGACGGACTGAAGGGGTGATCTTATAAAAGTTTGTTGTTTACTATAGAAGTAAGAATAGCATTTAGGTTTAATTGGATAGGATTAAAGACAAGTGATGTTTTAATAGAAACTCGGAACTTTCTCTTAAGACCTTTTCTAGTATAAACCACAGATTTTCATAATAAACATTTTAAATGAACACTGATTTCTGTTACTAAATCAACATTTAGGCAATTAATAATGTTCTTTTTCAGAAGTAAACACTGGATGAGTTTTTTGATAACATGACAGGAATTTGCCTTGACTTGAAAATCAGGTGCACTTCCGGCTTGAAGTTTCTTTTCTTTTTCTTGGAAATTTTGAATGACGTTTTTCCAAGGGAGGTTCTGACAATTTGTCGACAATAATGGTCCTAATCACCCCCTTCCGGTATAACATACCAATTTACACTCACCCTGTATGAACCAAAAAAGTTAAAGAAATATATAATTTTTTTTTTATAGAAATCAAAACAGTAAAGTAAAGCCATCAAGGACATTGCAGTGAAACAAAATAAATGTTTTGCAAATTTTTGTATAATTATGCTCTATACTGGAGGTTCTATCCGACCTGACACATTATCACCTGGTTAATAATCACGAAAACATAAAAATAGTATAGTATCAAATTCCTTTCTAGACACATCTTTCCTTTTTTAATTCCGACATCTGACATAGTGGGAAAGGGGCAGTAAGGTAGCTTCTATTTATAACAGTTTAAAACACACACGTCTCTCAACCGGTGAGATTCGAATGAAAAATGCAAGACGTCAGCCAGATACAAATCACATGCCCAGGAAATGTGTGTTTGTATTTGCACAAAACTTTCCTGCAGAGTTTACATGAATTTTTACTGCTCACTTGTTGAGTTTCAGTTTGCAGTTTTTATCGTTTTATCTTCAATTTATTTTCGTGGTTGGTGATTAGAAAGCTTGCCCCATATTTTTATATTACTTAATAAGGAAAGCGAAAAGGTGGACGTAACAGAAAGTCCCATGAAACCCCCTCACTATCACTCGTTTATTTTAAGCAGAAGGTCTTCTTCTATATCGTACTGAGGTGTACAGCTTTACTACTAGCTCACTAAGTATTCCCTATTTACAAATTTATATAACTAGGGGTTTCTTGTCTCTTTCCGGGTTTGACTTGCTCTAAACAGTCAAAGGTCACTCACCTGTATACAGGATCATCGTCCCTGTACCAAACGACCAGTAGCATACTGTCGTTACGCAGAGGTGGTCGCGAGTCGCACGGGAGCATGGCCTCGCCTCCTACTACTGCTGACACGCGAGTCACAGTGCCCGTCAATATCGACGTTGAGCCACCTGAAAATAATAAAAAGAAACACTATCAGGTAAGAGTGATAAGCCATCTTAACTGAGGCAAATAATAAGTCAACTCAAATGATTTTGCGATGGAAACTTATAAATATTATTTTTTTAAATCTATGTTTTCTAAAAATTTTAATAATTAATTGCATAAAAACTTCTAGTAACGGATTATAACAGTAACAGTATATTGCATATAATGATATTTTTTAATCTTGGCGTTTCAAACTTGTTTCAGCATTCGTGTTCAAATGGTAGACTAGAAGACACTGTCTACTAAGATTTTTTGTAACATTCTCTATGCACACGGTAGACGCTAGTAAAGAAAAGACGAAAACAATTCCAAAGCAATTAGTTGATTGAAATTTTACCAGCTAATCCAATATCGAATAACAAACGTAGCTTTTGTAGGCCGATATTGGTTTGATCAAATTAATTCCCCCATAAAATTGTATTTTATTTTGTTTCACCCGTTGTAAATCCTGGCGTTTATCTGCTTAAAGCTTCACTTGTAGCAGTGTTACCATATAAGCGGGTTAAATCCCCGCAGAAACGGAACAAGTCATGTGCTTTTATCGACTTTTTCGGCAATAAAACAGTACACCGGCTTATAAGATTACTGGCGTTCGACAGAAATAGTGATTCAAACATACGTTCCTGTATTATTTGACACTTTAATTTTGCCATCATCTCGCTAACTTCACTTTAACAACTACTACTTACTAATAAAACAACTACTTTTTACTATTATATCCTTTACCATCATCAACAGTTTGTATCAGTTCACTGTACAAATACAGTTCAAAAATAAACTTTGTGATAGAAAATGTCTTGAAACGGCTGGTCTTTACATCTGTAGTAATCATCAATTCTGCCTATAGCAAATTAAATTTCACCCAGACCTTGTTAGGCATCGCAAGGTTCTATGCATTTTTCTTCTTTTAAGACGCCACCTTCACTTTAAAATATATTAGCAATACCAAGCGAACCGAGAAAGTCCTACTACACATAGTAGAGAGTAATCTCACGATTCGCTCATCCAGAGCTGCATGGTTCCTTCTCTTCAAGGATTATTTTAAAACAGCTATTCAAAAACACATCATGCCTTAAAATGATTGAAAACCTTCATACAATGATAGCATACAATATATGATTTTACAATAATAATAATTTTACGTTGTGTAAGATAACAAAACATCCCAATGTAAAATTTTACGCTTGACCTCATCGCATGCCCCACAAGCTCAGAAAACGAGGAATGACAGCTTCAGAATAGTCCCCACCTTCCGCATCGGACAATGCGGCCGACACGCGCACCTGCCTTCTAAAAACCTTTTTTGGTATTCATCGCTGTATAAATACATATGTCAGGAAATAAACAAAAAGGTGTACGTAGAATGGCATGCAGCGGAGCTTGGATGATATGTTTTTGTTGAGAGGTGAGGTAACTGTAACGGAGTCCGGTCGTTTGAATAGGTATGTTGTTATTACAATGGATTGATGAAGTCTGGAACACGCTAGAATTTTCCATACATAATTCAAGCATTGTCCATTGTCATAGTGCTTGGAAAAGGATTTTCTTACTCGTTAGCCCACAACTCTTGAAACTACATTGTTTAAAGTTATGAAAATTGTAGAGGTGTCACTATTCATGAATATTTTTTACTATTATAGATACTACTATATACGCCCTCAGTTTTCACCCACATCCCCGCAGGAACCGTGCATTTTTCCGGAATAAAAAGTAGCCTATGTTACTCTCCGGTCCATAAACTATATCTATGCCAAAAATCACGTCGATCCGTTGCTCCGTTACTGCGTGAAAGGAGGACAAACCAACAAACACACTTTCGCATTTATAATATTAGTAGGATTAATACAGCAAAGACGATAAACAAGATCGTTTAGTGCAGTGTACTGACCGTGTACTGACCGTACTTTACTGACCGTCTAGATAACCCAGGCCAATCTCATTAGTAAATCCTCTAATATAGTTTATTGATCAAAATCATTCACAGAACTGTAATTAACTACAGTTCTATTAATAGATAACAGGACTCGATTTCAGAACACAATACTTTCTAAATTTATTTCTTGAATCCTACATCTTGGGAATCTTCAAGACAAGAGTGAACCTTCTAGGCAAACATGCACGATCGTCGGCCGCATCGTCGCTTAACATCAGGTGAGATAGCGGTCAAACGCAAACCTATTTAATATAAAAAAGGTTGATTGCAAAATAAGATTCAATCTCACTAATAAAAGAGGAATATTGCACTTGACAGGCCTTAAGACCTTGGCTGATCTCTGTGAAGCTAAGAACTGTCACGTCCAATATCAACCTTCGAGATGTGCTCAGAAGCTTGACTGTAAGTGTGGCTTATCCTACATTAGTTAAACAGAGAGAAGTTGGTAAACAAAGAACGGAAAGATCACATGAAGAATAGATGATAAATCAAATCTGCAGTATGCAGACACAGAGCTCACACACAGCTCTCGATGAGCCAAATTCCTATGTTCAATTTGGTAGCCCTGAAAACCTTACAAAAAAAAAAAACAGAAAATGCTATAGGTACTGTACTCGCATAGTACGAGTATTTTCAGTTCGCGAATCGCCGCGCGAGAGGCTGCTGACATTATAAAATATCCTAATTTTAATAAGAGGCTTGTTGGCATGTCTCTTTAGCATGGGATTCCGTCCTAAATTAATAAAATCTCAGGCAGTACAAAATTGCAAGAGCTTCAGACACCTTGTCGACTACTTTGCATAGGGAACGATTCAGATTATTTAGATTGGATTTTAAATAGAGATAGATTTTTTTTATAAAGGCATCGGCCCTCTTTTCATGTGTACCATGACCATGAATACAAAAACGTCTGAAATTAAAATAATCCGTATTTTCATAAATGCGAAAGTGTGTTTCTTGTTTGTTTGTCCATCTTTTACAAAGCAATGGATCGACGTGATTTTTTGCATAGTGATAAGTCATGAGCAGGAATGCGACATAGGCTAGTTTTTAATTTAGTTACACTTACCTAGGAAAGTGTACGGTTCCGGTCTGAATAACCACGGGTGTAAAACCGCGGGCAGCAGGTGATGTATTTTTTAATTGATTTAATGTGTAATCGCGGAAACCTAAGAAATTACTGAACATATAGATCTCACCGCATTCACGCTATTAACTCGATCGATAGATATATATATTCATATAATACATAATACCGTGAGCGTTAATGAAAACGTCGAACTGACGTTGAAAAGTTAAACGCGTGTTACACGCGACCACGACAGTTGGTGCTACAACTTTTTAGCTGAGATTTTTAACGTTAATTAAAATTGGTTCTCTGCAAGCCTTTTTACACTTTAGCACCACGTTACTTGACAACTGAACTCTTTTATTAATTTATTCAAACCACAGTTTTTATTGAAGCTTCTAAACAACTATGACCGTGCTAAAAACATATCCTAAAGGAGTCTCTACCTTCAGGTTTTTATTACATATTTTGGCTACTGGTATAACGCGACTGTGTAGTTGAGGCTAATTACGCTATTGATTGACCTCGTATATAAATTATGACATATTTTAAGACTGGGGAGTGTGAGTTAGAATTATTATAGTTTTAATTAAAACTTGTCTCTGTGTGTCTTAATAACGTTCCGTATATAGTTAGAGAGAATGGACATTTGAAATGACAGTAAGAGCAGCTTTGCCTTTATAGCTAGGGCATAATTTTCTAAAGACATTAACATACGCCTAGTAATTTCCCTGACTAACTAGACACCAGCTACTTATGAATCGGCCACGTCGCGTGCTGCCGCTACATAGTATTTGCTTGTAGCTCAATGTGGCGGGGGTTTGTAGCTGTGGTACGTGGCCCGTGTACGGCATGGCTTAATCAGATCTTTTCATTATCACCAGACTTTTTAAGCTTCCACTGTTAGGATGTCGGCATTCTACAGATAATGAGCCATAATCGACCACTTAACGTCAACACAAGCTTCAAGTGGCTGTAGAGCGAGGCCCGTGTACGAGAAGGGTTAACTCGGTCACAGCATCAGCTGAGATTAGATCCGGTTTTGATCATTTTAAGTTTAGTTCGTATGATTTCGTACGAATAGTGTACACTTTTGAGTATTTTTACACGGAAATAATTTATCGCCTGCTGGACATTTCTCGGAAACGAGACCAGCTGATTTCTTTGGAATTCTTGGGTCGAGAATTCCCGGGCATAAATCCTAGTTACAATACCTATTAGCTATTAAATTTTTTTACTCAATTATATATTTTTCCAACTTATTTAATTTTAACTTTTAATCGTTTTAGTTTTTATTTACACCATACACGTTTTAAACTACTACATACATACTATCGTTTTAATTAATGTTTGAGAAGTGGATTTATTTTATTAAATGACATAAAATAAATAACTTTAAGATGGATACTATGATCTCACACGTTTAGTGTGCCGAACAGAAAGGCAGTGTACAGTCATACATTAAAAACTTAGTAGACTATATAAGCGGCATCTTAGACGCTCAAGCATACGTTTGCTTGAGCGTCTGAGGTGCCCCTAAAGCGCACCGACATACGGGCAAAGAGGCTAGCGGTAAATAGATCAGTTGTGCCCTTACTGCTATAATACCACAAGTTATCAACTACTATGAACAATAGTTATGAGCTGGACGTGAACTAAATCGAACAATTTGAATTTCATTTGAAATCCAAAACTTAGTTACAAGCTAAATTATTTGTCAAGTTTTGGGGCCCTGTTGTTTACGTTTAGACACCATAGAATGACATGATTTTCGCGTCGTGAATACAAAACGAAGTATTCAATGTCATTTACAAAACTCAATACTACAAATTACGTTTTATGAATATATTTAGGTTCATACAGCGACAAAACAAAAAACGTACCTATCTAATACATAGCATAATAGTCACAATAGACAAAACAATGTATTTTTCTTTACCTACATCTTCGAAAATTTCTGAAAGACACTGTGTCTTATATTATAAGTTCTTCTTTGTTGGCACATTTTATATTCCATTTATGTCCTATGTACGAGTAGGAACTAGTAGTATTTGACTTCTAAATTAAACTATTGATTTTTGAAAATACTAATACTTTTAATGGATTCAAATGATATCTAAATATAAACGGCCTTAAGTTTAATTACAGAACGGAACATAAATTATAGACTGTATAATAGTGTGTAATAGGAAAAAAAAGATAACTTTCATAACCAAACTAACGTTATGAGATATTTACCTAATAGATTTTATGATTATGGTGCACCGTCCAATAAACTATGGTTCTAAAACAAAATGAGAGTATTTCACGTTCAGGTTAAACAATGCACAATTATATATTAAGCTTAATTAATTATTATGCATGACCTATATTATGGGTTTATACATTAAACATTTTGCAGACATGAAATTGCTTACGTTTTGCTCTCGCCCCAGTGGTAGTGACGTCAGCGGTTGCAGCAATCGAAATTTTTAATTTTAATGGTTTTTATTATGCTCTTTCGATTTATAAACTTGTCCAGTCTAACACTTTGTTATCAGGCTAATAAAGTATTCAATTCTATGTGCTTGAACTAATGTTTATCTTGAGGGACCACTCTCACCCTCAGCTATTAAAGCAACCACATTTTTTCACACGCTTTCATCGCGATGCTTTCATTCACTAAAAGTTCAAGCTCATAGTAGGATTCCAACAACGACTCAGATCGGAGGCCTACTACCACTGAGCTATCACCACTGAAAAACTAGCATTCATGCATTATGCCTCTTGCGTTATTGTGTGTGACCTAACTTACCTTTGAACGAATATCCAAAGGTAAAACACACCAAAATCGCTTACAAAATGGCTATTAAAAGCTGCCAATGTTTACAACATGGCTCTAAACTTTCACGCCACCTAAGCGTGTTGCATGCCACATAAAAATTAACAAGAATTATTTTTATACCGGGCCGGGACACGCCTTCAAGTCAATTTACAAGTATTATTGATGATATGGGGCGTTTTTGACCTCGAGCGATAGTGAGAGTTGCTACTGCTGTTTAGGGATGTCCAATAAAGTTTGTTTTAAATTGTTCTTAAATCAATACTTACACCCTCTTACCTTACTACTTTTTCCCTACTTCCCTACTATTGCTTATTATCATACACACACACACGCACGCACGCACACACATACACACACACACACAAAAACACACACACACACACAGAGAGAGAGAGAGAGAGCTTATGTATAACGTGTTATTTTCGCATATTTTCTGTAAATTGTAACACCCATCAAATACAAAGATATTTCTACTCTTACCTAGCGCGATGGTAGGATTGATGAGTGGTGCACTCTTGGCCTCTAGCTGAAGGTCTTCCTGTTTTAAGTGTCATAAATTCGATCCTGTACGAAAGTCTTCCACTCCTTTTCTACCGCCTTACACTTCATTTTAACATCTTTGGAGTCTACTTTTTACTACACATCAATCAACACTATTAATAGTGGTATTTACTTAATTTTTTTGTATCCTTCAGGGAAACAGAACAGAATATTTCTACTGCGACATCGATGAAAAAGCTGGGTTGGTATTATCGCTCAGAAAATAAAACTGTTGATGGGAAACCTATTGGTTCACTTTAAAACTAGTGTTACAACTAAAGTCAAAACAATCAAAACCTATTTCAAACAGATTGATAAAATAGAAAATCTATAAGTAGTGAAATATTTGTACTAATTTAACACTACCTACTCGTTGGCCATTACAATGTTATAACGAAAGCTGAAGTTATTACATGTAATAAATTAGTAACGAAAACGAAAGTAACGACGATTTTAATGGTGCTTTAAACAATTCAGGCCTATTATTATTCGGGGTGGCGACCTTTTTAATGAAACGATAATAGGTCATACCTACCTACCCTTACAATGCCATCATACGTAAAATTATCAAGGTTACACTATATTGGTAATTGAATGAATTTATGCATTATAGAAATGGTTAAATGTCATGAAATCTGTCATGAAGCAAATCTTAAAGAACGCAAAATCTGAATCTTAAGGCAAAATCTGAGAGTCATTGATTTTAATTCATTTATACTAGGTAAAGTTAGCGCAGTATAATAAAATAGTTACTTGGTATTAAGAAGTTTGAATACAATGCAGTTTTAATGTATTTTTCTGCTTACAATCTGTAAGTTTCATTGCCTTGAAATAACTTGAAGTTACACAAAACGCCTTTATTTATTGGATTTTTTCTTTTTTTGGATTGCTCTAAGATTAAAAATCAGCAGAGGCAGATTCAAAAGCTGTTAAAAATAAACAAAGCCCATAGACTTGACTAGCTCTTCGAGTGTTAGAGTTTGCATTAAACGATATCTACGAAGGTATTACTCAGGAAGTCAACGTAGCGTTTAAATAAAAAATAAACATAGTATCTTACAGATACTTTAACAAGTACCTACTCACACTTAACTGACTTGGAATAATTAACTATGTACAGCTACCTATTTGCCTACTCAATCCTATTAAAATTATTTCACGTGATCCGCGCGCCGTTGCGTGCTTTACAAGAATTAGTCGAGACGGTGCCGATTTATAAATGTATGTGGTATAAAAATACTCGCAAACATAATACACAAAGCAAAGGTTAACGCTTGAATTCAAATTCATATAAGATTGTACGTTTGGGATTGGTCTTGTCTTTTACTCATTTCAAACGTGTAACCCATGATAGGTGACTTTCTGCACAAAAAAACTTTAAACTAATAATATTATTTACATGATTTTTTTAATCACCACTAAATTGGAAATACATAGATACGGATAGACATTAAAAACTAAGAGTAAAACATTTTAGAAAAGCCTATTTCCTACTAGAAGTGGACCAAGCATTTATGTTATAACTAACAATTATACTACTATTATGACAACAAGATGCGAGAATACAGCTCTTTTGTTGCATACTTACGACACATAAATCAAAATACAAAAAATAAATAGGTATACTTAACTATACTGATTTGTTCAGATGATATTTGATTGAGGTCAGCGAGCTATGGTCCAATATATCAAAGTCATTCTTTATTGTGGAGTAACTTTCACACATGCGATAAAAAGGAGAGTGTTTCAACATGTTGGTTCAATAATTATCTATACAAATAAATAAAACTAGTGTCTATTTGTAATATCAAAATAACAGCTTTTTACTAAATGCATAGGAAAGTAGGTACGGTATATACGGTACATATAATATAACAAAACAACAATTTTAAAAATGTTTTTCTGTCTGTCTGTCTGTTTGTTCCGGGTAATCTCCAAAACGGCTGGACCGATTTTGACGGGACTTTCACTGGCAGATAGCTGATGATACAAGGAGTAACTTATGCTACGTGGGCGAAGTCGCGGGGCACAGCTAGTCTTAAATATTTATCTTAATTAATATAATAATTAAGATAAATATTTGTAATATCATACAAAACAAGAATGTGGAAACTTTTGTTAAGAGTGATATAAAGCTCGATTATACTGCTAATAAATCACTGATTGCTATTGATTAGAACCATTGCAAAGTAAATAAGTAGATGAATTTTATTAGCGGTTAATATCTGTGAGTTGACACTTAATAATTTATCTACGGTAATAATATGTTATCATTATTAAGGTCCCTCTATCCAGCTGGAATTTAAATTAATCTGTAGATGATAATATTAATATTTGAGAGACTCTCAAATTGAGGTTGCTAGATGGAAGCGTTCGACTTTACGACCTTATTAACATCACTAATTGTTCATTATGGAATAATCAGTAATATTGTGCATACTATAGCTTGCAGCGAATGATCTGGCAAGACCGTATACTTTTTATTCTAGAGTTTTTGGACCTTCCCAAATCTCTAAAAAATTAGTTAAATAAAACTTGTATATAAAACACTAGCTTCCGCTCGCAGCTTCACCAAGTGGTATATATGTATGTAAATCGTACTTTATGTGTCATTTTGATGTATAAGCAATATCACTGTAAAGTTTCATCAAGTTCCGTTCAGTAGTGTTTGCATGAAAGAAAATTTTAATGTTTATTTATGCGGTTGCTTCATAATCGTTTTTGTTACACTATTAGAGATTCAAAACAACAGTTTTGAAAAATTATTCAAAAGAGTGCCATCTAATTAGTACATTTATTAGCTAAGCGTTTCCAAAAACTTATCCAATAAGTTACCATAGTAAGTTACGCTACCCTGCCAAGGAAAAAAAATCAATGCTCGTTAATACAAGTATCGGCTATTTACCCGCAAAGTGTGCGGTCGGATTCCAGCTTCCCTTGCTCTCTTTACTGTACAGTATAAACCAGAAGATTATCTATCCACAAATAGTTTAACTTGCAAAATATAGATACGAGCACCTCATATGGTTATTCTTAGATGCAAGGTTATAATTTAAGATATTTTGCTATTAGATACATTAATCAATAAATTAAAATACTGAAATTTGTTATAACTATGGCGCAGAGCATGTTTTTATTAAATTGTGTTAAGCATCACAAACCAATGAGATAAGTTAGCGATTGTTAATAATAGTTCGTTTTGGCAGAACATATTTAACGAAGTAAAAAATAGTTGTAGCGCATTCTCTAGAGCTTGACTTGGTAGTTATTCCACTTTGCACACTTAAGAATCAATTGATTCTATATTCATCACGTTTGATATACGACCTATCCGAAAACTAACTATGCAAAATTTACATTATCTATGTATAATCTACATTGTACCAAATTCTAAATTACAGTCATATAGCATGTTATTAGTTGTATGGTGTTATGACTTGCTTTGCTTTGTACCTTCTTAAATTCTTTTTATGTTAATACTTTGATGTTACCTATTATTATTTTTGCAATGTTTTAGAATACAAATTTTATTTGAGCTTTAGACAACCATTACCCATTTTTTTTGCAGACAGGATTACATTAGTATACTCTCAGACGTTCCCAAATTGGCCTGAGGTGAATTTGGACGTTTGTTGTCCTCCGCTTGTTAGTGCGGGAAATATTTTATTCATCCTTAAAAAAAGAAAGAAAGAAAGAAAACGTTAAATGCTGTGAGCGAGTTTTAGTATGTACTATATAACACAATCGTGAATGTCCTTCAGTAAAATTCATTTTATCTTTAATTATTATAATGTGAGTGATAATAACAGCAATCTTTATTTAGTTTAAGACTAAAATCGGAGTAAAACCGTTATTTAATAGTAGCTTCTGCCCTCGGTTTCACCCGCATTTCCACAGGTACTGTGCAATTTTCCAAGATAATAGTAGCTTATGTTACTCTCCGGTCCATAAACTATATCTATGCCAAAAATCACTACGATCCGTTGCTCCGTGAAAGACGGACAAACTAACAAACGTACAAACTTTAAACTTTCGCATTTATTATAGTAAGGATAATATTATTAATCTGGAAAATGTGAGATCATTAAGGTAGTGAAATTAAATTATCTCTTGCTAGTTGCCCGATTTTGAAAACGTAGCGTTCGTAGAACACGTAGCGCGTAGGCGTAGCGCTACCGTATCCTTACAACGAAATTATGTTAATGAGCTTGTCAATACCACAAGAAATTGTTAAATGAATTATTGAACTCACAGCGTATTAATTAAACCGGATGCGGTATTAGAATAACGACGACCTTGTTGTCTTCAAATCTTAAGCTTGAGCGTGGAGTTTACGTGGCGTAGCAATATTCAAATCGAAATGTTTTCGTAGGAGGCTCTACGCATTACACGTAGACAAGCCCATCTCAAGAGTAATAATTCACGCACGCTTTGCCGTATTCCGTTAATACTCAGCAATCAACCGTATACCGAAAACAGAAAAATAAATTGTTGTTGTTACGTAAATCGTACATAATAAACGTAATGTATGTTGAGATCGTAAATGGAATGGCTCTACGCCGGGCACTGGAGCCATTCGAACTCACTGTAAACATAAAGTAGCTACGTGATAAAAGTATGTTGTGTAAGTCTAGGTTCTACGGCATATGTCATAATACTCATAGCCGCAAACGTAAAATAAAATGTGGTGTTGCTAAAGAAAACCTTACTAGAAATATATTCTAGATAATATAATAAACTTGGATGTTTACACTGGTCTGGGTAACGTAAATGTCAGAATTTAAGTAACACATAGTTTTACGTATAATTTAACGAGTTAACAATAATCTAGGAGGGTTTTAGTTTTATTTATCTAGTTAAATAAATAAAATTGAAGTGTCTTTTTTGTAATATCAAAATAAAAGCTTTTTACTAAATCCATATGAAAGTATATACGGTATCTATAACAAAACAACCATTTTTAAATTTTTTTGTCCTTCTGTCTGAAATGGTTGGACCGGTTTTGACAGGACTTTCACTGGCCGATAGCTGATGTTACAAGGAGTAACTTGGGCGAAGCCGCGGGGCATAGCTAGTTTTATAATAAACTAGCTTCTGCCTGAAGTTTCATCTCCATGGAAATTCCCACAGGAACAGTGCATTTTCCATATATATACGCATGAAATAGATACAAAACGTATATACAGGTTGACTTTGAATTTAAATGTTATCCCGGAAAGGGGTGATTAGGCCCATGGTTGTCGACAAGTTGTGAGAACTGTCTTTGGAAATACGTGATTCAAAATTTCAATCCAAAAAAATAAATTCACTTCAAACGTGAAGTTCGCGGCATTTTCTGGAATTGTTTCTAAGTCTCTTCTAAACAACGTCAAATTTAACAAAGTTCAACATGTCAAGTGAAACAGCTCATCTTGGGCTGCCCAGAAGTTATTTAGTAGAATTTTTACGTATATTAAAAAAATATTGCGAAAAAATTCCGAATTTCAATAACTCGTCAAACAAATATGGTTGACCTCCAGTAGTAAGTAGATTGACCCCCTTTAGGGATAACATACCAATTAAAACTCAGCGTGTATAAAACCTTCAAGTATATGCATACGATTTCAAAACCACGACATACCTGTGTAATACAAGTAAGACATTTTCATTGTCCCAGGTCAATGTATGTCAGTTCTGAGCGCAGAGATATCATAATAAAGGGTGGCTAATGGTTTAGTCGTGTGGAATCGTGATTTTCATTGTCTTGATAATGTTCTGCAACAGAATAGAGTAACTTGAGAAACAGATTATAATAATTTCCTTTCCTTCCTACGCTCCACAAAGACAAAATATAGACTATAATTATTGATACTAGCACAGAGATGTTCGACGCTGTATGTAACACAAATAAAAAGAAAATCGCAGTTTGTGCGAGCATTCTAGAATATATTGTGTGGAAAGACGTGAGTTATAGCCGGTTTTTTAACAATTTATATTGTGTGTGTTTAAAAAACAGTTTTGTGTCGATGTTATTTTTATTTGTATCATTAAAATGATCCTTCTACTTATTTCTAAATATCTATATGTGCCTTAAGCAATGTGCAAAAGCCCATGGCTTTGGTCCCACATAGACCGAAATAAAAACCTGTGCTTGTTTTAAAGTGCACAAATATGTCTTTTTTACAGAAATCGAACCCGCAACCCATGCAAGCTAAAGGAGTGAAGTCCCTTAAACAATCATGCCACGGAACGTGTCGTTGTGACTAAATGTTTTGGACATACGAATAATCTGGGGCAATGTACTCCATAGACCGTTCATAACTTTATCTAAATGTGTGTTTTGGGTTGGGATTTTGTGTTAGTGCCCTATATCCGTCATCTGAATGTTGATCCTAAATTCTACGTCTTGCGAAGAATTTGTTTGTTTAATAATTCATGAATTGAAATTGAATGAATTTCATATCACTAAAAGGCCCTAAAGGCCTTTAGGCTTCGCCCAGACTCAATAACATGATTGGCCTCCCTGTGTAATATCAATGAAAGTTGTTGATTGTTCGAAAGGTACCACCCATGGCACGTGTGTCTATCAAAACCACAAAGATGTATGTAAAAGCAAGGTAGCAAAGGTACTCATAAAAATAGACAGTGATAGTGGTATCCTATCAAGAACAAAATATCGCGAAGTAAGCTAAAATCAACGTGTAACTTTTACAGATAAATAGCATGAAATTACTTAAAACCATTTGAAAGCTTCCTTTCACAAAATAAGCACCTTTTAAAGGGGTCACACAAGCCACAAATAAAGAAAAAATAAAAATTAACACTAAAAGACGAGTTAAGAGAAAGACACTACTAACAGCGCCACTTTCATCTTCATTACACAGTAAATGCGTTCGTGTATATTCCACTGATGTTCAAATGTCTATTACAAAGTTTTATATTACTCTTTCATTATGTGTGTTGTTTCTTTACCGCGGAATCTTCAATGAAAATTTGTGTGGCATTGTTTTAAGTGAGAGAACTCCTTATGATGAGGCAAAGTTTTGACGGTACGAAAGTTTTAAAATATCTGTAAATTAATTTGTAGGAAGCCATTCAAGCCGAACTTTGAATGGCGGAAATTTAAGTCATGGATACTTATAAAGCTTTTAGAGAAACTTAGACTTATAAGTATACTATATAAATTAATAATTACAACTTGTAATTATTAAAAGAAAATTTTTATCTGAAAAAAGGGACGCTCTTTTATGTTTTCCCAACTTATTCGTGGGTAGTGATTGGGTCGAAGTGAAGACCTCGTTGCGTGTTTCGAGGACATAAAGTCCCTTACTTAGCTAATAAATCTGTTTTATAACGTAATAGCAAACGACAACGTGTCAGCAACATTAGATGCAGAGGAAAGTTTATAGTTTAGAATCCTTTTATGGTCACTTTATAACTAAAACAAAATGAATATATACATCAAAAAAATTTCGCTTCCAACAGGATTTGAACCTGCGTCTTCTGGTTATCTAGACCAGACGCCTTAACCAACTAGGTTATGGGAGCAATCGATGTTGACTGCGAAATTCTTGATATGATGTTTTTCTTTCCGGCTTACAAGCCGTAGCTCTTAGCTGATGAACATCTCGTGAACATCCGCTAGTGTCGGTTAACGCTATAAAATATACTTCATAAAACACAATGACTTAAATAATTTTATGAAAAGTACTGGTGACCATGCATTGAATTTAGACCTGAGCTAGATTAGTTGCACAAAGTCTCGTTATCAAAAAATTGCTTTCCTAGTAAGTGAGTATGTTTAAAATTTATTGTTAAAAAAAATGAGCAGTTCATTGCTGGAAAAAATTGTCAAAGTTACATATGATAGCAAAAAAAATGATATAGGATGGACATTTGAATTTAGTTCCATTCTAGAGGTCAAATTTACTCAGCACCGCACAGCTTCTAAGGTAGCAGCCCCGTTAGTTGGTCAGCAGAGCGTTTGTTCAATCTCGTAAAGATATAACTACAAGTACCTAATTAATTTTGTTTAAAATTTATGTTATAAATAAAAAAATGATATCTGTCTTTAAAAAAACTCAATACCCTATTGAGTTTTTGGGTCATACATAAATTTTATAGCTAATGAAGAATGAATACTATAATTAACACGAGAATTAATTATGTACTACCTTACATAATCTCACGGACACTATACTCCAATGAATTCAAGTAGTTCAGTACAAAATTCATAAGGTCGCCAGGTAACAGCGACTTACCCACTTTACATTGCTAATGAAGCCAGAGTTCCCTAGTTTGACCTGCTCGGGACAACTGTAGTCGCCTGGACTAAATTAGATCGTAATCACTAAAACTTTAAACTGTCCATCAACTTTGCTCGAGATGCAAAAATATTGCAAATTTTGTATGTGCATACAGCAGGCGTCTCCGCCGGCTAAGGGAATGAGTAGCAGAATTTACCTCGGTTAGTCATAATTTTAAACAACTCTTTACAACTTAATAGTATTTGTTACAGTTTATAAAACACCCATGACAGTGTATAAATTGTCATTTCTGACACGTCGCGTGCCACGTGGCACGCTTGGAATCCTCCAAAGATTGCCATTAATTTGCTTAATATGGTTATAATTTGTGACACGTTCAATTTGTTAATGGATCTCTAACTTTGTATGTGTTACATGAAATTTGTCATGTCGTTTGAAGAAAGACGGGAAACAAGGTCGTCGGTTTGATTGAGTCTGAAATCTTAAAATAATATACAACTTTGTTTGCGAGTGTGTACATGAAGTTGGCAGGGCCTCAGATATATTTGTAGGGCGGGAAATTCATAACTTTAAGTATTAATTACTGAGAAGTCAAGGAAAAAGGGTATAAGTCCATAATTTCCTTTTTTCGTGACGCCAGAAAATTATGATGTCTTATGTGCCAACGATATTTATTTAATATTATATCAGAAGAGAACCTTTGCTGATTATGACGTTAAACTAAGGCAAAAGTGATTCCTACACAATATAAATGTGGAAAACCTACCCTTTGCATAACTAATGAAAAAGTACGCAATGAACAAGGAAACGTAATTGAATTCCGGAAACTAAGTTGTTGCAAGGTGAAATGGTTTACTTTCAATCGATATTTACTGTTTCAACGGAAAATAAAAGCGTTAGATGGGAAATTCAATTTAAAGTTTGGAAAGTAGGTTGATCAGTATTGTTAACAAGGACGAGATGTTCTCAAACAGTAACTTGAAAGAATAACTCCATCTTAAACTTTAATTATAAATTAAATACCATATTGTATTTTTGCATGGTATACAATATACATATTTTGTTTTCCATATGATTGATTTCTAGACAAGTGCTCAAATGTTTTCATTAATCAAAGCCTAAGATTTTTAAGGCTCTCGAAATTATCCTTTGAATTACCTTTGAAACTCGCTTGTCAAGATTATTTTTCAGTTTTTAGATACAGAACTACTTGTACTACAGATCAAAGAGGTCCGTGTTTTAGGATAAGAAAGTAAGTCGGCAGTGTTTGATTTTTCGCGATAGTGATAGGTAGGTATAGATGAAATACATTTGTTCGTTGAAGTATAGATCACACGACGGACCCTGAAAAGCAATGACGCGCGCTCTCGTCAAATTATGAACATTAAATTTGATCGCTCTTTGAGCTCACGCTCTGTTTCTAAGGCTCTGTATTCTAGCCAATATCTCTGTATCAAGTGAAAATTCAAAGCGATATTTGCTCAATGAAACAATAAATCTTACAATGAACTTGAGACAAAATAATTGTGATATACTGTCAGCATGAAAGTGTGCGTTTTTTATTACAAGCTGGCTAGTGTTAGAGACAAAGCGTAAATGGTTCCAGCTGCACTTGAGAATCACTCATCATTGTAGGCTGAGCATATTAACACCTTAAAATATACTTTCTGAAATAATATCTGGTGAGTCAATGATCAAACGCTAATCATCATAGATAATAAAATAAGTTAACAAATAGGAAAAATACATTTCTAATTTTGAATTTTCAACGATGTCGAACTTCTAACTTTGGAAACTAAAATAGAATTATATCTCGGCCGAAGATGCGTCCATTTGCAGAGTCACCCATTGCACGTCCAAATCATTGATCGATAGATATTCCTAATCTATCTCTTTATCCTATTAATATTTATGATTTTATTACGTTTTTTGAACTATTTTATCGTAAAAATAGTTTAGTGACAGTAAAATTTGAGAATTAATAAAATCTGTGACCAAATTCCATCGTTTATCTTTTGTTTCAACCTCATAGGAGCACAACCGACTCAGGTATTTGAAGTAGATATGCTATTTGATAGTACCTCTCTAATAAAAAAGCGATACGGAAGCCACTAAAGCGGACAAAACTTATTTAAAAATACTGCATATTTTTACTATGTGGTAGGAATAACTCTTCTGCAAGTGTCCATCTGGGTTGCTCGCCTTGCTTGTGAAGTCTGCCGCCAAGCAGTAATGTGCAAGAATTACCGTGTTTCGGTTTGATAAGTAAAAGTAGACAGTGAAATTATGTCTCAGGGTAAAGAGCGCACTGCCGCGTAGGCTTTCGTGTTTTAATGTTCCGAGTGGGAATGCAATTGTTTTGGGCATGCGTTATGTCTCGTTATCAAATAATATAAAAAAATATATACCAGCACACAATCTCAGCTTAAAGTCCCTCTTTCATATACTGGGAACTAAACGAAGTGAAATTAACTTTAAACCTTTGAATGAGAATTTCGTCGGTGCCTGCAAGCTTTTCAGCTTTTTAAACTTTGTTTGTCGATTCTACGTTAGAGTCCTCACACGAAGCTACTAAGCACTGGACACCATTTTATTTCAGACCTTAAGCAAACAAGTTAAAGTTCAAGCTTAATCCTAAGTGTCGTTTTGGTTTGTGTTCTATGCACGCCTTTAATCAACCGATAGGTAAGTGGTCTTTAGGAGTGGTCGAGGTGTAAATACGAATGCCTGTTTGTTTAGGGTCTCGAGCAAGTACGCTATATTATGCGTATTCCTCTATTTAGTTTTATAATGTTGAAACCTACACACAAAAAATTAAAAATAAATGTCACCAAGGCTTGCCACTGTTTTTATTAATTAATGTAAATTAAATAAATAAATAAAATAAATAAACGCTTACACACTCATACCCCCGCACTAGGATTCCCTGTGTCGCAGGTGGCATGGACACACACAGATACACATCACAAACGTCCAAGACCCGAGAACAAACTTTATGCTTACACAAAATCTGCCCCGGCCGGGAATCGAACCCAGGACCCCTCGCTTTGCAGGCAAGGTTACTACCAACTTAGCTACGGAGCCGTCAATTATGTAACTTATACAATAAAATATAGAATAAAATATGCTAATGGTAGGAATATATACCTCATTTGCAATAAATCGGTTATTGTTCGTATAATTCTTATAAAAGAAAACTCTGCTTTTATTTTATTCTTTAAGGCAAGCGTTTGATATCTATTTAATAAAATTTGTGTTGCTTTTGTCGATGGTAGGAATATTCTAGATTGAGGACTGGCTCTTCAAAACTGCAATAGGCATCCGTTCAGATCATTTGAGATTTGCCGCTTTTTCTTAGGCTTTCTGTTTCAAAGTTCTGAGCACTGCAATTGTTCTGGGCCGGCGTTATGCTTAACAAAAGGAAAATGACCAATTCGTCTCAATATGAATTAGTATATACAAAATGTGAAGAGAAGTATATAGAGAAACCTATAAAGGTCTAGGTTTATTCCTGTCGTTACAGTCATTTATTTTATCTTTTGCGAGTGTACCCTTGGGGCCTATATGAATAAAGCATTATGAATTTGAATTAAATTTTACAAAGACAATGCCGACATCTTAGTGAAAAAATACTAATCAGTGGTATTTATTTTGAAAGGTTCAATTATATGAAGCCACCAAAAGAAATCACATACTCATATCATTAAATAACAGACACATCAATATATAAATTAAAACCAGAACGTGTTTTCATGATTATAGCTTTCCTTTTGGTTAGGCCACAATCCAGCAAAAAGTCTCTTCATAGAAATAAAACTAGGACCGCTATATCAAAAAAATGTCTTGATTCTTAAAACCACTACCTCTATTAGCACTTACCCGTTTCATGACTAAGCCTGACTTCCTCCATCCTCCCAGTAAAAATGAAACACATTTACGGACATAATAAAATGTCCCAGCTCTAAAAGACAAACATAACTTAAATTTTTAAAGCCGAAGTTAGTAAGAGCTTAGTTCTACTTAGCCAGTCGCATTTACAACTTTTACCGGCTCACATAAACTTTAATCTTTAGTAGCCTGTGGTGGGTAACAGGAGTCAGGAGTCATGTGGTAAATTCTCTTTAAAATATTGCTACGAAAAACGTGGACTGGGTTAAGCTATGTTAAGGTGGTAACACATCGTAAGGGTACGCGTATCTTGATACGCGTTTGGAATAAATTATTGTTAGTTAAAATGCGCTTTATTCTCATTCAGTGATACTCCTGCACTGTCGATGTTATTATATATATTTTGAGGTATAGATAACAAACTAGCGCCTCCTCTATAACTGATAGCACTTTGTGGATGCATGCACACCGTTTAGGAGTGTTGCAAAACAACTATAAAATATAAAAACTAAAAAAACATGCAAATGCTGTGCGAATAAATAATAGGAACAAACAATGAATTAACAAAACATTCCGCAGTTTTATCACTATTAGCTATCAATTACAGTACATTTTATACAAGTATAATTTATTGTAATTAATGTGCCTTAAATTTTCAGCCTACGCTGAAACAAATAATGTTTTCTCTCTATCTCTCCGTGCCAGATGCTCTTATCAATTGAGCTATACAAAAAACATTTGGTAACTTCGAATTAGGTGTTTATATTATTATCTGTTTGCCTCAGCAGCCGTGTTGCCATTTAAAAGACTCTTAATGCAACAGAGTGTCCGTCTGGGTTGTTACCACCGCTTTGCTCGTGAAGTTTGCCGCAAAGCAGTAGTGTGCAAGCATTACTGTGTTCCGGTTTGATGAGCAGAGTATCCAGTGAAATTAGTTGGCTTATGAGACTTAATACCTAATGTCTCAGGGTAACGAGCGATCTGCAGTGCCGCGCAGGCCTTTGTGTTTCAAAGTTCTGGGTAGCACTGCAATTGTTATGGGCTGGCGCTATGCTTACCATCAGGCAAACAACCAGCTCGTCTCGTTATAATAAATAAATAAATAATTAAAAAAAAAATGTATACTAGTCTAAGTAAAAAATTCAATAAGCTTAAAAATAAAGAAAAATTGCGTTTTACTATAGAAAACAAATTAATTGTCGTATTTTATCTGACTCGCGTCAAATACGCGATACGAACATCGTAGGAAACCTCTTTCTATGTACCAGCTCCTCTACACCCCTATTCCGCTGATAGAGATATAAAGTCCCGAGCAAGATTAAGATAAACTGTGGTTACACCCGAGTTATAAATCTTTCACGGGATAGATAAGGAGCCGGTCACGTGGACCGTTCCGTTGATTATTTCAAAAGGAAATACGCTCGGCGGTCTTCGGAATAATCATGAAGATAAATGTTATTCCGAAAAAAGTTGTATAAAATAATATTAAATTGTAAACTAGATAGTTATAATATATCATTTTATTTCTTAATTTATTAACTATCGAATTGTCTAACCTATTTGTAACCTAATTGTTTCAAGTTTTTTTTAATGTTATTTGGTAACGAGACGAGCTGGTCGTTTGCCTGATGGTAAGCATAACGCCGGCCCATAACAATTGCAGTGCCACCCAGAACTTTGAAACACAAAGGCCTGCGCGGCACTGCAGATCGCTCGTTACCCTGAGACATTAGGTATTAAGTCTCATAAGCCCAGTAATTTCACTGGATACTCTGCTCCTCAAACCGTAACACAGTAATGCTTGCACACTACTGCTTGGCGGCAGACTTCACGAGCAAAGCGGTGGTAACAACCCAGACGGACACTCGGTGAAGAGTTAGTCCTACCACTAACAAGTAGTATATAAGTAGTAAACTAGATCTGTTATAATAATTTTGATTTTATTTTGTGCATTTTGTAATTTTTTACGTACAAATATCTAAACTGTTATTTATATTTCTTTATAAATATGTTTTTCTTATTCTCGACGGTATACAGTTTAGTCATTATTTCACCTGATCGTAATTTTTTATAACAATGTGGTTCAAGAAGATACGCTTACGCTTGGGTACGCTTCCAACTGGTAGTGGGCTAGAACATTTGGATTATCTATAGGCCTACTAGGGCTTGTAGATTATCCAACTGTTTTTGTAGCTAGCTAGGTTAGATGTAGTGTTTATGTATGTATTAGCTAGTTAATAAAGGCATTTAGCCCGTTAAAAAAAAAGAAGAGTAATATTTATTAGGAAATTAATTATTACTATTTCCCTATACCACAATAAATCATCGTATTCGTACTCTAAAAATGTTTATGGCATATCTCACGATTAAATAATTTCTTTATAAAACAATACACAAAAATGAACTAAAAAGAACAACCTAAAGATCCAGCAAAAACATTCCCATACGTTTCTCCATCTGGTATACTATACTTTTTCTTCTATTTTCGACAAACGGCATTGCGGTCCACAGGCCGCGTATCGCACCGGCCGAATGATTTATACAATAATACTACAGCGCATAACACAGTAGGGACAATACAAACAGCCTAAAATTGAATTGGTATGTTATCCGGAAAAGAGTTAAATCTACTCTTGGACCTCAACAACATTTGTTTAACGAGTTTTTGATATTTGGAATTTTTCATAAAAGGAATGGCATTTAGGAAGAGTTTACGTCAAAATTCTACTATTCAGAATTCCTAGGCAGCCCTGCTGGCGTTGTGCTTACCAGCAGAAAACGACCACCTTGTCTCGTTATCCAATAGCATAAAAATTTAAGTTAGATTACATTTGGTTAAGCGTAGCGCACTCCAAACGAAGTAACGCCAACCAACGAAGTGGGATTGGCTGCACTGGCGAAGGCTTACCAGCAGACTACTGTGGACTAACTAACACTACACTAATAACAAAGATTGTTATTAGTGTAAAAACATAAGGTGTAAAATGAATGTCACTATACAATATACGAGCACATATCACAGGCATATTATTAGATGCAATGTCTGTAAGCGATCAGAGTGAGCACACACGACACACTTTATGTCTCAGTCTACTCTGTCCCTAGCTGGTTTTGCGCGCACACGCTCCTTACTTGCTCTTTACATATAATAATTTATAGATGAAATAATTTGAGACAACTATTGTAATCGTTATTGTTGGGACGTGCGTCCGAATACAAGTTCAACATATGATATATTATTTTCATTTCTATCTCCGCGGAACCAATCCCTCCGCACACTTAGTACCTCTTTACACTCTTGGACAAAGAACTTGGCAAAGTTTGCGAAGTCCAAACCCGACTAACAATACACGCGACGCACAAAAATATGAAAAACTCAATACTTTCGCCCTTTTTATTTAACCTTGCATTCAAAATTTTAATCCCGATTGAGTTGAGATATTGCCCTGCAGGCTTGGTTTTTGTAGCAATGCTCGATTAGCTGATCGACGTGATCCTAAATCAGATCCCATAGTGTGGACGCTACTTTACGTGATTATTTCCTTGACCATCTTGAGACATGGTTATCAAAATAAAGGGTTTGATGAGCAAATTGCAATATGTATTATCATATAAGTACATTCATTTTAGACAGCGTCTCAAATAGCTTAAAAAAGGCATAACATCTTTTATACAGCCATGTACTTTAGGTAGTCCATCATTTTAATGTGAAACGTAATTGACAACAGACATGTAACTTTTTTTTTAAACCATTTGGTTACGAGACGAGCGGGCCGTTAGAGTGAAATGTTTCTCATCTCTTGATTGCGACCCAGTGCTCTTGCGGTCTACTTTCCTTACTGAAAAAACCTAGATAATTTCAACCCGACAATACGGTTGCTATTTCTCTTAGAACTCAACGCATTTTTTGGTTCGACCCAAATATATTTCCTGGAGAAAACATCTCTCTCCCCCTTTAAATAGGCGTGGGCTTAAAATTGCACTGGTTTGTTTATTTACGACGGCGCTTGTTTTTATGTTGAGCTGTTTTTAGAATAAAGTAGGCTCTTCCGAGGTAGGTTTATAAAGGTAGTCAACTGTAAACACCTACAGTAAAATTTGATTGCATAGGGTGACATAAGCGTACACATGATATATTATTATTTGACATATTATATACAATACAAAAACTACTGAACGGATGTTGACGAAACTTTACAGTAATATAGCTTGTACGTCAAAATAACACATATATTACAATTTATACAAATGCATACCACGCGTGCGAAGCTGCGGGTGAAGGCTAGTATAACTTTATAAATCAACATATCCATCGTCCATTTACTATGAATGTTTTAATTTATCTCTTGACTGATTTAGATACATTGTAATGGGTTTGTGATTCATCGGCTATAGTTCTTAGATAGATATAAAGGTGTTAATCTGCGTATAGATAGATATAAAGGTGTTAATCTGCGCTGCAAAAAATAATCTCATAGGATTTCTAAGCTTAAAATAAAATAAAATATAAAAATAAAAAATATATTTAGTCCTTTTTCAATCGAGTCTCATCCATCGTGAGTTTACCCACATTTTTAATTTTGCTTTTTATCTCATAAATGATTTTAAATAAATTTAAACAGGTGACTAAACTGTTAAAAATTGTTAAAATCAATGTGTAATCATATTATTATCATTGCAAGACTATAAAGACAACTTTGAATTTTCTCTGTACCTACTCAATAAAGTTACAGGTCAAACGTATTCTAAAGACCTAAAAAAATTATTTCGTGACAATTTTCATCAGCTAGAAAGCTGAAGCTGTAGCAAAAAATATACTACCTATATTAAATTTTAACTAAAACTTTAGAAAGTTGGAGTTTAAGCTTGGATAATATTCAAGATGTATCTCGAGGGAAATCTTTCCACTTCAATTTTTCAAAAGCATCTTTGTTCGTCTAAGAAAAATAAGTTATACAATTAACTTCGAGTAAAACTGTTAATTGTTAAATACAATATTCTTCATGCCGTAGGTGGCAAACAAGCAGACGGCCCGCCTGATGGTAAGCAGCTACCGTCGCCTATATGGATATCTGCAACACTCGGAGTATTACTGATACGTTGCCGACCTTTAAAAGTCTGTTCACCCTTCTTTTGAAGAGCCCCATGTCGTAGCTTGTCGGAAAGACCGTAGGTGGGAGCTAATTCCACAATTTGTATGTCATCGGCAGAAAATAACGCGAGACCGACTCGTACTTGGCAGTTTTTTATGACTTTTATCAAAAATATGCAAATCGAATGGATTTGCATATTTTGGTGTTTTTGAAAAGGTCCACAGGCTCCCATGTGTTTATTAATATTCAAGTGATACAATATAAAGGAAAGGCGATGAAAGGCAACGGTTTGTGCTTTTACATACACGCTTACACACACACACACACACACACACACACACACATATAACTCTGAACTAGGATTCCCTGTGTCCCAGATGGCATAGAAACACGCAGATCACAAACATCCAAGACCCGAACTTTATGCTCTTATACATCGCCAAAAATGGCGGCCCAGAGAACAAGATTGGCAGGTACTGGAGTCTCATTCTAAAAGACCGACTTCGAATAATTAACAATTCGTTATTAATTTACCAGATTATTTTTCTTAAAAATCTCTTACAACAATTCATCTTTTCATTACTTCCTCACGCTCCATTCCTTATCAAAGGCCCGGGTATAGTAGACCCCAAAATTAAATTGGATAGGAGCATAATAATAATATTCCAAACAGATAAAGGTAGGAGCAAAAGCTATACAGAATTAGCGCTTTATTTGAACTAGTCCAATAATAATTAGTTAAACTAAGAACTCTCCGCGATTCATAGTGCTTAACCCTATTCCTAGAGTGCTTTGTATCCGGCACAATACATTTTTAATTACAAGGCGAACCTGAATTGCAAGGCAAACGCGGGTCGATTTGTACATAAAATGCTTCTCTGTATCTAGGCAATCGGGAACTACGATGTTCTCGTACCCAATCTCAGATATGATACTAAAATGTACTTACTCACTCTTTTTATTCTCGTAGAAGGAATGAAGCCAACACTGGGTTAAAATATACAGACATGCAGTTAGTTAACTTATGCGTGCCTCAATAATTTGATATCATACTTAAATTCTTAGAAAGTCGTGAAAGCGGAATATTTGATAGGTCTCATTTTACTCATCGAGAGTTTTTCACTCAGGGCCTAAGTCTGAAGCATCAATGTCTTTATGATATTAAATATCATAAGATTTTATTAATTCTTCCTCTTCGATAAATGAAGACTAGTGAAATTGAGTCAAAGTACAAATTAGTGTGTTGAGCTCCTTGCACTAACCGAGATAAAGGCTGATGGAAAAGTTGATCACATTTCCATTCAGCATAGATAAGAATTAATTGGATGAATCCAGCCACCAAATAAAAAAAAACAGGTTCAAATCCTTTCATCCATTCTGCAAACGGTGCCAGAGGTAACATTTTAAATTAACACACCCATTTTTGGAAAGTATTAAAAAACACACTTTTTAAACAAATGTTTCACATCTATCCTTTTAAACATCCTATTCATTTTATTCCCAAACAAACATTTTACGAGAAAAATGGCTTAACTCACGCTTCGAAAAAGCGTAATATTTATAAGTGTTTTGCTTTCCGGCACACTGTACTCACGTTTATATAGGAATTAAAATTAAAGTGGTCACGATTTATTAACCTTACTTTACAGATTCGGTTATTTCGTAATGCAAATTTTCAGTAGTTGACGTTATATTAAATTAGTTAACACTTATATTATAAAAACATACTACAAAACTATTGAAAACAATGCGGAAAAATATTGGTGAAGTTCCCGAGATTTATTTCTGCTCGTAAAAGTTTCTAGGCTTTCGCCTGCTACTGTAGATTTTTTGTAGGTACTCTTACCATAAACTTTTCTCACCAAGCCGTACAATAATACACAAACGGAACCGCTGCGTAACTAGGACGAATAAAAATAAAGAGCCGCGACCCGTAATCTCTTTATCGGCGCGCTTTGTAAGCGCCAGTAGCGTCAACAGTAACCATTCAAGTAGGCGATAATATAAGTCACAGATAGTCTTTAATTTCACATTTAAGTGACCAGTAAAAAGATAGGCAGGGACAACCATAGTTATCTTCAAAGAGATCTATAATTTTCTTTTGTTTTTTTTTCTTATGACTACAGTATGAATTGTCGCTGCACAGCACCACCAATGATTTAAGGGGACTATCCTGAGTCAGTGGCATTTATCAGTCTGTCATCTTTACAGATACTGCATGTCGGTTTGCATTGATGTGAAAGAAAAAAAGGTCGCGCGCGCGTATGAATTGAGTAATAATCTCAAAAAAGCGTGATTACTGCAAAATTAGATGCCTAATCGAAAAAGTACCACAACTAAGTTTTTTGACATTATGTAATACGCAAGTCTTGATAATTTCTTCGATATAAATATTTATAAATAGCAAAGCTATTTAATTCCAACTTATTTTTAGAGATAACTTTATCATTTTTTTATCGAGTAAATTTGTTAGAAAACTGTTTTTATTACAACAAGATTATCAGTAATATGATGAATAATTATATATATTTTCCAGTTCCAGCCCATCTGATTTTGATAAAAAAAACCTGTAAGTGAAGCTACTTAGCTGTTATATACGCCTTATTTTCATAAGGAAACCTTTGAAACAGCGCTAGAATTATAGTGTCATCGTCAGTATGACAAGAATAGCTCTTATTCATCATAATTATTACTTGTTCGTCAGGTCGTCGCCTTTTATTTCAAACGGAAATAACACAATAGTAATTTATTCTAGCTTCGAAAGAGTTCTATAATGGAGTTTCACTTCTAATAAGTGTAACTATTTGTTATTCCAATAATCGAAACCCCACATCGTAGACGAATGTGTGACATAAATTGGTTCAATCGATCCCTCCCAGTGCCATTTGTCATTGCCATCCTTCGTAATGTTTAGTGTGAAATTATTTATGACAAAAATAGAAATTGAATACAAATTTTCAATCTTTCTTTTACCCTTAACATATGAATTGTTATATTATTCGTTTCAGTGCCTTTTTTAAAGAAGAGCTGTCAATTTGATTTATTGTCTATAAAACTGGGTCAGGACCGTTAAAGCTGAGTAGTGCTGTGACGTAAGAGGGATAGATTTAAAACATTATGAAATAGATAAAACTTATATGTATTAATAGCTTCTGCCCGCGGCTTCACCTGCGTGGTATATATATTTATAGCCTATGTATTATTCCAGAATCTAAACTATTTATATTCCAAATTCCATCAAAATTGGATTAGTTGTTATGGAGACACGTGGTAACAAACGTTCATACACACAAATACACACACTCAAACATAAACTTTCGCATTTATAATATTAGTAGTATTTTAAAGTTTATTTGGACCGTCTTTTGAATGAATTGAACCAAGGAAAAAAATGTTCCTAACAAAGTATTGCACACCTAGTAGGTGTAGTTTTGAAAAAAAAAAAATTCATCTTTAATCATTTATTTTAAAGTTTATTTGTGCCGAGTTTTGAGTGAGTCTAAAATCGAATGAAGCACTGAGACTAGTCCAGAGTATCAAAATTGTCTATATATTCCAGAATTGGTCAAGCATTGCCTTCTCAAATTATTATTCACTAATGTTAGGTATTCTTTTACGCAGTTTTTACGGTCAATGTTAAAGATGTGGTATTATATCAAATTCTCCGAGATTTAGCAAGTAAAATATGTACTGCAAAGCAACAATCTCTAGAATGCACCGGAAAAGCTACCCCAAAGACAGTCAACCTGCCATCTTACCAATAGGGATGACACTGACAAAATTAGAAATGTCCTAAGGCGTGTTTCAATCCAATTGTACAAAAAGATCAGCCAATTTATAAGACCTGTCAAGTCCAATATTCCCTAAATGGCGGCGGTGTTTACAAGCTTGACATGTGAGCGTGGTTTATCCTAAATTGGGCAAATAGAGAAAAGGTGTTGGTATTCACGAAAAAGAAAAGTATAGCTGATTTAAGAAATACATGGACGACCAAGTCTGCGGTATAAGAACACGCTCCGGACAATGACCTAATTCTGTATCATAAGGTTCATATTCTTGTGTAAGCAATATATTAAGCATATGTGAAATGCAACATTATGATGAAAGAAAGAGAAGGAATGAATGAGAATTGCCTATGTTAGAAAGAGTGAAAGTACTATGAACTATGAATGGAACGTAACGTCAGTGTGAGAGAGATGACTACGAGTATGAAAGAGTAAGCGAATTTAGAATCGGTATGA
Organism: Crocallis elinguaria; assembly: GCA_907269065.1. Classification (NCBI taxonomy): domain Eukaryota; kingdom Metazoa; phylum Arthropoda; class Insecta; order Lepidoptera; family Geometridae; genus Crocallis; species Crocallis elinguaria. Next base: position 10,073,649 of record OU026080.1, on the reverse strand, counting down.
AAGGGATAGGAGACATGAATGAAATAGGATTAAGAGAGAAGGAACTAGAAGGAGAGAATTAACAGGAACGACATCTTTTAATTCGCACCTTTACACTTTTCAATAAAAATCCTTACATATCGTACAGTACAGAATCGTAATACTTGTAATGTTAGGCAAAACTATGAAATAAAAATACAGGTTCAATTTTAAAAGAGAGCATGGTTGGTATGAATTTCTAGGTTAGGACCCTGTCAAAATCTAAGGACAACGTAATGGACAACGACTTACTTATTACCTCTTATGCAATTGGGATGTTGCATGAAACACAAAATAGGTACAAAATTTCTGTCGTAATACAGTTTTAAGAAGATCATATTGACACAATAAATAAGAAATTCACAAAAAATATATAATTTCCACAAAGATACTGCATCTAAGTTTCCCAAATTCAACATTTTTTTGTCATCATTAGTAATTTAAATGATACCATCAGATTCTTTTAATTTTAATGAATAAAAAAATATACTACAACTATGTACTTAAACGCAATTTTTTACGGCCAAATCAAACAAAATGCACGTTTTTAGTACAGCTTTACGGCCCGCGTAGAACAAGTGACGTCATATATTCTATCCAATTTCTATGGGGCGTTTTAGCACTCAGTAGAAACGCCCGACTTAGACTCTCATTTTTGATGTTTCTAGCGTTCGATTTCCAGTTTTTTCGATTTAGACATTTGATACTCATGAGAAAACGAAATGACTGACTCATAAAAAAAGTGGAGTCAACATCCCTATTATAAATCCAGCAATCTGTAATAGGACTTACTCTTCTACTCGGCTGAGTGGGTGCAAATAAGCAAAGTCGACTACCGTTTTCCTCGTTTAATCTACTACCAAGTAAATAGTCTCTGAGAGCTAACACTATGGTAAGTGTTAAATTAAAAACATGTTTTAATTTAACGAACATAAACAGTCTTATCTGATCTATAAAATTATCTCATAATAATTGTAATATCTTCCTTCACTGGCTCCTAATGTATGGTGGCAATTGCCAGATTACAGTTTAATCAGGAGCTGAAACGGGCCATTTTTTGCTCCCCACAATAAAGATTACGGGAACAATGCCATCTGCCCCAATTCTCTGCAGCTATATTTGCTTTGTCCGACTTTGTCTTTAAGACTGGCGACTTGAAGATGTCAAGAATTGTAGCTCCGTTAGAGAAAATATAGAACGTTGCTTGAAAGTTCAATTACTATTTATTCTGATATTTGGCAATAAACAAGTGACTATTAAAAAAACGGGAACAGAATTAGAGAACATATCGCGATATTTGAAAGTTTATCTGCCATTGTTTCATCCTTAGGAGCAGTATTCTTTAGTAAAATTTATAAAAAAGACCACACGTGATATACCTTACTCATTAAAAAATAATCATTTAAATCGGTAATTGACGGAGAAAGCGAGAAGATTTCATCACCACACAATAAAAATAAAGAAAAAAGATGAATTGAGAACCTCCGCCTTTTTGGAAGTCGGTTAAAAAGGCCTTAGCTCTTAATACCTCACCACTTCCAATAAAGCTGCTTACCGTAGATATTTTAAATGTAATATAAGCATTTCATATGAAGCAGTTATAATAATAATTATATATAGTGTAGTACCACAGAATACAAAATAGTAGGTATACTGAAAATCGAACCTTTTGTTCGGTTCTGAGTAAATCTGTTTTCGCTTTGTTTGATCTGTGGAACTCACTGATAAAAATGTACTAAATTAATGTTACGTTACTAGCTATGTTTTGTTTATTTTTTACATTTACAACGAATAACGAACGAATAATAGCGGTATATGAGTATTCTCTTTGGAGAATAACACTGGCAATTACTTATGCATCGCAGAAATTTGAGGAAACACAGACTCTGTATACAATCCCCAAAGATTTGACCAAAATCAGGAATATGATAAATCGCCCCAGATGCTATCTAAAGTAATATACTCTATATGCTCTGAAAACGCCATATGAAAACTTTTCTAAAATCATGCTTGAAGATACTATTTATTATATTCAAAACAAATTCATTATAAATTACAAAAACAAGAAACAATTTCAGCGCTACCTGTCTCCAATAGCGGAGACCGCTACGGTTTCATCGCAAAGCTGTCGCAAGTTCCCGATAAACTTATTTGAGTAGTCTGATTTCTCGCTCTGAGACTTCTATTGTAGTTTCAACCGCAATTACTAGGTGTTACGTGGAGATAGAGGTAAGAATCTGTTGACAGTACTGACTTTGTAAATTCGACTATACACGAACTATATAGAGCTGATTATGTGGTGAATTGTGAATAGTATCATTTATTGTTTTCCCAACAATTACTATTGAAAGTAGGGGTGACTCTGAAAGATCCTTTTATATAGATTTGTAAATGAAATCAGGGTAAGGTATTTCAAATTTATGCATAGCACGAACAAATTTAAAACCATATGAAGTGACCTAGAGAGATGCGCATTTTTTTTTGAACTCACGACTCTCACTGTCTTACGAGACTCTATCCGTACTAAGTATACCTACGCGCGTGAATGCGAAAGTGAATCCACGGGCAGAAGCTAGTTTATTTATAAAAAGGGGTTTAGCTAAGCTGAATTCTGAAGCCTAAGATACACAAACGAGTTTGAGAAAGCTCATGCGTATCATGCGTGTGTCTCAATAAGGTTTATCAGTGTGGTCATACATGAGTCACCCCATGTGTTAGTGCCCGCACCTTACACATGTCATTTCACAAATAGCTGGTATTTCGAAGACCTTGAATCACAATAGATATTCAAATAGTTATTTCTATCAGCTGTTTTTTGTCCCCAAAATAAACAATACGTAGACGTTTCAAAACGTCCAGACATTATCTGTTTTACTGAGATTTATCGTCCCCGTCCGCACAGTGGGGCGATACGGTCATTGTTGCGTCAAAGAACTGTTTTTTGCTTATCGAATTAATTTAAATGCTTTCCCCTAAACGGTTTTGTTCTGTTTTGTTTGTTAGCACAAAGCTCGTTGTTTATTGGATGTATTGGAAAAGAGTGAAAGAATTTAATGAAACGTATTAGAATTTTACTTGTAGCTATTAGTACAAACTTATTGTTACACATTACGATATATTGCTTGCTTGTGTTGGAACCTTTAACAAAAAATGAATATTCATATACCTAACCTAAACAGATGAACATTCAAGGTAAATCAGGTGATTTAGAACATGAAGTAGAAAGGCTAATTATTAATCCTCCATACAAATTGGACAGAAGATCTGACGTCACGTATTCTACGCGGTAGCAAGGCAAGCACTAGAAAATGCCCCACCACTTTGCAAAATCCTAGTTATTATTCCCGACCCATTTCACTAAAATCAGATATTTTTACCAGGCTACCCAAACAAAGGTAGCTCAATGAGATTGTAGATATCACTTTATTATCTCCTTTCTATTATCACTTACATTTAACATCTGCTATCTCCGTTTCATTAGGCTTAAGAGTTTTTTTTGTGTCCGACCCTTAAATGTCGTTAAGATTTACGTGGGAGGCTTTTATTATACCGAAATAAGATCTTTTAGACTTTTTTTGGAGATAGGCTTTTTGTAGATAAGCCTACAAAGGCGTCCAAAGTTAATAATATTGGGCTATTTTTATATAAATTATACGTTGAAGCTTGTACTTGAGAGCTACTTGAAAAAAAAAAAGAATAGAGCAATCACAAATAAGGAATGTATTGTCCGCGCATTATGAGGGCAAGGTCTTTGTGCCTATTTAAAATCTACAAGGTAGGTATAGATCAAAAATATATTTTTTAATCTAGTCCTCATATGTTTTTTTATTATTTTTGCAACCAAAGGGCCAAATCAAGTATTTTGTAAGACATTAGGAGTTTCAGACTCCCTAGACACTATTGAGAATATAATAGGTCGGGGAAAAAGTTCCTTCGCATTTTTTAAGAAAATTCAAAACATTTTTTAATATAGTTTATTTACATTTAACTAAAGTATGTAGGTACCATTTTGTTCGCTAACTTTTTGCCATCTTGTAGGTAGGGACATGATCCCATTGCTATATAAATTTTGGGACTTCTGATCAAAATACCGCGACAAGTGGTTTTGGCAGTCCTCTCGTGATGTTAACCTGACACTGCCTAAAGAATTCTGAAGAGACCGAAACAGGTGGAAATCTGAAGGTGCAAGGTCAGGACTATACGGCGGATGCATTAACACCTCCCAGCCAAACTCTCTTAATTTTTTCTGAGTGGCTAAAGATGTGTGAGGTCTAGCGTTATCATGATGAAAAACCACACCCCTTCTGTTGATTAATTCCGGCCGCTTTCTCTCAACTTCTTGCTTTAATCTCATCAGTTGTTCGCAGTAGAGTTCAGAATCGATGGTCCTGCCTGGTGGTAACAGCTCATAATGAATAATGCCCTTCCAATCCCACCACACACACAGCATCACCTTGTTGCGAGTTAACCCGGGTTTCGCCACAGTCTGTGAAGCCTGACCGGTCTTTGATCACGACCTTTTTCGCACGTTCTTGTCGTACGTGATTCACTTTTCATCACCAGTTATCAGCTTCTTCAAAAATGGTTCGGTTTCATTATGTCGTAGTAAAGAATCACAAATGAGTACACGGTTCATTAGCAATTCATTAGGTTTCTTTCAGTGAGCTCGTGAGGTACCCAAATATCGAGCTTTTTTGTGTACCCAGTTTTTTTCAAATGCGCCGAAACTGTTTTGTGGTCAATTCCCAGTTCTTCAGCTACGTCGTAACTACTGATATGCCGATCTTGTTCCACTTTTTCAAAAATGGCATCCATTTTATCTGTAATAGGGCGACCAGAGCGACGTGCATCTTTGAAATCAAAATTTCCGGATTGAAAACGCTTAAACCAAATTTGTGCTACTCTCAGAGACACTGCACTAGGTCCATAAACATCGCTAATTTTTTTCGCGGCTTGCGTTGCATTTTTACCTTTTTTGTAGTAAAATTTTAAAATGTATCGAATTTCTTCATTAGATTCACTCATTTTGACAGTACGAAAAACAAATGAAAATCACACATTTTCCTAATTTGAATTTGGAATTATGTTCTTTAAAATTTAAACTTTCATATGATACCAAAACCAGCCAGATACAAATAGTATAGCCAAAGAGATTTTATTACAAGTTCATACATACTATAATGCGAAAAGACTTTTTCCCCAACCTAATATTAGAAATAAGAGATACTTTTATGTACGATATTAATAATATCTGGCAGCATCTACTGCAATTAACTTAATCTTAATCGTTATCGGGATGAAAATGCTAGAGCAATAATTCAGGTATATCAATCTATATAAATAAAAATGATGTTCGTTAGTAAGCGCATTATTTGAGAAATGATGGATCGATTCGGCTATTTTTTTATGGACATGTATGTCCGAATAAAGATTTTTGGGAAGAGATTCGAGAAAAACTAAAAGAGTTTTTTTCTATGATATTATTGTATATGCACAATATCATACTATTTTATTTTTTTTAAATTGACCATTACTCAAGTCTATTGAGTTAGGTTTTAAGCAACAAAAAGCAACCAAACATTCAACTTTGTTCTGCAATTATAACCAGCAAGTAAATACATTTCTCTTACTCATTAATACTGAGATGTATATATTCATAAGATTCATTAACAAGTTTAAATTTTAATCATACTTTACAAGAACTTGAAACTCAATCTAAGCTCTACCTTCAATACCCTCCTATATTACTAAAGGAACAGTATAATATGCAAACTATATACCCTAATATTTACCGTATACAACTAATATATCGTCCTTGGCAAACATATTGCAAAGGGTCGCGACCCCCCATCTACGACCGATCCGAATATGATTGAAAGTCTCCACAATACGCGTTTGCCAACTATTTCTCACGTAACAAAGTCCCTATTGTGTCTAATATCGGAATATATTCCACTAGGGACGGGAGTAATAAATTTACCCGCATGCTCGATAAACGGAACGGATTTTTACGTAGGATTTGGAGCTATAGTAACAGCTGATCTAGCTGAAATTTAGCTTCCATCATGAGACTATCGCTTAGTGAGTACTTTATAAAAGTTATGTTTTTTATGTTAATTGGTAACGAGACGAGCTGTTCGTTTGCCTGATGGTAAGCATAACGCTGGCGCATAACGCTGGCACATAACACTTGCAGTGCCACTCAGAACTTTGAAACACAAAGGCCTGCGCTGCACTGCAGTGCGCTCGTTACCCCGAGACATTAGCCCAGTAATTTCACTCGATACTCTGCTCATCAAATCAGAACACAGTAATGCTTGCACATTACTGTTTGGGGGCAGACTTTACGAGCAAAGCGGGGTAACAACCCAGACGGACACTCGCAGAAGAGTTAGTCCTACCACTAACAAAATGCTTAACTGAAAAAGGTATTGCAAATATTTTCGCTTTAGCATAGATAATTACGGTGCATAACTATCATTTTGTTTTATAAAACTGATAGTTACTTAACACATTTCGTTCTTATTGTCCATTTTTACTTTTTACTTTTTTTTTTATTTAAAAATATCCTGGAGTCTAGAACAAAGTAACTTTCTATAACTTAAAAATGTATGGAATTGACATAAGGATTCGTTAAGACCGTGGTTAGCATGGTAACTTAACGAAAGAATGGATATCCGAAATAAATTTTAACAAAAGTTTACACTACAGCTGGATATCGGGAAATGGTTGGAAAATCAATCGCCATGCGTCATCAATTTGTCTGTGACAAACAGGAATCAGGGTTAAATAAAATATTATATCCCCATACTACGTTCATGAAGATGTAAGATCTATAAACCCATCACATCCATATATATAGCGACATTTGGACTTCTTCAACACAAAAAAACGTAAAAATATAATACATGAACTGACAAGGCCGTTTATAAAACTTTCCGTGGCTCGCTGACCAACGAAACTCAAATATTACCTTGTACGGGCTTCATTACAATTCAGGACATGCCTTAATATCCCTCCTTTCCTATGTAACGGCCACATTGTATATTAATAAATACGGGTCCCCAAATATTTAAGGTTGACTCTTTGCATACGTTCTCTTTTTGAGGAAGTTACGGAATAATATACTGAATCTGAAAATTTTTCTTGTATTGAAAACTCGAAATGAGTTATTTTTTTATGTTATTTGGTAACGAGACGAGCTGGTCGTTTGCCTGATGGTAAGCATAACGCCGGCCCATAACAATTGCAGTGCCACCCAGAACTTTGTAACACAAAGGCCTACGCGGCACTGCAGTGCGCTCGTTACCCTGAGACATTAGGTATTAAGTCTCATAAGCCCAGTAATTTCACTGGATACTCTGCTCATCAAACCGGAACACAGTAATGCTTGCACACTACTGCTTGGCGGCAGAATTCACGAGAAAAGCGGTGGTAACAACCCAGAAGGACACTCGCAGAAGAGTTAGTTACCAAATAACATAAAAAAAAGATGAAAATGTATGGTTTATTAACATGAACAACATTTAGTAGTTAGCAGTTATAGCAACGTGTTGGCACTGGTGATTGAAATTAATTTAAACAAATATCAGAAACAAAATGTAAACTCGTAATTCATTTGTTTTGTATTTAAAATAAATACCTCGATAGAAAACACTAAAATAATCAAATGGAATAATACATTATCATCATCGTCCCTAAATATCTTTTCCACCAAACCTTGAATGGATAGATATGTAGTTACAATTGGTTTAATTCAATGTGTAATAATACTGAAAACCTCTTAATTTACACCCCTTTATACCGTATTTTTAAATCTAAGAAATTTAAAACGTTTCTACATTATAACAGAACTATTTGTCGGCTCGAAGTCTCAAGTCAAGTTTGTTACTGTAAGTCGTACCTACTTTTGTAGGTACTGGGTACTAAAGTATTCAGTATTTAATACCTCTAAAATTTTCACGACTCCAGCTTCAAAGATGACCGATAAAACGCTAAATTCTTCTCGTGTTTAAAGCAGTCTTAGTAGAGTTGTGGGGTCAGGGAGAGGGTATAAAAGCGAGCTGCAAAATTATGACACGCATTGTTCTCCCTCCTAACTTTCACTACCCTCTGAATGGAGCGCCAATAGAGTTGTGACAACTTTTTGAATAATTTTAAAATATCAAACATCTAAATTTTTTTGGAAGACAGTTTTAAATACTGATCTTCAATAGGTAAGTAAGAAATTTATTAGAGCTGTTATCAAATTTGCTTGACAGATTTTGTGTTGTGTCTAATCGTGAGGTATTCGTCCGTAATATAATATATAAAAGTGTGTGTTTTTAGGTTTGTTGGTGTGTAGGTTTGTTCGTTTGTCTTTCTTTCACGCAGCAACGGCGCAACGGATCGCCGTGATGTTTGCACAGATATATATATATATTAGTTAAGGTACGGAGAGTAACATAGGCTACTTTTAATATCCCGGAAAAATGCACTGTAGGTTAAACCGCGGGTATAAGGTAGTAATTAATAAAAAGATATAGACTTACCTGATACAATAGTATTCTGCGTCGCAGATCGTGACGTCATCGCCAACAGCACAAACGCAGTCAACGTCCTCTGCATCCACACCACAATATACATTTTATTATCTATCTAATATCGAATCTAATAAATATTGACATTTGAATATGTACACTCATTCAACTGGTTTTTATTTCCTCTTCGAAACTACGAGGCCGTGGCAGGACCTGTAACAAAGAAAATTGAAGACTTAAGAAATATATTGTAAGCTTAATTATTTGAAGTTGTTAAATATGGGATATTCCTAACGCCCCCACTAGAGTCTTCTCCACCGAGCCTATTAATTTACACTAGCTCTTTAGAAATAATCAGATAGTGAAGAATAGACGCGACGAGCGAGCGAAGCGAGCGTGCCGTGTTAGGGGCTGACGAGTGTTATTAAATAAAATACCAGAAATGAATTTCAATCCCTAAAAAATTTTTATACGTAAATAAAATTAAAGTCAAGTCTATATATTTTGATTGGCTGTTGTATTTTCACTATTAAATAAAATAAAAAGGGTAATTACTGGAAAATTAGATGCCAAATTCAAAATGTACCACAACCATGATTTTTGTCATTGTATACCTACATAAGTCTTGTTGATTTTATCAATATACACTTATACAGTCATAAATTATAAAGCTATTTATGTTGAAATTTATTTTTAGAGGTAACTTGATATTTTTTTATCTATAATATATTTTGTAAAAAAATGTTTTGATCACATCAAGCTTAATATGATGAATAATGATATATATTTATCCCAGTGCCAGAAGCTTTTCTGATTTTGCTAAAAAAACATTTAAGTGAAGCTATTTTGTGGCATTATAAAAATATCGTATAACGTCAGTGGGGGATTTTGGCAGCTTATATTCCCATAGGTGTCACTAATTTACGTAGTTGGGACGATGGGCCAATTCCCAAACTTCCTGCTATATAGAGAAGAAGTTAGGGACATTGGGAATATCCCTAAATTCATCGTGTTTGTTAAGACAGGCAGCCCACGTACCACGAAGGAACTTGTCGGACTGAAGGTACTTGATTCTCAGTTCATTTATCCAGCGGTATATCACACAAATAATAAGACACAAATTTACACAGAAGCGAATAAAATAACGCAAAAAAAATGATCTGCACCTTCGTGAGCTTACGACCATCAAGCTTAATAAAAGCCATAAACATCTCCATAAAGACAAATTATATTTGCATAAAAATATAAGGACACTTTCCCTAAATGCGAGAAGAAAGCTTTTGTTGGAAACAAAATTTGTCTTTGAAATGTAATAATGTTCTCATTACCTTTATATCAAAGCTGACAAGTAAGTAGTCATTATTATAATGAGTAAAGGAAACCTTCCTGATGTTGTAAATACTTTCCCAAATGTACATTAAGGAAACCGCTGTAGTGTGTAATTAAGTCTAATTCTAATTTTGGCAGAAATTACTGCAGCGTACATAACTCAGGTGAACAAGAATTCAATCGTTTCGCGTCCAACATTCAATAATTTGTACTAAAACAAATTAAACTAATACACACCAGACGTTAAGTGACAATACAGTTAACGGTTTAGAAACCTTGTCTAGAAAAAATATTTTCTTAAATCATTATAGTTATTTATACCAAGCTCAAGTCCGTTCATGTATGGAGGACCTCACCTATGGGGTGGATACCCCTACCCCGAGAGGCCCTAGAGTATATATAAAAAGCTGGAGGCGCAGGGAAAGGGCAGATTGCTGATGTTACAAGGAGTAACTTAGGCTACGTGGGCGAAGCCGAGGACACAGCTAGTTACGACGAGTTTTCATTTCTCTCAGAGCGAATATTTCAGCACCAAATGGCTCAAATATATACCCCGGTTGGCATACATGCGCATACTTACCTACTCATACAAATATTCCAAGTTGTTATATCTAAGCTTTTCGGTAATAAATCCTGCAATGGCCTTATGCTCCTTTTTTCCTAATGAGTTTTCTGATGCCGTCCATAAAATGAATGAGGATCTAGCTCGAATTTCAAACTGGACCGAGAAAAATGCATTGATGCTTAATGCCTCAAAATCTAAATATATGGTCTTAGGATCAAAGAAACAAATCGCAAAAATCAAAGCAGCACAACCCAGCATATGTATTTTAAATGAGAGAATTGACCCTGTTGTCGAGGCTAGAAATCTTGGTATTGTTATTGATGGTCAGCTCCGCTTTGAGACGCATATCCTTAATCTTGTAAAAAATTGTTTTTATAGAATAAAACTCTTATACAAAATACGAAATTTGTTAAGTGAGGATGTCCGTATTGCCTTGTGTGAGAGTCTTGTTCTATCAAAGCTAAACTACGGAGATGTTCTGTATGGGCCTCGCTTACTGTCTACTTCTAAGCGATTGATACAACGTGTCCAAAATGCGTGTAGTCGTTTCTGTTTTAACGTGCCACCTCGATCACATATAACTCCCTTCTTAAACAAGGCAGGCCTCCTCAACATGTCAGCACGTAGAGAATTGCACCTGACAACTCTTGTCTATGACCTTATCTTGTTTGAGCGTCCGAGTTATTTGTATAAGAAACTTGTATGGTCTTCTTCTCATAATGCATATAAGACGCGAGCATCCAGTTACCTTTTAACTACCAAAAAGCATAAAACTACTGCGTTTCGGGGAAGTTTCCGTTATCAGGCGACTAAATGTTGGAACAATATTCCTCCTCCTCTTCGTAAGCCAATGTCTAAAGGAACGTTTAGACAAAACCTGAAAGCTATATTGTTAACTGAGCAAAAGTTGCCCTGGTGACGGAGGCCTCGATACTATAGGTAACATATGAAATATATTTTTATAGTGTTAGCCGATACTAGCGGATGTTCACACATAGTAATGTGTGTAGGTAACAGTAATGTGGTAATCGATTAATTCATTTCATCATTCAATCATGTCATCATTCTTCATGTCATCATTCATTAATGTCATCATTCATTTATTTAAATTTATTCATTTGCATGTTTTTGCAGCTACTCGATACAAAATGGGCCACAGCTGAAAACCAGCGCGCTACTTCGGTGGCGCTTTATGCTGAGCTGTGTCCATTTTGTAGTCAACTGCCCAATCTTTTCATGTCTTATTTTAGCTTTAAAATGTATGTACCTATCTATATTTTGGGCAATGGCTACAAATAAATGTATTTTCTTTCTTTCTTTCTTTCTTTCTTCTTTCTTTCCTTAGGTGAAATTTGCCTCTAGCAGGCTCATTTTCCTTCCGGGAGGTGATAAACAGACATCAAAATCTACTTTGAATTTCTAATATGACGGTTTGAGATAAAACTCGTAATCCAACGAAACTGCAACTTGACGAATGGCGTCTTTTCTGTGGAAGAATTTGTGTACGATCCAATGCATTGTACAGAGTGTCAAGGCATCATTTTACTTAATTGCGTCGATTCCAGTCAGTGCGCTTCGATACCGCGACTCGTTAACACCATTCATTCAAATCATACGTAATAAGTAAATGTGTCAATAAACCGTGTGTCAGTACATCTTCAATCTATCATTTTCAAACTCAAAAGGTGTCCCGTACAATTTGTGAATACTTTAATATACTTTTTATGACTATTCTTAAAAATTACCATGTTTTCATACATATTGACTCATTTGTAACAAGTGAGAGTGTAGTTAATTCTTCAGTTATTTGTATTTATTATTTTTGTAAAGCTGTGGAGGGTTGTGCGCCTTCGAATCGATTTTCTAAATTCCTCCGAGAAATTATTCAAATCTATCACAACAAGAATTAAACTTCGCCGAAGTTTGACGTGGTTCTTAGCAGTAGACAGATTTAGGATGCTCTCGCCGAAATTGAGATTAATAAAACTCTGAAATTCTTCAGATTTTAGGAAATGAAAGTGGAAGTAGCGCTTATTAAAGAGTAATATATAATATCGGCTGTTATGTTTTTGTAGAAACAGTTAAATAAGAATAAGAAACATAATTATGTTGTAAGTATATTTCAGTATCTACTAAACAACGTTCGGTTTTAATAAATTCGGTATTTTTATGTATTTAAATGCCTTTATTAACTAGCTAATACATAAATAAACACTACATCTAACATCGCCACAAAAACAGTTGGATGATCTACAAGAAAGTATGTAAAAGTTTAATAAGTGTAATTAGTATTCAATGTGTGTGTATATATAAATCAAAACTATACACATATTAAGGCAGTTTCTTATGTTGGTTTGAGATTGCTACAACATTTATAAGTATGGCATGAGAAAAAAAACTTTGTATGTAAGTATTCTTACACAATCTATTGCATTTATAATATTTGTAGGAGTAGGATAGGATATGAAGTAGGATTAGTTTATTATTATTTTATATGATTCTGAAAATTATGGGAGTCCATATTATTTTAGCCCCATAATTGGAAGCGAACCAGAAGTTCTATGAATTGATTTCACTAATTAGAATATTACATTTTAAAGTCGTTAAAGTAACACGTTTTTATCTTAAAACACAAAGCAATCTGATTCATCTTAGTATACCGTAGAAAGAAACATCCACACAATGATTGACACAATTTATGTTATTTAGCTTGTCTGCTAAAAATTTGAAAACATTTTTAAACTTCAACGACTAGAGATCAGGGGTTTATTTTATGTGTAATCTTTTCGGTAAGCTGAGAATGTTCAAGGCCAAGGCTTCTTGGCAACCGCTTCAAACTGTGGTGAAACGGGAACCTTATAACAAAGTTAGTTATATAGTACCTAATCTCAGCCCTAAATATTTAAGTGAAACATACCTTTTCACTTAAGTCTTGCTTAAATATTTAAACATTAATAGTTAGAATCCTTGTCATTTCTCAGCAACGAAGATTTGACGACAGATAATCCAGATATTAATTTATCAAATTCTGTCAACAGCAGCTACCACTCAAGTTTTGAGGACGATATTCACAGCTCAGTTAGTTATAGTTAATACTTATCTTTTTAGTGAAGATGACATAAATTAAAATTTAGTTAAATCTTTGACTTAATTTTTTGTGTTAGCACCTACAGGTGCTAGTTGGGAAGAAGATACACCATAAAATAAATTAACGACTCTATAGTCTTTTTATGGCATCGTCGCGACTGTCGACAGAATTCAAGGTGGCTAGCTACTATTTTGCTGAGCTATCCCTGGCACAGGTGGTTGCAATACTACAAGCAGAAGCGCATCTAGGATTGGTACAAAAAAAGCATCTGCAGTGGCGTAAAGTAACGCCAGACCTTGTGCAAATACCAAGTATATTACCAAGTGGAATACCAAACATTCTATCTCCGTCTCCCTACCATCAAAAGACCTTATAATCTGGGAACCACCGGCCGAATTCATCCAGCACGGATAAGAACTATTTTATTAACGTACGAGATTCTTGTTTTATAAAACCATTTACATAAAAACCAATACTTAGCATTCATGTTTTGTGTTTAACTGCCGTCAAAAACACAAAACATGAATGCTTCGTATTGGTTATTAAGTAACAACCGTGATTGAATGGTTCTATACTCATATGTACCATTATCAATTGACATCTCATTTGTCACACTCAGTCGGCTGATTTTGGAGGTGAAATATGTAGGAACATAAAATAGCTGAATACGAGCCGTGGTGTTGTCAACATACAATTAAGTGTACTCACAAATCACGATCCAAAGGAAAAAATAAGATTGATCACTTCAGAAGAAAAAAGTCTATGGTATTATTCTAATGTTGTGTACATTAGAATATTATCATACGACTTTTTCATTTCATTTCATAAATTTAGCTAGACGCGTATAGGTAATTAATTACAGTAAAAGCTCCTTATTCGCGCTTCCTTCATTCGCGTTTTCACTATTCGTGGATTAAAAAATTGCGACCCAATTCCTATATTCGCGGCTAAAAATTTCTTTATTCGCGGATCTAATAAGTACATACATAATAATAAAAGGATTCGAATAGGTATCCAACCCAATATCCTAGCCGAGGACTTTGTCATAAGCCGCCTTCGCCGCGATCGGTGTTTTTAATAAAGTATATTTTTAAATGTTGCTGTTCCCTTCTATGGTAAAAGCCGCTTTGCGTGTTTTATTGTTTCGTCTTTCACATTCATTACAAAATTGTGATCGAGTAACACGTCTCTACCGCTCTTTTTCTAATTTATAATGTCAACTAAAAAAAATGAGAAACGAGTTTCGACACGAAAAAAAACTGCCAAGCAAGAGAAAACTACAAAATTCTTCAAACCATTGCCTAAGCCGTAAGATAATTAATCAAAATGTTCAAATACTTCAATTAAATTGATTTTTTATATATTTGTTTTTTTTTTATTTTGACGGCTCCGTAGCTAAGTTGGTAGTAACTCTGCCTGCAAGGCGAGGGGTCCCGGGTTCGATTCCCGGCCGGGGCAGATTTTGTGTAAGCATAAAGTTTGTTCTCGGGTCTTGGATGTTTGTGATGTGTATCTGTGTATGTCCATGCCACCTGCGACACAGGGAATCCTAGTGCGGGGGTATGAGTGTGTAAGCGTTTAAGTTTAAGCGTTTTATTTTGTCACCTAGGAACGTAACCCCTATAATCCCATACAAATTACCATTCTGTATTCACGGTTTCTGTATTCGCGGCATATTTATGGAACGTATCCCCCGCGAATAAAGAGCTTTTACTGTACTGTCAACCTTACTAATTTAATTTTTAGTTTGTTGTTACTAAATTTTATAATAATTTAGAGATAATTCTTATCCTCAGTGTGAAAAGATTTAGTTTATGAAGTGGCGTGATATGCAGCGTTTCCTTAGCAGCCATTTTTTTTCTAAAGCTTTATATTATAAGCTGCATTGTAAAAATTTAGTATAAAACCTATTTGTGTCTCTCCGCCAAAGCTCTTTATCTGAACGCCATCTTGGGACTTTAGATTGAAATTGAATATATCATCACTATCATAGATTTTTACGGCCTTATAATGTTGCAAATAATATTATGTTTACGCCTTCGCAACAAAGACATTTGTTAAGATTTTAAATGTTACGTTATTTATATCCAATTTTATGTGGTGTTTAAATACCTTTTTTCCCAAGTTATCTTAGGTACCTATAAACGCACATTCAACGTAGTCTCACATTATTATCAGTACATGTATTAGAAGCATTTGGCTTTCTATTATAAAGCCTAACAAATAAATGCTAGGGTTAAATAGCAGAATGATGTAAAACCTCCAAGTGTGACTTTTGCTTTTATTAGCCCAGTTATTTCTAGAAAAAGAAACTCGTTTATCTAGCACTATTCACGAAGCAGTACAGATCCATAAAAATGGTTGAATCTCTACAAAATTTGGAATAGAAGGTACAAAATATTATTCATAGTGAAATTCTCGCTTTTTCGTCGACAAGATACCACCCCTAAAGTTCCATTACGTATTCTGTTTAAAATCAGTCGTCGAATCTCCACCAAAATAATCGAATGTTTTAACGGAATGGATAATCAGACTGGCGAAATCTCCAATTCTATGACGGAATTACGTTTTGTATTAAATTTGAATAATTTTGCATTGTAATATCAAATTTCGATGATGGCCTATGCTATATTGACTTTGTATCTAAATCTCCTGATTATTTAAGATTGATGGGACTTGGACTTCTCTTGTTTACAGCAGGACCTTAGGAAGTATAATTCACAAAACTGTTTATAATTTTTATTTACCAGGTCTTCTGGGAGTGACTCGTGCGAGTCTATGTGGTACCACCGCTTTGCACGTGTAGTCTGTTTCCGCACATCATTAATGTGTAATGCGTTCTGACTTCCGGTTTGATGAGCAAAATAGTCAATAATTAATGGGCTTACGATAATTAATATCTGATGTCACAAGTTAATTACTTTCTATAACATTAGATAGGTTATTTTTATATCATCACGTTATTATAATTATTGGAAATATTGAAGCAATCTATAAAATTAGATCCAATTAGAGCACTTTCAAGTGTTAAGTCTTGATTACGTCCGGGTAATTACACTCATAGATCCAGTGGGTTCGGTTATATAAAAACGCACTTCCACACAGTGTTTTATTTTAAACGTGAGCCTTGACGAACCATGTACATGTTGATCTAATTTTGGTAAATGAATTGGATAGTAAATTGACTATCTATTTCCACCTCACTGAGGGAGACCACTTCAATTCCACCAAGGTTGAAACGGTGCTTACGTTTAAATGACGCTTCGCCAAACAATCGCTGTTTTTACGGTTCCGTGGTAAAACAAGGGATCGTACAAATACACAAACTTCCGTTAGACCGCCGGTAGTACTGCCGGGCCATATTATTCCATCAGACGAACCCCCTTTTTGCAAAATAATCAACATTGTAATTAAAATTAACGAGCTAAGAATATGAATAAACATGGCTGTGATTCTTAACTGCTCCAACTGAATTGATAATAAAACAAAAATCTAATAATGTTTAGATCGTCTCTCGCATCCGCTTTTATACCGAGATTAAAATCTAAAATTTTGATAACTCCCATCATAATATTATGTTGTGAAATTAAAAAATGTCAAACAGGTCTACCGCGCAAAATATTCGTATATTTTGGACTTACAAATAAAATAAGTTGTGGCGCATGCGCCAACACACACACACACAAACAAACGCACACACACTACTCAGAAATTTTACACTATGATAACATATTACTAGAATATTCCAACTTAATTAATTACTGTAATATACTTTAATTAGGGAGCACTGTCTTCTGGGCCACAGCTCACGCTTTCCAGGAGACAGGGTACCATCTATGTTTAAATTTTATTATGGTGAAATAAATAAATAAATTATTATTTATTATTATTATTATAATAGCGCTCTTGTTCAGCAAATTTTATAGCTGCCAATGTAAAAAATTGACATTTTCATTATGTCCGATGGAGGGGATTGGTATGCGATTTAATTCCATGTAGATTGGTTGCTAGTAATTTCTAATCAGGATCACGTATATTTGGCTTATCGGAAACCAATGCTTGTTAAAACATAAGTAATAATTTCATTTACCAGTTAACAATATCTGGGTCACCGAGTTTCGCTAGGTGTTTTTTAAAAAAATACTTGTTTTTCGTGTTAAATTGCGTTTTTACAAGAATTACAACTATGTAGATAAACTTAATAAGCAAAATCTTATCTAAATTCAATATTTCATCCAAATCGTCATCCAAATCCATACTTTCATCCTACTAATAATATAAATGCGAAAGTGTGTTTGTACGTTTGTTGGTTAGTTGGTTTGGTATCTTTTACGTAGCAAAAAAACCTACGGATCGACATGATTTTTGGCATAGAAATAGTTTATGGACCGCAGAGTAACATAGGCTTTATTCTGAAAAAATGCACGGTACCTGTGGGAACGCAGGCAAAACCTCGTCAAGAAGCTGGTTTACATATAGTACAACCAAATTTACTTTAGATTGTATCAAGTCTAATGAAGCAAATTTCCACCGAAACAGGGAAAGAGGATCAACGTAACCATGATAAGACTTGATAACATTGAAACCGTCATGTTGAACCAATTTTCATGTCATTGAAACCAGCTATCAAACAAAAGAAACCACATTGAAATTATTTTTTTGTTGTTGACGTTGATGGTGCGAGACAGGCACACAAAGATTTGTAAACTTATATCATGTCCTCCAGGGTTTTGGTTATTATGATGGTTTTCTAACCACGGCAGGTGGTTTGTGAAGTTACTAAAATATACCCAAAACCGATTGAATATTTAACGCTAAATCATTATTAATTTAAAAGCTTGCCGATTAAATTTTGTATAAAATCAACGCGATTATTTTTGGAAAAGCACAATATTAAATCATATCATAATTGGATTAAAAGCTTACCTCGATGCTTATTTAATATTTTAGTACTAGTTTATTTTATCCTGTTTATGACAATAACTGTTAACCAAAAATGTAGCAAGTTTGTAGTGTCATGAACATTCTTAAATTTTAATATGGCTTTGGCGTGGAATATTGGAGAGCTTAATTTGATGTACTGTCATGAAATATTCTTATATTTTAATATGACTTTGGCGTGGAATTTTGGAGAGCATAATTTGACAACTGAAGTATAAGACTAGTAGGTCAAGTAGGTCAGGGAGTATCTGATGTCCAGAGGAGACGCTAAATCCTGACAAAAGTTGGAAGCTTTCCAAGACAAATGTTCAGAAGTAGCAACAGATCGTTATATACATGGAATTGAGGAAGACCTTTAATGAGCAGGGGGATAGTACAGGTTCATAAAAAGGTAGCTTTAGTTAAGGTACCTTAGCGCACATATTTAGAAACGTGTTAAAGGGGTAGCATGAGGTACCCTGACCTTTTCAAAGTGGGCACACACTTTTTCAGATATTTGACAAGGGTAAACATATTCTATGGCGTTGTCAAGTGCTACGCAATACGCAAAGCACTTAGCAATTACAGTTCATTTGTACTATTTTTTTATGTACATTACATACATACATTATTAGCCTCTTACGCTCCCATAGTTGGGATACTGGCCTTCTCTCAGAGAGAGAGAGAGAGAGAGGTATGGGCTATAATCCACCACGCGGACTAAGTGCGGCTTGGTGGACATGTACTCGAATTTTATGGTTCTTGAACATGCGAGTTTCCTCACGATGTTTTCCTTCACCGTTTTAGAGCTAGTGTGAATATTCCGTACATAGCTTGTTATAAATCATTGGTGCGGGCCGAGTTGAGATTCGAACTATGGTCGCCGGTATGGCCGTCGGATTGAAAGTCGCACAAGTTTCCGCTCGGCCACTCTCACTCCAATCTTTTATATATAATTATGGTAATTCTAAAAAATGGCGCATAGAACTAAAACCTCCAGTTTCAGCTATGCATTGAGTTGACATCATATCAAAAATTGAAAGATATAATTAAAAATTTACAATCCCCACGACAAAAAGACCTTCAAAGGTGATCTTCAAAGGGCTGTTTTAATTATAGTTAAGAATACTCTCGATCAAATCTCACCTTTCAAACAAACTAAAAAAAAAACAAAATCGCGTTACGATATTACAGATGGATATAAGGACAGTTATGAAACCTTGTTGTTTTTTGTGTCGGGATTTATAAAAAAAGATTAGATCTCAGGTAATTAAAAGTGTTCAAAGACTAGATAGTAGATACTTATAATCATATTTTAAAGTATCTTCAACGCAATCGACTTTACCAATTGGGATGTTGCATGAAACACAAAATACATAATTTATTTCGTTATACAGTTTTAAGGAGATCACATTAACTCAATAACCATGTAATTCACAAAAAACATTTAATTTCCACAAAGAAACCGTACCAACAAAATTTCCCAAATTCAACAATTTTTTTTATTTTCCATTAGTGATTTAAATGATACCGTCATAATCTTTACATTTTAATGAATAAACAAATGTACAACAACTATGTACTTAGACGCAGATTGTCACGACCAAATCAACAAAATACATGTTTTAGTAGAGCTTTACGGCCCGCGTAGAACAAGTGACGTCAGACGTTCTGTCCAATTTGTATGGGGCGTTTTAGCGCTCAGTAGATACGCCCGACTTTGACTTTCGTTTTTGACGTTTCTAACTTTCGATTTCCAGTTTTTTCTATATACATTTGATTCTCATGAGAAAATGAATTGAGTCACATCATAAAAAAATTGAGTCAACAACCCTATTATGGTATCCTCGCAATAATTTAATGATTAAACGAACTTACCTGTAAGTTAAGTTCTATCATAATTATGTGAAGTAGTGAGTTTGAAGAGATTTTATGTATACACTTGTAGTAGCACGCACAATGTCGCCCTGTCTATGCACTAAGTTCAGAGAGAGAAAAAAAAAAATATGTAGGTAGACCACACAATTCCACCACTTCGTGCGGTCGGCTGGTTCTTCATTTAGTTCAGAGCTTATCAGTTCAAGTAGATATTTCACTATTCGGGACCTATGAAATAGGTAATCTGGGTGGGCGGGATGCTATCTCTTCAAACTCACTACTTCACATAATTATGATAGAACTTAACTTACAGGTAAGTTCGTTTAATCATTAAATTATGTTACAGTATTGAGTTTGAAGAGATTTTATGTATACACTTGTAGATGTTGAGAGAAGTTGTGAAATATCTATTTCAGTTGAAAGTATTACAGAAGTAAATATATTTAATATTTCTTCAATAATTGACATAATAAATGTACTTAATCACTCAATTAAAAGGTAATGTTTCTTAAATAAACTATTAACATAATAGCTACAGTAAATTTTAGCATAAATCAATCAATTTTACTTCTAGCAAAACAATGATTTGATTCTGTATATGCTGTCTGTTATATGCCTGTTATAAAACTTGGCAAATATTGTAGAGCCGCCGGACCAACCGGCAGTCTTCCTCATAACATCCAAATTCACACCGAGCTTATGAGCTTTTGAGGTGTCTAGTACTATGTGCAGAGTACTGTGTGATATCTATTCCACAGACCCACAACGTATACTCTTTATCCATCTGCTAAGTGTTTGGGGAGAAACTTTATTATATGGTTTTTTATAGAAATAAAAATAGAGGTGTGATGATCACGTAATGCCGCTACATTACTTTTTAAATAATCCGTTAATAATTAAGCCGGACCTATGTCAGGTCTGTCTCGAAAAATTGGCAGCATCAGCGTTGGCTGAGTTGCGTTTACACTTGACGTTTTTATTAAGTCAGGGATCCTAATGGAAATATCATTCCGCCAATTTTGAAAATTTCGGATATCTATTTTTGAAATAGTTTGTACTCTATGCGCTGTTACCAGCGCCAGCAGGGTAACTAGCTTCTTTAGTGATTTTTTCTAAAGAATGAGATTAATTAGGAATCCAAGTGGCTAGAGTTTCAATTACTAATGTAGTATCCCAGTGGATTCATACTTAGGTAAGGGAGGGCGAAGCCTAAATATACCCTTAAAACACAGTCGTCTGTGCTTATCTGACTTCCTAATACTAAGGAAGGTGTAGATCTAAACCCATTTAGAGTGCCGTATAGCGCTCCCGATTGAAATAACTCTGTTAAAACATGAATAATAACTGGAATGTGTAAGTATCATATTACTTAATTTAATTATCTGACAGAGACGCTATTAATGTGTCTAAAGACCCGGGAGGGAGTTTTCTTATTAGAGACTCCCGCACAATACTCCGGCATCCAGGGTAATCTGCCGCTGGATCTGGCAGAAACTGGAATGAGAAATTATTAGGTCCTCAGAAGTTTGAAAAAACTAGTGGTTTAGTTTGTAAAAAAAACTGGTTAAATAGGGGATACCAAGGTTCAGCTGGCCATGTTGGCCCGACCAGTATGCACTTAGCTTTGTCGCTAATAATTTTTATCAATGTTTTTTTAAAATTATTGAGAAGGAAGGGAACCCGTAAAAACGGGTTCCTGGTTCATGGTATTTTTATACAATTTTGACCAATTCACAGAGAAAGCGTCAAGCATCAGGGTCTTTGTGCCATTATATGTATACAGGACATTTTTTATTTATTCAACTAGCAATCATGTCAATCTCTGGTAGCCCGAAATTGTTAATGATTTGCTGAAAGGCAAGATCAGATAGTTCCCATTCAATATCCGGGTGAATACACCTTGATTCAGTATCTGCTATAGTATTTTCTGTAGATGGAATGTATAGCGCTGTTATAAATAGAATTCGCGCTTCACACCATTGTCGTATATCTTTGGTCAGTTTGTGAGATGGGGGAATTGGATTCCTCCCATACGATTAATGTAAAAAATCGCAGTTGTATTATCTATTCGCAAGATAATATGACAATTGGATAAATCCTCTAGACAAATTTTTAATCTTATGAATGTGAAGTTTTCTTCCTTCCCGACTTCAGCTACCGCTTGCCGTTTTTCCCGCACAGGCTATCCCCCAACCCCCCATAGTCGAAGCATCTGAATTCGTCAAATTTAATTTGATTTTTTGGATTTTCGATAGATTTAATCCACCAATCGAAATCTGACTGTAAACTTACGGGCAAATTCATGTACTTTTCATTTTTGTAATGTTATCCATACATTCGCTATAGCTATATGATATTAGACAGGTATCGTTAAGATATATTGTCGATAATAATCAGCACAGCGTGGCATTCTGACCACCGTTTTCATTATTTTTGTGAAGACAAAAGGTGCCGTATTGACACCAAACGGTAGGGCATTAAATTCATACAAGTTACCGTTCAAACTAAATCTTGAATATTTTTTAGAGTTATCATGAACTTTCACTTAATAATATGCGTCTTTGAGATCAATAGTTGACTTGAGACAACATCTTGAGATTAGTTTGATCATTATTCTAAAATCTTCTAATTCAAATGAACATGTTGAATGAACTCGTTTAGCTTTTTCAAATTTAGGATAAAGCGTGCTTTTCCGTTCGGTTTGGGTAAAAAGATTTGGATATCCTCACAGGGCTCACAGTGAGGTATAGTACCTATAGAAATTAAATTATGTATAGCTTGATCAAATTCAAGTTTTTCTGAGTGTGCATAATTTCGGGGTTGAGGTATACAATGCTGATATGGAGTTTCAGTGAACGGAATTTCATAACCACGTATCCACGATAAAATTATTTTATCTGCGGTTATTTGTGACCATTGGTTGTAAAAAACAGATAGTCTACCGGCGTAATTTACCGTATTGTCTAGCGGCGGCCGCGACTGAAGTTCGGTCGCGATGTCCTCGATGATGGCGAGTGCTGTTGCCTCTGAGGTGCAGACTCCTTCATCTTTGAGGGCGCCGACGGCTGCTGTCTGTGGTTTTGAACCGGAGCCTTCCCGTTTCAATTTCTGTTAACGACTTGATGCTTTGGTTTTGTAGCAATAGTCTTGTTAGAGGTGGAAGCTTTGAGATCCACACCTGTTTTATTGATCGCTTTTGCGGTCTTTAAAGTTTCGGCTAGTTCTTGGCTACAAGAAAACTATCTATTATCGTGAGCAGCATCTGATCTTTCAAGTCCTTCTTTAGTACAGCCAATATGAAATTTCGCCTCGTTATTGACTCACTGAGTTGTGTGTCACAGATGATGCGCCCAGCATCAATCAGCAGCTTTAGAACAGTTGGATCTTTATTATCCTTACTAAGAAGAGTCTTATAGGCTCGTCAAGACAAGCAATACCGCTGCTAATTTTGCCTTAGCTTGGTTCTGTTCGTGGAACATCCTCACTGCTGGAAGCACCTTTAATCACTGGTGGTGGAGATACATCCTCCAGTATTGTCACGTTGGCTATATCCAGCGAACGATCGGAACTCGCGTGTAACGCGCTAGTCGACGGTCTTGGTTCGCGTAGCTCTTGATTTTCGTTTTCAACATTAACAGCAAATTGCAAATTTGTGTCTAATATACGTAATTATACGTATACCTTCATATTATTATCATAGGATAACCTCAACAAGTTGCTATATGCATGGCGTATTAGGTACGCATAGGTATACAGCGAGTAAGATGAACTCGTGGCGTTGCATCGTGAACTCGAGTAAAAAATAGGTTAAGTAACAACTCGAATCGTTGGAACGTGAAACCTCGTATACATTATTATCGGTAAGTGGCAACTCGAATTGTTGAAACGTGAACATTAGAACTTAACTTATATAGTTAAAATGTTACCTTCCGGTTCGTTTCGTATTATTATTATAGGACAACCTCAACAGGTTGCTACATGCATGGCGTATTAGGTACGCATAGGTATACAGCGAGTAAGATGAACTCGAGTAAAAAATAGGTTAAGTAACAACTTGAACCGTTGGAACGTTAAACATCGTATGTATTTAAGTGACAACTCAAACGTGAACCGAAGAAATTGCAAATTACTTAAATAGTTAAAATGTTACCTTTCGGGTCGTTTCATCTTTTTATTATTATAGATAACCTCAACAGGTTGCTATATGAATGGCGTATTAGGTACGCATAGTTATACAGCGAGTAAAATGAACTCGAGTAAGAAGTAGGTTAAGTAACAACTTGAATCGTTGGAACGTTAAACCTCGTATGCATTATTATCGTTAAGTGACAACTCCAATCGTTGAAACGTGAACATTAGAACTTAACTTAAATAGTTAAAATGTTACCTTTCGGGTCGTTTCATATTATTATTATAGAATAACCTCAACAGGTTGCTATATGCATAGCGTATTAGGTACGCATAGGTATACAGCGAGTAAGATGAACTCGAGTAAAAAGTAGGTTAAGTAACAACTCGAATCGTTGGAACGTTAAACCTCGTATGCATTATTATCAGTAAGTGACAACTCAAACGTGGACCGAACAAATTGCAAATTACTTAATTAGTTAGAATGTTACCTTTCGGGTCGTTTCATATTATTATTATAGGATAACCTCAACAGGTTGCTATATGGATGGCGTATTAAGTACGCATAGGTATACAGCGAGTAAGATGAACTCGTGGCGTTGCATCGTGAACTCGAGTAAAAAGTAGGTTAAGTAAGAACTCGAATCGTTGGAACGTGAAACCTCATATGCAATCGATAGTTATCGGTAAATGTGCAATTTACTTACAAATATTCCCACTCCTCGTTATGTTTCCTCTTCGGCATCTTGATTTTGACGAAAAAACTTGTTAACACGGAGAAACTTAGAAAAACCAACTTTGTAGTGCGACGCGGCGGAGCACTGCAACGTGAATGAAGAACCAGCCGACCGCACGAAGTGGTGGAATTGTGTGGTCTACCTACATATTTTTTTTTTTCTCTCTCTGAACTTAGTGCATAGACAGGGCGACATTGTGCGTGCTACTACAAGTGTATACATAAAATCTCTTCAAACTCAATACTGTAACATAATGATTTATAGTGTAAGCGTAATATTCACAAGAATTACTTCAAAAGTTGTTAAGTTAAACCGAGCGAAATATTCCTTTATGTTCAAAATTTTTATATAAAAATATCTTCTTGTTGTAGCTTGCGGTTACTTAATCTTATAATTGAACGTAAAACGAAATATTTCCGACATCACGCTCAGTTAATGAGAGGTTACTGCTTCGTATAAAAGCATAGCCTGTGCTAAGAAAAAATATCGATCCTAAAACTTAACCGAAAAGCCGGCTGGAAAGTTACTTAGCTCTAATCGGAAAGAATGTTTATTTCTATTTAAGATAAAATTTCCCGAGACTACGGACTTTTGTTATATTTGAATATAACCGTTAAAATAATGTAGCATTTTTTGCCTTAAGGATGGAGTGGGGTATTATAAAAATGCTTTTCCGGTTTGGAAGGTCGATGTACTCGTACAAGATTGATGTGGTAGTGCAACTTTATTGGAATTTAGTGTTTGTGGTTTAAATTGTGACACTGTGGTAGGGCATTTTCTAGTTTTCGTCAGGCTAGCTACCAGCCTACCTATCTAAAGTTTAAAATCTGTCACCTGTGTCGCCTATCGATATGTTCCTTCAACTGCACTTGAGAGCCAATCCTAATGGATTGGCTCTCAAGATTACTAGGTTTAGTATATTGTAGTCAAATGTGTAAAAATCGCCAAGTGCGAGTATATTTACTTTTTAAATAGGTTTTAGGCCAAGTAACGACACCTTATTATTCCTGTGTTAGCATGATTTTCAGATTTTTATAAAACTTTCAAATTTGATATTTTTTATTTATAATATTTATTTATTTATTTAACATACCTTTGGGTGGGCATTGCAGTATGCCCAATTCGCCCACCCACGGTCAAAATACTTAAACTACTTACTTACAAAATACAATTACCTACTAGTCACATTAATGTAAACTATGTTATAGACATATGACATGACATTTTCGAGTTTTGGTATCTTTCCAAAAATGAAAGGTTGTCAATTATGGATCAATAGGTCGTAGGTCGAAAGTACTTTCTGAGAGTAAGCTTGATTTTCCAGTGGAATAAAACATCTTGATCCATTTGTGTATTTTATATGTTTGGCCAGACGCTTTTGCCCTGGCTCGTGAGTTGGTATTCTCTCTTATCTACATAACACATTGTTTTCTTCAACAGTATGCATAGGTAGGTACTTAAGTTCTCTATGAAGAAGAGATAGTAATTAGAAATTGTATTAGCGGTTCAGCTCTATGAAAACTCGGTCAGGGAGAAGTTTGAACGTCCGTGAAAGCGCTTGTATATCTAGGTTAAGACTAGAGATGCACAAAACAGTAGTTTAGCCGGAAGGGCAACGTCGTCGGCACACGCACATCAAGTACTGAATAGAACTTTTTTGAAGTTTCGCAAAATGTATTTATATTTTAATGAAAGTACAAGTTGTGGTCAAGGTTAGTAAAAATGTTCGGTTGTGATTTGTATGACAGTAGAAAATTTTACACAATTAGTTGATCAACTGCTAAATCGCATACGATTCGAATCGTCTGAGCAGACTTTCAGCCAAATTGAAGCAACAACAATCGATTCAATAAAAATTTGCCGCCTTTCAACTTTTGTTGATCAAATCTCTTGTTGAAAGCGATTCGACTCGTCTGAACCTTTCGCGTTCAAGTCAGCTTCGATTATTGTTTTATTTACGCCCGCACCTGTGAGAGCACGTGTTTGATATATTATTATTTTATTCGCTTCTTAGAGATGTATCAGCAACACAAGTGTTTATGGAACAATAGTTCTGAGTTATATACCTCAGATCTATTGTTAAAAATAATAACGCAGGGGATGCTTTGTGGCAAGCCGTTGGTGAGTGGTGACACCGTGTACCTCCTGGGGCTAAATGAGACCCCTGCCCCCGGCTTTCCTTAACTGGCTGTCCGGGGGTGGAGACCGCAAGAGCTAAGAACCTAAGCCCCAGGGTGGAAGTGATAAAAAGCATAATGCACGGGAGTAGCTCCTCAGTGAAACTGCATCACACCTCTCAACACCCTTTAGCCATCCACGCCAACGTTGCCACTTACGACGCCAATTATACTGGCGGCCCTTAAGCGGGGCCCGTTCAGTGGGTGGCGAGTCAACACCTGCTTACATATTTTTACATGACGCAGAATTGGCCGGTGCCGAAGTCTCATTTCGCCGCTTCTACGTTCTTCATCTCTAGTCAAAAAAATAGTTTCATAACCACTGCGTCTTCAACGCAGAAGCCGCGGTAAATACGCGGTGCGCAAGTGATGTACCTAGCGTAAAGCGGAGCAGTCGTCACTTTGCACCCAGATAGGGAGTGAAAGAGACCGCACTATCGGGCTGTATTGCTGTTCTTGTTTATTTCGTGGATTTTTGATGCTTTTATATCAAACCGCGCTTCCGCGCGTTTTATCTTGTGATCTGCGCTTGTTGCAAAATCATGGTTATTTTGACAGCAAAACGCAAATATCCATATGCGTGTATCAGCTGGCTTTACATGAGAAGCTATTATAAACGTGTTAAAAAGATCCGAATTGCTGAGTTTATTACTAAATTACTTTGTTTTAATAACTCAATTAAGTTAGTAGTAAGTCAGATAATACATTTAAGAGATAGAGACAATCAGAACAGTTAAATATATACAACTTGGGGGTTATTAAGGTACGTTCAGCAATTTCATTGCAACATACTAATGTTTCAAATAAAATTGTAACTATATCACATCTCCAATAACATAAGAAGCCGACACGTACGCTCAAGCTTAGCAAACTGGTCGGCATTTCTCCGAGAGATCCAATCCGGAACGAAGTTATTCGCCAGAGACACCGATATAGGTCAGCGCATTAGTAGCGGCAGCGACTAATTTTATTTATTGTGACACACCAAAACTAAACCCTGTGTCCAGCTTAATGCTAAAAAGTAGCCGGATTCTGTCATCTCTAGTTTAGAACCTATCGAATGCCTATTTATGGTTGGGTCGTGCGTGACAGACCTAAACGTTTATTTATACGGGTTCAACCGTTTCTTGTCGACATTCGGCTGAATAGTATTTGGTAAGTTTGCGTGAGACCGTTTAACATTAAAAGTAAATAATATAGGGCCTGGAAAAAGGTTTTATATTTTTACTTGAGAAAGGAGTGCTTTACTTAACCGTATTTATGTCCCAGGTCTGGATCCTTTTAGCGGTAGTTTATTCACTCGTTAGCGCTATTGGTTCGACAACTTATCAAATTGCGGATTCTGAACCCAATCGTATAATTTAGACCACATTTAACGTAGCTTATAAAGAAGTTTTATTTAAAACCTAGCTACTGCCCGCGGTTTCATCCATGTGGAGATTCTCACGCGAAAACGCTGTTTTCCTTCCGGAAAGAAGAAAGAAAGAAAAGAAAAGTAGGCTATGTCATTTTCCAGCCCGTAATCTATGTCTATGGTAAAAATCACGTCGATTCGTCGGATGGTTATAGCGTGAAAGAAGGACATTCAACAAACACACTTTTGTTTTTATAATGCTAATAATAGCTTCTGAAAGCTTCTTGCAAAATAAACTAGAGCTTCTGCTTTGTGCTAGAATGTAAAATAAAATTAGCGATAAACCTCTGCTTTGAATTATACGGAAATCTTAAACCTTTTTCAGAGTTTACAACCTTGAAGTGAAAAAAAAATCAGAGTCATTTATTTGTCTTTTTATCTGTTTATCGGTCTGTCGTCAAGGCATTTCAACTTAAACAAGTACTAAGATTTACGTGCATGTACAGAGTTATTGGAAAACTGCTAACAACTTTAGAACATCCAAACTATTTGGTTTGTGCAAAATTAAAAACAATGTTCTGCGTCTTTCAATACCTACATAATAATATTTGACTCTCGCAAACAAAAATAAATCGATCAACATACTTAGTAGAAAAAAATAATTAAACTATGCAACCCGATTAAGTAAAGCAAATAATTCAGGGACCCCATTTTTTGTAGATGTTCATCCGTCATATTGATTTTGACCCAGACCATACCCATTACTTCATTCATAGTTTGGATGCTACGGTTGAACATAAATAATATGTAAATATGTATAAACCTAGTAATAATATGTTTGAATATATTTACATATGATTAAATACAAATTATTAAAATTATAATAAGTTTTATACTAAATAACAAAATATTAAAACTAAGTAATATTGTAATTAAATAAACAACCCTCAGTTTTGTGTACATTATGTTGCAGGGATACGTTATAATTATAATGGTTATATAATAGTAGGTACCTGATGCTTTCATTCGTTTCTTCGCTAACGAATTCAGTGAATTGGCTTTTAATTAGATTTTCTCACTCCGGTATTAATTAAATTTTGAAGAGCCATATTTACGGAAGAGCCGATTCTTGACATTTCGTTGAAACTTTCATATTGCAAGCTTTCAAATAATAATTATTTTAACGTTAACATTTATATGACATATTACATCCAAAATAATGCTGCTCCCATGCTAAAGCATGGGAGCAGCGTAGCGGGATAGTGGCCATCTCCCAGAGAGAGAGAGAGAGTATGATATAATCCATTACACGGGCCCAGTGCGGCTTGGTAAATCCGCGTACATAACTTGATGTAAGTAATTGTTGGGGGGCCGATTCGAGATTCGAACTATGGGGCGTCGGATTGGTGCGTGTGAAAGTCACACAAGTTCCCGCTCGACCACACTCGCTCTTAGTTCACGCTCGGCAACACTCGGTCTTAGTTCCGGGCGTGAGATGGGAGCCACGATTGGCCACCCTGTGGCCTTCGGCTTGTAAGCCGAAATAATTGTAATCACAAGAATTTCATTATCATCTCCATCGTCGGGTCAACGCCCTCGGCACTTTTTGGGTGATCCGGATGATCCAAAATCTTGGCCGTTGTAGCAGCCATGATTATCATACGACTTGCATGCTACCATGCACGCGATAGTAGTACATATGATACCACACTGCAAATTTATTATATACTAGCTCCTACCCGCGGTTTCACCCGCGCGGAGATATTGGATATCATGGTTTTTATTTTTTTTGCGCGGAACCCCAATCCTTTTTCTAATATAAAAGTAGCCTGAGTTACACCTTATAACATCAGCTATCTGTCAGTGAAAGTAATATCAAAATCGGCCTAGCCGTTTCGGAGATTACCCGGAACAAACAGACCGAGAAAGCAAACAAACTATTTAAAAATGGTTGTTTTGTTATAGGTAGGTACCGTATATAGTTTCATATGCATTTGGTAAAAACTGTTATTTTGATATTACAAACAGACACTTCAATTTTATTTATTTGTATAGAAGATTCATCGTGTGGTCATTCGCAAAATTAACAAAAGAGTTTTGAAGGCTTTTGAAATGGGAATATAATTACGAATGCTCTATACTGTCCCAACCTAGGAGCCAAATTTTTTATTTTATAAATCTATACTTATCTATACTTCTGTACTAATATTATAAAGCCGCTTATAATAAAGGCGCTATTATAAAGCTAAATATTTATAATATAAGCAGTAAGTTTGTGAGTTCTTTTGTTTTTTTTGTTACCGCTAATCTCTGGAGTCGGTGGTCCGATTTATCTTTCACTAATAGGAAGCATTGTCCCTGAGTGCTATAGGCTACATTTTATTCTAATTCCACGCGTGGGAAGCCGCGGGCAGGCTCTAGTATAAGGATATACAGAGAAAATATTCTTTTGTCATATTCAAAAACCTTTCTTTTCCAGGTATAATAATTCACATTTATTGGAATGTTCTCAGTTTCTTAGCACTACTCACTGAGCTATGTAGTTTAGTATCCATAGCGATGATAGCCAGCGGCAAGTTATACCCTCTTACTAAGATACCTTACACAGATCCAAACTTTCAAACATCCAATGACCCCGATATCCTTTCTCTAAACCCAGTGTGACACTTCAACAATTGTTAAGTCCCTTGAATCTCTGGGGTTCATGTTTGAAAACTGAAGGAGTATTTTAGAAAATACTAAATTCAAAATAAATGATGAAGAAGCAAAACATTTTGTAAATCCCAGTGAAATATATTATGGCTGTAAACAACGTAGAAAATATTAAAAAAAATACGTCGATTATTTAGTGTTTTGCACCGAGTACAAACTAGTAAGTATGGTAATATAGTTCGTCCATCACGGGAATCGTTAGGTGATTGAACAGCTACATTAACCAAAATATTTTTGTAGAAAAAAAAATGAGATATATTTTTTGCGGGTGGTTACAGAAATAGCTTCCAAGCATTAACCAATTTCTTCTAATAGGAACAAGGGTAAAATGCGTTTGACAGGTTTTGATAAGGCCCATGATTTTAACCCGACCGATAATTATGATTAAAATTTTGTCAAAGGTTTGTCTTCCTCATACTGAAAAATAAGTAATATTTAACCCCTTTATTTTTGTAATTTTATATTTTTTCACGTTAGCTCGCTAACCGAAACTCGCTGACTTTTTAAAATATAATTATTAAATTTGAAATTTTATTAAATCAATATTATCTACTTATTTATGATATTACTTACTTATGGCAAATTTTAACAATGTGATTTAAAAACATCTGTGAGAAGTAACTTTTGCGAGAATGCAGAAGACACGGATTCTACGAGAACGTTATGTATAGCGCTTTAAATCATGTAATTACGCAGAAAGAGACATAGATTTTTTTTTTTTTTTGTTCCCGGTGGAAAAACTCCTTTATGAGCTTACCCCTCCGTGCCTCGGGGGAGGTCACGGAGAGAGTGTGGGCTTCCCGCTCGCCCACTGCGCAGCGGACTACCCACCAAAAAACCACCGGGGCGTTATACGGCTCAGCTTCTGGACGGGGTTGCGGTGCCACTTTCGCACTACACGCGGAACCCCGTCAGCCGTCGTCCGCCCCCCAGGGCGGACCCGCCTCGCGGGGAGAGAACCTCTCCCCCGCACAGCCAGGCGATGCGCCCAACGCAAGCGCATCGCCTCCGCCTCGGGAGGACCCTACCTATAAGAAGGTGCGGGACGCTGAATGCCCCCGCATCCGACGCCCCAGGCCCTCCCGGAGGAGACGGAGGGGTTCGACCGCACCCCCGTCTCCGTGCTCGACTGAGCACCACTGTGACCCTCGCCTGCCACGGCACCCGCAAGGGCGGCGCTTAGGGCGGGGGTCTACCTCTCGACGCACGGTCAACGACCGCGCGCCGATCCCCGGACTCCAGGGAGAGGACCATCGGTCCGGGGAATCCATCTCCCACAATCTCTCCAATCAAGCCCCACCCCAAATGGAGAGGGAATCAGAGTGGGCTTGCTCCTCCTGCGTCGCGTCCTCATTTGGCGCGCTGCCAGCGGGAGCAGTGCTCAAATCCCTATAGGGGATATGGCCTTGGTCCCACGCTGGTGGCCAGCGCGCCCCACCTCGTGAGCCCCCCCAATAAGAGGGGCTGTCCATCTCCTGTCCTCGTCCAGTTCCGCGCGCTGCCAGCGGGAGCAGGGTCTAAACACACCCTGGTCCCACGCTGGAAGACAGCGCGCCCCTATCTCGTCACGTCCGGTGTTGCGTGTCGGGAGCCTCGCGGCACCCCGACACGCCTGTCCCTCACTGCGGCCTTCGGGCTCCGCTCCGCCCATACGCCCCATCCACTGTGCCCTCTGCTGACCCCTTCAGAGGGACACGCGGAGGGGCCCACCTCGCCGGGTTATCAGCTACCCGTCAGCAACCCCTCCGGGACCGAAAGGTCAACCAGGAGATGTTGCTGACGGGTACCCAGGGTGCACCACGTGGAGGTTCCCCGGCATAGCACCCCAGAAAGAGACATAGATAGCACAGGGAAATTTAACCTCTCGCCCTAGTGCAATACTATGCAATATTGCGGTACATTATGCAATCAACACAGTACACATAATATGTAATAAATTCTAAATATTATGAGACCAAGTACATCATTTTATAATAAACACCATCTCCTTGTTGTGTTCAGTACCTACAAACCGCAACCACGACCTCCAAACTACGTTAAAAGTATGTTTTTTAATGTTTCATAATAGACCTAAATGCAAAACGAAAACTTAAAGTAGCTTTTCCCTAAGGGAGATTCTTTCAACTAAGCTCTTAGGTAACCAGTCGACACAGGGAATACTTAAATATCCACGACGAATAATACCTGGGGGAAATCCCCCTAGGACCTTCGATCCGCATATAGAATAGGTATACTCGTACACTGTTTTAAACTTTCACGGTTATTTACTAATTCACTTATTGTAACGGGATAATCACGGTAAATATCCCGTTACAAAGTGTGAATTAAAATAGATATTTTTAAACCAATGTTAGTGGTAGCCCTAACTCTTCTGCGAGTGTCCGTCTGGGTTGTTACCTCAGCTTTGCTCGTGAAGTCTGCCGCCAAGCAGTGATGTGCAAGCATAACTGTGTTCCGGTTTGATGAGTAGAGTAGCCAGTGAAATTACTGGGCTTATGAGACTTAATACCTAATGTCTCAGGGTAGCGGGCGCAATGCAGTGCCGCGCCGGGCTTTGTGTTTCAAAGCTCTGAGTGACACTGCAATTGTTATGGGCCGGCGTTATGCTTACCATCAGGCAAACGACCAGCTCGTCTCGCTATCAAATAACATAAAATAAAAAAAGAGATTACTTTTATATACCAATATAAAGAAGACTTATATATTTAAAGGTCTTATAATATTATTATATTCTAATTTTAGACGCTGTTCCAGGTATTAGAGTAAATATCAGAGGTATATCTACCCTGCATTAAAGGAGATAATCCACAGGCGTATTCTCGGAGCGGATCTGTCTAATCCGATTGTAATAATAACATCCGATGTCGTCTGCAGATTGGTTCGGTTAGTGAGCGTTGCGTTTGAATTCATGGAGAGGTTTCCGAAAAGCAGAAACGCGTGTACCTATAGAAACGCTTCCTTTCAGACTGGTTTATACCTAATGCGTAGAGGGGCTAAGTCGCGTTATGACTAAATTTTTAATTATGGCACCGTAGCTAGGTTGGTAGTAGCTCTGCCTGCAAAGCGGGGGGTCCCGGGTTCGATTCCCGGCCGGGGCAGATTTTGTGTGCGCATAAAGGTTGTTCTTGGGTCTTGGATATTTGTGATGTTTATCTGTGTGTGTCCATTCCACCTGCGACACAGGGAATCCTAGTGCGGGGGTATGAGTGTAAGCGTTTATTTATTATCATTATTTAGCTTTATATTTAGGACGGTGTTAATCTATATTATGTGCTATAGATGTTTACAAAAAGTTACATTTTCTAAGAAAAACTTCTTCAAGCCAGCGAAAGCGAAGCATACTAATACGAGTATACAAGTATAATAAAACTTAACTATCAGATATCTACATTAACCCTGACCCATAACTAAGTTTACCGGTGTTTATGAATCAGGAACAACAAAACCATGAACTTTTTTAACGAGTGAATGCTTTTTAAGCAGGTAGGTAGGTTTTCCCGTTGCGGGCAAACATTGCATGCTGCAGAATTTAAGTTCAGCGACCTAACAACTATACCACGGAGCTGTCAATACTAAATAAAAAATCTGTACTAATATTATAAAGCAGTAAAGTTTGTGAGTTTTTTTGTTTGTTTGTTACCGTTAATGTCTGGGACCACCACGCTGCGCTCACTGGTCCGATTCTAAAAATTCTTTCACTAATAGGAAGCTTCCTACCATTACCTACCATCTACCTACATTATCCCTATGCACTTATAGGCTACATTTCATACTCATTCCACGCGTGCAAAGTCGCCGGCAGAAGTTAGTCTATAATATAGTGGGATGATTTTTGTGAGTGCTCCAAACAGAAATTCAATTTAAAGTTTTAGCTATATATATCATTTAATGTAATTAAAGATGTATTTAATTATAATAACAGTAAAAGTAAACAAAATACACTAAAATAACTAAATAAAATACACAGTAATTTATTTACAATCTTAATATAATAATCCGCTACCAGTAGTATATATTATAGTAGCTATATATTGTACTATGTATATATTATAGTAGCTATATATAGTAGCTATAAATATACTTAATGTAATTTTTTGTATTCTCAAATTGTCAATTTATATAATTTTATTATAATATTAATTTATTTAATAATAAACTTCTATTTATTAGAATCGTCCAAAAATAATAATCTGTAATGTCAAATCACATATAATAATTCTCGTTCATTTTAATCCTAAATAAATATAATTTTGAGGTAATGGACCACTATGATTGTGTTTCCTTAAAGCAACATATAAATCTGGAAAATAACTAGGTATAAGCAAAACTATAAATCTGGTAAAAACAGTTAAAAATAAGTAAGTATAATTTGAAAAAACTGGGTTTCCATTACTGAGGGCCCCATTGTGCATTGGAATATCTATTGTATTTCGCTGTCTATATATAAATTTCTTAAGACATCATTAAATTTAAAAATAAATAAACAAAGTTAGTTTGCCAAGGTACTGTTTCCATTAATATGGTATCGGTTTATCTAATTGTATAATTTCATTAGAGTGGCAAACATGCCGCATAGAAACGAAAGTAATAAAAAAAGTAATATATACAAATAAATGAAATTGAAGTGTCTGTTTGTAATATTAAAATAACAGCTTTTTACTAAATGCATACGAAAGTATATACGGAACCTATAAAAAAAATCCATTTTAAAAAATGTTGTCTGTCTGTCTGTCTGCTTGTTCCGTGTACTCTCCAAAACAGCTGGACCGATTTTGACGGGACTTTCATTGGCAGATAGCTGATGTTACAAGGAGTAACTTAGGCTACTTTAATTTTAGAAAAAGAATTAGGGTTCCGCGCAAAAAAATAAAAACCATGAAATCCAATATCTCCGCGCGGGTGAAACCGCGGGGCAGCAGCTAGTAAAAAATAATTGTAAAATAATGCGATAGAGTGCAGATAAGAATCATAGGTATGTATTTATACCGTAAAATTGTCATTTCATTGTATTTCTATATATGTTCGTCTGTTATCTTGTACTAATGTACTTACGTACCCTTAAATACTACCTTTTCATTACGTGACTGCCCAATCTTAGGAGTGTAATGTTTACAGGGTTCAGGTATACATGACGTATGTGAGTTTCTTTATTACACCATAACTTTTAAATGCCATTGTCAGTGGGAGGACTAACTCTTCTGCGAGTGTCCGTCTGGGTTGTTACCACCGCTTTGCTCGTGAAGTCTGCCGCCAAGCAGTAGTGTGCAAGCATTGCTGTGTTCCGGTTTCATGAGCAAAGTTTCCAGTGAAATCACTGGGCTTATGAGACCTAATACCTAATGTCTCAGGGTAACGAGCGCATTGCAGTGCCGCGCAGGCCTTTGTGTTGCAAAGTTCTGGGTGGCACTGCAATTGTTATGGGCCGGCGTTATGCTTACCATCAGGCAAATGACCAGCTCGTCTCGTTACCAAATAAAAAAAAAAAAAAATGCCTGAACTTATTTGGATATAGATCTGGATTGTGAGGTATCATTAGAATCCAATAGAATCTCACCTGTGTCACACTGGGCAGGCTAGGGCAGTCGCGTTCTTTGTTATTACATATTTTTTCTTTATAGTATTTTTTTTTTCGAGTGTTCTTCATCATTCGAAGACATTACATACCTACATATTATTTTGTAATTTTATTTTATTTATTGTTTAATATCGAACTGAAGATTATCGCTTGTAACCAGGGAACAACGGAAAACATAATTTTATAAAAATAGTATAAGCTCTCAAATTCTCAATATGAGAGAAATATTATGATGTCACAGAGATAATCTTATGATGGAACCCGGAGGCATCTATCTAATTAACTGGCTGAATGTTAAATATGTAGTTGTGTTGGTCGTCGCGAAGTTTTTTTAATAAAACTTTTGATAGGTTGTATTTTGTGTAAAAAATTGGGTCTATTTATCATTTAGTCGGTTAAAGTAAAGATGGGAGCTGGTCTTGCAAGGTATATAATATAATATAATCCGTGCAAGAAACAAGTAGCTCGATCACGTTCGATACACGATCCTGGCAGTGCTGAGCGTTTGCCTTGCATCAGAGTGCAGGGTTTTATGCGATTGAAAAGTTAGGGAGAAAACATAAGAATATGAAACCACTCAGAGCTATGTTTGAATAGCTCAGCTTTTAGAATAATTGGCGTGCGCAAGTAATCCCAAGTTTAAATCTAAAGTCAGCAGATAAGTTTTTTTTCTATTTTACTAAAGCGCTTTTTTTCGACGTAAATTTTGTCGTAAACTGATCTTGTTTAGATACGTTTTTATTATGACAATGACTGGAGTATTTTGAGACTAAAGAAAAGCGTAATGATTGTTCACGATGTCTTTGAAAATGTATCAAGATGAATACCATGCAATATATTACACTCTTTACAATGGTATATCAATGTGTATCCTTTATTCGAGAATCTAATAACGAAATAATTAGATAACAATGAAAACCGCCAATACTGAAATCTACTTAGTAATTTTACGTGATACTAAGAAAGACCTTAGCAACTTGGTCACTTTGAGGCACTAAAATAGACTGTATTTTAATAAAAAGACTTGTACAATAAACAAATATTGTTTAAAACAGATTTCAGTAGGCAAAACTAGATCAAACGGATGTTGTAACAATTGTTTTGGTCTCGACTTAACTACCATCTAAAGTTTTGAACTAAACTCATGAAGTAGGAGCTAGAGACTGCTCATTGGACTTAGGCTAACTTCCAAGATCGCGGTATCAAAACTTAACACCAATAAGAGACCAAGTTGGAACCTTCAAGGAACAGTTGACCACAGTAGATGAAATTGTACATCATTATTGTTCGTTATGAAGTTCGTCAACCACAAATATTTGGCTAAAGGCTGTAAGAGATTCGAGTGGACCCATGTCATAGATGGCACATACTGCTCTCTTTTTTGTAATATGTAAATGGTGTCTATATCAGCAGATCCCCATAGTAGGACACCTTAAGACATCAAACTATGAAAATATGCAAAGTATACTGACCTTGTCGTCGCTACATCTGTCAGTTGTCTAATTTTACGCACTGAAAATGCAGCTAAGCTCAACCGACTCGGAAGGGCATTGGCCTAAGAAAATAGTATTTTTCACCAGGTTTGCTGCCTTTCAACACATATAGTTTTACTGGCGTTGAACTATGAGTATAATTGATTTATAGGTTTTGCTGTGTGTTGTTTACCAAAATATAAACTAGAATTTTATAAATATTTCTGATAATTTTTTTAATAATAAATTATCAGAGTTCCTAAAAATATTGACGATGTTATATATAAAAAAGGGCTACGTTTCGCCTTATTTTATATATGAAATTACGGATCACTGAGCTTTGAGGATTTTTCGATGCTTACGTGGCTTCATAAAAATTCTTACTCCCACGCTAGACGAACTGTGAAGGGCTATTAAGTCTCGGATATAAAAATATCTATGAAACCAGGTGTAGGTTCAACTCGTTATTTAATCTTCAAAAAGGAGTTATAACCAGCTGTCTAAAATAGTCTTTAACAGTACTTTATTTGTATGATGAAGCATCAATCATACAAATACTTAAAGTACTTTTCAAAATCATTTTTTCGCATTCCTAATATTAGGTGATAAAATTTTGTTATTAAATTTTCAAGATTGGGAGTCGACAACGATGTTAGTAGGCGGCACTACGGGGGTAGCACGTAGGGAGGGTGGTAAACCCATAATTTTCCTGCCAGCTTGCTTATTCGATAATCACCCTTCCTGTCATAGCGTAGCTGAAAAACCAATATAACCATTAATTTTCAAAACAAAATATCAGTTGTAAATTCAAAATTCTTTACTTTACTTATACATACACGGGCCTCAGAAGAGTGCCTATACTTACTTTAAATCAAATTCGCTATCATGAAAAGAGTCTGAGAATGCCGATAGATTATATATACTATAAGTATTAGGAAGGTACATGTATTAACTATATAGGTACTTACTACAAGATTATGTATTATGTTTTTATTTAATATATAGGTAGAACAATCTCTTTCGTTTGATCTTCTATCGCAGTATTCATTGGAAAATTGTGCTGAACATTCCACAGAAGCCAGGGAAAAAGAATTGAAGTTGAACATTTTAGAAACGCAGTAGTTGATAGAATCGAATTTGAAGCAACAACAACTATGTCTTCCACCGATTCGTAAGCCTAGAGGACCAATAATTATAGTGAGGTTATTCTAATATAATAAACGCGAAAGTTTGCGAGGATGGATGAATAGTTGTTTGTTACTCTTTCACGCCAAAACTATTGAACGGAGTTTGTTCAAACTTTACAGTAATATAGCTTATTTATACATCAGAATAACACATAACTAGACTACAATTTATAAATATAGATAAAACGCGGGCGAGACCGCGGGCAGAAGTTAGTATCTTATAATGTCTTTTCCGATATTGTGAAAATTGTATAACATAATCTGATTGCTGTTTGGCAGAAGTTACGTTTGATTGCTGATTGAAAATTATGGTGGGCTTCAAATCGATTTCAACTTGAGGTCATATCGCTCTGAAAAGTTTTCTATTTACTTTCGCCGATTACTCAGAATTTCACTGAGTGAAACGACTCTTACCCATCAAAAATAAATTACCTATTAGACATTGAAATGGCCGAATTGAACTTTCTAATCATTATTCTATGACGTCGAACAATGTTTTTACTTACTTTATAAGACATATCTGCAGGCACGAGATTAATTGAATCAACGTGTTTAATATTTTTGATAGCTTCTGTAAAACTACTTTTTGGAGTATTTCTGAAAGCTTTAAATACTTCTCAATTAAAGGAATGTAAACGGCCATTTACCGCTTGGAACAACTAAAATTGAAAGCATAATTTAAACTTTACCATAGCAATTTAAATTCAAGTACCAGCTCCATTAATTAATTTAGGGGCAAGCGGTAAGCTCAATGGAGTTAATCGAATGCATTATTCGATTATTTTTTTAATCGATTACCAGAGGCACTGCGGTCGCGGGTGCAGCGTGCCAAATAAAGCGTGTGATTTGGTGCTGGATTTCCAGTCACTATTTTGCGCAGCTTGTTTTCAATTATGTGCTCTGAATAGCTATTTCTAAGTTAAAACAAATGCACGAGTAGTGCAGTAGCGGTTTAAAATAAAATAAGTAACCATTAACGTTATAAATAGTAATTAAGGTATAAATAAGTAATTAATAAAAAATAGTTTTCTTAGTGTTTATACTAAAAATAATGACATCTCGCCTTTTTACTAAGTGACAATCAATAGTCGACTTATGTCACCTATAGTGGACTAAATTAGTAGTTAGAGATGAATGTTTTTTGGTATCCCGATTAGACAGACCGTAAAAAATAGCTGAATTAGCACAAAAATGTTACCATTGCTGCATTCAAAAAAGTAGTCGATAGAAAACATTTTCCCATTAGTCTAATCTAATTATTTCTCGTGAATAGTAATTAAAAGTTTTATAAAACTAAAATTAGTTCGCAAACCATCGATACTAAGCAAACATGTAAATCAATCACGTGAATAGCTCACATACCATACCATTTTATATGTAACGAACCTGACTACCACTACCCTAATGACCTCCTAAAATTACGAAGTACCACTAAATTATATCGGCTTTGGCCTCCGAGGGCGTATAAGCCAGCACATTTATAAAGCCACCGCTGACTCCGGCGAGGCTACTTTGTTATGAACATGCGGGTTATTCTTGGTGACACTGAAAGGGTCTCACTTTGTCACACAAAATATATATACTAGGTATTGGTTGTGTCTAGTTTAAAAGTTTTTATCTAAGTATACCTACTGTTATTCGAGTTTCATCATGGCTCAAATTTCATCACGGAATTAGACAAAGCTGTTATGTTGATAAAGGAGTCGAAAAAGTGTCTAAATTTTTTAATTTTTACTATTTGTACTAATTATTCATATGAAGAAAACTTCTTCACAATGACGTTTTTTTCTTCTGGCAATTTTTAGAAAGCTTCAGATATCGGAATTTGTTTTAAATCATTTATTTCTTGTTTGTAACCTGAAATTGTGATAATTATATATAAAATGCAAACTAATGTTTATTATGTAGTATCTAAATCTCGTCCAGAAAGAGAATATTATCTACCTACATGTGTTTGTATCATCATACCCTAAAATTTAAACTACATGCTTTTGCTAGGTTTGGGGGGGGGGGGGGGTATTATGTAGTAGTGTCTCGACTACCTAACTACTAATAATAGTCACGCACCTATCGATGGGTTTTGGAGTTAATTTCACATTTTCACTACCTTCGACTGCAACTTAAAGTCGGCGAGGGTATAAAAGATATTAAGATATTAGAGAAGAACCGACAAAACAAAAAATTGCTTTAAAAAAGCGAAGAACCGACTTCAGTGACAAACTACTGAACCGATTTTGATGAAATTTCTATGGGACCAATCTGAAAGTGTACCCTTTGAAATAAAAAAAGAATTTTCCAAATCGGTTTATAAATGACCGAGATCAGAGGTAACAAACATAAAAAAAAATACCCGACGAATTGATAACCTCCTCCTTTTTTGGAAGTCGGTTAAAAATAATGCGCTGAACAAATATGGACAACACGTACAATGTGCAGACTAGAACTGCGTCATCAACACGGCATGTAGCTAATTAGACTGCGAGGGTGACCTCGTGATATAAGTATACGAGTAGTGTTATGGATTGGACAAACTTAACACATAAGTAAGAAAATCTGGGTGAGCGAGCTTCGCTCAAAAAACTATTTTTCTGCAAAAGCGGTCCTATTTCGCGTGGGTTTAAACTTTAGTTTGTGATAAATATTAATTAATCGTGCTTTGGATTTTATTTTGCTACTATTACATAGGAAAAACTCTACATTTCATTGTAAAAACACTTATTTTTCATTCACAAAATAATATTAACGATTATTAATATAACATCTTTACAAGTTTCTATTTTTGGTTCTCAATACTTGAACGTGATACATTTGTAGGTTAAAATTGATAGTGATTGAACTGCGATATATATATTTATATATATACGCTTGCGCTCCTATCCTTGCACTTGGATTACAGACAATAAAACTGCATGCTTAAACAGTTGGTTAGACAGATATAATGACAAACATGACTGTGTAAATTATTACGATTTCGCTGAATGCCGAAAAGGTTTCAATTTTCTCGATTCAAATTTAGAACACTAAAAATGCCTTCAAACCATAACTTCGAAAAAACCTTTTCAGCTACTGCTTCCGAAAGCGATACGGAATTTTTGATGGCAATAATATTTTCCTTCCACTAAACTGGCACAAAAAAAGCGTCGTTTCCATGCTCATATTTCTCACATGCCATTATATTCTTATCACACTTGGCTTGGTTCGCTGTTTTTTTCGTCAAAAGCGAGTTTATGTAAGTGTTTGCGTGCAGACACCGTAAAACCTCTTATTTTATAGATTTGGGTGACTAGATAGTTATGTTAAGAAGCGCTACTTCAACCTTGGATTATTTTATTTTCTGGATAAGTATTATATTGCCGTTTTGAATGTAAAGATTTAGAATATTATCTATAGCAAAAGGTATAAGTTTGTGGCGATTAAATCGTCCACGCTATTCAGTGGCTCATCACTAGTGTAAAAATGCAACTGTGTCCCATCTCTAGCTTGCCGCCAGGATTTTGAGAGATGACGCG
The DNA here is from genome assembly GCA_907269065.1 of Crocallis elinguaria. Taxonomy (NCBI): domain Eukaryota; kingdom Metazoa; phylum Arthropoda; class Insecta; order Lepidoptera; family Geometridae; genus Crocallis; species Crocallis elinguaria. Next base: position 10,030,481 of record OU026080.1, on the reverse strand, counting down.
AAAACTTGTCTAGACTAGTAGTACGATTATCCTGTGCTAGAATTAGAAACTGTTATATGTAGAAAATAAGCCCAGCATGTCTCAATCTATGTGTTAGTTCATTACACTACATTTCACGTATATGGTGTTTTCTGTACATGGAAAATATTTGATATCAAACTGGAATAGACTATAAATAGTCCCAAGTTAATTTCAAAATGTTTGCCTATTTCGGAAAACGGATTATAGCCTCAGCATATTGGAGACCCGAGCCACGGCCGCAGGCGACGCAGGTCAGGGCTGCACAGCTTTTTGTTATCGATATGTTACGGGCACTTATAGCTAATGCGTGTTTTTGGATTGTACGTGTATAACATAATTTACAAAACCATATATTTTTGGTGCCACTTTAACTGCTCATTAATACTAATAAATTGTGTTTGTGGTTTACGAAGATATTTATTTATTGCTCTGATTAATATAATTATAACCCATCTCGCAACAACCATGAAAGAAAAACCTTTTTAATTCTCGATAGGTCGTCTTAGCATCTATAAGACGAGATGATGTGAGTTTTGCCATTTACGTCCATCGAGGACTGTGTTTGTCGAGTAAATGCCATACTAAAAGTATGCGTGATGCACCACGCATACAACCTTCATGGAGGTTCATATTAGTTCATAAACGCGCCGCTAGGGGCGTTGTACATTTTTTCAAACAAAATCCGCGTAAATGCATCCACTGTAACGCGTTAACATGTAAAACTCACACTACGCCCTCAGCTGACAACTATCTCAGTCGGTCAGACACTATCTCACCAGATATCAAGTGTAGATGTGGTTGGAGGTGGTGAGCACGGAAGTTGGCGCACAAAACCTATTAGCATAGAATACCTTACAATTACAGCTGGCTGTCGGAATAAGTACTTGACAATAGATTTTAGACAAAGGTGGATTTTTGGACCCCAACACCTTGTAAGCTGATCCCATATCTGAAATAAGTATTATTTGTCCAGCCGCAGATACATTAAAGACAATTAATTTCAATTGGAAAAAGATCGTGTTGTTATCAGAAAGGATGTACGAGGCGAGTAGCCGATGCAAGTGGTGTTATACGGGGGAGGCTTATGTTCAGCAGTGGACATCTTCCGGCTGATGATGATGATGAGGCAGATAGGTACTACAATGTTCCATGATGATCTGTGATCTATGGCTACAGCAATCTGATTCTAGCGCTCCAAAACAAACCCTTCAGTGCGTACCTACCATAAGAGTTAGAATTATATTTTATTGAATCTATAGTACTATAAATACTTATTCGTAACTGTACTTTATCCTATACACGTAATATTAAAATAAAAACGCAACGCGAGGCCGTTAGTTGAGAAACATAAAAGATGACATGAAATATAAGCTGTAGACACTGTGAGTGACATGCACGCACTTGCGTGCAAAGGAAACGAATAAAGTATACATAACTATTAACTACTCACGCATTTGTTTTGTGTATGCAACTAGTGGAGGCTATGTAAGTTAGCAAGTGAGTAGTAGAATTTTAAGTATTAACCTATACTTACTTTGAAGTATAAGGGCAGGTTAATACTTCAAAAAGGTTAATACTTAAAAAATACATATTATTATAAAGATATATACAAAATACATAATATAAATATACAAATTATATAGTTTACTACCTTCTGCCTGCGGTTTCACCCGCGTGGCGATTCCCTCAGGAACAGTGCATTTTTCAGGAATAAAAAGTAGCCTATGTTACTCCCCAGTCCATAAAATATATCTATGCAAAAAATCGCTTCGCTTTGTTGCACCGTTGCTGCGTGAAAGAAGGAAAAATCAACAAACCAACACACCAACTAGCCTACAAACAAACTTACGCATTTACTATAGTATACGGATAATATAGGTTTTGGGCCGATAACTTGTGACATGGTAACTCTAAATTACAATATCACTAACTAAAGTGAAAGCTTATAGGTGCCACAAGCACAACACGCCTTTTTTGCATAGCTAGATCAATATGTTCATAACATTTCCACAATTCTTATTTGTAGCGGTAAAACTGCAACAAATAATATCGTAGCTATCGAGACGGGGTTACTGATAAAACGGGACAACGCTCTCGTATCCGTAGCAAACCCACAGGGTATAGTGGCGTAGGTACATATTAAATTTATCACGCTGTAGCTTCAAGATCCATTTTTAAATAGAGCTGATTTTGTTACATGTAAACACAACGCTAGCCTTTGTATGAGAGGAAGCAATTTATAAAGTGGCCATGACCATGTATTAAAAATGAGTGGATAAACAAAGGCCGGCAGTCTTGCAGGTTGCAGACCTTAGCTAACGATCGATTGATAGACATAAGTTGAAGGTGATTGAAACATTTAACGGTAACAAACAGTGATGGTACGGCGATGGTTTCAGTGATGACATGTTGACTCTCAGTGGATGCCCAGTGCGACATCTGATGTATTTTAGATTCAGTCAGATTAAATTTGTTGTTTGTAGGTCAAAATGGAAGTCGAATGTCAAATATGAAGATGCAAATTGGTGTCAAAAATCCAATGTACAAAGCCACGTCACTGATTTCAACACAACAACAAAAACCCAAAAATGTTAGAAAATCTGCAATACTTCTCTACATTTACAATTTTCATAAAAATATTTTTACACTGTACTTTATAGGTACATAGCTATTATAGGAAGGCATCACCTGTGATTCAGGGCATTGGGTTTAGATCCGTAGCGAATACCACCAGAATTCAGTTGGATACACTGTTTTATTTTTATCGTTAAACTTTGAAATGTTTAATAACAGCTATAAGAAGGATTAAAGGTGAATAAAATATGAATAAAATATGAATAAAATAGAACAAGTGTGAAAGAAGTTGCTCGTGTAATAATTGATAAGTAAATGTTGGTAAAATGAGGCGGATGATAGAATCAAAACAAAACAAATCCAGTAGTTTTAGTAAATTCAATTAAAATATCACAATAATTTGGCCGCCTTAAAAGTTTTGTAAATAATTAATTTAATCATAGTCACACGGATAAAACTAATGTTATTGATTTAAAACTTAAAGGGATTGTTAGGTAATTCCATTCTAATATATAATATTTCAAAATGTATACTTAAAAGTCGAAATTGTCCTGGGATACCAAAGTATGGCAACGAGTATGGAATTTCATAGCGGCACCGTGTAGAGAAGTCCACCATATCCGTAGGTCGAGGATTCGTATTCTGTGATGACTTCCAGCTTTTAGTGAAGAAAACAATGTGATACAAATATTAAGCACTTCGGTGCTATATGTGCGCTGTGTAACAATGTAGATCTTTTTCTGGAGCTCGTCTGTTGCTAGATTCTCCCTTCAAATTGAAAAATGTATTGCCAGTAATCTACGAGTACAAGTATGTATACAGTTTTATATTTTCAAATGTATGTAATTATAAATTATTTAGCAAAAACAAATGTACTTAATTACATACGTTTCTATTAATTACTTATTACATAATACGAAAACGTAACCCAGTGCTTAGTCATTAGCAATAGCAGCCAACAATCGGCATGTTCCGATAGCCACAGTTGAGAAAAAGTTCTAATTTTATGTTTAACATATTATTTTAAAAATTGATTCATATGTACCTGCAGAGAATAAATAGCCTTACTTATACCAAGAAGCGATAAATAAATGATTGCATTGAAGCTGCTTTACAGGTTACGGTTTGCTATAGTTTATTTAGGACAACGCTGATTCATTGCTCATGCGGCGTGGCTGAGCTTTGCTACGCAAAAGTTTTCATGCAGTTTTACATTCGGCTTGTTAGTTTTGGCACGTATCATAACTGGTGAACCCCATTTCAGAATAAACTACTTTGGCCTAGGATAAACTATACTGTGCCATATTTCCTAAGCAAAAAGTGTTGAGTATTCGGGAAGAAATAAAAAAAGGAACAAGATGGAACTTAACAACATACAATGTACATTTTACATTATTTTAATCCGCGACCTCACCAGGTGCCTTTTTGTTTTAAAACCGTTTGTGAGCTATTCTGATCTCGTACAGGCTGATGTCCGGAATATCTTCGGTATAGTGTCAAACTTGGCTATGATGTTCTCAGCTACTAACGGGTTTATGTGTCAAAGTGTACAACTGTCCATAGAAGTTCTCATCTCCCTCATACTCTTAGGCTTGGATGAAAATATACTGCCATTATCGTTCTTCATTTGGCTTTGCTCAAGAGAAAATTTCTTTGCGAACACTTTGGAGCCTTGGTTTAGTTCAATTGCGGCTTCAATACAGGAAGTATTAAAGGCATGCAAGACGTGTTGCATGGACTTCCAGATTCGTCTATTTTATACTAGATTCGTTTATTTTATTTGGAGAGGTATTATTCTTAGCCGGCAAAACAGCAGTAAGACATAATGCCAGGAATAAATATAACGTAGAATACACACGATAAAAACAGTAAAAAGTTGTTTAAGTCAGAGAAGAATAACTATCGTAAAAATCCTAGAAATAACAAGGGAATATATATTCTGACACATGAGGAAGACCTGGACCGATCAAATTCTAATTTAAAGGTCGTGTGTTTCGTTAAATGTTTGTATGTTTCCTTTCCAAAAAATTTAACGTTAAGTATATTCTAAGTTTTACAACAGAAAACCGCGTATAAATTCTAGCATTTAATATATACTAAGCATAGATATCTTAATCATCATTACACACTACCATAAACGTTTCAAATTGGTAAATACTTTTTCTTGAATAGGCAGGTATTAGAACAAAATTATACATCGCTATTGACTGCGATTAAATTATAACTATTAAGTTACCATTTGGGTATAATTACAGACCCTTTCGAAAATATAATAAAGTATTTGCTGCTCAGGGGTTGTAATTGATAGGTTGGTACTCTTTTATTAAAATAACGTTAGGTACACGAGATGTTAGTGAAAATACTAATTAGGTTTAAGCAACCCTCAGTATCATGGTATGTTATTATACTCTAATATCAAATTATCTTTCGTAGGTATTATTTAATAATTTCAAAGTTAGGTTTCATACAGACCTATTTTTTTGCATTTGTACGGTCAGGGAATATTGTTGTTGTAACTTATAAGTTGTTAAGTATCATTCGTAAACTTCTGCCTTAGTACTAAATAAATCGTAAAAAAATTAACCCAGCTTCTGATTAGCTGGTAGGTTTTCAGTAGTCTATTTTTTCAGAAGCGCTAAAATCCCTTATTTATTAAAAAATATGTTTTAAGACAGTTTTTTTCTCAGTAAATTTATCGGGTGTAGTGTTATAATCAGGAAAACTAACAGGTTTGACGCCTTTCCAGTTAAACTCCTAATAATTGTAAAGTAACCACCCACACCAACTTCCCGCATTTTCAACCAACAGACATCTAGCAGACGTCCCTTTGCAGTGATTGCCTACTTCTAAACTTAGGTGAAATATACGTATTAAATAAAATCCATTAAAATGTCTTTATTTCAATTCGTAATAATAGCGAACATATGAACAATTAACATATTATTAATTAAAACTTACGTCAATTTTGAAATAGATGATGGTTTGAGCAGGTTGTGTAAAAGTTTTTTATTGTATTACGTTTGATCAATATTCCACCGTGATAGAAAGTGGTAAATTGGAAAATAAACATAGGTGCTTGGCAACGCATTTTCAATTTGAATGTGGTGTTCAAAGGAATATTAGAAAAATGCCTGAAAGCTTCAAAGCCCACATTAATACCGACTTTTTAAAAATAATGAAATTGACCGAAGGCGGATAGAAAATTTTGTCAAAAAGTAAAGTAGTAATTTCGGTCTAAACTACTACTTAAATAATAAATAAGTCGATACGAAGAAGGTAATTTTTACCATGCTACATTTTTCATAGTTTTACTCGGATTCTTGTTGATCTAAATTTAAGTATCAGTTAAGTACCAGTACCTACTTTCAATTTTGTAGCCAAGTATAAAATTTGTTGATTTATTATTACGACTAACGATACTTTAAATCGAAAACTGTTGTAACATTGTCTACATTTCCTAAATGACATGATTGAATTTACTTGAAATAAAAAAATGGAATTTTGCGCATAAAAATGAAATTTCATTAAATGGCAAAAAAGGAAACAATTTAAATATCAATATGTTATGGACGCAATAAATACATTGCACATAATTCATTTTGAATTTAGTATTTTAAGAGAGCATGCGATTAATCTGCCAGATATAAACGTAATAGGGATGTTGTATGAACCACAAAATGAAGAATTACTGTCTTTATACATATTTAAGAACATCACACTAACACATAAAAATGAAATTAAATAAATAAAAATGAAAGACAATGTAAATATCTAAGATCTGAGAACAAACTTTATGATCACAGCACAAAGTTTAGCTCACGCGGAGATCGAACCCGGGGCCCCTCCCTTAGTAGACAGGGTTACTACAAACTTTCCCACGGAACTGTCGTTACTCAAAAAGTTTTCATCACAGGGATACCCGGAAACAATTTCGTCGAGCGTTTTCACTATGGTCAACTAACATAGCTAATTACAAGTTTCTAAGTCAAACTGGTTAAGAAATTAAAGGGACACACGTTATTAAGGACTCCAACGGTCGCATTGTATCGAAAGTCTCTTCACTTCTAAATTGCTTTTCAGTGATACCCAAAACATATGGTGTTCAGTCAAAATGAATCTACCAATTGTGAACAATCCTTCTCTGAGACATTCATACCTTTTACTTTATACATTATAACAGGATATTATTAGCTCATCACCTAATATTAACCACGATAAATAACTCGTTACGATTTAAGTATCAAGTTGTGAATAACTTCGTAAAAGTTCAATACAGCTTATTGTACTACCGACAATACTAATATGAATAGCATCTATTAAATTCGGTTAGTATTATAGGGATTCCCTGTTTTATTACGAAATAAAAATAACGCCTAAAAATGATTATCGGAGTAAGGTAACATGGGAATAGTCTAGACTATTTGATTATGTTGACAATATTAGATATTACCTGGTAATAACAGACACAAATACATATAAGCGAAATAAACTTTGTAAAACCACTCAATCTTACGCAGACTATTCGGAGCTTTCAGTAGTCCCACGCTTTCGCTGAAAACTCCACCTTTAGGTACTAGTTATAATAATATCAACATGTTGTAAGCGAGGTTTTAATGTTTTTGTCGACTTTTGAGTGAACAAAAGCCACGAAGAGCAAAATGTCGCACTTAACGGATTTATAAATCCAATAACAGACTTGATTGACAGTCCATTAGAACCTTTGCTGTCCTGTCGGATTATCTGTGATATTACAAACGTTATTCCGGTAGTACCTGTTACTTGCAATATAATGTTTTAGGCTAGAAGTTAAATAAATGTTACTACCAACGTGAGCCAACCCTTTCATCCGGCCATCTGTTCTGTCCGTCCGGTAGGGGCAGCGTAGACGCTTATGCAAACGTATGTTCGCTTGTCAGAATAACTACGATTTGCGTCGAGCGCGCATTTCGAGTATCACGAAATCCGCGCTTGACGCCAAAGCGTTGTTATTCTGACAAGCAAACGTAAGATTGCATAAGCGTCTACGCTGCCCCTTAGTCTATTCGTCCAGTGGTCCGTCCGTTCATGTTGCTATTGTGTCATAAGTCTACTTTTGTTATTAACCAAAATACTATGCGATATTTCTTGAGATAACTCTAGATATAAATTTCATATTATTACTCTAGATATAGATCTCATTATAAGAAAACACTATTGGTAAATATCTCGTCAAATTATTATGTGTTTTTTAAAGTAATTAAATATATTCTTAAAATCTCTAAATATCCTATAGCGGAACTAAAAAAGATCTTTAGGAATGAGTTACCGTTCATAAAATATTTTTATACGTGTTGCGTAGGCTACATATTAAATAAGTCGAAGTCGTTGTATAAATGTGTGTGCGCGACTGTAATATTATCTAAATTATTTAATCTAGAAACTTATAATCAACCTTGTTTGTAAGGCATACTGAAACTCAATAAAAAAAATTGGTATCCTGTAACGAAAACTTTTCGAGAAAACCAAAGATAATCACATGCTATGCATGTCCCGACATAAATTTGGCAGGTTATTTTTTAATAAAAAGAGCTTTAATTATAAGGTTTGTTATATACGAATTAAATATAGGTTTTTAAACTGCTATGGTCATCAATACTACGAACAAAGTCAGAATTAACGGGATATTTACCATGTATGTTATTTGTATTGAGTTCCCGATATTTCGGCGCTGTTGCAAGCGCCATGATCACGGGAGAACTGAAGAACTGCGAGTGGATGTTAATTATTAAATAGTCTGAGTACACACGGCTCAGTCGATAGGCGATCCCCAACAAGCTTAATATCAATTTTATGAAATCCTTTCATTAACTTAAAGCGTTTTCAAAAACAATTGACGTCTAATCCCGCCACTCAGACGAAGTTCAAGTTAAAATGTTTATAGAGAGGATATAATTTGTACAAAGTCCGCAGTCAGCAAGGCACTTGATTAAGATTAAGGGATTAGCCCTGAAGACGTCCTGGTGAGATGGCTCCCGGATTATTATTAATGGATAGGACGTACGACTTTTTGAGGCCGAATCTTCTGTCCCTTTCGCTCGAGTAATTTGGTTGATCCACTTCTGAATTTGACGTAATAAATATGAAATTTTGCCCAGAGATATTTAATTTTGTAGCTGGAATTGGGTGTGCACAAAAATGTGATATCTTTTTTTATACATTTTATCATACAACGAATTTATAAGTACCACTTATTCGAACATTACAACAAATATACATACTTACATAACAAATGAATAGCAGAATTTAACGCAAGCGTGACTCTGTAACGTCCCATTGATAAGTGGCTACACCGTGAACCGCGACTCCCCGGGGTTGGTCTTAATTGGTGGAGACTGCAAGAGCTAAGATCGTAATTCGGGTGGATGTGTTAAAGGGATACTGCACGAGAGCTACGGCGCACCTGTCAACACCTTTTAGCTAACCACTGGCTAGAATAAGGTAAAGATGGTGAGAGTTTGCTCAAATATTTTCACAGGAATTTGGTAGGAGCTTCAGTAAATCTTTTCTAGATTTTTTTCTAATGTCATCCTATAGGACGACAATGGTGACAAGCTATAGCTTGTCTTACCACAACATCCGCAACTGACATCTCTCTTATAAATACCAGGGAGGGCCTCTTAGTATTAGCTAATGACTAAAAAGGCCCGGGCCTTTGAATGAGCATTAGTGTAGTACAGACATTATAATTTCTTTTAACTATAAAAGTACTGCAAAACTAGAAGGTATGTATGTTTATACCTACACATATTATTATACGTTTTTCTTATTTATTTATAAATTATTATAACAGCTAATGTATGATAATTTAATTACATAATGCAGGCGTCTATTCTGTCATCTCAAACCTAAACCTAAATTTAGTTTCTATCTCTCTTTCTAAATGTGACCATGAGAAAGAGATGAATTATATTTTCAACCTGTAAAATTAATCCATTTACTTATGTCTAGTGTAAATTTAACGGCAATTAATTTAGTGGCGTCTAATTTATGAAGCCTGGAAGATATTTGACAGCTTTAAAATTAAATTTATATCGTTCAATAATCTTCCATCCCTTTCTTATGTTATTTATTGGAAAATGAGAGAGTGAAACTAAATTTAGGTTTAGGTATGAAACGACAGAGTTGACCCCATTATTTAGAATTTTTTTCTGAAATAACTAATCATGAAAATCTTACCATATAGGTACTGAAAGAAAAATAAGCACCGGTTTGAAATTCGCCAAAAAAAATTAATCTTTATTTATTTATAGTGTCAACATATATAATAATATAAACTATAATAATAATTGATCATGTTTCTATCGTACAACTATTAGACGATACACTTTTTAGTAGTAGTAGTAGCTAATAGGCAAAACTGGAAGATCATTCTAGATTGGTATTTTCATATTGAAAATGATAAAATGGATTTTTTCTTTTTTTTTATATAAATACAAAATTTTAGTTAAGCATTGCCATTTAACGTGGCAATGCTGCCAGTATTTCGGGAACGTTGCCTACTAGTAGCGGATTATTAGATTAAGTTTGTAAATAGATTTGTGTGTATATTATATAGTTATTTTAGTTAATTTTGATAAATTTGTTTAATTAATTTCGTGTACCTATGTTGTGAATAAATGCCTGTATCAGACTAAATTTAAATATAATATTAGTTTTTACAAAACAATATTTGGTACATAGGTACCAAAGGAGGATCACACAATGCTGTATCCCTTTCGAGCCCCAATATTTAATTTAAAAAACCATACAGTAAAAATATTTTGTTCCTATATTTTTCAGTCGCCTATGGTCACGTGATAGCAAATTCTAATAGTTAAAATAACTAACAAACAATTTTTCACATAAGTATTTTTTTTTTTTTTTTTTTTTTTAATCTAATCTTTTTTTGGGACTTTGAGTCGCTTTGCGACTATGTCAGCCCCGTTACATCTTACATCTAATACCTACACCTCATTAATTAAATCATACATAAGTATTTAAATACCGATTGTATTTTTTAAAATATGTAAATACCAAAACGCCACTTAAATTAATAAACACAGACTTAACAGAACATAAACTTTTAACTAAATCGGGAAAAAACTACCAGCCAAATACCGCAAGACATAAATTCGAAGTTTCCACTCACCGTTATCCGAAACAAACATCCCGCGTTAATAGTCAAACACATAGTTCACACGCACAACTATAATCACAACCGCGGGAAATGAGAACTTAAACTCCAAACTGTTTCCTAAACCACACTTTGAATCAATCACACTCGTAACTCTCTTCATTATTAATTCATAGTCACAAAACTTTTTCTCTCAGCCCTCCAACCAAAGAATTTTTTACGCTTTATAGGTTAATGATACATCGTACATTCTGAGCTTAGACACAGTCCGTGTGCACTCTCCGAATGCCGCGTCCGCACTACGTAAGGGCGTAACTAAAGATCCTTATTGCGCAAGCGTACAACTGAGTGACTCTTCGCCCTGACGGACTTATTCACGAGTTAATTAATATATCAACTTTTCTCCAACCCCCTGTATCAACTGTCATGCTTGATAAAATATTTGTCTTGTGAACTTTGGCCCTTCAGAATTTCCCGTAAGCACTGAAGGAAAAGTAACCAATTAAAGTGTTTAATAAATTCATGTTGAGTTTCTGCTCCTTGACTAGATGCCTCTATCCGCTAATTGCTGCTTTAGCTAACAGGCCCGCTAATCGTTCTGTAAATTTAATTTAATTTAGCTTTACTCCAACGGAAACGTGAAACTTTTAAAATGAATATTTTGAACTGGTTATTCCCGTAATTTGACTTCACTTGAACCGACTCTTTAATAAAGGAAAACTATTAGCTCCGTGGAAACATGGGCGTCTTATTAATAGTATGGCCGTTATTATAGTCTTGGATTATGATTCTTATTGTGTAAAAAGTTGAGTCAATTCTTACGAAGTGATTAGCTTATTTTGCGTGTTCAGGTTTATTATCTGAAGTAGAAAAAATGTAAGTACCTATCACAATTTTTCTGCTCGATTTGCTTGCTTAAATGTATTTCTAATACGATGACGAAGGAGTCTGGCTAAGTGGCAGTTAGTTTAACCGCTAATATACATAATAATAAGCTATATATAACATATATAATAAGCTTCGAATTTTACAATGAGTTTAAATTTCGGCAAAGAAAACATCGAAAACTACATTATGGTGTCTTTTCTCACGATATTTTCCTTCACCGTTTTAGAACGAGTGTGAATAATCCGCACATAACTTGATATGTGGTGCGGGCCGAGTCGAGATTCGAACTATGGTGCGTCGGATTGAAAGCCGCACAAGTTCCCGTTCGGCCACATTCGCTCTAAAGTAAACCTTACATACACAAACTGTAACCTGAAATATAAGCAAAGACAGCGTAAGCATTTCAAGGCTCCTAAAATAGACTGATAGTAGACTGCGGCCCATGTGAATAAAGAATTTTGAATCTGAATTTAAAACGCGCGGAGATAGGGGTTTTGGCAGTTTGCGATAAATCGACGGAAATCACGTTTTTGCATTACGATATCTCACTGCTAGTGAGCGACAATTTTTCAACTTTAGAGTGGTAGCTAGCCAGATGAGCACAAGAAAATGCTCTACCACCAAGCTGTAGTTGCATCAAGCTGTCTTTCCGAAAACTCAAGCTCGTAAGATTTCAACTATCGAGCTACAGATCCACGGCCGACGCCACTACCACAGAACCATCATGATGTAGATGATTAATTATTGTATTCTATAAGGGACTGGATATATACGACCACAAACACAGGGATCTCCTAGAGCCGCTTAAGTTTCGCAGAGACGTTGACCCTCTGAATATTCTAGGGTATATACAACGGGGCATGCTCGGAAGAGCTTCTTCGTCTCATCCCACCGTCGCAGTTCTATCACCAAACAACTCGCCACTACAACAAAGCTCATCCACACATAATCAAGTCATAGTCAATGGAAATCTTATCAATTTATGCGATCATTTCTCCTTCATACTTGCAAAATGTGGAACGATCTCCCTCCACAGGTTTTTCCGCAGTGCTACAAAATGCAGTCCTTCAAGATGAGTGTCAAACGATTGTCTTGCAAATGTCCGTAGGCAACGGTGACCGCTTACCATCAGACAGGCCGTTTGCCACTCGTTTTACATAAAAAGAAATATAGTAAGCGTCAATGATGCGTAGAAGGACAAATGAATGTCGGGTGCCTCCTTTGTTTTGTTGCATAGAGCGCCATAATCTTGTCTCGAACGCGTCTAGGTCGCGCACTCATGGTGCTTGCTACTCGTATGTCAAGTCCCTTATAGTTTAGTAGTTTGATATCAAAGAAATGAGATAATATTCCACGACGTAGCTACCTCATTAGTAATTATTCAGAAAAAATATACAAACAATGATTCAAAAAAATCGATGATGTCGTTGCTATTGTAGTATTGTCTCAAATTGATTAACGATTTGTCATTGCGTTTACAAAAGACCAATAATGACAACGCGTTATACGACAAAATCAAAGACACGAGTAGAAGGAAATACGTTTTTCTAGTACCTAACCTTTCCCTGTGTATCTCCACCCCTTTCTTTGAAACCGCTTTAAGTCACCGCTGTTGCAGTGTCTTACTGTTTTTTCTGTGACACCCACCCTGCAGCTAAATACCGTATCATTAATAGTTTTTGCTTCTTATTTTCTTATTTTCTTATATAACTACGATACAAAATTATAATATAGTTAAATCTTCATTAAATTTTATGGAATAATTGGCTGAACACTCCACGCTACTCGCACTATACTCGTCACTAAACTAAACCTATTATGTAGTATTAACAAATGAAGTCACAACATTAACATCAGTAATTTTATTCTACAGTATAATATTGTAAATTAAAATATAATTGTAAATCACTTAAAATTATTTCTTTACAATACTAAGTACAGATTAGCAGAACAAAAAAAGTACGAACGTCCCAGCCAGGGATCGAACCCGGCCGGGGTCCCTGGTTAGGTAGGTTTACTACTAATTTAGCTACGGAGCCATCATCGTAACTTGTTAATATACAGTCATTAAGTTAAGTCTAACCACAGGCTGTCTTCTATAGAATTAAACTTGGCGGTCATAACACCGGACCTTGTGATACGCCGTCAAACCAGAATCTTTTGATCCCCTTACAGTCACAGCCTTTGTAATTCTCTTTGGCTGGGCAATAACTAGCCTAAGCTGGGGGTTTTCTTCGGGATAGTCGGAACGAAAGGTATTCGCTTGAGAAATTTTGCTGTAACTTCTAAGCATTTTCAGTCACGTAGTGATGTCCATATTTTTTTAATATATCCTACGTTTGTCCATAACTATCTCTAAAGAACTACTTTTGTAATTAAGTAGGTCCAACCCTGCAAGTACGGAACTTTGCGATCGATAAAATTGACAGCCCAAACAGTTAAATTAGAAGTGTTGTTGACTTTTTCGAACATGTAACACAACCTTTTTCACGAGGAGGAAATCTGTACGGAACTAGTTTTGTGACGATGACAAGTTTTACTAGTAATCTGTTATCAAATGCATTTCTTATTACATTTTCTAATTTCATGAAGGAAAGTATGAAGACCGTTGCGTACGACGATAAACCATTTTTAAATTTATGTTATAATAGACACTACGTTTGTCGACCTACGACCTATTTCTAATTTATATTTTAACTGTTTGAACTGACAATTTTATTTATCGAAAAGATCGGTACTTGTGCTGCAGGGATTACAGTAGCTGACCGCTAGTTTATTATGGCTTCGCTTTTATAATTTCAGGGCCACTTGCATTCAATGATTGTTTTTTTACTAAAATGAGTTGAACGACGAGCTTGAAAGCACGTGAACTTGATTGGTCGGTGCCATACGTAAAGCTGGCACATAAGCATTTACTCGAGCGTCTGTCAGCCTCTAATGGTAAATTGAATTAAACCAATGTATGGTATAACCTATGTATGTTATTTACCAAAGTTTACACGCCTCCTAGAGCGAGTGTTGCTGAGCGGGAACTTGTGCGACTTTCAATCCGACGTACCATAGTTCGAATCTCGACTCTGCCCGCACCAATGACTTACATCAAGTTATGCGCGGATTATTCACACTCGCTCTGAAACGGCGAGGGCAAACATCGTGAGAAAACCCGCATGTTCAAGAACCACAAAACTCGAGGTAATGTGACATCCACCAAGCCGCATTGGGCCCGCATGGTGGATTATAGCCCATACCTCTCTCTCTGAGAGCATAAGAGGCATCAGCCTGGTATAATGAAACACGCCTCCGAAGATTTTTATACTATTTAATAACGAGAGAAGCTGGTCGTTTGCCTGATGGTAAGTATAACGCAGCCAATAAAAATTGCAATACCACTCAGAAGTTTGAACTCAATCAAAATTTTCTATTTTGGGTATCTATTTTGTAAGGATAATGATAATAATTTGTAATAAAGATAATCAGAAAGAAATATATAGTATACGTGATTATTATCTTTTTACCTTGTTGAAACATTTGTACGTATTATTATTTTTTTATGTTATTTGGTAACGAGACGAGCTGGTCGTTTGCCTGATGGTAAGCACAACGCTGGCCCATAGCATTTGCAGTGCCACCCAGAACTTTGAAACACAAAGGCCTGCGCGGCACTGCAGTGCGCTCGTCACCCTTTTTTTTTTTTTTTTGGTGCCCGGGGGAAAAACTCGTTTATGAGCTTACCCCCCCGTGCCTCGGGGGAGGTCACGGGGGGAGTGTGGGCTTCCCGCTCGCCCACTGCGCAGCGGACTACCCACCAAAAAACCCCCGGGGCGTTTACGGCTCAGCTTCTGGACGGGGTTGCGGTGCCACTTTCGCACTACACGCGGAACCCCGTCAGCCGTCGTCCGCCCCCCAGGGCGGACCCGCCTCGCGGGGAGAGAACCTCTCCCCCGCACAGCCAGGCGATGCGCCCAACGCAAGCGCATCGCCTCCGCCTCGGGAGGACCCTACCTATAAGAAGGTGCGGGACGCCGAATGCCCCCGCATCCGACGCCTCAGGCCCTCCCGGAGGAGACGGAGGGGTTATATACCGCGCCTCCGTCTCCGTGCTCATAAGAGCAACGTCAGTGGCGCGCGGTCGCAAAAGCACGGCCGCGCGCTCCGCCTCGTCTTAGTCCGGTTGAGAGGGTGGGTGTGTGTGACCCCCCCTCTGATGTCGAATCCAATGTTGCCCCCATCCCGATTATGGCCAATCAGGGTGAGGGCCTTCCTCCTTCTGTGTCTCGTCCGATATTTGGCGCGCTGCCGGCGGGAGCAGGGGGGCATACCCAAAAAGGTATCCCCCTGGTCCCACGCCGGTAGTCAGCGCGCCCCTCCTCGTACAGCCCCCCCAATAAGAGGGGCTGTCCTCCTCCTGTCACGTCCGGTAATATTTGGCGCGCTAACCAGCGCGCCCCTCCTCGTCCAGCCCCCCCAATAAGAGGGGCTGTCCATCTCCTGTCTCGTCCGGTCGCGCGCTGCCAGCGGGAGCAGGGGGTACATTGTACGGGGATACAATACCCTGGTCCCACGCTGGGAGACAGCGCGCCCCTCTCTGTCACCACCGGTGCTGCGACGTCGGATGGTCGCTCCGACGCGCCCGTCCCTCTCTGCGGCCTTCGGGTCCCGCTCAACCCCTCTGCCCCATCCGCTGTGCCCTCTGCTGACCCAATCAGAGGGACACGCGGAGGGGCCCACCTCGCCGGGGCATCAGCTACCCGTCAGCAACCCCTCCGGGACCGAAAGGTCAACCAGGAGATGTTGCTGACGGGCACCCAGGGTGCACCACGTGGAGGTTCCCCGGCATAGCACCCCGCGCTCGTCACCCTGAGACATTAGGTATTAAGTCTCATAAGCCCAGTAATTTCACTGGATTACATGGATGGACTGTATTACAATATAATATACAATACAATATTATAATAAATTATATACAAATAGATTCGCTTTAATGCATTAATGAACAATATATTACAAACTCAATTAACAGAATTTCTGATATCGTCGCTTCTATTGATTTAATATTAATGGTAATTTTATTACCAACGTACCTATCACATCGAGTTGGTACGAAGCCGGGGTTTTAATTCAATTAACAGTGTTTCCCTTCGAATTTGGTAATGGGTGTTACGAATGAAAGCCTTGGTCCCTGGTGGTCGCGACAAGCGAGTGACGGGTAGTTCCGTCTAAAGTAGCTCTACTGTTTCTAATAACGAATCGGATCACCTCTAACAACAATTTACTAGTTTTTCAGCGAAACCGTTCTTAACCGTATTCAGCGATAAAAATCTTTTGTCGAAAAATACATTTTTCCAGACAAGCTTTTATACAGTACGTACTTAGTACTGCAATCTTATGTTCACTCTCCGGCTCCATCATCAGGATCCTGGACATCATCTAGGTCGGAACTTGTATAGATATATCAAACAAGCCCAAACTCGATGAGGTTACGCTGTTTCGTGAAAGAGTTCCTATCCTTCCGGCTCCATCATCTGACAAGCTCTGTGACTTCCGATTTACATATGTATGTAAAATTTCGACTCAATCAAACACCGGGAAGTGGTTCAAATTTAGCTTGAAATATTTGACCTAAACAAACAAACATTACATAAAGGCTTGTAAAAACTGCTGGTTGGTGTTATTCCATAGAATTTTAATTGTTCTGAACTAAAGCGTTCTGACAAATCCAGATAGTCGTTTTGACGCGCTTGAATAAAACAAGGCAACAAAGCAAAGAGTAAACTGAACCGACGGAAGTGCATGGAAAGATTGATTAATGTGGACGAAGCGAAAAAAGCATGCGTGATATACGGCTAGCCCTTCTTTCCGTTTACCTCAAAGGGCGTATGATTGACGTGATGATTAGAGTAGTGCGAACGACCTGCTCGACTCTTTATTTAAAAAATATTCAGTACTTACATATAAAAAAAGAAAAAAAAAACTTAAATTTAATTTACTGTAAGTATAGTTTATTTGATTTAACAAATATAATGATTAAATACGTTTTGGGCCATGCCATACTAGCGAGGCATGAGCGCTTCAGAAAGAGTTGTTCATCATCACCATCATCAGCCGGAAGACGTTCAATAGAACGCCACTTGGATCGGCTACTCGCCTCTTGCATCCAACTGTTCCCCGCGGTTTTGACAAGGTCATCGGTCTATATAAACAAGTTGACTCATCCAAATATGGTTTCTGTGGTTATTATTATCTAGTGAATAAATGTCCCCAAAGTATCTACCCGCATCTCATTTGTATCAACATGAAAGTTAATTTTAAAAGTACGAGTACCAACCAAAAATCGTAGCCTAAAAGAAGACGTACTCAAGTCGATCTGCTTTTTTGGGTCGCTTTGATTGATTTTTCGTTTTAGTCCCGAGGTTCCCATTTTAATTTGGTCAACATCAAATGCTGTCTTCCGAAGGAGCGAAATGCGGTGATGGAAGCTGGTTTCTATACTAATGTCGGTTTATTAATCTTTAAACACTAAGATTTAAAGACTAAATTTTAAAAACGTCTATTAAAACGAAGTCTATACGTATTACATCGGTTCTTAATGTAATAAAACAACATTTTATACACTACGAGTACCACATTGTAACGATCTATTGCTACATTAAAATTTATGGCGCACGCTTGTACACGTTATCGGGCATTTGCTATTCGTCAATAATTCAGTTTTGACATGTCACTGCGGTACGACACATCGATATCGGCCATACATCATTATTAGTACAACACTAATTATCATAATGGAAATTCGTAATGTAATGGTATTGAATACTAAAGGTGGCGGTTCGCGCCGAGACAGAGACAAGCGACCGAGACAGGAGACCGAGACCGAGACCGGAGACCACGACAATTGTCACAGTCTCTTCTGAAGTATTTTCGGCTGAATAAAACACAGTTTGAGACACGAGACACTATAGGTCACGGACAGCGACGGTCTCGCTGTCTCCTGTCTCGCTTCTCTATCTCCTGTCTCTGTCTCACTCGCGAACTGCGTTATATACATTGCCTAAAGTCAAGTGACGGTTGCGGTCTCCGGTCTCGGTCTCCTGTCTCGGTCGCTTGTCTCTGTCTCGGCGCGAACTGCCACCTTTACTTGCGTGGACTGAAAATGGTATAAACTAGATAAAAGGTTGAAGAACAACTCAAAGCGGTACGTTGCAAGACCTCTTTCTATCTACTACTGTTATTTTTATTTCTGATCTTTCTTTGATAAGTATTTGATTTTTGTCAACATCGACACGAAAAAAATAATAGGTTTGCCTGAGGTATGGCTCATGTAAGTCACAAACAAACCTTTAAAGACTATTTGGTATCAGCATCAGTGAGTACCTAATGTTTATCGTCTCGTTACGTTTTGGAGCAAACAACACTTCACATGCTTTCAGGTTACCTAAAACCTTGTTAGAACTATGTAATTTTTCTTGCAATAATAATAATATGTTCCTTCATAAAAACTCTAGTCCAATATATTTTTCGGTCATGTTCCAATTTTAATCACTCATTCAAGAGAAACTTTTGTCTAATCTTTCGGTATTGCAGACTTGTCGTTTATGCAGAGCCATACTTCGAATTCTGATTCCTGGCACTCCTTTCTCTTTTTATGTCAGTAGCTGTTTTAGTCCGAGTGTTGTGGGCTTTGATAGTGGCCCATATTAGACGAAAGATAGGTCACACAAATAATAAAAAAAATGACATTGTCTTACCTATACGTAGGTAAATATATCGCATTTTTATGTTACTTAATTTTTTTATGAATAGCAAGCACAGGCTATTATTTTCTTACCCATTAAAAAAGGACCGTGCCTTCGTCAAGTATTGAATTGTTGATTACTGATGGACTCTAGTCGCTTATTGCTTTTTAATTTTAGTAATTTAGTCATGCGGGTTTATTCATACATAACATACATAGTTAAATGTTATGAAAGAGTGTCGTGGTGATCAATTTTAATCATTGAACGATGACACGCGTTCATGATAATAACGACAGATTTAGAATAGTTAAGAGAAACAAAATACGAATGAGGTCGATCATTATTATTTGCTCAGTCATTATAACTAATGGTGTGAACGAAAGGAGGGCCTATACTCAGCAGTGGGTGAATAAGGACTGATTAGATGGATAGATAACTATTATTTGCGCCGAGAAGAAATCCACTATATCGTAACGGGGTAGACAGAGGGGACGCCATTTCACTCTATCTATAAGTACTATTCTTTCGCATCATCAATATTTACTAACTCCTTCGATGTAACTCTTAGATTTACGTCACTTTTTCGTGTCACTTCGTCACTTTTCGTCACTTTCGTTACTCATTTTCATGGAAATAGTCACTCGTGTTAAGAATATCTTCGTCAGTTTCCAAATTCTTTCCTCTATCACGTAAGGACACTTAGTACCTTTTGATCTTATGGCAGTTAGCAAACTACTGCATAGAATACTATTATTTAATACAGTGATAACAAAGGTTAAAATGGCATTAATCTTTGACCAATGTCTAGTTTACATCAACATTAAACCCTCTAATGGCCTGGCTATTTAGAAAAATAAATCTACTTTGTTTTATTTAATTGTCAAACTCTGTCAGTACCACATGCATCTTCCTATTCATTTTCTCTTTGTTCATAAATCTTATTATAACACAGTCATTATCACGGTAACGCAATATTGGCATATACTAGACAAATGCGTTTAAGTAATTAGTCTTAACACACAA
Organism: Crocallis elinguaria; assembly: GCA_907269065.1. NCBI lineage: Eukaryota > Metazoa > Arthropoda > Insecta > Lepidoptera > Geometridae > Crocallis > Crocallis elinguaria. Next base: position 10,010,090 of record OU026080.1, on the reverse strand, counting down.
TAACTACTGCGCAAACAAAATTAGACCTTTATTAGGAACCTTTTCTTACTATGACTGTACATTTTGCTGTGGAGTCGTTATTATTATTATTATTTTGTATTTTTGACGCTCAGGCTGTATTGCAGATATTTCAAATGAACCTGCTAATTTATAATTTAATATTACCAGCCATATATTTCCTATGGGCACGAAAATAAACTTTATATCACGGTCAACGTATTTCCAAAACCCAAAAGAATATCATTCAATAAGCCGATTCGCATTTCGGCGAAACCCGGTCACTCGTGTTTAAAAGGGATACTGTCCCACAAAATACTCCGTTTCTCGCAACCCCGGATCCCTCCGTACATCCTGCGAGATCCTTCGGCGACACATCTGTCAGTATTGTTGCCTTCACCAATTATTGCCACGACAGTTTTGGAAACTGTTTTTATACTAACTTTGTAATAACTTTTGAGAACACTTTTATCAATCTACTGTCCTTTTACGAGAACCAAACAAAACCACGGTAATCCAATATAAACTTAATAGCAATTTTTAAACACGTGTGTTTTGTTAAAACTGTGCCTAAATAACTCTAACCTTGAAGACGCCCAGGTTGAAGCTATCAGGAAACAATAATGGTAGCAAAGAGTTCCACATATAATATGCTGTATGCTCAACAAATGAGGAACCCTAATCCCAAGGCTAAGGGAGACGAATAAGCGTAATAATTATGATAAACATTACCTTACGACTTACGTATACCTTTTTTTTTTTTTTTTTTTTTTTTTTTTTTTTTTTTTTTTTTTTTTTTTTTTTTTTTTTTTTTTGGTTCCCGGTGGAAAAACTCCTTTATGAGCTTACCCCTCCGTGCCTCGGGGGGAGGTCACGGAGAGAGTGTGGGCTTCCCGCTCGCCCACTGCGCAGCGGACTACCCACCAAAAAACCACCGGGGCGTTATACGGCTCAGCTTCTGGACGGGGTTGCGGTGCCACTTTCGCACTACACGCGGAACCCCGTCAGCCGTCGTCCGCCCCCCTGGGGCGGACCCGCCTCGCGAGGAGCCTAGCTCCCCCGCTCGACTCGGGCGGTGCGCGCACGCAGCGCACCGCCCCCGCCTCGGGAGGGCCCTTACCTATAAAAGGTGAGGGACGCCTGATGCCCCCACATCCGACGCCCCAGGCCCTCCCGGAGGAGACGGAGGGGTTAAACCGCGCCCCCGTCTCCGTGCTCATAGAGCACCGTCGTGTCCCCCGCCTGCCACGGCGCCCGCACGGAGCGCCGCTTAGGGCGGGGGCCATCACAATGGCGCGCGGTCGCAAAAACACGGCCGCGCGCTCCACCTCGTCTATGTCCGGTAAATGCGATTCGCCCCCGAACCTAGGGGTCCCGGTAACCACCACCGGTTCGGGGACTCCTCCTCCCATGTTCCCTCCGATGTAACCCCCCCCAGCCGTCGCTGTATGCCAGGGTGGGGTTCACTCCTCCTTGGTCACGTCTCATTTGGCGCGCTGCCAGCGGGAGCAGGGGGGCTCTCATACCCAAAAAGGTATCCCCCTGGTCCCACGCTGGTAGCCAGCGCGCCCCTCCTCGTCCAGCCCCCCCAATAAGAGGGGCTGTCCATCTCCTGTTCCTCGTCCGATTCCGCGCGCTGCCAGCGGGAGCAGGGTCTAAACCCACCCTGGCCCCACGCTGAACAGCGCGCCCCCATCTTGTCCCGTCCGGTGTAGCCACACCGGAGGGCCACGCGTGCTAACGCGGCCCCCTCGGCAAGCTCGTCCTGGCCCTGCGGCCTTCGGACTCCGCTCAGCCCATACGCCCCATCCACTGTGCCCTCTGCTGACCCCTTCAGAGGGACACGCGGAGGGGCCCACCTCGCCGGGTTATTAGCTACCTGTCAGCAACCTCTCCGGGACCGAAAAGTCAACCAGGAGAGGTTGCTGACAGGCACCCAGGGTGCACCACGTGGAGGTTCCCCGGCATAGCACCCCACGACTTACGTATACCTCTCACTGTACATATTTACTTTTACACCATACAAAACAATTTTATTAAAAGCTAGCCTACATATAATCGGTAATGACAACATATTTAAGAATTATTTGTCAGCTCTTGCACTCTGTTTGGGAATTATATATTTTATTTATACAAGAAGTGTCTTCTCGCACGTGCAATAGACACAAAGTATGCCACATTTCTACATAAAACACTTTCAAACGTCACCGAGGGATAAACCGGTCCGCATTTTTGCGGAAACTCGGTCACTCGCACATAACAAGGATATCCCGTTTCCCGTATTCCCGGGAGATCCGCAGACGACACACCTGTCACTATTGCTACCTTCGTCAATCGTTGACACTGAGACCTTCGTACTGAATTTTGTCTGCAGAGTTGAGAATTGTGCCGACACAAAGCAATTCTCTAATTAAAATTATTTTAGCCTTATACATATTTAGTTGACTAGAAAATAGAGTAATACTAGAACTGTTTTTTACTTTTCATAGGCTTAGATTTGACCGCGATCTTTCCTGAAGTCAAGCAACGACGTGGTTGGCTGTGTAACACTTGTTGCCTAGACGATTTTTTTACTCACGCTTTATTCTTGCCTTACTTTATGGATATATCTGTTGATTTCGTTATATCGTCATGCCTTCTTTTGCTTTTTGTATAAAATTGTTGACGACATCTATTTACCGAATTCAACTCATGGAATGCGTCGTATTTATGTCGGAATACCTACAAATAATTTTATTATCGCTATAAACGGCCGCATCGTTTGAAGGGAAAGTGGCAAAACATAAATTAATTTAGTCATAATTTATGAGTCATGCGGGCGTGTTCAGTCAAATACCCGTGGACTCCCCTCGGGACTTGGTGACTGTTCTCTTCGTTTGTTTACGAGTATACACCGATGTGGTGTATTTTTAAATTAATTCCATTTTATTGGTTTTAGTTTTGGACCCCCTAAATATTAATATTTTTGTTATAAATGAAATGATATCTTTGGATTTATAAAAATAACTTCTCTCAAACCAACATGTAGTAAATATAAAAGCTCAAAGTTTCATTTTTCACGCTGCTGGCGTGAAGTGCGATGCACGACAACTAGACAAAACACATTTCAGCAAATGCAAGTTTGTGTAACGTTACATCTAGAAACTTTAACGAACTACTGCTACTGTGATTTACTAAAGGAAAATGTAGCAAGTACATATACCTAGTACGGTATACTATATGACATATGTAGTACTACTCTAGTATCTAAAGTTGACCATGTGTGTTGAACTAGATTTTGGCACACATTGGGCAGAGGGCTGATAGATAGTATTTGCCATCTCGGTCGTCACAATAACGTTAGTAGTAAGTTGTGAGTTTTACTTTCGCAGCATATTGTGGTATAATAGAATATCAGCTACATCACGCAGCTAACTTCACTCAAGACGGATTTAAGTACACGGACATAAAAGTATTATTTTTTATGTTAACATCGCTTGACATCAACCCTACCTTGTATTTATATTATCAAAAGAATATTTGTCTGAACATTTATATTCATACGAGATTTTTTCGCATATTCACTCATCATTAACGGTGTCAGTTTTTCATTTTGAAAGATGGAATAGGATCTAAATCTCAAATCTAATATTATTACGCAAGAAAAATCTAGCGATATATTATACCGCGTGTTAGAAAAACAACTCCTTGAGACAGCATACAGAATCCATTTATTTCACATTTCCAGTAATAAGATAAAACAAGCAATACTGTTAAATTATTGTACAATTAATAGCAACTTCATCTGTTTCAATAATTTGTCTAACCCAACCGACATAACTTCTTCTCCGCTCTTCAACCTAAAGGAAAATCACCTTACAATATCATCAACCAATCACAGCCCGTCTTGTCTTTTGCACCGCTACGAAAACTGGCGAGAAAGAATCTGGCCCTTGATAGGCTACTAATGCCACCATGGACAAGTCATGCCCCAGACATTGCCAGTACAAATAACATAGAAACTACTAGAGTGATCTAATAAATAAGATCGAGTTATAAATTCGGAATCGATAAAACTATTTAAATTTACAAAACTTAACACACGTAACTGATTCCGCCAATTAATAATCACGCGATTATCAGGGCTCTAGATTATTTTCACCCAAAAAAAATTAGGATACGTCCTTTATTTAGTTGTCATTATTGGTCAAATAAAATAGTAAAGCCATGATTGATTGATTCTACTGCGATGATTTCTATGAGTGATCATAAAAATCATATAATGCAACAAACAAGGCAGTGCTCTGCCCTGCTTATTTAGATCTCCAAGCATTAATGTAATGAGTGTGCAGGGCAAATAAGTCAAATGAATGACTAGGCGTATGAGAATTTAGAGATTTGATGTGTCAGGGAGCTGTGCCGCGCATGACTATGTCTTTCAAGGCTCCTAACTGCTACTAGCTACTTCTCCAAACATGGTACGAGAAGTATTTTTACAACGAGAATTCTATCAGAAATACAATCAATATACGAGAAATTCAATTCAAAAATGTACTCAAGCCAAATATAACAAATTACACGTACCACTTTCATTATAAATTACAAAACGTTTATAAAACGAATGAAACCGTCAAACTCTGACATTGAATAATACCAAACGGAACCCCTACAATTTGCGATCACGCACTTGCCTACCGTCTACGTTCGACATTCTGAATTCATTGGAATATGCCATTTTCCAAGCAGTGACTCGTTTTACTCAATATTTTAACGGTGCTTTATGTTAGCAGTTTATTGACGAACGGTATCGTGGTCAATACGGAGAGTTCTTACCAAGTATAATTGTGACTTTGATTCCTCTAAGTTTGTTTATCGAACTTAAAATCTGTTTATCGAACTTAGACTTCTTAGGCTTTAGCTTATCTAAAATGTTGCGCAAATACCTCAGTTGAGCAACGCTAGTCGATTTTTTTAAATAAAATAACTAAGTAATATACCCACAATATTATAAATATCTTTTTTAAATTAAATTATGTAATATTTGTGTGTTAAATAATAACTTCACACATTTACAAATATGACTTTTGTTTAGTTTAACTTTAGTAAATATTACTTACTCATTATAAATCCGCTTGTGTGTTCAGTTGCGTAGAGCGTTTCAAACACGAAGGGAAACAGGTTGAAAGCAGTTTTAGATATCTCGCACACGCATTTACGTCAGTCATCCTGTCTTATTTCCTGCCGCAGTACAGCTGTCGTGCAGCAGCCTACTTCAGGCGAGGAGCATTTAAATTTTGCGAGTACACTATATGCTACTATATATAATTATATATAGACTATACACACGAGGGCAACCGTGGTGTAGTCTATGATTTTAACTTTTGTAGCGTGTGGGGTTGTACGATTCTTGAGTTGAATGGTCCTCGTAGTTCTTTATTCCCTAAATGCAGTGAATTTAGGCGCTAGTGTCAATAAAGGTGATAATGGGCGTTCAAAAATAAACTGCCAAGAATTAGTTTAATAAATGAAAAAGCTCGTAGCAACGTCTCTTAGCTGTGCAATTGTGAAGTTATTTTGCTACGAACCTCGTAGAAGCTCTACGGAGGAGGCAGAGGCTTGTTTGTGCCTGGCTTCTAAGCAGTTTATTTCTGAGAAACTTAATAATAAATTGCCAAGAAAGCAAGAGATTAATTTAAAATCTTCTGTCAAGCATGATTGGTTGGATCGGTTAGGACTGCTGTGCGAGGAACCAGACAATACGTGCCGTGCCGTGTTTTCAACCTTTTTCCATTGAATTGAATAATTATTTTTAAAACTTATATATCCTTAGACTGGCACCATAAAAAAATAAGAAGATCAGAGGACACACTTCAAAGGTAAACATATTTTTTGTAGTCTTCACAAAGAGCTAGTTTTAATAACCTTATTTGGTCTAGAGCACCTTATGTAGGTATTAATTTACCAACAAATAGAACAAGCTTAGCAATTTTAATTAACTCTTGAAATCTCGAAATTAAGTAAAATTTATTAAATTACATTCCATTTTACCTTCTGAAGAGGCACTACTGAGAGAAGTCGAGTTGAATCGTCCTTGTTTCTTGAACGGTCAAAGTCGTCTGTATAGCTCTAAGGGAATAAAGTTACACTCATTTACATATATTACCTTCGCTCTTTAAGAAAGTTAGGATGTGGGAGTGTTCTGTTTGTGCCCTTTAATTTAACCTTAAGCAAACTAGGTTTACAATAATTTTAGTATTTTGTCCTTTGAATTTGAGTAGCGAAAGCTATTTAAGATTTTTTTTCAAGTAGTTTGAGGATGTTGTGGAGGATGACGTTAAGCCATAAATGTAATTGACTCTGAAGTACAGTTGCAGGAATACTAAGACACATTGTTACATCAAACTTTAAGTACCTTATATTTAAAAAAAATCTACTTCGTCTATGACAATAAATTGGTACCTACGTAAGCTTTTTATAAATATAAAACTAGCAGAACAAAAGTTGTTCAGATACAAATTTTAATCTATATCGTGATTACAAAAAAACAGCGCACAAAATCTAGACAAAAGTAACAATACTAAAATGTTTCTACAGCAAAAACTGCCTACGCTACCAACCTTCTTACATTTAAATAGAAATTACTCGTAAAGGCAATCATAAGTAATAGAAAGTTTTTGAAGAGAGATCTGTGATTGAGTAAAAACGTGAAATAATTTGAAAGGTAACTTTTAAAAAGATTTTATTATCCGTACTATTAAAATACTAAAGTGTGTTGGTTGGTTTGTACTGTATTCACGCGGCAATGGGGCAACAGATAGAAGCAGTTTTTTGAATAGAAATAAGTTTATGGATCGGAGAATATCAAAGGCTTTTTTGGCAGAAAATTAATGGTTTTTAGTATTATACAATTTTAAGCATGTGGAACGAAAAGTAGTAGAAAGTAATAAATAATGATAAAAGCTCAATTAATAAATACTGTGATTCAAACAAACTGATCCGATTCATCTCGGTCTACCCTACTGTGTTCCGGTTTGATGAGCAAAGTAGTCAGTTAAATTACTGGGCTTATGATACTTAATACCTAAAGTCTCAGGGTAACGAGTGCAATGCAGTGCTGGGTAGGCCTTTGAGTTTCAAAGTTCCGAGAGGCACTGCAGTTGGGATCTTGTATGAAACACAAAATATATAATTTACGAAGCCGGATTTATGAAAGCGGAAGACGTGGTATAATGATTAAATGATGATTAAATATAAATACAATCAATATGAAATGGTATATTAATTATAACTTTTTGCGTTGCTTAGATTAAAACTTTGTGAATTACTTTTTTTTTTTTTTTTTTTTTTAATTTTAGTACATTACACTCTATGGACACGTGGTCCATACTCTTATAAGATTAGGTCATATATTAATAGAAATAAACGATATAAAGAAAAAACATCACGACGGGAACTATGGTCTTAAACTAAATTAAAATAGAACTAAATTACAAGACAACAGAAGGATTACAATTGTGAATTACTTTATACTATTAATAATTTTGACATACCTATAGTGAATAATGGTACAAAAGGGTTTTTTGCCTCAATTTAGCAGAAACGTCGTTATATATACGAAATGGTCGTTATATTCGTTACAGCTCTAATTACAATGAGAAAACATTTGTGAACGTTTCATTAAAAAAGTAATTTCCGGTGTTTAAAAAGTAATTCACATAAGGCAAGGTGAAGTAGTGGTCATTGTTGACGTCCTAACGATGACCGCAACTGGTTCTATAATATGATTATTTTGCCCTTAAAGACCAGCTTTGCAAAGAAGCTTTGCTCGTGAAATCTGCCGCCAAGCAGTAGTGTGCAAGTATTACTGTGTTCCGGTTTGATGTGCAGAGTATCCAGTGAAATTACTGGGCTTATGAGACTTAATACCTAATGTCTCAGGGTAACGAGCGCACTGCAGTGCCGCGCAGGCCTTTTTGTTTCAAAAATTCGGTCGCAAAGGGAACACACCAGCAGCTTACAAACGTTTCATTAAATAAATTCAAGAAGTTCCCTCTACTCTCTGGCGATTACATGGTATGAAGTTTAAGGTGCCCATTAATTATATAAAATGTTGGAGTAAAAGTAGTGTGCCCTTCGCACATTTGAAACTTTTAGCATTCAGAAACACATGATTTTTGTATGTACATTTTTGCAAGTTTGAAGTACAGATGGTACTAAGGTCTGCTACAGATCCATAGCTCTATGGTTTGAATCCTACGTTGAGCTGAAGCTTTCGGTGAAGGAAAATGTTATAACTAGAAATGAGCCATGACCGCTTCATAAAAAAAAAGCTTTAAAAAAGCGACATACTTCGACGAAAATATCCCGATAACTTAAAATTGGTGTAATAACTTCGTAAAATTTTGCCCCGTGGCATCACTCACGTAGCCTAGAAGTTACTCCTTATAATATCAGCTATCAGCCAGTGACCAGTGCCATAGTCCCTTCAAAATTGGTCGAGCTTTTTCGGAAATTAGCCAGAACAAACGGACAGACAGACAAAAATCTTAAAAAATTTTTTTGTTATAAGTAGGTACCGTATATTCTTTCATATGTATTTTGTAAAAAGCTGTTATTATGACATCACAAACAGACGCTTCAATTATATTTATTTGTATAGATACAGATGTTTCTAAGTTGGCCTAAAAAAATTTTTTTCCGTTATATATATAAGTACTATACTGTATTATACTTATCTGTGTATTTTTCTTTACATTTCATATAAAAATCTAATGTTACAATCACAAAGAAAAGACGTAGATGGTATCGGATTATATTTACACTCTCACATATCTGAGAGTGCGCATATATTTTGATACTCAGGACACTCCGCCATTTTTAAGATGACTTACCTTCGATCCAATATCTGCGGAATAAACACTAAAAATATACTTCGCTGGAAATCTCAGACGGAGACGTAACGAAGACATATTCGTGCTTCGTATAAGAATATTTCGCGGTTAAAAACATTGTGTTAGCTTTGATGGAGAATCTTCTTCAATAAACTTTGATGTATTTTTCAAAAATATGAAAACATAGAAGTATCGTAGAAATGTAAAGATACCAAATTCATAGATAAATAAAACTCGTGATTTATCAAAGGAAAAAAATTAAAGATGACAGAGAAACTTATTTACAACACGATTTTAATTTAGTAAAAATAGTTATAGAAAGTTAAAGAATAGAAAATATTCAGACATCTGAATTCACGGCTATGATAAAAAGTAGGTATGTATGTATGTAGGATTTTATTTGTATGTATATAGATATCAGTTGTGATCGTAGAAAACTCAAAATAGTAAATTCATTGACCACAAAAATATAAAATAACAAAGGTAGGTACTAGTGCTTTAGAATGATGCCATTGGAAGAAACGTATTGTACAACCTTACGAGTATAGCTGCTTTTATCATTAAAAAGTAACTTTATTTAACCTTTGCCAACCTTTCGCAATCTAAAAATGTAAAAACGTTTTTATTTATGTAAAAGTCGAGCAGACATTTTAATCACATTAAAGGGCACACATATCGTCTGAAATTGAAAAGTTCCTACGGTACCTATGTAAACACGGAATACAGTATAAGTTGGACAGTAGCGACACTTTTGATTGTCATTTTATTTTTGTAAAGGACCGTGGTGTTGTTTTAGTGACCTTAACAACGTCACTGAACGATGGATGACGCAGAAGGCGCTCCGCCCTAAAAATAGTGTGCAGGACAAGCTTAAAGGGCACCGCGTGGGGTAAACCACGCAGTACGAAATTCGGATTGGGCTATTGTCAGGATACGGGGGTCGGGAGAGAATAGCCTCGGTACATGAATGCGTCTGTTTGAAGTGGGACATGATATAAAAAGTTACTGCTCGTGCGCACTCGGGGTGGGCGCCCTCGGAAGTTGATATTTTATTTTATTTGATAACGAGACGAGCCGATCGTTTGTCTGATAACAATTGCAGTGCCACTCAGAACTTTGAAACACAACAGCTTGCGCGGCACTGCAATACGCTCGTCACCCTTAGACATTAGGTATTAACTCTCGTAAGCCCGGAATTACACTGGCTACTTTGCTCATCAAAC